>OX376700.1:3381087-4881087 GCA_947389925.1 Coelopa pilipes
GGGAAGACGGATCTTGTATCAATTGCAAATTGATTAAACATTTTAAGAATAAGTTTAATAAATAAAACCCTTCCAAATACATCAAATCACAAATAATTAATTTAATTTTTTCATTCCTTTTTACAAATAAGGAAAAAACTCGAATCACTTTCAATTTCCTGGCAAATTCTTTGGGTTAATAGATTGTTTTAATGTTTTTTCCTCAAAAACTCAAGTCGTAAAAACGCAAAAACTGTTCGCGGAAAATATTTTCAGGAAACATTTGCTGAAAAAAAATTGGCTTTTCTTTTTTTTGCTTTGAAAAATCTTTGCTGTATCCTGTTGTTTCGCTCTCGCCCTGTTGTTGTTGTTGCTGCTTTCGTATTTTTGTTTTAATTTTACGGTAAACATGCGTGTCAAACACATACAAAACTCACACACACACACACACACACACACACATGCGGCTGCATTTCATTATGTGAATAATTGCCGAGTTCGCGATGTTGTTGTTGCCGTTGTTATTTGCATCAAACGAGCGCCAGAAGGCGAGCAAAGCAACGCAGGCAACTGCATCGCATTTGCAAATATTTGCGGGCAGTTCGGGGCAGGGTTGCCAAGGGTCGCGAGAACCGCACAAAATAAATTCAACATAAACAGGAAATAAATAAGAGTGAAGGAAAAACAAGACAAACAGTGAAGCGAAACACGAACAAAATAAAATTAGCAAAAAACACGTCAAATTAGTAAAAACAAAATAAAATAAAAACAAAATCAAAAACAAAAAATACGAAAACAGCCAAAACTTAAAAAGAAATCATACATCATACAGTTTAAAAAAACAAAAGATTATAAAAAGCGAAAAAAAGAATGAAAACCTGACAAAATTGCAAAACGTTATAACGAGATAAAAAAAAAAATAAATAAATGCGCGCCAAATTCAATCAAAAATTTCAAATTCAATAAAAAATGCATCAAAAATTTAATGAAAACGCATTTTTATTCAACCTTTTTTTTCATTTTTATTCAAAGTCTGGGCATTCGCGTCTCGGCCAAATGCCCGTGATTTCCTCGGATGAATTTCTCAAAATCAGCGTCGATTGCGACCCGCGAAAGTCCGGCCACGCCGGGCGATCACAGTCAGTCGGTCGGGCGGCCGATCGGTCGGTCGGTCGGCCTGGCAACCCTGTCGATTTGCATGCGGACGCACGACACGACACGATAATTAAAACCTAACCTAGCACAACGATAGCGCCGAAACGGACTGAATTTGCGAGTCAAAACACACCAACACACACGGAGGCGAGCGCACACACACACGCACACGAACACTCGCTCATGCAAAGGCATATGTACATACATATATATATATATATATATATACTATGTAGATCTACAGCGGCGAATGGCAAATAATTCTCATACAAATGCTAAGAGTTGAGTTGAAAACAACGGCAGCAGCAACAACAACAACAAGAACAACAACAACAACAAAAACAACATCGCATTCATTCCACCAACATTTGATGGAAATCTAACAGCAACAACAACAACAACAAAGCCGGTGCAAGGCTGCGATGTCAGTGACCGAATCAAGTGCATCCAACGACACTCGCGAGCGACCGAGACGGAGCCGGGACGAGCGCCAGAACGAGTGGCGAACACGAACGCACACACACACACACACACAGGCACACGCAGGCCGAGTCGCGGCCACTCGCGAGTGCAGCAAAGGACGTGAGAGCGCGGCGAGCTTTCGGCGACCAAAAGCTCGGCGCTAGAACAGAATTTGCAACAACGGCGACTCTCCCGACACGGCGCTCTCTCTCTCTCTCTCTGATCCCTCTGTCGCCCCGTCTCCCTCTGTCTCTCTCGCACCAACCAACATGCCTTCCCGCCCTCCTCGCCGCGTCCCGCTCCCGCTCCCGCTCCGTCTCGCCTCGTCCAGCGTCGCCCGACTGTGGCGGATCGCGACGGCAGCTCTCGCCCTCTCCCTCTGCCTCTGCCTCCCGCTCTCCCTCTCTCTCTCCCCGGCTAGCTCGCCTCGCCAGCCAAGGACGAGTGTTGCCATTTGACATATCGTGGTCGCCGCTACCAGCGATGCCACCAATCGACGACCCCCGCCCCGAACTCGCCCCGACCGGCGTCGACTCTAAGCCGTCGTCGCCCGCTCCCTCTCGCTCTCGCTCTCGCTGTCGCTCTCTGTCCCTCCCCTGTCGTTGGACGGACGGACGTCGCTCGTTGGCAATCGATTGCTGGCGTTTCTGGGAAATTGTAATTTTCAGGAAATTCCACCGCCGTCGGCCACATGGCGGCCATTCGTCGGCGCGGCGTTGCCAGACCGCCGGTTGCGAAGTCGATCGAGTTTTCGCGATAAATTTAAGAGGCCGAAAATAGCTCGAGCATAGGACTTTTGGCCAAAAGGAATCAAATGGAAACGGCTAGAGGCAAAAGATGGCAATTATGTTGTTGGAAAATCGCAGAAAATTGAAAAATTCAAATCCAAAAATTCCACAAAATTCCCTCAAAATCAATTCTCAACATTTTCCACAATTTTCCAAAACATTTTCTACCAATTCCCTCAACATTTCTTCACAATTTCCTCAGCATTTTCTCAGCATTTCCTCGAAGTTCCCTCCTCTTGAGGGAATCCTTGGGATTCGGACTTTTTCTTCAAAATATCCTCGATATTTTCCTCAATTTGTTTGATCGAGATCCGCCGCGGCCTCTTCGGGAGCCGAGTTGCGGCCCTCAGAACCCGAACCTTTCGCAGCCGCCGCTTGACCTGCTCCCATTGCTCGAATTATGCGAGTTGAGTTGGCCAAGAGCCTGACGTCGGCACAAACGGCGGCGACCCTGGTCAACGGCCCCCGACGACCTCGATCGAGAGGTGGCGGCAGGGGGGGGGGGGGGGGTGTAGAGCGGAGTGAAGGGGGAGGCAAAAGAGGTGGCGAGAGAGGAATCGGCACGAATTCGGTTTCTTGGGCTTTTGTGGGAAACGCGAGAAGGTCGTGTTGGGGGTTTCACTAAGTTGTTGTTGCTTTTGTTGTTGTTGTTGTTGTTGTCATTCTTGTAATTCCTCTCGTCGTCGTCGTGGTCGTCGTTGTTGCTGTCGTTGTTGCTGTCATCGCCTCGTTCGACTTGTTGCCATGCGAGCGACGAACGCATTTCGCAAAACTCACTCGAAACGCATTGAGATGCATTTCTCGAAGCCCGCTTTCGACCCACTTCTCGACGCCTTGTTTTCGCCCTGTCTCTGTCGCATTGCCGCCCTCCCTTTCACACCCCATCGCTCTCTGTCACTCCTGGCAGCTCGGTCGACCGATACTCGAGTCTTTTCTGTAATTTCACTTGCTCTTGGCTGTTGTTCTTGGTGGAGCTGTTGTTGCTGTTGTTCCTGTTCTTATTGTTGTTGTTGTCGTTGTTGTGGTTGTTGTTGTTGTTGTTGTTGCCTCTGGCCACGCGCTCCGCACTTCCGGCTGCCACAGCCATTGACCAGGTTCGCGAGCTCGAAATCGAAATCGACATCGAAATTGAAGCTGAAGTTGAATCTGACGCTGACGCTGAGTTCGAAATTGAAATCGAAACCAAAGTCGAAATCGAGACCAAAGTCGAAATCGAGACCAGACTCGAAATCCAGACCAAACTCGAAAGCAAAGTCGAATCGAACTCGAATCGAACTCGAATCGATCTCGAGCTCGACGCCGTTTGACAGTTGGCCGGAGGATTTTCCGCCGAGGTTGGCGAAATTTGACAGTGACTCTGAATTCGCGTTCGTCAATGTGTCCACATATTGAAGGTTGGCCGAGAAAATCGCCAAACACAAACAACAACAACAACAACGGCGGCGAGGCGAAGAAAAACCTGAGACGATCGGGTCTCGAATTGCAACGCGGTAACCCAAATTCGATTGTTGCCGACTAAGCTGCCTGGCCGATTTCGAAACACCCGGCAACGCCGTCGTCGTCATCGCTGTCATGTCATCATCGCCGTCGGCGTCGCCGTCGTCGTGTGAGCTGCTCGTGAGTCACGGGGGGCGGGGCGACGACAGCGACGTCTTCGCCTTCGTCTTCGAACTGCAATTGGCACGAAAGCCGATTTATTTCCGAAAAATTCCCCAATCAACTCAAATAATTCCCACTTGATTCTGAGTTTCTCGACATTTTTTGTTCTAGTCGAAATTCCTAAATCGCAACTTCGATTCAAAGCCCAACATAATTTTCGCCTTTAATTTGTTCTTCCTTCCTCTTCGCCTCGTGCCGACTTCGGTTGCTGCGATGTAAAGCGCGGAAACCGTGCTTTGAACCCGAATCGGTTCGGGGGCGAATTCGGTGCAAATGTCAGAATTCGAACACAGTAAATTCGAATAAAATGGAAATGGCGCAAATGCAAAACTCGCCGAGAACCGCGAGAGCCACGGGGGAGCCGGGAAGACAGAACGAAATGGAAAAGAAAAAGAAAAAGCGCAAACCAAATGAAACACACGGAAAACAACGGAAAATTTGAATAGCAATGAATAAAACAAGATAACAAAATAAAAAACCAAAAAAAGTACAGAGGAATATCAAAAAAAAAATTAAAATAAATTAAAAAAATACAAAATAATAAAAAAAATATATGAAATACATAATAAATAAATGAAAACAGCATAATAAATGGTAAAATATAATACAAAAATTGAAAAAAATAAATGCAAAAAAATATAAAAAAGAAACCGTCCATTAATTGAAATAAATAAAAATCAACAAAAATATTCAAAATTACTATAAATAGACAATAAAGAGACGACCAAAAAATAATGAAAAAAATATTAAAAGGAAATAATAAATGAGAATAAAAACAAAAGAAAAAATTACGGAATTACATAAAAGACATAAACAGAGCACCAATTAATAAAACCTGAAAAAAACAGCAAAAATAAATAGCTAAAATAAATAGAAAGAAAAAACAAGAACAACAATAACAACAACAAGAAAGGCGAAACAATGCAAAATAAAACCATTCTAACGAAAGCCAACGAAAGCTGCGAAAATAAAATGAAAATCAACAGACAGACGAATGAGGAAAAACGGCAGACAGAAGACAAAAGCGAGCGGGGACGAGCGAGGAAGGAAGGAGGGGGCAGGGAGGGAGGAGGGGGCAGGGAGGAAGGAGGAAGGAGGAAGGGAGGGAGGTAAGGAAAGTAGGTGAAAGGTCGAAGACCGAGTCGTCACGGCCGGCGGCGCCCGGGGTGAAAATGGCAGAGCAGCCGCAGCCAGAGGGTGAGGAGGACAACAACAACAACAACAACAACAACAACAACAACAGCAGCAACAGCAACAACAACAACAGCAACAAAATCAGAACGTCGACAATGGCAACAGCAAGAACAACAGAAGCAGAAGCAAAAACAAAAACAAAAACGACAACAGCGAAGACAAGCGCGTCGTTGACAATTACAACAACAACAACAACAACGATGACGACAACGACGATAACCCAAACCGCGACAAAAACATGTATGAAAATTCAAAACAACAACAACAACAACAGCAACTCAGGGACACCCGACGCCGTAACATGTGGCAACGCCGCGACTCGAGGACGCGTCAACGAGGGAAAACCTCCCTCTCTCTCCCTCTCTCTCTCGCATTCGCCCTGCCTCAGTCTCTGGCTCTCCCGCTCGCACACACTCTCCTGTCCGCCTCTCTCTCTCCCTCTCTCTCTCTCGCTCTCTTGCTTCCTTTCCGATCTCCCGACCTGCCTCAAGCCGACCTCGCTTGAGCTTCCCGAGGCTCGCCGTCGATTCGCCGACTCGGCCCGACTCGTCTCGACTCGTCTCGACTCGTCTCGTCTCCTTCGCCCGTCGTCTCCGCGCGCCCCCCTCGGCTGACCCGACGTCCTGGCGCCGTACGTGACACGAGCACGTTTTCCACGCCTCGTTTCCGATGTGGTTGTTGTTGTTGTTGTGCTGTTGTTGTTGTTGTTGTCGTCGAATCGGTTCTGCCTCTGCTGGCGAATCGCGAAACGTTCGACGACGCCCGCGCTTTCGGCGATGCGGCCAGCGCCAGGTTGAGTCGCATTTTCTGACAACAACAACAACAACAACAACAACAACACAATGCATCGTCTTCGAAAACAACATCAAATGGTTGCAGCCACAACAACAACAACAACAACAACAGCAACAACAACAACAAGATCCTCCTCCGCCTTCTGGCCGCGATCAGGTTCTCGATCCCGATTTCAATTAATTCAAATGTTCAAATTCAAAAAAACTCCACTCTCACCAATGTTTGATAAAAATGCCTAATGTCTAGAAAATCGCTGCAAATGATTATCCAAGGAATTTTCACCGATTTGTAGCGATTGCAAGTTGTAGAAAAAATTCCCGCGAGCGGAGAAGTGAAAAAAATTCTTTTGTATAATTTGTATAATCACGCAGCACTGTGTATGTGTGTGTGGGTGTGTGTGTTTGTACAAAGAACTTTGTAGAAATTTATGACTCCCCTCCCTCTGCCTCCCTCCGTCACCCCCTCTCCGTCTCCCCCCCAGTCGCGCGTGGCCTTGAACGCGGCGGAAAATGAGGTCGTCCGAATTTCGCACACGATTAATTAACAATGAAATTTCAAATTCAATATCAAAGTCGAACAGCGAAACAGCCGAGAGAGGGAGCGAGAGAGAGAGAGAGAGAGAGAGAGAGAGAGAGCGAGGGAGGGCGGGGGAGAGAAGAGGAAGAAAACATCCCACTGCCGCTGATAAGCGACGATAAGAAATTAGTTCACACGTTCGTGCGTAGAAGCGACAGCAACACAGAAACAACAAGAACAACAACAAGAACAACAACAAGAAGAACAACAACAGCAACAAGAAGAAGAACAACCACAACGACTTTGGTGCGAACGCCAACGAGTCGACCGTCGAGATTCGATTGGAGATGACGAACTCGAGCAGGGGCCGCGGCCTGGCAACCGCCGCCCTTCGGCCCCTCCGCTCTCGCTCTGCTGCTCTCCAGCCGTCAGCCGTCAGCCGTCATCCGTCACCTGCTCCTGGTCTCCTGTCACCGGCCTCGACCTGTCACTCCCTCTGCCTCTTCCCGCTGCGAAGTAAATTCGTTTCAATTTTATTTATCGCCTTCGTCGCCTTCTTCGCCTCATGGACTCCACTCGCCCCAGTCCGCGTCCGAGATCCAGAGCGCAAATTCCAGCGGATTCCGTCCCGTTGATGCCATCGATTCCTGTTCGATTTCTATTGCTGATCAGAACCGCAAAATTTGTTGGTTTTAGTGATTTTCTGAATTTCGTGAGTTTTGGAGTTTTTGTAAATTTATGCATTTTTGATTTTGACTTCTTCCTTGTTTATGTCTGTCTTCCATTGCTGTATGTCTGTTGTTTGATTAATGGAATTCGCTTTCCATTCCCTCTCTCTCCCTCTCTCTCTCTCTCTGTCTCTCTGTCTCTCACCCACTCCCTGCCCCAGTCACGCTCCCATTTCGTGAGCCGCCGACGCCGCTCCACGGCCGCTTCCGCAGACCCGGCGGCCCCCGAGCTCCGACTACGACTCCGACCCTCGATCCTTCGATCCCTCGACCCGCCGCCCTCCCCCGGCGCGAGCCCCGCCCACCTCGCCACGTGACGCCCCCTCGAACGCCTGACGCCGCGGGTCAACGAACTCCAGTCATCGCCATCGTCATCAGCGTCCTCTTCTTCTTCTTCTTCTCCTCCGTCGGCTGCTCCTGCTGCCAACTCGGTGTCACGAATAATTTGTCCACGAAAGCAACAACAACAACAACAGCAACAACAACAACAGCAGCAACAAAGCCAACAACGTCAAAAACGACGACGACACCGGCAACCACTCGAAAATAGTTGAGCAGACAAAAGGTGCCCAGGTAACGTGCCCTCGACCCCCACCCCCCGAATCCGCCCCTCACTCGCCCGCCTCCCCCCGCCCCCACTCCCTCCCTCGGGCGCTTCCTCCAGCCCTGCCTCGACAACTGGGCCCGGCCGAAGGCGAGTGCGAGCGAGTTTTGTTGTTGTTGCCTTTGTGAGTTTTTCTATTTGCCTACTTTGACAGCTGTGCGCAAAATTCAACAACAACAACAACAACAAGAACAACAACAATTAATGTACAACTTTCACTCGTCTGTCAATCTCTGTTGTTGTTGTTGTTGTTGTTGTTGTTGTTGTTCGGTTCGCTATTTTTTGTTTCGTTTTTTGACGTGTGAAGTTGAAGTTTTTGATGTTTTAATTTCGTTTCGTTTTCGTCCACTTTTGGCCGCTTCCTCTCCACGGTGTTGTCGCTGTTGTTGTAATTGCTGCAATTGTTGCTGGTGGATTTGCGCGAACGGAGAAGAAAGAAAAGCAAAGCAATCGGCGAAATGGTTAACGAGTTATCATGATTCATGATTCATGCCGCAGCCGCCCACGAGGGCGCGGAGCCGTTGCAAAGTATTTTATTTTATTTTCATTTTTTCTAATTTTTTTGTGTTTTTTTTTTTGTACTTTTCTCAATTTCTTCTTCTATTTTCTAATTTCTCTTTTCGACATTTTCGGTTTTTTTTTCGAACACCGAATGTTTTCCGGATTCCAGTGGATTTTTCGGGTCGGGGAAAACTGGAAGTTTTTGATATTTGATTTTTGATTTTTCCGAATTTTCAATTACCGAACTTTGACTTTTTCCCGTTGAAAAAGATTTTTGTAATTTTTGTAACAGGCCCGATTGCTGTAGTTGTTGGATCCCGCTTTATTTTTAGCTCCTCTCCACGACCGCCGCTCTCCCGATCCTCCGCCAACCCACTCTTCCTACTCTCCCCACTCTTCCAATGAACTCCCGTTCATCTCACTCGCCTCACTCGTCCCATGCCATTTGCTCCTCTGGTTCTTCTCGCCCCTCTCCTCACCCTTCCCACTCTCCCCACTCTCCTCACTCTGTCTTCCCATTCCCTCGCCTTCCCATTCCTTTGTCAGCCGACAGCCCTCGGCGCGACACAGAGACGGAGAGAGAGAGAGGGTGATAGAGAGGGAGAGCGGGGAGGCAGCGAGGGTCGTGGGCGACGCGAGGGAGAGCGAGAAAGCGAGAGGGAGCTCGGCTCGCAGCGGGTGTGCGAGGGCGAGGCAGCGGCGGGTGCAACGTGCAGCGGACAGAGGAAGGAGGAGGGAGAGGAGGAGGGGCCGAGAGCGGGGAGGAGGGGGCGAGAAGGGGAGGCGCGCAAATGTGCGTTGGATGTGGCAACGCTAGAGCTTTAACCTAGTTTAAGGTCATTCGTC
The DNA here is from genome assembly GCA_947389925.1 of Coelopa pilipes. Taxonomy (NCBI): domain Eukaryota; kingdom Metazoa; phylum Arthropoda; class Insecta; order Diptera; family Coelopidae; genus Coelopa; species Coelopa pilipes. The sequence goes on from OX376700.1 coordinate 3,390,315, forward strand.
AAACAAGGGGAGTGTGTCGTTGTCGTTGTTGTTGTTGTTGTTGTTGTTGTTGTTGTTGTTTTCTTTTCTTTCTTGCTATTGCTGTCTGTTGCTCGCTGTCGAAGGTTCAAGAAGAACAAGTTCCCGCTGTCGCTGCTGTTGTTGTTGTTGTTGTTGCTGTGGATTTTCTAGAAACAGTCGAGCATTATTTAAAAAACAGCTTCAGGGGATTCCGCATGAATTCGAAATGAAAATGAAAAAAAGGGAAAGAGGGAAATGGGGAAGAAGAAGGTCATAAAATCAGATTAGGCGAAATTTTCAACAATTTTTCTTGAAGATTTCCTCCAGAAGTTACGGAAAAGTCGGCGCCATTTGCAACTTGCGAACTTCAACCGAGCCAACGGAGTCGTGTTGCCAACGACACGGCAGCCCCGGCCTCATGTTGCGGCCGCACTCGGGCATCCGGCGGCGTTGGCGACACCGCGAGCCCACGAAAAGCTCTCGGCGCACCCCGGGCGGGCGGAGGCGCCGGCGTGCTCAGATCAGGAGCCATCTATCGCTCTCTCTCTCTCTCTCTGAACATTGCTCTCCCTCAAAGTTGGCTCTCTGAAAAGCCCTCTCTCTGGCAGTTCCACTGTTGTTTTCTCTCCCGCTCTCATGCTCCAATCTCTCCACGTCTGATTCTACTTCATGTCTTGTCGCCTCCTCCTCCTCCTCCCGTCTTCCCACCGTCCCTCCCCACCACATTTCGTCCACATCTTCCTCGCTCTCCCGCTCTTCTATTCCGCTTCAAACGCAACCTCTCGCGCTCGTCGCCGCCAGCGTCGAGCTTTCGTTCTCTCCCTCGCTCTCAAACTATTCGTCGCCTCGCCCTCGTCGCCGTCGTCTCTCGCTGCCGTCGTCTCTCGCTGCCGTCGTCTCTCGCTGCCCTCGTCTCTCGCTGTCGTCGTCTCTCGCTATCGTTGTTGTCATCGTCATCGTCGTCGTCGTCGTTGTTGCTGTTCGTGCTTCGTGCTTCGTGCCTCGCGCTTCGTGCCGTTGCCGACGCCGCCGCCGACCGTCGCTGACTTTTCAGCTTGACGGCAATGACAGTGTAGCCGCCGCTTAGTAGGTCAACAAAATTCCGGCCAATGGCCTTTCGCTTTCGTTGTGTCTGTGCGCCGCATGCACGTCTCTCTCTCTCTCTCGCTCTCTCGCTCTCTCTGCCGCCATCGCCGCCGCCGCCGCTCTCGCTGGTCGCCCTCTCGCAGCGTGGCGTGTGGGTTTTGTTTTTGTTTTTGTTTTGCTGTTATTGCTGTACTGTTGTGTTTTTGTTGCTATTGTTGGTGGCGTAACAGTGCAACTCATGCACAACAGAAATGGCGGAAGGGGAGCCGCAGAGGTTTTTCCTCCGTCCGTCCGTCCGTCCACTCGCTCGACCGTCCGTCGACTCGCCGTCCGTCCGTCCACTCGCTCGTCCGTTCGCCTGTTCGATCGTGTGGTCGCCGCTCGCCTCGACTTCGGTTACGTGTTCGTTTCGTTTCGTTTCGTTTCGCTTTTCTTCTGGTCGGCGTCGGCGTCGTCGGCGTCGTTGAGGTCTCGCTGTGTGTGTGTGACGCCGACGCCGCCGCCGCCGCCGCCGCCGTGAAGCCGAACGCCAGCCGAGCGCCCGCAAGAGTTTCGTTTGTTTGTTTTTTTCGACAGAGCAGAACCGAAGCTCCTCACGTCAGAGCTTTCCCGAAATCAAAGCAATCGTTTTACACGAATTCGATTTTTTCACTATTTTTGAGTGAATTTTATTTTTTTGTTCCTTTTTCGAAAAATAATTTGCATGAATAATAATTGCTTCTGGCTTCCTCGGAAGTAACTGCTTAATTTTAATTTCATCATTTCGTTCCTTTTTTCAGGTGACTCGTGAAGCGTCAATCTGGCAACTCTGCCGAGAAATCGTATGAAAGCAAATAATCAAAGGTCGCTCATACGCCAGCGTGAAATGGCACGAAAATATTCAAAATAATTTCAAAGATTCTTAAATAGATTTCAGAAAAATATCAAAATAATGTCAAAATATATTCAAAGTAATTTTGCAACTAATTATAATTCTTAGAGTTCATGTTGCGTTCAATTGTTAATTATTTATGCCAACTTCTAATGTAATTAAAATCTTGCTTTTTATGTACAAAAAATATAATTTGAAATTTCAAAAAGCTTCTAAATAATTTCAAAATTAATTACAATTCTTAAAGTTCCCGCTGCTTTTAATTGTTTATTATTTATACTAACTTTTAATATAACGAAATTTTTATTTAATTGGAATTTTGTTTTTTATATTGTATTTCAATTTAAACTTCATCAGTGATTAAACTTGAACTATTGGTCTCAATTTTTATTTTACTGTTTTTATTATTAATAATTATTATTATATATCTTTTGGAAAACATTTTTGTCAATAAATTGTAAATAAATTGTATTATTTATTTTTTATTTATTTTGTTTACGTTCAATCTTATGAATTCAATTCGCATAGATGAGAAATTAAATAATCATTATTTGTGTTTTTCTCATCGCTTGCGGTCCCATCGTTTTTCGCGAAACCTGGCCACCCTGCTCCCAACCTACGCCACGTCGCGACGGGTTGCGCTTGGGCTCGTTCGCACATCGCTCGAGGTGGGCGCGAGTGTGCGTGCGTGTGTGTGTGTGCGTGTGTCTGGGTGCAAAAATAGCGACAGCCACGACAAGCAACAACAACAACAACGAGAGAGCGAGCGGAGTTCGCGAACGGCCGAATGTCGACGCTGGGCGAAGACCTCGCGCTTCGTTGGCGGTCTCGGTCGATAACGCAGCGCGTCGCGCACACACACGCACACACACACACGCGAGAGGGACAACAAATGAGATGCGATTCTTCTTCGTCTTCGTCTTCGGCCTGCAGCTTTTTTGACGCGAAAATTCTTTCGCTCTAGCAGCGATTTTCCCATTTCATTTTAAGGCAGTTTTCATGATTGTGATTTAAATTTTTTATTTATTTTTTTCAGAATTTGCTGTTGTCTTGTTTTCGTCCCAAACGATTTGAGGAGTCCTTCGGATTTTCTCCCTCCACTCGACTCCTGAACCACGGCAGAGCCGGAGCCAGAGCCGGAGCCAGAGCCGTGCTCGATTTCGGTCTCCGGCTCGTCGAACTCTTCCGCTTCTCACGACTCCCTGCCTGTCTGTCTGTCTCCCTCACCCTCCCCCTCCCGCTCTCCCGCTCTCTGTCTTTGTCTCCGCTGCCTCTCGTCTCGCTGCAGCCGCTCCTCGCTCAAGCCGAACCCTTCACAACTGGGCCAATAAACTTTGCCAGCTGCGTCGAACAATCGCGGCGACGACATCAACAACAGTAGCAGCGACAACAGCAGCAGCGACAACAACAACAAGAGCGGCATAAAAAGTCCCTCGAGTGCCCTCGACCGGCTTCTGAACCCTGTTCCCACGGCCGACACCTCGGGCCGCCAACTTCCGGCTGCCAACTTCGGGTGCGCACTTCCTGTCGCTGCATGTCCCCCCTCCCCCCCTCCTCTCTCTCAGCCCGTCGTCGCCCCCCCCCCACTCGGCACGGCCTGAATTTCGCCATAATGGGAAATTCCGCCGTCCATTTGCATGGAATCCCTCAGTTGGCTGTGGGGATTTTTCGGGATCTTCCTCTTAATTCCCTGACACTGCGAAGAGAGGAGAGCGAGGAGATCGAGGGAGAGCGAGGAGATCGAGGGAGAGCGACGGAGAGCGAGTGAATGAATGAAGCCAACAACAAGAAGCAACAGAAACAACAACAACGACCGATGCCATGAAACACCTTCGAGCAGTGGACGCCAGCCTAAACAACAACAACAGCAACAACAATATGAAAACAATAGAAAACACTGAACGAAAAACGAAATAAAAAATAAAAACAACAACAACAACACCTCATCAGGATAACAACGACAGGATAACAACAACAACGGTAGGTGGTGGAAGCCAACAGGAAGTGAATGGGAAAAACTTAACCTACTTCTGCAACAGCAACAACAACAACAACAACAACAACAACGGCAGGCAGCAGGACGACAACAACAACAAAAATAGGGATTTGAGCAACACCAACAACAACGATATCTAATTGTTTGAGCCAACAACAACGAAGTTGAGACGGAAGAAGGTTCGTCGCCCATCATGAATTTTCCATCGACACCGAGAGGGGGGTGAGAGGAGCAAGAGGGAGAAGGGGGAGGAGGAGGAGGGGGAGGAGGAGGAGGAGAAGGAAGGATTGAAGGTGAGGATGAAGAGCAGCAGAAGAGAGGAAGAGCGGGCTCACGATGGCACGATGGTGTTGTGGCTGCTGTTCTTGTTGTTGTTTCTTGTTCTCACTGTCGTTGTTGTGATTTTCGTTGTTGTTGTTGTTGTTGGGATCGTTATTGTTGTTGCTGCTGTTGGTGCCGCTGCTGCTGCTCTCGGTGTTTGTCGGGAGCCTCCGATAATTGGAGTGGCAGCGAATGAAAGCCCAGAGCAAACAATGGAAACTGGAGCGATGTCCTCTGGTGAGCCCGAAGGCCATGGCGGGGGACGAGGGCAGGACGAGGGCAGGACGAGGCCGAGGCCCTGGACGAGGACGAGACGAGAACGACAGGCTTCCGTCGTCGGTCGTCGGTCGTCGGTGGCGAGGCCTCGAGCCCCGAATGGAAATGAATTCATTTCCTCCTCGAGCAGCAGCCAGAGAGATTGAAGCATCAATTTCTAGAAAAGTGCTCAATCGTATTTGGAATAAACCGCCATTTTTTTAAATCGAAATCGAGCGAATCGTCAATGAGGATTTCAAAAAAAACATTAATACTAAAAAAATATTTTGTTCGACTTCGGTTTTCCCGCTTCGAGCCCAACTCCCAATAGTCTGTCCTTTTGCCTCGGCCTGCGTGCTGGGAACTCTTGCGGAGGGTGCAAAATGGCGGCGTGGCAATTGCAAAATGGCGGCCCGCACCGGACAGAGCCAAGGCTTCGCCGCGATCCAAGGCGAAGTCGCGGAAGTTTTCGCCATGAAAATGAGGCGGCGAAACGAGGTTAAGGAGAATCCTCGGTGTGCGAGGAAATGTGAAGAGCGTTTCTTGAACCGCCCGGGGGTATGCAACGGTTTTTCGCCTTCCTTCATTCCCTCCTTCCGGCGTCGTCGTCGTCGTCGTCGTTGTTGTTTTTGCTCTTCATTGCTGTTGTTTGTTGTTGTTGTGTTCGTGGCTTTCGAGGTCCTTGAGTTTGCGTTTGATTTCGCCGCCGAGGCCGCGTCATGGGAGCGAGAGGGACGGGGAGAGACACCGAGGGAGAGAGCGAGACGCGTATATAAATCAATCAATCAGATATAGAAAATTCATAAGATGCAGACAAACAAAACAAACGCAAAATGTATGAAATGAACAAAATATAAGAAATAAAATAAGAAAATAAAAATTCATAAAAATCAAAATAAACAATAAATTGGAAACCCAATTAAAATTAATATCAAAACTAAATAATAGTAAAACACCGCGAAAAAATTACAAAAAAACTACATCAAAAAAAAAATCCCACCAAACTGAAATTAGAAAAATTACTCTGACCAAAGACAACTCTGTCTTGAAAATTAAAGCAAATTCAGATAAAAAATTCTTGGGAAAAAACCTTAGGCGATCTACGCGAAAAATTAGCATAAAAACATGGACTGTGAAAAAAGAGTTTGAAGACAATCACAAAATTCATAAGAAAAAAACGCATTCGCCGACAATGGAAACTAAAATAAGATGAATGGAAAAATTGATAAAAGCGCGCAAATTCATAAAAATGCACAAATTCAAAAACGAAACAAATTCAGGAGACGAAACAAAGGCATAAAATAGAAAAACTGCAAACAACGGCCACACATGAACACAGTTGAGGGGCGACCAGGCGAGAGGGGGTGGGAGAGAGAGGGGGAGGGTGAGGGGAGCGGGAGAGAGAGAGAGAGATGACCGCGACGTAAACAGCGGCAGTGGAAGCACAGCAAATAGAAACCTGTGGACGCCAAAGTGCGAGCCAGCGCGGACGACGAGCACGAGGAGCAGCGGCGGAGGCGACGAGGTCACGGAGAAGGGAGGGGCCGGGGCCGGGGCGAGGAGGGGGCGAAAGAGACCAAGCGAGCCCAGGGCCACTCGAAAGTTGAGGTAAAAGCTTTTCCTTTACCCACTTAGCGTCCAACGAACCTTTTCCTTCGACTGCAAATGCGTGCAAACGCGACGCAGCGGCAGCGCACAGTGGGACGGAGTGGGGGGGTTGCTCGGAGGATGACGACAACGACAACGACGACGACGACGGCGTTGGGAGCCGAGAGGGCGGAGCGAGGGCACCGGGCGACGAGCGACGAGCGAAGTCGGCCGCGCACGAGGCCAGCGATGGAAGAGCGGGGCGCGGGAGACGACCAGAGTCAGACTGAAGGAGGGAGGGAGGAAGGGCGAGAGTGTGGCGGAGGGAGAGTGAGCGAGAGGACGCGAGTGCATCAGAGGCGGAGGCAGAGGTGGAGGCGGAGGCAGACGGTTGCCAATCGAACGATGAATAGAAAGGGCTGGTGAAGAGCGGAGCCGCTGCGAGGGGGGGGAAAGCGGTGGAGGGAAGGAGGTTGAGGAGGAGGAGGTGGCGGAGGTGGCGGTCGGAGAGACGGACGATGAGCAGGTTGAGGTTGACGAGGCGGGGCGGGGCGTGGCGGGTTCCGGGCGGACGAGGTGGAGGTCGGTCAGATCGAGGGCCGCCGACTGGTTCGACTGGGACTCAGAAGTCGTTGCTTTCAAATCGTTCACCGTTCTCTCGCAGTGCACTCGGGTTCTCCCCTCCCCCCACCCCTCGCTCTTCCCCTCCCACTTCCCACCTTCCACCTCTTCACCACTGCGAACTCTGAGGAGCGAGAAGCCGTAGCGCGGAGATTTTAAAAATAGTTTGCGACCAGCGAGAGAGAGGAGAGAGAGGGAGGGAGAGAGTGCGAGGAGTCGTCGCATAGGCGGCGGAGTGCGAGAGAGCGAGAGGGCGGGGGCAGAGAGGGGGGGGGGGGGGGAGGGCGTGCGGCCGCGAGGACGAGGAGGCGTCGGGCGCTTCTCGTGCTGGCTGCGAGTGCTGGCGACCCAATTAGGGGTCATTGCTACGGCTGCTGGCCCTCGGCGCTTTCCAAGCACCGCCCTCTCCCCCCCCCCTCTCTGTGTCTCTCACTCTGTCTCTCTATTTGCCCACTGACCCCTGGCCCTTCCTCGACGCCGCCCGCTCGTCCCCAGCCTTCCCAGGCCCTGCTTTCGAGGGCTTTCGGTCTATTGCTTCGCAAACGCCAGGCGACGGAGGTCCTGGGGCGAGGACGTGGACGGGGGCGGGGACGGGGGACGAAAGGGGTTCGTCCGAGGCCACAGGGCAGTCGAGGACGCGCGGCCGAGGACCTCGGGTCGCGGGACTTCGAGACAAAGTTGGAACCACTGCAGTCGAGTGGCGAGGGCGCGACAGACGGCGGGCAGAGGGAGGGCGAGAGGGGGGAGGGAGAGGGAGAGGGTGAAAAAGGGGCAATAGAGAGAGAGAGAGAGAGAGAGAGAGAGAGAGAGTGAGAGGTGCCGCCGAGCGCCTTGGGAAACTTTTTCAACCGCGGAAAATCCTTCAAGCGGCCGTTTCGAAAGAAAATTCTTAAGATTTGTAGCTTTAGAAATTTTTTAGCATTTTTACTATTTTTTAACACCTCAAAAGTCGTTTTCATCTTTAAAAAATTTTTCAGCCTTTTCATTTCCGACTCAAATCGATTAATCACAGTTCAAGGCGAGTTTTGCAAGAAAATTCCATTCATTTCATGTTCATTGAAAGTATTGCGCAGTTCAATTGTTGATTTCGATTTAAAAAAATTGTGAATTATTGAATTCTATCTGATTTTTTGTTTGATTCTTGTTATTGAAATCGAGCAATCGGGACTTTTGATGACTTTATTTTAGAATTATTTTCCGAATTGGAAACTTCTCAACCCCCGGCGAGTTGCGGCAGGTCCGCGTTGCCCAAGGACGGAGAGGACGACGAGGACGCCGTCCGTTCAACTCGCGGCCACGTGACGCGAGTGAGCGACGGGGTGGGGCGCGTGTGGCGGGGAGGGGAAGGGAGAAGGAGTTCGTCCTTCGACTCACCTCATGGAAAAGTGCGGCTGGTCGGTTCCTCGGGGCCAGCAGGAGGACGTCGTCGTCGCTGTCGGCGTTTTCTTCCTCTTGACGATTTTGTTGCGCTTGTTTTTCATAAAAAATGTCTTCGTTGTATTCGGATACTTTTGCACAAATAGTTTATTGACGTATGCAGCGGAGCTGGAAAGAGAGAAAAAAACGACACGATGAAAACGACAAATAAATTAAAAACAAAATATACATCGAAGATAAATTAAAATAAACTGAATTTCCAAATTTACTAAGGTTCATCGAACATTTTCTTTCATTATCTATTTTTCTATTCATTCACATCATCTCATCATCTCAGCGTTTTCATATGTCGAATTCGATTCGAGATAGCGTCGCCCACAACCCCCCGTTTCCCGAGACCGAAACCGACACCGAATTTTGGTTTCAGTCTCACTGCACCTAGCTGGGACACGCACCAATGCCGGCCGAACCACCGCGAAATGAAATCCCTGGGATTTTCCCCTTCTCAAAGAAACTTCCCACTTGTGGCACTCCCTCTCTCTCTCTCTCACACACTCGCCGTCGCACGCTTTCTACACAGCATGAATCACGAAAGGCCGGCCGTCGGCCGATGGGGAAGGGAAAAAATTCACTTTCAATATGGAGAGCGCGACGTCGCGAGAGAGCGTGCTGGAAAGAGAGAAAGCGCTGCATAGAGGAAGAGAGTGAACTGAACGCTCTTCACATTTTGCCCACTGCTGTCTGCTCTCTTCCCAAGTCATGCTCTTCGCCGCGTCATCGTCATCGTCATCGGCCCTTTCGACGCTCTCCGCAGAGGTCGTCGTCGGTTTCCCGCTCTCACTCGGCTTCCTCACGCCGCTCCTGGTCGCTCTCTCTCGCTGGATGCGGCCCGCGCTCCGTCTCGCTCGCTCCCGCCGCCAGGGCTTCCTGGTGTGCGGCGGTTTGTTATGATTTTTTTGCGCGCGTTTTGTGTGCTTGTGTTGCTGGGCTTGTGGTGTTGTTGCCGCTCCTGCAGTTGCATCGGCCCGTCTGCCACTGGTCTCTCGGTGGTCATGAGCGTGCGTGCGTGTGTGTGCGTGTGCGTGTGTGTGTGTGGAGGGCATGCATGTGTTCGGCCCTGGTGTGCGCTTGAGTGTGCTTGAGTTGCATTTTGTGTGCCAATCGGATTCATTAACCCCGGTACAGCAACGCCAACAACAACAACAACAACAGCAGCCACACCAACAACAACACGGAAGGGTCAACCAAGTACAGCCCGCTGCATTCGCGTTGTTGGTTTCTTATTATTGCGATTGTTGTTGTTGTCGGTCTTGTTCTCCGTCTTCCTTCCGCGGTCGTGTTTGTTTTTCTTGCATCGGTCATTTGTTGTTGTTGTTGTTGGTGGTGGTGATGTTGCCGTGTTGGTTTTTTTCTGTTTCTTCGTTCTCTTTTTCTCGTAATTATTTTTTTTATTTTTTATTTTTCTGCTTGCAATTCTTCGTTTTTATGCAATTTTCGCTTTAATTGTTTTTACGTTGTTGTTGTTGTTGTTATCGGAATTCTTGTAATTATTATTTGCTATTTTTGTTATTCCACTTCTTGTAATTGTTGTTTGTTAATTGTTGTTGTTGTTGTTATTGTTGTTGTTATTATTGTTGTCGCCGTTGCTTTTTTGCTTCATTCCATTCGTGATCGAATTTTTTCTATGATTCAGTTCTTGTTCTTGTTGTTGTTGTTTTCTTCCTCTTCCTGGTCGATTTCAATAACAAAAATCAAACAAAAAATCAGAAAGAATTCATAAATTCACAATTTCTTTAAATCGAAACAAAAAATCGTCCATGACAACAACTAAAACAACAACAACAACAACAACGATAAATGTCATCGCCACCGATCGATCGAAGGGCGGGTGAAAACAAACAACAATCGTTGCATACCTTGAGGCTTCGAATAAATAACCGAAAGACTTGCAGTAATTAATTCCGAAGACATCGATGCAAACATTTGAAGGAAAAATATTCGTAAATATAAATATTGGAGTAATTTTCACAATTTTCCCCTGCCTGAATTCAAAACAAAAAAATGTTTGCCATGGGATTTTTCGATACATTTCGATAATATTTCAGGATTAGCAAACAAAAAAAGCCAAGAGCCATCTGTCCTTTGTCTCAATCTCCTCCTCCTCCTCTCTCCTCGTCCCTCTCTCCCCCTCTACCTCTTCCCCTCTCTATCACGCTCCCTCTTCCTCCCTCCAGCCCTCGCGATCCGTCTGGCCTCGCCGCCGGTTGCATGAAAAGTCATCATTTCCCGATCGAGGCCGCGGAAAACCCGACGCCGGCAGCGCGAAACCGACCTGCGACAATGAGTTTTGCATAGGATTTCTTCTTCCTCCTCTTCTTCCTCCCCCTCCTCCTCCTCCTGCTCTTCGCCCTCGTCTTCTTATTGAGCGCATCGCCCGCGCCCTCGTCGTCCACTTGGCGGTTTATTTATTTTTAACCCTGCAAAAATCCGCCGTTCGTTCGGTCGTTCGTTCGTTCGTTCGTTCGTCTCTCTGTCTGCGACGAGCGTTGCAGCTGTTCGCCCTGCAACAACAACAACAGGAACAACAACAACGACGCCGTCTAGGAGATGCAACAAACCTCAAAGGATGCATGACGCAGGCGACCACCGATGCCGACGTCGGCCGGCGGGACCAACGACCAGCACACATTTCGGAGACACCCCGACAATAGCAACAACAACACCAACAACAGCAACAACACACACAATAATGACAACAACAACAAGAGCGACCCAAGTGTCGCTGACATCGACTCCCAGCCATGGACGAAGAGCGACGACGGCGACGAGGGGAGCCCGGCAAGAGAGCGAGCGAGCGAGGGAGCGCGCGAGCGAGGGAGCGAGGGAGAGGGAGCGAAAAAGGGACAACAACGAATTCCTTCGCACACGACGAGTTCAACGACCGTAGGCGACCCTGAGGCGAGGTCACCAACCCCTACTCGTGGTTCGCTCCATCGCTCGGTCGCCCGTCGTTCGCTCGCCCTTCGGTCGCTCAGTCGGTCGGTCGGCTCCGCGCTCGGGGATTCCTCGCCTCGGTCGGGCCCTCGTCGTCGCTCGGTCGGTGGTCGGTGGTCGGTCGGCTGCTCGTCGCCGTCGCCTCTCGCGCTCATCCCTTCGGCCCTTCGGCGTGCTGCGCTCGCACTCGTTCGTCGGGTCGTGTTCTTGTTGTTGCTGTTGTCGTCGTCGTCGTCACTGCCGGCTTCGGCTCCGTCGCCGTCGCCCGCCCGCCAACGTGTTCGGGGTCGTCGTCATCGGCGTCGTCGGGGTCGTTCGTGGTCGTTATCCTACATACCGAGAAAAATCTATTTCTGTAGAGTTTTCCTCCTCGCTCCCTCCCCGTCTCGCTCTACCCGTCGTGCGTTCGCCTCGGTCTCGTGCGGCTTCAGCTGTTGTCGCTGTTGTTACTGGGCCCGTCACTTGTCGCCGCCTCCTCCGGCTTCCCTGGCGACGCATGCGCCCTGCCGCCGCTCGCGCTCGCCGGTGTAGAGTTGCCGGCGTCGTCGTAATTGGAGACTTCGCAGACCGAGACTTCGGGCCGGCACCTGGGGCGCGGAGAGGGGCGCGGGCGTGGCAGGGGCTCGGCGGGTGGCGCGACGTCGACGACGCTGTCGCCGCGCCCGCGCCCTCCACGGAAGTCGTAAAACCTGAGCTCGTTCGGAATGTGTTTAATTGTGTTGTTGTTGCTATTATTATTATTATTATTATGTTTGTTTTCCCTGTTGTTACTATGACCGTTGTTGTAGGGGTTGTAGTGGTTGTTGTTGTTGTTGCCATTGCCGCCTGCTTAATTTTCTGCAATTGCTGTTTTGCTTCCGCGCCGGCATCTCGTTGTCATTAATTAATCCATCGAATTAAGTCGGCTAAGAGCCTTCGCTCGCTCGGGCATTCACTCGGTCAGTCCGTCAATAAGTTCGTCACTCCTTCAGGATGTGGCTGCTCCCAGGCAAAGGGACGAGTCGGGACACGTGGGCTGAGAAACCCGAATTAAAGTCTTTCACGAGATTTCAACCAGAATTCCACGATTGAAATTGTGATATTATTTATGAGAAATTATTTCCTCAATTCAAAATTTATTTATTCATTAAATGCCATTTTTTACCTTTGAATGCAATTTATGAAATTTGTAATGAAATTTTGTATTTTTGTGCAAATGTTTTTGTGAGACTTTAATCGAAATTGAATGCAATTTTTGAATTTTCAAATACTTTCTTTTTTGGGGAAATTTTTACTGAATTGAAAATTTAATGAAAATGAAATGAAATTTAAGTTCAATTTCAAATCGCAAATCTAAATCTCGAAATTCCCTGGGTTTGATGGAAATCGACTTTTTGTGCTCCCGAAAGTATGCAACTTTTCATGCAAACTGCGAACTAACCCTTGAAATGCTTCCAATCCAGATCCCAACCTATCTCAATGTAGAGACCGAATTCCATCCACCTACCTCCCTCCCTCCCCCTCTCTCGACCTCCCTCTCTCCCTCGCTCCTTCTGCTCCGTCGCCCTCCCTGCAGCTGGTTCGATTTTTCGCCCAAAGTCCTTGAAGGACATGCGGTGCAGCGACCGAGGCCGTCGAACCGACTGCGTTCTATGCAAATTCCCCTTCCCCTTCTTCCTCTTCCCCTCCCCCTTCCTCCTCTTCTTCAATCACATTTTGTCGCTCCCTCCCTGCCTCAGCCCCGCCCTCGCCCATGGGAGCCTGACTGGACGAGCGAAGAAAATGCGGAGACATTTGTGCAAGAATTGAAGGACTCGGACGGGACGAGAGAGAGAGAGAGAGAGAGAGAGAGAGATAGAGATACTAGGGGAGCGAGGGAGAACGAAAGACAGAGAGATTCAAATAGGAAAATGTCAATCATGGAAGCACTGAAAAATTTTGTTAAAAAAACAAAACTTTCAATAAGAAAATTTGCAAAAAAATCAAATTTGGCAAATGCATTTCTTTGAATTCAACTGTTGAAAAATCGAAACAGTTGAAGGGAAATAAATAAAAAGCCATTAAATACCAATTGAAAATGAAAGAATATCAAAATGAGAAATTAATTTGAATTGATTGAAAAATAAATAAATTTTAAAGTTGAAGATAAAAAATAAAAACAAAGTGTTTTCTCTTTAATTATTCCTATTCTTCTTTCTAATTGTTGGGCACACCCTGTGCTTGTGCATTTGCTTTTCAAAGACAACGACAACAACTGCAATGTCATTCAACTGCCACTCAATCCACAGCCACAACAACAACAACAACAACTACAACAACAACTACTACTACTACAACTACAATAGATGTCCTTGCATATTTTGCAAAACGAGAGAGGAGAAAAAATCACAAAGAATATTTTCCACCCAGCTTCAACCGTCAACAACGACAATAACAACCACTAAAACAACAACAACAACTACAACCACTACACCAATAACTCGCACAACAACAATAACAACAACAATAACTATAGCAGCGATAACAATGGATGTTAATGCATTTGGTATTGACTTAGGGCAAGGATACGACCGAACGTCCTGCCGAGCAGCAGCAGCGGCAGCAACGAGGACGGCAACAACAACAATGGCGATATATTTCGCCACAACAACAACACCTCCTGCTTCCCCAGTAAAGCAGCAACATGAACAAAACCAGCAACAACAAGAAGAGAGAAAAAACGTCATCGCCAGCAACAAGAAACCCCAGGCGAGGAGGCAGCAACAGCAACTGCAGCAACAACAACAACAACAACAACAACAATGGAAATAGTTCCCGGCCACGGCGCATGCACTCTATGCAGGCGGCGTTGCCAGATGTGGCCGACGCCGAGCCCTGCAGCAGCTGCAGCGTTGCCGAAATTCGTCGAGAAAGCACACGAACGAACATTAAGAAAGAGCGATAAAAATGTAACAAAAGAGAACAATCGAATAAATACACAAATGATCCTAAATAATTATATAAATAATTAAACATAAAAATTTAATAAAAATAATGAGACACAAATAGTAAAATAAAAATATAATACAAAAATAATTCAATACAAATTAATTAAAAAAATATGAAAATTAGAAATATTAGTGAAAAATATTTACAGATGTAAATGCTAAAAATATAATGAAAATATATAAGAAAATAAAATATGTATATATAAAAAAATATAGCAAAGAATGGATTTTAAAAATCATTAACCTGAAATTAAATAAAAACGAAATAAAAAAAAACTTCAAATAAATTAATAGCGAACTGACGAAAATTAACACGAAAAAGAGGAGAACCAATGCATTTTTATTAAATGCATTTTTGTGCTATAAAAAGAGAAGAAATTATGAAATTGAATGACAAAAAAATAATGGCGGTGAGAGTGGAATTAACGAATAATTTTTTAATTTCTACTCATAACAAAAAAGTCCCTGAAATTCCCTCGTCGCTTGACCTAAATTTCCCCGGTTTCCTGGAATTCCCAGGCGGCCGACCGACGGCTCCCTGCGTCGTTCCCACGTCGCAATTCGATTGAACCACGCACTATTTGTGGAAGGGTTCGTTCGCAACCCCAACCCCGTCGTCCCGTCGTCCCCTCGTCCCGCCCTCGCTCGCGCCGGTTGCACTCAACAGGACGCGGCCCTCGGGAAGCGAGCGAAGGAAATGCAGCTCAGGTTTCGTCCGTCCCTTCGTCGCCGAGTTCGTCCTTTCAGCCCAGGTTTCTTTCTCAGATCGAGGACCTCTTTCTTTTGTCCACCACTTCCTCTTCCATCGACCCCTTCCTTCGCGATCTCTTTCGCTCCTCGTCGCCCCCGCACGATTCGGGTCGGCCTCTCCCGGCGGGGCGGGGTCGGGTCGGGTCCTTTGTTGTGGCCCCTCCAGCTGCACCGGCAGCCCTCGAGGGCCGCCCGGCTCTGCGGATCGCGTTTCTCGGTCCTTGGTTCGAGGGGAAGAAACTTCCCGAATCGATCGAAGCGAACATTTTCCGGCGGCTGTGCATTTGCATCGTTTATTGCACAGTTCTTCACACCCTTTGAGGGCAACGTGGTTCCAAAAAACATTGACATCACAATATATTGAAGTTCAGAATCAGAAGTTCTGCCCGGCGCTTCCTCGGAGTTTCCACCATTGGCTGAGCGGTCGAAGTCGACGGCGACGGCTTGCGTCAGGGCACCCCACACACGCACACGCACACGCACACACGCTCTCTCCACCGACACCGCCCCCGCCCCCGCCCCGCTCCACCCACCGGCCGGTGGTCGCTATCGCGGTTTATTTTCGAACGCGGCGTGGTTTTTGTTGTCAAGTTCAACTTCGTGTTAACTTCGTAACAATGGCCGATAAGGGACGACGAGGGCCCGCGTGTGTGTGTATGACGAATGCCCCCCTGTGTTTGTGTAGAACTCATTCGGTGGTTTGCATGTGTGCGTCCGTTATCGTTCATCGAACTTTGGGCTCTCTTCGCGTTGATATGAGTGTTGTTGCTATTGTTGTTGCTGTTGATTTTTTTGTAATTTTCATATTGTTTTTATTTTTGTTTTCATTGTTTTTGTTCCAGTCGTTTTTGTTTCTGTTGTTTTGGTTGCCGTCGTTTTTGCTGCCGTCTCCATTGTTGTTCCGCTGTCGATGTCTTGTCCTTTCCTAGGCGCAATCTTCCTCCTCATTTATCACCCCTCATCAATCTCGCCCTCCCCTCCCCTCCCCCTCCTTCGACCGTCCACCGCCCCTCAGCACCCCGCCCCCCAGCTGCTCGAACTCCATTATATTTCGCCAACTATTATTAATGTGTTCGAGCCGCCCACGCCCACGCCCGCCCCGCCTCTCCCCGATTCCACACAAATCACACGACCTTCTCCCGCTCTCCCTCCCTCCCTCTCGCGCTCTCTCTCTCTTATTCTTCCCCCCAACCCACCGCCGCCTCCCGCTGTGGCCGGCTCCGGGCTGCCAGATGACCGTGAAGTTGAATGCCCTCTGGTGTTAGATCGCCTTGCTCTGGCTCGGTCTTGTTGTTCTGGTTGATCTTGTTGTTGTTGCTCTCTCTCTCTCGCTAGCCGTCACTCTCCCTAGTTCGGTTCCCACTCTCTCCCTGGCCCACTCCCCACAGCCCACTAGTCCTCTCTCCCCCGCCTCTCTCTGCCGCCGCCGCCCTCTGACTAATTCGTCGTTTCCTCGTTTCCTCGTTTCCTCGGACACGAGCCGCACTCGATTTCAATGCGTGAGAGTGGAACGAATTCCTCTCCCGCTCGCTCTGCCTCGGACTCTGCCTCCGACTCTGGCTCCGACTCTGGCTCTGGGTCTGGCTCCGTGAGATGGGGTCCCGTTATTTCGTGGTTTGACATTGAAAACATTCATTCATTCAGCTCGTGTTGTTGTCGTTGTTGTTGTTGTTGCTGCCTTGTGGTTCCGCTCTCCCACACCAAGTGGCAGCCGCCGTCGCGCTCGCCCATGACGCTCGGCCGACCTTTTCTCGCGGTGTAGCCGGCGTTTTTACACCAGCCTAGGGCTGGTGAGAGGGGCGCCCTCGTGGGCCTCTTGTGGTCACCATGGGTTGGGTCAACCACTTCGACAACGGGCCGGGTCAATGGACTAGTGGCCTAAGACGAGGATGAGCAGACCGACCACGATGACGACGATGACGAGCTTCCGCCGAACCAGGGACGGGAATCGAGAGGAGAAACCATAGAAGGATGCCGGGAAACCATCGAGCGAGAGAGGGCGAGATGCGGAGGGAACGCGGAGCGATCGATGACAGGAGTGGGCGTGGCGAGGAACCCAGGGAGGAGGGGGGAATCCGTAGAGAAGGACCAGGAAGCCAGATGGATCCCCGATGGATGGAGGCGGCGCCACTGCCTGGAGACGAGTCGTCTCGGTGCGCCGACCCAGGGGAGGGGGTGGGGAGGCCGACGACCTTCCAAAAACTTTCCACATCGCTCTCGATGGCCACTCGAGGACGGAAACGTTTGTTACTTGGTGGACTGAGGGCGAGTGCGACGATTTTTTCTTAACATCTTATGAAAATTTCCACAATAGTGTGTTGAGAAGATCAACGAGAGATCGGAAAGAGCTGTTCAAAAAAGAAGCTCTAAAAAATGTATAAAAAATCAGCCAACAACTCCCACAATGAGGTCCTTGGACCCCCAAATTCGGCGGCCAATTGAAGCTCGTTCAGCTCCCGATGGCCGAGGCTTGGCTCGAAATCGAACGCCAGAAGCCGAGAGAGCAGAAAAAAGACAACAATAAAAGTAACAGAATACAAGAAATAAAAACAACAGCCCAAATAAATGAGCACAAGATCTTAACGAAGATCAAGCTATTGATTAATCAAGACAATTAACAAAAATGATGTCAAAAAAGATTTTTTTTCTATTTGATCGTTTTTGGAGTCGTTGGTTTTGTATGTTTGTTGAGTTTATTTTTATTTCTTTTTTGTTTTCTGGGTTATTTATTTTTTTTTTTTTGGTCTCTTATTTTTGTTGCACTTTGTTGTTGGCCCTGCCAATCCCACTCTAAATCCCATATATACAAATCTCACAGTTTTTGACAAATTAAGCCGGCGATAAAATGCCATGGCAACGACAACGACAACAACAACAACAACACATTGTTCCATGGCAACAAGACGCCAACAACAATGCAAAAGAGAGCAAAAAACAAACGATGATGGCGACGATGATGATCATGATGGCGATGGCGATGGCGATGATGACGAAGAGGAGGCGATGACAACGAATCAGCGAGGAGCCGGAAAAAATAATCTCGAATAACGCATTCTCCCGAAAGCGATCGAAGAAGAGGCAGCAGCACCAAACAATCAAAAAGGGAAAAAACAACAACAAAAACTACGAGAAGGAAGATACATATAATATTATGTAATGCCATTAACAGTTCGCATGAGACCGAGGAAGGGGGGCGAAGACGACGGGAAGGAGGAGAGAACGAGGAAATTGATGGAGGAGGAGGGGGAGGAAGAAAACGGCAGCTTCCTTAAAAGCTCGAGCAGCCCTGGAGAGGGAGCGAAAAGAGAGGGAGCGATAAACCGACGCCTCGGCCTCGGCCTCAGCCGCGTCTTCGGCTTCGCCTCGCCCTCGCCCTGGCCCCGACCCCTCCGCCGACCGACCGGCCGGCCGTGATTCGGGTCGGGCCGATCATTAGCCTTCCATGCTCCATTCGGCGTTCGGCGTTCGGCGCCCGTTCTCGATTTTGGCGATTTTTCGATTTTGTTTTGTTTATTCCCAACAACAGCCAGCGACGCGTGGGTTCAACGACCTGCGACAGCCGAAAAAAGCAGAGTCGACCAGAGAGGGAGAGCGAGGCAGGGCGATAGGCAGAGAGAGTGCGAGAGCGAGAGCGAGTGCGAGTGCGAGAGTGTGAATAACAAGAGAATAGAAGTGAAAATAAACACGCTCGGAAGATGAGGAAATATTTTCGAGATGAAGCAGCGAAGAAGAAGAAGAAGAAGCAGCAGCGGCAGAGGAAGACAAACGGTTCCTGTGAAGCACGAGGAGGGGGAGGGAGGCGGCAGGCGACCGAGGGCGAGGGCGAGAGCGAGGGCGAGAGCGAGAGCGAGAGCGAGACGAGCGTAGCCTGGCGATGACGAAACGACGAATCACCAGCTCGAGATCGGGTCGGGTTCGGCCGGGGTTCGGCTTCGAAGTCGCAGCTGATTTGGTTTTTTTGTGAATTATCGAAGCTGAAGTTCAGCTGTTCATTTTTCGGAGATTTTATTTTTAATCTCGCAATACTTGAACTAATCAGTTAATACTTTAATTGAGTTTAATGCTTCATTATTTGCATGTTTCTTCAACTCCACTGACAGTTAATTGATTGAATAATTTATCAGACGATTAGTTGTAATTTTGATGAATTTTATATTTTTTAATTTTTCACATTATTAATATTTTAACATTTGGTTTATATTTATAAAACATTTTTTGTTTTTATATTTCCTTTTAATTTTATATTTTTTTCAAATTTTATTTTATAATTTACTTGAGAAAAACTTGAGAGCAATTTTTGAAATTAAATTCTTAAATTTAAACTAAATATTTTGCGAAATTATTTCCAACATTTTCCCATTCTAGTTATTATTTATAATTATCTTGATCTCTCTCGCCTCTTCTCTAAAATCGTGCTGAAAATCTTCCAAATTGTAAAATAATTCGATTCTCTGTATATCCATTGTTGTTGTTGTTGTGTTGTTGCTGCTGACAGCCCCGAATAAATTTTAACCGTTAGTTGAGAGCAATTACGAGGCGTTGCTCTACCTCTCACTCTCTCGCTCTCGCTCACTCCATGTTTCATCGTTCAATCAACTTGACATGAAGCTCCGACTCTTGTTCGCGTTGTTGTTGTTGTTGTTGGCTTGGTCTTTTTACTGACGTAAACTATAAAAAACATAACGGAAGATAAACGCTCGGCTGTTGGGGAGTGCGTGTGGCTGAGTGTGAGTGTGTGTGTGTTCGTGTGAGTGTGTGTGTGTGAGTGTGAGTGTGGGGAACACGCAACTTGACCTTGACTGTGACATTCGTTCTGGTTTTCGTGTTCTTTTCGACTTTTACGCGATTCCCCCGTTTGCTCTTGATTTATTTATTTATTTATTTATTTCATTTTCTCCTTTTCTGATATTTATTTATTCGCCGATATTTCGCGCACGATTTGACGCTTTTTGACATTAATTATTTATTTGTTTACTGCGATTTTTTTTTTGCGATTTGTATAGTCTTTTAAGTTTAATTCATTAAAGAATTTTTGGGATTTGTATTTTATCACTCGCATTTTTGTTTTTGACGTTCCGTCATTTTAATAAGAATTGAATTCGTTTGCAATGCAAATTTCGAGAAATCATATTTATTACCGAAGTAATATCATAATTTTTCAATTACTTTAGATTTTTTGAAATTTAAAAATTGTTTGTATATTTTTGCAAAATATTTGCATATTGCAAAATAGATTGAAAAAGTTGCTTAACTTTTCGTAACTGACGAAATTTTCCATAAAATAATTTCGCTTTTTTTAAAGTTTCTTTGACGTTAAAATAGGAAATAAACAAGGCGGTGGTGCCGTATTTTAAGGACGAAATGGAAAATTCCTAATAAGACCTCCTTCTTTCTGTGATCGTTCGATTACGTTTTTACCCACAAAAAAAAGCCCTGGCCCCCGCAAAAGAGGCAACCCTGGCCTTTCGAAACACGATTTCGAACGTGGAAACGACAAAGAAGAAGAAGAAGAAGAAGAGGACAGGTAACATCATTGCCGAACCGCAATCATGGCTAAAAATAGCGAAACGGCAACTTTGGCGGAATTTCGCATTAATTATGAGCACCAGCAGCAGGAGCAACAAATGTGGCAACGACCACAACAACGACAACAACCACAACAACAACAGCAGCAGCAACAACACTGACAACAGCAACCGATGACAATGACAGCAACAATGCGAACCACACCTCCCTGCAGAGCGACGCCAACGCAGGCAGGGCTGCGGCCGGGACGTCAGAAATGTCAGAAAAGAGCGCGCTCGTTGGAACCGTCAGACCGCAGCTGTCAGGGGCGGCTGGAGGCGACCTGAACGCAACCCCCCCCACCCCCACCCCCTCCGGCGACAGCCGACCCGTGACTCACATGCTCTCAGCTGAGAGCCGCCGCCGAGCAGCCGAGCCGAGAGCGACCGAGAGCGCGGTGCTCGCAAACAAACGGCTAGGTCGGTCGTTCACCCTCGGCGAACGCTCTCGCGGCGGTGAATGACATTTGCCGGCAATCAACAGCGCCTCCGACACACACGACGAGAACGGGAACGGGAACGGGAACGAGATCGAGAACGAGCGCCACGAAGCCACGGCGACAGCGACGGCGACGCCATACTTTCGAAACACGCTGATGATGCAAGAGCACGAGCGAAGAGAGCGAACGGCGGCTGCCCACGCTCTCTCCCAGCGCCGGCACAAGAACAAAAACCACAACAGAGCGCAAGAGCAGCAAGTGTTTGGTCGGAGGGAGAGAGCGGGGCCCAGTGCGTCTGGAGAGAGCGTCTGCTCGCTGGCTTCCTCTTCCTCTCTCGCTCTCACTACCGCTCGCGTCAAGCTCTTGCTCTTGCTCTTGCTCTCGCGCTCCCGTTCAAAGTTTAACGACTTTTGCTTGATTTTGTTTCGATCGTCGTTGCGGGTGAATTTCCTCATATCCCCAAACACACACACAGCACACCCATACACGGGCATGGGCGTGTGTGTTCATGTGCCCAGATAAGGGCCTGTGCTTGGTGTGGTCAATTGTTGTTGGCTTAGCATTATTACTCAAGCATTTGTCTGTAGAAATTTCGTAACAATTTTTCGTGCTTCCCCCTCCCCCTCCCCCTCTCTCTCTCACTCTCTCTCTATCGCTATCTCCCTCTCTCGTGGCCACTCCATTTCCCACAGCGGTCTCTGTATTTTTATCCATGATTAGCATTCGGCGTTCTTTATTTTAACCGCGGGCTAATTACGTTTTTGACAATTTTTCATTCCTCTCCCTCCCTTCGCTCCCTCCCACGCATGGCTCTTCGCCGTTGTTGTTGTCGTTCGGGCTTCCTCTCGTTCCTGTCGTCCGCTTAGGTCGTCGGTGCGCCGTCGTCGTTGTTGTTGGGCTGGTTGTTGCCCTCCATTAGCCGCAAAATGTGTGTTAGCGAAGGTCATTCACACTGAACATGCCTCCGACGGGAGCCCCGCCCCCTCCCAGGCGGCCCGACTCGCGTCGCTGTGGGAATTCGGGCGTCTTCCGTTCCATCGCGGCGAGGAAATTTCCCCGGGGCAAAGCGGCGGAGGGAAATTCTCGGAAAAATCCCTCGCCGAACTGGCGATTGCAGATGTCATGGCAATTATCGGGCGCCGGAAGTGGCCGGAGGAAGGAGGAGGGCGAGAGAGAGGCGAGGTAGGAAATTACCGAGGCAGCGGACGAATTCGGAGGAATTCAGACGAATTCGGCCTAGGGACGAAGGCCGCCGAGGGCGAGGGAAGGCGGCGGAATCCGCGGACCGTGGGACGCCGAGCCTCGTGTCATCTCGGTGGATCGCCCAGATGGCCCCAGCGGAGGGGGGGGGGGCGTAGTCCTTGGAGGTCCTTCGGAGGCGTTCGGAGGCCCATGGAAAATAAATAGCAATTTAAATTAATCCCGGCTGATCAGGGTTTTGGAGAATATTTAAATTTTCGATAGGGCGTGTTTTTGTGATTTCACTGGATTTCATAGTCCATTCAAAATATTTGTTTAAATTAAATATTGGTAAAGGGAAAAAATAATTTAAAAAATTGCTAAATATCAGTTTGAATAAATATTTCATATTTTCACATTTCAATATATTTTTACGGTCAAAAAATATCTTTGTGTTTTCAAATTTCAATATTTTACAGTAAGAAAATGAAACTTTGTGAAAAAAATAACATAAAAAATTAAATGGTAAATGCAAAATAACACACAAAAAACTATGTAAAAAAATAATGAATAATTAATACCAAGGGATGAAAAAGCAAATTAAAATCAATTAAAATCAAGTCAAAATCAAATAAAACTATCCAAAACAGTCAAAAAAATCAAAAACTTTTCATATTTAGAAAATTTTACTTATGGTTAGAGATTTTTAATTTTTTTTTCATACCATAGTTAGAGAAGACACTGATATCTCTCTAAAAAATCTACAAAACGCTTTCCCCGTTATGTTGTTGTTAATTTCGTAGCTGCTATTTTAGTGTTGTTGTTGTTGTTGTTGTTATTATTGTTGTTGTTGTTAAGGTAGGACCCAGCAATAGAAAGTCCAAGCGTGACTTACGACCAAACAGACAGCGACAGCAACAACATCAAAGTCAAAGCCTTTCAGAAACCGATCGAGAGCAGGGAATTGCGAGGGGCAGATGGGAGAAGAGGTGGGGGAAGGGAGGGAGCGAGAAGAAGGAGGAGGAGAAGGGGGGTTTCAATTATGACGGCCGCTCAAATGAATGACACGACATTTGACGGCAAAGAAACGCCGGCCTCAACCTCTGCTCCAACTCCATCTCCATCATCATCATCATCATCATCATCATCATCACCTTCTTCCTCTTCGTCTTCTCCATCGAGATCTTCATCATGATCATCTTCTCCATCATCATCGCCCTTATCTTCTTCAACTTCAACTTCATCTTCTCAGTCTCCGTCTCCACCGGCTCCATTTCGGCCTTTTTCTTCTTCTCGCATTTACCGTTGCTTTTACGACGATCCACTCACGGGTTAATTTCGACTCTTCCTCTTCTTCCTCCCCCTCCCGCCAGTACGCGATCGGCCGTCGGATCGTCGGGAGCCTGTTGGCAACATTGTTGGCCGCCAAGTGTTGTTAACGCAAATGGCGTTTGCTTTGAAGCACGGAGTTCTTGAAACTTTTTCTAGCCAGAAATTTATTTATTTTGTTTTTTTTTGTAATTTTCTGTCTGTGGAGAATCGGTGGGAAATTTTGTGATTTGTTGAAATTCTGTAGAAATTCATTTTTTTCGCCGTTGACTCAGGATTAAATTTAAAAAAAGTCAATTTAAAACAGAAAAATTAATGAAATCTTTCGCCCAAGAAATATTTCAGAGATTTAATTCTAGTAATTCCTGCTTTCTTCTCCCCAAAAATGTCCTTTTCGACAAAATTCAATGGCGGAATTTCTCTGTTGGGAATTTTTTTCTGAACGAGAACATTTTCTAAAGGTGTATTTTTGCAATCGGGATATTTCCTGTGGGGAAATTTCTCTAAAACGCTGCAAATGAAATAGTTTTTGTCCGTCGCACGCAGGCGCCGACGTCGACGTTGACGTCGACGGCGGAGCTAAAAATACGGCCTGTCGGCTGTCGACAGTGGGCCGACGACGGCGACGCGACGCCGAGGTCGGACACGACGCTTATCAGCAATAAATTTCCCGCTCGCAGCAGGCGGGAGGCGGCGACCGGTGGGCGGGACGCGAGGCTGGCGATCGCTCGCTCGCTCGCTCAGACGACGAAGGCGACGCGGCGACGGTGGCGCCTGAGGAGGAGGTGGCAGCGAGGGAAGAAAGTCTGCCGCGTGAAACAAGGAAATGGCGAAAGGCACAACGCCAACAACAAACACGTATAACTCGAAAACAACAACTCTACAACAACTTCATGGGCTCGGACGGAAAAGTGCGCAGTTGCCTTGAAGGGCGGGAGAAGGAGGGAGGGAGTGGGAGGGAGGCAAAAAATATATAAAAATAAATTATGATTTCAGTGTGAAAAAAATATAAAACATTATTAAAAAATTCAAAAGTTCAAATCAGAATCTTCGAAATATTCGAAACCTGGAAAAAATTCTAAATGCCGCAAATATTTAATTTAAAACTAATATTTTATTTAATACAATATTATTTAATAACTAATTTCTCAAAGAAGAAAAACCAAACATAAACCAAAATATAAACAAATTCTACAGAATTAGAATTTCTTGACAACAAATATTAGAAATTCCCTAGACAGAGACGGGAGACGGATCAAAAACAAACTGTCAAACGATGCAAAAAAATCACAAATCAAAAAATTCCCCTCGACAAGAACAATAAGGAAAATTCTACGCCATTGCTGTGGTTGTTGACATTATTATTGTTATTGTTGTTGTTGTTGTTGTCATTGTTAATATTATTGTTGCTGCTGTCATTGTTGTTGTTGTTATTATTGTTGTTGTTGTTGCTGTGATTGCCGCTGTCATCGATGCCAATGAACTTGACAAAGAACGAACGACCGACGACATCGACGACGTTCTGAATGCTTTATGACAACAACAACAATAACTACAACAACAACAAAAGAACAACACACCGAGAACAACAAATAATTAAAAATAAAAATTAAAATAAAAGCAGCAATGGAAATGAGGGAAAAGAATAAGAAAAGGCATTCATTGCGATAAAAAGAAAAGGAAATGCAAAAGCAACAACAGAAAAAACAATAACATTTCTGTATGGTTGTTTATTTTCATTGTGGTTGTTGTTCTTCTTATTGTTGTTGTTGTCATATATTTATTTTCCTGAAAATGGAATTGCTTCATTATATTTTGTTCCCTCGCCCATTGGCTTTATTTAAAAACGAATTAAGAATCGTCTGTTTGTGTTCGTGTGGAAATTATTAATTCCAGAACGTGTTCTTGAAGAAGATGTAATTGTACTAATTAAATACGGTTTTACAAATTTTTAAACCCCAACCAAATTGGTTTTTTCTTGAAAAAATTATTAGAAATATTTGATTTACTCGCCGTATTATGCATAGATAATATTTATCACAATGACTTGAAGGTGGCTTGAATAGTTTAAAAACATTTGAAATGGATTTAATTTTTCTTTAATTTAATTGAAATACATTTAATTGAAATAAAAACGTTCAAAGAAAAACATTAAAAACACCTCCCAAAGAGAAAACCAAAAATTTCCCCAAAAAAGCGAACAAACCCAAAAACAAAAATGCCTTTCGGCCACTTCAAAGGGAATTCGTTTTGGGACGGGCCAACGAACGGACCTTGGACTAGGTGCTGGCTATGTGCTTACAACAACAATTGCTACAACAACAATTACAATAACCACAACGAAGTACGAGGTGCAAAAGTTTGTCATGTCGACAGAATTGGCAACACTTCAAAAACAACAACAACACACTAAACACTAATGGAAAAGTGGATTTTTGCCCAGTTGTTGTTGCTGTTGTCGTTGTTGTTGCATGGCACGTTCAAAACCAGTTGCAGGGTGGGGAAAGCAGGAGGAGAAGAAGAAGAAAGGGGAAATTAAAGGGAAGAAGAAAATGACAAACTCATCGATTCATTTGTCACTTGACGTTCAGCTGCTCTGTTGTTGTAATTTATGTCTTATTCTACTTGCATTCTACTTCTATTTTTCCTCTCGTAATTCTATATTTTTGTTTTGTTTTCTCATTTTTTCTCATTTTTTCACAATCGACTCCATTGTTGCTGAACAATTTGTTGTTGTTGTTCTCCGATGTTGTTGTGCGGCGAAAAAGTTATGCTAAACGGAATGTGACTGAAATAAAGTCAGAGAATCACTACACTGAGCGAAAAACACCGAAGAAAAACTCACACGAAGAGAAAACTCTCCAGAGTTTTTGGAAAATAAAAAAAAAAAAATATTTTCATAAAAAACAACAAGATGTTCACGACTAATAGAAATATTAATTTTAATTATTTGAACATAAATGTTCACTCATTACTGCGATTCTCACAAAACACCTCTTAAAAAGTGTAAATATAAATACTTCACGAAAATTCCCCCAGCCGAAAATTTCCCTCTCCCCAGCGCAGAGAAAACCAGTAAAAACAGCTGTTGACAACGCAACAACAACAGCAACAACAGGAGGTGAAAACTGGTTATCGAGCGGCTCAAAAGACTCGATCATCGAGACGCGATCGAGAGCCCGGAAAAAACTCGTAACGACTGTGGAAAACTCGTTTCGAGAACTCGAAAATATTGGGACGAGAACGAGGGTTTCCCGAAGCGGTGCCACAGGTTTTTCCAACCCTTTCCCAAACTGGTTCGACCTGGGGGACCAAAGGCAACAAAAAAAAAAAAAGAAACAAAGAAAAGAAAGAAAAAAAAAGCATGATTTTCAGCGACAGCTGGGAAGAGTGCGGAGAAATCGGGATGGGGGAGCCAGAGGTGGAGGTGGGCAGGGTTTTTCATCCCTCGGCCTGCTCTGCCCCTGCCCCTGCCTCTGCCTCTTGCTCTTGCTCTTCTTGTGCCGCTCCTTTCGCGCTTCATTTTCCGAGCCTCCGGCCGAAATCGCCTGACACTGAAAATCATTGTCAATGTCGACGTCGTCGTCCTTGTCGTCCTTGCAATACCCTTTGTGCCCGGTTCCCGCTTGCTCCCGCTGTCCCGCTGTCAACATCCCCCTTATTGTTGTTTCTGTCTTTTTTACAACATCCCCCTCTTGTTGTTGCCGTTGCCGTTGCCGTTGCCTTTGCTGTTGCCGTTGTTTTCGACCCCGCTTCTCCGCCGACCGTGGTTGAAATTACAAAAATTACCACCGAAACGTTCCACGAGGGTGAAAATGGCAACACGTCCGCGCACCCCGGCCCTTTCGGCGCCCCCCTCCCCCTCCGCGCACAAGGGTGCAACGGCATTTTGGGCCCGCCAGAGTTGCCAACAACTTGTCTTCAGGAGCTTGAGTGATTTTTTCCCCAGCATTGATTTTTTTGCCTCCGTCTTCTCTTTGATGATGGGTGGTGGTTGTTGTTGTTGTTGTTGTTGTAACACTCGTACACGCTGTTACTCCATTGTTGCAGCTTTCCGTTGTTGTAATACTACTGCAACAACAACAACAGCGAAGGGCAATTGCAATGACATTGAAACGCGTTTGAAGGTTTCCGGCGCCTGCCGAAGCTGGCGAGGGATGTTTTCTCCGCGACCAGGAGGCGAGGGAGGGGATTTTTATGACATTCCCCGTGTTGTTGTTGTTGTTGTTGTTTTTGGGGCGAAGAAAGCACATTTGGCTGTGGAAAATTCTCACAGGCGCCGGACTTTCAGCAGACAGAGAAAATATTTCTTCAGAAAGTAACAGGCATTCAATGTGGAAATCTTTCTATGAACGTATTTCGTATTTCGTATTTTATCACTGCGAAAAGTGTTCAAAAATAGTTGCGAGAAAATGTTGGAAAAAGAGCTTCGGCATTTTAGAAAAAGCTTCCCGGCATCATCACGTTTTGGGGAAAATTTTACGGGTTATGGATTGTAAACCATGAACATTTCCAGAGATTCTTCTTTCTTCACTACTCTTCGGGGAAAATATACCTTAAACATAGTGCAGAAATAGATTTCATAAAAAATACTCCTCGAGGGATTTCGGAAAATTTCCCAAGTACGGCTGCAACCCTGGCGGCGAAAGCGACGCCTGGCCGCCATTTTCACTGGCGACACTGACAAATGTCAAATGAAATGCGGAAGTGTGGAAAATTGCAAAGAAAGACAACAACAACAGCAACAACAACAACAACGGCAGCAGCAACAAAGAAACAAGCAAGCAAAAAACAATAAACTGACAATAAGCACCACAACAAACTAGCAATGGGGAAAAACAACAACAACAACAACAGCAGCAGCATCAGCGACAACAACAAATAACAAATGCAAAGTCACTTTTAATGGTCGCAAATTGTTCATAACTCCTAAACTAAATTGCGTCGGGCAATAAATTCAGCGGAAGAGCGGAGAGGGCGAAAGGGACAGAGAGAGAGAGGAGAGAGAGGAGAGAGAGAGAGGGAGAGAGAAGGTGAGCAGAACGAAGCCAGGGTGTGAGAGGAGCGATAAATAACGGGACGGAAAAACTATGCAGCCGATGATGAGTGTCGACAACAGCGAATAACAACAACAACAACAACAACAACAACAACCACAACAATGGGCATGCATTTGAAGGAAATTTATTCCATTCTATTTGTCACCAATTAAAACGAACGGCGAGGGAAATTTTGCAACCAGCCAGGGATGGAGACTGGTAAGTCGACAAAAAGTAAGGAAAGGTATTTTAAAAATGTAAGAAATGTTAGAAAACATTAATTCGTGAAAGAACAATAAAAATATCTCAATTTAATTCAAAACAAATTTGCTTAATTAATTGAAAAAAAAGCACTTAAAATCCACATATAATTCGTTGTTGCAATTGTTGTTGCATTTTGGTAAACAAGCGTCATTTTTTTCCATTTCATTTTCTTCGGTGATTCGCGTAGGAAAATTGCGAATGTTTTCTTTGTTACTGGTGGAAATTAAAATGGGCTTCTTGAAATTTGTGCCGAGTTCTTCCGTCGTTTCTCGCAATTTGTCTGTCGCGCTGACAAAGTGTTGCCAACCGCTTGAGAAATTGCCGGCAATTAATTTGTTCTTGCGCTCTCCTCGAGCCGATTTCGTCCACCTCGTCAGATGTTCGAGCAGAAACGAACACAAATACAAATACAAATACACACAATGGAGAAGAGATGGGTGTGTGGGTGTGTGTGTGTGAAAGTCGACCGCTTCCCGGAAAAGTCTCCACTCTCCACATGTTGCCGATTTTATGAATCAACATTTCTCGTTGTCATGGCTTCCATTTACGCACTGCTGTTGTTGTTATTTGTTGTTGTTGTTGTTGTTGTTGTTGTTGTTCCCCTGCCTCTCGTCGATTTCGTTTCGATTCTTGTTGTCGTCCTTGTCGTCCTTCGGTTTTGTTGCCATTTTCGTTGCTGTATTTGGTGGATGTTGCTTTTGTTGTTTTGGTCAATGTCCTGGCCGGCACGAGTTGTTGTTGTTCTTCTTCTTCTTGTTCTTGTTCCTGTTCTTGATGTTGTTGCCGCCAACGTGTGCGTGTGAATGTGAGGCAAAGGTTACGCGAGTTCATTGCCACCCAATGCCGCCAGAGAGAGAGAGAGAGAGAGAGAGCGAGGGAGAGAGGGAGATGGAGCGAGGAGTGACATGTCAGAGAGCGAGAGAGCGGCCGCCTGAGAGCATGCGAAAGAGCGCGGTCTGCGGGGGCGTGGCTGGGCGGCAGACGTGGCCATGGAACTCATCGTGGGACTTCGTAAATTTTTGACACGTCTCGGCCACATTGAGGAATAGAATTTAAAAAAAATTGAATTGCCAACGGGAAATCATTAGAACACGTTCCATTTTGACACAAATGAAATTGAAAAGATTTTCCGGAAAATTAATTAATTGACTTGAACTCCAATTGACTTGACATTGTTGTTCCTAAACCAATTCCTTCACATCCTTCACAGGTTTCGTGTTTGTGTTTTAATTTATATTTTTCTACATTTTCTTATCAGCACAAATTTCCATTCTTCGTGCATGAATTCGGGGAAAAACCCCAAAATCGCGGGGGTTCATGCACGTTGTTGTTGTTGCTTGGCCGACAGAAATTGTGATAAATTGCGTTCAGTTTCCGGGAATCGGGACCCCGAGACCCTCGTCAAGTCCACGCCGAGTGGGTGGGTGCGAGGAGGGGCTGAGCGGCTGAGGGGAGCCTCTGAAGGGTCCACGAGCACCCACCGGCCGCCTCGCCCCAGCTGACCCCAGCCGCCCCTCGATCAGCAGGCGAGGCCTCCCTGGCTCCACCTCCCACGCCTTTCTGTACCGCCCCCCCCCCCCTTGTCTCCCTCGCCAACATCACTCAGTTGCCTCCCTCCTCTTCTCTACACCCTCCCCCCCCTCTCTCACTCTCTCTCTCTCTCCACCGCTGCTCGCCGCTCTCCCCGGTCTCTCTGCGATCCCTCAGCCTCCCACCACCGACCACGGTCGCCCTTGTCACTACTTTTCCGACTGCAGACGCGCACCCGAAGCGGCTCCAGCCCGGCCCGGCCCCACCGACCGCCGACATGTTGTTGTTGTAGGCGGTGGTGGCGGCAGCGAGCGTGACGACAGCCGAGCGTGCGCTTGTTTGGATGTACGCGCGCGTGTGTGTGTGTGTGTGTGCATTCGTTGGTGTTGGTGTGTTCGAGTTGTGCCCAAATTTTCAATAGCAAAGTTCAACGAACTCGGCGTCGTCCCCTCGTGGTCCCGGGTTCCCACGGACCACGGCCGGGCCTCGGCCGAGAGCGCGCGTAAACAAAGTGTAGCGAGAGAGAGAGAGAGAGTGCAGCGCTGAAGAGTGGGTGGGTGGGAGAACGAGAGTAGAGAGAGAGAGAGAGAGACAGAGGGAGAGCGAGCAAAGTCGGGAGTTCGCGATGTGGAAATCTTGACATGAAGAGAATTTGTGGAAAATTCTCATTACCGAAATTATGCAACGTCCAACAGAAAATATTAAAGATTAAAGATTAATTTTGTGACAAATTATTGCGTCCTGTAAAAGGAAATCGATTTGAATTTGAATTTCAAATGAATTTGGTAAATCTGATTCTTTGGGCACTGATTTCATATTTATGAATTGTTTTATATGAATTATTTTATGACTAAGACTATATTTATCATTTATACTCAAATTTTTGATTTTTTGAATGAATGGATTCTGACAATTTTCAACACACCCTTGTTTTCCTTAGGAAAAAATCTTGAATTCGAATTTAAATTAAATTAAATTATATTTCGTTCATGTACAAAATAAGTTCCATGTTTTTCATCTATATTGAAAATGAATAAGTGTCAATATTTGCCTCTTGTTGTCAATATTTTCGGTTGGGATTTTTCGCTCCTCGATTTCCTCGGCGCCGACCCGGCACGGCCGGCGAAAAAAGTTCGTAGACCCGGTCCACGAATCGACGGCGTCGTCGGGTTCGTCGAACTTCGGCGGTGGGCTCGGCTCGGCTCGGCTCTGTTCGGGCCGCACTTGACGACAAGCGGTATTCAAATGACTGGCAGGTAAAAAATTCCCATAAAGCCAGTTGTTGTTGTTGCAATTGTTTTGGTTATTTCCCCTCATGTTGTTCTTGTTGCTACTTCTATTGTTATTATCGCCAATGTTACAGTTAATGCGCGTGTGTGTTGTTGTTGTTGTTGTTGTAGCGAATTTACGAAAATAAATCGCCTACCGCGAGAATAAATAAACAGTACAAAAATAAATAATAATAAGCGAGGAAAATGTGGAAAGCAAAAACTGTTGAGGGCGAAAACGATGAGGAGCTGTGGGCGATCGGGGGTTGGGAGGTTGGAGGTCGGAGCAGTCGCGTTGGGGAGCCGATGACGAAGCGTGGAAACTTTCGCTCGTCACGGAAAACCCCGGAAACGCCGTGGCTTCGCAATCGATGGATGGAGGGAGCGAAGCGAGGCGAGGTTGAGGGCGGAGGAACTCGAGAAGGCCTCGCGATCAATCGCCAGGTCATGACGATGACTCGGGCGACCTCCCTCCGGAGGCTCGGCATGCTCGGGTTTTCCTCATCCCCTCCTCGCCTTCCGTTCCCTGATCTCTTTCCTCTTCTCTTCGTTCTTCTGAGCCTCGGTCCATTCGATCCATTCGATCTTCGAAGCCCGATCCGCCTTGACATTGACTTTGACGGAGTTTCTGCGGCATTTTCTCAATTTTCCCTACTCGTGCTCAACTCCCTCTTTGTCGCTCAGTCTGTCTCTCTCTCTCCCCATTGCTATACTTCTGCCGTTGTTCCTCCCTCTCGATCACTCTCTCTCTCTCCCTCTCTCTCCCTCTCTATTCCGATCCTCTCGCTGTCGCCCCCATGATCTCGATTTCGTCTTCTCCTCCGCCTCCTCGGGCTCCCCCGATCTCCATCCAGTTTCTCTCAACTCTCCGCTCGCCCTCCCCTCCTCCGCCCTCGCCCAGCACTAGCGTCGCCCACGGGTTCAACACGTCGATCGCTTCCTCCCCCTCTCCCTCTCTCGCTCCCCCTCTCTCCGTCTACCTCGTCTGTCCGCCTCCCGCTCGCCCACGGCCTGTTCTTGTTCTTCTGTTTTCCTTTGGAAATTGTGATCGTTCAGAAAATGAAAGTAAAACAACTGGAAAGGCAACAAAGGCAACAACAACAACTTCAACAACAACAACAACTAGAATTAGAAGAATACCACCATCAGCAACAACAACAACATAGGGAGCCCACCGATCGGAGACGAAGCCGAAGTCGTCGATCGTCGAGAACTCCAGGCCGAGAGCGAGAGCGAGAGCGAGACGGAGGCGGAGACAGAACGAGAGCGAAGGAGGGAAAAAGTTGAATTTCCCCATTAGACGACGAGATGAACGGAATAAAGACAAGACAAAGAAGAAAAACCGAGAGATATATAAATAAAAATAAAAGCAATTGAGGGAAAAGTAAAATGTTAGAAATGTTCGCGTGTGGGAGAGAGAGAGAGAGAGAGAGAGAGAGACTGAGACAGAGGGGGAGATGAAGAGTGAAGGTGTGCGAGAGCGAGAGGGAAAACCGCACGACATGCGACGGCCGTCTCGGGGCCGACCGGCCGTCGCTCGTCCGTCCGATCGTCTGCGGCTCGGGCCCGGCCCGGCCCGGCCCGATCAACGACTTGTTTGGAAAATTCGCTTCCTAGTCTAGCGAGTCGCCGACAACAACAACAACAACAACAACCACAGCAATCAGACAGAAACAACGACGACGACGACGACGACGAAGAAGAAGCAGCAGAAATTGCATGCACTACGATTACTCATCGTCTGGAGCCGAGATGAAGGTCGATCGCCGAGCGGCCGACGGAGCGAGATGGAGACAGCGGGAGATAGAGAGAGAGAGTGGACGGGAGGAGGTGCGGGCGCGATAGGCGGGGAAATTAATTTATGAAATTATTTCCTTTGTCAACGGAAACAAATAGAAGAAAATAAGCGACAAATAAAATAAAAAAAAACATCATTAAAAAGGCGACTATAAAAATTATCGAGTAAAACTAATAGAAAAAATTGTGAAATTAAATGAATTGCTTCGAACTCACCTCAAATGTTTTTGAAAATGCGACATTTTCACCACTCGCCAGAATTCCTCATTTTCCTCACAGTTTTTCTACTGTTTTCTTTGCACGCGATTATTTTTCAATTATTATTTTTTGCCTAATAAGTACTTTCATATACTTCTTTTAGTACTTTTCACTTAAAAACAAACAAATTATTTTTTCACTTGTATATTCGTTATCACTTCGAGTTGTTATCGTGTAAAAATTATTGTGTAAATTTTCAATTTATTTTATGACGTTGTTTAAATTGCAATTGTATAAAAAATTGATTAATTTATTTGTAAGCTTTTCTTTTGTTTATAGTATGTATTTTTTTATTTTGTTGTTGTTATATTTCCAGAAGCAGCAGCGTTTGCTTTTTGATTTTAATAAGCTCGTAATTTTACTTTTTTGAAACCTTTTGGGAAAACATTCCGTAAAAATTTGAAATTCACCTAAATTGCACTTTTCTTATTAATTTATATTTCGTTTAAATTTTGTTAAATAATTGCATGCATTTAATTTTCTCGATCTAGATTTTGAGATTACACGATTTTCACCTGGAAGATGGAAAAAAATGAATTCTCATTAAGTGTTCGCATTACTATTTTATTTTAATAAAAGTCTAGAATGAATGAAGGTAAAAGAATGAATCGAGTGAATGGAGAATGACAGAACGAAGTCTGTGGTGAGTTGAGCCGAATGTGGAGGTGGGTAAAATAAATGCATTTCGCTACTCACCACGCTCAAAGGCGATCCACTCGTTGTCCAGATCTGGTGATGAATATGATGATTTTCGTCAGCAACTAATCCAATAAATATGAACAACAACAACGATTGTTATTGACGCAGTTGTTGTTGTTGCTATTAGCAAAGAATTCACCGACGACTTTATTCACCACACTGGGGCACCGAAGCACCTCTCCACCTTCTCACCACAGCTCAGGTATTCGTAAAACGAATCGTATTTTCGACAACAACAAAATTGTTTGACTTTTCATTGCAACCGATGCGATTTGTTGTAAGTAAATGCATTTTTTATTTTATAAAATATTTTTGTTATTTTTTCTTTTCTTCTATTTTTGTTGCAGCCTGTTAGGGCCTAACGGTACTTTTCCAAGTCGGACGACGACGAGAATCCGAGCAATAAAATCACCGCTTAGACCGAGTTGTTGTTGATGTTGTGGAGTTGTAAATTTGTCGTTGTTGTTGCAGGGTCGCACTCGAAACTATTTATTTCTGTTATTTATATTCTTTTCTATTTCTCACACTTCTATTTGCTCTGGTCGAAATCACATTCTAACGAAATAATTTACTTTGTCGTGAATTTTGAAACAATTTTTTTTCTTTTATTCCTCGGACATTTGAAAATTTTCGGTAACTTTTCGAACTTTTTGGTAACTTTTCGAATTCCCCAACGGGTCTTCGCACTCGTGTATTTCTTTATCTCTCACACGCAGCACTTCTTGCCGAGCTCCATCGGCGATCGACACGATTTTCGAGAAAACGCTGCACTTCCCACTTCCGCCAGGTGTTTGAAACTTCGCAACTGGATTTCGCTCACGAAAATACCGAACTTTGATTTTTCGTAATTTTTTGAATTATTTTATATCTGTGTTTTTATCGTTTGTTGTTGATGTTGATTTGTGCGGATTTTTCGAAAGAGTTTCGAACGCACGACGTTGGACTGCGGACGCGACGCGCTCAACAACAACGCATCCGATGGCGACGACGAGCGCGGACGAACATTGGCCACGAACAGAGCCGACGGACGGCGTGTAGCGAAACGGCGAACGGCCGACGACAGCACGGGCGGCGCACGAAGCGGAGCCGCGAGCCGAAGAGCGAAGAGGTCAGTGAGCGAGCGAGCGAGCGAACGAGCGCACGAACGAACGAGAGCAGCGCTGCGGCAGCAATGATTCGCTGCGAGCGCTCGCTCTTCGCTCGGCCGTCGGCAGAGCGGGCGACCGTCGACGTCGTTCCGAGTGATAGAGAGTGATTGGTTTGTCGATTGGCGAGAGAGCAAAAGGACAACAAAAACACGAAGAGAAAAGTTCATTCACTCGCATTGCATGAAACGACGAAATGTGTGTGTTTTTTTGTCCCCATCGAAGAGGAGTTCGAGCGTTTCTTTTGAAATTGAAAATATGTATGTAAGCGAGTTTTGTTCCAGATTTATATTGGGTACTATTATTTAAAATAGGAAAAAAAAACAAAAACTTACAAAATAAGGATCAACCCTTTGTCGTGAATTTTCTACAACTTTATCTTGCCCGTGCTTATATTTGGATTAATAAAAATAAAGGAATTTCGATCAAAATATTTATTGTTCACTTTTTTGTATTCAAGATTCACATATTTATTTCTGGAATTTCAGTAATTTTGTATGTGAAAAAACAACAAAATTAGAATCTTTAAAAGTACATTTTGACGTACTTATTTTTCAATTAAAAAGTATTTTGAATCATTGCTAAAAATAATGCGATGTTTCATAAATATTAATTTTGTACATTGATTTTATGAATTAATATTTCGCTCGCTGCTCCCTCTCTCTCTCTCTCTCGCTCTCTCTCACGGTCGGAGTCTCCTCCCTTCGCGCTCTGGGCCAATTCGCTCGCCCGCTCTCTTCCACTCTCTCTCTCTCCGGCGGTCGCTGCTCTCTTACATTTTACATCCACCCGGCATTTCTTTGCCTTTTCATTGTTGCTGCCCCGCTCGTTGTTGTTGTTGTTGTTGGTGGTGTTGTAATTCTACAGCTGTGCTTGTTGTTGTTGCTTTTCGCTTTCTTCATTTTTTGGTTCAATTGGATTTTTATTTTGTTCCCTTGTTGCCGCTGTCGTCGTCGTCGTCGTCGTCGTCGTCGTTGTGGCTGTTGTTGTTGCTGTTGTTGTTGTCGTTCTCATTGCTGTCGTTGCCGTAGTCGTTGTTATCGTTGTTGTTGTTGTTGTTGTTGCCTCTCCGTGGCCCGAGTTGAACGACCTCCACGCTGAGCACGCGTTTATTCACTTCTACTGCTACGGCTCCTGCTGCTGCTCTTCTTCTTCTTCTTCTTCGGCCATCGGTGCTTCTCGCTCGCCGCTTCCTCTTCTTATTCGCAAACGTTTTGCTCCACTGCGAAGACTTCCAGGGTGTGCGTGTGTGTGTGAGGGCTTTGCTGGAGTAGTAGTTGTTGCAGAAGAAGAAATATTAGTAGTTGGCGGGTTGTTGTTGCTTTTGTTGTATCAGTACGGCAGAACCTCAGCAGTTAAGGTTCGCCAGTGTTGCACGAAATCCTACGAAATTCCCTTCAATGCTCTTTTTCTACTACCGATAGCGGTAGTAGAAAATTCACGATGAAATTTATCAATTAATTTATTTTTTATTTTTTTTTTCTCATTTTTTATTCATCGTGTTTTTTTTCTACGAATATAATAATATTTCATTTCAAATTTTAATATATCATTTTAAATTTTCCAAGCTCCACTACCAATATTAAAATCATTGCAATCTTTTCCATTACAGAAAACAACCTTAAAAATTAAACGATTCGAAAAAACGCATTAAAAAAATAATTAAAGAAAACACCATAAAATTTTTTCAAAAATAAACTCCAGCAATCATCGAGAATTCCTTTGAAATGCCCAAAATATGTCAAACATTGCAAATGGCAACAGCAAGGCAGCAGCACCAACAACAACGACTACAACAACAATACCACGGAGAGGAGCCACCACAGCAACAATAATAACAATAACAACAACAACAACAATAACAACAACACTGCAATAAGTTCGCTGTTCATCATCATCTGCGGCCGAGGCGGCCACGACCGCGAGGCAAGGTGATAGAGAGCCATTCGCATGTGTGTGAGAGAGAGAGACAGAGAGAGAGAGAGAGAGAGGAGCAGTGCGAACGATATCACTTTCGGGCGGCCATCAGTTCGTTGGCCCCAAAGAGGAACCAAAACAAAATTCAAAACAGCGTCGACGGTCGCCGTCGTCATCGCAGCTGCGAGCGCGCGAGAGACCGACGGCGCGAGCGAGCAATAGTGAGAGGGAGATCGTGTGGCGGAGCAGGAGACGGCACATTTTTTGCAACTCTCTTTCCGGGTTACGTCAACGACATTGGGAAGCAACCGCCCGAGAGGGAGAGAGAGAGAAAAAGATAGAGCGACAGCACGAGGTGGAGCCGTCAACGACTTCCTCGTTTCGTGCCAGGTCTCTCTTGGCTTTCGCTCTCACTATATCTCGCGCTCGCCCTTCTCTTTTCGATTCGGAGGAAATTCTCTTATCGACCGAGTTCATTGACTTCGCGGCCACAGCATGAAAAAATGTAAACACTTGATGCGAAGAGAAGGACTGAGAGAGAGAGCGTGATTACGGTGGGGATTTTTGTTGGGGAAGAAATTTTTCCATCGGTATTATTTTTGGGAAGTTCTTCTCCCTTAGTCGGTTTGTGTCTTAGCTTGACGCAGGAACAATCGAAATTCAGCACGCGGTGTGCGTCTTGGGAACTGAGCGGAAATGAGTAGTGGTGCCATATTGAAAAAAATCTGAAATTCCATTCAGAAATTCTGTATTATTATTATCATTATTTATTATTCATTTCCTTCTGTAAATGAAAATCATGATCCGTTTATTTATTTTACATTTATTTATAAATTAATGTCACTTTTTTTCAATGTTACATGCATTAAATATTAATTAATATTAATAATAATAATCCATACATATATAATATTTTCATGGGAGAGAGTAAACAGCTTGTAAAGAATTTAATTTTTAAATAAATATTTACAACAATATCGAAACAGAATTTAACATAATTTTGCAATAGAAAACGTCAGTAGACTTTCATCGAATAAAAACAATAAATATATAGATTTGGTGTTACATTTCTTGCAATAAAATTCGAAACACATATACATATATATATATATATCAAAAGAATAAAATTTGCGTTATGAGAAAATTATGATTTTTGATATCGTTTCATTTCTCCATTAAAATATTGCTTTGAATTTGTAAAATTTATGATTCCATTGATATTTAGTAAAAAAAAATACAATTACAAATAAAAATCTAGGCAAATTACAAATAAGATTCCAATAAAATGCATTTAAATAGTTAAAACAAGAAAATACTATATGAGGAAAATTCCTAAGCTAAAAACTGTCGAACTGCGAATTAATTCGACGTGTTTTTGGTATGATTCTCATATACTTCTGCTTACGTGCCTTTTACAAACAACTAATTCTATATTACGGTGATATTTTACTTGAATATTTTTCTTTGATAAAATTGATTGAGTTATATTAAAAAAATCGCTTAAAACTGTGCCTTAAATTAGATAAAAGCTGCTGCCAAGCCTTCGAAAGCTCAAGATCGCGTACGACGACGACGACGACGACAATTAATTGCGAACGAATATTAAAAGCTCTTTCTTTTTCGCGTAGATAATGGTATTGAAGATGTATGTTCGAGTCGAAGGGGAGCTCAAAACGATGGGTCTTTGGATGACTCTGGGTTGATTTCTTTCTATTTTCCGTTCCATTATGAAACCTTCATCAAGTCCTACGATGACTATTGCAAATATCATGTGTGGTTCCACGCGATTATTTTCTAATTCTCATATTTGTGCTTTTTATTCAAATATCTCTTATTTTACTAATTCAATTTTAATTTCAAAATTTGATCTGTTAATAAAAATTGATTTCATTCCTTATAAATTGATTTTATTCATTTGAATGTAATTTAATTCATTTATTCATTGTTGGTAATTCAATTTGTTTCATTGCAATTTAATTTTAATCATTAAATATATAATTGATTCGTAAAAAGTATGTTTGATTCAATGACATTTGAGTGAATCCATTAAAAGGTTTCATTTCATGCACTAAAATTGTATTTTCTTAATTTGTCTCTTATCGGTTAATTCTGTGGTTCCTTCAATTAAATCCTAATTTCTACTTATTTGTGTTTCATCGTGTAACAACTCTTAATAGTTAAATATATTAGAATATAATCATAATGTATAATAGAATAAGATTTCTAAAAAATGTATTATTTCCGTTTAGCTTTTGTTTAAAACTTTGGTACTACTTCTGCTTGCTCCCTCCTCTCCTCCGACTTCTCCTTCGACCTCTTCTAATCTCCTCCATGCTTCACCCCTGTCCCACGTTCCCGCCACGCCCTGCCCTCCTCCTCCTCGGCGGACTCTTCATGGACCAATTCTCGATTTCGATCCCCTTCACTGCTGCGCCTGGTTCGACTGCTGTTGCTGTTGCTGCTGCTGCTGCTGGGTCTCGTAGCGCTGCCGCAGCGCCGTCAGCGCGCTCAGCAGCCGGCTGTTGGCCGCGTCGAGGGCCGCGATCTGCTGGCCCTGCTCCTCGATCACCCGCTGCTTGTGCGACAGC
Organism: Coelopa pilipes; assembly: GCA_947389925.1. Classification (NCBI taxonomy): domain Eukaryota; kingdom Metazoa; phylum Arthropoda; class Insecta; order Diptera; family Coelopidae; genus Coelopa; species Coelopa pilipes. The sequence continues at coordinate 3,430,156 of OX376700.1, forward strand.
GCCAGCGACATCTTCAGCTGCTCCCGCCGCAGCTCCTCCTCCATGGTGATGAGTCTGCAACGAGCACAACAACAACAAGAACGAGGGTCAGCACCGTGCACCAACCGCAAGCACGACTCCCTTCCCCGCCCCCGCCCCCGATGCATGTCGCCCACTGACCTGTCGATGATGCTGCGCATCGTGGACTCCGACTGCAGACTCAGGTTGCTCATGCCGCCGCCCACCAACTGGTTGCCGACGCCGACGCCGCCGCCGCCGACTCCGACGTGCCGGTTCAGCGCGAACAACTCGTCGCTCGAGTCGCGCAGCTCGGCCTCGTCGCGGTCGAGCGTGTGGCGCAGCGTGTCCAGGGTCTCCTGCAGCAGCTGGATCTCGCCGTTCTGATCGAAGGCGCCGCCGCCGCCGCCGCCGCTGCCGTTGTTGTTGTTGCCATTGTGGTGGTGGTGCTGGTGGCTGTTGCCGTTGTTGGCGCGCGGCTGGCGGCGCCGCTTGCCCTCGTGCGGCGCGCAGTGGGCCTCGGTGTCGGTCGAGCTGTCCGAGAGCGTGCGCGCCGAGTCCAGGCTCAGGCGGCGCTGGTACCGGCCGCCCAGGGCGCCGGGGCCCGCCAGCTTCGAGCCGGGCCCGGAGCCGGAGCCGGAGCCGCAGCCAGAGCCGTAGGACGCGCCCCCGTTGTAGACCGCGACGGTCCCGGGATGGGCGCCGCCGCCGGCGTAGGAGCCCGGCAGCGGGCCGTAGAGCTCGTCGCGCTTGTACTGGGGGTTCGTGCGCGGCATCCGAGCGCCGCCCCCCGCCGTCAGGTTCGCGCCCGACGACGACGAGCTGCTGCCGTTGCTCAGCGACCGCTGGGCGTCCGCATGCGAGTTCATGTGCGAGTGTGAGTGCGAGTTCGAGTGGGGCGACGCCTTCAGCTGGAGCTGGGCGGCCGACGGGAAGCCGATGTGGAAGTTCTCGCTCGACAGCCGCTCCTCGGAGCTCGAGGGCGTCAGCGAGCTGCTGGCGCCGCCGCCGCCGCCGCCTCCCCCGTTCAGCAGGGCGGCGCGGGCGGCCACGAGGCCCCCGCCTCCGCCTCCGCCGTTCGCCTGTGGCTTCGGGCGGCCGCCGAAGAGCTGCTGGTGGGCCGACTGCGCGGAGCCGTTGACGAAGCCGCTGCTGTAGTTGTTGCGCTGGTGGTGGTGGTGGTGGTGGTGGTGCGGCTGCTGCGCGCTCTGCCCGCCGCCGCCGCCGCCGTTCGAGGCCGGCTGCAGCTGGTACGAGGGGTTCTTGAAGGCCAGGGCCACCGACTGTTGCTGCTGCTGCTGCTGCTGCTGCTGGTGCTGGTGGCGCTGCAGCGAGTTCTGGGCGAACGGGGCCTGCTCGACGGGGCTGGAGGACTGCGAGGGGTTCGTCGCGATGCTCTGGTAGCCGCTGCTGCAGTGCCCGATCGAGACGTTGCTGCCCTTCGCGCACAGCTGCTCCTTCGCTCCGTTGCCGCTGCGTCGCTGCTGACCCGCTGCTCCTCCTCCTGCCGCACTGGCAGGCGTCACCTCGCCGACGACCGCGTGTTCCTCGGCGTACTTGAAGAGGTCGTCGAGGTCCTCCAGGTTCATCGGCATGTTGCTGTTCGGGTTCGAGTCGCGCTGCCGCCCGTGGAACTGCGACTGCGACTGCGCCTGCGACTGCGACTGGGGCTTGGCGGCGATCGGGGAGCTGGTCGAGATGGGCGGCGCCAGGCCGGAGTGGTCGGGGATGCCCAGGTTGAGCTTGCTCGGCGTCCGCTCGCCCAGCGCCAGGCTCAGCTGGGAGCTGTTGAGGCCCGCGTGTCGCTGGCGCTGCATCGCGTTCGCCGCCGCCGACGCCGCGTTCCCCTTCAGCAGCGGCGTCGGCGACTTGCGCACGAAGGCGCTGCTCGAGTCCAGGCCCGAGATCTGGATGAACTCCCCGTTCAGCTCGTCGTAGTTGTTGTTGTTATTGTTGTTGTTGTTGTTGCGCGGCAGGGTCGCCGTCGTCGAGCGGTCGCTGCCCAGGGTCGAGCAGTTGCCGTTCGAGAGGCTGCCGGTCGAGAGGCTGGGGTAGAAGTGGACGACGCCGCTGCCGCTGCCGTTCGAGTGGCGCTCGGCGGTGTTGGCGGCCGACGAGGCCGGGGCGGGCGGGCAGTGCTGCGGCTGCTGCTGCTGGCCCAAAATGTTGTGACAACTGCCGCCGCCGCCGCCGCCGAGCGAGGAGGACGCGATCGAGGTCTGCGACTGGGAGTGCTGGAGGTTCGTGTTCGAGTACTGGCTGCCGGCGATCGAGCTCTGGCTGTTCGAGTGCCGCTTGTCCACGGCCGCGCCGGGTCCGCCCGCGAGGCCGACCTGCTGGAGCAGGGGCGTCACGGTGGGGTCGTTGTAGCGGAAGATGTTCTTCTCGAGCGAGCTGGGCGTGAGGACGCCCCGCATGATGCCGCGCTCGGCCGGCACCGGCTTCGTGACCACCGCGTGCTGCGGCTGCGCCAACTGGTGCTGGTGCGGATGCTGCTGGTGCTGCTGGTGCTGCTGCTGCTGGAGCGAGAGGCTCGGGCCGGACCCGCCCTCGTCCGGGTGGCGGTTCTCCTGGTTCTCCCCCGCGGCCGAGAGCAGCTGCTGCTGGAAGCTGTTGCTGTCGCGGGCCTTCGTGATCTCCTCGAGGATGTGCAACAGCGGGTCGAGGTCGTGCTGGCGGGCCTCGGGCAGCTTCGCGACGCTCTCGCTGAGCAGCGAGTAGAGGATCGACAGCTGCTTGCCCTGGTCGATGTAGCCGGCCCAGTCGAGGATCGACTCGGGCGCGGCGTGCTCGGGCCGCGTCGAGATGTGCTGGAGGAACTCCTTCATCCGGGGCGCCTCCTGCTCGAGGAAGTCGTTCAGGAACTCCATGAAGTTCTCCTTGCCCTGGAAGCGCGTGAAGTTCGCCAGCGTCTGCAGGGTCTTCGCGACCAGCGTCAGGTTGCGGGTGGCCCGCGACGAGGGCAGCTCTAAAGGGGGACGAGAAACGCATGAAACGCATGAAATGAATGAAGGACAGTAGAGACAGACTCGAAGAATCGAGTCGATCGGGATCGAACTAACCGTTGGTGATGTTGAAGAGGCTGGGCGAGAGGATCGCCGGGCAGAGGAAGCGCAGGAAGATCGAGGCCGAGATCAGGTTGTCGGCCATGTCCTGGCGGCCGAGCTGCTCCAGCCGCTCGCGGAAGGTCGCGAAGCACTCGCGGAGCTGGGGCGGGAAGTGCTTGTGGGACTCGTAGATGCTCTGCCAGGCGTTGCGGACGGCCGCGCGCAGGGCCGCCTGCTGGCGCTGCAGCGACCCGTTCGCCTTGGTCGGGTCGACCTCGCAGTCGCGGTCCGACTGGATGATCTCGTTGATCGGCTGGGCGAGCGTGTCCTGCAGGTACTGCTCGCCGGTGAGCTTCAGGAAGGCCTCCATGCTCTTCGTCGCCAGCGAGTTGCCGCGGAAGGTCAGCCGCTGGTCGCCGACGCGCAGCAGGTCGAGGGCGACGACGTCGGTGAGGAAGGCGCCCGCCAGGCCCTGGGCGTGCATCAGCAGGACGAGCGCCTGGCCGATGTCCTCCTTGGCCTTGACGCCGATCACCGGCTCGAGGGTCTCGCAGACGCGCTTGTAGTTCGAGCGCAGGTAGGCGAGGAAGTCCCCGTAGACGGCGATCGGCAGGATGTCGGTGCTCTGGAACCGGCACTTGATCCGCAGGGTCGGCACCACCTCCTTGTCCTTGTCCTTGCCGCTGCCGCCCCCGCCACCGCCGCCGCCGCCACTGCCGCCGCCGCGATGGTGCGACGACGAGTGCGAGTGCGAGTGCGACGAGGAGGACGAGAGGAGGCTGCTGCTGATGATGTTGCCGCCGTGGTGGCTCTGATGGAGATGGTCGTTCTTCTCGCTGAGTATCGGGTACCAGTCCTCGGAGAAGAGCCGCGACGTCACCTCGTGTATGGGGATCTTCACCGAGCCGACGAAGGTGTGCTTGTCGCGCTTCTTCTTCTTCTCGACCTCCCGGAACACGTTCACCGTGATCACGTTGATCTCCGGTATGTCGGGGAAGTCGAAGTACTCGCCCCAGAAGAGCAGGTCCGTCTGGAGCTTGACGCTGGTGCGCCCGTAGAGGGTTTTGTCCAGGTGCAGCTCGCAGAAGTACTTCTTCTTGGGCGGCAGGTTCTTCGCCTCGTAGACCCACATCTTCAGGGAGTTGTCGGTGCGGCGCATGTGCTCCGCGTTCGGGGCGATCGACTTGCGCAGCGAGTAGATCCAGAGGTCGCGCTCCTGCCGCGACCCGCAGCTGTAGTAGCGCTCGCCGCGCGGCCCGCCCCGCACCTGGAAGCAGTGGCGGCGGCCCAGCACCGACTGGTGCACCGGCGCCACGCCCACCGCCCCCGTGCACGACAGATCTAAACCAGAGACAGAGACAGAGACAGAAACAGAGACAGAAACGGAGACAGAGTCAGTCGTCAGCAGGACGGATCGCGGATCGGTTGCCTGGGTCGGCGGCTCTCACCTATCGTCGACATCACGGCGTGGCTGGAGAGGAGGCTCTCGTGGGAGCGGGAGCCGCGCAGGCCGCCCGAGCCGCGCTTGGTGCGCTCCAGTTTGGTCACGGACTTCGTCCGCTTCAGCGGATTCGACCTGCCGGGGCGAGCGGAGACACGACGAAGAGTGAGAGAGAGAGAGAGAGAGAGACATGGATTAGTCATCGAGAGTGGAAGGAATGAGGGCGAAATCAGGAGAATGAACAATAATGAGCAGCAAATGGAAAACCGCGGAGTAGAAAATGGAGAAGAGCAAACAAAATTATGAAATACAAAAATGATATCTGCAAGCATTGTGAAGGAAGACGAGTCAAAAACGTGTATTTCAAAAACGATTCGAAATTGGGCGGAGCCTCAACTATTTGAAAATATTGAACATTTTTTAAGCCAGAATTAATTAAAACAATATTCCACCAGTTTCGAGTTCGAAATTTCAAGGGAATTATGTTTATTATTATTTTTTTTTTTTTTTGATTTCCCAAATCGATCAAAAAATACTGTGTCAAAAAATATTGTGTACCAAAATTTAAGGACATTTTTTTTTTGTTTTTAAATCGGTTAAATTTTTGATTTCCAAAATCGATTAAAAACTACTGAACATTTAGTTCCGAATTCGATCAAAATTGAGCTCGATGTGCGGTGCCAGTTCAGCCAAAGGCGGTGTAAACTCGATTTCGAATCGTCAATGGATACGCCAAGCAGTCTGGCAACGCTCCAGCTTGAGTCGGCCTTCCTTCCGGCAGCGTCGCCCCGCCCGAACCGACACCGCCGCCCTCCAGCGAACGCCGACCACGGACCACCGGTGGCGCGAAATCGCTGGCTGGCTGGCTGGCGTTGCCAATTGCCAATTGCCAATCGGGCGTGTGTTGCCAGCACCGGTGCAATCGACGTTCCGAGGCCGCGTTGCCGCAAGCGACGATTGATTTGTAGTTGTTTTTGTGGCAAACTTAGTCGTGTTTGCTGTTGCAATTGGAAGTACCGAACTTCCGCTTGATTGTCGCAGAATGCAAAGTGTTTTCGCCACGACTGCGGCATTCGAATCACGGCGAACGCTGCGATTTCAATCTTCGAAAGAGTTTCGAACACATCGTACTTTCGATCATTCGATCATTCGATATTGAAATTCCAGACGAATCGAATCAATTAAGATCGATTTTTGCTCGCATTTAAATCCACAAAACCTCATTCCATGATTGAAGTTTAATGAGAGAAAAGGAGAGGAAGGTGGGGAGATGAAGAGTGAGTGAGTGAGAGAGTGAGTGAGAGAGAGAGAGAGGGGGATAGAGATAAAAAACGTACCTTTTCGAGAAGAAATTCGTGAACCTCGATGTCGTGTTGTGTTCCTGCTGGTTCTGCTTCTGGCCCAGGATGGGCGTCGCCGGAGCCGAGCCACGCCTACATGCCTTCTCGTATGATGTATCTGCAATCGACAAGCAACAGGAACAATCAGTAGATATTCGAATATTCGAAATTTGAAGAAATCACTTGATATGAATATTCATTCCAAACTCATCGAGTTCGACCAAGAGGAGAAAGCAAATAATTGTATTAAATCGTTCACGGCTGACTTTTGTTCCACGTTCGATAAATTTATCGACGGATACAAATTTTCGCCCGCGAAAAACAATACAAAAAAAAATAAATAAATAAATAAATAAAAAACAATACACAAACAAAGCGTTGCGAAATTAGCGTGTGAATTTGCCATCGCTTAGTATGCAAAACGAGAGTTGATTTTATTTGTTCGACATTTTTTGTTTTTGGTTTTCTTTTTTCGAAAGATTTATGTTCGAGAGCGATTTCGAACCTCAGATCGTTTGTGATCGAAAATCGATGCTGAATCGATTCAAACGTAATTATCCGCTTTGTCTTCAGCTACAGTCTTGGAAAATTTATATAGATAGATAGATATATATATAGATATAGATATATACATCTCAAGCAAACTCTGGCGGAGAGGGCGAACAGAGTTTTTATCGATTTTTATTTTCTCGCTTTTCGAAAATAAACTCATGAAATGTGTGAAAATATATGGAAAAAAGAAAATGAAAAATAAATGAAATAAATAAAAAGGCTGGGGAAAAAGTCCGGAGTTGAGGCGATTTTTTCCAGTTGAATTTCGACCTCGCGACGTCTCGCTAATTTTGTTTGCATTCCTATTATTTTAGAGGGAGATAAAAGTAATAAAGTCAGAAGAATAGAAATAAACGCCACTGATTATGGCTAATCGTATGGAGAAAATGATGTCACGTTGGGAATTTTAATTTCGAACCAAAGGAAGCGACGCGACCCGCTGGGTGGCTCTCGGGCCGATGGACAGAGGGAGAGGAGAGAGGGAGGGGGGGGAGACGTGGCGAGTCTTATTCGAAATACGTGATCGCAGTTCGCGGATCGCGGTTCGACCGACGCCTCGCCTTGCATCGTGCATAGCAAGCGAGAGAACGTCCCATTCGAATTCGAATTCGAACTCGATTCTTTTGCAATCGATTCGTGCGCCAGCGATCGATTGCAATTGATTCGCTTTCGATAGATATCGATGATTTCGCCTCGCATTTTATCGAAAAAGACTCCAAGCAACTCTGTCTGTCTGACTTTTACAATTGATTTTATTTTAAAAGCCAAACGTTGAATTTGTCAAAACAAAATATACTCAAAAAAACAAAGTATCGATAATAAATTCTCAAAATTATTCGATTTGTGAAATTTATGCAAAACGAAGTCGAAACTTCGAAAAATGTTTATTTCTGCGTTGATTTCGCAAATCGAGCGATTTTTTTTCACCAACTTCGAACGGCAGCTGCTGCTGGAGTTCGAACGAGCGACTCTGATCGAGCGATCGTTGTCGTTCTTCTTGTTGTTGTTGTTCGTCGTTCTTCTTCTTGTTGTTGTTGTTGTTGTTATTGTAGTATTTCTTTTACTACTTCCTCTCCGTCCTCGCCTGCAGCCGCCGCCGCGATCGCTTGTGGTTATGTTGGAGTGGCACGCATATTGTTGTTGTTGTTGTTGTTGGTGTTGCCAATGTCTAAACGAGTTCTGTGCAAACGTCGCTGGGAGCGCTTTTCTGCGTAGTTGTTGTTGTTGTTGTTGTTGCTGTTGTTATTGTTGTTATTTTCAGTGTCTTTTGTTCTTGTGGTTTCTGTGTGGCTGCAGCAACGGCAGAAGGAGCCGAAGTTGTTGTTGTTGTTGTTGTACCCCATCTAGCAACTGTTTCTGTGCTGTCGTCGTAGTCGTCGTTGTTGTTTTTGTTGTTGCTGTTGGCTCAGTCCCCTCCTCGCCCTCGCTTGTCGCAAACTTTTTTGTTGCTTTCGTGGTTGACCCTTTTTCTGCTCCCTTCTACGACTGCCTTTGTTTTTATTTGATTTTGGCATTTGTTTTATTTTTGTCTTCTTTTCGGTTCTTTTTTCCGAAATTCCTCTTCGACGAGGACGCGGCCACGAGTCCTTGTGCGGAATGTTTACGCCTTGAGAGAGCAAAAACAACAACAGGCGCAAAAATAAAACCAAAAACAAAGAGAAAAACCGCCACAAGAACAACAACAACAACGACAAGAACAGCGACACGGACAGAAACCACAAATACCGCAGTAATAGCAACAACAATAACAACAACAACAACAACAAGGACAAAGAACCATTAAATGCACTTTGCGGACTTTTATGCAAATTTTCGATCAACCCGAGACACTGCGAGGGGGAGAAAAAGGATAGCAAGAGGAGAAAGAGAGAGAGCGAGAGAGAGGGAGAGCGAGAGAGAGGGAGAGCGAGGACAGAAAAAATAGAACTTGGATACAGAGGACGAAGAGAAGGAGATGCTTGAGAAAAAAAAGAACATAAAATGCAAATTAAGGAAAATTATCACAGAATTAAAAAATAAAAAAATTGTAAATAAAAAAAAAAATAAAATAAATAAATAATAAAAAATAAATAAATAATAAAAATAAATAAATCAAAAATACATAAAAAATAAAATAAAAAATATAAAAAAATAAATTTAAAAAGTGTTTAAAAATCCTGTAAAAAACTATTATATAATAATTTAATAAATAAGCAACGAAAACTGTAAAACCCAAAGCGTATAGAAATGAAAAGAATTCTTTTCGAAATTCGAAAATCGACCAGAAATTCCAGTTCGAATAAAATTTCAAGTAAATGCGAGAGAGTGTGATTCGAACGCCGAATCAACAACAACAACAACAACACTTGCAATTGAATTGACGACAACGGCGTGAGTTGCGGCAGCAACGGCGATAGAAACAACAAAAACAACAACAATGACATCCACTACCACTACAACAAATATCGAAATTCGAGAACAACAAAAAACAAACAATTGTATAAATAATGATCGGCAACAACAACAACAACAACAACTGACCACCGGTTGTTGTTGCTTCTTGACCGATTGCGGTGAATGTTGTCATTGTTGTTGTTGTTGTTGTTGTTGCCGTTGTTAACCACATGTTGTTGCCAAGAAACAGTTGTTAGTTGTTATAGTTGTTGCTGTTGTTGTTGTTGTTGCTGTATTTGCTCATTGTTCGAATATAAATTTTCGTTTTGAAGCGATGGTGGTCTTGTTGTTGTTGCTGTTGTTGTTGTTGCTGCTGCCGATCTGGTCTCAACTTGATTTTCACAATCGCATCCACAACACAACAAGCCCGAAAACACGATGTCAACAAAAAAAAACGACAAAGACAACAGCAACAACAACACTGAAAAACACACCTAGAAAAAAAGCGCATTTTTTAAAAAGAAGTTTTAATTTGAAAATAATTCATCACTGCTGTTCTGGTCTTGTTGTTGTCCAATTGATTGCTTGTTATTCTTGTTATTGTGTTTGCAGTTGTAGTCATCGTTATTGTTGCTGTCGTTGTTTTTGTTGTCGTTGTTGTTGTTGTTGCAATAGCAGAATTATAATTGCGGCAATTGTTGTCATCGTGGTTGTGTTCGTCCACTGTTGCCATATCTATATCTGTGCAGCATCCAACCAAGAACCAACCTTTCGCCTCGATTTCCCCCCATTTATTTTCTAGAAACAGGCAGCAGCTCGGTGTCTGCCGAGTGTCCGTCTGTCTGTCTCCCTCTCACCTCGGCTGTACTCGAGGCTGTAGCTGCTCGGCTCGCCGTCCCAGAACTGGTCGATCATCCGCCTGGTCACCAGGTACAGCCGGCTCTGCGAGAGGTTCAGGCCCAGCGTCTGCGAGAGGTCGAAGAGCTTGCTGTAGTAGTCCATTCACCGCGCGAGCCCGGGGGCCGGAACGGGCCGACCTCCCCTCAACCCTCAACCCTCAGCCCTCAACGACGACAATCGAAAGCGAAGGTGACACCACCAGCTGATCGCGAAAATGTGGCCACGTCGCGGAAACCGAACGCTCGCCGTCAAGTGCGAGTTGTTATTGGACTTGCTCTCTGTTGTTGTTGTTGTCAGTGGCCATGGTGAGAGAATCGAGGTGGTTCGAGCTGTTCTCTTGGAGTCTTTCCGGGGGTCTTCGCAGGAGTTCTTTCGGAGGCTCTTTCGGAGTTCTTTCCTGCAAGGGTTCTTCTCGGGCTCCTTCTGAGCCTCGGCTTCTCTCCGGAGACTCTCGACCCAACTGCAGCTGCTGGTTTCTTCTGGCCCTTTCAAGCCCTTTCCTGGCGTTTCGTCCAAATGCGAGCTTCAGGATTTCAGTTAATTCGATTTTGTAAATTTCCACCGACACGCGATGGCCTCAGCAACCTCGAAGCCACTCGATTCCGGTGTTCGATCCTCGGCCGAACGAATTGAGCGATGCCGATGAGAGAGAAACGCGATCGTCGATCCACCGAAATTGACTGACGACAGGCGGTCGACAGATCGAGGACGTCGGCCGTCGGCCGTCGGGCGACGGGCGACGGAAGAAGAACAAGAGGCGATCTAACGAATGTCAAGAACTGGCGAAAACATCACCTGCAGCCGGGCATCGATCGTAAAACCCCGGCCGCAGGCGACAGGTAGGCGAATCGCGAGGAAAAGACACGTAGCAAGGGAGATGGAAAGGTGGAAAGGGCAAAGGAAGAGGAGGAGTAGGAGGAAGCAATCGGTGGCAGGTAGGGGTCGTCCCGGGACGTCCGACGACTTCCGAGAACGCAATCGGTTACAAGATCGGCGGTAGAGCGCTTGCTGTACCTGGTGGAAGGCCAGGAATGATGGAGGGAAGGGATGATGTAGAGAGCGAGTGAGAGAGCGAGAGCGAGAGGGAGAGGGAGCAGCTGATCCAGAAGCACTGTGGGCAGTTTGAGTCAAAAGTTTGAGGAGCCCAGTGGCAAGGGTCGGCCAGCGGGTCCAGGGCTGGGAAACGCCACGAGGTCGCGGCTCAGTTTGTGAGTCACCGATCGATCGACGGAGATTGAATTAATTACGACCAAACGAACAATTAGTCGAACAATTAGTCTAACAATTAGATTCGATGCTTCTGTCGATTATTCAACAATTATTTTAAGAGCCAGACAAGTATTTTTTAATTGATTTTAGAATGATTTGAAGATCGCTTTCTTTTCGCATTTCGCTTGCAACTCTGATTTTGAGTCCGAAAACTCTCTGCCGCGTTGCCAATTGCGGTGAAACTAAAACTCGAAACGAAAGAACAGAAAGAACGTTTCTGAGATGGTAGAAGAAAATCTGAATAAAAGCCCACGACCACCTGGAGGGCATTTTGACAGAGCGAGAGAGAGAGGGAGGGAGAGAGCGATAGAACGGCTTCAGAACCCCATCTAAACTGGTCGTAAACGATCGACAAACGAACGACGATTAACAACTCCAAAAACGGACGACAAACGCCCACTCGAGTCAATCGAGGAGGGAGGGAGTCTTGGAAGCCGCCAGAGGAGAGGAGACTGAGGAGACTGAGGAAACCTTCGGAACCCTCGATCTTCGGAACCACCTGAGGAGGGGCCCCAATGAAAAGGCCTAATTTGAATGTGTTTATGCGGCAAACAAATGGCCGACAGCCAGAGGGAAGAGGGGAAAGAGGAAGAGACAGTGGAGTGGGACCAGGTTGGGCCGAACCCACGCCCGGCAGCTCGGAACTCATTCCCATGACATCGCGGCCAGACGAAGAAGACGATTTGGGAAAAACACCCACAACTCGGCGAGACCACGAAGCGCCGAGAGAACGACGAACCGTAAGAAAGAGTGGAAAAAGAATCGCCAAAGACGAGCCCAAGAAGCCGCGGCTCCAGATGGAACCGCATGGGGCTTAAATTGAAAAATTGTTAACATGTCTCGGAATCATTCATTCGGATCGTTTCTGAGGGTCGCCACCGATCGCCCGATCGCCCGATCGACGACGTGCCTGCCCTTCGTCCCACGAGATCCCTCTTAGGGTTTGACGCTCTGGACCCGGTTCGAAATAATTCCGTTTTGATCCCCAGCCGGCGGCTGTTGACCCAACGGTGTCTGCGATGGCCAGCTCGAGACCACGATCCATCCATCACTCCCCACCTCTCTCTCGCTCACCTCTGGCACCGCCCCCCCCCCCTCCCTCTCATCGCTGGGGAGCGGGGTCTCGGTTTAATCTCGTGTTTATTTTGGAGTTCGATTTCACGAGGGTCTCGAGGGCGGCCGGGGAGCATTTTTTCACATTCTTCTCTTCTCATCTCTTCTTCTGTTCTTCTGTTCTTCTCACTGGGTTTTCTGATCCCATCAAAATATATCGCTCATGTACATTATTTATCTCTGCCTCAAAATGAGCGCCGTCGACATTTCCGAGTAAGTTTAATTTCTACAGGGACTGAAATGTGTCTGACTTTTGACTTTGGCTCGTCCGTCGCGCTGTCCGCTTGTCTTTCTCTCTCTCTCTCTCTTTGGCCGTCCGTCCCTCTGACCAGTTTCTGTCCATATCCCCCTCTCTCTCTATCTCTCTGGCCATGCGTCCTCGCCTCTCGATGCCAACGCACAAATTTTTGATTGATTGCCCTGCCCCTTCTTCTTCTTCTCCTTCTTCTTCTCCTTCTCCCTCGTCTTCCTTCGTCTCGACATTACGACGGACAACAACAACAACAACAACAAAGCCACATGTGTCCGATGGCTGGAGGAATGTAAAATGTTCACGAGGCCAACGGCGGGGGTTCGAGAGGAAGTGGACGGGACAAGGGGCGAGGGGCGATGAGAGGAGCGGGGAGGAAGAAGGAGGGAGGGAGGGAGGTAGGTAGGGAGGAACAGAGTCGGGAAGAGAAGGCGAAGCAGTGAAATGAAGCAGTCAAGTCAGGCGGTCGCAGGTCTCCGGGTTCAACTGTAAATTGAGGGCAATTAATTTGTCTTCAGCCCGAGCGGCGGAGCCGACCGCGTAAACAATGTTGAAAATAATTAGGACTGGACGAAGACAGAGAGAGCGAGAGCGAGAGAGAGAGAGAGAGAGAGGTGAAGCAACAAGTGGTGTGGACGAATGACCTGAGCAGGATGAGGAGGAGGAGGCGGAGGAGGCAACCAGGGCTTCCACAAGGGCGAGAAGCGACTCAGACAAGAGCAGCGAATGCAACGCATGAAGGAGTAAAATGAGGAATTAACAAAAATTTTTACGAAACCCGAGACAACAAGTCAAAAAATGCTACTAAATCTAAAAACTAAATAAATCCCTAATTCTAAAGGTAGGTAGGGGTAGGAAGAGAAAAAATTCAAATCGAAAAAAAAAATAAATTTAATGAGGCTTTGCAAACAAGAAATTAAAGCAAAATTAGTCGCAGACGTTAAATTTGAAACAATCGTAAAGGGTGTAAAAGAATTAATTACAAAAAAGACAATTAAAAAATTGCTACAAAAAAAACCTAGATCTAAGCAAATAAAATGAGGAAACTGCGAAAATGACTCAAAAGGCAGCCATAAAATCAGCGCCAACGAGTGGGGATTGGATGTGTGTGTGTGTGTGTGTGGCACTGACACCGACTCTGAGCCCGAGCCCGAGCGCCAAAAGAACCAGCCTCCAGTCCAAGCTCCAAGCCCCGTGAGTCACCTCGAGACTGAGCCCGACTGCTGAAGGCTTCGGAGCCGCCCCGGGCTCGCCAAGTTCGTCATGAACCTCGGCCCAGAGAGAGAGAGAGAGAGAGAGAGAACGAACCTTGGGCCTACGGCTCTGAAGTCGTCTAATGGTCGACCCAACGCCACATGGAGAATTCTAATGTGCGGAAAAGGCCAACAAATCACGTCGGACCGACATCGAGCGAGACGGAGCGAGAGGGAGGGAGGGGGAGAAACAACCAGCCACGACCTTGTTTTCGAAGACCCTGCACCGAGGAAGGCGAGTTCAATCAATTAAGTCGAGCGCGTTTTGACAGCTCCGACAACGCCGACAACTCCGACAACTCCGATATGATTTCGGGATTTCCTTCTGGGGCGCTTTTCAGATGTTCGATTTTTTCGAAGGCCAAGAAAAAACAATCGAAACTTTGGTTTCTAATGAAATTTCTCACTCTTGTTCATTGCAAGTTTTGAGGCGAACGAGCAGAGTTTTTTGGAAACGAACTAAACGTGGACTAAACACGAGTTAATTGAAAGATCGAAACAGTACAGGTGAATAAAAGAGAGAGAGAGAGGGAAAATAGGAAATTGAAAACCACAAATTGAAATGCAGTCGGTGTCAGCTGGATTCGAAAGGCGAAGGTCGTAAAATTTGGGAGACTTTCCGAGAAAACCTGAGGAGTTCAATTGGTTTTAGTTTTCTGAGGTGTCGAGGGAGCGAGTGAGTGAGAGGGAGAGGGGGAGTGAGAGTGGGAAGAAGAAGAAGATTGATTACCGGCTGCACTGGGACGTGCGATGACGAGGAACAATCGAGATCGAGGAAGCCGAAACGAGATAAGATGTTTGACATTCTGAAGCCGCAACAACAACAAAAACAACAACAATAACAACAACAACAACAACAACAGCAGCAGACCACAAATGAATTGCCCTTGTTGTTGTTGTTGTTGTTGTGGTTGTCGCTCAAGTTCAACAACGGGAGGTTCTCTTGCAGCCATTGTTATTGTAATTACTACGGCTATTGTTGTTGAAAAGAAAAACAACAACAACAACAACAAAATTATGCGTACACATTTTTTGTGCTTGTTGTGTTGCTGGTCTTTTGTTTTCACTGTTTTTTCTTCGACCGGAAAAACGTTCTTCACTCAAGCACATTTCGAAAAAGATCGAAACGTGACGAAATCCCACTGAAAACCCATTCTTGTTCCGCAATCGATGTAGTTGTTGTTGTTGTTGTTGTGCGATGGTTTTTGTTGTTGTAAAGGGCGGACGAGACGTCGATCGAATGGGGAAATGAATGATCGGACGATGGGAAGCTCCAGACCACTTGAGGAACACCGTGAAGTCGACGAAAGCGTTTTCAGGTTCAGTAAATCAATTTCAAAAATTTTGATATTTTACATTGTTCAATTTTATTAATTTTTAAATTTCATTAATTTCCATTTTCAATGCTTCTTCTTCGTTGCAGAATTATTAATGACCAATCCCGAATTACAAATGAATGTGAAGGTCTTACATTGACAATAATAAAATATCAAAACGAGAAATGGACAGAGTCGGCCCTCGCACGGTACGGGGAAGTTCTTCTGGAGGGGAAGAGGGGAGAGAGGGAAGAAAGAGCTCTATCTCGTCGCTCTCTCCCGCTCACTCCCAGGCAATCGGCACCGGGAGGTTGCATCACTGGATTTGCCGGTTTCCCGCCACCCACCGACACCCGCTGCACCACAACCACAACAACAACAACCACAGCCACACGGCCAGCTGGTGAAATGTGAACTGCTGGAGGAGGAGGAGGAGGAGGAGAAGAAGAAGAAGAGCAGTGGAGAGTGAAGAGTGGAGAGAAAAGAGCGAAACCTGAGCTGGGGCTGCAGGGAAAATTTATAAAAGGAAATGGTTTTTACCACGACGGCGAAAAGAACCGCAGAATTACGCGTAAGAAGAGAACAAGGGAATATGAGACAAATGTGGATGGAAATGTGGTAGAGAGATACAAGAAATCGAGACAGACAGACAAATTTATAGAAACAAAGTATAGTATCAAAAAAATAGAATATGGTAAAAACTATAACACTGGAAATTTTATGCTATTGAAAAAATGATGATCCCGAAAAAAATACTGTACCGAATATAATAATAACATAAAATTATAATAGAGAAAAATATGATATTAAAACATTATACCGAACAAATATAATGTTGAATAAAAAATATCGCCAAAAAATGATAATAACCAAGAATGTGATGGTTGAAAAGCTGAATGTTGGAAAGATCGTAAAGTTGAAAATAGAGAAAGGACTTTTGACTCAAAAAATAGTACTCGGTAAAAACTAAAAAATAAATGAAATAAAAATATTACGATATGAAAATCGGCAAAGTCTCCAAATTATAGGCCGTATAAATAGATTTAATGACAACATTAAATCCCTCCTCGACAAACTGCAAAACAATCAAATGGAACGAGCGATTTCTGAATAAACGCCCTCGGTTCCAGAAAGAGGCAACAACAACAACAACAACGAAACACGCCTTCGCATTTGTTCGGCGCTTTGTTGAACGAGATTAAAACACAAACGAAGTAATGGAAAATAGTAAACAAATAGGAGGAAGGAGGGCGGGGAAGGGGGCGGGAAGGGGTTGGGGGTGCGGCGAAACCGCAGAATGTGGGTCAGTCATTTTATCGCTCAGACAGACGATCGCTTCCTGATGCCCAGGGACCGACGGACCGACGGACCGACGGACGGACGGACGGACGGACGGCCGACTGGCAGGGAGCCTTTTAAGAAAATCTCCCGGTCTTTCGTAGCGTTTTCAATGCAAGTCAAATCGTCGCCCTAAGATGTTGTTTTTGCCAATAAATATTTCACCGACCAATTCGGAATCTCTGCATTTTTGGAGGAAATTTCAAATTTCAATTTGATCTTCCGGTGGTTTTCTCAACATATAAATAAATATAGAAGATATTTTGTCATTCCCGGAAAATCCAAGACCTTTGGGAGGGAGAGAGAGAGAGAGGGAGAAGGGACGACCTCTGGCAGCCTGGCGCACATTTCAGGAAATATTTAAATATGTAAGAGGAGAAAAGAAGTAGGAGTCATTAAAATGCACATAAATAAAGGAAGACCCAGAAGAAGAAGAACAAGACGAAGAAGAAGAAGACGAAGAAGAAGAAGCTGAAGACGTCGCTATGCGTTGACGATTTTCTTGTCAACGACGTTCTCATTTTCCCGAAGAAAAACTGTTGTTCAACATTAAAAATTCCATTTGCGACGGGCAGAGAAAAGAAAACAACAACAAAAACAAAAACAACAACTAGATAAACAAAAACAACAAACACCAAACACCCTGCTGCAGCCCCAGGCGTTCGGAGGATGAAGAAGAAGAAGAAGAATGAATGAATGGCTGGATGGATGGGCGAATGGACGAATGGATGCAATTCAAGGCATGGCAAGAGTTGTTGTTGTTGTAGTGGTTCTTAGTAGTAGTAGTTGTTGTTGTTGTTGTTCACTCGTCTCCCGGCGCTTTTGTGCACTGCTTATTAGAGCTTGAAGCATCGCTGGTTTTTAAGTTTCCGAACGGACGAACGGCGTCGCGCTTAATTTACAATAAAAATCGCAAATCCCCAGAAGCCACTCATTGTTGTTGTTGTTGGGGGGGGGGGGGTAATTAGCAAAACAAACAACAAGAGAGGAAAAGAAAAATTGTGAGAAAATCAAAACCACTTCCGCATGGGAGACTTAGTTTGAAACCAGGCGAAGATAATGAGATTTTCGATATTAATTCGATACCGGAGTCCGGTCTACGCCTTTGTTCCATTGATCTGCATGTCGATAATTGATATCGTGGTGGAGAAAGTTGTTGAGATGTGGAGGTGGAGGGGGAGGGCGAGGAGGAAGTACGGGAGAAATTGCGGAACACCAAAAGCAGCTAACAGCGAACTAAGGAAGAACAAATTCTTTTCCTTCCACTGGTAAAATTGGACCCAAAAAGGTTTAAAAAAATCTAAAAAAAAATATAAATGAAAAAATACAAAACAATAGCAAAGCATATTTAAAAATGTGGAAAAAAGTCGTATCAAAAAACCTCACAAAATAGTAAAGAAAAAAAGAAAAAAATGAATTCAAAAATATTTATTTCAAAATATTTCATTTCCACCATTTCGAGGGTGTTGCGAAATTTCGCACTCTGAAGAAACGGTGGAAGGTGAGAAATGAAAAGAAATGAAATCGAATGAAATGCAATTAAATGAAATCAAATCAAATGCTATTAAACTGAAAACCATTAGCGATGACATTTCCATGGCAAGTCGAAGCGAAGGTGAGTTTTAAATTTTTTTTTTTTTTACTTTTATCCAAGTGTTTTTGTTGACACCTTTGATTTCGCTGTTGTGGTTGCGGTTGTTGCTTTTGTTGCTTTGTTGCCACCATCATGTCAAGTTTTTGCGGACGTCATGCATTCCCTCAGGCAGTCACTCAGTCAGTCAGTCAGTCACTCGGGCTGTCAGCAAAATTTGAGCAACTGATTCGTGTCGCACTCGAGAGCCGAGCGCGCGCATGCGTGGACAATTGTTGTATTTTTACATACACGCATTTTGAAGTCGCTGCTAATTCTTTTTCATTATTTTTTTCGAATTTAATTTTTGGTTTTTTTGTGTTTCTCAATTTTTTACTTTTCATTTTTTTCCATGTCTTGAACGCTTCACGACGTCTGAGCGCGATCTTGACTTTGACACACATTCGATCTCATGCCCGGGGCGGTGGCGAAAGCCGGCGAGGGCGCCCACGAGAGAGGGAGAAACCAGCAGCTCGAAATTGGCGATCGAATTGAAGAGGGGTTGGAAAGGTGCAAAAAAAAAAAAAAAACAACCCTTATTGAAGATGCAGAAAAGGCTTCAAACGCCAAAAGAAAGAAGGTCGGCGGAGCTGGAGCTGGAGTTGGGGCGAGACGGGGCGATGCCCGAGAGATAGAGATAGATAGAATCGCAATTTTCCGATGAATGCGGACGCAAAACAAACACCGAAATGGGCACCGAAGGGAGGACGAGTGAGTGAGTGAATGAATGAATGAAGAGAATGAGGCTGAGAGTCCGAGGACAGACCGCCAGCTGTTGTCCAGGGCTTTGTTCCGGCGACTGAGGGAAATTTCTATGAATTCGCTGTTTGTTCTGCTGGCCTCGCACGGAGCCAATTAATTTTCGCCTCTCGCAAGGAGGGCCCGGGTCCTCGAGGGCAGTGGGAGAGAGACAGAGACAGAGAGAGCGAGAGCGACCACCTCGGAGCCCGTTTAATTAACGAGTGTCCGCTCCGTGGAGAGGCGTCGTTCAAATTGAGCATGTGGTCAACTGAGGTTTTGTTTGGACACGAACACGAAATGATTTTTCGCAATGAGAAAACGTGGGACAACGTGGCGGGCGAGGGCAGGAGGATTGGAGGGAGAAGGTCGAGAATATCACGCCGAAATGGGGTGGAAAATTAGGAGTGCCAAATACAGGCGGGTGGACCAGGAAATGCGAAAATATTGTTAAACTAATGGAAAACATTTAATAAAACCATATTGAGATTCGAATGGTCGAAAGGTCTGCTCTAAACGTGAAACATAGAAATTCGAAAGGGAAAATTTTAGAAACAGAAATTTTAAATAAAAAAAAATTTCATTTTTCAAAATTAAATTTTTTGCGGAATGAAAAAACTCAAAAAATCCCAGTTTAATTGGAAACTGATATTGGAAATACAAAATTTAAAAAAAAATATTTTTCAACCTTACAGTTCGTGTTTTTCTCAAAATTCGTTTGATCCAAATTTGCAAACTCACCTGAAAGAAAGAGAAAATGAGAATTAACAGAAATTCATTTTACTTTTAAAACAGTGAAAAAAAGTGACAAAATAAGAAACCGAAGATTGAATAAGAGAAAATTCCCTAATCAAAAATTTCATAATATTTTTCCACGTCTAAATATCCCAACGATATCTCAAAATGTCCCAAATTGGATTCCGGCAATTGCGAAATTTCCCAAATAAATCCAGGTTCATTGGAGACTTCCAAATTTCTCGCAAATGTTGGCGTGTCGTCGATTGGTCAGTGACTAATGAGGGATTCCTTTTAAGCCACTCGGGGCGATGAACGGAGGATGAGCCAAAAGAGGAAGAAACGACAGAAAAGAACGAGAAGAAAAAAAATCAAAGTTCAACAAATTCGGCTCAAGTCCGCAAAATTTTCGGAATTCCTTTTTCGGATGCAAAAAATGCGATGAACTGTTAGTGAACGACAGAGACAACGACAGCAACAACAACAACAACAACAACAAATATCGTGTGAAGAACTATTATGGAGTAGAAATAACAACAACAGCACCACCGATGGCCAACAACAAATTAGAGACAATGAACGGCCAGCGAAGACATGAGAAGAAATTTGATTTGATTTGATTTGATTTGATTTCTTGCAAGTTCCACGCCAAGAGCATAATTATAAGAACGACAACAACAACAACAACAACAACAATGAAAGCCATATTGTCGAACTTCATTTAGGTTTCTCATTAATAATGAGGCAACAGCACAACAAAAGCAACAACAGTGAATTTCAATGAGTTCTTCGTTTTCATTCCACAGAAATTCGGACACAAGTTCGAGGAGTTCGAGCCACGTCCGGACGGCGATGACCGCAGGAAGACCAGGAGGAGGGCGTGGAGGAGGAGGGAAGAACGAAGGCAGACAATCGAGTCAGAAGTGAAGCAGTGAAAAATCAGTGGGAGCGAGAGAGGGACGGGGGAGAAGGCAAATGAGAGAGAAAGTCGTGAGCGCTGGAAATGAGTTCAGGAAAATAGCAGCAACAAAAACAGCAACAACAACAACAATTGACAGTTGCTACTCATGCATTCCAATCACTTTGCTCAACAGAAGTCACTGAAATCGACCAGGTCGAAGAAATAGAAAAAAGAAATGAAGAACTGGAGAAGAGGACCATGGAAGAAGAAGACATGGAAAAAATAAATCGGTAAAATCGGAAACAAAAATGCGCTTTCCAGCGTTTTTCGAGATTTTCAGAGGTTTCCGAAGTTTGCAGAAGTTTCAGTTGGAAATCTCTAAAAATCTGAGAACGACCTCGGGAACGCTCGAAAAACATCCGCAAAAACTCCGAATGAAATCGAAAACTATTACGAAAAGGAGTGAGAGAGAGAGAGAGAGAGATAGCAGAAGCCGAGAAACCCCTTCAGGAAATGAGCGGACAGACAGACGACAGTCGGAAGTGCTCGGCCGGATGCGCCTAATCGGAAACAGCTGTTCGCCAATCGCCGTGTGAACAAATGACGAAAAACGAACGAACTCGAGTTTTTGCCAGCGATTTTAACGTCTTCCTCACTACACAAGCCGTGGACAGACAGACGGACGGTTGGACGGACAGCCGGACAGACGAACAGGTACCTTGGCGAGAGCTGGATCGCGTTGTCTCGCTCCCCCATTGTTGTCTCACTCAAATTGCACGCTTCGCTTCCTGCCTCCACCGCCGAGAGCGACGTACAAAAAATTCCCAAAATCCCCCGCATCCGAGGAGCGACGAGAACCAAACGAGCCCGAGCCCGAGCCCGAGACCGGCACCGAGAGCGAGAGCGAGAACGAGAACGATTTAATTGAATTTCCTGTCGGAGGGCGATTTTTTCGGAGCTCCCGGATGTTCGACGAACGTCCCACGGAATTGTGGACGAAAATTACGCAAAACCAGGGGCACGGCAGAGAACCAGCTGGAGAGAAAGGGACGGAGAGAGGACGAAGGGAGGGAGGCCTACAATGAAGGGAGGCTTCCCGGCTTCCTCTAAGGGAGGGAACGACAGGACAACAACAACAACAACATGTCTCGGACACCCCCGAGACCTGCCGCAGGTATTTTTCCTTCTCCTACGCCCAGACCCAGGCCAGGCCGGCCAGGCCGGAGGGATCAGCTCGAGTGAGGATCGGCGGCCACTTGAAGAAGAGTTGGAAGCGGAGGATTTTTGTTTTTTTGTTTTTCAGAGACTACTCAAGAACAATGCAGCCGATTAGAGGCCCGGGTCGCGCCCTCTCCGTCGCCACACATCGCCGGCGCATGACGAATCGACGGCCGGCGGCTGATGGCGAAGGAGACCGAGTCGATCTGTCTTCGACCTGGTCGCTCCAGCCACCTGAGTGCGATCCCTCGCTCTCTCTCTCTCTCAGTCTCTCTCTCAGTCTCTTGCCTGCCTCTTCAACTCGCTTCTCGCGCGTCTTTTGTTCCGACTTCGCACGGCTTGTGCGCGCGACGCCGATGACTCATGGGATTCCGATCGAGGCCCCCTGGCCGAGCAGTCGACCGACTGATAAATCGATCTGGCCGCCGCTCCTCGGCGACGACCGAGTTTTCGAAACTTCGTTTGCTTGCGATGATTCAGGAAATTCCCGAAAGCCCGCAGTCGTTACTCAGGATCCACCGATGTCGGAGTCGGAGTCGGGGTCGGAGACAAAGGACTCTGTCTGGATGCCTAACAGGATGACCCGGGTCGACGAATGCGCTCACGCCCCGCGCTCACGACCCGACCCGACCCCACCCTGGTGGCCTGCCTAATAATCGTCGTCCTGCCTCTTCCCGTCCTCCTCTTCCTCTCTCCTCCGGGGCGTAGCGAAAACACTTCACGAGGACGCGCTGCCTTCGAGCCTCGCCAGGGGAGTCGGTCGAGGGGACCGGACAGAGGAACAGAGGAAGGTAATGCAGATTTTCCACTTCAGGACGAGGGCCGGGACGACATGTGGTGGCCTGGCCAGGGATGGAGGGAAGGAAAGGCGGACGGACGAGGCGGACAAAGGCCAAGAACAAAGGACGAATTCCAGCGACAAAAGAAAGGCAAACCAGAAAAGGGCAGAGCGGCTAAAGGAGGAAAACAACAAAAAGGTCGGAACAAAAAAAATCCAAAGTACTAAAAATCAAAGCGAACCAAAAACAACGATTTAAAGCGAAAAAAACCGAGATAAAAATATGCGAAAAAGGTGAAAGAAATGAAAGGCCAAATATTTTGAGGCGAGACGTTCGTGAGTATTTGATGGGGTTTTGCCGAACTCACGGGTCACGCGAGGGGTCGTTTTTTGCACCGACGAGGGCTTGACTTCAGGGCGGGGCGGCGAGGGGTGGCGGAGGTCGACTTTCAAGGTTGAGGGGTCAGAGGTCAGGGTCTGGGGATATTTTCGGGATTATTTGGAAATGAACTCGGAGGGCATCCACGAGGGTTTTGTGACTTTTTTTCTACTGTGTGTTCGTTCGTGTCCAATCGGAACCGGAAATATTACCTAAATCTCAGACGTTTATAAATTCCTCTCTCCCTCCGACCTTCGCATTCCCCTTCCCAGCATCTTCCGACCACCGCCCGGCTCAAGTGAATCAGAAATAGACCTAGGTCAGTTCGGGACAGCTGGGAGCAGCCGCCGAGACCGAGGCCTGGCTCTTCCACTTCCACTTCAGTTCTTAATCTTCGTCAAATTAAGGCTCATTGAGGACCCGAGACTCGGTTCGTCCCGTGGACCACACGCGGAGCCCGCAGCGCATGCTGGGCGGGCAGACGAGGAGGGGCGGGGCGGGCAGAAGCAATAGAGGAAGGCGATTGCATTTGATCCGTGAAGGCCTTCGAAATGGAGGGTTCATTAAAGAGAATGGCGGAGACACAGAAGAGACCGAGGCAAGGGAGGATTACGAAAATGGGGAAGCGAATGCAGGAAAGTGTGACTGAGAACATGGGACGAGGAACAGGAGGGAATCGTCAGGGAATGGGGGGCGGGGGAGGGCAGATAAAGTGGAAGATAAGACGAACGACGAAGCCACAGCCGCCGAGCGTTCGCGGAGGACATTCGGAATATTTAGATAAAAGTGCAGAGAGACAAAAAATGTTCTTCAAATTTGTTTCATTTTTCGTTTCCTGCTGGTTTTAATTAGAAGCAGAAGCACTGTAAACAATGCTGAAAGGCAAAACAAATTTGAAAACCGTCAAAAAAGAAATTCAAAAAAATAAAATACATAGAAAGTTAAATAAGACATTTAAGAATATTACAAAAATACATACAAAACAAACATAAGTAAACAGAGAAAAAATTGAAACAAGAAATAATAAAGACCTCAAAATAATACGTGAAAAGTAAATACACATAAGATTTAAATAAAATAAAATAATATGAAATCTAAAATCTCCAAAATCAAATATAATAAAGAATAAAATGAAACAAATACACTTATAAAAACATGTATTAAAATGAATAAAATAAAAGTAAGAGTGAGAAAATTAAAAGAAATGTAAATAAATAAATTACAAAAAACTATTAAAAGTTCCTCTGCAAACAATTCGCAACATTGTGAGTAATTTTTTAATTTATTCCTATAAATTGGTTTTTTCTACACATCCACGGCTCGCTCTCTCACCCGTGCTTCAGTCAATCAGTCAGTCATTCAGTGCATTCGTCAGATGCAAAGCGTGTCGCTTCCTCGTGCCTTCGGCCCAGGCACGTCTGGGGCGAATTTTAAATTATAATTGCAACAAAAACAACAACCAACCACCAGCGGAGAATTACAAAACAACAAAGAGGGAGAGAAGATGGCGAGGAGAAGAAGAGGAAGACAAGTATCTGTGTCTCGCAGTTACATGCATTAGATGAGCATCGCCGAGATAAAAGCAAAATAATTGGCATGCAGTGGAACGAGAGATTCAGATATTTCACAGAACGAGAGCGAGATATGGGAAAGTCGACAGTGAGAGAGAGAGAGAGGAGGACGAACCGAGGGCGGACAGAGAGAGAGAGAGAGATCGGGAGAAATATCGAGAAGGAGGAAGTGAAATGCACAAAATTACGAAATACGCGAGGAAACAAATGACTCTTACATAAACATGTAAAGCTCAGATAATTAGGAGAATATATTTAAAATCGAGAAATCGAAAAAAAAATTAGAAAAAATTAAATTAAACTTTACAGATGGAAAAACCATTCTTTTTAGAAATCGAAAATAAAATTGTCATTTAAAACAAATTTTGTTTGCCCAATTTTTAAGCAATATTCTCTTAATGTACCAAATGAAAATAAAGAACTTCTATATTTTCAATTTAAAAAAAACGGTCAACAAGAAATAAAAAAGATAAAAAATAACATTTAAGAATAAATAAATGAGATTAGAATAAATAAAAAATATAAATGAAATAATGAAAAAATTGAATAAATAACACTAAAAATCAACAAACAATAAATAACCAAAAACAATAAATTCTTTATAAGAAGATAACAAAAGAAAAACATTGCCTTTTGAGACAAAAAAAGAGAATGAAATAAATTGATAAGATAGCACAAATTGGAAATGTAAATGATGAAATAAAATGAGAAATTGAATTAACTTGGAATGGGATTTTCCCCAAATTCCATGGACTTTCTGCATTCCGGCGAGTTCAGTCTGGAGTTTCGAGAGATCGACCGACGTAAGGAATGCACTAGAATTTAATTGACATTTATTATCGATTTGGATGTGGGTCTCCAATTTATTTCGAGCGCCCGCAGCTGCCTCGGGACCGATAAAACCCAGCGAGGCCGAGCGGGGTGCGAACTTTTTGGGCCGAGTGTGCGGAGTCGTAAATCAGCTGCAGCCGAGGAGTCGACGGGCCCGGATCGAGGAGCGGGAACGCCACAAAAAGCTGTAAATAAAATGTCAGGAACTAACAAAATGTCAATCCTCTCCCTCTGTCCGTCCGTCCGTCCGTCCGTCCGTCTGGCTGTCTGTCGACTGCAGACAATCGCCACGATTGCCAGCTCGTGTGCAGCCGCCACCAACAACAGCAACAACCACAAGAACTAGAGGAAAAGCGACAAAAACCACGCGAAGAAAACGTGTGTAAGAGAGAGGCAGCGAGAGGGAGCGAGATGGCAGATGGGGTCGTCGCGATAACACGTCGATATCTCGATATTTCGGCCATTATTAAATAAGTAAATAGAGGACGAGACACTCGCGCCGATAACGAAGAAGATACAGATACATTTATTGTGTTTGCATAACTGATTAGAATTCTCCCCGTAGGTGCTTATGTGTGTATTTGTGTGTGTGCACAGCACAGCTGGCTGGTCGTGGAACCAACACCGATCGACTATCGACTATCGTTACCAGTTGCAGATACTGCGATACAATCGGCAGCATATCGCCGCCGCAGATACGTGGATAGATACATTTTACGAAATGCCCATTTCCACAATTGGGTCGCCCTGGATACAGCAGAACCAGATAATCGCCAAATACTCAGAGACGCAGATACGCAGATAAATTGCCTGGTTTCTCGGGAGCGAGGACCGAGTCGGGGAATCGACCACGGTTCGCAGATGTGCGGATACGTTCCGCAGATACGTTCGGTCGTTCATTGATTCATGCAGTCGATTCGTGGCCATTGAATTGCTGGATGGATGTATGGATGTATGGAGGGCTGGATACGTTTGTCAGACACTCGAAGTCGGGGCCGGAGCAAAGGCTGTGTTTTGTCGACGGATTCTGGGTGTGTTCCGCCAACAATAACAACAAAAACAATAACAACAACAAATAGTAGAAAAAGTACCATGAACAAAAACATTAAAAACTCGCGCACGTCACTTTGACATTTGAATTTTTTTCCATCGTTTTTTTGTTTTTTTTCCTGTTCCTGCGATTTCTTTCGCTTCCACAAGAAACAGAAATAATAAAAAATACAACAAACAAAATAAAAGTGGACAAACGTAGAAAACACAATACAAAAAATAAAAATCGAAAAAATTCAAAAATAGAAAACAATCTAAATGAGATACAAAAAGGCAGATACAAAGTAATAAAAATGCAAAATAAAAAGTCGAAAGAAAACGTCAAAATAAGTAAGAAGAAAACATACTGGAATTTATTAGATGATTCAGCGATGATTAAGTCGATAAACGGACGGACGAAGCAAAAGCTCACGCCAAGCCGAAGCCAAAGCCGAATCATGGGACCAGGAATGATTTCTGTCACTTTGACAGACTTCAGACGACGACGACGACGACGACAACTTAATGGGTGTTGATGAGCCGAGCTTTCGCAGAGCTGAGCCGAGCTTGGAAGAGGCCACCGAAGGCGGATGGCGACGACGATACAGAGAGACGGCGACGGCGACGGCGATGAAATTGAAAGCCCGGCAAAAGGGAAAGTCATGCAAATGAAGCCCGGTCGGCCCCGCGGACGCGGACGGCTCGAAAATGGAAGCGAGTGCCGAAATGGGCGAGCAGATGGACGGACAGATGGAAGGGTGGGCAGCTGTGCTGTCCAGCTGTCCTCCACCTGTCGCAGGGCCGCGGAATCCCGGCCAGACACGCGAGGCTCCGTCGTGCGCTAATTAGGTTTAATTGAGTGCCCAGACGGCGGCGACACCAGCAAGCGAGCGACCCCAATTGCGGGAGGGGGCGGCGCGGTTGACCCACAAACGCCGAAAATTCCCCCAAAAAATCGCCCCGAGCATTCCCACCGAAATCCAAAGTTGTCGCCATGAAAATGTGGCGTAATTGGAGGAGGGAGTGAAAAAGCAAAACGAAATCAAAAAGAACCAGCAACAACAACAACAAGCAAAACACGACGCCTCCGATAAGGGCAAAAAAAATAAAATACAATGTGGGAAAATTATAAAAATATGAGCGGGGAAAAAACCTTCTATCAGCAAATTGTGGAAAATATGTATTTGAAATTGACGAAGAAAAATATTTCAGCAGTTTCTCTTGGGTGTCGTTGTTGTGAAATTGTTGTTACTATTGTTGTTGTCACTGCTGTTGTTATTGTTGTTGTGGATTTAAATTCGTTGCTTGTTTACAAATAAATTCATATGGCTGTCTGATAAGGCTTTTTATCTACCGGCAACCGGCAAGTAATAGCAACAACACCATACTGAAAGCGAAAAACTAAAACAACTACAAATAACAACAACAACAACAACAACAAATAACAACAGCAACAAACAACAACTACAACAACAACAGCAACAAATGTATAGGCAACAATTTGCTCCTAACACGAAATTCCTCACAATATTTGTTTAACATTTGATATTGCGTTTTAAGAAAGCAGAATTTTGAATTGCCCAAATGACTCATTGTCAATTCTTCATTTCCTCTTCCTCCTCCCTCCTCTTCCTCTCTATATTGCTCTAAATCCTCCATCTCTACTCGAACTGGCTTGTTTTTGGTAATGGATTTAAAAAGCCGGTCTCGTCTAGAATTTTTCCCCTGCACTAATTTGAATTTTTTCCATTGCTTGTTTTTCGTGTCCCGCTGCGCCTTCGGTTCATTAATTTCCTAATCCTCAAGTCCCGCTTTTGGCTTTGGCCATGAGTCACGCCTCCGGAGCGGTTGCTGTGCTTGGTCTTGACCAAAACTCGATTCGGCCATTGGTCTCAGCCGCGTTCCTCGATCGCTACCCACTGACCCGCTGAGACGTCGCTCGTCCCCGCGACTCCAACCCGCGACCTCGGCCACAGCGGCGCGTTTAATCGGAATTCAGCGGAGTTTTCGTGGAACGTGTGGAACGAGGACTTTTCGTCTTCACTGTGCGAGCCGAAAGCCGACGGCCGGAGTTGAAAATCCACAGTAAGAATTGAAAATCCCCAGTAAGAGCGAACAAAATCCACTGTGCGATCAGAGCGCTCGATGGTCTGAGGCGACTGCGAAGCTCTGGAAAATCGAAAAATTCTTCTCTCCCTCTTCACTAACCTTCCACAGCTCCCTCCTCTGTCATTCTTTTGCCAACTACTGCGGAACTCGATGCTCTTTGCGGTTTCAGCAGAAAAGTCTGTTGATTCAGCGGCTTCGACTGCTGATCGCATGATCGCGAGGTGTTCACAGAATGGTGTTAAAAAAGTGAAATAATAATAAAAATAACATAGTATAACAAAAACAAAAATAACAAAAAAAAAACGAACAAAAAAAAAACGAAAATAAAAAAAATTGAATTGAAAAATCATCGATGTAAAAAAAAATTAAGTAAGAAACACAAAAAAAACAATGGAAATAAAAATTTAAGAAAAATACAAAACAAAAATAAAAAATCATTACAATAGAAATTCACAATAATAGTGGAAAAAACATAAAAATGCTGAACGAAACCAAAGAAATAACAAAAGCAAACGTGGAACTGGCGCAAGAAAACCCCAAGGTGCGTGGAGGAGACGCCAAGAGAGAGACGGGGGGCGTCGATTATTGGGTGCGAAAGAGTAGGCTGCGAGAGATTACAAAAATAATAAGCAAAAATAGCAAAAAAAAAAAATTGAAAAGCAAAACAGAATAATTGAAAAATTACGTTGCAGAAACGTAAATAAATAATCCGCTGTCGGTATGGAAACAGTGCTGGACAACGTCATCATCGCCGGCGACGCGGTCTTCGTTTTTCAACACTAGACCACTTCATAACAACTCGGCAGAAAAACGATTTCACAATTTCTCGTGTTTTTCATTCTTTCACTTCTCTTCGCATTCGTTTTCGTACGCTAGTAATTTTAACAATAACAATAAAAGTGGATTTTAATTTAAATGGGTTTTCAAAATAAATTGACTTTTCATTCACCAAGGCCTCGGACGGACGGACGGGCGGACGGGTGAAGTTTACGGCGTGGGAGGCGTTCGGAATCTGAGCTGAATGGTGTGAAATTGGGGAAAACATTTTCGTTGTCTGTTGAAATGGGAAATTCTTTTCACTCCCTTGCACCCAATAAATCAGGTGCTTTCCCCAATTTTTCTGAGTTTTTCGGAGAACAATATTTAGCTAAATTCTGCAGTAAAACACCTCATGATGAAGGTGTTTACGGCAAGCGACGACAGCCCGTGGAGAGGTGGATTCGAAGTCTCAATTTCAACACCGACGACCGAACGATAAGGCGATTTCAAGTGCTGACTCGAGGTGAAAAAACTCCAGCCCCGAGGTGCTGCGACTCCGGGGGTGGTGCCAGAGGTGAGGAGAAAAAAAAACACAAAAAAACAAACACGATTTTCGGTGTTATCTTATCGGCCGAGAAATATGGTTGAATTTCGATTCGATTTCCCGGGGACCCCGATAACACCGTTTAAAACGTGTTGCCTCCTGTTCAAAGACAGCCTTTCTTTCGTGGACAGATCGACGATTGTCCAACTGCCTGCCTGCCTGCCTGCCTGCCTGTCTGTCTGTCTGTCTGTCTGGCTGTGTTTCCATCTGTCCCTCAAGCGTTTCCCCTGCAAGCTACACAAACTTCTCTCCATTTGTCATACGAAACAACTGAAGGAAGCCAAACAAAGAAGTTTTTCTCGACCGCGTT
The DNA here is from genome assembly GCA_947389925.1 of Coelopa pilipes. Lineage (NCBI taxonomy): Eukaryota > Metazoa > Arthropoda > Insecta > Diptera > Coelopidae > Coelopa > Coelopa pilipes. The sequence continues at coordinate 3,459,937 of OX376700.1, forward strand.
GCAATCAACAGCAGTCAGTCTGTCTGTCCCTCGCTCTGTTCGTCCGTCCATCCATCAGGCGAGCCAGCGAGATAAGCGGAGTTTCTGCCATATGTAAACATCGGCCGAAACCACGACTCCACCGACTTCACGGTGCCCAGGTAGACCCGGACCCGGTCCGGGTCCCGGTCGCGATCCCGGTCCGAGGCAGACATCGATAAGCGAGGAAATATTTATTTTCTTTTATATTTTTTTTTTGTGGCTTTCTTCGTTCATTCCCGATTCTGTTTTCATTTCGAGCGGCCATGGGGATGCGGTGGGGAGCGGACGGAACGAGTTTGTCTTTGTTTGTGTGTTTTTCTGGGTTACCGGTTACCGAAATACCGGACAAATAGTTTTCGAGACATGCTAATTGTTGGCCGCACGTTTCTCCAATACTGATTAATTTGCCGCCATGACATGGTTTAGTATTTGGCCAGAGCTTTGTGCACACACAGATGGTACTTTGTTTGGTCACGGTCATGTTCTGGGCGGATTTATTGTCGGTCGTATTCTTGGCAGACATTTCTTTTGTGGTCTTCGAGGTATTTATTTGGTATTTAGGTATTTAGTTGGTCGTATTCTGGGTAGAAATTTGGTATTTTCGGTCATGTTCAAGGAGTTTATTCGGTATTTTTCACATGCTTGGTAGGCATTTGTGGCATGTTCTTGGTAGACACGTGGTATTTTTGGTCATATATTGGTATTTGAAAAACTGAGCCCGACAGGGAGTGCCAAAAGTGACGGAGCCCCTCAACCTACCCGAATGAATGCCCGCATCATCGTTGTCCACATCGCGGGAAGCATTTTGTGCCACGGTCGCCGAGGACGACCCGTTGACCAGGGTGTCCTGCTGCTCGTTCTCCTGCTCCTGCTCCAGCTCCTGCAGCGACGACTGGCCGCCCTCGTCCAGCGACACGTCGAGCACCTTGAAGCGCTCGCGGATCAGCTCGGCACAGCGATCGGAGCGGAAGAACTCCTCGAGCTCCTCCATGGCCAGCGAGCAGACGTCGAAGCCGACGTACATGTCCTTGCTCCAGCTGCCCGTGCAGTATCCTTGCTGCTGCTGCTGCTGCTGCATCGACTGCTGGTGCTGCGAGGCGATCGACTTGAGCAGCGAGTTGTTGCGCGAGAGCTTGGTCGAGTGGGCGCGCCGTATGAAGCTCAGCGACTTCTTCGCCGGCGACGTCAGCTGGTGCGGGTGGGGCGGGTAGGCGGAGGCGGAGGCCGTGCCCGGCGACCCCAGGGACGAGTCCGAGTTGAAGCTCTTCGTGGCGCTGACCTTCGACTTGGACTTGGACGCCGACACCGAGGCGTGGTGGTTGTCGAAGCCCGACAGCGACGACGTCGACATCGACGGCTGGACGCGGTTGCTCTTGAGGTTGCTGTGACTCTGGCCGGCCGAGAGTTTGGGGGTCGACTTGAGCAGGAAGAGGTTCTTGGGCGGGAAGGTCGACGTGATCAGCGTGGCCGTGGAGGGGGCCGCGGCGGCGACGGCCGAGGTGCTGCCCCCGAACAGATTCTGCTTGGCCAACTTCGATGCCGCCGTGGGCTTCGCCAGCGCCTGCTGGTGTTGGTAGTGTTGGTGTTGGTGTTGGTGTGGGTGTTGGTGTGGGTGGCGCTGCGCCGCCGACGACGCGGACGCGGACGGCAGCAGCAACGACGACGACGACGAGGAGGACAGCGAGGACGCGTAGTGCGCGTGCAGAGCCTCGGGCTGTTGCAGAACAACTGAGGGCGAGAGGTTCTGCGGCAGCGTTTTCGACTTGGCCCGCAGCGTCAGCGGCGTCGAGGTGGCCAGATTCGCACCGCCGCTGGCGACGGCGCTCAGGAGGTTGTGGTGCTGCTGCTCCACACTGGGCACCGATAAGATATTGGTGCGCGAGCGTGACTTCATCATTTTGATCGGCGTCGAGGTGTTCGTCTGCATGCGGCTTATCTCTGAATCATCGTCGTCGTCGTCGCCGTCGATGTCGCCGTCGATGTCGCCGTCGTTCCCGTTCCCATTCCCGTTCTCGCTGTTTGCGTTTCCCACAGCCGCAGTGTCGCTGGAGCGGTTGTCGGCGGCTCCGGCACTGGGGTAGTTGTCGATCTGCATCAGCGAATTGCAGACGGTGATGGTGGCCATGTGTTTCTTGGGCGGCGCCACGATCTTGTGGGCCGATTCGGCGAACCTGCCGGCCAGGTCGGCGCCTCGGCGGGGCGACGCCGACGAGCCGACAACCCGCGAGGCCAACTCGGCGGCCTTTTTCGTGAACTCGGCGCCCAGTCGCGAGGATTCACCGGGCTTTTTCAACGCCTCCGAGCCCTTTTTCGACGACTCCGAACCCTTTTTCGACGACTCCGAGCCCTTTTTCGACGATTCCGAGCTCTTTTTCAACGCCTCCGAGCCCTTTTTCGACGACTCCGAACCCTTTTTGGACGCTTCCGATCCTCGTTTCGCCGACTCGGCTCCCTTCTTGATCGACTCGGCGACCCTTCGCGCCTCCTCGGCCGCCATGAAGACCTCGTCGTCATCGTCCTCGTCGTCGTCGTCCTCGAACTCCGAGAGCTGGGTCCGGGGCGCCACCGCCACGGCGACCGAGCCGTGCTCGTTGTCCAGGCTGATGCCGTTCAGGACGATCCCGTAGCGCTTCGTGCGCGCCGCTGCCGTCGTCTGCTTCTGGGCCTGCTGCTTCAGGGGCGTCGTCGTCGGCGTTGGAGTCGGCGTCGACTTCTCGGTGGCCGCCCGCTGCCGACCGCTCTGCTTGCTCTTGAGCTCCATCTGCTTGCGGTTCGTGGCCAGGATGAACTCGGCGCCGTCGCTGTCGGCGTCGTCCAGGTCGGCGTCGGCCATGCCGCTGATGCTCCAGTGGAAGCCGCACGGGGGCGCCATTTTCTTCCGACTATTGCTGCTGCTGCTGCTGTTGTTGTTGTGGGTCTTATTGCTGTTGTTGTTGTTGTTGTTAATGCTATTGCTCTTATTCAGTGCCGGGGTCAGCGCCAGGCTGCTGTTCGTCCGCTCGAAGAGCAGCGCCGCGACCTTCGACGTCGCCGCCGCCGACGCGTTCTTCAGCGACGAGGACTTCTTCAAATTGTTGTTGTTGCTGTTCTTCTGGGCTTTGCTCTTGCTGCTGCTGCTCTTCTTGTCCGGCGTCGTCGTCGTCGTCGTCGTCGTCGCCAGGCTGTCGGAGCTGCGGCTGCTGCTGGCGGCACCGGCTCCGCCCCCTCCTCCGACGCTGCCGCTGCAGCTGGAGTCGTTGGCGGGGTCGTCGGCGGTGGCGACGTTGGCGCTGGCGTCGGCGCCGGCGTCGGCGTCGTCGTCGGTGACCAGCGGCACGTAGAAGGTCGAGCGGCGGCGCTGCGTCTTCTCCTCGCTGGTGGACGAAGTGCTGTTGTTGTTGTTGTTGTTGTTACTGCTGCTGTTGTTGTTGTGACTGCTGGTGTGATTATTATTACTGTGCTGGCTGTTGTTGTTGTTATTGTTGTTGTTGTTCTGATGGGCGAATAAATTCTGCTCGACCGCCTGCAACATTTTGCGTACGTGGAGGACGAGTGGGTCTGTGCGTGTGTGCGTGCGAATCGGTGGGCGTGGCGCTAAGTGAGCCGACAATCAGTCCACAACATCGTGCTGTCGAAAGCCGATGGCAACACTGGTTTCTGACACTTAGTCTGGCACTATTTTACTTTGATTTATTTATATTTTTTCTTTTATTTAATTTTTTGTTTTTTTTGGCCTATATGGCAGCTCTTGGTGCTTCTATAAATGCAGAAAAAATTACTTCACGGAAAAAACACGAATTGACAACACTAATCGATCACTCTTGCATTTTTCTTTTCTACTACTAATCTAATCTCTGCCTATTTCCTCGTTTTTGCCGTTCAATTTTTAATATTTTGAACGTTTTGGAAATAATTTTGAATTATTTTTTATTTATTTTTTTTTTTTGTAATTTTGAAATCTATTAAAAAAAGTAGTTTTCTACCACACTTTGCCTACATTCAATTAATCATCAACTTCAACGTTTCACTACAATTTTCCGGATTCGGACTTTCTCGAAAATCGAATCTTTGCCGTCTCATTTATAAACACTTAATTTTTACTGCAGCGAGTTTTCACAGTTTTCAGGTATTTTTAGTGCTCTTCGATGCAGTTTACGACTCCCTTTCTCGCTCCCGCTCTCGCCGTCGCCGTCCCTCTGTCGCCCGCGTGCTGTTGTGCGTGCGTCCGACAAGAATTTCAAAACAAACACCGGAGAGCGAAGTACAAAACGCAACAACAACTCCGACGAACCGACGATGAACGTCGTCGGAGGTGGAGAGCGAGGGAGATGGAGATGGAGATGGAGCCGAAGACGACGCAGCCGATGAGCGCAGGAATTCGGTAGATAAGCAACAACAAACAGCACGGAACACTGAAGACCACAGCAAGAAGAAGGTGAAGAACAAGACTAAGAGCAGCAACGAGTGCAATGGAGCACCAGCCGACGAACGCACGTCGCTATCGCTCGCGTCCCCCTCCCTCCGCGTTCTCCCCCCACTCCACTGAGCTTCTTCTTCTACGCTGTTGCGCTGCTGCTGCTGCTGCTGCTGCTGCTTTTGTTGTTATTGGTAATTAAAATGCACTTTTCTTACACTCGCCACAAATCGACCATCGACCATCGACAATCGACGAATCCCAAGCGGTCGCGAGGTCTCTCGGCGCAAATCTCGACTATGTAATTATTTTCCGCTCGCCAGATTCACACAAAGCCCACAAAGTAAAATCGTAAAATAATAATTTCGAAATCAATTGCAACGTCGCTGGGTATTTTATTTTAATTTGAATCTCTTTGGGTTTTCTTGAATTTCCAGTGGTTTTGAAATGGCTTCGAAGCCCTCACAGACTTGAGAGTTTCTACAAGACGAGCAAACGAACGAACGAACGCACGACGATCTCCGGCACACACGCTGCGGTCGCAACCGAAGTTCACACTCAACTGAGTCGTTGCATTTTCCCTGCGGCCGTCGTGCGCCGCGATCGCCCTCTCACTCACTCAATCGTTCCGTTCCACTCGAAGCGGACGGAGAGCGAGGCCAGCGAGGCCAGCGAGTGATTGAGAGCGAGAGAGAGCGCAATGCAGTCGTGCTCTAGTCGTCGGAGTGAACTCGTTGAAATCCGGTTTTCCGAGTTGCCAACAACGACGGGCTTCGACTCATTCTCCATCGCCTCCTCCACCTCCATCTCCTCCCGCACAAACACCCGCACCGATCCAACAACAACAACAACAACTCGTCCACGACTGCTCTTCTTCTGCTTCTGCTTCTGCGGTTTCGGAGTTCGCCGTTTCCTCTCTTTGTCGCCGTCTTCGTTTTCGGTTGTCTGCTTTGTGGTTGCTCCTTTGTCTTCTATTTACGTCGCGTATTTTGAGCGTATTTTGATCGTTCCTCTTTCGCCAGTTTCGCATTGTTTTCTGTTTATTTATTTTTGGTTTTGCTTTTGTCTGGTCGTTGCCGACGAATTTTCGGTCTCGGGTACACCTGGAAAGGGTTGCCATCGGAGCGGAGCTTTCGATTGGGATTTTTTTCATCATCAGGGGATAAATTCCCATCAAATCGGGAAATTGATGATCAAATGAGGGAATTCAACCCAGGGCAATTTACCAAAAAGGGAATTTCAAACAACCTTGCAGTAAAACACCAAATAAATACCTTGCAATTTCTGCCTAAATAGCAATAAAATACCACAATAACCCAGAAATACCCAGAAAGTACCACACTACCAAGCCAATCGATGGACATTTTCTTAACATTTCATGATCGATCCATCCCGGTTTTCACAGACGGTCTCTGGATCAGGGCAAAGACTCACCTGAAACGAGAAAGAAAAAGAGAGGATGAGAAAAATTGCGACATCCAGTGACAGTGACAGTCGCTTAATGCTAAATAAACAAAAAACACAAAAAAATTAAATGCAATAAAAAAAACCCAACCGGAACAATAAAGTTTTTTTGGTCTAATAAAATTGCGACTAGTCGTCGTTATTGCTCGAGTTGTGGTACTTGGTATAGTGCGCATTGTTGTTGTTGTTGTGGAGTTGTTATAGCTCTCGTTGTTGTTGCCACTCTCCGGCAACCGACCGCCGACAGCCGACAGCCGACGACGAGCGGCTGTCATTGCATTACCGGCAATTGTTCGCCTCGTTGTCGCCATTGTTGCGAAATCTGTTGAAAGATCGCCGTCGATCGGCCGTCGTCGCATGCAAATGAGTTCAGGGAACCCTGCAAAGGACATGCGAAGGTCCTTCAGTCGGCAACCCTTCAACCCTGCGCCGTCCCGAGCGGCCCCGAGCGCAGTCGTGCACTTTTCCCCCCTCGTCCTCGCTGTTTTTTCCGACGTGCTTCGTCCCTGAAGCGAATGTTTTACGCCCTGTTGGCCGCATCCTGCAGCGGGGACCGAGAGCCGTCCGCACGGATCAAACAATAAGCTGATTAAATTATTGATCGCAATTCCCGAATTCTCCATGCCCTCGATGCGAAGGACGACACAAGAAGAGAGAGATGGAGAGAGGGAGAGAGCGACAAGGGATCCTTTGGAGGATTTTCGGCAAACGCAATTAGCCGTCGTCCTCATGCGCCTGCGAGCCTCGGCCTCGGCCTCACTCGTGTGCCTAGGGCAGGATTAGGATCGCCTTCGACCGAGGGTTTTGCCTTTTTTTCGAAGTATTTATTGCAAAAATTTGCCAATAAAACGAAGTCCATTCGGGTCCATTCAGGGCTTACGGGATTTCCCCTAAATTATGTGTGTGTTTTTCTCAGTTGGAAGCAGCAAATGGGGAAATTGCTGAATTAAATACAAATAAAAAAATTATACAATGCTTGGAAAATAAAAATTAAAAATTAGCGAAATTTTAAAAAAATCAAAAAAAAAAAACATGACCAAACAAAACATGGAATAAGTTTAGTGTCGAATTCAATTAAATCCAAATTTAAATTTATTTAAATTCGAACTCATAAATCTTCCACATTCTAATGCGAAATCTGCCGTTGGCAACCCTGGCCGCCCTTGTTTACAACGCGCTCGACGCGAATCCGAAAACCAAACAAAAACAACGCTCTTTTGATATCTTCTATCGCCACAGCAACAACAACAACAGCGACAATAGCGCCAACAACAACAACAAAAGCCCTACGCGCATTATATGGGCAACAAAAACAACAACAACAACAACAGCAAAGTAGCAACTGCTGCGCATGCGTCAAAGGATTTCGTTTCGAGATGCGCAAAAATTGTGCAAAAAAAAAAACACCACGAAAGCTGCGCGAGCGCAATCGCCGGAAGGACAGGGCCAGGGAGGGTGCGAAAGAGAGGGGGGGGGGGGGCGAACGAGGGAGAAGGACGATGCGTGGCTGGCTTGTCCATGTAATTGGGATAAGAGTACATTTTGACATTTGGCGGAGCTTGAAATCGTCCTGCGGCGGAAGCGGCGGCTGGCCTGAGGCGACAGCGGCGAGATCGGCAGAGAAGGGAAGGGAGGGAGAGCGACAGAGAGGCAGCGAGCGAAGGAGAGAGAGAGGAAGAGGTAGAGGGAGAGAGAGAGAGGGGGGAAATTAATGCGCATGCACGCGTGCTTTTCAGCGAGCGTCGATCGTGTCAGCTGCCCGAGTGGCATGTGTTTAACGCTCCCTCTCCGTCCCTCTCCCTCTCCGTACCTCTCCCTCTCCGTACCTCTCGCTCTCCCTGTCACCTTCCTCTCCCTATCCCTCCACCGCCCGGCCACTTCCTTTGGTGCCTCCGCTCCCTCATTTGTCGTCGCGATTGCGATCTTCATTAGCATAATAAATTTCACCTCTGGTCACTCTGGCGTGGCCGCTGCATTTCGGAATTTCCCCCCGATTTCCCTTGGTTTCCTCAAATTTTTTACCACTCAAGGCCCAGTCAGGCACAAATTGAATTCATTAGATTTTCATTAAATTTTCATTAAATGTTCACCAAATTTTTCTCATTAAAACCGTTTCATTCGAAATTTTCTTCATTAACATTTTTTTGTGAAATTTTGTTATCACTTTTTTGTCAATTTTTTCTATGATTCTAATTAATTTCCTCATTACTTTTGTTTCTCATCAAATTTCTTCATAAAATGTAAATTGAAATTTGTATCTAGGTTTTTCTCAGTTTATTCCATTAATTTCACACACTTTTCCCTCTCTCCCTTTGTTCCTTCATCTATCTCCATCTCCAATGTCTGTCCTTTGTGTGTTCCTACAAACTATAGTTTTCCATATTTTCCACATATTTCCCTCGACCCCTGAAACTTTCCACATCTCCCCCATTTGCCTCGACTCCTCCTTCCCTTATCAATTATCAATCATTGGCCGCTCCTCCCTGCGCAGGACTCGCCGCCTTCAGCTGCCTCGGGCGCAGGATCGCTCGGGGCGATCGAGCGACCGGAGGGCAGAGGCACCTGGAGTCGCGGACGCCCAGGGCAGGGCCGGGCCGGGCCGAGGCCGGGGAATGCAATCGGCGTTGGAAATGCAATCGACTGTGAAAGGGCAACCGGTCGGTCTGGCCAACCCAACCCTTCCGACCCAGCGCGTCGCCCCGGCCCCGCTCCTCGGAGTTGCTCGAAATTTGCATTCCATTGTGCTGTCTTCCACGAGCCTTAACCCTTCATCGACCAACCGACCGACAGAGCGAGCCGGGCTTCCTACGGCCGGATCAATGACAGGACGAATTCCTTGCCCAGCTCTTGAGTAATTGTGGGAAATTTCCGAGCCCAAATTACGCCCAAATGCAAATCGAATCGAATCGAAATGCTTTGAATGGCATCGGCCAAGGTGTTGAATAAATTTCGAACCCTTCTTCTGGTCGCCCTCCTGCCTCCGTCCTCCTCGCCGTTCCGCTTCATTTGCCGATCGCAGTAAATAATTCAATTAAACCCGTTCTGGAGAGGATTCTCTGGGGTTTCCCCAGGACGATCTCGGCTCGATCGCGACCGAGCTTTCAATTGCCATCCACGATTCGAGTAATTTTTCACGCGATCGAGCGATTCTTATTCAAATCATGCATCATTTAGGGCGCGATTTACGTGTATTTGAGGAGACGATTTTTAGAAACGATCGTTGAGTGGGTCAAAAAACGATTAACTCGAGAATTTTCTGTGGTTTGAACGTTAATTTATGTGCATTTCTCGTGAGAGACGAGAGATTTCTCAGAGCAGTTTTCTCTGCATCGGGATGAATTAATTTTCGTGAAAATCCCAATTTATTCCACTCGATTCTTCAAATTTCCCCTCGATTTCCCCGACTCATTTTCGATTTCTTTCTCGATTCATTGCATGAATTTCTGATTTTTATCGTAGGTCTCCTTCCTTCCTTCCTTCTGGGAATCGCCAGATCCTTCCACGGCTGCCACGGTTGTCTCTGACGCCTCTGACTCACGCTCGGAATTCGTTTCCCTCCACTTGTCCCTCTCCCTCTCTTTCTCTTTCTCTCTCTCTCTCTCTCTCTCAGTCTCTCTGCTGGCCGCTCTGTCGGTCGTCTGTTTCTGGCCATCGCTTAACGGCTTCGAGCCATTGGCCTCGTCCCCAGAACCCAGTTGGTGCCGGTTCTCGCCCTCGGCTCCGACTAATCACAATAGCGCACGGCGAAATTCCGGAAACACATTCACGGTGACATGGACTCGTCTTGTTGTTGTTGTTGTTGTTGTTGTTGTTGTCGTTGTCGTTCAGCGCAGACGCCCAACAACCGCCTGTTGTTGTCGACGAAGTGCCAACAACGCAGCGGACGCCACAACAAAGGATGGAGCGACAGCGCACACCATGGACAATGCCAGAAGCAACGATAACAACAACAACAACAACGACAACAACAATAGTATTAGCAACAACCACAATAGTAACAACAACAACAAAAATAGTTTCAATAACAACAAAAAGCAACAGCCGCACCACCAACAATCGCCAGCAAACCACATGCTAGTCACGAACTTCCGCTCCTGGCGATCGAGACCGCGGCCGGCCTGCGTCGTGCTCGATTACGTCGGGGCGTCGGGTCGTCGGGCTGGCTTTTTTAAGGCGACGGCGGTGGCCGCTTTGGAAGTACTAGCGAAAGACTGGCAACAACAACAACAATACTAACCCTAACAGCTAGAAAAGTTGCAACAGCAGTTGCTCGAATTTGTCACCGAGCGAGCGATTTCATTACAAAAGCCGGAGAGAGAGGTGAATATTGAAACATTGAAGCATGAAATTTCAATTTTTTAACACGTGGGGGAAGGGCTGGAGGGAAGAAAAGGACGGAGGCAGGACGGCTGGGCAAGTGGGAGGGACGAGTAGTTGGCAGGAAGGCAAGGGCCGCTGGTAGGAGGCAGGAAAAGGGTGTGTGCGCGTGGACTTGGAAGGGTTCGGAGGCAGCTGGCCGGGCTACCGGGTCAATAAGCCTTCATGGCTTCGTCCTCTTTGAATTCAGTTTCTTTGAGCGCTCCTTTCAACCATCCAGGAGCCCGAAGCCCTCGCTAAGGCCAACCATCGACCAACCAACTGTCCCTGTTCCAAAGATAAGATGCCCGTGTTAGCCTCGATTACACCATGTCAAAGTATGATTAAATGGCAAATATTTCCAAAAATTATAGACAGCAAAATCCTAACTTCGAGGCTCATCCACAGGCAGGACCAGAAGCACCGCAGGTCCCAGGTCCTGTCGCTTCCTCTCGGCTTTTTGCGCATTTGGAAGCTCAGCCCTGATCGCCCCGAACGAGGGCGGGCGCCGGGACTGAAAAAGGCTCCCCTTTCGAGCCGGCTGTCGGAGCGAAGGGTCGACAGAGAGAAGGGGAAAAAAGGGACGAAAAAATGCCAACAGATTCCGATTGAGCGAACAAAGAACGGAAAATAAAACTGTTCAGAAAACAAGTCGCGACACGAAAACAGCTGCCAGTCAGCTTCGCTCTCGATCGCTCGCTCCCGCCCTCTCGCTCTCCCTCAGCGACTCGGTCCCTTCTCACCCTCTCACTCTTTGCTTTTACAATGTCTGCTGCTGCTGCTGCGGCGAGCTTCGTTTTTTACAGCGACAACGGCGAGGATCCTTTTCATTACAACAACAGCTCCGAGGGTCCAGGGCACACTTGAATGGCCACTAAACGCAGGCTCCTCAAGTAGGTGTTGTTGCTGCTGCCGCCGCCGCCGTCGTCGTCGCCAACAACAATGACGACTACTCACGGCATGTTGTGTATTTGTAGCCGATATGCTGTATTAATACGATCCTTAGAACGCAGCTTGTTTGTTTCTTCCTCTCTTTTCTTTCTCACTTTTCTCCTTGTTCCCTGGCTCTCGTTTTCACTGCCTTGTGGTCCTTCGCTGGCCCGGGTCCGCTCGGCCGTTGTGCAAGGATCGCCCGCTGGGAACCCACATCGTTTCTTTCCTTCTCCCTCTCCCTCTCCCGCTCCCGCTCCTGCTCAGCCCTCTGTTCGTCGCCGTCTCGGAGGATCTCGAGGCCGGACGAGATTTTATGACGCAGAACAAATTAATTGCCAAAGGACGAGATTGGCGACGACTGGCGACGACGGCGCCTTGCCATCGGTGCCGTCGGCGGGACCTCTGAAGGATCCGCTAATTACGAGACCCCTGGCGTGGAGATCCAAGGGCTCCTTGGGCTCGGCTGCTCGTCCTGATTGTGCACTAGCTTGGAATGAACCGTAGGCTGGATCAACTTCGGGAGATCCAACAGCTCGGGTCGGTTGCGAATTCCCTCAATCCATGGCTCTTGGTCCTCCCGATTGTCCCGAGTTTCTGTTCCTTCTTTTCCTCTCCTCTCCTGGTCCTTTCCTTCGCATTCCTTTCCTTCAGTCTCCTCCTTCCCTCCAGCGACGACGGCGCCATCGTCGTCGCCCGTGTTCCTGTTGGGCCAAACATGTGGTAACGTCGTGTAAAAACATGTCAACGTCCCTCTCTCTCTTTCTCTCTCCCCCTCTCACTCTGCCCCTGTCCCTCTCGCTCCCTGGTTTTCGCTTTCTCTGCGAAAGGTTGAACCCTGGGGACCCGAGGGTCAGACGGGTTGCTTTACAGCTGTAGTTGTCATTGTTGTTGTTGTTGTTCTTCTTCTTCTTCTTGTCGATTCCCGCAGTTGTTGTTGGTGTCGCTGGCCAAGTAATTCCTGTTGTTGCCGTTCTTGAAGGTGTCGTGTTCGAAACACGTTTTCAAAACTCATCGAAGTGGGAAGAGGAAAAAACAAAACCCCAGTCGAGCCTCCTTTGTCTCAAAAATCAGTGCATAATTTCAGGCAAGCGGTCGTAAATCATTTTCCACGCGTAAAAAATGTGTAAAGCAATCGTTTGTCGCACGACGCACATTTTTCCTTTTATTAGTGTCGTAAAAAGGACTAAGACAACAACAACAACAACAGAAAAAGTTCCTGAATTACAATCACGTTTTAATGAGCGTTTTTGTGTTTTTGTTCCCTCGCTTCGGGTTCCCAACGTCTTGAGGGGTTTTCAAAAAACGCATTTTACATGGTTTTTTTTGTTTTTTTGAAAAATTCTCAGATACGGACGACCAGTTGAAATGAAAAACCAGTTGAAGTCCTCGAGACGATCCTCAAGCGATCGGCGATGTCGAGATTTAATTGCGAGGTAATTTCGTCATTTGTCTGAAAACTTCTCGGACTGGGGAAAATATTTTTTTATGTTGTTTTGTTACATTTATTTGTAACTGAAATAGAAAATCCATGAATCAATTGTCATTGTCGTTGCGAATATTTCTCTGGCGGGAGGTCGACGGCGGCCTGGGCAGGTCGAGGCCAAGTGCGGAAAACGCGGCCGCAGATTGGCGGAAAAACGCGAGCGTCGCGCGAAAACCCAGGTCGCAAATTCGCACCTCGTCGATTAGCGCCTCTTGCCTCTCGCTCCTTCCTCCTCGCCTTCCCTTCTCGCCTTCCCACTCTCTTTGATCTCAGCGACTTTCCTGGGTTTCCTCCGGCTGGCGCGTAAATGTGCGATTTTCCTTTTGTTTTCCCGCAAATTCACACTTCTGCGGTTTCGCTGCTCTCACTCTCTCCCTCTCCCTCTGCCACTCTCGAGCTCCTCGTGCTCACCCTGGAAATTTCCCCGGGAAATTCACGGGCCACACGACCATCTTCAAAGGTCGCCGCCGCCGCCGTCGTTTGACCCACTGACCCCGAGCCTGACTGTCGTAGGTAGAGGGAAAATTGCGAACATTTTTGATTTTCTTCCTACGCAACTACTAGCGGAAAGAAATTAAAGAAATTGATTTGAATTTTCCAATTTTTCGGACTTTTTTCCATAATTTCTCGTCTTGAGGGTCGAGGGTTCTGCACGAAGTCGCCGTTGCCGAGCGCCACGAGACCAAGTCCGGAGCGAAGACGGCAGACGGCGCCGTCAGAGGAGGCCGCCGAGGGGCGGGGCGACTCATTAAAGCCGGCTCCGAGGATCGGCCGAAGGTTCAGCGATCGGATCAGCGCTGGACGGGCCGTGATTGACACATGCTCGCAGCGCAAAGGAGGCGTCCGCGAGGGATTACGAGCAGGCCGGACGAGAGCCGACGACGGCAGGCGAGACGACGGCCTTCGAGAAGTCGTCCGCCATCTCCCTCGGCCCTCGTGTTTCCCTCTGCGCGATCGTCGGATTGAAGAAAAATCCGCCATGTGAAGCGGCGCGAGGGACCCGGCGGAGGGGCGGGACGGAAGTAATTAGAGTGAAGGCGCCTGCATCGTTAACGCACTCTCGCACTCTCTCTCTATCTCTCTCTCGCACACTCCCTCTCTCTCTCTGTCTCTCTCTCTCTTGCTCGCCCTTCCGCGCTGTCGCCGTTGCCAACACCAGCAATCGCTCGGTTCCTCTGCCTCTTTCGGCGAGCGAAGCGCGCCAAGTTGACGGCGCGAGTGGAGGCTGATTGACAACAACAACAACAACACAACACTGGCATTTTCCACACAACATGTCATCAACACACATAACATGAAAACAACAAGGAATCGTCCCATCAACAGCAACAACAAGCAACATCTGACTTAAATATGTTTTCCCGATCGTGCGGGCAAAAAAGAAAAAAAATCAAAATGCGGGAAAAATTTCTTGACATCGCCGAGCCGAGCCGAGGAATTTTCGAACTGGGAAAATTGAAAATTAGAGGCAATAAAAATTCTGCATGAAAGAAATAAAACGAACACTCATAAAAACGTCACAAATGCTGATCGATGAGGGAGGGTGGAAGGGAGAAAAGGAGGAGGAGGAGGAGGGGGAGGAGGAAAAGGAGGAGGAGGGAAATGCGAAATCTCAATCGCAAACCCAGAGTCCTGTTGGTTCGGCAGGGTGTCGAGAGGATCTCGACGGACGAGGCGATCGATTTATGGCGATCGATGGCAACGGCGACGACAATAAAACGGCTAGAAATGTGTAAAGGAACAACAACAAGAACAAAATGACAACAACATGAACAAAATGACAACAACAAGAACAAACAGAACTACAAGAACAACAACACAATTCGACAATGACATCGACAATGAGGAGGAAATAAATCAATGGATCAATTAAAGCACCGATTGCACGGCCAGGATTCGCACCTTTGTCTTATCCTGCTCGCTCCTGTCTGTTCCTCCTCCCCACACCTTCTTCCTTATGTTTCGCTCCTCACGACTGTCGCCTTGATTTACGATCCCTCGTAGAAATCCCGGCGAATCGCAATAAGATGCATTTTTAATTGTTTGTTGTCGTTGCCGTTGTCGCTGCTCATGTCGTCGTTGCAACGATTGTTGTCGTCGTTATCGCCATTGTTGTTGTTGTCGTTGTCGTTGTCGTCGCCGTCCTTAGAACCGTCCACTGAAATCGGAGCTCGAACCCGAGACAGGACGAGGATGTTCGGACCGACGACATTGTTGCCCGAAGATTTATGTCCTTCCTCCGTCCCGGTGAATGCGCGATGAGTGGAAGAATTTATGTGTCCTGGCCGGGAAAGGGGAGTGGCCGACAGGGGTGTGCGCAGAGTGCATTTCACGAGGGCAGTTTTTGCATTCTTTTTTATGTAATGTGATTTTTATACAATTTTTTCTCTTCGGCAATTTGCCATTCACGACATTACTGGACTGATGTCAAAGTCGAGAAAATTAAAATGTTCCATAAATCAAAACTTGCACTGGAGTTTGAGTTAAAAATTACGAATTGGCAGTTTTTATTTCGATTATAACTGCATTAAGATTATAAATTAAATTTAGTTCAATTTCTGCGCCTAGTATGAAAATCTAACAGAAATCATTGCCTACTTTCAGGCCTTCGGGTTCACCGACCACCATCTAGAAATGTTCACGTTAAAAAATGTAGCATGCTTTCAGGCTGCTCGTGACCACAGGGTGCACAGATAACAATTTAGGATTTGCTTCTTTCGAATTGGATTTGGATTTCTCTGGCTTTGATATTGTTTATTTGCGAGAGTTGTTATTGTTGCATTTTCATGCTTTGCACTTCACGCGGCCGCATCACGTTCGTCTGCGATTGTTGTTGTTGTTGTTGCTATTGTTATTGTGGAGGTGACTTTGAATTCGATATTTTGCCGTTCTTCCCCTTTAATGCCAAGTTTGCGATGTTAGAAAAAATACAAAACCGAAACAGAAAAAGGTACGAAATAATTAGAAACTTATTTGCGAAGCGTGCTGAAGCGCAAAAATAATAAAAATAACATTGAAATAATGAATCATTTGCATGTTTCTTCATTCAATCAGAAAAAAGTCGTTTTATTGCAGTGCGGGTTTCAAAACGAGTGGAATTGACAAAAGGGAATCTTTTCCTTTTACCCAATAAAAACAAAAACAAACAAGAAAAACTACAACAAAAACCATTCTTTCGAAATAAAGTCAAATTGCTGAGTGCAATTGGAATTATTTGCAATTACTTCGAATGCCACGGCATAAAAAGCCGTTTAAAATTCAAACTAAATTGCTGGACGCGGTAAAAAATGTCCCAGAAAAATAGCATTTGAAGCTGGGAGCAAAAAGGCAGCAATTAAGCTGCCACGAAGAGAAAAAACCCCAAGAGTGGTGGAAAAAGGTAGCAGAAAACGCAGTCGACTTTGTAACGACTTCGCCTGCGTTTCTGAGGCCGGCGTGGACCTTGAAATTCAGAAAAGCGCAAAAATAGACGAAGAAACGGTAGAAGAAACCGAGGAGGAGGGGGCCAGAGAGGAGGAGGGAGGGCGATTGGTAGAAACCGTGCGGCGAGGGCGAAGGCGAGGGCAAGGGCGAGAAAAACTCGCATGCAAACGAAACAAATAAAGTCGAATGCAAATAAATACGGTGTGCGCACACGCGGCCTGTTGAATTGTTTGCGCAGAAATCGCGCTAATTCCCAGGCGGCGACGGCGTCGTCGGCGACAGTGGTGGCGAATCGAATCGAACGTCAGCACAAATATGTGGAAGCAATTTTTTAAATCAGGCATTCCATCAAATACAAATTTGAAAATATTTTCCATTCCACAGGGCCGGCTGGGCGAATACTGGAAAGGTGTGTCAAAAAAAAAAAAAATAATTGCGCTGGAAAAATGTCAAAATGTCGACCTTCAAATTCGGAGAATTTTAGTTGTTTTTCCTTAATTTTGTATGTGATTACTATCAAGTCACAGAAAACTATTTTCGGAAAAATGTGGCGAAATTCTTGAGCATATTTCTGATTCCCAACGATGCATGAAAATAAATAAACGAATGCCTTTGGCACACCTGGCCCGCTGCCTTCGGGTTCTTCCGCGCCCCACCCCCACCCCACCGTCAAGTGCGATTTGCTGGTTTAGTTTTTAATTATGCAACTCCCTCTCTCTCTCCCTCTCCCTCTCTCCCTCCCTCTCTCTCCCCGGCGCCTCGCCCCATTTTGCCTCCCATTTAATTTGCATGCTTTCCCCGATCCCACGTCAAACGCAAAATGGCGTGAATTTCGGAAATTAGAGTGAAAGCCATGACGTCTGTCTGTCCGTCCGTCCGTCTGTCGCGCCCTGCTAGTGAGATATATTTCATTGCTGTTGCTGTTGCTGTTGTTGCGGCTGCCTGCAAAGGTGTGAAATTTTTATTCGTGCGTCGGGCGGGAATTAATCAGAGAATGGAAATGTTAATGAAAAGGCGCGCGCATTCGAAGTCGAATGCGGAGCCGAAGAAGATAAGACAGCTGAGAAATTTCGAAGAGGAAAATTTCCCCTATGGCGGCGGCAGAAGAGGGGAATTTTTTGGGGAAATTACACTTTTTTCGTCAAGCAAAAATTGTTTGTTTGTGATTTTCGAGACATTAAAAAAACAATTGCATGCATTATTCAAAAAAATTACCGAATTTTCGATAGACAAAATTAATCCGATGTAAGTTTTTGTGTTTGGTAATTTTTTGATATTTTCCATTGCATTATGCATTTCAATATTTGAAAAAACAAACAAACACAAAGGAAAAACATTTCGCTGTGATTTCAAAAAAGTTTTCTCAGAGCACTCGAAGAAATTCGCAACGACGTCGTCTTCTTAATTGCAGCCCTGGTTAATTACAGCCCTGCCGCTGCCACATCATCCGACCGCCCTCCCCACGCCGCTTTCATGCCCGCCCCGCCCCGGCCCGCCCTCTACGGTCGCCATTGTCTTCAGCGAAGACGAAGACGTAGACACCGACGACCCAGACGAAGACGAGGACGAAGGAGGGGAGCAGAAGAGGAAGAAGGAGGAGAAGCATCGACTGGCGTTAATGACACAAATTATGACCGTTTCCCGCTGAACCCTGCGGTCGCATCTGGCAACGCCGCGGCAGAGAAGGGCTCGATGACACAGAGCCGTCGTCGTCTGACGCTCTCCGTTGCTCTGTCGCCCTGTCATTCGATCGGGCGTGTCCCCGTTATTCGTTATGAAAGCTAACGGTCATTCGCTGGCGGCCTCATTTCGCCCCGACTTCACCCCTCTCTGCCACCCTGTGGTTCACCCTCGCTTCAGCGAAAATTCCCTCGAGGGAAATTCGAGCAACAGCCGCCCACGGTGTTTGCTTTTGAGGTGTGACTCGGTTATGTTTAGCTGTTGTTTTTGTTGTTGTTGTTTTGCTATTGTCATATTGTTATTTTTATAAGTGTTGCCATGTTGTTGTTTTTGTTCTTGTCGTTTGTGTTCTATGCTTTTAGTAACCATGTTGTTTGTCATTCGAGGCGCTTCCGTGTTAATCGGCCGTCTGCGGAAATCAGTTTAAAAAAACTTCCCCGTTGCCCCCGTCGTCCTGCGGCAGAGGGAGGACCTTGCTCGGGCGAGGGGAATTCCTTCGGGTGGGAGGGAATTTCCTCGGGTGGTCTTGGGTAAAGTTCTGGAGGTGGGGGAATTTTAGCGCTGGAAGGAATTTTCCTACGGTAGGTTCAACAGGCCGCAGCGAGGGGTGAAGAAGACAAAAATAGAGTGTGAGAGAGAGCGAGGAGGAGAAAGATCATTTTAGAGATATTAGGAAAATTAATAAAGGAGTGACCGTGGCTCGGTTGGGAGCAGTTTTTTGGGGGAATTTCCAGCAAATAGTTTTGAATAAAATATTGTAGATTAAAAATTACTAATGCCATTCATGTAGCTTGATAAGGAATTAAATGGAATTTTTCCATAAATAAAAACTGTCAAAATCTGTTCAAATCTGCTACAAAGGAAATTCTATAAAGCGAACAGAACTAAATCTCCCTCCGAAGGGAAGTTCCCCTCACTACCTCTGTCTCTCTCTCTCTTTCTCTCTGTTCTTCAATTTAAATCGCCACGAAAGGCAAATCGCGCCGAAGATCGGAATTTTTGCAGTCGCGCTTGAAAAACTTGCCATCAAAGGCGGCCGAGGGAGCCGAAAAGCGAAGAAATAAAAAAAAAAAAATCCCGCGTAACCTCAAAAAGCGATGCCACTCATTTCGACTCATTTTCGTGCGAAACCCAGACGAGGACAAGGCAAGGAGAGGGAACCGAAATCATGTTGCGTTCAACCGCTCGTCGCTCGTTTCGTTTATTTTTAGAGCAAACATTTTAGTAGAAAAACATCTCATTTTTCTGCAAACAAAATAATTCTCCTCACTTTCGTTGCGATGTTCTTTCTGTAATTTTGTTGTGCTTGTTTTTGGTTTTTGTTTTTGGGGCTTGCATATTGTTATTTTTCTAGTTGTTTTTGTTCCTGTTGCAGTTGGAATTATTTTGGTCGTTGCACGAAACCGCATCCTGACCCAAATCACTCTCACAAACTCCCGAATTCGCGCAATTCGCATAAATTGTGCAAAAATGAGGAACGAGACAGGACAAGAGCGAGAGAAGAAATGGAAAACAGAGAAAAAGAAAAATTGAAATTTAAAGAAAATCGTAGCAAGATCTTAGAAAAAACATAGAATTACACCGAAGAAGTGTAAAAACATAGAAAATGATATGGAAAATATTGAAAAATATCGCAAAAACATCGAGCATATAGAAAAATATAGAAAATAGAGGCGAAAACATTTTCTATATTTCTCAAAAATACAGAGAATCAGAGAAAACATCAACGAATCATGGGAAAACAGCGCCGAAACATCGAAAAAACATCGTCGAAACGTCGATTAAACATCGCCGAAACGTCGATTAAACATCGCCGAAACATAGAAATAAAGAAAATCGGGGAAAAAAAACAAATTCGCACTCGGATCGAAATAAATTCCGAGCGACCGACGATGCTTATTATTACTGCAGGCGGCTGCGAATTTGGAGCAACGCGCCCGACGTTGCCGTTGCCGTAAAAATAGCCGCCGGCGTTGCCAGATCGATCTTCTGACAAGCGATAAAACTTGCGAAACTCAAGAAATTTTCACAAAATATTGCGAAATTTGAAGTCGATTTTCTGCTTGAAATGGAATTATGAAATTCTCCACGTTGCCACCTATTTTGCATTTTCCCCAAGGGGCCATCTCTGGCATGTGTTCAAAAAAGATGACGTCGTCGTCGATGTCGTTATTGTCATTGTTCGTGTTGTTGTTGTGGTGGCTGTCGTTGTCGTTGTTGTTGTTGTGAATTATTTGATGTCGCCAACAATTATGCGGGGTGGGAAAATTGCAACAACAACAACAGCGGGTACATGAAAAACATGTGGTCGTTAAAAACAGCAACAACAACAAAATACAACAAAAACAACAACAGCGACAGCGACAGCAACAGCGACAGAGACAGCAAAACTACGGCATCGACTGCAACAACTTTTACAACGACGGCGACAAGTGCGATAGAACAACAACAAAAAAACTATTAAAACAAAAACACTTACCACATGACAACAAGAGAAACAACAACAACTACAACAAGAATAACTACATGCATTGCTGTCCATTGTCTCGTCGGCAACGTATGCAAAAATTTCCCAACTTCCACTTGTCGCAAACAACATGATTTAAATGCCTCGCAGCGTTGCCATACTTTCAGTGAAATGGCTTCTTGCAATTACAACAACAAAAAAACAGCAACAAACAAACAAACTTCACAACGGATGTGGGGAAATTGTGGCAGAGAAGGAGTGTGGCGAACGAAAGGAAATTTTCGAGGTGGACAATTTTTTCAATAAAGAAGTACTGCAATAAGGAAATTCCCATAAGGAATTCGGTCACCTTTAGAGAGGGAAATTTCAAGAACTTCCGACTCAGGGGGAAATTTCGCAGTCCACTGAGATTTCTCGCTAAATGGATTTCGCAAGCCTTGCTTAAGATTTCTCTTTAGTCTAATTTTTAATTTACGAAATTTCACCCCACCCATCGAAACGTCCCATGGCCCGAAATGTCCCACAACCGTTAGGCCAGGGGCCACTCGATTACGAAATTGCGACAAAAACAAAAACAAAAAAAAGAACATAAAACCACGAACAGAAAACACGAAAATCTCAAGCAAGAACGTAAAAATCGCATGGGAAAAACAACAATAAAATACCCACATTAATGTTGTTGTTGTTCTGACCCGATCGTAAAACGTCTGCTATTCCACCAAGTCGTTCCTTAATGGGACCCGAAATTGGTCAGAATTCCCGAAGCCGGCAACGGGTGAAGGAGAAGCAGAAGCAGAAGAAGAAGAAGAAGAAGAACGAGAACCAGAAGCGCGAGAGGTCAGTGAAAATATCGTTGTTCTTGTTCCTGTTGTTGATCTCTGGACATTAACGCAATTTTCTTGAGTTATCCAAATTAAGACAAGAAACGAAAAAAATTTTAAAAATTCCCACTACAACTACACAACAACAATGATGATGGGACATTCGTATCGTTTTCCTCGTGATTTGTTTTTTTGTTTTTTTTTTTTTTTGTTTCATTTCGTTTGTTTAATTCATGTCATTATTTCAATGTTCGGCTGTAGTTGTTGTTGTTTTTCACCTTTTGACAATTCGTCACTTCCAGCCAGAAGTTTATTCACCTCTGCTTTGCGCTCGTTTCTGCCCATTTCCTTCTCATCTCTCAGTCGAGCCGAACCGAACCGAACCGAACCGAACCGGGGCGACAGAGGAAATGAAGGCTTTTGTTTCTTCCTCTTTTTCCTTCTTTTTTCAAATTTTTGTTAATTTCTTTTCATTTTGATTTTTTCAGTTTTGTGTTGAAATATTTTTTCTTTTATTTCCATTTTTTCTATTTTTGTTAGTCCAATTTTTTGAATGTATTTTCATTCAATTTTTGTGTGCCATTTTTGTGCTCACATGTTGCTCTCTTTGAATCGTGGACAAAAGCCATTGAAAACGTCGACGAACTCGTTCCGACTTCCATTCAGTCGATCTGGCAACGCCGAAAATAGCTGTACGGCTGACTCTGGAGCTAAGAAACGCATTGTTCTCGCCTGCTCTCGCCACACAATGGCCTCGATGGAACAATGGACAAAAGCCGTTCTCGCATGGGAGAGCATTTTGTGTATCATGCTAGTTGCGCCGAGACCGTGGGCCGGTTTCAATTTCTCGCATGCAAAAATGGTGCCTTTTTTGAAGATTTACATATTTGAATTACAATTCTTTTTTTTGTCGTTTTAATTTGATCATGATCATCTATTAATGCATTTTCATCTGATTTTATTATCAAAACCATTTCATGAAATTTATTGATTTCATTAAAAAATGCACTTGGTAAAGACCAATTATTTCATCATTTATTATTTTGAAAAATTTGGCATATATCGCTCACATTTTCAGAAATATTATCGGCAAATAAATTCTTCGCATTTCTCATACCTCAGTATTTGGAATGAATTAAGCATTCCAAAGTAAAAAGCAAGAAACAAAAACGAAGACAAATGTTTAAAGACATTCTGTTTGCCTCTTTCCGCTGATCAATTGCGACGACCGACGTCGCCGGCGGTCGGTGAACGCCGGCTAATTTCGATTTCCCCGCGCGTCCGCTGAAATCATCGATCGCCGAAAATAAAATGAAAAAATCATCGCGGCGTGAGTGCGGGAGAACGACAAATTAAAAACAAATAAAAAATAAAAGTAAACACAAAAAATATGTAAATCCAAATAAGAATTCACGAATAAAAATACGAACACAGAAATAAGAAATTGTAAATAAGAATAAAAATAACAATAAAAAAAACATCAAAAAATAATGTAAAAAAATAAAACCAAACACTAATAATAAGGAATTCAGAAATAAGAATGAAAAAATGAAACAAAATTTTAAAATTAAGAAAAAGAATTCACAAAGTAAAAATGAGAACGAAAATACGGACAATTTAAATTTCATGAATTTAACTGAGAATCAAAAATAAAAAATATTATAAAAAACAAAAGATGAATGAAATATGAGAACGAAAGCCGATCTTATAAAAAATAACGACATGTTAATTGCAATACAAGTACAAACTGCATCGCAATTACGTGATCCGATGATTCATGATGTGAATTTTTCGAAATATCATTCTAATTGAAGCAATAATCGGCACGCAACAACAACAACAAAAACAACAACAACAAGGACATGCAGGACGTATTTGCATATTTTATATTGAGCACATTGTTGTTGTTCTTGTTGTTGTTGTTGTTCTGGACCGTCACCGCCAGATGGCGCCGCAGCCGTCCGCAAATTACGTGCCCGAGTTCGCGCTTTTTGCGAACGCATCAATTGGAGGTCGACATGTTCGATTCGACTAATTGAATGTAATTGCATGCTTCTTCTTCTTCTTCTTCTTGACTCTCGTGATCGGCATTATTACAATTATAATTGTTTCCATTTTCGTGACATTGTTTTTATTATTTTCTCATTGTTTTTTGAAAATAATAAAAATGATAAGATAAAATAATGAGAAAATAATATTTTCTCTTATCATTTTTATTATTTTCTTATTGATGTTTTTTACAATTTTGCAATGTTTTCTTTTTATTGTTTTTGCTCGCAAATTACAGCCAAATTGGCTGGGAACAACTGGCATCGCCTTTTCGAATAATCTTTTTCCTTTTTTTTTATATATTTTTTTACAAATTACATATCTTTGCTTCCCCCTGTCGTCGATAATCACCAGACAACGACATCGACTTCCTGGAGTTTTCTTTGCAAAGAGCTCGACGTGCTCGATGTGTGCGAGAGAGAGAGAGAAAGAAAGCCTTGTTTTTGTTTCACGCGCGACTCACTCATTCTTTAGTGGACGCACTGAGTAAAAATGCAATAAATTAAAACCATACTGAAAGCCACAAAGGCAATCCTTAAAATATTAATGACAAAAATAAAAAAGAAAAATAAATGAATGGGATAAAAAACAAAAATATACGGAAATAAATGCATTTCTTGTATCCATTTGCGATATGTAAAATAAATAGGAAACATTAATACAAAAAATATAATAACGAAAAATAATAAATGAAGAAATTAACAAAAAATAAAAAATAATATGAAATGAAAAAAAAATAATGAGAATAAAATTGTGAAAACCACATACGAGAATAAGTTGTAAAAACACATCAAAAACGAAAGCTAAAATAATAAAAAAAAATTCATTAAAAAACGCACCCTCGACAAATGAATAATAAAAATATTTGCATGTGTCAGGTGATAAATAAAAACAAGGCGGGAAAACCTTCGATGAAAACAATGACTCGGAAATCGCGAGGAAATTCATCGGCTGACCTTGGCGACGTCCACAACAACGACGGCGACGGCGACTTTTGTCGGCCCGAGTTGATTCCCATTGACAGACCTGGGCAACGGGCCGCAAGGAAGGGCCGGCCCGGAGTCGTTCTAAGGGGTCCCAGGCGCCAAATGAATTGTCGACGATTGCTCGCTGAATCCAGTGGGACCGAACGAGTGCCGTTGGCGACAACTGCGGAATCAAATGTCGGTCCAAAATGTCGATTTCAGCCAACGGGAGTCGAGAAACAGTGACTCGAAGTCGAAGTCGAACTTTTTCCGCTATCGTTCGGGAATCGAAGCAATCCCAGAACCTAGTCGAAAGCTCTGAATGTGGGAGGTGTGTTGAAGGGGCGTGGCAGAGGCCGCGGTAGGAGAGGCGAGGACGTTACAGAATCCACCAAGACCCCTCACTTCGATGTTCGGCATATCGACGACGGCCCAAGGATACGGCATGAGTCGATGAATCATCGTGAGAAAAACCTCCGTTCGCAGAGGGACAACAACAACGACAGCCAAGCGTGTTCAAAATGAAGGCAGAGCAAGAGATCAGGGGAGCAAGTAGGAGAACAGGAGGAGAAGGAGGAGGAGGAGGAGGAGGAGAAACAATGTGTTGGCTTCGCGGGCCATCGAGGGCGAAACACGTTCCAATTGCCGCAAGATGAGCCATTAACACCGAAAGGCAGCAATAAAAACAACAACAACAACAACAACAACAACGAATCATATCATAAAGAACAGCAACGAGATGTGGAAAAAGCAACAGCAACAAGATATAGCAAAAACAACAATAACAACATAAGCAAATAGAGCAACAATAACCAGCATAATGGCGATCATATAAGCGTAATTACCGACATTTGCAACAACAATAAAAAAAACAATTACCCGTGCAGAAGCACTGGCAACAACAAAACAAAACAACAACAACAAAAACAACATGAACAGCAGATGAAAAACAAACGCCATCCAGACGCCGTGAAATCGATCGAGTTCAACTCGAATCGACTGCAATTGAATTCGGTTGAATCGACTCGGAATCGGATTCAAACGCACAGGGTGTCGACCAGGGTTGCCAACAATCGCGATCGTAGCAGCCGCGGTGGCGTTGGCAACTCTGGCCCGCAGTTCAATGCGATCTCCCCCCAGTGGCAACGCTGTCGTTGTTGGCAATTCATGTCCGGTTCCTTTTTTATTGTTGTTGTTCTGCAATTTCCGCTGGCCCATTTCGAAAGGTTGCCACACTTTCGCAATTCGCAGAAATGCCATTCGCACTAATTGGGTTCCCGCAGGAAATCGACGGCTGACGACCGTTGGCTGACGACAGTGGCGGGCGTAACCATCGAAGGAAATGGAGAAAACGCCGCGGAAAATGAGTGAAAAACCAGGTGAAACCGGGAGAGCCGGCGAGGAAAAGGAAGTGGAAGGAAGGAAAGGGGGAAATTCAGGAGGAAAACAAAGCGGAAACCGCTTTTTTTTTTTGAATTTTTTTTCGTAATTGATAATTGTTGAATAATATTCAAAAACAATAATAATAAATCATATTGAAAAACTCGCGAAACTAGTATGAAAACTTGTTTGAAAAATTTTCATTCTGTTCGAATTTCGAAAAGTTTCTTCACAGAATCTTCATTTCGACTATTTCTGTTTCACTAATTTTTCCGCGTTTCGAAAAATTTCCCACTTCGAAAATATTTGAAATGCTCTTGTTTACCTTCATTCAGCGATGAATCGTTGATCGAGGTGTCGAAATGGATGCGGGGCAGAGTTTTCGACTTGTACTCACCTAGAAAGAGATAGAGAGAGAGAGAAACAATTAATTACATAAACATATTGAAAACCTTTCGAAAAATTCTTAAAAATAAATCTTCAACAATAATCCCAAACACACGTATTCAAAGAGGAGAAAATAGTCCCGCAAATTTTCCACGCCTCATTTGTTTGTTTCGACGTTTTCGAGGTGCTTGAACTTTAAGAGATTCTATTATTACTTCTAAAAATATGCCTTCAAGGTTTTCGCTAAGGTTAAAAATACTGAATGTGAATTTGAGAATTTGCTAATTTTTTGCTTTTCATTTCGCAGTTTGTTCAGTGATTTTCGTCGTCGCATCTTTAAATATGCCTTCAAATTTTTCTCAAAAATTGTACAAGAACTTTTTGATTAATGTTAATATTCAATATTT
The DNA here is from genome assembly GCA_947389925.1 of Coelopa pilipes. Lineage (NCBI taxonomy): Eukaryota > Metazoa > Arthropoda > Insecta > Diptera > Coelopidae > Coelopa > Coelopa pilipes. The sequence continues at coordinate 3,486,166 of OX376700.1, forward strand.
TCAATATACAATTTTAATCTCATTTTTGAATCTCTCCTGTTTGCTCCACATCCCATGCAAATCCCCATGGTTCCACTTCGAATCCCTTCTCCGGGGCGGGTGGCGAAAGCGTGGCCCGCGTCGATGCAAATGAGTGGCAACTCTGTGATTATTTCGATTCGAAACCACGGGTGGGAACCGATGAAAGTTTTTACTCACAACTCGCCATCGATTTCGATTTCGATTTCCAACTGGACTTCGACAATGCATTTCGAATGAAATTTTTCCCCCTGCCCTCGACAACTCGAAGCGAATGAAACGAAATGAATTAAATGGAAATAAATTGAATTAAATTAGCCACGCTCCGTTGGGTGGCGAGGAAAATCGTTGCTCACGCAACTGCAGTCGATTTCGACGGCTGTCGATCGTCCAGCGTTCGGGGAAAATTTCCACGCAATTTTCTGGAAATCCCATCGCATTTTCCTCTTACTTTGTATTTCTGTCCAGAGCGTAGAATTTATTTTATTTATTTTTTTTTTCAACTTATTTTTATTTATTTTTTCGTTGTCTTCTTAATATTTAGCTTCTTTGTATTTTCCTCAATTCTGTTTTTATATATCTTTTACATTTTTATTTTGTGTACTTTTCCTTTATAGCATTCTCTGATATTTCTGCAGTGATTTTTCTCGGGAAATTTTTCGCTTTGTGTCCGATTTGAATGAAATAAACTTCGGCTCCCGCCTGGCCAGGGATTCGGGTTATAAAAATGGCCATAAAACGCGGCGGGGTGGACGAGGGGGGCGGGGTTCGGCCAAGAGCCGACATATGGTGTCTGGGGGATCAGACAGGCGGACGGACGGACAGAGGGATGGATGGACGGACGGACAGACGCTGGCTTTGTTTATTTATTTGCAAATGCAACATGTGTGTCCGTCTTCTTTGTCTGACTCTTTCCGTCGCCCTCTCTCGCCCGCCCTCGTCGTTCCCCTCGTTGTCCATTCATGCGCATCGTCTCGCTGTTGTAGAAACTCTCAGTGTGTTGTTGTTGCAATTCTCGTTGCCGACTCCATTCCTTTATTTTGTGTATTTTTATTGGCCTACTGACCGTAACGGGGTCCGGACAGCCCCGAGGCCGCCTCGTTGCTCCGGGCTTTCAATTAACTGCGCCTCAATTGAAGCTCCGTCGATTGGCAGGATCGCGCCTGAGTCGGTGGCGGGGGCTGCGGGTGGTGAGGGGGAGGGGCGGAAGGTCGAACCGATGGGAGGTTTATTCCGAGAAACGACAGTTGATTCATGAAAAATGCAAAGGGCAAGCTTTCAAAATTAAAGTACAAAGAAAAAAATAAAATTATAAAATTCTGCAAAACAATCTATAGGAAAAAATTATAATATTTTGGAATACTCTTGATTCAGCCAAAGTAGTTTCTCACTGCGAAAAATATTAATTAAAATATTTATTCAATTACAAATCAAATCGATTCATCTATCAATTTTGTTCCGACATTAAGGAGAATCATTTGCCATCATGCTGCAAAAAATGATTCGATTCAGTTTCCTGGAAAGTCACAGCGAAACAATCGCTGGCAATTTTGTCCCGGGCCTCTCGAAGACCCACGGGTCCAACTTCGCTCGGATCATTATTGCTCCTACTACTATTCCCATTCCCTTTATCCCGCTGTTCTCGATCGTCTCCCGCCAGGCCATTAGGCGACGGCTTCCTTAATGCCATCAGCCACTGCTATTATGATAGTATTATGATTATTATTATTATTATTGTATTGTGCTATTTGCCTGCTCTTCGCATTGCTTCTGCTAGTCTTAATAGTGCTTCTGTATTTATTGTTTCTTTGTTATCTTCTTTATTTTTCTTAAATTTTTCTCTGCCCCTCTGCCCTGCTCCTCTGTCATATCATTGCTATTAATATTGTTTTTATTAATGTTTCCTTTAGCATAGAAGATTCTGATCCGATCCGAATCGTCAGTTGTTGTCGTTCTTGTTGTTGTTGTCTCATATAGTTATTGTTGCTGATGCTGGAGATGCTGCTGCTGCTGTTGTTATTATTATTGTTATTAAGAATTTCTGCTGTTGATATCATTGCGATTGCGATTGCCATTGTTGTTGTTGTTGCATTATGAATTACTACAATTTTCGCCGGAGCGTGGGTGACGGCAGCGGCATTAATAAAACCCAACAACAACAACAACTACAACAACAATCGTCGGAACATCGTCAATAACAACAATAACAAAACAATTCGTCGCGGTCGCGTAAAGAAAACAACACGAATAAAATGGAGGCGTTCTGAAATTGAGATCAGACCGCGGCGACTGTGTGCACAACAACAACAATGAGAAATACATCAACAACAACAACAACAACAACAAGAAACGAAATACTATTACTACTGCAAAAACCACACAACAACTGGCAAAGCCGAGAAAAATTGGACTTCATGAAGACTGATGAGTAAAAGCAATTGGAAGACGACCACGGCGACGAGAACGAGGACGACGACGTCGACTGTGAGGGAGAAGTGGGAAAATGCACCGAGGGAGGACGACGAAACGACACGGCGAAAGCGAGAGAGAGAGAGAGAGAGAGAGAGATCAGAGCGAGAAGGAGAGCCTATAGATTAGAGCCGTGGGTGGCGGATCAAGGCGGGGCTGAGGAAATCGCTGGACTTGACGAACTCGAGCTGAGACTCGGAGACGCTGGTGAATTTTTTATTATAATTTTTTATTGCATTTTTTATTATGAAATTTTCATAATAAAATCGTCATTACGATTTTTTTATCCATTTTTTATATTGCATTGTTGTTGGTGTTGCATCATTTTGTAATATGCGTTTTTTGTTATGAATTTTTCATTATGAAGTTTTTTACTTCTGCGAATTGTTTTTATAAATATTTTTATTACGCAATTTATACTACGAAATTTTCATTTCAGATTTTAATATTCAACGACAGCAATTAATACATTTTTTATTTGAACACAGTTTTCAACATATTTTCGGATAATTCGCCATCGGAACACCCTGTAGCGCGCAGACAGCAAAACTTCGGAGATCAGTCGCCAATTTTGCTGACGTCGCCGTCGCCGTCGTCGTCGCAGCTGCCGCCGATGACGTGATGGCGTCAGCGGGTCGGCATCAAAAACAACAACAGCAACAACAACAATAACAACGGCGAAACAGAACATTTCGAATGAATGAAATTTTTCGAAAATGCCTTGAATTTCGACTGGAAAATTCAAAAACAAAAAAAAATACAGGCCAAACAACATCCCAGCGAGTTGCCAACGGTTGACGTAATTGCTGGGTGTTGCCAACGGGTCATCGCGGGCGTTGTGCGAAAGACAGAGACAACAACAATTGGGCATTGACGGCGACGACGACGACGGCGACAGCAACAGGAAACGGAAATGGAATTGAAAATGAAAAATGAACGACGAGCAGAAACGCGAAATAAACGAAATTCGAAACGCATCGCAGGGAGGGAAAAATCATTGACGGAAAAATAAACAATTTCTGGAAAAAAAAACAATTTCCGAAAATAAACAATTAAAAAAGGCATTTAAGAAAACAACACAATTCGCTACAATAACAACAGCAATGGAAAGCAAAAACAATTACACGCAAAACGAAAAACCGAGCTCAGAAAAATTAGAAATTTTGCAGATAAACAAACATGGAAAGTTTTAAAACAACAACAAGGGAAAATTGCCAACTATTGAGAGTGGTTGCAGCGTTGCCAAACGACAACGAAACGAAAGTCAGAGTGGAAAAGTCCACAATTTAAATGGGAAAACAAACAATGGCAAATACAAAAAACAACAAAACGAAAAATTCCTACTGAAAGAAAATTGGACAAAACGAGAACCTCGCACGAAGGCAGAAAAGACAATAAGACAAATTTGCACAAATACAAAAAAAAAAAAAGGGAAATGAGAGATGAGAAGACAAATAACAGAAGCAAAGCTAGAGACAAATAGGAAAAATAGAAAAAATTCCACAAAATGACAGCATGACAAATGTCATTAAAAACGGCAACGAAACGAAATGCACAAAAGTGAAAAGGAGTGGATGAAAAAGAGAGATAACAATACAACAACATCAACAACAACAGCGCCTCCCACAACAACACGAGGAACCATGCCGGATGCGAAAAACAAAAGATTTGCAAACAATTGCAATTATTTGGATTTTTTCCACCTCTCTCCGCCTGTCTTCCACCGGCTTTGATTGAGCGAGAGGGACGTGTCGTGTCGAATTCAGCGGAGTTTCGCGGAATTTAATTCCACGGGATTTGGCGATTCGACTCTACGATTTTTTACTATTTTCCCCTCACCACTTGTTGCCAACTGCCATGAGGTATAGCATTATCAAAAGCGGACGAACCCCTTGGGAATCGCGATGGCATCCACTGGCGAAGCACTTGTTAAATGAGACTGCAGAAAGCTTAATTAAAATCGTTGCGCTGTGTGAAAAAATACATTTTTTATCTTCACATTCAACTTGGATTGTTATGGAAAATAAACAAAGAATTCGAATAATCGGTTTTGTCAATGAATGGATGACAATTTGAAAAATACTATTATTCGTCACTGAAAAAACAAATAAATTCACGAAAAGTTCTGTTCGTTTCGATAATGCTACGATAATTTGCCTCGTTGAACTGCACTTCACTTGTGCAAACAATTAAATCATTTGCTCAATTAAAACTTCGTCGTGTTGCTTTTTACTTTGTTGTCCCTGTTGCTGGCGTTGTTGCTATCGTTGTATTTGTCGTGAATCCGCCAGCTTCAAGTTCACAGCCAAAAAAGTTTAAATCATCTGTTGAAATACGGCGCTTCCTTCTCAACGAGCCTCGCACGTACAGGGACAATAAATTAATTAAAACCAACAAGACATTTTACTTAACGACTCGTCACAAGTGGCAAACAAGCGAACAATTAAAGGTTAATTTTCCACTGGCGAGAGAAGCAGGTAAGCGATTATTAATTCACATAACATGAATGGGGAGAAAATGGGTTCATTGTCAACTTTGAGCTGACTAAATTAAAGTTCATTATCAGTTGTTGCCGTATCTTTATGGGGAAAATACTCGAATAATACTACTATACTACCATTACAAATTATAGCCAGCTGGCACATTTTTTCAATACAAAAAATAACGAAAACTATTATAGAAATATTGTGTAAAAATACAAAAATAATCCATTATGGAATTCTTGTTATTTCAATCCCAATTTCATTAAATCTTTTGGTTTTCTCCATTGCTTGTTGAGGTCGACGGAGGATTTTTATTTTTTCCCTCAAACCCAGTCCCCAATTGTTCCCGAAATAAATGGAAAGCACGCCCTCAAAAAACAAATAAAGTTCACGGTCAACACCCAATAAAACTGGGGGAAAATGAGAAAACAACCTGAAATTTTTGACAGTTTTATTTCAGAATTCATATTTCAGTTACACATTGGAAACATGTGCTGGCGATGTTCGAATTCGATGATTCAGTTTTTCGGCATTTCAGCCATGCACAGCGTAAAAATAGCTGCCGACGAGATGAATCGAATGGATCGTTCAATTGAATTGAAAATGTGGGCGAGCAAAATAAAACAAAAGTTTAAAAATTACGTAAACAAAGATCGAAAGCCGAACAAAGTCCAGCGCAGAAATTAAGATTAATGTGGACTAAGAATAAATTTTGGAAAAATCCCCCATAAATGAAATTGAACGGATGCCATGAGGAAGGCATGTGGAAATTATTTCAGACTAACGAAATACAACAAATACAAAAAATGCAAATGACAAAAAAATATATAAAAATCGCCGCCGAAGAAGGACCAAAAACTCGGCGCGATGGAAATAGATTCGGGCCAAGTCGAGCACATGTGTTCGGCATTAAGCGATATGTGTGTAAATTCTGGTCCGATTTGAACTTCTGAGCTTTCGGCACATAATTTATCCTGAGGCCGCTCGTGCACCTCCCGCCCGGCTCCCGCCCCCCGCCTCCCGCGCCCCGCCCGTTGATCCCTCGCTGGTCTTCAATTCATTTTCTCCCGTTTTCCCAATGTGCGTTAAGTCGTGTTTTATCGCATGTTTTTGCCGTTTTCGCCCCGACGACAGTAAAAGACCTCTTCTTCTTCTTCTTCCTCCCCTCCTTCTACCACTTTTTCCTCTACTCCATCTGCTCTTCTTCTTCTGATTCGTCCCCCCTTCGATGGACGGTTCCGGTTCCAATCATGAAAATTCATGGCGGAGCAATTGAAAGCGAATGGAATGAAATTGAATGGAATCGTCTTAATTTTCCATTCGTAACGACGTTGCTTGCTTTCTACGCCTTGCCTTTCTCTCTCTCTCTCTCTGCCGCTCTCTCTGTCTCCGTCTAATGCTGGCCTGCATCCGTCGGGCTTTCGTGCGAGTGTCGCCGAGTGTTTGGCTGTCTGTCTGGCGATGTCTGTCTGTCCACGCCACGAAGGCCCGCCTCCCAATTTGTCCGATTCCCCACCGCCTGCACTTTAGTTATTTTTTTTTCATATTTTTCTGCTTGTTTTCATTTTATTATTTATTTTTTCTGTTTAATATTATTGAAAATATAATTTTGTTTTGCTTCCTATACTTTACAATAAATAATTTATTTTTATTTCCTACGAATTTTCTTCCTCGGATTTAATTTTTGATTTCTTTTTTTTTTCAATTGTTTCAAAAATATTTTGATAGTATTTCTTTTTAATTATTTATTTTATTTTATTCCATATTTTCGTACTTTTAAAATGGGCAAACAAATGTCTTTCTACATTTTTTATTTCCCTCCATTTCATTTCTTCGGCTTTCTTCAACCCGCCCATTTCTCGATTTCCTCCCCCCGCCACAATTTGTCACATGCTTCCAATTACTTCCATTCGACCGACCGACCGACTTATTAGGACGCAAATTAATTTCGAATAAAAAACGTCCATCCGTCGGCTCGTTCGAGGCATTGAAGAAGACAGAACCAGAAGTGGAACTGAATTGAAATCCAATTTAGAATAGAAAGTGCGTTCGAACGGAAGCGTGGCGCGAAAAAGTGGAACGATTCCAATGAGAAATTCAAATTAGATTCAATTAAATTGCGTGCGACACAGAAATTCTATTCTGTTGCTCTCCCATCTCTCTCTCTCTCTCTCTCTCTCACTCACTCGTTCCCATGTCTTCGAGTCGTGCTCTCGCGTCTCTTCTCTCGCTCGCCCGTCTAATTATTATTATTGGTATTTTCACTAGCTACTGTTTTCCACTTAACACCGAGCCAATTTAATTTTTCTCCTGTTCCTGGAAGCTTCTATTAAAAATGATTAATTTCTCATATTATTTCCTAGTCTATTAATTTAACGCAGAATAATCATATGTTTTTATTGCGGGATTTAATTCGGCATTAATTAAATGTTGTCAGATTTAATGCAGAATTCATTCACAAATGAATTAAAATTTCCTACGAATTTGCATGATTTGTCAACATGAATATTAAATATTTTCTTCGCTTCTTTTGTGTCTAATTTTGCCCGATAAAAATGGTGCGAGTTTCCAATTTGGATGCTAATTAAGTGAGTATGAGATCTTGGTAAACATTATTTATTTTATTATCATTAATTAGGGACTTTTCTGCCCACCCCTCATCCACAACTTACTTCTGCCGCCCGCTCCTGCGCCGGCGCCGTCGGCCGCGCCGCCGCCGGCCTCGTCGTCGTCGTCGGTTTGTTGTATTTGCAGCTGGTGCAGTTGCTGCTGCTGCAGCGGCCGCAGCTCGCGGTAGTCGAGGAACTCGTCGCGTTCGCCGCGCAGACACGAGGCCAGGCCGCGCGACGTGCGTCGGTCGCGCTCCTTCTCCAGGGACCGGCAGTAGAGGTGGGTCGTGCGCTGCAGCGACTGCGATTTGCCGTTGTTGCTGTTGCTGTTGCTGTTGCCACTCCCACTGGCATGGTGGGCGCCCTTGTGGGCGGGCGTGGCCGGCTGGAGCTCGGCGTGCAGCACCGGCAGCTTCGGCTTCTCCTCGGCGGCCGGAATCGCAACGCAGTTCATTTTGGCTTTTATTTAGTCAGCCCTTTCTCTGAATATCAATTTCTGAATTTTCCTCTTAATATCGATTTTCAGAAGTTTCAAGGATTTGTCGATATCAACTTTCTTAAAGTAATACTTTTCAGATTTATTCGACAGCAATTTTAGATATTTTTGATCCTCCTAAGATCATCTTTTGTTTAATAGATTAAAGCAATTCAATTCAAAATAATGCGATGAGTTTTTCCTTTTTCCTTTAATATTATATAGTTTTTACAATTATTGCTTTTTCTTCTTCACGTTGGTTTTTGGAGTTATTTTTGGCTTCGTTTCGTTCCGGTCTTCAATTAAGTATTTACTTGTTGTACAATTTTTGATGAATGTATTTTTTCTTTATATTTAGTTTTCCTTAGTTAATACTTGTATTTAATAAATATATTCATAAAAGCTTCTTTCCTCGAGGATTTTTCGTGGTTTGGCGTTGTTGCTGTTGCTGGGCAGTGTTTAGTAAAATGCACCAAGGTTAGGTTTTTAATTGTATTTCCGGGGAAAATGCTGTAAGAAAACAATTTATTTAAATTTTGCTCCCTGGGTCAAAAAGTTTTCCAAGCTGACTTTTGCGCTGTCGAAGGAGGGATTTTTTTTGAAGTAGGTATGTTTAATATTTGTTGAGTTTGTTATATTGTTTATATAGATTTAATTGATTTTTTATGGTCTTATTTTTATTTAGATGATTTTTATTTTTTATTATTTTTATTATTGATTACATATAGAATTTTCGAATTATTTTTATGTGTTTTTTCTCTGCTACTCCATTGTTTATTTCTCTCCCGCCGATGGATACTTTTGTAATTTCGAACTAATCGTGTAAATCTTCATTGTGTAAACTTGTGTCACTAAATGTCGCCGAAGAATTTCGACAATTCTGTCAAAAGCCGATTCCTACCGATTGCGAAATCCATAAAAATAAAATACAAAAAATCGCTTCCCACTTCGCCATTTTCGCCAAACGGATGACGGATAGAAATCGCTTCTTCTTCTTCTTCTCCTCCTCCTCGGCGAGAATTTATATTTTTGGCTTTTTGACAACAAGATGTTCACGCGGTTTTTGTTGTTGTTATTGTTGCTTTGGACAGATATTTTGTGATTATTGTGTTTATCGTTTTGTTCTTAGAGGCAAGAGAGAAAACATGTTAATTTGCCTGCGACAAATTTCGCTTTACGTAACGAGACGTAACGTAACTAAAATCGCATGACATAAGCGGCAGTTGTTGTTGTTGTTGTTCTCATTATTATTGCTGTTGCTAATACCGACACCTTGGTCGTTGTTGCTGACGATGTCCATAAAAATCCCTCGAGTGGGAGTCGAAATGGTCTGAGAGACAGTCGGAAAGAGACAGCGATAGGTAGGGGGATTTGAGCGGGAGTGAGAAAAAAAAACTGCATCTCATGCGATTACTCAAAAATAACTCAGCCTTCGTAATTTCGATTACCACAGCCAACCTCGTCCAAGTTCAAAAGGGCTGTAAATTAAATGTTTTTAATGTTCGCCCCTGCTCAAGTTCGGCGGAGTTTCTTCCCTCCCTCCTCCCCGACGAATCATTGGCAACACTGCCAAGTGTTGGCGATCTTCACGACCCTCATCCCTTCCCACCCCGCTCCTTCCCCCGCCGCTCCTTCTTCGTCCTTCTTCTACCGCGGACTCGTCTGGCCTCGCCGGCGGAGTCGCCGAAGCGTCGTCTCGTTTGCCGCCTTGATTTTAATTTTAGACCCTGATTTTTCCGGCTCCACCGTCACGCACCGCCCCGCCCCTCTTCCTCTCTCGCCCTCTTCCCTTCCCCTGACCCACTGCATTTTCCCTCAAGTCTGTGTCTTGAGGTTTGTTTTCTCCGTTTCTTTCCCTACTTGAGATCACTGATTTTCACCACCCTTCCATGGCATGTTTTTCTCTGTACTTTTTCGAGCATTTGCTATCCCAATTCTCTCTCTCTCTCTCCCTTAGGGGAAGCAAAGAGGGAAAATAAATAAGAAAAACTCCGTCGCCCTTTCTTCAAGAGCCATGGCGTGAACAGCCACAACTCCAGCAACAACAACAACAACAACTCTTAACGGCATAATAAATGCAATTATGCGTCATTTGAGGAGCGAAGCAGGGAGAAGAAGAAGCAGAAAGCACGCCCTTTTCCTTCCCCCCCCTTTCGACCAGCCTGCAAGTGCTCGCACTCACTGAACACAGCTAATTTTGTTCCCTCTTTCGCAGCTCGTTCCGCGGAAATTTTCCAAGGGCTGGGTGGGCCGCGAGCTGGGGGAGGGGAGCCGGGAGCCGGGGAGGCGGGGAGGAGGAAGAGAAGTCGGTTTTCGCGCACTATTTTCGAAAATAAAATGGAAATTCGAATTTTGCGCCACAAAGCAGTCGAAGACGAAGGAAGGGATGGAAAAAATCGCCTGGACTTTTGACAGTTTGACATGGGGAGAACAAAAATTTGTTTTCGTGGAAATTTTCGTGAAATTAGACGTGAAAAGTTTTTGTGGAAATTGGCGAAAAAACATTTCACAGCTCCAAGCTTCCGGCCATGAGTAGGGGAGATCGTGATGGAGAAGAAGAAGAGAAGTGATCTCCAGAAACGTCTCCACACTTTTTTTTAAATATAACAAAAAAACAACAACACCATCTGCCAGACGTGAGAAAGTAATTGAAAACCGAAAAGTTCAAGAGGTTCAGGCCAAACATGTTCACCAAACTAAACACAGCTAATTTGTGAACTGCACGGATCCCAATTTCCTGACAACAAACAAGCACGACAACAACAACAACAATATTGTACAAGAAATGTTAGCAGGAACTCCAGGGGAGAGGAAAAAGGAGAAGAAACAGCAGAGAATAAAAAGGAAACAAAACCAAACAAAGCCAAAAGTAAATGAACTGTCACTTTGAACAACAACATGGGCAGCGACAGCGTGTAGAGACAACAACAACAACAACACGAAAATATAACAACACACAAATAACAACAACAACAAGAACAACATGGGGCAAATACAACAACATGCATAACAAGAGCTACCGACTGCAGTCCATGAATACATTTATAATTAGACCTTTCTGTTTATGCCCATCGCTCCCTCCCTCTCCCTCCCTCTCTCTCTCTCTCTCTGTCTCCCTCTGCATATGTGAGTCAACATTGTACAGGTGTTGCGACATACAACAACAACAACAGCGACGACAGCGACAGCAACAACACGACAGGGCCAAACGCCAAAAGCAAAACATTTGAATGCAGAAAGTGTGATGGAGGGAATTGCCTAAATGTGGCAACGCTGCCGGAGTTGCCGAGTGGTTGCCGGCTCATGCGTTGCACGAAGTGTACATGTGTGTGTGCGTGCGATATGCGGACGAAACTCGGCTCCCGCTGCGGGTCGACGTGTGAAGCGGACCCAGGAAGTGGTTGCGAACAAACGAGGAAGGCAGAGGCAGAGGCAGCCACGGGAGAGGGACGGGAAGAAGAGAGAGGGAGGGAGGTAGGGGGAAGAGAAAGGGAGAGGGAGAGGGACCTGCGCCAAGGGGCCGTCACGGCAGCCCGGCCTGGGATCCCGGGCAACCGCGAGCCAACCTCGAGTCTCGATTGCATCCCAGGAGGAACTCAGAGCAAAGGAACAACAAAACGAGCGAGAGAGGGAGCGGGTGTGGGAGGAGTGGAGAGGAATAAAAAAACGGACATTAAGATCCGAGAGCTACAGATATGACAACAACAACAATAACAACAAGAATTACAAATGAATTGAAATTAAAAAAAAAGTCCGAAAAAAGCAGTCACCGAGACGTGTCTGTAGAAATCCAGACGAGTTCAGGCGAGTTTAAAATTTCACCCGGACGAGATGGGAATTCAAGTGACAACAACAGCTACTACAATAACAACAACACCTACTGCTATAGCAACCACAACGAGGGCCCCAAGCAGACCCACGATGAGTTTGCACCATGGCTCCAGGGCACCTGGGCCTGGGCCTCGCTCGCAGCCCCGACAAAAGCCAGACGACGACGACAGACAGAGGGCGCGGAGGGAGGCAGAGACCGGGGCCAGATGGACAGAATGGAGGGTGGCACCGACCGACCGACAGACGGACAGAGGCAGACAAAAGATCTCATTATGGAGTTCCGTTTAGCTGCGCGCTTTAATGGGGCCGGGGTGCGGCGCGGGCCGGCGGCGGAGGCGGTGGGGAGGCGGTGGGGAGGAAGAGGAAGAGCAGGGGCAGAGGAAGGGCCCAATTTGAGTAGTGTTGTTGTTGTTGTTGTTGTCATAAGTGTCACTTGCACATGTGGAGCGGCGGCGACGGCAACGGCGACGGCGACGGCGGCGTCGGCTGGTGATGATCGAGCTCTTTGTTAGATCAGCGGATGACGAGCCGTGGATCATCATGACGAGAGCGATGTTGTTGCTGTTGTTGCTTTCATTGTTGATGTTGTTGTGGTTTCTGTTGTTGTTTCATTTCTTATTGTTGTTATTGTTTTGTTGTTTTGTTGTTGCTGCTCGATCCCTCCTCCACTTGTTGCTCGGCTGCCTCGCTGATTACAACGCTGACGAGGCAGCAATGACACCAACAACAACAACAACAACAACAACAACTCCATATGGCCCCACAAAAGGCACAAAAGCACTCAAGTGTTAATAATTTATTTTATGAAAATTGTTGTTGTTGTTGTTGGGTGGGATGGTTTTTGTTCCTTTTTTTGTTTTCCGTTTCTTTTTTTTTTTTTGGTAATTTTCAACGATTATGATCTCGAAAATGCGACGCAAATTAAGTGAACCACTTTATGTCATCCTCTCTTCTCTCCACCTTCTCCTCCTTCCCCTCTCATCCCGTCCCTTCCCTCCCCTCCAACCCCCTCCTCTCCCTCGCTCGGTTGCCTCCAGACGAGGCCTCGAGCCCGAGCTCGGTTCGCTTTCGGGTTGATGTCATCGTGTTCGGAGCCCCGGCCCCGGCTCCGGCCCGGTCGCTGCCCAGATCCCCGGACCCAGAGGCGGAACCGGGACTCGGCGTGGCTTTGGCTGCCCAACACAAGCGACTTCCTGCCGATCTTGGATCGACATCGACTCGACATCGAGATCGAGATCGTTCCAGGGCCGCGCAGAGACCCCTCGTTTGGGTGGGGTTTTCGAAGCCGGTCAGGGCACGTCTTGTAAGCCCAGGTGCAGAGCGCGAGAGAGAGAGAGGGTGGGAGGGATTTTGTCACCGATCTTCAGTGGAGTTTTAGGTAACTAGAGATCGTTGGCTGCAGATTTGCCACGATCTTCTGAAAACACTCAGTTTCCGGTTCGCCAAAGGGCCGTGGAAGAAATCGAAAAGGTAGGAGGAACTGACGATCGTTAGGGACGAGAATTGTAGGAAACCGAATTTTCAAGAAACCTCACCCGAGATCGAGATCAATGAAATATCACAATTTCCACTGCCTACCATTGGCTATAAATTCTGAATAAATTACTCGATTTATTCCCTTGATCCAAATTTCCAAAATTTATATCGATCGTGACAAAATATCCAGAGCACAAATGTAAAATATAAAATATCGAACTTAAATGTAAATGTAAACTTTAAAATATTCGTCTTTTTCCGTATTTTTTGCACACTTTTCGATTGTAATAATTTTGAATTTATGTCTCGCCAATTTGGAATGGATTATGAGTTTCGCCCTATTTGTCCCACTCTACATCCGTTCCGCCGATCTTGTCTAAAGCTCGCCATGAACGTCATGACCGCGGTGAATCATCGTCGACGGCCAAATTCGGAAAAACAACCGAAGCCGCCGAGTTTTCGAATTCGGAAAAATTAAGTCATTCGCAGATGCGAGACCAGATTAGAAATGAATGTGTTTTTTTGTAAGAGGAACATTTAAATAAAAAATATGAGCTGATAAAAATTATGCATTTACAACAAACATATACGTAGCAAAAGATCTGTGTAGTAAAAACAAATTCATTTAATGAAAAAATGCAAACGAAATTTGATTAATGTGAAAAATATACAAAATATGTTTAATAAACGAAACTTCCACAACGAAAACACATAAGTTTAATAAAAAGTGTTGGCTTGGAAATTAGAAATCCAAGAAAAATCGACGAAAATTAAAGATCCAGGAAATAAATTTCCTATGATTAAAGTAAAACAGCAACAATGACTTTAAAAAAACTACATCAAATTAAACACAGCTCGAGCGCAGCCCGAGCTGTCGATTGAGACGATCTGTAAACAAAACATGTTTCTTCAATTTATTTATTTCACTTTGAGCGTTGTTGTTTTCTTTGTTTTTGTTGTATTTTTTACCTCACCGCTTGGCGCGAAATTCGGAGGCCAAAAATAAATTCGTTTCGCTCCGCGCGCCGCTTGGGGAAGGGCAAATAAACAAAGAGAGAGCGAGATGCATAGAGAAGGAGCGAGAGGCCTGGAGAGAGAGACCGCAATTGAGAGCGAGAGCGTTTGTTTATTTTAAATTAGCCGCTTACGCCATTTCACGGCGCTTTTTGGGCCATCGACGGAGCGATCGATTTTCGAGAGGGAATTATTTTGGAATTGTTTTTTTTTTTTTGTTTTTTCGTTATCTCTTTGGAAAGTGAACTTTTGCGAAAATCGCTCCCGCAACACATGTAGGTAGAAATTATTCTCCATTTTCTTTCTCGGCGATGGGAATTTTTTCGAAAAAAAAAAACAAAAAACAAAACACAACCATTAAAACCCTTGTTCACGGGCCAGCGAGCGATGGGTTTTCGTTCTTTTCGCCCGGCTCCAATAAACCTCCGCCGATCTGCGTCATTAGAATTCGATTTTGGCCCGCACGTTTCTCTCCCTCACCTGTCTTCCCGTCGCTCGCTCGATCTCTTCGTGCGATTTCGATTTTTAATATTTTAATTATTGTTTTCACACCATTCGCTCCACCGCCATTCGCTCGCCTCCGATCTTTTCCTTAATTCTTCCTGCTTCGTGCTTCGTGCCCCCGCCCTCCCTCTCGACCGGGTTTCGAGTCCGGCCCGAAGCTCCATAAATCACCGGCCGGCCTCCCCTTTGAGCCCCGACACGTGGCGGGTGGTCGGCCTTTTGGTGCCCAACTTCCGCTCGTCTCTCGCCATCTTCGTACTGAATATCAATTGAAATCGTCCGTCCGTCCATCCGTCCATCCGTCCGGCTGTCGACAGTTGGCTCGGATCAATGGCCAGCCCTTTGTTTACGGACGGAAGCCTCCGCGATCGGGTTTCCACATCGGTTCTGGGATTCGGGTCAAGTCGGCGGAGAGCGGAGGCGGAGGGCGCCAGGAAGTGGCTGGCGAGAGATCGGCCCGTGACGGCCAGATTTGGACGCGATCAGAGGCGATCAGATGTTAGAAATCAATTGACGCCCTCTGATTGCTCGAGATAAATCGAAAAGAAAATCAAAACATTTGTGAAAGGAACGAAGATCAGTTGAATGAACCACTTCATCCTGTCACAAAGACCAGATCGAGACGAACACAAAAGTCTTTGGATCGAAGTCATGAAGTCGAGAAAACCCTCCAACAATCATTAGGCATTCGCACAGAAGATCTTCAGATTGAGCGGTTTGACCGATTTCTTCGGACTTGTCGTTATTTCGAAGGAAATCATCGAACTCTTAATCGCATTAGAGATCGGTGATCGGCGATCGGTGATCGCAATGAATGAAAGGCGATTGTGCAAGTGCGACTCGGAATGCTGTGCGATCGAAGGTCTGGGATCAACTGGTGATCGGTTTTTGTGCACCCAATATATATTAGATTCGGAGAATTCGTGAAGAGTTCTTTCAACTGAGCCTTAGTCAATGCTAATGATTGTTTCGATCGACATGTTGGGAATTCTAATGATCGTGGATCGTGGCAGCCAAGCAGGCCGAGAGAGATAACCAGGAGAAAGAGAGAGAGAGAGCGAGAGAGCGCGAAAGCAGATCAACCTTGACACGATCGGTAAGCGATTCGGGTGAAAGAGGAGAAATTTAATGACCATGATCGATCTGGTAATTATGGAAATCGGGGAAAATTCTCGTGGAGAACTGAATTTCGAAATCATTAGTTCAAATATTTAATCGAACTAATTAATTAGTAAACATTTCGTATCGAAGTCTTGTTAATCATCGTTAAATCACGTCCTTAGGAAATTGTGAATGAATCGTTTTAATTGGAGATTTTCGTGTTAATTTAAGACTATTTCTTATCAGAATTCCCTTCGTCAATCTACTTCGAACTCTGGCAACTCTGTCGAAGCCATACTCGCCCGCTGCTCACGAAAGTGAGAGAGCGAGACGGAGCAGACACGACGTCGATTGAGTTGTTGGGTTCGACAGTTGTTGTCTTTTTTTATTGAATTGTGTTTTCGTTGTGGTTGTTGTCATTGTTGTTGTTGTCGTCATTGTTGTTGTTGTTGTGAAAACCGCAACTTCCGGCGATTTTCGTTGCGATTCGGAAACGGTTTCGGTTCCCTTTTCGCAGCTCGATTGCTTTTCGGTTTCAATTTAATTCCTGCGGTCAGCGGTCAACGAAAAGGGAAAAGATTAAAAAATAAATAAAAAAATATTGCCAAAAAATCAATAAGTTTATTGGGAAACAACAAATAAAAGTAAGAAAAATGTTTGTCACAAATAAGAAAAAAATGAAATAAAAAAGAGAAAATAAGTTGAAAAAGGATAATTAAAAGTGAAAAACATAATTAAAATACGCGATAAATTTAATGGAAAAATTAACATAAATTTTAAAAATAGAAATTCTCATTTAAATGACAAATGGAAATAAATTTCAAATGACAGAATGACACAACAACAACAACAATAACCGCAATGACAACGTGCTCAGCGAAGCTCGACGAAAGGTGTTCGTAGCCGATCGTGAATTTTCCAGCCGCCTGACGATTTTTCTTTCTTTCTCTCGCCTTCGTTTTCCACTTTTCCCGTCGCACACTTTCTCCCTCCCTCTCCCTCTGCCTCTCCCTCTCGCTCTCTCTCACACACACTCCACCCCAAGCTCCCTCGTTTCTCTCGTTCTTCCTCTGTCGCTGGAGCGCTCGGCGGTCACTGAGCATGATCTGAGTGCGTGAACCAGGTGGGGTGGGAGGGGGAGAGAGAGAGAGAGCGCGAAGACGGCAATTAATAGAGGAAGATCGGCGGGAAGGGAGAGGGGCAGCGTCAGAGGTGGGGACAGACGCAATGGGTTTCGCTTGAAGGGCAAAAAGCGAAAATTATAGTGGAAGAAAAGCGAGTGCAGAACAAAAACCGGCAGCGAGCACAACGACCAAAGCGATGAGAGAACAACAAGACCAACAACAATACGACAACAACTTAAATTACATGAAAGCATTACCGATGGTTACGGAGAAAGAGGAAGCTGTGACAGACGAATGCAGGTTGCCGGACAAAACAAAAGCAAAAACAAATAAAAGACATTGCTCAACTTTTTCCTGTGAAGAATTAACGGCCAGGGGAAACAGTTGGAAGAAACTGTTAGAGAGCTGCCGGAGTTACAGAGCACAATATTTTAAATTCACATATACGCATATTTGAGGGAAAATAATTCATAAGAAATCCATTGGCAATTACAAATGTCAAGATTTCTGCAGGCAAAAAAAATCGCATGAAAACGAAAAAAATATATATATTTTTTGGAACTGAAAACAGTAAATTAGAGAATAAAATCCGATTTTGATTTATAAATGATCGAGTACAAAAATAAATTTCATTTCTAAAGAAGTTTCTGATTTCTCTAATATCAGTATTTCACATTTAAATATGACAAAAGTGATAGGATTATTTTTCTCATTATCTTTAAAAATGTTCCTTTCCCGTCACGAATTCACACATTTTTCCAAATCGAAATACGAAATCGAAAATTGTTTACACTTGAACCCCTCTTTCAAAAGCTCCCGGTTTATTTAGAAAATCGTGGAAAGTCCAGAAGTCGAAAACACGAAAAATATGGAAATTTTCTGGCTCATTGTTTACAATGGAAAGTGGAAAAGTTTCGGAAACACCGACGCTTGCTGAAGTGAGGGAGGACCAGTCAAGATGTGCCCAACTCGAGGGGTGGCAACGCTGTCAGTCAGCGCTTATCACGCTGCCCTAAACCAAATATTTACGCCCTCGGGTCAACAGATGAAAACTCTGAGGGAATTTTCCGGAAATTTGTTTAATCTGTCGATCGGTTTCATCTCGTCTGAAAGTCGGTGAAAAAAACACGTGAAATAAAATACGAAGAAAAGAAGTTTCAAATAAAGTTATTACAAACCATGTCATCACGGTTAGATGTAATTAAAAGTGAACAACTTTAAAGTATGCGGAGTGAGGTCCGCGCATTCCTTCGCAAATCGAGCCGCGTTCGAAATGGTGAATTGAGAAATGATGTAAATCAGGCAAGAATTTAGAGACATCGACTCGACGTCCAATAGCGATATTATTTATCCCCGATCGCCACTATATATGCAAATGCCGGTGTGCGGACCTGGCCGCTCTACGACGACGTCATTTGCATAACGAGTTTCGAGCCGCAGTTTTTGCCACAACACCGTGCATCCCATGGTTACAAACACCTCTTACAACCAGCTATATGTATATATCTCGATCGATCGATCTATCGCATGCGAGTTTATTAATCACTTTTTCTCACACGGCTTTTCGTGCAGACTCAAAGTTCAAACGCACCCGGCATCGGAATCGGCATCGACTCGAAGTCGCCGAAGCATCTTCGAGATGCAATTGTATCTCGTCGACGCGTCTGCGTCTGCATCTGCGTCTGGTCGCCTTAGACTAATTGCAAATGTGTAAAAAGTAATTCAGCTTCAATTGGGCCGCGAAGTGTTTCAAGGTCGGCGCTAAAAATAAATTCCGATTCTAATTTGAAATGCTAATGGTCGCTTGAAGCGAGTGAAGCCAATCGATTTTGCATGGGAAAAATTACAACAACAAAATTACACATTCGACGAGAATTCGATTCGAAATAAAAACGACGGCAGAATTAAAACGATTATTCAAATTATTGCGAGCACTGGAAACGCGTTTCTGAACTCGTCAATTGCCCGAATCTCACAGGCGAGCGAGAAGAACAAAACATAAAATACGTTAAAAGCAATTTTTCTTGAAGCTCAAGGCAATTTCTCTCTCTCTCTGTCTCTCTGTGAATTATAGTTTCTATATTTCTATATTTTTCAGCTCCTAACTGAGGAATCGAAAAAGTTCCACCCTCGTCCAAGGGTGAGGAAATCGTCACGCTTCGGGAAGAAGGGTGGAGGAGGGTTTTTTTTACCAATACAATGTGGTGTCGTGGGTGTTAGTGGGATGTACATGCGCGTGTGTGTGTCGTGTGTGTGTGTGTGTGGTAGGAAAGTCGGAGAGGTTTCTGTTTCCATTAAACCAGCTCCTGTTTCGCATGCAAATGCCATTGCGATGCAACATTAGCCAGCAAGTAGATAAGGCCGAACTGGACTCTGCTGCTGGTGTTATTGCTGTTGTTGTTGCCGTTGTTGTTGTTGTTGTTGTTGTCGTTGTTGTGGCCGCCGTGTTCTCTGCTGCGTGCCACAAAAGGCGCGGATGGAAATTGAATGCAAATCGAGGCAGCTTTTCAAAGCATTTACAATTCTACTTTGCCACTTCTTCCATCTCCATTTAAGCGATTTATTTTCACGTAACGCAGTCGTTTGTCGTTTGTCGATGTCGGTCTTTGCCTATATTTTCGCATACATCTCTATTAGTTATTTTAACTTCGTTTGTTTACTTATTTTATTGAATATGGGGATTTGATTGCTTCGAGAGCAAAAATTCATGTATTTCTGTCATCCTTGTTAATGACGTTGTTTGGAAAGTTTGTTCGATTAACTATATTTCATATATTACTGTTTTAACTTCTTTTAGTGTTTTTTGTTGTACTACGTATTTGGCAATGTTTATTTTTTTAATTATTATTATTTTTTGTTGGTTATTTTTCTCTTTATCAAATCTTGTAATCATGTAATGATTTCATTCTTTTTTCTTCAATCTTTTTATCTTTTTATTTTTTAAATGTAATTTAATTTAATGTTTATTTTCATTTTAATTTAATTTTAATTTAATTTGATTATTTTTATTTTGATTCTTTTTTATCATTTCAATTTTTTTACTATTTTAACGATATTAATAATGTGTGTTAATTTTTTTAATATTGATTTTTATATTGATTTTTTTATATCCATATTAAATCGACATCAATTTGTTTTCACCTTTGCAGGATTTCTCCCCGCAAAAGTCAGCTTGGAAGGGGGAAATGCGAGTGCAGATCGAATGCTTACCTCGGACAGTGTCGCCGAAAAGCGATCGCCAGGCGCGCGGACGATGGACGAGCGCGAAAACGCGAAAAGCGAAAACAATAATAAAAAAAGGAATCGGGGAAATAAAACTGAAACTAAAATAGCGGAGGGCGAGGACGACGACGACGACGATGACGACGATGACGACGACGATGTTGACGATGATGATGACGATCGACGGATCTGCGACTCTCGGTTGTCGTAGCTCGGCTTCGCTGGACGTTGGTTTGTGTCTTCGATCGATCTTCTTCTTCTTCTTTCTATTTCTCGCTACTGTTGTTGTTGTCAGTTTCGATGTTGTTTTCTTTAATTGCTTTTTTCACCCTTTTCACAACCTTTTTTCTACCTTTTTTCACCTTTTTCTCAACCTTTTTTCAATATTTTTTTTTCAACCTTTCTTCAGCCTGTTCTACGGCCTTTTTTCATCGGTCTTTTTTCGACTTTTGTTGGTGGTGTTGTTTTAGTTGTTGTTGTTGCCTCTTCGACGCTTCGTCAAGTGCAGTTATCGTAACGGTGTCGTCGGAGCCGGCGCGACGAAGGTATTTTCGACTTGTCGTTGTCGTTGTCGTTGTTGTTGTTGTTGCACCTGTTGTTGTTCTTTTCGACTGTTCTTTGCTTTCGCTTTATCGCCGAATGCACGCGAATTCCTCCGTTTCTGTCGATTTCCGCCGGCAACCGTCGACATCCGGCGGAAAAGGGACGGCGATAGGCGAAGACTGCGGCTGACCTTTCGGCGCCTGGGCTCAAACCTAGTTCGGCGACCTGAAAGGAACCTCTCGCTTGCCCGCTGACACGTCGTCGGTCGTCGGTCGTCGGGCGCTTGGCGCGGGCGACCTTTGGCTGGTCGGCGGACCGCGTTTGAGGGGCTTCGAAAGCCTCGCTCGCGGCTCTCGGCCCTCGGCGAGCGTCGGGGTCTGCGGAGACCGGCTTGGAGGGCTTGGAGACCTAATCGAAACTCTTCGGGAAGCCTTTGGAGACCCTTTCGGAGACCTTTGTGGAGCCTTTCGAGACCTTCTCCGAGCCTCGGACGATCTTCGTCGACCTTCCCGGCCTTCTCAGCGCCTCCCTGGTCGTCTGCCCAGCAGGTGCGTGGTCGGATCGAGACGGATTTTCGCGGGCATCCGCACAAATCGGTTGGGTCCGCTGGCTCGCGGCGTAGGCGTATCCGCCAGATACGCGCCGACTTCGACGCGATCGCGACGATCTTTGCGGATTTTTAAAATATTTTTAATACTTTTTTATTTATTTTTTGTTTTTTTTTTTTCACTTTTCCTGCTCACTTTTGTTTTATTTTATAATTTTTCTCGTGGATTTTTGTTTAATTTTTATATATTTGTTTGTTCGTTTTTTTTCTCAGGCCTTCTTTTGTTATTTTTAAAGCCGAACCCGCAATCGATCTGCTCTTATCGCGTATCTCTCGGATACATTTCGCGGCCATGCAATAACGGCAAAACAATAATTTTAGCACGAATTTTTAGCACTTTTTCAACGACTCTGCTTGCTTGCTTGCTCTTCTTCCCGTTGTTTTTGTTGTTGTTGTTCTGAAGCACGGGGGCGAAGACGGACGACGAGGGCGACTCGGCGCGATCGGCTCGGCCAAGGGTCGTTCGCATCGAGAGCCCGGCATCTATCGCGATCTCATCGATGCTGACGAAGACGAGGATGAGGTTGACGGTGTTGTTGTTGTTGTTTGTATCTTGTATCGCTCGGCGAAGGGCGAAGCGACGCGACGCGACGTGTGGCGAAACCGAACACAAAAACCGGAGACGGAGGCGCGGCGTCGACTCGTCGTCCACGGCCGCCGGGAGCTCGAAGTTAACTGAGTCGACTCGAGTTGCGTCCGACGACGGCGGCGGCCGCATTCGCCGGCCTCGCTCGCTCGCTCGCTCTCTCTCTCTCTCTCGCTGTCCTCCTTCGCTCTCTCGGTCACTCTGCTCACTCCGCTCTCTCTGTCTCTGTCTCTTTCTCTGGCGCTCCTTGCCGTGTTCTCTCTAGGGGTTCTCGGGGAACGCGTGGAATCGAAATTCATTCAATTCTGCGTTGTCGGCGAGTGTTGTTGCTGTTGTTGGTTGTTGTTGTTGGTTGTGGTTGGCTTTTTGTTGCTCTACTTGATTGTCTTTTGTTGTTGTCGCTTGTTATTGTTGGCATCAGGTTCGAGCCCGTTGCGTTTGAGCGATCATCGCGATTTCGAACTCCTCGAACACCTCCCAGTGGCACAGTGGGGCAAATCGGGAAAACTCCACTCCTTAATCGGAAAATATCTCAAACACCTTTCGGCAAATTCAAAGTATTTTTTATAATTTGCCCTCTATTTAGAAAATTATTTTTTTCGATTTTTTTCAATTTTTTTATTCAAACATTTTTTATAAAAAAAATGTACACACTATTTATTTGAAATATATAATTAAATTTCCGATTTTCAACAAAAATTGAATTTCTCACTATTTTTTAGTTGTTATAAAAACTTGATTATTGAGTAATTACGAAAGCATTATTTTTCTGATATTATTTTAAATAAAAAAAAAAATTCAAATTACAACATAAATGAAATTTTCTCATTTACACGCTTGTGTATGTTTTTTTATTATTGCGATTTCCCAATGGAAAAATGGGAGCCGAATTGAAATTAAACAAGATTTTCACATTCTTCGTCGCACGGAAATTTCGAAACTATGGAAATTTTTAATAATTTTCAAAATTACGGACCTGCATTTGTTATCTTCGTTTCAGTTGTTGTTGTTGTTGTTGTTGTTGTTGTGATCGACACACTGCATTGGCGACTGATCGTCGGGCAGAGAACACACCAACAACAAGTAGAAAAGCAAAAACAACCCGAGCCAAGTCATCGTCAAAAACAACAACAACAATAACAACAACACCAATAGCAATGTTTGGCTTTGTACCGAATGTTCTTGCATGCGTGACGATCTACAACAACAACAACAACAACGATACCAACAACAACAACAACAAGCAACAAAAATAACGAAACGTATCCGAACAATTGTCTACAAGCGTACGTTTGTCTCCCTCCTCCCCCCCATGTTGTTGTTGTTGTTGTTGTTGGTCTCGTTGTATCTCTGCCATTGTTGGTGTATCTCATAGATCGCGGCTCGTATCTCTTGGATGCATATATTTTTTATTTATTTGTTCGTCTTGCGGGCTGCGAGTGCGGCGAGGTGGGAGCGAGTGAGAGAGAGGGAGAGGGTTGCGGAGAGAAGAAGAAGAAGAACAAGTGTGGAAAACACACGGCCAGATACGGAATGTATCGCACAGATACTGGCGTTCCACGTGCCAACCGTTCCGCGCACGCAGAGAGAACGGACAGAGAGAGTGAGAGAGAGAGAGAGAGAGCCAGAGTTTGAACGGAAGAGAGGGGGAGAGAGGGGGGGAGAAAGAACGTCAGCATGGAAGCTTCGCTGAGCGAGCTTTCGGACGACGAGCGAGCTTTGGGACACGGCGGAATCGGAACACCTTGTTGTGGTTTATTTGTTTTTGTTTGGATTCTCTGCATTTTTCTGTCAGAATTCGCTTTCCCTTGCTTACGTTCGGGCCCATCGGCCGCAGATGATTTTTCGGCGCTTTGTATCTGCAACGGCGTCGGTATCCGTCAGATACAATGCTTCCCCGGGTTGAGTTTTTAGTTTTTTTTTTTTATTCTTTCAATGTGAAAAAAATGAATTCATGCATGATTTTCACGCAATTTAAACTCTAGAAAAATGTTTTAGCTAACTTGAGGCATCTCACGAGATGTATCTCCCCAGAGTGAATGTATCTGAAGTTCGAAATTGTATCGGCTGAATTCGTAACGCATTGGGAACTCACCTAGATCGCTGTAGAGCGTCGTGTTCAGCATCAGGTCGATCGGGCAGCCATCCGAGTCCTCGGGCTCCTCCCGCACGGTGGGCGGCCCGTCCCACAGGGCCTTCGCGGGCCGGCGCACGCGGTCCAGACGCACGCGCGGATACTCGTTGAAGAGCACGTCCGTGAGCTGAGCGGGGCCGAGTCGAATCGAATCGAGGCGGGACGGGTCGGGACGGGCGAGAAGACGTCGAGATGAAGAGTTGGAAAAGAACAAATTATTAGGGCATGAATTTGAGTCGAGTCGCGAGTGGAGGCGAAAACAGGTCGAAAATATCGCAAAGAAACTCGAGACGAAATCATCAACGAATATCAGTAGATAATAAATACAATACAATAAATACAAAATAATTCGAAATTAAATTTGAAAAATGAACAAAATATGAATGATAAAAAACACAAATACATTAACGTTTAGTTAAATACTTACTAAATAGTGGAAAGCAAGAATTTCTAAAACCCCAAAAACCAAAACCCATTCTAATTTACTACAATAAATTACGCAAAAACTCAAAATTAAATGATTTACAAGCAAATTTCACTGCAGAAAAAATACAAAACAAAAACATAAAACAAATATATAGTGGAAAAATTAATGACTAAATTGATGATGAAGAAAGCTGGACTAAAATTTAATGAAAATCATTTTTTTTTTTAATTTTCTACCCACCTCTTTGTTGGGCGTTGCAGGAAAAATCTAAACGTTATTTTGTGTTTTTGCAGTTATTACGATTTTGGATTTTTTTTTCGTTTTTTCGTGTTGTTGTTAATAATTTCGGTGCAGTTTCATGACGTTTGGTTAGCGATTATTTACAGTCGATGAAGCAGTGTTAATTGGATTTGTGTTCGGGAGGGAGAGAGAGAGACAGAAAGAGGAAAGAAAAGAGACAAAAATTTACACATTTAGCGATTAGTTATTATTACTACATCTTAGAGACGCCGACTGCCTGTCGGAGAAATTTCACTTAAGCGGGATTTTTTAAATTTTTTTTTTCGCTTTTTTATTTTCTTTAAAATATATTTAATTATTTAAATTTGAAAATTATTTTTTTGTTTTTACTCACCGATATTTCCTCGCTGCAGTAGGCGGTGAAGGACTGCTCGTCCTGCTGCAGGACGCAGTACAGTGGGCCCCATGGCAGTTTCTTGTGTTTGCTTGTTAGTTCGCCCTCTGTTTCTAGAACAAATGAAATTGAATTAAATAAGTTGCTTAAAAAGGGAACATTAAATATAAGTGTTAAATATTATTTTTCAACGAAAAATATTTTTTATAATTGTAATTTTACAATTTTCCTGATGAAATTCTCCACTGTTTCCACCCGGTGAAAACTGTTCCCAATTCAGTCTTCCTTTTGCGCATGGCGCCATCTGGCGGCTCTATTCCGAACCCTAACACTCAGCTCAGGCACAAACCTGGGACGTGGGGAAATTTTAATGTGATTTGAATGTGTGGGGAAATGGTGCAGAGTGTACGAGTTCACCTCGAGGTGAAGTAGTATAAGGTGAATTATTAGGAAACAAAAACTTTAAAATTTCAAATAGGAATTCATTAGCTTTTCAGAGAAAAATATTGAATGTATGAAGAACAACTAAATATATTAAAAACTAACTAACAAATTTGCGAGCGTGATCATTAAAAACGATTTAAATTATTTGACAAACCTAATTTGGACTGTATTAAAAATTCCCTTTAAAAATGAATTCTGAACATTTTCATAGTTCAAACATTGTGCTTCAATCCATTGAATTTTTATTTTATATTTTATATATATTTTAGCTCAGATTCCGCGCTTCGAACGGACGTCAATTTGCTCGTTGGAGCGAAAAAAACTCGAGTCGCCGATAAAAATCGGCCATAAAAATCGGGCGCGCGACGGCGGCGAGGAGGAGAAGGGTAGAGAGGGGAGGAGGTTGTCGTGATTTGTGGCTTCGTTTTCGGCCGGAAGCGGCGCCATTGCTGCGCCAGCGTCAGCCAACTGTCAAATTATGTTTACATGCTCGAACAGCAACAAGAACAAGACGGCCACGATGCAACGCTTCGCTGGGATCTTGTTCTTCTTCGTGTTCGAATACTTTTATGGGCCGTCCGTCCGTCCGTTCGTCTGTCCGTCCGTCCCTCAGTCTATCTGTCCGTCTGTCGCAGGAATTTAGGGCAAGCCAAGCACCACAGAGACGTGCGAAAACAAATCGTTCAAATGCTTTGGAAATCATAAAGTTTTAATTTTGAAAAACCGAAGACTGTTTCAAATTATAAACTACTACGCCTAATGATCTCTAAATTATGTTTGCTTTTTATTATTTTTTTAGACGTGTGTTTTATATTTCATTTTAATATTTTTATGATTTTCAATTTCTTTATTATATGTTTTGTTTTATTGACTTTTCGAAGAGATTTTTCGCCTTCTGGCTTCATCTCCTCCAGAAGGAATCTGCCCAGAGTTCAAATCGTTTGATATGTTAATTCATTTTCCTCCACGCGGCAACGGCTGCTTCAGTGGAAAGCGGCGCAGCCACCGAAGCGACGACACTGAGAGAAATCCCTTCCGGCGGACGGCGGACGGCGAACCATTAATTAAGCCCGAAATGGCCGTAGACAGTTGACAAAACAACACAAGAAAAGAAAAACGAAAGACCGAGAGACTAGAATGAAAAAACCCATTTAGAGAATTTGAAAACTTTGACCTTTGAGTGGTTTTTGTTTTAGTCTCTGCTTTCAACACTTATTTACAAGAATTTTTTAATTGTTATTCTTATTGTTAATATTTTGTTTAAATTGTTTTCTTAATATTTGGTTTCAAATTGTTCTCCTTTTCCGTGTTCAATTTCATTTGTTTTTATTGTTTTCGTTTCTTTCTCCTTGTCATTTGGAACTTTTTTCTTTTTCGATTTTTTTTTCGTTTCGTTTTTTTATATTTTTGTCGTTTTTTGTTTTTTGTTAATACATTTTACATTCTTTTAACTTTTTCTATGTTTATTTTCTATTCGTATTTTTTTCTAATTTGCTTGCTTAATTTTTCCAGTTCATTCATCACAGTTTTTCTATTGTTATGTTAAGACTTCCTCTGTTATTTTTTTCCTCTTTTGCATGTCTGGCCGACATTTGGGCAGCGCAATCGGCGGCAATGTTGGGAATTAATGATGTAAGAAAATTGATGAAGGCAGAAAATTATGTAAAAAATAAACAATAACAAAAGCATTGTCTAATAGAGAAATTAAAGCATATTGTGAATAATTTTCCCAACCTGATTGGTTTAATTGAATTGATGAAGGCAGATTTAACAGACTGATCGTTGATAGCAATGGGAAAAATAATTGAAAATATGTTTAAAAGAAATTGTAGGTAAGAAAATGATAAAGAAAAAATATGAAAAAATTGATTACTTAATTTTTTGAATTTTGGAACACCTTAAAAATTATTATATCTCCGATTTTGAAAATATTTCCTAAACCTTTCAAATGAAAATTGCATTTCGGTTGATTTTTCAATTTTTATCATGTTCCTTAAATCCCACGAAACTCGCCCACGGACTCGAAATAAGATCAAAATTCCACCTAAATTCCCTCGACTCGGTTAAACCTTTGCTGTCAATGCCGAAATTTCCACATTTCTTTTTTTTCTCCTCGACTCTTCAGCTTTCCGACTCCCACTTGTCTGCCAGCGCCTGTCGCGCCTGGGTTGGCTCGAACAATTTCTGCTATTGTTGTTGATGTTGAGGATTTGTTGCTGTTGCTGTTGTTGTTGTTGTTGTTGAGGTTGTGTCGTTGTTGTTGCTGTGGTCGGTGCAATTAACAGTTTCAATGGGTGCCATAAACGGCGCTCTTGACGGCGGCTCGAGCGAACGATTGCGAACAATTGGAATCCGGGTGGGAGAGAGTGAGAGAGATGGAGAGAGATGGAGACCGGGAGGACGAGCTCGCCGGAAAACACTTTGAGTGATTCCGAACCCCCTTCCGACCCCTTCATCCACCCCTTCAGCCCACACGGTTTCCACTCATTCTAATTCTGTCCCACTTCCCTCTCCCTCTCCCGCTTTTTGCCGCGGTTCTCCCGACGCCTGCCTTCCTTCCTTCCTTTTTCAGCGCCTCCACCTCGTGCTACTTTTCCACCTGCTCGTCCATCGCCTCTGCCTCTGCCTCTGTCTCTGCTCTATCTCTCTCTCACTCTCTTCCTCTCACTCGCTTCGCGGCCTCGTTCTCTCGCTTAAGACCGCAAACGAAATTAGTTCTGACCAAAGTCGGGCGCGGGAGAAGGGGTGGATAGAGAGAGAGAGAGAGAGAGAGGGGGAGAGGGAGGGAGGGAGGGGAGCGAGTAGCGAAACCTATTTTGATGACCAACCCACTACAACAACAACGCGTGAGCGCTGACAACAACAACAACAAGGCGGTCAGTAGCAGCAGGAACGGACGGACGGACGGACGGACGGATGGAAAACGGAAATAAGCCGATCGCCGCGGTACCAAAAACCAACACAACAACAACAATACCAACAAATGAGCCCAGTACACGTACGAAACGTTAGAGAAGAGCTAGAAAAATAAGAAGTAAAAAAAATAAAAGGAAAACAAACCAAAATTAAAAAATCAAAAGATACAAAAATAAAAAGCAGCAAAGTTGAAAAAATAATAATAAAAGGCAAAAAATTGAAAGATGAAAACTAAATACCAAAGAAAATAAAGAAATAAAAACGAAAAAATGGAAGGAAAAAAAATAAAAAAATTAAAAATAAATTACTACAAACTGGATGAAAATAATAAAAATTATTCACAAAAAATAAAACGGCTACGAAAATAACAAAACAATTAGGAAAAATAGGGAGCGCGAGGGAGAGGGAGAGAGAGAGAGAGAGAAAAAATAATAATTTTCAGTTTTCTGTGCCGCGCGTTACGCCATTCGGGCGGAGAAGGCGGCCCCTACAACAACAACAACAACAACAACAACAACAATAGCCCCGACAACGATCGCAATGAAGTACAAGATAGAGGTGAATAACAACAACAACAATGGCGTGTACCGTAATGCGACGTTAACCGCATGCGCGCACGTCGGCGTCCATCGTGGCTCCCGTTGTTGTTGTAATTTTTGTTGCTTTTAACGTACTTCGTTCCACTAAACTTGTGTTTTGAAGTTCTTGAAAATCATTAACAAATCGATTTATAAACATCAAGTTTACTGTTTGTATAAATTAATAGCCAAAGACTTCAAATGCGTACATGAGAAACAAATTGCAGACAAATTAATATTTGATTAATATTAATTATTTTGTTTCTTCGATTTTGAATTAATAACAAAAAATAATTATTCAAAAAATTTAAATTGAAAAAATGCAATTGTAAATGTTATTATCTATATTCTGAAGATACATAAATATTATTTAATTTGAAAAGAAAATCGATTTTCTATAATTTAATATTTTTTGCCCAATGGTGAAAGCAAAAAAGTACCAAGGAGAAGAAAAAATTTTCTAAAAAATTTGATGTATAAAAAATTTGAATATAATTGTTACAAAAAATTAATTTCATGAGAAATTATTAGAATAACTTGTAGTTAAAAAATTCCGGCGACTCCTTCCATTAGTAATCGCTTCCCAAGCCCTTACCACGCGCTTTTTCCCATGGATTTGATTTTTAGAAACATCGACGACCGCCGAACGACAATCGGAAGCTTTAAAAATTTGCATAACTTTACGCCGACAACAAAAACAACAACAACAATTTCTGATGTTTTTCTGATATCGCTCCATCGCTTCCCCTCATTCGTTCGTAAGTCGGTTAATTTTATGGAAAAAATAATAAAATTAAAAGGCGACTTCTGACGGATTTCAAGTGATTTGTTTGAACGACCTATAAATCGCTTTTTGATGATTTCATTCCCTCTCCCTCTCTCGCGTACGCTTCTCATCGCAAGGCTCGAGGCCTTTTTTGAATGGTCTCCACTTGGCTTTGAGTTTTTTCGCTCTGGGCTTTGAGTGGATTTCAAAAAGCCGTCTGAGTGTTTTCTGGTTCAGTTTTAGTATTTTAATTTATTTTAATTCTCATAGTTTGAGAGCATGACTTTGAGTAGAATTTCTTTATTGATATAATTGTTTATTAATTTAATATTATAATTTTTTTTTTTTGTATTATTTTTGAGTAACGTTTTTTCTATATCTTAAAACTATTTACTATACTTTTGCTTCCATCATTGAAATGACTTCCTGGGCTTTGAATGCCAGAATACATCACGTTAAATGATTTTTTTTGTTGCCTTCTTCCTTTGCCATCGTTGGAAAGAGGTCAAAAGTTCGTTCGAGGGACCTCGAAAACTGCGTTTGATCGCTTTTTCCAGCATCCGACGTTTCTCGTTCGCTTCGGGCGTTTTGTTTTCCATTCCAACCCACTTTTGAACTTTTCCCCAAACATTTCGCTTTTCGGAATTATTCATCTCCCTCTGCATCTCTCTCTCTCTCTCTCTCTCTATCTCTCTCTCCCTCGCTGTCACTAGTCGTCTCCTTCTAGCATTATTTTCTCTACGGCTCTCTGAGTTTTTACAGTTCGGTCTCTTACAGTTTTTGAGCTTTCGGCGATGTTTTCGTAGTATTTGTTGTTGTTGTTTTTTAGTTGGCTCTTCGACGCTGCCATGTTTTTGTAATTAGGAATTCATATTTTGACCCAGTCTCGTGTCTCGAGAGGACGGCGCCCGACGGCGTCCGACCTCTCCTTCTCCCTCTCTCCCTCTCCAACTCCGACTCCAGCTCCCGAGGGTTTCTGCCGACGTCTGTCCGCAGTTTATGCAAGTGGAGGAAGCTCTGAAGAGACTTCGACTTTTGTGGAAAACTCAACCACACATTTCGAAATTCAAAAAATACCAAAATACTTTCTGGTGTTAAAATTGGAAAAAATTCACAATGAAGTGAAATTTAAATAAATTTAAAAAAAATGGAAAAAAGTCAACAAGAAGAAATAAAATAATAATAACAATAACAAAAAAATATAAATTCCACTACTGTTTCAGAATTCAAATAATTGAATATTGAAACATTGACATGCTTCCCTTTGGCACTTCAAGACTTCCCTTCTTGATTGTTTTTTTTTTTTTTTTCGTCCAATTCCTCTTGGCAACACTGCGAAGCTTCCGCCGAACACGCAACGAGTGTGGGGAAGAGCCGCGAAATGTGGGAAAAATCCGCATTGCACGTGGGATTTTTTCGCCTTCCGCACGCAACGCACGGCGGCTGTTTTTACATGGTTCTGGTACCAATTTCGCTATATGGAAATTACGAAGCACACCAACCACTGACAGCACAATTCGCGCTAATTAATTTGTTTCAGCTTCTCGGGGGAAATTTTGCATGCGTTGATGTTGTTGTGGAAATGGCAATAAAACAACAACAAAAACAGAAACACAAATTATGTGCACGCACTGGTTTTTATTTACAAATTTGTTGTTGGTACTTTTTTTTTTTGCTTTGCGAAATCACAACAACAAAGAATAATCGGCAGACCAAAGACGCTCCATCCCTCTCTTTCTAGCGGCCGCTGACCGCGATGCAGCAGAATCCACCTCAGTCGGTCGTTTCCCCCACACCTCACACCCTCTCTCTCTTTCCTCTTCTTCTTACCATCCACAAATGGTCCACCGATTCCCCAGTCGAAAAAGTTCGTACAAACTTCTATGGTTTGGTACAAAAATGTTAAAAATAAATTACTTTTGGTTTTATTCGATCAATTTGCTTATATTTAATTACCACTGCAGAAAAATAAAGAAAACCAATTGTAATTCACTAAAAATAACTTTTTACCTCAAACTCTAACAATGTAAAAATAAAATTTCACAAAATCTATTAAAATTCACATCACATCAAAGGCGTGAGTTAAAGTCACTAATTTCGCAATGAATAAAATATTATTGCATTGAATAATATTTTTGAAAAAGTCTACAATCATTTTTCGCAACTTCTCAACACATATTTTATTCATGTTGATGTTGCTGTGATTATGCTGAATTAATTCCGGCTCGAATGCAATTCAAGCGCTTGAATGCGATTTCATAATCAGCAGTTGCGAGAGAAAAATGAAAATTAATTCTGATGAAAATCTCGCCCAAACCATGCATTTTTAATCGTTTTATTATGCTGAATTCTGAATTTTATTCAAAACGATTTTCCAGTTCTAATGAATCAAATGTGCCGAAACAAGATGAGAAGAACTGAAATATTTCGAGAACAATCACATAGAATTTTCTCATGGGAAATCTATTACAAAGTTTCGATTCATTATTCATGTGATTTCATACGAGAACATTTCATAATATTTCCTAATCAAAAATTTTAATTTTTACTCGCAATTAAATTTGAGTTGAAATAGTATGGGAATTAAATATAGTTGAAATTCATTCATTGCTTGGTTGTAGGCGAGAAGAACTTTTTCCTTTGACACAGATTTGGGTTGGGTTTAATGGAGCATAAACCAGGTCGTTACTAAAACTCGGGTCGCAATGAAAACCCCGAAATAATGGCCAAACCCAGCCACATTTAGTGCTTCACACAGTGTTTTCTTTATTTTTTGTTTTTTTGTCACTCGACTAAATCCTGTCTTCTCTCCATTATTCGCTGTAAGCTGTTTATTTTTATGCCAGCATTTGTTTTACTTTTATTAGCCTACAACTTCACGTCCATGCTACCATTTTCCACTTGTTTCGTTTTTATTACTATCGTTTACATTATCATCTAGTGTTACAATTTTGACGTTTGTTTTTTATGTTTTTTACGATTTTTTTTACATTAATTTTACATAGTTTTATTATTTTTATACTATTAACACTCCTTTTTATTTTGATTTCACCATCACGAGCGCCGCAGTTGCACCTCGGAGCACGTGAGCGGCCAAGATGTGGGTTCCCAGCTCGGCGCTAATCTTTATTGGGTTCACATTTGTTATTATTATCGATCTTTCACGAGATTGCGTTTCGAAAAAGCCCACACGATCTTCATTTTGAAACAGCCCCAGTGGCTTAGGTGGCAACGCCGGCCGAGCCATTCACCTCAATGACGGATTAGACTAAGCCGCTGATTAATTGCGAGTCGGATGGCGAGGGCGGGAATTTTTGACTATTGTGCGGAAATGAAAAATAAAAATATACCAATTTGGATTTCAACCGAAAGATGACCTTTGATCAATATTCGACTACTGAAATGTGATATTTATAAATTTATCGTAGGAAAATTATCGCATATATTTCATATATTTCTATATAAAGTACTTTGTCGACTGTGGATAGTTTAGAAATTGCTAAATAAACTTTCCCTCCTCCCCCTCGCCGGTCGACTCCGATTCCCATCGGCACTAATTACTGCAATTAGTGGGAGCTCGAAGCGCCCAAAGGTCAATGGCCGAGCCTAACGAGGAACGAGGAACGCGGAGAGGAATCGCGAATGCATGAGCGCGTCTAATTTGTAGTTTTCGCGCGTGAAACTCAAACTCTCCACCACCACTCTCCACTCCGCGCCGAGTCTCCGCTCGTCACTCGAGCCGAGATGTCATTTATTTTTATACACTTAATTTTATCTCGGATACGAATTTATTTTGAAGCCTTCTCGAATCGAAACGACACGATGCGATGCGAAGCGAGGCGAGGCGATGCCTCGTGTCAAGTGCACGTCGTGGGCACGGTGGGACAAATGTGTATGGCGATGCATCCACGCGACGACAGTCGAATTTGTCAAATCTGACAGATGCCGGTTTTTTCAATTATGTCTTCTGTCTTTGCAACGCATTGAATTCGTTATGAAGTCGTCATTTTGAATTCCACTTAATTTGGAACTCAAGGAAACCTCGTCCTCCCCGTCGCTCTGCCTCCCTCTCTCTCTCTCTCTCTCTCTCTCTCTCTTCATGTCTATTAACCTTTAACCTCTTATCTTTCGAACTGTTCTCCCCATCCAGCCAGCCAAGTCATAATTCCGTAATAATTTCCCCCGTATATCGCGGATTCCTCCTAATGACTTCTGGCATCTCTTCTTCTCTCTCGTCGTCCCGTTCTTTCGACATCGTCGTCGTCGCCGTCGTCATCGTCATCGCCATCGCCATCGTCGTCAGGAGATCATTTCATTTGGCTCTAATGTCATTATTTAATTTCCCATCGCGATTCCGTCAGATAAATGTCAAAATTGCACGCAAACTTCAAATTTCATTTGAAACCCGAAGAAGAAAAAACACAATCAAATAAAAATAGAACCATGGGAATTTGATGGGGATTTAGTTTTTTTTCATGTTCATGTTTGTAATTTTTTTTTTTCTGTTTGAATTTTGCAATTTTCGTCCAATGATAAAAACGCGACCGAGTTGCGACTAGGGTGAGCAATTGGAAGACATTTGTCATAAATACACTTGGAGAAACCCAATGAAATAAAAATTGTACAAAAAAATTCGATTGAGGAAAATTGGGAAGGTAAAGAAATATAGAGATTAATTAAAAAACTAAATTAAAATCTTTCCAAAACGAGATATTTATTTCAAAACATACAACGAAAATGAAAATTTAGAAAAGAAATAAAATTTTTAACAAATTTACCAAATTTAATAATTTCATATTTTGAAATTTAATAATTATTTCATGAATCTGGCGAAAAATTCAACTTCTACAAATAGAAATGCTGGGAATTTTTATGCACAATTTTCAGTGAATTCATTGTCATTGGGGAAATTTGTATTTCGCGTAATACAAATGTAATTTATAAGCTCCCGTTGGCTGCGGAAAAGTCCTGCCAATAAAGGGGATTTTCCTGAATAATTCACGACGAGCCCAAGACGACGACGACAACAGCGAGGAAGAAGAAGAAGACGACACCCTGCAGCTTCTTCCGGGGCGACCATTTTCGAAATGCGTCACCAACTGCGTCACCGCGGGGACCAAAAACAACAATAACAACCAATTCTGCCGCCATAAACCCCAAAGCTACAACAACCAAAACAATTTATATTGATTTCCTCCTGCCAAGGGTTGCCAGCGCGATTCGCTATTTTTATTGTTGTTTTTGCTATTCTTGTTGTTGTTCTTGATGTTATTCTTACTGCCAGAATTGCCACAGATTTCATATTGGGAGAGCAAAAGCAGTAGCCACAACAACAACACAACTAGAACAATAAAAATATCATTGTCATGCCATGATACGGGACTCGAAAAAATTCCCACCCGCCAGAGAAGGGAACAGGGAAGAGGGAGGGAATTTTTCTTTTCCCACCCTCGGGAACTCGATGCTCGATGCGTGTGCCATAAAAAGGAGCGATAATTTTATGGGAAGTTCTGGTCCGCCTCTAGGTCGTCGCCTCCGCCCTCTCGCCCTCATTTCAGCTGCCACGCCCCCGGCCTCCTTCGTCAGACTCAGAGACAATTGTTTATTGCGAAGAGATTTTGCAATAAACAACAACAATTGTTACCAACAATGACAACAGCAACTTTTGCAACAACAACAACGCTAACAACTGCTACTAAAAATTGCAACAACAATTAGTAGGAACAGTTGCAACAACAACAACAACAACAACAACAACTGGCACAACAGCTTCCCATTAAAACCGTTCGTTCTCCGTGTATTTTTGCCTCTCTCTCGCTCCGTGTGAATGCTGCCATACTTTCCGATTGCGTGTCTTTCGGCTGGACCGAGGGCCCAAAGCGAGAGGGGGTTGACTTGATCGAGGTTTGGCCAAATCCCGAGCATGCGAGTTGAAAACTGGAAAACGAAATAAAACGACAACAAATAAAGAAAGAAATCAAATTAAAAGTCATAGAAAAAGACAGAAAACCATGCGTTGCCAACGACTCGGTGGGAAATTTTTATGGATTTCATTTCCCAGTTTGGGTTTTTTTTTTTTCATTGTTGTTGTTGTTGTGTTGCTTCGAGTTCCCATGCCTTCGAAAACCCGGACGTCGCTCGGTCGGTCGGTCGGTCGCGATTTCCGTCGACGTCGTTAGTGAGTTTATGTTGTTGTTCTTGTGTTGTCCGTGTTGTGGAGATTTGTTGTAATTGCTATTTTTCGGCCTAACTGTTAATTGTGCTATAATTGCTACATCTGCCACAAGGGGGTCCCATCGTCCAAGCACAGTTATTTTATTCCTGCGATTGTTCCACATTTCCCCTTGCTCCAAATTTTCGATTGGCCCGAATTTACTCGCTATAATTTCCGCGAATTCGCCATAAAAATATAAAAGTCCGATGTTGCCACATTTATCTCGTCAAGAATCGTTTCTATTGTTTTATGTTTACGAATTTTTTCGTATTGTTTATGGAATTTGCAAAAAAAAATGTCTGAATAACAATTGTTTTCATTATCTACATTATATACTTTTATTTGATAAATGCTTACATTTTTTTAGTATTCCATTTCGTTTTCCTTTTATATGTGATAATAACAGAACAAGTATTTCTTGGATTATTTTATCCGCATTTTATATTTTCAGTGTTTTATTGTTATTATTATTTTCTTTAATGACATTTAATTATTTTTTCCATGTTCTCATATTCGGAAGTTTATTTTTAGGAGTCCATAATTTTCTCTAAGTGTGACAACAGACGCGAAAATAGCGTTGCCAGCGTCGATTTTTATTGACACAGATCGGTTTTCGTTGTGATTGTTGTTGCCGACTGGCGGCCGCCATGTTCGGAAAGAGACGGAGACGGAGACGGAGACAGAGACGGACAGAAACGACATGAAAATTAAATAATGGCTCGAATATGTCATTTACAACAACAATGACAACAACAGTAATACCAAAAACAACAACAAAAACAACACCACCAACGAAGCTATAAAAGTAATCATAATAAAAATAAGACAAATACCACAATTACAACAACACCAACAATAACAATAGCAAAAACAACAATATCGCCGACAAAACAACAAAAAATAGCCACGACAATACTAACAACAACAAAAACAACAACTACAAGTTGCTGCGTCACCATTAACCAAGTTTCTTAAACTTCTTTCACATTGAGGCAACCGTGTTGACGTAATTTCGACCCGTACACTGAGAGAAACAGAAGCAAAAAGTACAAAAATACATTAAATAGGTTATAAAATAATATAAACAAATAAAATAAATAGAAAATACTGGCATAGAGCGTGGATTAAAAATGAATTAATAAAAAATCAAGTAAAAATAATTGAAGTAAGTACAAACGATTCAAGCAAAAATATATGAAATTTTCAATTTTTTGCAATTTAAATACTCAAAATATTTGAATTCAATTGATCATTGATTTTTATATCATTAAACAATATTTATCTTGAACCAAGATAAGCCCGATTTTCTTTACTTTTCCATCAAATTTAACCCTGAATAATTCCCAGTGTAATAAATTGGTATTTTTATATGATTAATCGATAGTTCTGATTGTCTACTTATTTATTTGCATTTTATAACGAACTCGTATATTTTTCCCCGATTTCTTTCGACTCCGGTTTCAATTATCAAACTTTTCGTTCCTTATTTTTATTGGATCTTTCTAATTTCTTTTGTTTTCATTTTATTTTTTCATTTTCGTTTATTCTTAACTGCGGGTTCTGACTCGATTCGCCCAGTCTTCCTATTGCCGACTTGGTTACGATGTTGGTTACTATTTTTTCTTTCACTTCTTTTTGCTTCCAGTTTCAGCTGGCTTTTATTAAAACTAAAGGCTCATTGAACAATCATCACTGCACCATTGGCCCGGCCGTAATTCTAAAAATGTTCCCCTTTTCTATTCGAGTTTTTCGAATTTATGGAAGTAACGTTTTTGATAATAATTTTTCTCTATCTCTGGACATCAGGATATTTATTTCTGTTAATTATTCTGCATTGCCTCAACTATCTCTGCGACTCCTTCCCCGTCTCCCTCACTCTTCGACCACTTTTTCTCTTGGGCCCTTCTCTTCCAGGTCCGCCACACGTTGCCGAGAACCTTCTTTCTCCATTCTTTTTTCTTTTCTCTTTTTTTCCCTTTTTGTTTTTCTTCTACTTCTTCCCCCTCGTTTCTCTGTCTCGTTTTCTTCCATTATTTTTTATTTTATCCTCACTGACCACTCGCCTTCACCCATAGTTAACCCCTCCTTCCCTCCATCTCCTCTCGTGCCATTTGCGAACGCAAAACCCGCCGTAATTCTATCTCTCTCTCTCTCTCTGTCCTTCCCTTTTGTCCCTCTCTGTCGCTTTTAATTAAAAATTCCACTCGCATCGACGACGCCGTCATTCGATTTCATAGAAATAATGAAATAAAAGAATAACAGAATCGCGGTTATTATTAAATTGTTGCAATTATAAACACAGCCCAGCAAGAGGGAGAGGGAGAAGGAGGGAGCGAGTGTGAGGGGGAGGGGGAGGCAGAGGCGAGGCGAAGAAGAAGTAAAAAGAAGACAAGTTCAACCGTGATGTTCGACAAAGCCGTCGAAGAAATTTTCCGCTATAAACTATTGTTTAATCATGTTGCCTGCGTTGAATATGCAAATAAAGGGTGTGTTTAATGACACGATTAGTGCTAATATTAAAACACAAATCTTTTTCCTGTCGTTGTTGCGATTGTTGTTGGTATTGTTTTAGTATTTCTCATTGTTGTTGGCGCAATAAACATTGTAAACTAATGGCACTTGAATCGAAAGAGAAATAGAATGCAGAAGAGATTCATGGGAGACGGCGAGGACTGACTGAACTGGTTGGCAACACTGTCTGCGATTCACACCGGGAGATTTATGTCAGAGATATCAAGTCATCTCTCAGCGGCTTTATTTTCAACATTGTAAGTTGAAGTTTTATTGATTTTCCGCTCAATGTCTTGGGCTCGAGTTGTGCTCGTCGAAGGCGATCGAGGTGGCGACACATGCTCGATGTCACCCACACTGCACCAACAACAACAACAACACCGCTGACAACAACAACAACGCTAATTCAATTTGTGTCACACACTCACGCACGTTATGAACGAGCACGTGACACAAAGTGCTCCGTGTGCAGGCGACGATTGAGGGAGGGGATCCGGCGAAGAAGCAGCGGCAGAAGAAGAAGAAGACGAACAAGACGAAGACATTTTCGATGAAACCTCAACTTAACCTCAAATCAAACGGCGAATCGAGGGGCAGGAGGGGGGGGGGGGGTGGACATCGGTGGTGGTGTTGAAGAAGAAGAAGAACAAGCACGGAGAAATATGTGTCAAAAATAAAGCATTCTCGTTTTATTTATGCTTTTAGACGAGTTGAAAAGAAATCAAAATGCAACAACAACAACAATAACAACATAAGAAAAATCCCATATATAATAATGGGAATTTCTTCCCATTTCTGTCACTCCGGTGGCTTCTTCTTCGTCTTCTTCGTCTTCCCCTACTTCTTCTACCGCCTGACAGCTCGAACATATATATTTTTTATTTATCGGCTTTTAGTCGAGAGTCCATGGAGTGCCCGGGAAGGGCTGGAGGGAGGAGCAAATGTGGGCCACGGGGCGGGCCGGAGGGCGACCGATTGACTGCGCAGCATGTGGAGCAACCGGGGGAGCCGACGATGGAAAGACGAAGGTTTGGCTGTGTAAACAAATGGCATTCGTTTTGCTCCTCCAAGTGGTTTTCATGTCGCTCTCGTTCGACTCGATCGTCTCCAACTGACAGCCGAACGACGCGCAGCAGGAATCGAGGACGCTCGTTTCCGGCAACCTACTTATTTCCGGTTCCCGGTGGGTCTTCGAGGGTCCCCTGAGGGTCCACCGATGGGTGGTGAAGGTGGAGGTGGAGTAGAAGGAAAAAAAAATGAAGAAGGGATGATGGCGGGATGAAGAGAGGCTGGCGAAGAAAGGACGAGGAGAGGATGAAGAATCGATGATGTGATTATGAAGAACGAAATCAAGAAATTATGATGAGAGGCTGAGGGGAGAATGTGTTCAAGTTGATGGAACAAAGGCGAGGAAAGTTTGAAGAGCCGATCAGGAGAGGACAAAGAGTGAATGCCACGAAGAAGAAGAAGAAGAAGATGCAGACCTCTACAGGATCTCAATTGCAATCGATAGGCGGACACGAATGCCGAATGAGTTTGTGGAAAAAATAAAGAAATCGTAATGAAATGAAATTCGCTGCTCTCATGCGTGGCCGCGACTAATTGAAGCAATTAAATTCCGGCTGATAACTTTGCCACTTGCTTGCCTCATTACCACCACGACAACAACAACAACAACAACAACAAGAACAAGAACCACAATAACAACAGAACAACCTAACATCGACAATGACTTTAACGCAAAAGGAAAAGGAGCCAGCAACGACAGACGAAGAAGTTCAACTTTAAATGATTCCATAATTAAGTCCAATTAAGGCGAACCCACGACGCTCGCTCGCACGAACTCGCTCAGGAGGTTCGGCTTCGGCTGCGACTTCGGCTTCAACTTGGACTTCGACTGCGACTGCGGCTTCGGCTTCGGCTGCGTTGCTTGAGAAGCCGAGGCAAATGAAGTCATGAGTGGAGAGTTACGAGTGTGCGGGAGGGAGGGAGGTTGAGAGAGAGACGGGTGGAGGTTCACGCACCCGCAGCTATAGACGGTGTTGTTGTTGTTGTAGTCGTAGTCGTCGTGGCTGCCGTCGTTGTTGTTGTTACCAGCCATAAATTCCCATTTCTGAAGACGAGACCACGACAATGAGGATGGAGAGGGGGAGGAGACAGAGGAGACAGAGGAGGTGGAGAAGGAGACGGAAGAGAAGGGCCTGCGGTCCACATGATGGTGGCCGAGTGAGCGAGGGCGAGGGGCGTGGCACAGACGCAATTTAAATTTTCCCAGCGCTCACTCAGAGCCTGCAGCAACAACTTAATTAAACTCTGACTTATCGGCTGCGACGACTCGCCTCCAACTTCATTCAGGGACTGGTTTAAAATGTTGACATTTCACAAAGTGGTCACAATTTCCAATTCGAATTCTCTCCGTTCGCTTCGGGCCCTGATTAGTGGGCAGCATTCGACATGAATTTCGAGGTAATTATCGTCGAAAATGTTTGGATCCGGTAATTGGGCTTAGTTATTGCGTTTTTATGAGATTTTTATGTTCTGTAATATCTCAATTTCCTATTGAGTCTTGAATTGAATAACTTTAAAATTCCCCCACCAACTATCTTCGACCTTGTATGACCTCGGATCAAAACGTTCCGCTTCCCCTGGGATTTCTTCCACTGACAAACTCCACATTAATTCACGTCATATTCATCTTCAGTCTAATCCCAATCCCTCGCTAAGCCTCGCTTCGAATCAACTTCAAATGAGCTTAAGACATAATTAAAATCTTTCATTCTCTCTCACTATCTTTCTCTGCACATCGCTCTCCATCTCTTTGATCGATCCCCAC
Source organism: Coelopa pilipes (assembly GCA_947389925.1). Lineage (NCBI taxonomy): Eukaryota > Metazoa > Arthropoda > Insecta > Diptera > Coelopidae > Coelopa > Coelopa pilipes. The sequence goes on from OX376700.1 coordinate 3,527,685, forward strand.
TTAAAACGATTGGCGCATCGTCCCCAAGGATTGTCGGAGATTTCAGCGGACAAATCGATTGTCATTAAAGAGTCATCGCAACGCACGGCGACAGCCAGACAGACAGACAGATGGACAGACAGGCTGGCAGACAGTTTGACAAACCGCCAGTTAGACAGGGAGTAGGACGTGTATGGCTGGGGGAAAGAGATGGCGGAGGCGGAGGCGGCGTCGCCAACGGAGTAGCCAAACGACTTTCTAATGAAGATTTTCCTGGTCTTCTTCGACGAGTTGTTGGTGTTCATTTTTGTTGTTGTTTTCTTAATTTTATTGTCATCTCTGTTGCCTTCCTCGCAGCGAAAATAATTCGAAATCGAAAAATAATTTAAAAGAAAAATAAGTGAAAAGAGCGATAAGTGAAAAGAGCAAGTGAAAACTGCAAGGAAGCAATGAAGGCAAAGCAAAGGGGGAGGTAGAGACGGCGAGATAGAGAGAGAGAGAGAGAGGGGCCGATGCCTGGCAACCGGTTTGGCGACCGGATTCGCTTTCATTCGACGCGATTTTCCTTTCGGGAAATTTTCCAAGTCAGTGGGATTTTTCGCGAAATCTGCGCCTTTTTGTTGACGTTGTCGTAGTTGTTTTTGTTGCGGAAGATGTGTTTGTTGTTCTCGTCGTCGTTGCTTTTGTTGTCGTTGTCGTTGCCGTTGTCGTTGTCGTTGTCGAGGTTGTTGTCGATTTCGTCGTCAGTTTGGTTGGGTTTGCAGTCGTCGTTTTTGTTGTCCTCATCCTCGTCCTCACCGTTTTCGTCGTTTCCTTTGGCGCTGACGACGGCTGACGTTAATTGCCAACGCCGACGACGCCAACGACGACGACGACAACGTCAACGTCAACGACGACTACGTTTTCCTCGCCTCCCAATCAAGACCTCGCTCGACATGCGCCTGGAGGCCCGAGGATCGCCGTCGATCGTCAATCAGAGGCGACCCCAGGCCATTGGCGCGCAGGACGGCACGTGAGGGGAGAAATTGAGAAGGGAGATGGAGGAAAATCTCTCCAGCCGAGATGGGACTTTTCGCCAATTTTCCACAAAAAGGAAAAAAGAAAAAAACATCCACAAAAACGCACACAGGAGTCGTCGGCGATTTACCAAGTTAAAAGAAAGAGTTCAAAACAACAAACTCCGGGAAAAGGGAAAATTCCCTACAACAACAACCGCGCCTGGTGAAAAATGTGCAAACAAAAAAAAACATGGCCTGGTTAAGCAAAAATCTGTTTTCATTTTTGTCTCCTTGGATTGGCTTGGAATGAAAGGGAGACGGCGAGAGCAAAAAGTCAACGGATGAAGTTGGCTGCGATGGACGAACTCGCGTCTAATGGAGGTCTCGACAGATCAACAACAAAAACCCAGAGTGAGAGAGAGAGAGAGAGAGGAAGAGGGATAGCATGCGATTGAGATGGGGGAAAGAGACGGAAATCGATTAGGAAGTTAGAACAAATACTAGAAAATGATGATAAATGACGGAGACGACGACGACGACTGAATGGCGGTGAATGGAGGGAAAAATTATAAAAGTAAAAATAATAGCAGAATCATTAGACAAAGAAAAAACAACAACAACAACTACAAACTACAAGAACAATGACGTTGCATGAGGGAATGGAATCGATCCATGTCTGGGCAAAGATCGAATGCGAAGAACAGAAAAAACAACGTAACGAACGATAGACGGACGAACGGCCGGACAGACAGACAGATGGACGGACAAGCAGGAAGCAGAGGAAGCATTCGAGCAGAGGAAATGAAAGCAAATTAGAAGAAAACTCAATTACGCTGCTTCCCTTGGCCGCTGACTTCACGCAGGAAATTATTTCAAATTAATTTCAAATGCACAAGAATATGATTTCTTTATTTTACAAATATTTCTTTTTGTTTTTTTTTTGTTTTGTTTTGACATATTAAAATTTTTAATTTTAAAATATTTATTTTTTATAAATGTTTTTCATTATTTATAGATTTCACGACTTTCTCTGATTTTATTATTTTCATGATAGCATCCTTCCTTCGTTCTCATTTCGTTAAATTGACAGAACTTTGAACTTTGATATAATGAAATTTTATAAAATGGAAAATATTTTTTTTATTTTTATAGAATTAAATTAGTTGTATAGAATTTTTTACAGCCTTTCGTTAAATATACGATTTTTTTAAATTTCTACCCTTTCATGATTTCTATCGAAATTCAATTCAACAATTCTAATAAAACTTGACAAAATGCACAAAAGTCAACGAAAGTCGCGAAATCGCTTTCCAACGAGAGAGAGAGAGAAAGAGAAAGAGAGAGTGAGCGAGATAGAGGGACAGGCGTGTGTGTGAGTGAAAGAGAGAGAGCGGGCGGGAACGAGAGAAATAAACCTACATTCGAAGACGATGGCGACCATAAAATACGGCAACGCTCTTCTTTTATGGCTAAACTCGTGATTTCGCTCACTGTACAACGAGCTGGCGTGGTTGTTGTTGTTGTTGTTGTTTTTGTTGTTGTTGTTGTTGTAGTGGTTATTTTGCTGTCGTTCCTTTTATTTCCGTGGCCTGCTACACTTTTATTCACATAAATGCCGTTAATTGTCGGAGACTTAAATGGGATGGAGGCGAAAAAACCGGACGCCTCCGAGTTTTTATGGCTCCAGCTGGACCGAGCCTCTGGGTGGCTCCCGCGAGGCCCCGAAGAAGTGGGGCTGTGGGGCAGCCTAGGCTTTTATTAATGTCATTATTTATGCATTTGTTTATTTTTTATATTTTGTACAATTTTTCAAATTTTCAAAATTTTCAAAATTTTCTCTAAATTCTGATATTCAGGAAATTCTTTCATGACTTTATGGACTTTTTCCATTTAATTTAATTTTTGTTGATATCTTCTTGGTGATATCTTCCAAAAATTAGACATGTATTTTTTTAAATTCTGACTACCACTAAATCTAATTTTCAATATCATTATCTTCTGTCATTAAGAGATTTCGGCATGAAATCGGAAAATAACAAAACCTTTCTTATGAAAATGTCTCGTTTGGGCTTACAAAAGTCAAAGAGACGATTACGAAACTCCTGGGTTCCCCTCAGCATTTCTTCTACTATTTTGCAACGAGCCTCGCTCACGCCCAAAACACCTCGCATCGACTCCGAACTCACCTGAAATGGAAAAGAACAAACGATTTTATTGGAGGATTAAGCGAATAAAGGAATTGTTATTGAACGTTACAGAAAGAAATTGGGCAAAATCATGAATATTTTATGATAAACACAATCTTTTTGTAAAGTCGATTGCAGTAAAAAACCCAAACAAATCAGTGAAGAAAAAACTCAAACTCAACTCTTTTATGCAAATTTCGTTCCATTCGAATCAATTGAATTTGAAATGATGCACCACGAAGCCATACGAAAAGTCTCCAAAGTCTCTCCGAAACTACTCGAGCGCACACTTGAGCACCAACTCAAGAAGTCGTCGGAAGAGAGGAAGAGTGAGGTGGAGAGGGAGAGGGTGGGGAGGGGGGTCGAGGATGGTGTAGGAGGAGGAGGCGGGAAATCCAATTACCGGCCCACGTGACAATTTGCGCTCTCGACGAAGAAGAAAGTTTCGTCGACAGAAGACCTGCATGGCCGAGCAATGGAGGGAGCGAGGCGAGAGAAAGAGCGAGGTGGCGGCAAAGAAAATGCAGCCACGGCGAGAGGAAGAGAGACGAGTGCGTGTGTGTGTGGTGGCTGAGTCAGGGCGTGGGGCAGGTCATGGGTGGAAGCAGAGGAGGAAGATCGAACCGAAGACCGAGCGCGAAGGTTGTGGATTCGGACGACGACGGCGACGACGACAGGCCGTGGAAACGGGACAATGGGAAGTTGTTGAGTGTTGACCACTGAACAAGTTGGAAAAAGTAGCAGGACTTGTGGAGTGTCAACTGGAGTGGCGACTTCAGCGTTTTTAGTCAGTCTCTGACAATACAAACTTTTTGGGACACAACTTTTTCCAAAGGGCAAAATCTGCCATTTGCTTAGAGCCAACAGAGACGACTGGAGATTTTTTTACAGAGACCTTCCTCAAAAAAGCAAAAAAAAAAACACGATTGACACTACTTTTTCATTAAAGCTACTCCGCCGTTCACAAGCGTCCAAGAGTTGCTGAAGTTGCTCGAGAGCGAGTACAAAAAAATTGATTTTTTTCTTCATTTAAATTTTTCATAACTCCAGGAAACAACTACAACTACAACAACAAATTAGTCAGCTCGAGGCGCGTCCGTCAGCAGTCGCTTAATTTATGCGCCAACACGAGGCCGACGGAAATAGAGGAAACTTTTGTTTCATAATTGAATATTTGAGTAAAGCGATTGCAGTCTGTCTGTCCTCTGCCGTCGCTCTGCCCATCACTCTGTGCATCTGTCTGTCCGTCGGTCTCTCTGTCGGTCTGTCCATCCATCGGTCTTTTAAAGTTGGACTGAGTCAACTCCAAATTCATCAATATTTCATGGTTGGTTTGGTATGACTAAAGAAATATCAATGGAATACATTTTAGTTCAACTAATTTAATTTAATTAATAACATTTACTTATAATGATTTACGCATTTGATTTTTTGATAGAACCAAATTTGTGCTTTCGCAGACTTTGATCTTATATGAAATATTGAACTAAGGTGTTTCTCATTTATTTTTAATAGCCCAGCAATCTTCTCGGAAACGGCCAGAGCAACCCCCAGCTCCCCAAGAAACCACCTTCGCCTCGCGTGACTCATCGTTAGAAGCTGTCGTGCGCCGTAGGAGTTGACGTCGATTGCAATTTTTTTGTTTGTTCTTGTTTTTTTTCTCTCTTCTCTCCAATTTTGTTGTCGTCACCTTGATACCAATTTGAATGGAAAAACTCTCCGACACGGCTCAGACGTCGCACATCGCCATCGTCGTCTCGTTGTCGCCGTCTTCGTCCCAGGTCGCCGCCGTCGTCGTCGTCGTCATCGTCGTCATCGTCACGGCGAGATGCAATTTTAATGCACTAATAAATGGTTGTCGTGGCGATGACAGCTCTGGTGCAGCGATCAATTACGGCGACGACGCTGTCAGGTGGGTGGCGTGATGAGCTGAGGTGTGGTGAGGAGGAGGTGGTGGTGGTGGAGAGAGGGATAGTGGTGAGAAGGTGGCGGCATGGCGATGAGAGATGGTGGATGTGTGGTGAGGGGAGTTGGTCCACTTGACGGCGAAGAGAAGGTGGTGAAGAAACGGGTCGCGAGGTGTGGCCGCGGAGAAATTCGCAAATGGCCCGGACCCGAAGTGTAGAAAGTGGGTTCGGCAGGCTCGGAATCGGACGAGGACTGCGGAGTGAAGGAAGAGGGCGAGGACGAGGACGGGGGGAAGGTGGAACCGATTGCGAGAATTCCTATTCATAAAAATTAATAAAATAAAAGCACAATAAAATAAATAACATAACCAAGTTGAAAAATAATTATATAAAAAAAAAAATAATAAAATAAAAGAATAATCAAAAAAAAAAGTATGATGAAATAAGAATTCAATTGACTCCATTCTTCAGTGGAAAAAACACATAAATCTAAATAAAAAACTATTTGGAGTTCTTCCAACGAGGCGGAGCACGAAGCAATTTCCACTGGCCCCTCCCCCCACCGCCCCCCGCGCACCCGCCTCGCCCTCCTCGGAGTCGCGCAAATTCTTCTACGAGTAACATTGAAAATATGATATCAAAGGTGATTCACCACTGCAACGAAAGCAATGACCTCAAAAATCGAACAGAGCCGCCGGCAAGAGTGGGCGTCGCCGGCGTTGCCATATTTGTGCAAACCGCCGCGTACAAACGACCAAGCGACGGACAGACAGACCGAAAGACATACAGATGGACGGGCGAATAATTAAGACGAAACTCCGCAATTAATTGACAACCGCGCAGTGAACAAATCGAACAGAACAGAAGTGAAGTGAAGAGAAGAGAACAAGAAAAGTCATTTGATTCCTCTTTTGGGTTAATGACAGCAATCGTTTTTTCTTTTGTATGATGTTCGTTTTGTTTTATCGATCTGCGAACGTTTATTTCTCGATTTCAAATGTTTGATTCTGGTCTTTTTGTTCTCGTATATCTTCGTGTTTATCTCTCATGGATTTTGTTCTCCATGTAGCTTTATAATTAGCTTTCTACTCCACCGAATTCAAACCACCGACTTCCCTCCTCGCTTTCCCTCTCGCAAATCCACTCATTCACCTTCTCTCTCTCTCTCCCCGGCTGTCTTTCGCGTTGGTCCCCGGCCTTAAACCGCATTTCGCGTTCACTCGCAGTTTTTTATCCACCTTTGGAGACTTATTTTCACTTGTAGACTTGTGCTACTTCTTGGCGCGAAATTAATCATTCACTTAATAGATTCTTCTCTCCGCAGCCTCTCTCCCCTCTATCACTTCTCTCTTGCCTTCTCTACCTTCCCGCGTTCCTTTAATTTACGATCTTTCGATTTCTTTTCTCTGCCTCTGCTGAACTCTTGACGTTCTGCCAGATTTGGCTACAGCGAAACCTCTTCATTAATAACCTTTTATTCATCTGTCCAGGGGGAAGGAAACTTTGAACAATCGACGTCATCACGGCCATTGACAAGTGTTTTAATTTCTTTTTTACCATATGAAAATTTTCGCAATGCTTTGTTATGCAAAAACCAGCTTGTTTCTTTTTTGCAATTCAGAATCGAAGTAAAATTAGGATTTATAAATTTATTATTATAGTTTTTTCTTCACTTTTATCTTTTTATATCTTGAAATTTATACTTTTTTTTCATTCTGAACATTTACGAACACATTTTTCAAACGTGTATGCTGAGGTGTTTTATCGTAGCTTAAATTAAATAAGCAATTTTTAAAACCTAATTGTAAAAATATGATAAAAATCTAAAATAAAATGAAATGAAAAAATCTGCATCTCGTGTAATTGAATCTCCCCATTTGCCATTACCGTGATGATGGATAATTTTCGCAAAAACTTCAAGTTTATTTCCATGTCCAAGCGGAATCCAACTCGTGTGGATTTCGCGAAAATTATCGAGAGAACTCATATTGGGAAAAGTATGTCAGACAGATTGGTCGGGTCGGTATCGAGTGATTGATTGACCCACTAACAAACAAATGTGCGAATGAATGATTGAATGAGTGAGTGAACGACTGCATCATCTCCATCTGTCGCTGGTCTGGCCAACGCTTGAAACACGAATTTTCATTTTTTTTTTTTTGCAATTTTTTTGACTTCTTGTTTTTATTTATTTTTGCCATTTAATTATTGAAATTAAAATTAATGACTGAGATTATCGAATTATGCTCGTCGTGCAACTACTCGGCACGTCCATCTGCCAGCACGCTCCAATCAATCGGCAAGCTGGGGACCCTGATTAGCGCCGCCAGCCAGAGTTGCCACGAGATCGCGAGCAGCACAGGGGGGAGATCGCGGGAAGTCAACGAGAGAAATTTCGAGGAATAGGTGAAGAATTCAATTAAAATTAAATTGAAAATATTTGAAAGGAAAGAGTGAAATAAGGAAGAAATAGTTTAAAATTGTGAAAAATTCCATGAAAACTTAAATTGAAAGTATTTGAAAGGAAAGAGTTACATGAGTAAAGAAATAGTTTAAAGTTTTAAAAATCTTTATTACGAACTGTCTTTGGGTGATGAAAAGTGATAAAAACCAAGCCAAGCCTCGAAGAACCCCAGAAAATAAATCGCAAGCCCTCGGGGGCTGAGAGAGGAGGAGAAGCAGAAGGAGTGAAAGAAGAAGACGGAGAGAGAGCGAGGTGGAGATGAATCCGACAAGGACCGAAGTCGAAGTCGCCCGGAACTGTGGAAGTCAGGGGAACCCGAGCAGCAGCCAGTGCTGGGCAACAGCTGTTGCCCGCAGACACCTCGCTTTATTCGTCCGCCCGTATGTCGTCCCTCTGTCTGTTAGTCCACCATCTCCCCGTCTCTTTCTCTACACATTTGTCCACCATCGCCAACCTCCCTTTCTCGCCTCCGTCCTCCATCGACCGTCCTCCGATCGATCATCCGGGCCGATCTGTGGGTCTTCGAATGTCTGCCTTTCGGCCTCGCTGTCGGTCTGTCTGACTGTCTGTCTGTCGTTCCTCTCAGTATGTCGCTGACTTTCCCAGTATGTCTCCGTCCTGTCTTTCGTAACATTTGCTTGTCTTTCACTCCAGTCCGTCCGCCACTCAAACTGTCTGCTAGTCTAGTCTATCTCTCTGCCGATCCGGCTGTTGATCTAACTAGCCGCTGTTTTTCTCACTCATCTGTCTAGATTTCCGTCCATCTGTCCGTCCATCTCTCCGTCCATCTGTCCGTCCATCTGTCCGTCCCACTGCCTATCGGTGTCGTCGTTCGTGCCTCCATCGCTGATCGCATGCTCACGTTTGTTGTCGCCGTCTGTCGTCGGGTTTCTCTGTTACTTTGTCTGCCTTCTCTTTTGTTTTTGCCCCTTTCACACCTTGCTTTTTGTTTTTGTTTCTGTTATTTTTCCTCTTTTGCTATTTCTTTGAATGTTCCATGCTAGTTGGTTGTTGTTTTGCTTGCAGTAGATGTTGTTATTGTTATTGTTATCACAGTAGTTACAGTTGTTGTTCTTGTCACTGAAGTTGTTGTCGTTCTTCTTCTTCTCGTTACTAAAGTAGTTGCAGTTGTTGGCTCAACAACAGGTTAAAAACTAGGTTGTCAGTTCAAACACGATCGTGTTCTCAGCTGTTCTTCCCAACTTCCCACCCCCCCTCTCCCTCTTTCGCTCTTTCTCTTTCTCCTCTCTTTCTCTCTTCCTGCAGTCGGCCGATCAACTCGATTCGACTCGACTCGACGTTGTCACCACGTTTAACCGGCATTTCCCCCGCCTGCAGGTCAATTTGTCTCACTGTGCCGCCATCTCGCTTCCACGTTATCGCTCACTCTCCTCTTGCCTCTCTCTCCCTCTCTCTCGTCCTCTGCAAAGCCGTCTCTCGCTCGATGAATGAAATATGAGTCCACGAAGCATCCGAAGCCTGGGCTCGAATCCGGCGTTGCCATCTGTGGAATCGTTACGTTCTCATTCACAAATCTTTCCCTGGCATTTCTTCCATTTCATGCCCATTTCTCACTCGTGTTGTTTTTTTTTTTTTTTTTCATTTTCTTCTGTTTTTTGTCTCCCCTTCCTCTCTCCCCTTTCACTGTCTGTCGGCTCGAGTTCCGTGCTAACATTTCAATTAATCCACGGATTAGCATTAGAGCATTAGAGTTAACGGTGGTTTCGGATTTTATAAGCTTCTAATGGGGATTTTTATTATTATTATTATTTTTGCTATCATAAATAATTCACTGTAAATTAGATTCTTTGACTAGTAGCATATAAATTATATATGTATATATTTTAAAATTTGTATGAATAGTAATTTAATTAAAATATTTGAAAATGTGAACGGTTTTTGGCAAAATGAAATGAAATAAAAATTGTTTTTTTAATTTAAAATTTCTCTTCAATAATATTTATAATTTTAAGAAATTGTTAAGAATTGAACTACTTTAATGTAATGACTAAGAGACTTTCATCGTGAAACTTTCCGCCGCCGTGAAAAGTGCCTCTTTCTCTTCTTCTTCTTCGGTTTCAGTGCCGCCCCTTGGCACAAATTTCTTACTTATTTCGCTTCTCTCTTTTTTTTTTTTTTTGTTAATTCCTATCATTCTCGCAGTTCGTCTTGTAAGTCGATCCGATCTATTTTTCTAATAAACCCAGAAAATCGGAGCGAGCCAGAGGTGGCAACGACATAAGGTGGCAGCAACACGAACAACAACAACAATAACAACAACAATAGCCACTTAATGCAGCGCTTTCACGGTTCTGCTTTTACACGATTTCGTGTCAAACGGCGAGTTGACTTTAATGACAGTTCAAGCTGTCAAAGTGACGGACGTGCGACGTTCGTGTCACGGAGGAGGCGGAAAATCGGGTAATCGGAGAAGTTGTTGTTTTTGTAATTCTTTGACGTGCTTTGAATAAATATGTTTTTATAGAAACTATCAGTATCTATCATTTGTATGTTTATTTTTTAATTACATTATACAATTCATCACAAATTTATAGCACGGATTTAAAAACAGTGGTTTTAGTTATAGTCTATCGATTTTGCGATTAAGATTTTTATTAATATTTATTAAGCCTTTTCTCTTTTTGATTTTTTCACCACAAACGAAATGAGGAAAAATGAAAAATTGGGCAACTCTGTCAGTAAACAATTGCAACGACAAAATGCAAACAAGAAATATTCACTTCGCAAACTGTTTGTCAAATGTCGAACATAAACAAAATGACGCCATGGAGTTTGACATTTGTTTGGAAAAAATTAATAAAATACGAGAAAAAATGCGTTTCGAAGAAAGCAACCATTTGTCCCGTTGTTGTAAAACAACAACAACAACAAGAAAAACATTACTAAGAAAAAATCAAAGCCAATTTGCGCCCAGATGTTAAATGATTTTCGCCCTCTCTCTTTCTCTCCCTCTATCTGTGCCTTGTTCAAACAATTGCGGGCATTTTTTGGTCGTTGATGTTGTTTTTTTGTTGTTGTTGTAATGAAGGCGTTGGACAAGTTGATGTAATGCAGTTGTTGCGGTTGTTGTTGTTGTTGCAAAACTTTCACCAACGTCTTAAAGTCTCAGTTTTAATGTAAACCGAGATCAAAGTAAATAATGAGAAAAATAAAAAAGCAATGCAGAAACTTAAAATTAAAGACAATTTTCTTCCATACAAAAATGTCAACTTTTTATCGCCAGCGATTGGCAACACTGACGAAGTTGCGTCATTAATTGGATCAAAGTCGATCACATTTTTTTTGTATTATTCATTTTCTTTGCTATTTTTTATTTGTTGCCTTGCCTTTTTTTCAATTAGTTTTTGTGGTTTTCTCAACAACCGCCTTTTTAAACAATTTTTCTATTTTTTATTTATTGTTTTTTTTTGTCTTCTCATGAAAATAGAGACAGAGACATGTGGATTTCTTTTATCTCGTTAACAATGAGACTTTTCTATCCATTACACTTGTTATATAATGGATTTCTGCGGTTCCGACATTTAATTGAATTTCAATCAATGTTTAATTCAAAAACTACAATGATCGATAGTTTTTCCGTTTTTTGTGGAAAGATTGAAATTATATAAAAACAATATTTGATGGTAAAAAACAAAAAAAAACAAAAATTTTAAATTACAATCTAAAAAGTAAAAACTATCGAAAAAACTATCAAAAATTGTTATAAATAATATTAAAATTAGAAAAAAAAATTGTATGCCAGCAAAATAAAATAGGATTGCAAATATTGTAATTAACAGAGTTGCCACTGGAGAGGCAGAGCCTTATTTGGCGTTGCCATGTTTTCCGTCGAATGGCGTGCGCGGCGACCGCGCGACAAAACATTCGTTAAAAAATTCCAAATAAAGCCGGCGACTGATTGAAGTTGTCGCCAGTGCGCCAGACGACGTCGACGACGACGACGAAATAAAGAAATAAATAAATAATCACTGAGATATAAATAATTAAGGCTCTTGTAATGAAAACGAGTACATCATGTCAAAATAGATTTTTGTAATCATTAAAAAAATTTTCTTTAAGTTAAAATGTTCAAAAAAAAAACCCCACCAAATCAAAAGTTTCCAAAAAACGACCAAAAAACGTTTGCCATAAAAAGGAGCCCATAAAAATGTGTCACTCGCAATGACGTCATTATGTCTGACACAGTTTGTTAAGTTGTCGTGATTTATGTCGATCCAGGGCATCCAGAGTTCAGCAGCCCGGAGACCACGACACAGCATGCGATCGATCTAATTTCGGCTTTCGCTCTTTATTTTTGGGGCATTTTATGGTTTCTTTTTTAGGTTCGCACTGGGATTTACTGGGCACGTTCGTTCCGTGCGGTCCCCCTGGACCCCGCGCCGGCGAGTCCTGCCACGATCACGTTTTATTCTCGGATATTCACCTTAGCTCCCAATTCATCGCTACAACGAATTTTTCATATACACCTTTTTTCCCTCTGAATTAAAAATTTTCTGCTTCCTCTTAGGTCACTCGAACGCCTCGCCGTCGCTTCCCCGGTACCTCATTTTCGTGGATCCCCCGCCGCTCCCCTCTCGCTCCACCCGTTTTTTTTTTTGTATTTTTTGTGAAGTTTTTGCTCCACCGATCGTGACACGGGGAACCTCCGAGTGGGAGCTGCTTGAGTCATAATTTATTTCTTCGAATTGAATTCTCTTCTTTTCTATTTTTGTCATATATTTTATTTTTATAGTTTTTGATTTTTTGCGGCGGTTCTTGAGTTTTGTTTTTGTTTTTTTTTTCGTTAGCATGTGGAGTTTTTATTTTCATTATGATTTCAGTCATATTTTAGCATTTGCTGAGATCTTTTCAAATGTTGAAATTTTTTTTTTTCATTATTATTATTATTTTTACATTATTTCAAATATTTTGGTTTTCATATACTTTTTATCATTAATTTTGTTTTTTCCTTTGTCGTACTTTTTGCTCATTTTTTTCCTCATTTACACTTGATTTTGTTAAGCAGATTTTTGTTATTTTTAAATGGCTTCATTTGTGGTTGTTGTTGTTGTTTTTGGCTTCTTCTATTGCCATTGTTGTTGCCGATTGCTATTTGTTGTTATTTCTATTGATATTTCGATTGGTTTTCTGTTTCGGTCTCCATTGTCTATATTGTTGTAATAGCCCGTGTTGTTGTAAATGTCAGCTAGTTGTTGTTGTTGTTGTAATAGCCAATGTTACTGTACTTGTCTGTGTTGTTGGAATGACTCCTGTTGTTGTATTTGGCAACCTTTACTTCGGCTTCCAGTGATCGCGCGAGCTTCGTGCGTCTCGAGCTCTTGAGACGTGTCGCTGATGTTGGCTGCGATATCACCATCGCAAGAACAACAACAACAACAACAGAATATCTAGCAACAACAATTAGAGTATAAGATGAAGAACACCGAAAACAACTCATGCGTGGAATTTGGTTAAAACCGAATCCACGATGCTCGAGGCCCCATCGAAACCAGATCCGCAGACGGCCCGCGGATCAGACGAATGGACAGACAGACCAATGGGTAGACAGACAGACAGTCAGGCAATCGGACCAGGGACAGGGAGACAGAGACAGACAGCTGCCCAGACCAGTGATAGGAAAACTGAATCCAGACACAACTTGTACTCGTATTTGCAATGAATGAACGCAATCATTTCCTTGCAACAGACGCAATAAATTGAATGTCATTTCCTGTCGCCACGGAAACGGAAGTCAAACAATGGGCCAGGATAATTTTGTTTTATTTTTATTTTCATTTCGAATGACTCGACACATCGTGCTCCAGTCATGTGAAGGGATGTCGTTCGCCCGAGGAAACTCACCACACCAGAGCTGACATATGCCGATATCAAACTCACCACGCTACGGTGGACATCGGAATGCGGACGATTTCCTGAATATATTAGAAACAGTGGCGAATAGGAGAACAGAATAACGCGAATACAACAACACGACCACAAAAAACGGTCGTAGCTGCCCATGGAAGGTAAAGTGAAGGGAAGCAGTCAAGAGGTTCGCATGTTCAAGGCTCATTAGGCGGAAGGACACCTGAAATGGATGTAAAAAGTCCATCGGACAGGACGACAAGGGACAGGTAGACAGCGACCTGTCGACGGAGAGGACGGGGGAGGAGAGGAGGGCGATTAGGAAGGGTCAAAAAGTCAAAAAATGAGAACGAGTCGTAGAAGATAAGGTGAAAAAACTCGGAAAACAGAGACAGGAAGACAGAAATTTGATAGAAGAACGTTTTTATTATCATCATAAAAAAATACACAAATTGAGAAAATCAACCACGAATCAATTTTTTGTTGGTGTTTGTTTTTTTTTTTCAATTTTAACACCTTCATCCAAGAGGGCGAAACTCGTTCGGATCGCTTCCGTTTCCTGTTGACGTCTGTCATGCAATCGCGAAATTTGCGTGAAACATTGTCTGAAGCGTTCCCACCCATCTCTCAGTGTCTCTATCTCTCTCTTTCTCACTCTCTCCCTCTCGTCCTCCTTCCTCGCATAATCGCGTGCAAAAGTTTCCGACCGACCGCCAACACCATCGATCCGGCAACGCCTCACGCTCTCAGCGGCATTTCGTCATTTCTCCCATGTCGTCATTTCATCATTCCACCGTTAGGCTTCTTCTTCTTCGTCTTCTTCTTTTTCTCCTCCTCGACTGAGCGCCCTTTGGGATGCAAATTTGAGCAGTTGGGCGAGCGAAGGAGAGAAGGAGACGAAGGGGGAGCTCAAGAAGAAGAGTAACAAACGGCGAGGGTTAGCAAAAGAGTGAAAGAGCAAAACAAAAATGGAGAGAGAGGGAGTGATAAAGAGAAATATGAGGGGAAGAGAGAGCAAGCGAAGCGTTTCGAGACCTTTTCGTGACCTTTTGTCCATTGTGTCAAGGTCGTTCCATGACGCTCTGCCACGTTGCGATCGGTGTCGACCTCACAACATCGTTAGCGCGTCGCCCGAGGGTCTCGAGGGACCGGCTCCGGTGGAGGTGGAGGCGCTTGGGCCGGCGAAGTCGCTTCAAGAGGTCGCCATCGGGGATTCCGTGAGTCGTCGCCATTCGAGGGCGCCAAATTTGATGTAATTAAAATTGGCATTTGTGGAAAAATAATTGTTGTGGAAAGAAAACTCGTTGCTGGAGAGGGACGAAGAGAATGAGGGGGCGAGGGGAGCGAGCGAGATTGAAGGGATCTGGGCGCGCCACGCACAGGGTGACTCAGGGTGTCGAAGACGAATCGAGGTCGTCTGTGGAAAAAAATGATGAACAAAAAAATGTCTGAACTCACTTTTCAGTTGGGATTTTTGTTTCATGACGTTTTTATAATTTAAGTTTAAATTTATTTTATCGTTAAAACATAAAAAATACAAAAAAATGTCGAAATTGATTATTTTAATTTATGTTTAAAAAACATCGCTTTGCAATAAAAAAATAATGGACCGAAGAAAACAGAAAAGAGAATGAGAAAATTACAAAAAATAAAGTGAAGTAAAAAATTCTCCGTGGAGAATTTTTGCAAGAACAGAACATGGCAATTTCAGCAACAAGAACAACAACAACAACAGCAACAACAACAGTAATGAGAGCAACATCCACTTCAGCAGGAACAACGACAACAACAACAACAACAACAGCGACCACGCATAGAACAATGGACGGCAGAACAATTTAATTGCTGATAATTAAAGTGGAGGAATTCCTTCTAAGCAAATAAAACATAAAAACCAAGTCCATGAGAACATGGAGAACAAACGGCGGAAAAGCATTTGAAGCGCGAATATGTTGCGAAATGTGAGATAGAGGGAATATGGGGAAAATTAAACAACAACAACAACAACAATTGCAACCACAATGGAAACAGTACAATGCATAGCAAGGAAGCATGGAATGCGAAGGCGAAACAAATGAGTTCGTACAACAAGCGCAACAACAACACAAGAATTGAAGGCAGTTTATTATGATGGCAACAACAAAATAACAACAAAGAGTCATCCAAAAGTTCTCACAAACCGCGGCAGAGGGCGCTGCAGTCGCTTTTATTTTTAGTAAATTTTTATTTCTATTACTTGGGAATTTTTTTTTTTAAATTATTTCTTCTTTTTTGAACGAATAAATTTCCGTTTATTCCTCGAGCTGCGTTTAATTTTACAAATGCGGTTAAATGCAGCGAGCAACATACGCAACAACAACTACAAAAACAATAACAAAAACAACAACTTGCAAAAAGAAACCGAAATCCCAAACAATACAGAAAAATCAAACAAAATGCCGGCATAATTACAACAACACAGCCAACAACAACAACAATGTGTTGTGTTGTGTTGTGTTGAGCTGTGCTGCCAGACTTTATATCAGTAATGAGCAGAACGACAACAACAACAACAACAACAGCAACAACAAAATGTAAACAAGTCCAGTGCCGCGGTCGTCCACACTGAGAGAATCGAGAGGTTGAAAGAATTTTATTGATTGAAATATTTTTCGCCCAATTCAAATTGGTTTCAAAAATCAATTTTCATATTTCACAAATACCATTTTTAAATTTTTCTCTTAATGCCAGGTAATTAAAAATAACAATTAATGAAATGAATTTAAGGAATTATTTAACAACCACATCAATAATTTCAAGGTCTTCTCTCACTCACTCTCATCAGATTTCGCGCTCTCGATCGTTAAATCCATCCGAGTTAAATGGATTTTTATTGAAATAATAATAAATAATTAATCATCGTCAGGTGAAGTTTATTTTCTCATTAATAGAAAAAACATTGCAAATAAAAACATTAAAAATAAAACCAAAACTCGTTGCGTCTTACGTAATAAGGCAATGCAAGCCACGACAACAACGACAACAACAACAACAACAAAGCAGCTTATCGCCATTCCTTGCTGTTGTTGCTGATGGTGAAAATTATACCAAGTCGACGCCGTCATCATCACAATCATCACCATATGAAATGTGATAATTGAAAATATGATGTCATGTAATTATGATGCCTGTTGTTATTGTTGTCATTGCTGTCTGTTGTTATTATTGTTGTTGTTGGGGCTGTTATTTTGATTGCCTTCGTTGTTGTTGTTGTTGCTTCATGATAACACAGATGACGTTGATTAAAACTATTGCTGTTGTTGTAGCATAAATAATTATTTTATTGTGTTTATGTTTTCCATTTATATTTTCAATGTTGTACATTGTATGAAATTATCGCAGTTGTTGTAAATTATATATCATTCAAATGGTCACGTTGTTTTTGTTATTATCGGGAATTAGCTGTAGTTGTTGTTTTTGTCGAGTTCTCTCTAAATATTGAGTTTAATTTTGTTTCATGGCATGTCGTGTTTCATCGTATTGTGTTCCAATTGCCGTTGTTCGATTTCGTTGTTGTTGTTGTTGTTGTTGTTGTTATGACTATCGACAGCTGGGTTTATTTGCATTTCCTCGCTCTCCGCTCTCCTCCCTCCGCGTCCACTCTCCACCTTCTCATCTTCCTATCAATTGCTCTCTCTCTCTCTCTCTTCGGTCTGCCATTTCAATTTCAATGTTTCAATCGATTTATTTAATCACAACATTTATTATCACAATTCAACCATATGTTTTGACTTTACTATTTTCGTTTCTATCTTGTCTGGTTTTTGTTTCTTTCCTGCCATTGTTTTATTTTCTTCCTGCCCTGTTTTTGCTCCATTGCATTGTTGTAGCAAACTCTGACGTATTTGAGAAATCATTATGAATATGATTTTAATCACTTGAGCAAATGGAAGACTCCGCTCTTATCACCGGATCAAGGTTCTTAGTCACAAAATGACAGCGTTGCCAAAAGTTGTGATTTATTGCGCTTATTTTTAAAGTCTCTCTTGTTTACAGAGGGATTTGGTAGAGCTTTCGAGGGTTCCTCGTTTCATTTTTCTCTGGTTCTTTTCTCTCAGATTTCGCTTTCATTTCCTGATATTTTTTATTGTGATTTTAATTAATTTTGTTTCTCTTCACAACTCCAAAAATAATATGTAACAAAATTAAAATAAAATCGCATAAATAAAGAGCCGAATGTGAAGCATTTATTTTCTTTGATCTAAAAATGGAAATACTGTGAGAGGAATAAAAAGGGCGAGCAAAAAATGGGGATGGCGAGAAGTGGGAGCTGCTGCTGCTGCAGCGTCGGTGTGCGTGGGCTGTCGAGAGCAGGCGTGGTGTCGTCGGGCTGATCGGCCGATAAAGGACAACAACAACAACAACAACAACTACGAGAACCGCACAATGACAACAGCATCGATGAGGACAGAAGAGCGAGAGGGACGGAGAGAAAACAACAGCAACAAATAAATGGAGCGTAAAATATGCAGAAAATGAGAGTTGAAGCAGGTGCCGCTGACACGACCCGAAGCCGAAGGGCGTCGAGCGAGGCTGAGGAGCCGACGGAGGTCGAGGGAACCGGGACAAGCCGTTGGGGGTCGGGCCGGCGTCGCCACCACTGCAGTGAGAAGGAAATCGAAAAGGGACCAAAATCAACACTGGCCACAGGGAACTCAAATAGAGGCAAAAGGGAAATTAAATAGAGACAACGGCAGCAACAATGGAGGAAGATAAGATTAGCGAATGGGCCGCAGTGGAAGCTAAGCTGAGCTGAGGTGAGGATATTTTAGGTTATGGGCGAGAGGGGACCCTTCGGAGTCCCGGATCCCTCGGCACCCGGGAACCCAGGAACAGCCACCAGCAATGGTTTTGAGAAGTTTGTGTACGAATTAAAAGCACGTTCAGATCCGGCTTCGAGTCTGCGACGGTCGGTCGTAAACCTGGCCGTGGTTCCACGATGTCTCACGGGGACTTGTAACACACACACACACACACACACACACAGGCACTCGGTGTAGAAGCCATTCTTCATCACGACAACAAAAGCTTATCTGCACGATTACATCATCACGTGTCAGTTGTAAAAACCTATTAAAATGTAGAAGTGTTTCTATGGCAAGAAGTGGGAGAAAGGGGGGGAGAGAGCGAGAGCAGAGAGTGGCAGAGGAAGAAAGCGAGCGAGCGAATGAGTTGGAAACCCATTTCGATGTAAATCCAAGCAAACACAGCAGTTCGGAGAAAACAAATGAAGCGCAAAACAATTGAAAACACGTAGAAACCAAACAGGCCAGAGCGAGACCGACAAAGGCAAGTCGAGATAGAGAGAAGGAAGAGATGGACAGAGGAGAGAGAGGGAGAGACAACTTCGGCTCGTCTGCTGTGGATAAACATCTGGTTTGCCTCCAACTCCCCTCGGAAGCCCAGGTCGACCCGACATCGGCTCCGGCTCCGTCTCCGAGTTCCAGCGAAAGCCCCTCGGCCACGCCCCGCACCGGAGGCTGGTGCCAGCGACGCTTTTCTCTCGGTGTAATTGGAGACCAGCAAAAGTTCAGAAAGGTCTCCAGTTGCTGTTGCTGTTGTTTTTGTTGTTGTTAATTATTTTCATTTCAATTTTTCCCCGTCCTCATTTTTCGCAATTGTAAATTTATAGTCTGTAATATTTCAAGAATTTCACTTCTTTGTATATTTATTGCAATTTTTTCTTCTTCGAACTAGAGAAGTTATTTATTAAAACTATTTTCATTTTTTTATTTTTTTTATTTTTTTTATTTTTTTATATTTTTTATATTTACCATATACATCAATATTCCAATTGCCGTAATCAATAATCAATTGCAATCAATGAATTATTTATATATTTTCTTTATACACAATTTAAGGAATATAAAATAATCAAATTAATTAAATATATAAAAACCATTGAATTATGGAAAAATCAAAAAATGTATGTTAAAAATTTACAATTTTTTTTAAATGTTTATGATCACAATGAAATGAGTGATATATGAACAACATTAGGTGCTTTTTGTAATATTTCTCTCTCATTCTCTTCTGCTACTTCTTCCACTCCGTTCAATTTGCTTCACCCCAAAAACACCACGCCCTCGCCCCGCCCTCTCCTAAATAGTTATCTATGTGTGTGTGTGTGTTTCAATTCACTCCCTCCAACTCCTCATTGCCGTCGTGTTTCATGCCATCCATTTATCATCCTGCACTTCAGCGTTCGCCTTCTTTTCACCTGCCTCGTTACTTATTCCCTTTCTGCTACGCGCTGCGCCCCAGGCCAATGAGCCAATATTTGCATCACTCACTCACTCACTCACTCATTCACTCATTCATTCATTCTTGGCCACATTTTCCCTCGATTTTTCTGTCCACTGGGCAAATATGTTTGCGAACAATCACATGGACACACATATTTGCCAACAAGTGTTTTTTTCCACTCTTATTTCTTTGGAACACAAATGGTTTCGAAATAATTTGCATTTCTGGGGAAGCGAAGAGTTGTCGATGACTGCGGACAGATAGGGCGACAGCGGACAGACGTTTAGAAAGTCTGCGGGCGGAAAAAAAGTCGGGTCTGGAGGAATCGGCTCTGGGTCATCAACGGCGAGAAGAAAAGTCGACTTTGCATGAATTCCTCAAAAAACAGGAACAGGTTTTTTCAAGAGCCTCCAACTGCGACAACTCGGATTTTTCACTACGTGGTGCCAGGTAATTTTGAAATTATTCTTTTATTGAATTTTTAATGCATTTTTAGAATTAATTTTGCAATTAATTTTTTTAATTAATTTCATAACTTATGATTTTATGAAATTTTCAAATGCATTTTTAAACGAATGTTCTCGAATTAATTTGTAACTAATTTTGACCCTTTTAATTAATTTCATAATTTATTTTTCAAATTAATACTTCAATGAAATTTATTCACAAATTAATTTTCCTGAATTAATTTTTGATTAGTTTTGAATTTATTCTTCAATAATTTTGAATTTATTTTTCAATCATTTTGGCAATGATCTTTTCAAATTAATTTAACTAGTTAACAAACAATTTTTTGTATATATTTTTAATTTTTTTTAATAATTTGTATTCCTTGCATTTCTTAATTTATGCATGGAAAAAATGCACGCTTTTAACAAGTTCTCGATTGTTGTCTGATTTATTTAGCATTTGTTGTTGTTTGGCGAGAACCGCAAACCGCGTTGCCAGATCGCAGTCGGAGCACGACTTCCGTAAAAGGAGCTGCCCGCGTGGAGAAGGAATTTCGAGGATGCTGCTAAATAAAACATCGGTCGCTTCCCTGCTGCCAGTTTTTATTTTCCAAGCTCGTCTTTTCGATTGTTATTTTAGGTTTTTGTTATTTTCGATTGTTATTTTTATTGTTGCTATTTTTACGATTGTTGTTTATTTTCATTTTTTGAAGGTACTTTTGTTGATTGTTTTTTTAGTGTGTTTATTTGTTTAGGTTGAACGAGAAAAACATATAAAACAAAAAGCAAAGGAAGAAATAGTGAAGGTACAAAAGCCATGGAATAACTAGCCACGGAATAAGTAGCATTGGAATGGAAGGAAAGGAATAAAATAAGGCAACAAAAATGGTAAACCGAGATAAGGAAGCAGAAGACAATGTTGAGGAGTGGAGCGGGCCAAAGGGGGAGGGGCTGGTGATGGCAGAAGCTTCCGGAAGCCAGAGGGGGAAGGAGAGAACACGAGCGTTGAATGCCCAAAGAGACGCATCAGCGAACACGAACGCGGGGGAGGCAGAGACAGAAAAAGGACTCGAGTGGGTCCAGCAAAAGGAGGAAGAGGCCTGGAGGAAGGGGAGACGACGAGCTGGAGGCAACGAGGGGCAGGCGAGAAGGTTCAAAGGAGACCTGGGAGGTTGGCGAGAAGAACCCGAGGTGGTGGCAGCGATGGAAGCCGTTGGGTTGATCGAATGTGGGCGGATTGGAAGGAGACACACGTGGGACGGGGACCGAGGCGGACGATGGGACCGAGACAAAGGGCGGCAGATGGATTGGGTCAGAGGTGAAGGAGTCAGTCAGTGGCAAAGGCAGATCGGCAGGATGCAGACCTACGAAGGTGAGCGGCAGGCCGAAGAGGCGATGAGGGGAAGGGGAAGGAGGCCAAACGGCGAGCGGCAAAACGCAAAATATTTGAATTAAATTGCGAGCGGAATACAAATGAGGGAATCAAAGACGTCGTCGAGGTCTCGGAGAGTGGGAGAAGGTAAGGCGTGGTGAGTTTGGTCGCCCCCCCCCCCCACACCCCTTCACCACCACCGCCACCACATCAACAAGGTTACGAGGGAGGTGGTTTTTGCTGTTGTTGTTTTTTTTTTGTTTTTGTTTTCTTGATCCACTATTTCTCTATCGTTTCAAACGAAGCCGAATTTTGAGAGTCTTCGAGGCGCGAATCGGAAGTTCAATGCCGTCGACTGGTTAACAAAACCACAGGCCAACCGAGCGACACGTTGTGCTGCCATATCGTACGCTTAAAATTCAATGTTTTTAGTATTAGTATAAAAAAAACAATAAAAAATGTTTATACATTGAAAGGAAACAAATATTTAAAAAAAATAAATAAATAACCAGAGAGAAGTAAAAAATATGAAATGATTAAAATATAAAAAAATTAACAAGAAAATAAAATCTAAAAATGAACCACAAAACAACTAAAGGAAATAAAAATAAAAACCCTGCATATGTGTGAAAAAGTTTCAAAAACACAGAAACTGGTTTTTATTTTAAATCAAAACGCGAACTTAACAAAACAAACAATCGATAAAAGAAGCCACGAGAAGAGAGAGAAATAAATAAATAAACGAGACGAGACGAAATAATTGGAGAGGAAGAAAAAAACTGTGTTATGCAAATAATTTCTACTCGTGAAAAATAAGAAAACAAATAGAGAATTGTGAAAAGAAACAAAATTTGAACAAGATGTTAAGAAAGCAAAAGAAAAAAAAAACATAAAACAACAATATTATGAAAAAAATGTATGAAAAAATATAAAAAATATGAACAAAAGTTACGAAAACAAAATTACGGAAAGAAAAAAGTCCAAAAAATTCACACATTTTTTAAACAAACATTCCCGAACTTGAGAATAAGAAATCTAAACGATTCTTTTTGAGTGGTAAAATTGAAAAATAATGGCCACTGAGACGTGATAATGACTTAATTCATAATCGCATTGCGACTTCATAGTGCTCGAGGTGAATACAGCCAAAAAATGGTGAAAATCGAACCAAACTCACGAACATTTTAGACAATTAAACTATGCTTATTTTTGATACCGAAAATAATATTTGATACTGGTAATAACTTTTGAAATCGCACCTACTAATAAATAACTTGTGTTTTCGAGTAATTTCTTTGGGAAGAACATCTCAGGGATTTGAGGGCTTAGCAAAAGTAAGTGTGGGGAAATTCGAAACTTACCACAGACATCCAGCCAACCCTCGACGCGACTGGGATAGTTTATGGCGCAAACGCGATTAAATGGACGACGACCCATGGCTTTGGCTTCGGCTTCGACTCGGACTCCTGTTGTCGTTGGCTTTGTTTCACTTAATGTTTATGTTGTTCTTGTTAATTTCGTTGTTGTTATTGTTGCTATTTTGTTGTTGTTGGGGATGCTGCAAGGACTTCGCCGAGAAGTCCCCAGAGGCGCGTGGGAGCTGCACGAAAGCTCTCGGGGTGCGAAAAACGCCGACTCGAATTCGCCGGGGACGGAGGCTGGAGGTGAAAACGATGAAGAAGACGATGACGGCGATTGCAACATTAGCTGCGGCTCGTTGTTGTTGTTTTACTATTGGTAATGTTGTTGTAGTGAGAAAAAACTCCACTCAACTCACGGCGATTGCCAATTAGAAGTAATCGTGTATTTCATTGTGTATTCATATAAATAGAAAAAATAAATTCGGTTTTTTGAACACTTCACTTGAACTACTTTTGGAGTCGAGCACAATTCACTTTTTTTTTACAGATTCTCTAGATTTGCACAAAATTTCAAAAATTCAAAATTTTCACCATTCCAACTGATTTCACATGGTTTATTAGGCAAATATTTGCGTGTGAAGACAAAGGCGACCGGCGGCGGCGGCAACGACGACGACGGCGAATCGAACGAAAACCGGCGCGAGTGTTGTTGTTGTTGTTGTAGTTGTTGTCGATTCGAATGACAGACAAAGCCGAAGACAACAACTACACGAACGGCGATATTAGTAAAATAGCTGAAGAGCAGGTAAATTCTGGAATGAGCACGTTCTACACCGTGTATCTAGATGCTCTTCGCAAACATATCTTTCGATTTATTTATTTATTTCTTATTTATTAATTTTTCATTTATTTATTTACTTTTCTTTATATTTGCTCGGGTGCTGATTAAACACAGCTGTTTTTCTTTTTTGAACAATTTCAAGGAATTGCTTTTTTCGCTCCACATTTATTTTCGAATTTTTGCTTTAATCGATTCGCGATGATTTTTTTAAACAACTTGCAGCTGCACCTGTTGTTGTTGCTATTATTATTGTTGTTGCTGTTTCCCCCACTGATTTATTGGCAATCGAAAATTCTGTGGAATTCACAGTTTTTATTCTATATACTTTCCTCAATTTAGGTTTCCATTGATTTGGATTTATATTAATGGATTGATTGATATTATTCAAAATAATTTCTTTGTTCTGACTTCACTTTCTCCTTCAATACTAATCCTTTCGCCGATTTTTATCTGGACGTCTTTATTGATTTCTGTTTACATTTATTTTTTAGCTCCGCTCATTTTTTGCTTTTGCACATCATCCCTCAGCATCTTGCGTTTCCCCTCTCGCTCTCGTTCGCACTCACTTCGGAGCCGCTTTTCATATTCATTCATTCAATCATTAAAGGCTCCATTTCACCTGCCTTTGTTGTTTCCTTTCGTTTCCCTGCTGTCGCTCGCTCTTTTTCTTTCTCCCTTTTCACATTGTAATTCCTTCCTCTACCTGAGGATATTTATTTGTTGTTTTTCTCAGATCTTTCCGCGCGTTCAAAAACCGACACCACCACGACGGCGACACTCGCGTCCACGTTCACTCGTTCTTACTCGCTCACACGGTCTTTCACGCTCCGCTACACAACGATGCACGCACGACGACCGCTGCGTTGTAACTGATTCGGTCTTCGTCGACAGAACCGTTGGCTGCTGCTGCTGCTGCTGTGGCCACCGCAGCTCGTGCCCTCCTCTCTCAGCGGCGTCTCTCGCAGACAGTGCCGAAATCGCCGCGTGGTAGGTTAGCTTCCAGCGGCTCCGTCGTCTGTTGCTAACAGTCTGTTGGTAACATAGGCGCAGGCCGGGGAGCAGCGTTTAAGCCAAGAGATAATTATTAGTAAACTTTCGATAGAATTGAATTTTGTAAAATGTTCCCATTTTTTTTTTTGTTTTTTTAATTTGAAAATTTTAAATATCTGCATATTCCAAGATTTACCTAAATTTCATTCTCACGGTTATTTTATTTATTGAAATTGTTCCAAAGAGTTTTTTATTCAATTTTAATCTTAATTTTATATTTGTTCAGCTCTTACTGTCTCCAGTTTTCCTCTGCTTGTGAAAGATAATACAATCCCTGAATTGTCGAATATAAAACCGCAAAACCCATACATTTTCCGAATTTACTGTCCCAAGCCAATGTTGGGATTAGCATCAAATCTTGAACTCGAATCGGAACTTAATCCAATTATTTGATTTTAATGCACGGCACCCGAACCTGACGCTGCCCCCGACCCAGCAGGCGACGAGGGCCCACCCTCGGCCGGGTGGCAACGCAAATGCATCCCGGGAGGATTCGAAACGAGCAATGAATGCATGCAGTCGCACGATGGCGGGAGGATGGGGAAAGGGATGCTGCAAGGGATGGCGACAACCGCCACACCTCGGCCTGGACCGTGGAAAATGCAGTCGACTCACTGAGGGGTTGCCAGATTTTCGTCGGATGGAGGAAGTGTGTGAATTTGCTGCGGTAGCCAAAACTTCCAGCTGAAATCTGTCGAACCCCGAACCCCCGATCGAGCTTCCGGTCTGGTGGACCGCGGAGATTTTGTGCAATCAACAAAGAAGAAGCCAGAAAGAAACAGAAAAGAATTTAATTAAGAGCTTTAAATGTCGCCGATAACGCTTTTAATGATGTTGCAAAAGCAAACGGGGCTCCACGAGGCTCCCAAACCCAAAGCAACTGCCGGAAGATTCCTCCTCTCCCTCGGCTCCGCTTCCGCTTGAATGGAGCTCGCGTCGCCGAAACCGCCGTCAGCCTCCCGGCGTTTTCGTTCAAACACATCGAAGGTGGGAAGGGAGGGCATGAGGGGCGATGAAGACGAAAGGCATGACGAGGACATTCACAGCGCTCGTTCGTTCGTTCGTTCGTTCTCGGCACGTGTGGGGCTCGTCGGAAGCTCCTCGAGCTTCAGCGAATGGGGGCTCCGTCAATCAGCCTGCTCCACTCCCTCCGTCGGGGTCCGTTTTCGGGAAGAGAGAGGCAGGGAGAGAAAGTGAAAAGTCTTTCAAATTAATGACGATGAGACAGACGCTCCTTCTCATTCTAGGGCTGAAGTCATTCTCCATGGACCATTTCCTGGAACTCCATCTAGGTTAAAATATTAATCTTTGAAATAAAAAAAAATATTTCAAAAATATATGGAAAAAAATTATATTAGAAAGACAACATTTTTGAGTTAGTTTAAAAATTTTAAAATAAAAATATAACTAAAAAACATTCCATTTATCCGACAAGATAATGTTTTTACGACATAATGATTTCATTGATTTATTTATGAATTTCTTGTACAATTTACTTAAATATTAATATCAATAATGTGCTGATTGCTTTTAATTATTTATATTCTATTTGATTATCTTTTATGCAACAAGGAAGCTGTAAATAATAAATTCATTAACTGCAGCAGAAATTGTACAAGGATCAATCTTTTAATACTTTTCAAAAATAAAACTTTAAATGGAAATGCCGTAATTAGTATGTCATTAATGCGAATCGAGGGAAACCAATGTAAAATATATATATGATTGATGGGAAAACTTAACGAAATTAAACATGAACAGGAGATTCCAAAGGACGAAAGGAGATGCCTGGATCGTGATTGAAGCGAATTCTACAACATAAACTATAACTAGATTAGTACGACCTAATTGTAAGCCGAAAATAATGTGGGGGTCCCAGGAAGTTTACGGACTAATTAATAACAAATGTAAATCCCGTGGAAATCAAGAAGTATTTTACTAAATATTGTCATATTTCCATTGATCAGTTTCAAGTTTCATTCAAGAGAATATTAAATTTAAATCGTAATGAAAAATAAAACTTTCCCGAAACAACATTTGAAACGAGCTTAAGCTAGAGGAATGTCTTAACAAGTAGTCTCGGATATTTCTCAACAACAGTTTCCGCGAACACGACAGACGCCAGATGATTCATAGAAAGCAACGTCACCTTCTAATCGTTTCATCATAGAACAACGGGCAGTATTTATGGTTAAAATGGAAGCGAACATTTTCAAAATCGAGGATGAATAATGTAAAAATTAAAGGCAAAAACTAAAACTAGAAATGGTCGACGCCCGTCTACAACTGAATCTGCAGGTCCAACTTGCGAATGATGTCCTTGGCCTTGTTGAGGCTCGCGGGGCCGTGCGTGTTGGAGGTGGCCATCTTGTACAGGTCGTTCATGTACTTGTCGATGTTCTCGATGGTGGCCCCGTGGGGCTCCGTCGGTATCGCCAGCCCAGACAGGGCGTTGGCCAGCTTGCGCTTCAGCTTGTCCAAGTAGATCTCCAGCAGGCGGTTCTTCTCCTGCAGCTCGTCGTTCTCGGTGGCCATCTTCTCGACGCCGAACTTCATGTTCTCCACGTGCTTCTCGAGCACCGCGTTCTGCTGCTCCAGGTCGGCCTTCGATTTGCGGAGCGTGCGCAGCTCCATGTCGAAGGTTTTGTTGTGCTCGAGGAACTCGTTCGTGAAGATCGGTATCTCGCCGGGCATGGAAGTGATTATTGCGGGAGCGGAATTGTTGTTCGTATTGTTATTATTGTTATTATTATTGTTGTTATTATTATTATTATTGTTGTTGTTATTATTATTGTTGTTATTGTTGGAGGGAGGAGTGGGAGTCCGCTTGCGTGCGGCTTGCGTTGGCTGCGGGGCAGCGGCCGCGACTGGAGCGTTCGCTGCAGCAGCTCCACTTGCAGCGCCTACAGCTGCCCCAGCCGCTGCAGGCGCCACAGTCGGAGTCTTCTGTTTGGTTTTCTCCACGGCCGCGGGCGGCGTCGGCTCCTTTGCCAGGTGCGTGGGCATCATGTAGTTCACCGACAGGCGGCGGGCGTGCGTGGCCGAGCGAGCCGCCTTCGCCACCGCCGCGATGGCCAGGTCGTCCTTGGTCAACAGCTGGGCGGCCTCCTTCAAGCCGTTCCCGTTCGGCTGCGATTTCTCCTTCAGAATGGATTTGCCCACACCGGCCACGCCGTCGGTGCTCTTGCGCTGCTGCTTGTTCTTCGCCAGTTCACAGGCCAACACGTCGGGACGCGCCTTCAGGAAGACGTGCAGCTCCGAGAGATATCTGCGGGAGAAGAGGAGAGAAACATGCATTAATGTGGTAGAGATTGTTGTTAGAAGCTAATCAAAACGTACCTTTCTTTGTCCATCTCGGCCGCCTTCAGATACGGGGCTTTGCGGTCCTCGGTGAGGTGGTGCCACTCCTCGCCGATCATCTTCGTGTGCTCCATGGCCGTCTTGTTCGGCTGCTCCTTGCGCAGGACCTCGCGCCGGTCGTTCATGTAGCGCACGTAGCCTGGAAAATGCACGGTGGGAACTCAATCAATGGTCATCAGGGGGGGGGGCCAGGGCTGGGCAAGCGGTGGACCTACCTGTGAGCGGCATCTTGGGCGCGCCGGCCACCTTGATCTTGCGTCGCTTCAACTTGTAGCGCTCCTCTTCGCTGCCCTTCGCCGTGGCGGCGGCGCCCAGACTTTTGCGCTTCTTCGCCGGCACATCGGGGAGCGGCTCGGGGGCCGGCGTCGGGTCTTCACCGTCCGATATGCAGATCGTCTCCAGGATCACCGGTGGCGGCTTCTCGTCGGATTTGGTGTCCAGCGCCAGCGGCAGCGCTGGCTTCGTCGCGACTTCCATCTCCATGGCAACTGGTGAAGCCTCAGTTGACATTGTGGTGGCAGCACTTGTTGTAGTGATTGTTGTTGCTGTTGTCGCGGTTGATTTTAAATTTGCAGCATCGTACGCCGTCGTTGCGGCGTTCGTTTCGTCCTCGTTCGCTACCGACTTCGGCAATTCAGTTGTTGTTGTTGTAGTTGTAGCGGCTGCCGCATTCGGTTCGTGAATGCCCACAGCTGTTGTTGTTGTTGTCGTCGTCAGCGCTGCTGGTGGTGAGGCTGTTATTGCGGCTGCTGCTGCTATCACCGATGTTGTGCTAGATTCAGCCGTCGCCGCTGCCGGCGTCGACGCCGATGTTGTCGTATTTTTTCCCGTCTTTTTCACTGCAGTAGTTTTGTCCTTTGTTATTGTCGTTGTTGGGTTTTCAACAACTTCCATTTCGTGAAAATGTTTTCACCACACTGATCCGCGTTTTCACGAGTATCGTCTGGCGGGGATAAACTTTCGACGGTTGTTTTCGTAATTCTTGCTCCCGACAGCAACTCCAATGACGACTTCACGCCTGAATCAAATTCTCAACATATGAAGGAAAACTCACTCATTTCCAGGGTTGCCATACTAAATTACTATGTAAGTTCTTGTACCTAGTGAGATTTTTATGGAACGCAGAGAGAGATCTCATCTCTCTTCACCATTTTTCACAGACAGGGTTGCCTGGATTTTATTGTATTGTTGAAGAGGAATAATAACAATGGATGCATTTTAATCACTTTATTAAATGTATTTTTTCATAATCTTAAGAATGTCTGTCCGCCCAGGAATTGTAATTAAAAATTATATTTAGCCAATATTTGTGGAAGGCAACTCTGGACTGAAAATCGCATGCGATATTTCCTCCTGGAGTTGCTTGCATTGAGGATTTCAACTAAACAGCTGAGCATTGCTGCATATAGGGTGGTTCCGATTAATATCAGTTGTCAAAATTCTACAAGTTGACCAATTAATTTCTTTTTATGAACCGCTGGCAACAATTTGTTCTCTCTTGAAAACAATATTTGTGTAGTAGTCATCCTGCTCACACCCGCATAAAATGCGCCCCAACGGGAAGAACTGTGTAAAAACAGAATTTGTGGAGCCGCAAAAAACGATTAAAAAATACTACAAAAAAGAAACTTGATTTCAAAAAGAAAAATAAATCAAAGTAAAAACACAGAGAACAGTGAATTAGAGAACGCGTCGACGAGCGGACGGTTGGAGACGTTGGCAAGCGGTCGGAAAATTTGCCTCTGAAGTGGAAAATAAAATTTACAGTGAATTCAATAAAAATACCATAAAATACAGAAAAAGAAAGAACAAGAATTTATCAATTGCGTAAAAACCAGAAGTGTGTGAGAAGTGATGCAAAGAGGAATTCGAACATTATGTAAATAATAATATTTAATTGGATTCGAAGAGAGAAGCGGAATAAGTGGTAGCAGAAGAAGACTAGATAGAATTTTGGAAGGAGTCTAGCGATCACGTACGGACCAGGGCGAAATAGCGGAGGCATTTGTTTGACTTCCAGATAGACAGAAAGGTAAATAGCAATTAAACGGCGAGAAGTTGCCGACAGTTGTGCGGTAAACTCGAATTTCCAGAACTACAAATGCTACTCCGCGCACCCAACCTCAACCGCCTCCAACCACCCACCAGTCCGGACGAGGAGTTGCGTAAATCCGACACTGGAAACGGAAAGTGATTCCAAAAACAGCGAGGAAAGCCAGAAGTGATTGAAGCGTTTAACGAAAATGCAGTTCGGAAAATCAAAAATGCGATTAATTTATGCTGATTAGCGAACTCATTAGCGAACAGTGGGACGCACGCATCAAATGGTGGGCAAACGAGGGCTTTCTGATGTTTCACTGAAACAGAGCTCGTTTCGTTTGCATTGTTGTTTGGGAAACGTCATCCCGACGCCCTGCTGTGTGTCTTTGTTTTCGAATCGCAATCGTCAACTGCAGCACCGCCGAGAGGTGAGGGCGAGCGCGAAGGCAATGCTACCCCTATCGAATCGAGGACTTGATTCGAAGCACAGCCGGTCCTACCGAACAGCCTGACAGACAGACAGCTAGCTCTCGGATAGACAGGGCGGTGAGGGCGTTTGTCAGTGGGTTGAACTTTGAACTTGCTCTCGCATGCATTGCCCTTATCGCCAGACAAAGTGACCAGCAGCGTCTGTGGAGCCGGAGCCGGAGTCGGAGATGGAGACGGAGACGGACGCCCTGTCGTGTCCTCGTTCTCGTTCTCGCTCACTTTTGAATCTCTTCTGAATTTCTTTTCGTGACAGACAACAAAGAGCGTGCCTGAACTTTTCTCCCCCTCGCTCTGTTCGTCTCCTTCTGCCCTGTGCTGCGGTTCGGTTGATCGTTTCCTTCTGCTCGCTGCTTCTTCGTGGCCCCTTTCAATTACATTCGCCGTCCTCTTTCGTCTGCCGCCTGTCTTTCTGTCTGTCGTCGCTGTGCTGGGCCCATTATCCACAGTTGTACTTAAAAGAAACAAACAGCGCTGCATGCGTCGTCGGTTGATCGACGCGGAGCGGGAGGAGAAACGAAACATGGAGTGGGTTGCCAGAGATAAACAAATATCGATGTCGATGGAAATTCTGTGTGATAAGTTTTTGCTTTAAAGCTCTTTCGTCTGATTGTCTTCTTATTGCGGAGCTTCCGGTGATGCTCGACGTAGGAGTTCGTAGTTGCCAAATCTTATCTCCGCAATCTCATTGCGCTTTTATCAAACTCTCGACTCGACTCGTTATTGAAAATATATATTATAGTCCTCATAATTGTTTATATTAATAATTAGCCGAGAAGTTTACTCTCATTCTATTGATCGTTGTTGCCAAGACCTTCGCCGCTCACTTCCGAAATCGAGCCGGAATTACGCAACATACAGGGTGCCGCCGACCGTCGGAGCTTCTCACACCACTTGTTAATTTCAATTGCAAATTCAAATGCGGGAACGCTCCATCGATCGCTCCAACTTTGGCGCGATCAATGACTAATGCGGGCCTCGAGCCAAAACTTGTTAACTTTATTTTGGGTTTTCTCATACAACGTACTGAGCTCTTCTTTCTCTCTTCTCTCTTCTCTTTATTCCTCTCATCTCTTGTGCACGCCGGGAACGCTTTATTTGATCGCCACGATTTCGTTCGAAAAACAAAGAACTGGGTGAAAGTCAAGTGCGAACGGCAGGAACACACACAGACACACACACTCTTCACAGCAGCTTCGGCAGGTTCACAAATGGAAATTTAAAATCACCCCGATCAGGTTTCGATACCACAGTGGACTTCGAGCGAGACGTAACAGTTTGGAACAAACCCCAAGAACTGAGGGGATGAACAAGGCCGGGAAACACATCCAAATGCCGGCGGGCAACGGCGGCATCCTGTCGCCCAGCGCCGGCCACAGCTCGCTCTTCAACTCCTCGCCGCAGGCCCAGCAGAAGAACGTGATCAGCTCGATCATGAGCTTCTTGCCCGACAATCGACCGATCACCGCCCTGCAAATCGTCGAGGACTACGAGAAGTAAGTTTTGCCCCGATACCATAAAAACTCCCAATCGCTGAAGCAGCTCGTGCGGATATTTGTTGATTCATTAATTGCCACCCCAAGTACTCGCTGCCCGCCATTAACTAGTTATGGATTTATTTCTTATGAATCATTTGGGGCTTTCAACGAGTTTTTGCACCCCACCAAAGCATTAATGCATTAACAAGTGTCTGCATTGTTGGCCTTACCTTTGAACGGCCTTTGAAGTATTGACTTGGCAATACTTCAGTAGGCTCACATTGCATGCTTCATAAGTTGCTCGTGCTTGTTTTGATTTGTCCGCGCTGCTGCGACCAGTGCTTTGTCGTGACCGTTTCGTCCACTCATTCAGTTGCTCCATTTCCATCTCGTCTTCTATTCTTAGATGCCCCAAGAATTTCACACCGGTTCATCGCTCTTACGACCAAGACTCGGATGCGGACCTGTGGCGTGAGAACATCTTGTTCGGACGCCAGACGACGCGCTACTTGTGCATCTCCAAGACCGAAGGGCTTCCCGAGTACGTGCTGGAGACAGTGAAGTGAGTATGAAAGTCCGGATATGGCGAAAGACACTGGTTTTCTTTCACCGAGAGCTCGTGAAATGTGGTCAGAGTCACTTATTTTACACTGTGAATAATTTGTACTTTCCTCTTTGGGTTGCCGGGTTTTCCCCAGCCTCAATTCAATTCTCAATGACGAACTCATTCAAGACAAAACCACAAAAGCCTTCCCTCGCTTCTCCGCCTGCAGCTTGAAGCCAGCAATGGAAGATAAAGTGGTACAAAGAATACGGCGAAGAAGGCAAAAATAACCACGGTATTTACGCAACTCGAAGGCCCGAAGAGCAGGGCCGGACCGGGTCGGGAGGGCAGGGCAGTCGTTGAGAGCCATGACAGGCGACAGATCCATTAACTTGTGCTCTCTAACGCGGTGCGGCGAGAAGCGCGTTGGAATCGTTTCATTTCTGCACAGGTTTATTTAATTATTACGCGTTCTATCGCTACTTGTGTGTACAATGATAATGTTCACTCGCGATTACCTCGCCGGCTCGGCGCAGGTTGTTGGAGTGCCATGAATCATCACGATCGCGATCGTTGGCTCATTAGCAGTCGTTCATGTCCCACACTTGTTATTGGTGCCGATAACTCTATGGTCTGCCACGAAGTTATTTGCGATCGGTTGAACAATGTAAATATTTATGTTAATTTGATAACGGCAGGAATGTGGGGAATCTTCCTTCTGCAATTAGAATATAATAGCAACGGAGTTTTCTTCAATCAATTTCAATTTCAAATTCAATTTTTCTGCAGCGTTGATGTAATTGCTTTCGATTCTGCTATTCACAGAGTTATTGCCGAGAAAATCCAGGCGCCCAAGGAGTTCTCGCTACTGTCCCGCACCGCCGACTCGGACCAGAAGGCATGGCGCAAGCGCCAGATCGCCTACAAGCTGTCCAAGCGCGGCACCGTCACCCATGCGATCACTGACATCATCTTGTGCTCCAAATTGAAGATCGCTCCCGACGGCTTCAAGATGGCGGGGTGAGTGGAGATAGAGGGAGAGAGAGATCTGATCAATTGTACGAATTCCCACTAATTATATTCATTATTGCAACGCCATCATTTCAGCGACATCAATGGCGTTCTCGTCTGCTACAAGACTGGCCCCGTTCCCATCCGTCTGCCGCCGCCGGTGCCCGGCCTCCTGTCGTCGCAGCAGAACTCGAACTCGAGCTCGAGCGGCAGCAGCGAAGTGGAGAAAGCACTGAATCGCCTGAACATGAACGGCAGCAGCAACTGGAATCCCAATCAGCCAGTGAGTCCTAGCGAAATGAGTGTCTACAATGATTGTTCCTTGACCCTGTTGCTGTTTCCAGCTGCCTCTCGTCCCAGCGACCGACCATGACTACGAAGAGATCCAGGCCTCCTACCAAATCAACTCGCCCAAACGCCCGGCTCCCCATCTCCCAGGGACGACATGTGTGGCAGCCACCAACACATCAGGACACAGCGTCGGCACGCTGGGCGCCTACTCCGAACTCGACGGTGTGCCATTCGTGATCAATCCTGCACTGGTGCAAATCAGCCAGGCAAATGTACTTTCAATCGATATCGAGAAAAAATCTTCTTAATCGATATTAATTGTGCGTTTTCTCTGTCCATTATCCGCAGCTACCGACATTTCCACAGATCTCTACACTGTTAAAAAATCTCGACTACGACTTCCAGCTGGAGCGACAGATCCTCTGCACCATGAAGTCATCCGCCTCCAAGAATCCGTTTTTCAAATGAGCAACTACAAATATAAAAGCCGAACTTTATCTTATTTAGAATTTTTAGTCGCAAGCCTTTGCATGCAATGCAAATGATTTAATGTAATTAATGAAACCTAGTTTAAGCTGCTTCTTAACTTCGACTTAATTTTTGTATTCTAAATAATTTATGAACCCGTATAATCTATAGTTATTTAAGTTATTCCTTTAAGTTTATTATCGTTTGAAACGTGGCACCATCGCTGTTGTGTCGATCGAATAGTTCTTGTGCCTTCCATTTAAGTTGAATCGACTTTGTACGAAGTTCGTTCTGTTTTCAATATTTCTTAATATTTTAGCCTTTCGCTCTAAGAAAGAGCCTTTATGAATTTACTATTTATCCCAAATCATTGTGATTTTATCGTGTCGGCAAAGAATTCAAAACTCTTAAGTTTTCCATTAAGAAATATTCAAAATATTCGAAAATCCCTATTTTATACACAAATATATATATACACAATCGTTAGTTACAAACAAATATATAAATATATATTCGGAATCTACAAACAAATCAAAACTTATACATATACAATTGCGAATATTGTCTACTTTTATGTACAACAACAACAGAAACACCATTTCCATATAAATAGTATTGAAATTAACGTTCAATATTTACCACAATCGTAGCCCACAGATAATATTCGAAAAGTAGACTGTTTATATTATTGAAATCACGTAAATTCAATGAAAATGGCAAAACAACGTTAACATAATTAAATGAAACCTTTCTAACATCGATGTTAAAGGTATTTAAATTTAATATAAAGTTGAAATTAACGTTCATACTTGAATTGAGAATTGTTGACGATACTCATATAGCTTTAGACCTGTAGTGGATTTGAATCGGATGGATATACATAATCAAATTGAAATAAATAAATGCAATTTTACCATTCATACATTCTTTTATTTGCAAGGGATATAACAGTTTACGTGTAATTAATTTCTAAAACATAGAAATTGAAAAAACATATACCTGGAATACCATGGTCTCAAAATCGTGCATCCTACTTTAGCCAAGACTCAAACCTATAACATCGACTGAACACACTCATGAAACCAATTGGAATGCTTAACGAAATTGCTTTTGTTTTCGTTGTCCTCTCCTTTAGCCATTGCTTTTTAATGGTTGTCAAACGGACAATACGCCATTTTGAGAAATTGTGACACACCGAAAGTGTTCTCTATCTTGTTCGCGACGGTAGACGAGAAAATCCCAATAAATATCGGTTGAAACGTTCGTCTAACGCATGCGAAACGTTCTTGGACGTCGAGTGAAGTGCTTGAATTGTAAAAACCGAAGTTTCTACAACGCCTAACATCTGTAGTAACAAAAATTCTCATTGGATTTTCCTTCCACTAACAAACAAATTGCAAAAAAGAGCAATCGCAGCGAAAAACGACGAAGAAGAAGAAGCATCAGAGTACTAACGAGTCGGAGTGGACAGCGAACAAAAGAAAGCGGAGCAGCGAATGCAAAAACACCGAAGGCTGAACTCCGGTGTTCAATGAAAGTGGAAGCGATCAGAATATAGATCTATTATCAACGCAACCAAAACTTGCCGCTTTTGAGAGAGAGAGACGGTCGTATTTGCTATTTTCTCGTCGAGAGAACGCACACACGACCGCACGTAGGCCGTGGTCATTCGTCTCGTCTCGACGCTAGAGAGCAACGAACTGTGGTGGAAAAGGGTGAGTAGTATAAATTCAACTGTCCTTGTTCATGTCTGTCCCTTTCATCGATATGCATTGCATGTTGGTTGCAGCGATATAAATGATTCTAACCAGGTTTTAAATATTTTTCGACTTTTTATTAGATTTTGGGTTAAGATAATAATAAAAGAGCACAGTTGCTACTTTCTTTGTGTATGGATACGTATTGAAAAGATATTTTGTTATGTTATATTTTTTGCGAATGCATTTTGCATTGTCCGGCATTTTGATTGCAAAAGTATTTTCTCGAGGTTTACGCCGCAGTTATTTTTCACGTTGAAAGAGACAACAACTGTGTTTCGTATTTCCGTTTCATTTTTCGTTGAGTTGAAAATATAGGAAGTAATAGTGAAATGTTGCCATAAGAAAATTTCTCATGAATTACCCTTTATCATGTTTTTTTAATGGGATCTTCTGTATTGTAGTTGATAAATTATAAAATGAGGTCCATGATCTACTTTCATGAAATTATACTTTATACACCATCACTATATGAGGTTTTATTTTTTGTTGAAATGTATTTAGAAAAATATATTTCTGGTAACATTTTTCGAATGTGTTAGATTTTGACACATCATGATCACAAATTGGTTCTATTAGCTGTGCTATTCATACTCATATTGTGTTAGAGTAAACAAGAAGCGAGAGAGCTATATCTGACTTTCGTTCAGTCGTTGCTTTCGTTGAGCCCTACATGAACGACGACGGCGAAATAAAGCAAAGTCTACGACGACGTCAACGAAGAAGAAAACTTCATCCACCATCG
This sequence comes from Coelopa pilipes, assembly GCA_947389925.1. Taxonomy (NCBI): domain Eukaryota; kingdom Metazoa; phylum Arthropoda; class Insecta; order Diptera; family Coelopidae; genus Coelopa; species Coelopa pilipes. The sequence continues at coordinate 3,564,622 of OX376700.1, forward strand.
TCCCGAAAAGGCGAGTGAGAATTGAAAAATTTTCGTGTTGGAAAATTTCCACAAAAACGAAGAAAAGATCAATTTGCTTGCAATTGAATTAAAGAAAATTTAAGAAATATTTCCTACATAATAAATGCAATTATATTAGAAGTTTGTGTGTGTGTTTCGCAACAGTGTATAAAACGTGAATTAGAGAAAAAGTTCTTGGAAAAATTTCTTTGCAAGTGTCTAAATGTAAAAAAAAAAATCCTCAAAGAAAATTATTCTTCAGCAGCGTTAAAAAAGTAACCTGGTTTTAATAATTTTTCAAAGTGTAACAAAACCATAAAAAGTGGAAGGAATCTCCCTTGAGAATTTGCTGAAAATTGTATAGTTATAATTTACCCCATCATTGCAACAAAAACAACGTCATTGATTTGTCGGTGAGTTTCCCCTCTGCATCAGTGCATTCTACATTTTGTTCTTTTAACTAAAGTTGCTGAAAACATCATGTGGTTAATTGTCTTCAAATATTTGAAGGTGTAGTGTTCATTTTTATGGACATCTTGATTTATGATTGCTTTTCTTAACAAAATCTTGCTTTATAGTAGTAAAGTGAAATAAATACATTATAAATTCGCCATCCAGGAATGATGTCGGTTGGTCTCGTCTCGCAGTCGCCGCCTTCGTTGTCGGTTCGCCATTATTGCAAGACGCTACCGCATTTTTTCGTCAAGTTTTTTTCATCAATAGTCCGACCAAGCTACTCTTTTTCGAATTCACTCTTTCCTTCATGTACAGTTCATTTTTCCCCTCTGTCTGCAACTGTCAATCCCTTTCGCTCACTCTGTTGTTTTTACTCTACAATCGATTCAATGAATGGATGTAGTCGTCTCTTTTTTTACGTAGGATTGCATGAAAGTTCGATGTTGCGATCTCGTTTATTAGCTGATAAATCCAAAAGTTTATTGCAAACTGTATATCCAATCAATGCCAATTAATGTGAACTTAGTTGCTTTTGCGTTAAAGCAATATTTTCATATTTGGGTCAACGGTTTTGCTGATGTAGTTGATATAAATAAATAATTTCCTCTCCTATAATATAACTGTATGAATTTCGATGTAATATTTGTCCACTGTTGGCCTTGATGGCGCATCCGTGCCATTCATTTCAGTTCTCATCCTAACCTATCCTAAAGTTAGCTTCGTAATACGATTGTCACATGTTTCAATTTTTAAAAAATCTTTAAAAATGCCCCTTTTATTTTATGTTAAATGTTTTATCCTTGAAGACATTACAAGCCTTTTGCTTTATTCACATGTTTTTTCGATTTGAGAATCTTATTAGTCTTCCTCATTTATTTTAGGTATTTAGATTTAAAAGTTGAAATTATACGGCATTTCGTTTAATATATCGTTTGAACCAAAAGTTAATAAACTTAAATCAATTGTCCTCACATCAGTCGGCTTGATCTCGTTCTTTCTCTTTCCTACCTCTTTCGTCCATTCATGGTCAATGCCACGCGAAATCGATTGATGCATATAAAATATATATTTTTGGTTGAACATTTTTTCGAACATTTGTCTTCACCTCATCCCATTCGATTTAAGCGCTCCTCGTTCTGTCTCGCTGTTTGAGCGGTGTAAGTTCACGAAACGCATGACTGGCTCTGAGTCACTGACCAGACCAGCAGGACAACAGTGGAGTGCCAAGTCCAAGGCAATTATTTTTATTATTTAATTGCGATAGCGAATAATTGAGAGACTGTGTTAGCAGTTATTGACGTTCAATGGCTTGAAGCGACTTTTGGCACCCTATATTCACGCACAGGTGGGTGAAATGGGAAAGAACTTTTCCTCTTGGCTATCATCACCGTACTGTTGTATGACGTCTTCCGTTGTCCGCTCTTTAGGCCATTGACATCGTGCTCGGCGCGAAGGCATTGCATCACACTTTTACTTTCGCGTTCGTGTGGTTGGGAAATGAGAATCTTGAAATAATATTCTTCTTCTCCTCCGAACTCTTATTTGAATTTACACATTTATTCTGTTCTTGTTTGCAGGATTAATAGAAGACTGAGGATTTAGATTTATATGTTTAAATTACAAACAAGCCAATAAACTAAAGCGAAGCTCTACAACTACAGCCTGCCTACTAAACCAAAAGATTTCCTGAGGAAAACCACAAAAGATTTCTATCCAAGTTCAATCTCTCTTTGCGTGGAGGAAATTTTCTACAAAGCGCTGAAAAGAGAGAGTGTGTGGAGAGATAGAGAGAGAAAAAATAAAATTAAAAAAAAAAAAAAAAACGAATTTGCACAGAAGAATCAAAGGCACCACTTGCATTGAGACAGAACCTTGCTTAAAGCTAGTAAATTCTTGTCCCGCACTCACAAGTTTTTGTTTGAGTACGATTCAATTTCTTCATAAAAAAAAAAAAATACCAAGGACAAATAAAAGCCTCACACTTCCCAAAAGAAGGAGTTTAAGTATCGATAAGGATACCTAAACTACAACTGCTGTAAGCCAGTAAACCTCAAATTGAAGGAATTACTTATATTTTAGCTGAACTTCCTGAGACACAAAGCTCCCGTTCGGAGTCATTGTCAGTGAGAAGAGAGGTCGGTCAACCAGTGATTGATTTTTCTCTCACAGAGAAAGAGCGAAAAGAGCACGAGTCCAATCTGCTGCAATCTCTCACAAGCTAGTGTGAGGGCAAAAGTAGTGCGAGCGGTGCAAGGGGAGGTAACGCTAATGAGGATCTACTGGCAGCATGAGTACACTGGGGGGAAGTAGGGGAGAGCGAAATGCCAAGCCCAAGTTCTCAGCACTCGATATAAATCGAATGTACAAAAATAGTCGTGTAAGTATATCGCTCATAAATTCAATGTTTATAATAACTTAAAATTGATAACTCATCAATTTGCAGGGAGAATCAGCTGAACCATCTGCACAAAAGAGTCAAGTGCCCCGTAAACATGGTATGCAAATTTTGGGCAAAGTGCCGTCCGCTAGGCGACCACCAGCTAATCTTCCATCCTTGAAAGCTGAAACAACAAATTCGCCAAATACAAATAATAACATAACATCCGGACAAGAAGGTGAGTTAATGTTAAAGATTTTCATATGTTATTTTTTATCATCCTGATGATTAAGTTATGTTTGTAAAGATCCTACATTGCAAGAGAGTGTCATGATCTTAGCGTACACCCAATATATACTGAATAACTGAACCTTGATTTCTATCGTTCAATTAATCCTGATTTTTAGTCGGCACTCCTACCAGCGGACAAGCATCAGTTCAAGTACAGGGACAAGCATCCACAAACAACCAACAAGTAACAACAGCATTCTTAAAAAATAGCAACAAGTCCACTTTGAGCAACACCAACAGTACCAGCAACAACAACAACAATAACAACAATACGACAAGTGTAATTGGCGGTATTGGCAGCAAGCTTATCAACAACTCGGCACCCAACACGAATCAGAGGCATTCGTCATCATCGGCATCTGCAAATCACACAAATCAATCGCCAATAACATGGTCGGCTGTAACGACAGGAAACGACATAGGTGGCAACAAGGGCGGCGGCGGTGGTGGAGGCGGAAAGTCGGCACCTCCGCTGTATCAGAGTCCACAATTTCAACACGAATTTCCAACACTCGATGGCACAGTTGGGGGCGGCGGAAGCGGTGGTGGGGGTTCATCAGCAGGCAACAAAAAGGACCAGCATCATCACCACAATCATCAGAACTATCGCGACCATCAGCATCAACAACAGCACCATCATCATCAGCAACAACAACATTCTTCTTCAAATCATCCACATCAACGAGATTATCAATATGGACGAAACGTAGATCAACGACACGATCATCAGCACCAGCACCAACAGCACCAACAGCAACAACAGCAGCAGCAACAACACAACTACAGAGATGGCAACGACGGCGACGAAAACCAACAGCAACGCGAGTACGGCGATGTGAGCCTGCGTCCGCAAAACGATGCCACAGCCTGGATGCAACAACAGGAAAAGAGCGGAAAAGGCGACTTCGACAATGCATCGAACCAACAGGGCCAGGGCCACCAAAACTCTGGCGGCGGTGGTGCACCAGGTGCTTCGGTCCCGCCGCCCATACTTGCATTGATGCCTTCGTTTATGCGCGGTCCCGGGCAACCTGCCGGCAGTTCGGCAGGTACAGGCGGTGCTCCTGGCATTGGACGTTCGCAGACACCACCAAACTATCAAAATGGCATTGGTAAGGATGGTTCAAGTGGATCAGGACGGCAACATCGTTCGATGGACTATCGCTCAAATTCGCCAGCCATTGGTGGCGGTGGCAACAACTACCGTCAGTCGGGATCCAAGCGTCCACCGTTGCTGAATACGCCGCCCCTGAGCGGACAAACACCGAATGGATCACTGCGAAAAGACAAGGAATACATTGTTGAGCCAGAAGTGGTGGTCATGCAACGGCCCATTATACGGGAGGAGGAGTTGGAACGTTTGAACGCGATCGCCAAGGACGACAGCTGGACCAAACAGGACGAGATCGATTACACCAAGAAGCTTACGTTCTCCGACGACGAGTCGCCGGAGGAGAGCACGCCGACACAAGAACGTGACCGACCAGTATTCAATAAAGGCGCAGCTTCTGATCAACGCAAGAATTCCAACACGAACGTTGTTAGCGGTGGCAGCGGCAACAATTGGCAGCGCAGCGGTAAAGATCAGCAGCAACGTGACAGCTCCGAGCGCGAGAAGTCCGGCGAGAAGGATGAGAATCGCCAAAACCAGTCGCAGCAGCAGCAGCAGCAGCAACCGCAGCAACAAAACGGTCATCGCGGTAGCTTGGCCGGTCCCGGAAGCATCGCCCTCGATCCCAGTGTGTACGAGCGCGTCAAGCAGCGCAAGGAGGAGGAGGAGCGACGCGAACGCGAACGCATTCAGGCAGCGAACAAAAAACTGCAGGAGCTCGAAATGAAAATGAACAGCAAGAAGGCGAACGCCGCCAACAATGCTGGCTCTGGCGCCGGCGACTCCAACGACCAACCGGCGCCGGCACCTGGCAGCGACGACGACTACCAAACGTCGCAGCGTCGTGGGGAGCGGTCAGCCGGTCGCATCATGGACTACGACCAGCCCCGCGGCCGTGGCTACGAATCGTCGCGCGACGCACGTGGCGGCGGTGGCGACTACGCTCGCGAGCGGTCCATCGGCAATTCGTCGGTGGGCAACGCTCAGTCCAAGTCCATCTTCTCGCCCCAATTCCAATCGAATTTGCCGCCGCGCTTCCAACGGCAACAGCAACAGATGCACTCGTCTGGCAACGGCACCGGAAACGGCTCCAGTGGTGGAGGCGGTAGTGGAGGAATGTCGGGCGCCGGCATCGGAAGCAATGCGCGCTCAATCACTGCCAATAGCACGGGCGGCGCTGGTGGCGGACTGGAGAAATCCAGCTCCAGTTCGTCCACTGCCTACGACTCTGCAGGACGATACATCGGGAAGACCGGCGGCAGCGGACAGGGCCAGCCGCAGCAGCCGCGCGGTGGACGCGGCAGTGACTACCGCGACCGTGAGCGCGATCGCGACCGCGACTACAATCGCAGTGGCGGCGGCGGCGGAGGCGGCGGATACGGTCGAAGTCGCAACGATAGCGAGCGCGATGAAGAGCGCTACGGCGGCGGTCGTCGCGACGAGATCTCACGCAGCGGTCCCGGACTTACTCAGAACCAGTTGTCGCGCAGCATCTCGGACACTTCGCAGCGCAAGACGAGCGTCTCCTCGAACGACGATTCCATTAAGTATGGCGGCGTCGATTCGGTCGGCATGGGTGGAAAGGACTTCGGAAGCGCCGCGCTTGTCTCGTCGTGGGCTGAGGAAACGGACGCCGAACTGAAGCGGCAGCGGGACGAGAGCTTCTCCTCGTCGCACAGCCACGAATCCTTGCCCATCAAGATACTCCAGCGCCCGCACACCCAGAAGAGCGTCTCGGAGGAGGAGACAATGTCGCAACAGCAGCAGCAGCAGCAACAACAACAACAATCTCAACACTACGCTCAGCAGCAGTCGCAGCGCAAGAGCGAGAGCGAGCAACCACATTTCGCCCCCACCCAAATTCTCCGCCGCTCCGAGTCGAGCGACGAGAAGTCGGGCGGCGTGAAGTCGACCGGTGGAGACGCCAACGCGGCCGCAGGTCCTGGCCAGAAAGCAGTCAGCGTGTCGCCGCCCAAGCAGCAGCAGCAGCTGGTGGAGGGCGGCGAGGGCAGCAAGCGCAAGGAGAGCGAGAGCAGCAGCAATGCGGTCGTTGGGTCGGCAGCTGCCGCCGTGCGCAAGGACGTGGCAGGCGACGAGAAGCGCGCCGACGATAGGCAGAAGCGCCCGAGTCCCCGTCGCGGCGGAGGTCGGGATCGCAACCGAGAACGGGATCGAGAACGTGAGCGGGACCGTGAACGCGACCGAGACCGGGACATGCGCGCCCCGCAATCGCGTGGGTTCGGCAGTGGCAGCGGCAGCAGCAGCGCCACCACATACCGTGGCGGACGCGACAGCGGCGCCGGAAGCGTCAGCGGCGCAGGCGGCGGCGGTGGCGGCAGCTGGAATCGCCGTGGTGGAGGCAACGCCCGGGGCAGCGAGAGAGGACGCGGCAACTACCAGAACGATTGGAGCGAGTCGGAGAACTCCGAGGACATGGACGACGAGAGCTACGGCCGTCGCGGCGACCGCAGTCCCAAGGGGTCCCGCAAGGAGCAGCAGAGTAGTCGCGATCAGCGTCGCAGCGGCGGCGATCGCAGCGATGAGCGCAACACGAAGGAAGGTTTCGCGCCACGCGGCGAGCCGTCGAGACGCGGCCGCGGCGGTGGTGCCAACGTGAGCGATCGCAGCGCGGCCAGCGGAGGTGGCGGCGGCGGTTCGTCCTCCTCTTACGGGCGGGATGGACGCGATGGCCGAGGCATGTCCTCCGGGTCGTCGAATCAGGGACGACAGTACGGCCGGCAAGGTTTCGACGAGTACAAGGACAAGAAGACCTCGGATTCTGAGCACTCGACAGCCGAGACGGACAAAACCAAACAGAATCAGTTGGCCCTCAGTGCAGGACTGAGCAAGACCAAGGACTTGGGCGACGACAAGAGCGGTCGGTCTGGGGCTCAAGCGAACGGCCAGACTAAACAGCAGAGTCCACAGCCAGGTGGTGGACAGCAGTCGAAGAAGTCGAGCGAAGGAGGTTCGGGCTCCGAGAAGAAGAGCTCGACAGCGACCCAACAACAACAAAAGCAGGGCATCTCCTCCAGCGGCAAGAACGACGACGGCACCACCTCCGATCGTGAAAAGAAATCCTCCTCCAAGGATAAGGATCTTCAGAGTGCCGCTGGACAGCAGCAGCAACAGAGAAGCGCCAGCTCCGGACAGTTGGCTGGTGCACAGCAACGCGGCTCCTCTTCCAATGGCACCGGCAGCGGCAGCGGCAGCAATGCATCTGTTAAGAAACAAGATCTGCCCATGGCTTCCGTGCCCTCGACGGCGCAGTCTGCGAGTGCCAAATCGCAGCAGCAGCAACAGCAGCAGCAACAGATGGCGCAGTCGGTAACGAAGCCTCCGCCCGGCCTGAGTGGCAACTACAAGTCGGCGACTCCGACCATCGGTGTCGGTTCGGCATCGCAGCAGACTCCACAAGGCGTCGACATGCAGAAGGGTGGGAAATCATCCGAGGCGAATGCGGCCTCCACCAATGCAGTGAGTGTGAACAGCCGTGGTCAGCCGATGCCACAACGTGCTTCCTCCTCCGACTCGGAGAAGTCCAAGCTCAACCAGGCCACAGCCGACAAGAACAACACCAGCAGCCTGCTGATGGATGGCGCTCCGGTGAATACGATCATTTTCGAGAACACGAACTACAAGCAGCAGGCGCAGGCCGCCGCAACCTCTTCCGCGTCGGGGCCAATGAAGCGCTCCAACGAGTCGTTGGTGACCGCCTCCTCGGGTCCCGCCGGCGTCAGCGTCTCTGCTGTGGACACGCTCAGCAACGCCCTGTCGCAGATGTCATTCGCCAAGGACAAGAACAACTCGTCGCCGGTGGTCAATGTCTCGGCTTCCGACTATGAAAAAGACATGAAACTCGGCTTCTCGTTCGGCGATGCCACCGATTCGTACACGAGCGCCACCAAATCTTCCGACAACAGCGAGCCGAAAGGCAAGTCCGCTCAGCAGCAACAGTCGTCCGGCGCCCCCAATGCCGGTCAGCAGCAACAGCAACAGCAACAGCAACAACAACAGCAGCAGCAGCAGCAGCAACAACAAAATATTATATCCACGGCCGATCTGAATATGAAAATCGCAAGCGTGAAGAAGGTGTGGGAGAGCGTTTCGCCCATGACGTCGGAGGCCAGCTCGACGCTGCAGCAGCAGCAGCAACAGCAGGCGGTCGTAGCCGCCGCAGTTGCCCAGCAACAACAACAACTGCAGCAGCAACAACAGCAGCAGCAACTCGAAGTGGTCGACATGTCGACGGCCTCGTTTGTCGCGGCCGCGGCAGCCGTGGCTGCCTCACAACAGCAACAGCAGCAGCAACACATGCCGCACTACGCGGTCACCGCGGTGCACATGCAACAGCACCATCACTCGCTGTCCTCGCCGGGACCCGTGCAGAACGCGTACGGCGGCCACGGCTCGCCATTCGACGCCGCGCAGTTGGAGCAACAGTTCGGCCAGGTCGTGCACACGAAGGACGGCAACGTGGTGGTCGGCGGCGACGACTCGACCGGCTACCCCAGTCCGCAGCAGCAGCAGCAGTCGTCAGCGCAGCAGCAGCAACAGCAGCAGTCGCAGTCGATGGGCGGCGTCCTGAAGCATCCCGACGTGGTGAAGCAGCAGAACTCGGCGGCGAAGCAGATGCAGCACCATCCCTCGTCGATGGGCATGTCGCCGCCGCCGAATCTGCAACAGCAGCAGCAGCAGCAACAGCACCAGCAGTCGGCCGCTCAGCAGCTGCACGCGGCACCGCAGCAGTTCTACCAGGCATCGCCGCAGTTCACCGGCATCCCGACCATCCCCAGTCCCCCGGCCGTCGTCTTCAACTCGTCACAGATGCCGCCGCCCCCCTCGCAGGGCGGCCTCTACGCACCATTCCATTCGCTCGATCATTCAAGCCGCTCGCAGTTTTCAGCAGCCGCAGCGCACAGTTTCCCCGGCCATTACAATGCGGCAGCCGCGGCCGCCGGGCCGTTCAATGCGTACACCATGCAGACGCCGCCCAATATGCCGACGGCGCCCACACCCGAAATGTATTCAAATCTGACGTCGCAGTTCCGCATGGGCGGCGGGCCGTCGCCCTTCGGCAACCCGAACTCGCAGCAGCTGAGCAATCCGAACGCCGCCGCCGTGACGATCATCTCGTCCAATTCCAATTCGCTGATGTCGTCGGTGGGCTCCGTGAAGCCGCCGCCGTCGTCGCAGCAACTGGGCACGATCGGTTCGAAGGGCTCGGGTGGCGGAGGTCCCTACGCGGCTGCAGCGCAGCAATACATGAACCTCTATCCCGGCCCGCCGCCACAGCATCAAGGCGGTCCGCCGGGTCCCCCCGGTGCCCATCAATTGCAATCGAATAGCTATTACTCGAATTCGGCCGGCGGTCCCAATGGGCCAGCATTTTATGGCGGTCCGCCGCCTCCCCAAGGCAGTGGGGCCGGGGCGCAGAACTACGGTCTGGCAGCAGCTGCGGCCGCCGGTCTGTACGGCGGTCATGCCGGCCACCAAGGTGGGCCACCGGGATCTGGCGGCCCGCAGGGACCGCCGCAGTCCCAGCACACCATGGGCAACTTCAACACGCAGTTCATGAACTCGCCACTGCTCACAGCGGCCGCGATCAATCAGTTTCGTGGCGGACCCACGCCGCAGCAACAGGCCCAGGCCGCGGCCGCGTACATGAAGTCGAACCAGGGTCAGAGCCACATGCAGGATTCGGTAGGAAACATAAACACAATAACAGAATTCAAGTGTGCATCGTCGTCTCATTGTCGTCTGTCTCTTTCCACTTGTGTCTCTCCGTAGATGGGTCGTCAGCTGAAGAGTCCCCTGGGCGCCGATGTGAGTCTGAATCTGGCCAAGCAAGTGCAATCGCAGCCGAGCCCACCACACCACAAGGCCTATGGGAGTGTGAGTAGAGTCAGGATCGCAAATGATCACCTCTGAATGTGATGTATGAATGGGAAGTAATTAATTGTTTGCTGTTGTTTTTTTTTTTTTTTTTTTTTTGGTTTTTTTGTTTTTCGTCTGGTTGTCTAGTGGGATTTGCAAAACCAAGTAATGCAACAACAAGCAGCTCAACAGCAGCAACAAGCTCAACAACAGCAGCAACAACGAGGTGCTGGTGTGAATCCGCAGAACATGAATCCCGGTAGTCGATCAGGTGGAGGCGGTCCACCTGGGGGCCAGGGCCAAGGACAAGGACGTTATCCGACGCCAATACAGAGACCGACAAACTATCCACAGCACCCGCAGGGACCACCACAATCTCAGCAGCAGCAACAGCAACAACAGGCGCCACAGCAAGGCCAGCGCTCCATGCGACAAGGCGGCGGTGCCGGAAATGGGGGACCGCAAGGCGGTGGCGGCGGCGGTGGAGGCCCTGGTGGTCCGAACGGCGGCCCTGGTGGCAACAACAATGGCGGCGGCGTCAGTGGCGGAGGCGGACAACAGCAACAAATGAATAAACCCTACTATGCGAACAACGGAGGAGGCGGTAGCGGCGGCGGCTCAAATCGAGGTAATTGAAGAAGAGAATGTGTTTCGATGAGTTTTCTGACAAAACCCTGCGCTCTCACCTACACCACGCATTGTCCAATACAAACAAAAACCGAACACAAACACACACACACACACACACACACATAACACACAAACACAGACGTACACTGCACTCTTGCAAGAACAAGAAAAAACAAAAATCAACAACAAACAAAAAATACACTCAACATCTTAGGATTCGAAACTTAACAAAATAACCGAATAAGTGAATAAACGATCAACGATGTATATGCGTTATGTATGCGTTAGCGAAATTATGTAAATAACGGTGTTTTTCTTTCTCTTTTCTTTTGTATCTTTACGTATTATTAACATTTCCTTTACGAGAGAGAGTAAAACCTAAAAAATGAAAAAAAAAAAACACAAGAGAATAAAAAGTAAATTGAGGCGATTCCACGCAAACAAACGACGAACGGAACGAAAACAAAACACAGAGAGTTTAATGTCAATCGACAAAACGTCGACTTTTCGTATTTACTTGAAATTTAATATTTTGTTTCTTCTCACACGTTCACGCATTAGCGTTTATTTTTTGTATTTTTTTTTCGCCACCCAAAAATTTGTTCTCCCTCTTGCCGAGTATTTGACGATGATTTGTAGTTAAAATTATGTTTTTATTTAGTTTTGTCATTTGTATACTCTATTATTTTATTCTCTCTCTCTCTCTCTCTCTCTCTTCCACTCAGATGCAAGTCTCTCTCGCTCTGCATATTTCTCTGGAGCCGGTCATTAGTTCTGCTCTTAACTTTTCTTTTTTGTTTCTTAATAATATTATTTTTACAATATAAACATATCTTTATTTTTTTACATATTTATTTTATAATCATAATTTAATTAACTATTATAAAACAAAAGCAAACACTGTTGCATTCACACACACACACACACACATATATATTTGCAAGCAAACAAAACAAAACAACAACAAATCAAGAAACTCACACAAACACTCACACATGCTTATAAAATATATATTGAAACAAAAACATATTTATATTAAACATACTTTTTGTTAATTCGTCGTCGACTTTTGTAAAAGCAGAGAATTTGTGAAATTGTTTGACAAATAATGTTATTTTATAAGATTTGTATTAATACGCGATTTCAACTACTGAATACTACACTACACAAGCGGAACGACACCAATTACTCCAATCGTAACTACAACAACACAAATTATGTTCAATATTCGATAATATGTTGCATATAAATTTATATTAAATATATATATATATTAAAGAAACAACAACTATAATAACAACAAGAACCACAGCAAGTCAAGGGCCCTGTATGTTTGTCGAACTCTATGAATTATATATGAAATATTAAAAATAATAAACTGAAACAACATGCATTAAGCTGTAACTATTATTTCACACTATTACTATAAAACTCTGATATTATGTGAGAGTAGTAGTAAAGAAAATAAACAATCATAATTATAATATGTTTGCTGTCTATGAACTTTTCGAACTCACGCTCTATTTCTGTAATTTTTGTATTCATGTAAATAAATTACTTCAAATTCAAATAATGAAAAACTCCAATTTGCAGAAGAACAAGCAAATATACTAAAAAATAACATACATCGTACTTTAATATATAATTTAAAATTAATTCTAAACTTCTAAATTTCATAAACAAACTTTAAAAACAAAAACAAAAATAAAGAAATATACACAAACGTAATTATGTAATTCATCTGTATAAGTAAGAAACAAACAAAAGAATATTATAATTTACATAAAATCGTAATATATTTAAAAGGAAACAAAAACTAACAAAAAAATACTTTTCGATAAAAAATTGTCTAAAAATGAACCAAAAAAATATATATATAAAAATTCTATTGAGAAAAACTGAATTTTGCAACGACTTATTATTTATTTTAATCTTATTTTGCACTATTTTTCATTCCTCTTTAGTGGTATAATTTCGTTTTCTACTGTTCCCTCTATTTTGTCTTTTTGAATAAATAATATTTCTGAATTATAATTTTGATTGATTTCTCAATATTCATTCGTAATATGGCTTTCGTTTTCATTGCCTTCAGGGGTCTTGTTTTCATCCACTCTTTCCTTATTTCTTCATATTTTGCTTTCATATCTATTTTCGCAAAAAATTCGGCGTTTTAAGGAATCGTTTTCACTCGCTGAAAATTGTAAATTGCTGAAATCAAGGAGTTTTTCATTCGCAATAAATAATTGTATATATGTTGAAATTTTCTTTAGAGCAGAATTAATAAATTGGTGATTGGTGTTGGATTTTTGGCATAATCGCAAGCAGTTTCTAACTCAATTTTGCATCCACCAAACGCCGATTTATGAATTCACATTGCAGGAACAGCTTCAGACGACCAGCACCAACAGCCTCACTAACATATGACGTCACAGTAGCAGCAATCGCCAGCTTGGCTGCAATCATCAATCAACAGGCAACAAATGATTTGCAACAGCGATTAGAAGAAAATTAAGAATTTTCATAAGCTAAGCATCGAATCCAAAATATTTTTAATCCCTGAAGCGTCGTGCAATAATGCTATCTACTAAAAATATCACTTAAAAAATATATTTAATAACACAAGAACACAAACACACACATTCATCAACACCACAAACGCACATTCATTTCACAATTGAAGCCATGTAAATTATATTCTTTGACCGTCTCTCTCTTTTTCTTTTTGTTCTTTCTCTCTCTCCCTCTCCCTTCCCCTTTGTCTCAACCACTAGCGGCTCACTCGTAAATCACCCGAGCTAAACACAAGGCACTTGGATCGGGTCCTGCAGTGAAAAATAGAAAAGGCAAGAAAACACAATAAGAAAACCTATTAAAAACAACAATTTGTGCAAGAGGAAAACAGTAAATAAATATACTGAACAACAATGGAAAAATATTATAAACAATGAAAACACAAACAAAACAAACACACTTGTTATGAAATAAAAGTAAATGTTTTAAATATAATCTTACAGTAACATAAAAAGAGTTTCATGAGAACAAAAGCAGATAAAGATAAACCAATTTCGCGAAGTGAAAACGAAAATGAAACGAACAGCAGCCAATGCAAAAACACTTGAAAGTATAGAAGGTGAGAAGAATATGAGGTTTTCGACGGAGCATGGGCTGAAACAATATCAAGAAAGAAAAGAAAAAAACCTTTGAAAACAAATGCATTATTTTATATTAATTTTAAATATATACGTATATTATTATTACTATTACTTTATGCGGTTCTTCTATTATTTTTAGCACATAACCTGAAATATTTAGCGCATAGTTTTTATTGTATAATTATTGTTTTTTTTTTCTATATGCAAATTTACGAATATTAAATTAATTTTTAAATGTAATAAAAACCCCATATTTTATAACTTATCCTCGAACATATATTATTCCGTGCTCGATCGATAATGAATGATTTTCAGTTGGAATTCATAAGTTTTAAACCAAGCGATATTTTATTTACTACATAACGATTTTTAAGATTTTGAAATAAAATCATTGGAATTAAGAAATTCGTTTTTGTTCTTTGCGACGCCTTTTTTCGTTGGCTTTTTATCGATAACGCATTCGGGTTAATTGTGCAATTAAATTACCTTAAAATAAACATTTGTTTTATAAGACAACATTATTAAAGTTAAGGAAGAACAACGTTCCAAAATGATAAGAAAAAGAAGAGAGAAAAACGAGATTTAAGACATTGAAACAGGATTGAAAGTAAATGAAATGAAAAAAGAAGTAAATTTAAAAAAAAAGAGATTAAATCAAAGAAACAAAATGTGGGAATTAAAGTGTTGCTGTTGGCAGTGCTAAGAAAACATAGTAAAATGAGTAGAAATTTAAAGAAAAATAGTGGAAAACAAAGTAACATTAAATGTTATAAAACCACGTTCGAATACTGGACGACTGAGTATTCTACGATCGGTGCACGGCGAGGCCGGGGGCGGTGAATTTTTCTAGACGCGAAATAAATCGAACGCGAGTTCATTAGCAATTTATATTAAAACAACCATATATATGAGACACATGAGAATATATGTAAAACTTTGCTTAAAACATTACGAAATATTGCATCAATTTATTGAATACCAAAAGTTATACAAGAGTTGTATGGAGAAGAAGAAGCAAAGTTCGGGTGAATTATGCAAAAAAGAGAAAAAATTAGGTATAGAAGTGGGTGAAAAAATAGAAACTAAAATAATGCATTTTAAATAAAAAATTATAAAGCTATCACTTGTATATGTTGAGCAAGGACGTTGGATTCAAAGTTAAATTTAAGCATTTGGAATAATATTTGAGTTGAGATGAAATCTTTTTCCATGGCTAAAGGGCATTTTATTGTTTAGACAACTACTATTTGTACAAATATTTTGTACACACTCATACACACCTTTTATGATAGTTTAAATTGAGATATTGTTTGATTGATTGCAAACATTTTAGCATTTCATTTTCAAGTCATTAAATACGAAATCAATTACTTAGCGAGCATTCATGAAATGAATCATGTTGAGGAAAATTAAATTAAATAAAACAAAAAGATTTGAATTGAGATAAATATAATAAAAAAATGTATATGTTTCATGTGTGCGAAATATAGAAAAGCATATAAATTACAGATACAAGATAATTGATTCAAATTATGGAAACAAATAAAATATATTCAAAATATTGAAAAAAATGTTATGGCAAGCCGAGGCTTGCAAAGCAACAATAAAAAATTAATTAACTGAATTGGAAGGTAAAACAAATTGCAGAAACCGAATGAAAAAAAAAAAAAAACATGAAAATATAATTTACACTTCTATCCAAGAAAACAAAACTCAGAACCGTGTTTCATTTAGTCCTGCATTCCCTTCGTCAACCGATTTCTTTTTCAGAATCGATCTTTTTTCACCCTCCACCCGAAGACAGCAACAATTGGGACAGACCTATTGGGGAGTCTTTCCTTAACAGATGGGGGTTTCTAGGAAGGAATTCTCCTCAAGAGCCACATTAAATAAAACCAGAGATTAATCTGGAACAGCTTATTTGAGTTTCCAACTTTTGTTTTATTATCAGTTATTACTACTATGCGGCAGAAGACTGTCCACTCCACTTTAAACCAAAGCATTTGCATTAGAAATGAAAAACTAACGATCTATGATCACACACACGACAAACATTGAAGTCCGCAGCACCCGTTGAAGTTGTGGACCTCGGTGGCAGCCGCAACTACCAAAGTGCACAGCAATTGGTCGAGTCTAGGCTGCCATCGAGTGCGTGTGTGGGTTGGTTGGTGAGGTGGATCCCGGGTGACTGCGAGCATTCCTTGAATTCGCTGCATGGTCTACTTCTTGCTGGGCTTCATCACGTTGTAGGCGATGACGAGCGCAAGCACGCCGTAGGTGGCTTTGGCGACCTGTGGAGGAGAGAAATGAAAATTGGTGGCTGCTGATGTTTATGTAATGGAGAGCGAGTAGTGCTGCTTACATTAGCGCGTCCGCGCATTGTCGTGCCGTTGAAGTGCTTCGACAGTCCGCTCAATTTTGATTCATCGACTCCATCTGCGGCCATTGCTGTGGAGATCGCAAACAGTTAGAATATTATTGAACACAAAATTCCACGCGGCTCACTTACTTATTTTTGTTGTTTTTGGACTTTATTGGAAGTGAAAAGCAGAAGAATTCAAGCGACTCGTCGACGTCTTCGTAGTCGGTGCAGCGATTGAGGAAAATTTTTCGCTATTGCTGTCAAAAATTCGAGGTTAGGTTATGTAAGAATTTTCGAATATCTTTTCGCGAATTGTGACAGTTCGAAAGACTCCGAAATCCTGCCATCGCTGTACTATCTTATCGACCGTGTCTCCGCTAAAGGAATACGTTGCATACTTTTGGTTGTTGAAGTGGTGCATGACACTGCTATCTTGCATGCGAGAGGTTTCTCTCATAATACGCTGCTGACATGGGAGATGTGTATTGCACTCGATACTCTATGATATATTGCATGCATGTATATAACATGACATATTTGTAAATGATAACAAACTATCGGGGAAGATGTTCCCGAAATCTCATGGGAGAAATAAAAAATCAGTTGCCATTCATATTTTTAATAATGGTTTTCTTTATTTTTTGATATATTCTTGTTTTAAACTAGTTCTATTTTGTGTTCTTTGCATATTCATTGTTTGATTTTCATTTCACTTACATTTACAATATATTTAATTATTCAATAATAATATATTCATAATTTGCGGCTACGTCTAATTAAATTAAATACTTAGTGTTCAAATATCATTACACGTGATTAGCAATTAGTCAATGCGTAATTAATTAAACGAGTGAGAGTTTCAAAAATGTACAGGGTGATTTATGCTTTCGTTTATTATAATTCTCTCCATTGTCCTTAAACTTAATTCGTTTTGTCTTTTACTTTGCGTGACTGCGGAGGATTCTATTATTTATTTATACAACACAGACAAAAAATCAAAAACAAAAAAAAAAAGAACACAATTAATAAACATGTACAGGAATATCCTAAGATATCGAATTGCGAAGAATTGGAAACAAATTTACAGGATTATCTTAAAAAACGTTTACAAAATAAAATCACAATCAGAGCTGACAACTTTTCTGTTACAGAGATTTTCAATAATAAAAGACTTTCGCGACGAATCTGAATTTCTTTCGTGTCGATTAAATTCCTAATTCTATATTTATATATGCTGTGTTTATAATTATTGTGATCCAGTGAAATGATTTGTATTTGAAAATCGTTGCCTCTAAATTTTCCTATTTACAGTATTTGCGTTCAGTGTGGTTCTCCACGATCTCCCTCAAAGTCTCCGCCAACTCCTCTCCTCTCCTCTCTCTCGCCCCTTCTCACTTCCCATTCATTCGACTGGGCCTTCGTTGTCTTCATTCCGTCGCATTTTCATGTCAGTGGCGGGAGCAGTTTTCCTCAGTGTAGTTCTCTCCAAATCTAGATTTCGCTTTGCTCAAGTTTGTCGCGTGTTTTCTGGTGTCCTGGGCGGATGAGAGTCGCCTCTCTCTCGCTCTCTCTCGCTCTCTCTCTCTCCCATTCATGCCGGCCCATCTTCGCCTCAAACCCAATTTCTCTATTTACCCCTCTCTCTCCGCAGCTCTTCCACTCCGTTCACAATTCCGTCGACTTCACTCCCCTCACTCCACTTCCTGCTCTCTCTGCTTGCGATCCTCGCCGCCGCGTTGCGGTTTCTCCTGCCCTCCCGTTCTTGCACCGCCCCCTGCTGGCGTCCGGCGTCCCCTCCTTACATCATCACATCGATGTACAGGTTTCATCTGGTCTCCTCCTCGGCCTCCGTCTCCGGCTCCTGCTTCGCGCTCTTCTTCGTGCAGTCGAGCGTCAGCAGCTCGTCCTGTCGCTGCTGCTGCTGCTGCTGCTGCTGCTGTTGCATCAGTTGCTGCTGGTGCTGCTGCTGCAACAGTTGCTGGTGCTGCTCGTCCTCGTCGTCGTCGTCGCAGATGTCGATCTCCTCGCGATCGCAGTCGTCGTCCTCCTCCTCCATCGCGTCGGCCTCGGCCTCGGCTTCGGCCCGACGTCGCCGCAGCTCGGCCTCGACTTGTTGCTGCTGTTGCTGCTGCTGCTGCTGCTGCTGCTGGAGGTGGCGTCGCTGGGCCTCCGCGTGCTGCTCGGCCAGGTGCTGCTGCTGCTGCTGGTGCAGCTGCTGCAGCTGGTGGACGTGCTGCAGGTGCTGCTGCTGGTTGTACGGGTGATGCTGCATGTGGGCGGCGCTGCCGCTGCCGCTGCCGCCGCCCTCGCCGCCGCCGAGCTGAGCCTGCTGCTGCTGCTGCTGTTGGTGGAGCTGCAGGTGGTGGTGGTGCTGCTGGTGCTGGTGCTGGTGCTGCTGCTGCTGCTTCTTGTGGGCGGCGTGGGGCGCGTCGAACAGCAGGCGCGAGATCGAGAACGAGGAGATCGGGGAGTTGTGGGTGCTGCCGGCCGAGTACGAGGTGTTCGTGTCGTCCGAGGTCGGCGTCTCGCGGTCGCTCTCGTCGGACTTGAGGATGTCGGCCGCCTCGAGCGACTTCTTGTGCATGCCCAGCAGCCAGGGCGCCACGGACTCGTCGTCCTTGGCCGACTTGAGGATCGTGTCGGGCAGGGGCAGCGAGTGCCGCACCATCGCCCCGTACAGGCCGTACTCGGCCATCTTCGTGCTGTGGCCCCAGCACTTCTCGGTCTTGCGCCACTTGGCGCGCCGGTTCTGGAACCAGACCTGAAGCGAAAGGAGAGCGGAGTTAGTAATGCAAGTAATCAGGGGGAGGGAGGGTGCTATGTGGCGAAGGGGGGCGGGGGGAGGAGGCAGCAGTCGTCGTCATTAGGGCTGGCGGCCGGTCCGGGACTCGAGTGGGAACCAAAATGGCGGCACTCGAGCGACTTCAAAGTCGCAACCCTTTCGTTTCGAGGCCGCCGCCGCCGTTGACGCCGACGATTGGTCGGCGGGGGCGACGCTCCAATTAAAACGAGAGCCCGATGGCGTCGCGCGCTCGAAACAAATCCAATGGCAGCAACAATTGCAATTACCGAATATTGCCGAACAACAGGCGGCCAAACGCAAACAACAGCAACACCAGCGAACGGCGTTCGGGTCGCGCGCATCCCAGCGGGCGGCGGCGTTGCCAGACGTCGCGTCGCTGCCGTCGTCGATGTCGTTGGGCCGAAATAAGAAATTCAAATGGAACAACGGAAAGCGGAACCGGCCGAGGAGAAACAGCAACAAAAGGGCGTCGGGTCGAAGAGAGGTATCGAGCGTGAGAGGGAGCGAGATGGGGCCACATGCCAGCATTGCAACAGCAACAGCAACAGCAACAACAACAACAACAACAACAACAACATTGTTCACTCCTTGCTTTCCCACACCGACGCCACGAACGATCGTAATTAGTCCGTCCAGTGCTCAGGGCGAGGGAGAGGGCCTTGAGAGGATTCCTCGCCTTCACAGGTCCTTCGCATTCCTCGCGTGCTCCCCCTCCACCGCCTGCACCGCCTCGACCGCCTCGACCGCCTCGACCGCCTCGACCGCCTCCTCCCGCCCTCCTCCATCCCCAACCCACGTCCGTCGCTCGCTCGCTCGCTCGATAATGATTCGTAATTTGATATTCAATTATTGTATTTGCTCCTGCTGGTAATATTGTTTTTGTTGTGGTTGTGGTGGGGCACTGTTGTTATTGTTGTTGTTGGTGTAGGTCTTGTTGTTGTTGTTGTTGTGGGTATTTCATTAATTCACCGAAATAATGAGATGTTGACCAAAATATTTATATGACGGCCGCAGGATGTTGAAGGATCAGATCAGGCTCCGTGTCGTCTGTCACCGCATTCTCCTCCCCCTCTCCCCCTCTCCCCGTCTCCCTCTCAACCTCCCTCTCACTCCCGCTGCCTCCCTCGCATCCGTGCATCTCTTTCACTCTCCCGCTGGCCCCGACTCGCTGCGATTTCGTCGATTTTTGTGGGTTGTTTTTAATCAGTTGGCAAGACCGTCCACGAGGGAGAGGGAGAGGGAGAGGGGAAGAACCATGCGAGAGCGAGACAACGGCGAGCGAGGTGTGAAAAGTCCTTAAGTTGGCTCCGGTGTCCTCTGGAATTTCGTCGCGTCCGCCCGCAGCGCGTCAAACGCGAGCAACGAAAGCAACGATGGCGTCGTCGAGGTTGCCACGTTTTCGCAGCCGCACAATTGCGAAGTGATTAAAAATGTTAATCATTTAATTACTTCCCCATAATTACAACAGCCCCCCCCCCCCCTCAGCCCCCTCCGCCCCCTCTGCCCTCCCTCCTTTCGCTATTATTTTATTTCCGCTGCATTGTTTTTTCTCGCCGTAATTTTGCGAAATTATTCAAATTAAATAATCTGGCAACAATGCGGTCGCCCCGGGGGAGGGGCGAGGGTGTTGGGCAATTGAGGGAGTGGGAGAGCGAGCGAGCGAGGACAAAGGATCACGAATAATTTTGTAATTATCCTGTTATCCATTTGAGTTATTGTTGCTGCAATTGCAGTGCTCTGGCTCTTGTTGTTGTTGTTGTTGTTGTCATTATTGCAGCACCCACTTTTGTTGGCTTTGCTGCTGTTGTTGTTGCTGTTGTTGTTGTCACTGAATTATCCTTCCGTCGTCCCCGTGACGAGCGGCTCCTCGTCGCCCGCCGCCCGCTTTTCGCTCCCTCTCGCCCACCTCCCCTCACTCGCCCTCGCCCCCCCCCCCCCTCTCGCTCTTCGTCAACGCCAGCACTTGCTTTGAGTTCCTGATTCGAGACTTTTCGGTCATTTGAAATTGAAAATTTCCCTCATAAATGAATGAATGAATCGCCGTGAACGCAAATGCAAATGCAAATGAAAATGAAAATCGTCTCGCCCCGAATCGTTTGTTCCGCCGATTGGAGAGCGTGAAATGGTGCAAGTGGTGGCCGGCCATCCAGAGCTGCCACACTTTCCGCCGCTAACCGACCCCCCCTCGCTGTCCTCGCCCGTCCTGCTCTCCCCCAACAACAGGCGAAGGCGCGCTCAAGTGGAAGCGGATTTGGAAAAACGTTTTTCATGGGAATAAAAATTAACACTTGTTAGCATTTTAACTACTTATCTCAATATCTTCTTCTTCCTCTCCCTCTCCCTTTCCCACTCTCCCTCCACCTCTCTCTCTCGCTGCCTCCCCGGTCCCTTGGGCGAAACTTTAAAACGCATTTGGGTTGGGTTTTTTCTATTAACTTTTTATCGTCTGTGCAAAATCGAAGGCCGCGTCCTCGCCCTCGCCCTCGCCCTCGCCCGCTCTCCAACGGTGTCATCAATCAGGGAATTAATAACAGTGCCTGATTAGCAACAACAACAATGACAACAACAACTACAATGACAATGACAACAACGCGACACCCTCGAAAAGAGGCCACAAAATGCGAGACTTTCGAAAAAACCAAGTTGGGAAATCGACAGAGGGGAGGATTTTGAAGAAGGACCAGGAGTGTGTCTTTGTTGCCATTGTTGTTGTTGTTCTTGTTCTTCTTGTTATTGCACTGGTTGTAACAATGCTTGTTGTTATTGTTGTGGCGTCGGTTGTGGATGTTGTTGTTGGTTGTGTCGCCTCGCTGTAGGAAAATCCCGCAACATCGCCGGTGCAATTGTCGTTCTCGTTGCTGTTGTTGTTGTTTTCGGCTGTTGATTTTTGTTGTTGTTGTTGTTGTTATTGCTAACTGAGCGATTTTCGTCGCCCGCCGCCCTCGTCCCTGTTGTTGTGACAAATGTTTCCATGTTCGCTCTCGGCCCGGGTCCTTCGGGACTCGCCCGAGACGCGTGTCCTGTTGTGCCTCTTCTTCTTCCACTTCCTCGCCCCCCGCTCGGTTGGCAGCACTTGCTGAGGGTCGCGGCCGGGCCGGGCGGGGGCGGGGGCGGGGAGCGGATTAAGTTGTCCCGCGGGACGCGCCCTCCGCCCTCCGCCTTCCCCAACACCCGCCGACGTTTGCCGAAAATTTACCGTGAAACGCGGTCCACGGCGAGATCGTGATCATGATAACGATAATGATAATCATGAGCATAACGTTGTTGTTAACGCTGTCTGCGGTGTTTTCACGATTTCCCATTGTTGTTGTCGTTGCATGTCGCCTGTTGCAATTACATTAATTTAATTGCTTTTTAGAAAACCCAGACCCGGCCCAGCCAGGCGACCAGAAAGGGATGGCACTAGGGCGGCGGCAGGGGGCGGGCGCGAGCGAGAGGATGCGAGCGGGCGAGGGTCGGAGTGTGAGAGGGTGAGAAAGAGATCGCCAGGGAATCAAAATGGGCGTTTATGAGTTGTTGGTAATGTTTTCATTGTTGTTGTTGTTGCCTTTGTTATTGTTTTCCTTGTCGTCGTTGTTGTTGCTGCTGCTGCTGCTGACGCTTTGATTTCGTAATTTATTAATGTGGGAAATTTGTGGGATGCGTGAGAGGAAATTTTGAGACAACTTTAACCGGGGTTGCCACCTCGTCAAGGAGAGGATTTTGTGAATGAAAAAAAATGGTGATGATTTTTCTAAGTTATCAATCCGAAATATAAACAGAACTATGTGCAGCAGTTAAAAGAGTTTTGCAAAAAAAAAAAACAAAAAAATTTTAATAAAAAATTGCTTTCGATTTTTTTGAATACTTTTCAACTGAATGGAGGGAGCAGGGTTTTCGAGTGCCGCAAAAATTACCATTAAGGCCTTAATTGGGGAAAAGGGTTTAAAGAACGGCGTTTTTTCCAGTCCTCGACTCGAGATTGTTCGAAGAAATTCCCTTTCAAAGGGTTCCCAACAGCATCAGCATCAGGCAACAGGCGACGAGAGGACGACCGAATCGCACTCGAAGGACGTTTAATGCATTCGCATTCGTGGCCGAGGTTTGGCGCGGTTCGGAGTTCGCTCGAGGGGTTTCTAATTGGTTTTATTGTTGCTATTTCTTGTTGTTGTTGTTGTTGTTGTTGTTACTCCTCTGTGTTGCTTTTGCTCATTTCTGTTGTTTCCCATTTTTGATGTTGTTGCAGCATTTTTTGTTGTTGCCACCTTTTGTTGTTGCTTCGGTTTGGTCGCTGCCAAATGCAAGCAGAATGTTGAGTGCGTGCAGCAGCTACAACAACAACAACAACAACAACAACAACTCGATGATTGGATAATCGAAATCAACAAAAAACAACAACAACAACAGAATAGGTTTTTGCAAATCTTGGTGTTGTTGGTCTTGTTAATGAAAAGTTGTTGCTGTTGCGGTTGACAAAAAAGTTGTTGTATTTTTTGTTGTTGTACATATTGTTGTTGTTGCAGTACTGCAATTAAAACCCCTCCAGCGACGGTGCTTTCAATGGGATTCGAAATTTTATTAACAGGAAAATTGAGGAGCAAAAAGCCCTCGACTGCCTGAAGATTTCTTCTGAAGTGAAATTGAGAGCTCGACACGGGGAGGAGGGCGTGAGCGAGAAGGTGAATAAGTAATGGAACATCTTCAAAAACACAACTTTTAGGGGAAAAAAAACAAAAATTCTCTCCTTTCTTTTTTACATTACTGAAAACTTTCTATTAATTTTGTGCACATTCTTCCCATAAGTTGTTCGATGATTTTCGAAGATTGCGAAATTTTGCCATTTCCACAGCAGACGAATTTCCGCAATCTCCGGCGATTGCAAGAGCCAACACAACAACAACAACAACGCTTAGAGCAACAACGTTTCAGCACACTTGTTACAACACAGACAACTTGTGGCAACAACAGAAATGGGCACAGAAACAACAACAATAACTAGTGCAAGAACAGCTACAAGTGCAAGTGAAAAAAATAACAAAAATACAACAATAACAACAACAACAACAACGCAAGCAAAATCGAGGCTCTCTCGGCGCTGCCGCAACGCAGTGAAGTGGCAACGCCAGACACACGGCAGACAGAGAGTGGAAAACAAAGGAAAATTTTCAACGCATGAGACGGGGAGGGAGGGAGAACGAGCTGGAAGAGTGGGGAGGAAGAAGAAGACATACGAAGGCATACGAATAAGAAGAGCCAGAAGACGATGAAGTGTATTGAGTGAAAGAGACGGAGCTCGTGAGTGAAGGGTGAAGGGAGGACGGCGTGGCAATTGGAAACAAAGGCGAGGTGTCGAGGAAAACTAATTTGGAGCAGACAATGGATCAGCTGTTGTTGTTGTTGTTGTTGTTGTTGGAATTCCCCCATTCGTTGTTGTTATTGCCAACCCCACAGTGCTGTTGTAATTAATGTTGTTTTTGTGATTTGTTTTTGCCATAAAACAGAGCTTCTGGCCGTTGCTCTTGTTGTTGTTGTTGTTGGTGTGTTCCACTACTATCAATAGTCGAAATATAGCCGTCTCTCTCTCTCTCGCTCTCTCGCACGCATCGCATGTGCGAAAACTGAAGAGGCGGCCATATTTGATTTTGTTGTTGTTGCAGCAGCGAAGCCACGACGATGTTGTTGTCGTCGAAGAAGAAGAAGAAGAGGAGGCGACGAAACGGGACGAGCGGAAGAAGAAGAAGAAAACGAAGAGGTCCGACGGCGACGAAGCCGAAGTCGCGGCCGAAGAAGGAGTGGCGAGAGCGGAATGAGAACGCATGAGAGCGAAGGATGACGACGAAGGAGGGGTGGATGGGAGGGAAGAGGAGGAGGAGGACGAGGGAGCGGGAGAGGGAGAGAAGGAGGAAGGGCAGGAGGCGGAGAGGGAGACGACCGAACGAAGAGCGGCGAACGACGAACGAGAGCCGGCGACTCCCATCAATGGCTGCATCGGTGGCGAGTGCGTCCGCCTCGTCCGCCTCGTCCTCCTTCACTTCATTCGCCTTGTCGCACACACACACACACACACACACATGCACATGCACACGCACACACGGGACGAAGGACGAAGAGGTCCTTCGGCCCCTCGTGCAGCGATCGATGGGCCGGACGCAGCGGACGCAGGACGCAGCAGGACATTTGGCAGCGGGGACGGTTTTTTTCGTCGGCTCTTGTCGTTGCTGTTGCGCGTTTTTGTTGTTGTTCGTACTCGTTTTCTTGTTGTTGTTGTTTTTGTTTCTACTGTTACTCGGCCGCCATGACGCACGTGATTTGCATGTGTGCGCGCCATCGCCATCATGGCTGCCATCCTACGTCATCATCAGAAGTATTTGTTGTTGTTGTTGTTGTTCCTGCTCTCGTCGTCGTCGTCGTCGTCGTCGTTGCTGCCGATTCCCGCACTCTTTGGTGCCATTGTTATTGTAATTGGAAGCGAACACCCTGTTGCGATAATTTTAATTGATTTTCGCCCGATTCCGCCTCACGCAAGGTGTTTTTGTCTCTCTCCCTCTCCCTCTCCCGGGCGTCGCCGACGTCGCGCTGGGGTGGGAAATTTTCGGGAATTTTTCCCAATCCGAACGAAAGACACACACACACAAGTTAATGAAAAAGTAATTTGCAAGTTAACATTTCGAAAAAGACTCCAGGAAGAAAAAATGCTGGGAAGATTTGTTTTTTTCGTGCGTTTTCTTAAGGGATTTTTTTCTAAACAATTTTTCTTTTTTGAATATTTTTCTGGCGACTTTTTAGGCTTCCCTCTAAATTCCCATAAATGTCGAAAAATCCGAACGGAAACCGAAGTCCGAATGAATCACATTTCGGAAGAAGAAGAAGAAGATCTCTGGGAGGGGAGCGGGGCGGAGCGGGGGTTTTCGTTTTTAGTGCGCGACACTAAAAATTGATTGCATTCCGGGCGCTGCAGGCGGTCGTAAAACTGCAAGGATCGCAGGACGCGGCCCGGCGCAACCGGGCGGCGAACGTGGTCGACTCGGTGAGGGGGCCGAGGGGTTCGACGACTGCAGTTTTTAAATCAAAACAAGCGGAGCAAGCGAGAGGCAGAGAGGGAAATTCTGGACACATGACTCGATCGAGGCGGGAGGCCACGAAGGAGTCGTAAAAAACCTGGCGAGCAGGCGAGTGAGAGCGAGCGAGTGACGAGTGTTGGGCAGGAGCGAGCGAGTGACGTGGGCGAGAGCGGGGGAGGGAGGGAGAGGAATCGAGTCAGGTTGGTGCAGGGACTGAGGGTCAGGTCAGCTGCGGAGGGAGGGAGAGGGCGCGAGTGCGCCAAATCAGTCGCCGCCAGCTGCCAACGGAAGGGGGAAAGGGACGGAGCGAAGTCCCATGAACTCTCGCCAGGCGCCAGGGGCGACGAAAACAACACAAGCAACACTCGCTGGTCGTACAACAACTAGTTGCACTTGTTCTTCTTCCCCTTTGTGGCTTGTGTCGTTTTTGCCTATGTTTGCTGTTCCTGTGTTGGGAGCGGGTCCACCCACCTGTATGCGATCCTCGGCGAGGCCGGTCTTCATCGAGAGCAGCTCGCGGGCGCTCACGTCCGGGTAGTGGGCCTCCTTGAAGGCCTTCTCGAGCTCCTCCAGCTGGTTGCTGGTGAAGATCGTGCGTCCGTGGCGGCGCTTGTTCTTCTTCTTGCCGCCCATGCCCACGCCCATGCCGCCGACGCCGACGCCGACTCCGACGCCCCCGTTGCCGCCGCCGCCCAGCAGCCCGCCCTCGCTGCCGACGCCGGCGCCGCCGCCAGCGCCGAGCCCGAGCAGCGCGCTCTGGTGCCCGGCAGCAGCGGCGGCCGCGGCGGCAGCGGCTGCGGCGGCGGCGGCCCCGTTCAGGAAGGCGTCGTGTGGGTGGCCGGCGGCGCCGTGCGGCAGCTGCGCGTGCGGCAGGCTGTGGGCGTGGCCGTGGCCGTGGCCGTGGGGGTGGCCGTGCGGGTGGGCGTGGCCGTGGTGCGGGTGCTGCAGGTGCGGGTGCTGGTGGTGGGGGTTCGAGTGCGGCAGCGGGTGCGGGTGCGGGTGCTGGACGTGGGCCACGTGGGGCAGCCCGTGGCCGTGGCCGTGGTGGGAGGCGGCGGCGGCTGCGGTGGCGGCCGCGTGGTGCGCCAGGGCGGCCGCGGCCTGCTCGGCCGGCGAGAGGCCGCCGCGCTGCGTGGGGGAGCCGGTGGCGCTCGTGTTGTTGCTGCCGCTGCCGCTGCTGTTGTTGTTGTTGTTGTTATTGCCACCTCCCGTGCTGCTGCTGTTGTTGTTGCCGTTGCCCGCCGTCGCCGCGAGGTGGGCGCTGCCGGCGCCGGCGACGCCGTTCGTCGCCTTCGTCGGCGAGAGGTCGTCGCTGGTCGTGCTGCTGTTGTTGTTGTTGCTGCTGCTGCTATTGTTATTGTTGTTGTTGTTGTTCACATACTCCTGGGCACCACGTGCTGCATGCTCTACAGAAGAGAGAGAGAGAGAGGGAGATAGAGAGAGGGAGATGGATTAGTTAAAATTCATGATCAATTTCGCGAGACTCGTAAAAAGCCTTGCGGACAATGGGAGAGAAGGAGACAGAGGGAGATGGCGGTAGTAAATTTCGTTGGAAAATGGAGGCGGAGGTAGAGAAAGAAGAAGAGGCAGCAGCGGAAATGGACACAGCGAGCGAGGCAGATGCAGGTTGTGAAAATGGAGAAGAATCGAACTCAATATTGAGATTGGAGTAAAATCCCTATTAGGGAGGATGGAGCGAAATCGAAGCCAGCGCAATAAACAAGTGATAAAACTAAAGGAACCAAGAGGAAGGCCGAGAGGAATTGCCGGGGGAGTAAAAGGAATAGAAAATAGAATATAGAAAAAGAAGAAATGAAAAAATAACAAAATGTAAAAAAATCAAAATGCGCAAAAATATAAAAAATCCTCGAAACAAGTGTAGAAACAAAACGTATTGAAGCATAAGGTAAGGAAAGGAAAGGAAAACGTATCTAATATTTAAGCAAAAACATAATTCATGAAATAAAATAACATAGACCGTAAATAAGGAAATAAAGAAAGAGAATAATGTGCAAACAAACACATCAGAACAAATATAAAAACGGAAAATTAAAATGTGAACAGAAATAATTAACGATCTCAATTAATAATGTGCCTTTAGTGATCAATTAACAATTGTCGTAAAACTGCAATAGATTGTAGCAAAAACAAACATGGCATGGTTGGGAAATGAACGAAGTGACAGCGATCGAGTGAAAACCTCTGAGAATTGACAAAAAAAAAAACCGCTGCGACTCGACTCCAGGGCGACGAAAACCCTTTCAGCCAAGTGAGTCAAGCGGGGCCCGGCCCCACCGCAACCCGGGGGGGGGGGGGGAGCCGCCCCTCCCCTCCCCACCGCTCCTCGGGAAGTCCCTCCTGACGTGCCTCGAGTCCTGAGTGTTGAATAAACTTTCGCTCGATTAGCGAAACGCTGATTAAACACATGCCAAAGGCGGGGAAGAGGGAGTGGTGAAAGCAACAACAACGAATAGTCAAAGCAACAACAACGAAGAATATTCTCGACAACAATAGTCACTGCAACACCAACAACAACACCAACAATGGCCCCTGTAGCCACATGGAGCAAAAATACCCGACACAAAACGCCCACAAAAACCCTTCCCAAGGGGACCCGGAGGCGGACCGACCGGCGGACGGACGGACGGACGGACAGGGGCACAGACAGACAGACAGACGCCCTGCTACCTCCGGCCCTCGACCCATCCGTCCGTCCGTCGGCCCGCCTGTCACAGCCGCACCCAGTATCCGCGGGCAGAAGGTGCGCAAATTTGCGGTGTTCGTTTTCAGAGCCCTCGCGCACCTCGTCCTCGTTGTTGTTGTTGCTGTTGGCTGGCACGTTTCCACCGACATATGTTTCCACAGTCGACACAGTCGCCTTGTTGTTGTTGTTGTTGTTGTTGCAGCGAGGTCCTCAAATCCGGTTTGGCGGAACAAAGCGAAGGCGATAAAATTTCGCTCGATTGACATTCGAAGATTATTCAAATGCCGCAGGAAGCGAACGAGCGAGCGACCGAGCGACGTGTCCTTTGAACGGGTTGCGCGTCTGTCTGTCTGTCTGTCTGTCTGTCTGTCACTTTCTTCCCGGCACCCTCGTCACCCGTTCCTCGCCCTCCCCGACCCCTGTCTTGGGCCCTGCCCTTCCTCTGCTCGCCTCCAACATCTCGGCTGGCTCGTCCTTGCTGCGATTCCCATTGTTGGCGTCTCAGGATTTTCTCGGAAGGATTCTCAGCCGCTCGACACGGGAAAGCGCTGCCAGATGGAGGGACAGAAGGGCCGAGAGACGAGCGGGCGGGCGAGCGAGCGAATTGAATGGAGTGAAACGAGTCGAGTGGTGCTCTGGGAGGAGGGAGGGAGGGATGTAGGTATGGAAATGTTGACAAATGTTTCCATTGTCTGGCAATTAGGGTCTCGTTAAGTGTCCCTGGTCCGGCCCGGTCGGGCGTCGGATTCGCAAAAGCGGACACGCAAGGGTTAAGCCGTAGACGAAGCCGAAGCCGAAGCCGTGGCCGCAGCCAGAGTTGGGCCGGGTGCCGGAGTTAAGGGTTAATTAAGACGATTATCGCGATCACAATCGCATTCGCTGGAAGTCGAGTCAGCGGCCGACAGAGCCGATCGATCGATCGATCGAGTTGCTTGAGTGAGGAGGAGGTGCTGGGGAGGGAAGGGGTGGAGGAGAAGCTGCAGGCAGGAGTGGAGGAAATGGTGAAGCAGAAGGTGGGGGAAAATAGGAAAAAAGGTGAAGGAAGAGGTGAAGGAAGAAGTGAAGGAAAAGGTTAAGGCAGAGGGGAAGGAAAAGGTGGAGGAAAAGCTGAAGGAAAAGGTGAAGGAAGAGCTCAGGGTGAAGGTGAGAAGAAAGGTGTAAAAACATGCTATGGAAAAAGAAGGATTTGGTGAAAGTTGGGGCAAACGTCAACCCATGTTTGTGGCGGATTTTCTCTCAGTGGGAAATGTTTCTTTCGTCATTCCACGTCCTAGGCGTTTGCTAATGATTCGCCTGCTGCGATCGATTACACTCGCAACCTGGAGAATTTCCCTTCCGCCTCCCCCTCGACCCTCACTCCCCTCCCCTCGGCCTGCGCAAACACTTCTCTTCACTTTCTCCCGTCGACGTAGCCAAGTGGAAGGTATTAAATTTCCCCTACTTCCTTTCCCTGCACTCCAATTTCTCTATATTTCTTCTGTCTTCTGTATTTTTTCCTTTATCTTTTTTCTTTCTTTTCCCTTCATGTTCGTGCCGTTTTCTTTTGTTCCTTTCCTTTCCTTTCCTTTCTCTCTATTTTGCTGCGAATAAAGCAAATGATTTAATTGAACAATTAAGCAATCGAAGCAAATCACATCTAGGGAAATTCTAGCCGGAAACAAGACGACAACGAGGGAGGGGGCAGAGAAAGAGAGAGAGAGTGGCAGAGAAAGAGAGAGTGACAGAGAGAGAGAGTGAGAGTGGTGTGATAGGGAGGGCCATAGAGCGAAAGAAACCAGCGTTCGGACCAGCTCACTAAGGTATTAATTGATCGCACAAAGGACACATGAAAGTATCGGGTTACAACAACTATCGCAGCCGCATCCCCCATGCAACAACAACAACAACAACAACAACCAACTCTATAAGAACAACAACAGCCGACTCTATAAGAACTGCAACAACATGAATAAGGCCAACAACAACATCAGTGGGAAATTTCACAATAAACGGGGCCGACACGCGATGCCAGTGGCAAAATTTCATGGACCAGCGACGGACAGAGGGAGCGACTGACTGACCGACGGATAGTTTGATGGACGGACAGGCAGAGGGACAGACAGAGGGACAGACGGACGGACGGACAGTCGGAAGGACGACTGGTCAGCATCACCGTGGTTGTTGTTGTATCGGTATCGGCTACTAATTGTTAATTGAGTGTGTTGGAAAAGTAGCCGAAAGGGAAATTCCAACGAGCCGAGGGGCGGCATCGGGGCGAGGGGGCGGCAGAGGGGTCGGGCCGGGTTCGCAAATTGATTGATTTATTAGTCATTTAATTGACCAACTATGGAGGGTCAAAGGACGGCCCTCGAAGGACGGAGGCACCCGGCACTCGAGTGGAATCAATCAATTAACGAGAGGGAAGTCGTTAAGCCGACCACTGGGAGAGCACGAGAGAGCGAGAGAGGGAAAGAGAGAGCGGGCGGGAGCAGGATGAAGCGAAATTTCCCAAAGGCACTTCGCCTCAGACCTCAAAGCGAGGGAATTTTCGGGAACAAGCGATTTTATTTTAAAGCACGGACGACAATTCAACTGGGAGAAATCGATCGGCCGAAAATGAATTTCCCTCCTTCTCTCTGTCTCCTTCTCTGTCTCTCTCATCTCTCCCTCACTCTGACTGCTTTCAATCAGGAGGACAAATTAAGAAAAAATCGCCCTCTCGCACTTGGGGCTCGAAAACTCCAATGTGGGGGGGAGAGGGAGATCTGGGGGTGGGTCGGGGGTTGAGTTGGGGCAATCGGGGGTTGACGGATCGAGGGTCGACGACGAGGGCGAGAGGCGGGGTCGGCGTCGGCGTCGGCGTCGGCGTCGTCGGCATTCATTAGAATGGAAAATTGCCAATAACGAA
Organism: Coelopa pilipes; assembly: GCA_947389925.1. Classification (NCBI taxonomy): domain Eukaryota; kingdom Metazoa; phylum Arthropoda; class Insecta; order Diptera; family Coelopidae; genus Coelopa; species Coelopa pilipes. Next base: position 3,596,312 of record OX376700.1, read on the forward strand.
ATTTAAATGGCAGACATTTTAATAAATGCGCTTAAAACATCGAGGGGAGGTGGGCAGATGGAGCCGGGGAGATGGGGCGAGTGGGAGGGAGAGGGGAGGAAGGAAGGACTTTTCAGCCACGCTGGCGACGACGACGACGCCCGACCCCCTCCAAGCACCGATGGCAACGCATAACAAGCAGACGACGCCGATGACGACGACGATGACGACGCCGATGACGACGACGATGATGTTGATGTTGATGATGATGAAGACGCCGATGACAACTGCCATGTCGAGGAGAAGAGAAGCGAAGAGAGGGGGAGAGAGTGAGGAGAAGGCAAAGCGGAAACGGGAAATTTCTGTTTACAGGAAATACACGCAAAATTGGCAATTTTGCATTTACGTTAATAATACTCGAGCGCCCGGAGACGCCGTCCTCGGCTGCTGAGCAGGGCGAACGGGGCGATGGCGAAGGAGAACAGAAGAAGAAGAGGACGGAGAGGGGGGGGGGGGCGGCTGGCAGTCGAGGGTTGGAAGAAAAGACGGTTTATTTGCGGAAGCTGCCGACGCAATTATTTGTAATGGAGAAGAGGCAACAACGAGGCGAAAGCGGAAACGGAAACCAAGACGACGCCAACGACGAGGACGACGACAGAAGGGGCCGGGGCGAAGGCGTGGATATTTTTATCTGTGTGTGTGCGCCTATATCGAGACGACTACAGTTGGGGGCCGGGGTGAGGAAGAGGGGCGGGGTGGGAGTGTGCAAAGAAATTCAAAGATGGCGCACAAGATGGCGCTCAAGTTGTTTGCATTAAGCTCGCACTTTGCGCAGAGAAAAGGGCGCGTTTAGCGACAAGTGGTCCGTCGAGCGGTCCGCAAATAGTCCTGGGGTAATTTTAAAGCGCCAACTACAATTTCCCCTCAAGGGAAATTTCGCCAAATCATGTAAAAGACAATTTTTGAATGCCAATACGATTGAATTTGGTTAAAAATGGCAAAATGAGAGAGATTTAAGAAGGGAAATTTTAGGGCATTTTTAGGGAAATTTTTTCTGAACCCTCCAGTAGCTTGTGTATACGTAGAACTTTGTTAACTCCATGAATTTAATAGGAAAACCAAAATTTCCCATCTCAAAACGCTGAGTTCAACTTGAGGGAAATTTTGTCTTAAATCGACAAATTTCGAAATCTTCCAACGCTTTCTGTGCCATGTAAGCAGAAACGAGTGATTGGCAACGTTGCACTGTTTACCGAGCTTTCTCCAACCTTTTCTCTGTCTCTTTGCTCGAATTTCCCTCTTGCTCGCTCTTTCTAGCTCACTCTCTGACAGCCCTGTCCCTCTTTCTGTCCTTGTCTGCCTCTCCATGTCTGTCTCGCTCGCTCCCCGGTCGCCTCCGCCCTGTTTGTTGGCCGTATTTGTTGCCAATTTGCGTTGATTGCTAACTAGCGTCGCTGCCTCGAGTGTGGCGGCGGCGAGGCCGGCGGCGGACGACGGAGGGCGGTGGTGGAGACGGCTGGCGTCAGGTTTGCGGATCCATTGTGTGCTCGCAGAGCCAACGGAGAGCGAGCGAGCGAGCGACCGAGGAGAGGGAGAGGGAGCGTCGTTTTCCCTCTCGCTTATTTACTTATTTTCCCGGTCTACTCTCGAGCTGGTTCTCGTTTTAACGATTGTTCGCATTGTATTGAGTTTCCATTCGTCTGCCGCGAAGTTGGCTGCTGTTTGATGGATTTCTCTCCCTCCCCTGCTCCCTCCTCCTCGCTTCGTCGCTCTTCCCCTCACTCTTAGCCCTTCTCCCTATCGCTCTGCTGATTTGGGGGGGTTCGACTGCGTCTTTTGAGGAATTGTAATAAAATAATTGGGCATTCGGAGAAGTTTGCGTCAGTAACTCGGGAAATTTGCCATTGTCAACGAAGAGGAGGAACAACAAGGAGAAGGAGAGGAAGAAGAAGCTCTGCTAAAGAACCCCCATTTATTCGTTTCACTGTGTTACATATTTTTCGTCCTTTGATTAGTTGCCGAACTCTCGCGAAATTTCCCCAGGGCAGGAAGAAGGATCCTATCTATATATCCTAGATATATTTCCAGTCGATTTTGCTCTCATGCTCGCCCTCGTCCTTTCTCTGCGGGGCGGTTAATTGAATTACGCACGCCGTGTCCTTCGCCCTTAATTTGCAATTTCGCTTAAAAATTACAAAAATTTCCCTTTTCTCCGCTCTCATGGGGGTAGAGAGGGTATGCGAGAGAGGGGGAGAAGAGAGAGCTCATTCCGCGCAATAAATTCCGCAAGTAAATTCGGGGGAGAATTGAATATTAACCGTGTAAATTCGTTACGAAACCAACCTCCCTCCTGTCCTTCGCTTCGCACGGAAACAACAACAACAACAACAACAACAACAACAGTATCAACAACAACAAAAACAATAAAATCCCTCATCGAAAAAACACCCTTTGCATTTCGTTAATTTCCCTGTTGACAAGAATTCGCTACGCTTAAATGTCCTCGTGTCCTTAAATATCCTTCATGTGCTCACATCCGCACACACACTCACACTCGCACTCACACACGCGCTCATCCGCACGTCCTGAAGGCTTAATAAATATTTGAAACTTTCGACAACAACGGCAACAACAACAAGAGGAAGAAGAAGAAGAAGAAGACAACGGCCCCCAGCGGCCCTTCGACTAGAGTTTGCAGCCTATTTAAAGCCTGTCGTCGTAAACTTAGGGCGTGGCAGAGGCGTAAAAAGTAGGTGTCGACCTCAACCCCCCTCCCGACCCCTCGTTCGGCTGGCAACACTTTCGACTGGGAGGTGGCAACCCTCGGCCACCTTCGTCTCCCCATTTGCTTTGTTTTTATGGCGTGGGGCGGCAACCCTTTGGTGGGGTGAGGTGAGGGGTTGGGGGTTCGGAAATTGTTTTCGGGCCGCGGCGGGGGCGGGGGCGGAGGAGGCTGCGCTGCCATTGGGTCGTCGTTCGCCACGTCCGGCCACGTCCGGGTTCCAAAGCTCGAAGGAGGGAAATCGAGGGAGGGCCGGGCAAATTTGGGGGATTCGGGGAAAGAAGGGGCTGCAAGGGTTGGCGAGGGCGAGTAATTTGGTAAATGAGGCTGCGAAGCAGGCACAGGACCTCGGGCCGAGGTGGGTTGATTTCGGTTGACTCCGGCTGGTCCGGGGCCACCTGACGATGGCGACGACGACGACGACGCCGACCAGGCAATGAATGCCAAATAAGCAGCCGTCGAGGCCGGAGGCCGGAGGCGGTGGGTTCCGGAGGGCGATCGGACGCCGGCACTGCGGAGGTCCTTTAATTTTATCGGCCGTTCGGGTGTCGGCCTTTTAGTGTTATCGCCACGGCCATTGGGCGGGAGGCGGCGGGGTTGACGAGCGGCCGTGAGACGAATTCGGCATGGCCGAGCGGTGGGCAGGGGGTGGAGAAGGAAATGGAAGCCTCGGGTGGTGGACGTGCAGGAAGTTGGTGTGGAAAAGGGAACAAAACTTCCTCACTTTTCGCAAAGGTTCATGAAATCTTCAAAAATATTCAAAAATTCCCAGAAAATCCTTGAAAATGTTCATACATTTTCGAAAACACTTCATAGATATTCGTAAATTTTAAAAATTTCTTTCAACTCCACCAATGCTCAGTGATTTTCAGTGATGTTCATAAATTATCATTTATTTTTTAAATATTTTTATTGATTTTCTTTATCAATTTTCACCAAATTTTGCGAAAAGAGAAGGAAATGGGGACGAAGAAAAGGGAGTCGAGGACCAGAGGCGGCGACACGAGCACCGAACTGGAGGGTTGCGGTCGAGGGAAGGAGAAGCGGGACAAAGGACTCGATCCAGCGACATTTGCAGCCCGTTTCGAGGACGAAACACGAGCGGAAATTCGATACAATTTGCGAAAACCCGCAAGCGAGGATCCGGACGCCGAGGACTCGAGCCCGATCTGATTAGGAGGGCAATTAGAGAGGGCCACAAAGCCGAATCTGCGAGAGAGAGAGAGAGAGAGAGAGAGCGATAGAGAGACGAACGTGAAAAGAACATTCGAGGATCGATGGAAATCAACGATATTTTTGGGAATTTTTCCCTCAAAAACACTTTAATTGGCGCGAACAATCGGAGTGTTGAGTCGGGGTTTTTTTCCCACTTTTTCTTCTCCTTCCAGGTTTCCTCTTCCTGTATTTTTCTATGTCTGCTCTTCTTCTCCTTCTATATTTTCTCTCCTCCTCCGCCTGGCTTTAATTAGAAATCAACGATGGAAAATCAAAAGTAAACACGCTCAGGGCTCTAGAGGTTTAGCTGGAACTGCTGAAGGATCAGAGCTGGGAACAAGTGTCGAACAAACACTTGCCTTCAGCAACAACCGTGGTCAGAAGAGTCCGAACCAGAAGAAGAGGAAGCAGAAGAAGAAGAAGAGCTGCATGATCAGCCAGAACGTCGTCGCTCGTCGGCCGCCGCTCGTGTTTGTCCGTCGAGTGGGAAAATGTTTTTTCTCTCTTTTATTTTTTTCATTGAACTCATCCTAGGCCTTTGAGGGTTTCCTGGAAGCCTCCGTGGGTTGAGGTGGCTTTTGTGGACTTCTGCTGCTGCTGCTTCTTCTTCGATCTTCGCTCCTCGTTCTCTCTCTCTCTCTCTTTTTTCTTCTATTTAAAATTCTGGTATTAATTTTTTTTTTTTATTGCCTTATTTTTCATATTTTTTTTTTTGTATCAAAACTGTGAAGTGGAAAAATTTTTATTGGAATTAATTTGAAATTATTTTTTCAACTATGTTTATTTTGGGCAATTTTTGTTTACTATTTTTTTTTCTACTCTACTTTTTCGAAATTTTTACATTAATTTATTCCATTAAAATTTGTTTATCGCAATTTTTCTATCAACAGTTTTCTATCAAAATCATTATTTTTCTGTCCACATTTTCACTGCAAATTTCTACAATAAAATTCGCTGCTAACGTTTTTCCTAAAAACATTTTGCTTTCTTAAGTATTTCTTCTTAAAAATTTCTTCTTGAGGTCGAATATTTTCAGTCCAATATTTTCATTTCCTTGCTTTCCTATCGTCGTCTCGATTTTTCTCCTCCTGATTGTTCGATTTGATTTCATCTCGTCGACCTACTGCGAAATTCCCTCACTCTTCCTTTCGCCGCCTTGCCCGATTCTCGGCCGCACGGCCTGTCCAGCCCACCTCGCCCCGCCCGCCCCTTTCTGTCGCCCTGTCCCGGCGGCCACTCGACCTCGCCCCCGCCCTCCGGAGGGACCGATCGTAATTGCGATCCCATTAACCTCAGAACCACATACAAAACCGATCGAATCGGGACCGACGAGGGCAGGGGCAGGGCAGGCCATGTGTCCGAGGGTAGCCGAGGAGGCGACGGTGTGCGGTTACAGGATGTGCGAGGGGCGAGGGTCGAGGGGAGGGAGGAAAGGAGGAAAGGACGACGACAATTGCCACCGAAAAGGTGCGTGAAGAAGGCGTTCTGTGTTGACACAAGAGGTAAGTGCTTAATATCCTGCGATGACGATGCCGATGCCGACGACGACGACGTCGGCGATATCCTTGCCATCGCCGACCCTCGCTCGGGATCAGCTGGCGCGCGGGATGCAGGCGGCACAGGGTGCGGACGGAGGCAGCAAAGGCGCGACCGCTGGTGGCGGCGGCCGCCGTGACATGACCTGGCCGAGAAGTGGCCCTTGAGGGAGCCAACAGTAGCAACAACAACAACAACAACAACAACAACGACCTCAACTATTTTGTTACCACATCGCCGTCGAGCCGCAGGTCCCTTGCCAAGCCGTTTGAAGGGCTTTTGCTTGCCCAGCACTTTGTGTTTTTCTTAACCGTGTTCTGGTGTAGTTCGTGGTTGTTGTGGGTGTTGTTGTTGTTGTGGTTGTTGTTGCACCACAACTACTTGCCTCGATTATCGCCGGCGAGGAAGGACGACGACGACCAGTCAGGACAACGTCAATATTTTTGTAGGATATTTTTCGCCTCCGCCTCGTCCCAGCCTCGCCTCGGCCGCCTCGAGTGCGTCCGCAAGTGTTCGTGGGTGTGGAACGTGTGTGTGTGTGTGTGTGCGTGTGTGTATTGTTGTCACTATTATGTTGTTGTTGTTGTTGTTGTGAGGATGTCCCGACATCTGTCCCTTCGGATACTTTGCGTAATTCCAGTGAAAAACGGGCATCGCTCGAGCACCTTCGTCGAGTGTTGTTCGTCTGGTTTCTGAAGAAGGACTTCTTCTGCTCCCAATTGTTGCTGTTGTTGTTGTTATTTTTCTACACTTTGTTGCCCTCCACATATCAACACAGACACAGACACACACACTCATGTTCACACCCAATCTGTTGACCAATCAATCGAAACCTCCTCGAGTCCTCGATCGGTGTCAAAAATCAACATCATTAAAATCCGTTTACGGCCCACCGTCAGGTGGCCGAGGCGGGCCATGGCAGTTGGCCACACGGGCGGGGGGGGGTTGCGTTGGTGTTGAGTGGAGAGGCGGGGGCGTGGCTCGTGTGGCTTGAAGTGGGGTCATTGAAGGCGAGTCCTGGGCAAGCCTGGGGATCTCTTGTTGCTCTCTTTGGCAGGTTTTTGGCAGGGACGATGGTCGAATCAGGGGTCGAGTTCGCAGTTGCTCCAAATTAGTTATAAATTTAAGAAATTGCAGAAATCGTCTGGTGAAAACTTCCTTAACAGCCAACCTGGAGGCCCGAAGTTTTCCGCTTGAAGTCTTTGGAGCTTTTCTGAACCCCACGAAGCCCTTCCTTCCTTCCCGCCTCCTTGATTCCCCATCCAGCTTTCATTCACGCATTCACGCATTCACTCATTCATTCGCTCTTTTTCTTCCCTCTCACATTCTCTCTCTACCTGTCTCTGTCTCCCGGCGGGCTAATTAAGCGCCTTTGGGCCATCCTTCCTTCGCCTCCACTCGACTGCATCTCAAAGCGTTCCCCTCGCTCTCCCTCGCTCTCCCTCTCTCTCTCGATCGTTACTTCCCTCTTCTCGCCATTTCTCGCTATCTCCATCTCCACCCCCCCTCTACCCCTCCTCACCTTTGTGCCTTCTTCTTCCTCTCGCCCGTCGCCTGATGAAAACCATGTCAGGTGAGCCTCGGCAGCCGCAACAGGAAGCAACAACAATGACCGAACCCAACCAGGTGTTCTAATCTCTGTCTAGAGGTTTCTCTCCTTCACCTCCCCTCCTCGTCCCCTCCGGCTCCCGCTCCTTCGCCAACCTTCGTCTGTTCTTCGTCCGGAGAACTTCGCAGGACTACGGGTGAAAAGTTCAGAGTTCCAGATGGATTTAGATGGGGCAAAAGTGGCAACAACAAACATTTACAACCACAACAAAAATTACAACAAAAATATATAAAATACAAAATAATTATTAGCAACAACAACAACAACAACAACAAGAACAGTGAGAACGCAAAACTCGAGAAGGGGAGAAGAAGAAGATCGGAGAGGAGTTGGAAAAGTGGCTTCTTTAACACCTTCAAACAACAACAACAATAACGACAGAAACAACAACAATAATAAAGACAACAACAATAACAATAACGACAGAAACAACAACAACAATAAAGACAACCACAACAACAGCAAAAGTAAAGACAACAACAATACGAATGAATGAAGCGACCAACAAAAACGGGGCCAACATCATGAACTTAGGCAACAACAACAACAATGAAATAAACAACAACACCAACAACAACAGCAACGTGCGCTCCTCCACCTCCTGCCCCTCGCCAGAATGAGTCACTCGGTCCCACTGTGCGGCGGCACTTTTTCATTAGCCTCTCGTCGTCGGTCGTCGTCGCTCGTTGGCGGCAGGAGAGAGAGGAGGGTGAGGAAGAGGAAGAGGTGAGAAGGGCGGAGGGCGCGCCGGGAGGGGGCGGGAGGGGAGACGAGGGCTGAAGGCAGGCGGCGCGGAGCGGGCGGGAAGAAGTCGTCGGGAGGGACGAAGGCGGAAGGGAGGAGTCGCGGGCCCGAGGTGTCGGCGGGGCGAGGGCCGATGGTTTCGCGGAACGTGTGGCATCCGCTCGAGCGGAGGAGCCGCAGCAGCAGAGGCCGAGGCCGAGGCGGGGGCGGCGGCGGAGGCGGAAGAAGAAGCAGCAGCAGCTGTCAGTTGCCACCTTTTCCAGTCAGCCTCGCTGTCTTGGGTGGTCGACGGCCGGCGGTTGGGGAGACCCCGGGAGAGAGAGAGAGAGGGGGGGAGGGTGAGGGGGAGGGACGACGGATGATGCAGTGCAGCAGCGAGAGAATTTCATGAAATGCATCGCCACTAGTGAGGACCGAGGACCAGGGGCAGGAAGAGGGAGAGAGGGAGAGAGCGAGACAGCAGCTGCTTTCACTCGGCTGCCCTGTGCTCCTTTTGGTTTTATTGGGTGAAAAAAGTGATTCGGAGGGCCGGAGGGGGAGGAGACCGTCAAAACTGGTGAAGTTTAACAGAGAAATTTTTTTTTTTTGTATAAAAAACCTATGTCCCATGTCCTAACGAAAAAATAGTTTAAAAATTAAAAAAAAACCTTTGTTCAAACTGTGTTCCGGTAGTAAGAACATTATTAAATTACTATTTTTTCAATTTTCCAAAGATTTTTTGTTTTCATTTCTGCATTTTTGGGTAAAATTTCTTCGACATTTTTCGGGAATCAATATTTCTGATATTGAAACCGTTTTCCTGATTTGTCCTAAAATTTAGTTTTGCCCTCAAAGTTGCTGCCCTCGAGCGTGGGGCGACGGGCCGCGGCCGACACCGGAAAATCGCGCGAAAGTCGACGCCCGGTGCTCAGCGAAGGGCACTGAATTGTGCTGCCGGGGCTTAATTGGGACATTCTTGAGGAGGGAGGGAAATTATTTCGGGAAGACAAAGTCCAGCTCCTAATCCCACGAGTAGCTCTTGAAGAGCTTGATATTTATAAATAATTGGGCGATTCCCAACCGACACCTTAACAACAAATATCAATATTCGCATAAATCCATATAAAACAAAAAAATAAATAAATAAATTGGAATTAAAATCATGAAATTTAGAATATGAAAATAATTTCATGCGTGTAATAATCGCGATTTTATTTAAATTTTCTCTGTTTAAAAATGTAATGCTAATCACTCATTCTCACATTTTTAGTCCGTTCTTATCGGAAGTAATTTATGGAAGATTTTGCAAAAAATTCTTTTTCTTCGCGAACTAATTTAATTCTTACAAGTCCACTGATTTCTTCAGACAATAATTGCAAGTACTGAGATTTTTCCGAGAAGTAAATAAAATAAATTTTCACACAAAAACTGACAGAGATTGGAAAATTCATTAAATCGAATTTTCAAATTACGATTTTTCTGCTTTACGGAAACCGAATTAAATATTTAATGAAAATAACAAATGGGATTTTCTTGTCGAAGTTTAGAGCGATTTCAGAGAAACCGAAATAAATAGCTAATTGCATTTTTCGTGGAATTTCGGCGCGATTTAACTGCATTGTTTAAAACCTCTTCATGGTTTCAAGCTTAAACTCGCCAATTGGAACTTCAGAATCCTCAACTGTCTCTGTGTCAACTGAAATCGAGCGAGAACCTGGGGGCGGGAAGCGACGAACGCGAACCCGATCACGATTGGGTCGGGTCGGGTCGGGCCGCTGGATCGCCGACAGCTGGCGTTGACTCACCTGCGAACTGGGAGCCGAAGTGCTGCTGGAAGTGGCCGCGGAACTCGTGGGGCGTGCTGAAGCCCGGCGGCAGGAACCCGCGCAGGTAGGCGGCCGCCGCCAGCGTGGTCATGTGGTGGTGGTGGGCGGCCACGCCCAGCTGGCCGGCCGCGTGCTCCGCGTAGCCGGCGGCCGCGTAGAAGTTGGCCGGGTTGAACACGGGCAGCTGGCAGTGGGCGGCCGCGGCCGCTGCAGCCGCCGCCGCCGTCGACAGCCGGGCGACGTCCGGCGACAGCGAGCGCGAGTCCCGCTGGCCGCCGCCGCCGCCGCCGTGCGAGGAGGCCGGCGACATGGGCGGGTTCTTGCAGTCGCTGGGCGTGGCGGCCGTGGGCGGCGAGGCCGTCGCGTTCCGCCCGCTCTGCTGCTGCAGGAGTTGCTGCTGCTGTTGCTGCTGCTGCTGGTGCTGCTGCGTCAGCTGCGCCGCCTGCTGGTAGCTGGCGGCCGCCGCAGCCGCCGAGCCGACGCCCAGGCCGAGGATCTCCTGGATGGCGAAGGGCGTCCGCAGTTTGGTCGCCTGCATTTTGCCGTCGGCGAAGCGAGGCCGTTCGATCGGTCGGTCGGTCGGTCGGTCGGGCGCTGGGGTCGCCGGGTCGCCGGGTCGCTGTGGCTGCCTTGGGGTGCGTGTGGGGGCCTCTCAGAGCGCCGTCGGGCACATGGCGGGACGCAGAGGGTCTCGGAGGGCCTCGGGCGATCCCCGGGGTTCTCGGCGGTCGAACTCGAGAAGCCTTCACCAGGTCCTTGCGATGCTCTCGTGGCTTTTTCGGCGTTCCTTGGTGAAATTGTTTTCTTCCAGATGTTTTTGGGTTCCTGAGCGTTCGATCGCCGTCGATTGTTGCACTGGGTTCACTGGGGTTCGCAGAGGTCGTTGCTCAGAGTTCGCTTGCGAGCGGCGCCGTGTGGGCGGGTGTCAGGTGCGCGCGCGTGTGTGTGTGTGTGTGTGGGCGGCTGCAAACGTCTTCCACGCACAGAAGTCAGTGTTTTTTCTTCTCCCCGAACTTTTTTGGAAATGTTTGCACACGTTTCTTGTCAATTTCTTCCGATATTTTCTTTGTTTAGCAAAATTTTGCGATTTCTAAACTTCGTCGTTTTTTCGCGATTTTTTCGTTTTTTTTTTCGATTTTGTATTTTGGATAATTTTCGAGTTTGATGAATTTTCCAATTTCCCACTTCTCGATTTGTTTTCTCTTCTTGCGGTTCTTAAATTTTTTCGCGGCTTCAATTTTTTTTCGAGCTGCAAAATTTTTTCGATTCACTTGATTTTCTCGATTTTCCCTATTTGCGAAATTTTTTTCTGTTCTTAAATGAGGCTTTGAGAATCTCTCGCGGATGCTTTTTTCACCTCACTGATTTGTTGTTGTTGTTCTTATTGCCAGTGGGCTCTTGTTTTAGTTTTTGATGTGTTCTTATTGTTGTTGCTGTTGTCGTCGTCGTCCGCCGCTGACACCACCGCAGTTCGAAGCCGTGCGTTCGCCGTGCACGAAGTACCAAATGGAACTGAACCGAGCCTCGGCCGCCGCTCGCAGTCCAACTGCAGCCACCGCTCGACCGTCCGCCGACGACCGTCGCCGTCGACCGGCGTCGCTGCCGAGACGTCGCCGCGCAGCCAGCGCCACGGCGGCAGCGCCTCCACGCACCACCGCGCCGTGGCGATGCGGGGCGCGCCATCTTTTTTCCGCCCGTTCGCCGGCCGTGCGTCGGTGAAGGACAACTGCCGAGGCGAGCCGAGCGCGCCCGCAGCCGTTTCACTCGCACTCGCTCGGGCCGACTCGCTGTCACTCGCTCTCCCGCACTCGGTCGCCGTCGCTCTCTCCCTAGCCCGCACTCAGCTTTGCCGTCCCTTTCCCTCGCGCGCTCAGGGGCCCGCGTTCCAATAAGAACTCGCGCCATCTCGCTCTAGCCCCCGGCGGCACACACGAGCTCCGGCTTCCAGTCGTTCGCCTGCGCTCGTGCTCTCTCTTGTTCTTCCCCGCTCTGTTCGCGTTCTCTCGGGCACTCCTTCCACGGCGCCCGTGTACGTACAGGCAGTTCGTGTGCCTGCGAGTGTGTTGGTGCGTCGGCAGGCAGTTGGTCTCGCCCTGGCCTCGTCGTCGCCGTCGCCGTCGTCGCTGTCTCGTTTTGACGCAATTAACGCCGGCCAGAGCGGGTCGAGCTCGGCGCTTCTTCCGCTCCCTCGGCCGGCGCTCCTGGCAGTTTTTCTCCTGCCGGTCGATCCTCGCCGTGCTCGCCCGAAAATTGGCGAGTGTCTTTCGGACGAGCCCAGGCGGCCCTAAGTGGCCGACGTCGTCCCTTTCAGTGCGTTTCGGGCCGCTTGTCCAGCTCCGGACTCTGTCGCCCGCGTCGCCTCTGCCCATTGGCGCTCGCCTCCTGGGTCGCTGTTGTTGCTCAGGGGCGTGGGTGGCGCTCGGCTTTTAGGGGAGGGAGGTGAAGCCGTCGTCGACGTCGCCGTCGCCGTCGCTCGGCGAACCTCGTAATTAAGCGCTCTCGTGTTCGCGGCCAATAATTAGTCGGTTTTATCGATTAGCTCGAGGGTGGCGCTCGTTGTTGTTGTTGCTGCTGCTGCTTCACCCACACACACCCACACACACACTCTCGTCCCCGCGCCAATCGCAATCGCATTCACGCACACCCACACGCACCCTCACACACACACACATGGCAAGCGTGTCGATAGTTTTGAAACAAAAGAGTCGATTTCCAAAAGTTCGCTAATTGATTTTATTGATTGCCCGATGGATGGATTGGCGCAGTCGTCGTCGTTGTTGTTGTTGTTGTTTTAATTGCATAATTTCGTTTTGTTCGATTTCGAAACAAGTAAAACACGAATCCTCCTGTGAAAAAACCAATTTTACCATGGGATTTTTTGTTTAAAATCAAATAAAATTGAGAAGAATGACGAAATTTCCATTTAATAAAATTTATATCCACCATCACATTGAAGTGAAAATTCCACGATCTCTTTGGCCTTAATCGTTTGCTGCACGATATTTTTTTACAACATTTACATTTTTTACATTTAAATCGCTTCATCTTCGTCGCTTGCAATTGCGCTCGAATTCCCAACAACGTCGAATGAATTCGCACAATTGGCTCGTTGAATATTTGTTGGCCAGGAAAGTCCGGCCGATAATATTTCCAATCATTCGCCGGAAATTAGTGGCGTGAATTAACCGAATAACAGCCGACTAATTTGTGCATTCCAATCGACGCCCAATTTATTTTTATTTCGCCCCACTCAATCAACGCGTTGCCAATTAGTAAATTATTCATAATTAACATTCACAACATTTTTTCAATATAGGTTTTCCCCATCCTTGTAATCGTTTTTCTTGCCTTTCACTTTTGCATTTGTTCTGTTTTGTTTTTCTATTTTTTACGTTTTTTTAATTCTGCTTTTGTTGCTCTGTTTTTTTGTTTTTTTGTTTTCACTTCGCTCGCGTTTTTCACTCTAAGTCCAGGGAGGTGGAAAAATTCGCATTGTTTTTGCTCCTGTCAATGATGCGACAGTTGTTGTTGTTGTTGTTGCAGTTATTGTTGTTGTTGCAGTTGTTGTTGTCGTTGTTGCAATTGTTGTGGTTGGGCCGTGGTCAGCGTAATTAAATCATTATTTATGCTTGAGCTGGGTCTGCTGTGTGTTTGAGACCGATGTAAGTGAATAAAAAAACTTAATTTTCATCGATTTTTTTGAATATTATGTTTGGAGTCGAGAAATGTGGAAGACTCCAAAGCAAAATCAAACAATTATAGTAAGGGTTTTGGAAAACTCACAAATATAAAGAACTCATTCTTATATGAAAAGTATGTCAAAACCCAAACAAAATAAAATATAATAAATAAAAATATTAACATAAAAATGTATCCCAAAAAAACAAATAAAATTAAAATAAATATGAAAATGGAAGGAATAGTCTGGAATTTTTTTTTATAATTTATTGTAATTCTTTTATTTGATTTCGTGAATTTTTCCGCTCAAAGAAATCCTTGAATTTGCAACTTCCCTTTAATCTTCGGCTCGAGGGCGGAAGTGCATTTAGTTGAGGGTGCAACAACAACAACAACAACAACAACCAGTTCAGCAATCACCACAACAACAACAACAATCCCAACAACAACAGCGGAGAACCGCCGTCGACCGTATTAAAAAATCAAAGAAACGCTTTCGAGAGTTTGACAAAGCAATAAAGAAGAGATGATGAAGGGAGCAATAAGTACAAGAAGAAGAAGAAGAAGAGCCTTAACGCCAAGTACAAGGCGAAGAAGAAGATGCAAACAACATCAACAGCAACAGCAACAACAACAACAACAACTGGTCAAGTGGCGGCAGAAATCCTGAAAGCCTTTGTTGGATTTTTTTCTGCCAGCTCCAGGTGAAGAAACTCGGAGGTCGGCGGGTGACTGGGGGAAGAGAAAACGAAGGAGGGAGAAAGAGAAAAATAAAAATAATTTTTCGATCAATTCTTCAAATTGTTTCAGTTGATTTCGAAAAATAAAACTTTGAATTTCTCTCAATGGTTTCTGATTTTCTTCGCAATTCTACTTCTGAAATTATTTTCCCCTATATATGCATTTTTATCTGAGTTTATTTTCGACATATTTATTATTTCAGATTTTTATTTAATACACATTTTTTTCGCAAACTGTTTCTGAATTGAATAAATTGAATTTATATCTGAATTCATGTCCAGTGCTTTGTTGAATTTCATGTCATTTGCGAATCTTTTGGAACTTCTTCCTGATTATATATTTTTGAATTCGTTTTCGAATTCGGCGTCGATGGCGTTCAATGGCGTTGGAGACCATCTTTGCGGCCATTTTGTCTCCGTCCCCAATTCAATTAAGCGCAACAAGAAACACGAAACACGAAACAAAAAAATCCTGCTCGCTTCGTCGCCTCAACTCTTGTGTCTGCGGCTCGAGGACCCCCGGCACTCACACTGGGGCAATGGGGACGTACGAGGGAATCGTGCATACACACACACGCGCACACGCACACTCATGCACTGATGTGTGGAGACAAATCGCTCGCCCACTCGTCCGATAATTAAATGCTCAGCGAGCCCTCGTCGCCGCCGTCGTCGTCAGCCATCGACGTCCTCCGGCCGACCCCCGCCCTCCTCCTCGGGGTCCGCTCGACACCCTCGTCGTTGTTTGATTTATTCATTTATTTAATTCGCCTTCGCCTTGGCCGCAGCCGCCAACCGGCGTCGACGTCGACGGCCGGACGCCTCGGTGCGTCGGCAGAGCGCGGGCGCGTCATTATAAGCCACTTGAAGAAGAACAAGAGCAGTGCGAGGAGCTGGGAGAAGCCGCAGAGGAAGCAGAAGAAGCCGGAGTAGAAGTGGAAATAGAAGCAAGCGATCGGAGTGGGAGGAACGACGGTTGATGGGAGTGGAGAGCGAGGGAGAGATAGAGAAGGGGGGGAGAGGGGAGGAGGGGTGGAAGGGGTGGACGGCGAATGAGGTGTAGGAAGAGAGGTTGGGAGCAGTGAGAGAAAATCGTTAATTCCTTAATTACATGTTTCATGCAGTCGTCCACTCGTTGTTCTCCCTCTCCCTCGCTCCCTCCACCTCTCCCTCCCTCTCCCCCCCTGTCCCTCCCTGTCCTTCCCTCGCGATCCTTCTCTGTGCCCTGGTCTGGCAAGCGCTCGTCCGTCCGTCCGTCCGTCCGTCCGTCCGTTGATTCGTCCTTCTAGACGTCACTCAAGCAGCCAACTTTCGACCATAATTTCGAGCGAGCCCTGGAGGTGGGCGACGAGGGGGAAGAAGAAGAAGAGGAGGAAGTGAAGTGCGAAGAGTGCGGCGGTGGACGAAGGTGGGGCCGAGGAGTGGTCGGGGGAGTCGAGACCGTGGGGCGAAGAAACCCGATATTTAAATAAAACTGAATTAAGAAATGATTCAGAGCGAAAATTATAAGCGACGAAAATTAGGGAAGAAATGGTTTTCATTTATAGTAAAAAAATTAATATAAATTTGAATTTATTCCTTTATAGGGTTTTATTTTATTTCTTTGATTTGATTGGATTGATGTTCTTTGAACTGATTTTATTTAACTTGATTCGACTTGATTTAGTTTCATTTGATTTCATTTTGTTCTATTTATTTGTTTTATTTATTTATTTGTCTTTGCACATTGTTCCAGTTTAATCGAATTCATGCTTGTTCCATTGATTTTTATTCCTTCATTAACGAGTCGATGACCAAATCTCACTTTCCGTGCAATTTTCCCTCAGCTCCGAGTTTTCAGTAGAGCATCGCTCTTCACTCATTACTCATTTACCACTCGTTCTCCTCCGCCTCCCCCTCCTCCTCCTCCCCCCCCTCTTCGCTCCTCGTCGCCCCCTTCAAAGGCCTTATGAACATAATTATTTGATTAAAACGTAAGAGCGTGAAATTTGAAAATCCAAATTAAAATGTTCTCGCGCCAAACAATTCAACGATTTCTCGAGTGACAGCCGTCGAGCGGGGCGGGGCGGGGGAGGGCCAGAGAGCACTCGCCCCTTCTTCTTCTTCTTCGTCGTCGTCTTCGTTTTCTTGTTCTTGTTCTTCTGCTTCCTCCGGAGCGCGTTGATCATCATCATAGGCGTAATCGTAATGATCGACCTGCCAACCGCACTAATAACGGTTCGAAAGTCATCCGCTGGGCGGGAGCCAAGATGGCGGCGCTTCGGGGTGACCAGACGAAAATTCCCTGCCAGGGGGAAATTTCGTAAATTGCTAATTGTTGATCGATTTATTGCTCAAACAATTAGAAAGTCACTTGATTTTTGACCAGATCGAATTTTTCAATTCTTTTCCCTCAATATCTTTCGTCTCTAAGATCCTAATTGATATCTTATTTTTTTATAATTTGATACGAAATTTTTGAATTTCATTTTCAGAGAATTCCAACGAAATGCGCCCAAGATTTTGCCAAACTCATTTTTTTTTGTTTCCCTAATTAGTCAGGTTTTCCGTCAATGAATGCAAAACATTCGATTAACTCCAGTTGGCACCTCTTTGGACGATGAATCGCATGCTTTTCTGACTTCTTCTCGCCGCTGCGATTTTTCAATTTCTGCTCGCCCTCCACGGAGTCGACTGACAGCCAGTGTTGCCACAGAACGGCGCTTTGTGCGGTTGCGAGGGCGACAATTGGAGTGCATCGATTCGAATGCTCGGGACCGGGGCAGGGACGACGGGTCCCGGTGATCGCATTGTTTTTGTGCACTTTCCCCGCCCTCGCCGCCCGACCCTCGCAGGCCATTTGCTTAATTACCAATTTCCCCACCTCGAGCCGACCGCGACGGGCGGACGGACGGACGACAGTCGAAAATCAGCCAAATGGAGCCGCGCCCCGGCCCCGGCCCCGGCCCCGCCTCGCCCTCTCGGGCCGTCCCCGGGGACCCGCGATTAGCTTCCACTCAATGCATTTCCCGCCGCCTCTCTCTCAGCCCTGGTTTTATCCTTCTCTGTCGCGATCCCCCTCGCCCCAGGCGCCCACAATGGAATCCGGGCCCGGGCGAGGTCCCGCGAAAATCACGCGATGCACCGCGTGATGCGAATGCGTTCCGACAGCTGCGCCCGGTGCCAGTGTGGCCACATCGCAGTTGGGATTTTCACACCCAGCATGGGGGATTTTTGCTAATTTTTTAAACCTTGTGTTTGACTTTTTTATAAGCACTCTGCGCATTTTTGAGTCATTTCCATGCGTTTTATTACATTTATTTATGTATCTTTATAAATGCTTACATTACATTTTTTTTTTTAAATTTTTACATCCATTTTTTCATATTACTATCAGTCTTCCATATCCATTTCTATGATTTTCATTTTTAACTTAATTTTTATATATTTTAAATTGAATTGATTGCAATTTTTTCCATGTGTTTTTCCATGTCTGTACCTATTTGTTTTTCAATTTTTATTCCGTGCTTAATACAATTAGAATGTATTTCTTCCATTCATATTTTTGGTCCTTTTTAAATGAATTCTTGTGTCCATTTTCGTGCCCATATTTTCAGTCATGTCTTCAGCAATTTTTTTGCATTTCTCTTGGCCTTTTCATTTAATCCTCGTTTCGTGCCATTTTTCAATTAAACCCCATACAAAAGTTTTCTCCTTCTCTCGTATAGGAAGAGGTGGCAACCCTCGCCCACATGCACGAATGTTGGCAGTTGTTGTCACAAAATGTCTCAAACTTTTTCCAATTAAAAAACATTTTCATTCCATTTCTTTCACATATCAAAAAACATTTTTTATTTGCGGTTGATTTTTTGTCGCCTCTTCTCCCCTTTTCACCTTGGGCGGTTTTTTGTCCTCGATTTGAATTCACCACTCGTCGAGAGTCGCCAGTGTTGCGTGTGCTCCCTGTGCAATTGCAGCAGCAGCGGCAGCGGCAGCGGCAGCAACAACAACCACTCAGAGCCAAGCATGTCATCATGTCCTTCATGTCCTTAACAAGCAGCCAAATTGCATTACCCAGAAGGAGGAGGAGGGGAAGCCGGAGGCGAGGGGGAGGTAGAAGGTGAGGGAGGCTCAGGCGAGGGAGGGAGGCAGAGAGCAGGGTTTCAACCACTGCCGAGCCGCCTCCACCCACATCCGCCGCCCTCCTTCAGCACGCGTTTTTCCATTCCGTCTTCCCCTCATTTCACCTCTACCATCATCACCCTCGCAACCCACCAGCGCCCACCTCTCCTCAGCCCACCTCCCTTCGGCCCTCTCCTGTCCTGCATTTTCCACCTCTCAAAGCCTCCAACACGACCCTCCTGCCCAGCCTCCTGCGCCGTTTCGAGCCGCCCAACTGCCCATGAGGCCGCCCTTGTCCACCTCTATTCACCTCACCACGCCTTCCCGCCACCTCCCTCACCACCGCCCACCTTTGCCCACCTCGGTGGATCCTCCGCCTTCACCTCTGGCCACCTCCTTCTCCCACCATCGCCCTCGACCACATGTGAATTCCATAATCCACCTCGTCCCTCTCCCCACCTCACTCCCCCTTCTCTTCTACTTCTTCTTCCTCATCGTCGCCGCGCTTCCAAAAGGATTTTCGCAATAATTTGCGACAATTTTTTTTATTGAAAAGAAAACCCGTGGTGCTTGTTGTTGTTTTCATTGTTGCAATTGTTGTTGTTGTGGTTGCACTTATCATGTTGTTGTTTGTTGTTTTTCATGTTTCTGTTTTAAAAACGAGATTTTTTAATTGGAAAATTTCATTTTCCATTGAAGGCGGTTGAGGAAATGACTTAATTCCGTTAAATGGCGGCCGTGGCCGACTGCGGTTAGTTCTCGCCCGCAATCTGGCAACCTTGGTTGTCGCTCATTTGCCAAACGAGCGGCCTTTGTGGATGTTTCGTAATTTGCAGCCAAAGACCAGGCGGGGCGGGGCAGGCGAGGGACGGAAAGGGGGCTGGGGAGAGAAGGCTGAAGGGAGTGAAAGGATGGACATGATATTTTTGATATTTAAAAATGTTCCCCTCGTTACCATAAAAAAAATGCATCGATTTTTCAAACTATTTTCAAGTAATTTTTTTCATTTTCAATTTTGAAATTTTTCAAACTTTCAAAATTTGTAATAAAATTACTGAGGATCAAAAATCTCTCTAGACTTCGGCACTACGGCTGTGGGGAGTTGGCGCGAATCTCACCACGGCTGCCATAAAACGCTTTCTGGTGACATCGCGAAGCACGAGACGCGGATAGTTTTTGCCGCCAGATGGCGCGTCCGCATGACCGAGCGTGGATGACGAGGGTTGAGATCCTTGATAAGAAATCCTGCAGGACGATTTTGCTTTCAGAAGTGAATAAAAAGTTTATTTTTAATTAAAATATTTCGGAGAATTTTTTACTCGTTTTATTAATCAACTGAATTGTGAAAATACTGAAAAATGTAGAAAAATAATTTCGAAAATTTCATTAAAATTTAACCTTTTCATTGAAATTCAAAATTTTGCATTGAAATCTAAATTTTCCTTTGAAGTTCAAAATTTGTCATTGAAAATAAATATTAAAAAATAGCTGAAATTTTGAATTTTCCATGGAAGAATTTAATGCTTTTTTTCGGTCATATTTTAATTTTTTTCAATTGACCTGATTGCTTTCCTTTCTCCGGAACTGGTCCACGAAATTGGTTATTGGGATTAATGGCCGATAACTTTCAAAATATATCAAAATTAATTTGGCCAATTGCATTGGATGGCTGGAACAACAAGAACAACAACAACAATAACAGCAGCAACAACAACAATAACTACGTTAAAACAACAATAAATTAAAAATCAAACACCAAAAATAAAACTTGAGAAAATCCTCAATGTGAAAGCGAGAGGGAAAGAGGAAGAGGGAATTTTTGATGCTGACATGAAATTTCCCTAATTTCGGGTATTTTTGCGAAATCCTGTCAACTCGGAAAATGGGCAAAAACAACAAAATACAACAACAACAACACGTCGAGCGCTCGCCCTCGACCGCCCGCTGCGGGCGACGCCGTCCAATTAAACGAGTCGGCGACACGCGCGGATCGCGTTGCCAACCGAAACTACTGGCGACAATTATATCAAAACAGCAAGGAAAACAACAACAACAACATCATTGACAACAGCAACAATTTTTACAACAACAACATCCACCACCTCTCACAAAACGACGCCGACGACGCCGACGTCAAGCGATCGTCAAAAATGTCAAAATTTCCGAACGACGTCAATTAGACTAATAAAGCAACAACAACAAATACAACAATGACACTAATGGGCGTGTGTGGGCGTGGCCGGGATGGATGTAATAGCAAAAACAACAACAAAAACGTGATGTGAAGTTTCGTGACAAAACTCGGCGACGGGCCGACAAAAGTCGACGACAACAACAGCAAAAGAAGCAACAACAAACACAACAACAATGACAACAACACCAACGAGAGGAGTGCAACAACGCGAGGAACTACAGGAACAACAACCACAACAACAACAACAACTGAAGCGAACGAGAACAACAACGACATCGAGAGCCTGCCGAGCCTGCAGCAAGGACGAAACTTGCGAAATTGTTATTTAAATTGGCGCCCAACAACACAGGACATGTGGGCGAGTGTCTGTGTGGGTGCGTGTGGCTGTGTGCGCTGGTGTGCGTGCGAGCGAAACGTGAGAATTCGCCGTCGTCAGAGATAGCGCCACCTAGCCAGGATCGAACCATGGGTTCGAAAGGGTCGGGCCCGGAGGCGGCAGCGAAACTGAGCGGAAGTCGAAGCCGCGTCGAGCAATCAGGAGGCGAGTGTGTGTTTGGTCGTTGGTGTTGAAGGCATCGAGCTGTGGCCGGGGGCGACGTGGCCGAAGTCGGGAACGCGAAGGTGATCGAGGAGCCATCGAAGCCTCAATTTGCATTTGTCGTGGGCGAAAAAACTGCTGGATTTTCACGACCCGGATTTTCCCCGTCGAAACTCGTGGACTTTCATGGATTTTCACAGTCAACACAGTCAAAATTCGTCGATTTTCACAGCCGAATTTCGTGACTCGACCCGCAGCAGGCCACGGGTTCCTCGCCACCCACACACACTCAGAGACCGCCTCACACACGGACGCGCCGACGGACAGACCGAGGCAGAGACACGGACGGACGGACGGACGGACGCCAGGCCACGTCGCATGCATGGATTGACTCGAGTTTCCTCTCAGCTCGACTCGTTGGACCGGTGGGAGGATGGATTGAGGGATTGTCAGTTGGATCCCCGGGTCGGAAGCCGTGCTGGGTGACGAGGCGACGTGGGGACGTGGGGGGAGGGCAGGAGCTTAAGTGGCGTCATTGCGAAATAAACTTGATTCGATAAATATCGAATGGCAAATAATGAGCCGGGATGCAACAGGCCGGGCAGCCACGGCTGCAAAAGGTCGGGGAAAATCGAGGAACGAGGAGAGTGGGTTGAGAGAGGGCGAGGGAGGGTGGAGGGAAAGAAGAGGTCGTGAGGGGGGGTTGAGGGGGACAACGAGCTGACTGCTCGCCAGTTGCCGGGAACATTTTAAACATCGCCCCTCGAGCTCGCTTTGTTTTGTCCCAACCAACCAACCTTTTGGCTGCCTTTTGAGCCCGCGACGACGCCACGACGTCGAAACCCGGCCGTGGCCCGGGGCGGGCGTCGTTCGGCCGTCTCCGCCTCCGCCTCCGCCTCCGCCTCCGCCTCCGCCCGAAGGTCAGAATCAACGCCATCTTCATCATCGATGACGACAGCGCTTTGACACGTTTCCATACGCAATTATCGCCGCATGGCCTCGTCCGCCCGCCCGAGGCAAGGAAGGCGCCGCACCCTCCACTCTCTCGGCCACCCCTCCCCTTCCCTTGACCGCCGCCCATCTCGGGTCCACTGATTAATGTTGACTTTTAATTTGTCACCAATTTCGCTGCTGCCTCCGCCTGATGGACCAATGATTAAACGCCATCGATGGAGGGCGGAAAATTATGTATTATTACTCATAGTGCAGAGCGCGGATCAGTGGGCTTGATGGATTGGAAAAACGGTTTCCTGATGGACGGATGGCGAACTCCACGCACTGATTCGTGTTCGAGGGACCAGGGCTTGGGAAGGACAGACCGAAGAGAGCCGAGATCGGAACAGAAATTCCCATGGCAATCGAGCCCGGATTCTGGAGCCACCTGAGCGACCCCAAGGCGATTCACCGTTGGCGGATGAATGGGAATTTAGACAATCGCTGTCAAAATATTTGCTGAAATCGATATCCTTCGGCCGCGTCCTGTCTCGTCTGCCGGATCGAAAGGTTTCCTCCTGTCAAATTCGATAATGAATCATTTGCGACAACTTCAACGGCGTCCTCGTTGTCAGCGCCGTTTGCCTCGAGATCCTGCGAAACTCGCGTCATTAGGAAGGGGTTTCGATTACACCCGACCTCCTCCCACCCCTGGGCCCGGGTCGCCATCCTTCGGGACGCCTTCGTTGGTCGCGTTTCTTAATTACGTCAAGTGCGATTCCGCCGAATCGGAAACTTAATCCACCATTTTGCGCGTCGCCGAAGCGCGCAAATAAAAAATAAATGAAAAAAATTGAAGAGAAAAAAAAGTTTGTTTGTAATCCACACGAAAAAACCCAGCCAGAAAGGACGAGGAAAGGATATACCAATCGTCTGATTTCCGCTGCGCGCACGCCAAGGTGGCCAGACCTCGGCACAAAGCCGGCGACGAGCGGGAGCGGGAGGGCGAGAGGGCGAGGGCGAGGGGACGACGAAGAGAACGCCCCCGAATCTGGCGCTGACAAATAAATTCGAAATGACATTTGCTGTCACAACAAACACGAGCTCGGTCAGGGACGAGGCCCGGAATCCTTTGTGCCTTTTTGTATTATTTCGCTTTTTATATGGGGTCTTTTCAAGCCCTTCACGACTGACATTTGCCCGTGCGAGTCCAAAATGGAGTCCGCGCTTTGTTTGCGATTTTTGCATCCTTTCTGGAGCCTTCCATTTGGCAAATGCGTTCGCTTTGTCTCTGTCTCTGCTTCGTCCTCGTCCTCGTCCTCGGCGATATTGGATTTCAGGTCCAGGCCCCGCGAAGCCCTCAAAATGGCGTTCAGTGGAGGGGGCAGCGCATTTGGCAAAGACGGCTGAATGCGCTGGTCGCTGAATAGCTTTCATTCTCACATTAACTCACATTAATCTGCGCGTTTCCTCGGTGGACCCGGCAGCTGAAGAGATTTTCCCGCTTCCTAATGGACGAGAAATGGCTCTGCCGCGAATGGACTCGATTTCCAGGCACAAAACACCTGCTGAATTGACATTTCGGTCGGCTGAATTGCGCTTTCAAGCCGCGGCCCCGAAATTGCGGCGAGGTTTTGTGCGCCGAACGGGAAAATTCTCTCGAATTTCCATTTGTTCGCTCAAACGTGGCCCATTAAAATTGCGTCTTTTTTTGTTCGTCTCCTTCCGGAGCGCCACGAATGCAAATTATTCCATCAATTATGGATTTTCGCCACAAACATGCGAATAAATTGCTGCAGGAGGCTCCCGGACACGGTTTCGTGCTCGTCCCCATCCTTGGGCTCGTCCTCGTGCTCGTCCTGCTCGTATCCTTTCCAATCTAATCTCTCAATCTCCATTCAAATCTCGACGGCTGCTCCAATTATTTTGGCATTTCTTTCATGTCCGCCTCTCCTCGAGGCCTGTCAATTTTCAGGCTCGGCACAAAAGGACTTGTTTTCCACTCCACTTGTCCTCGTCCCTGCTCATTGCTTCAATCTGCCGTTGTCGTCCCTGTTCTCTGTGTCGCTTGCTCCTTTTTATTCGTGTGTTTTCAGTGT
Organism: Coelopa pilipes; assembly: GCA_947389925.1. Classification (NCBI taxonomy): domain Eukaryota; kingdom Metazoa; phylum Arthropoda; class Insecta; order Diptera; family Coelopidae; genus Coelopa; species Coelopa pilipes. Next base: position 3,620,265 of record OX376700.1, read on the forward strand.
TGTTGCCCATTATAATAAATAGGTGTTGATATGCATCCCATGGCCTTCTGCGCTCCGGTCGCCTGGCGAGAAAAGAAAGAAAAATGTAGTGGATTCACTTGATTCAATTTGAGCGAGAGGCACGGAGGAGCCAAGCGGGGCGTGGGGATGGGGATGGGGATGGGAAAAATCGCATTAAAGGCAACTCAATGTCCGGCTGCGAGCGCGGGGAGGGCGCGGAGTCGGGGGCGGTGAGAATGACAAGAAAATTATTAGATTCGCCAATGGGACAAGGCGAAGACGAAGACGACGGCGAGAAAATGATGGAGACGTGGCGAATGCTGAGGACGGGCCGAGGACTTCGAGTGAAGGACGTCAACAGGACGAGCGGCCGTCCGTCGGCTGCCCGGCTGCCCGGCTGCCCGTGCCCAGCTCGTGTCCGGCAAATAAGGACACTTGTGCGAGCACAATATTTGCTTTGCGTCAGCGCCACCCACGACCGGACTCCGACCCCCCGGCACCCCAAGGATGCCCGCTGAAGGAGCTAAGCAGCAACATCGCTGCCGGCGCAAGCAACACTCGCTCGAGCGGAAAATCCAATAAGTGTTCTGAAAGACAATTTGCGAGCATTTATCTCCCGCTCCCTCCCCTCTTCCTCTCCTTCTTCTTATCTCTCTTCGTGTGCACCGGAGTTGGAGATGAAAGGAAAAGGGAAGGAAACCCGGATTCTGTGGACCAAGTTGCGAACTTAGTCGTGCCATTTGTCTATTTTTCACATCTTGCCCTCTGGAGAAGTTGAGATTGTTTCAGTTTTGCGCGATTTGCGGGCGCTGAATACGATTTGGCGTGGCTGAATAGGCCGGAAGTGATGATTTTATGGCTTTTCATCACCTCTGTGGACAGCCGATGGTTTTTAAGTTGCTTCAAATTTGAAAGAGTTGCGCATTTTTTCCTCAAATGCTTGGAAAAGAGCAGAACAATTTTAATTTTTCCCTCCGTTATAAAGGGATAGAAGTTTTTTTTTTGAATTATTTTCTTCTGAACTATCTCATTTTGTGCTCAAATTCTTGTCAATTTTCTTCATTTCCGCTCCCAGCACTTGATTCATTGATGCTCTTCCTCCACCTTCTGCCGATTTCCTTTCAATCATTTAGTGGTTTTTCTTCCTTTTCTTTTGCTCACGTTCGCCTCCTTGTCGTCGCTTCGTGTTGCTCTTTGCTTCAATGATTATTTCGTCCTGCAAATGTTCGGTTATTATTCCTTTCTTCGGCGATTATTCTTTCTTTCAGTTATTATTTTCCTTTCAATTACTATTTTTCCTTCAATTATAATTCCTTCTTTCATCCTTAATCCTTGTCAACACTCGAGCTTGTTAAGAGCGTCGTCCGGGGTCCGACGTCGTCGTCGTCCTCGTTTTCTCGTCCTATTGTTGTTGTTGTTGTCTCCTGCCGTCCCCTCTCCGCGCCCTCTCGTCCTCTGTCGCCGCTGTTCATTTGCTGTTAATGCGGTGGGAAATTCGTCATAATCTTTTGACGTGTGCGCGCTCGGCGGGGTGTCGACGACAGCAGCAACAACAACAACAACAGGAGGAGGAAGAAGAACAAGAAGAACAACAACAACAAGAAGAAGAAGAAGACCAACGACAACAACAACCACCGCCACGACACTAATACCATTGGTGCTCGTCCGTTCGCCTTCACAAAGCGATCGAGATGCTTCCTTTCCTTTCCTTTTCTTTCCCCCTCCCTCCTCCTTCGGCTCCCGTTCGTCCTCCGTCGAGCGGCTTCCAGGAAGTGGCGAAAGGCAACAACAACAACAACAACAAGGAGAAGAAGAAGACGAAGGGACCTCATTCGGCCGGAGCAATCGAAGCGGACCGGGAACAAATTATGTATGTCTGTTTAGCCAGGATAATAATGGCATTAGCGTTGGTCGGGCGCTCGGGGTGACAAAGGATTGAATTTCCATTTATTGAAATTTCTCCACCCCCACCCTGTCCCTCACTCTGTCTGTCTCTTTTCGCCGCCTTTTGTGTGTCGCCTTGTCCCGCTTTTGTCTCCTTGGCCGATCGCTCGTTTGGTTCCGCTCGAGAGCACTTGTTCGGGCGCGTCTCAGTGACTTTCTCCAGGAATCACCAAGGACCACGGATCCGGGATCCCCTTGTTGTTGTTGTTGTTGTTGTTGTTGTTGTCATTGCCGTCGTGTGGTTGTTGTCGTTGTTGTTGGGGCTTGTCGTCTGCGAGGACCCTCAAAGGGCGTATCACATTTCCGCTCATTAAAATTTCTCGCCTCCCGCCAAGTCTTCGGCTCTCTTTTCCCTCTTTCCTAACTCTCTTTCCCCTCTAACCCTCCCCTTCTCCCCTTCCACTCCCGCACCCTTCCTCCCGCCTCCTTCTGGCCGCTCCTCACTCATTTTCCTCTCATTCTCCTCCGGGTCGCCGGCTCTCAATTAGAAATCATTAGACGCGGATTCGATGCCAAATTAAAATAAAGTGTTTTCACCCTCAGCGAGGCGGGCGGAGGAGGGCGAGGCGGTGAAGGGAGTGACGTAGGAGGTGAAGGACGAGGAGGAGGAGGAGGCGGAGGTGGGCGAAGTTGAAGGCGGCGGTCGCCGGCGACTTCGCGCGACGATTGGTGTCGATGTCGGAGTCGTTAAATTATTCTTTAATTATCCGCGACGTCCTCGTCCTCCGCTCGGCCTCGGTTCTCCAGCAGTCAATGGACGCCTGGCAGGACGTGCCCGACCCGGCGACGCCCCTCTGGGTCCTTGTCGAGGCCTTGGAACGGGAACATTTCGAGAAATCCGTTTCATTACTTAATTTGAACGTCTTTTCTAATTCAATTAATTTACTAATTTGCTTTCAATTGCATATTTTCCATTAATTAATATAAATTAATTGATGTGTTTGATATAAGATATTTCAATTTTCCTCCAGTCCATTGTTTTGAAGTGAATGCTAAATTAGTTATGATTGATATTGCATAAAAATCACATCGAAAAAGGAAAAATATTTCATAAAAAATAAAAATATGAGAAATAAGTGTATTACGAAAGAACAAATACAAAAATGAATTGACGGAATTTTTGAAATAATCGAAGTAAGTCTAACTAAAAAATAATAGAAAAAAATAAAGTTCTTCGGATTCACGAGTTTGCCTATATATAATTCGTATTATTCTCTCGACAACGCATGATTTGTCACTAGAAATTAATGTCGTTGTTGTTGCTACACTGAATTCAACCCTTTGGAATGCCCAAAAATGGGGTCTTAATTAAGTGGTCTTGGCGAAAATTTCCATTTCGCAACTTAATTGAAAGGGAGGTCCTGCGGCGAATCCTGAGGGCCGGAGGCCGGCCCACACATGTCCGCACTCGAGGAAGAAGGCGAGCAGACGAATTCAATTGTCATCGAAGTCATGGGCGGTGGTTGAAGGGGGGGAAGGGAGGGCGAAGAAGGTGGCGAAGGGGGTGGAGCAGGTGCCGGCGCCCTTCAAGGACCTCTCGACCGCAGAGCAGCGCCGTCGTTTTAGACGGGGAGAGCAAAAAACAAAAGAAGAAACACAGCAACAACAACAACACCGGGTTAAAATGGTGAAACTCGAGTGCAGCGAGAGGCCGATGGCAGTCGATGTTGCAATGCGCATGCAACAACAACAACAAATAATTACATGAGCAAGCAACAGGCAACAGCAACAACAACAACAACAACAACAATAAAAAATCACTCAAGCATCGGAGGAAGAGGAAGAAGAAGAAAAATCAAAAAAGACCGCCCTGAAGTTTTCATTCATCGAGTCGTCGTCGTCGTTGTTGCTGCTGTGGTTGTTGGGTCCATTGTTGTTTTTGTTGTTGTTTTTGTTGTTGTTTTTGTTGTTGTTGTTGTTGTTGCTGTTGTTGTTGTAATATGCAATTAACGCAACATGGTGCCCAAAGATGGCGTTGCCACCCACTCCACCTGTTGCAACCGCTCAAACGGCGCTGGGACGTGGAGCGAGACCGAGGGACGGACAGAGGGACGGAGGGAGGGACGGAGGGAGGGACGGCCAGGCAGATGAATAGACCGACAGACAGACAGACAGACGGACAGACGGACCGAGGGAGGGCTCGACGTTGAGAAAAAGTCGTCGCCTTTGATATTCAAATTCGAAACCTTTGAGCTGCCATTTTTCGCTTCTCGTCCGCGACGCTGCCGCCCACCGCCCACGCCTACCTCGGCGAGTTTTTTTCTTTTTTGAATTTTTCAAAATTTATGCAGTTTTAGAAAAACCTTTTGAATTCTTCGCTTTCTTCTGCTCAACTCTTTCCGCTTAACTTGGTTTTGTAAACTTTTCTTTGGTTAACTTTTTCTGTTCGCCTCCTGTTTCTGAACTTTTTTCCAACTTCTTTGTGTTGGCCTTTTTGCAATTTGTTTCCCCTGGCTTGTTGTTGTTTTTGTTCGAAAACGCTGCCGTTTTGACTTTGACTTTTCAATTACTCGAAAATCGTTTGAAATGCACGAAAACCTCACGCGAGCGGAAACGCATTCATGGCGCCGAAGCCTTTGATTTTTCGCCTCGCTCGCCTTCCACGCAGGCGGAAAAGCAAGCCAACAACAACAACAACAACAACAACAACAACAAGAAGATGACCAACAGCAACAACAATGAGGAGTCGCGCCGTCAAAGGCGTCCAAGAGCTCGGCCTCAACCGCTGTTGCCGCTGCGGTGCCTCCGAATGGCTTCGGGTCCGCTCCGCAATTGTTGCCGTTTTCGAGGGGCTCTCGAGGGTCCTTCGCGGGTCCTCGAGGGCATCCTGAGCGGGGCTTGGAAAGGGTTCCCGGGGGCTTCTGTTGGCCGTAAAGCTCTTGGCCAACAGTCAAAGGATGACGCGGTTTTAAATATCGTCTAATTGAATTCCTGAATGACTAAGAACTGAAATAAAGTGATGGATTTTTTTTTAAATTCTCCTGTGTACCGAAAATTAATTATGAAAATATTTTGTAGACTCTTCTAAGAACTTATTGGAGAGATGATTATTTTAATCAATCAATGGGATCGATTTTTAAAACCTTTTTAAACCCAGAAACTCAAAAGTTCTTGAAATTCATTTGAAATATATTTTTCAACTGTCTTAAGAACTTAAATGATTGTTATTTAAGTTTCTCTATGGGTCTCAATTGAATTTCTGGACTTTTTCGAATTAATTTACTATTTTAATGTAAAATTTAATGTTTTTCTCAATTTCTCGGTATATTTCTCTGATTCCCTGATATTTTCCTCTCCATCCTTGCATTTTCTTCATATTTTTCTTTCTGCTTTTTCTTTCGAATATTTCTCCTACTCCCTTATTTTTTCCCTTATCGTCCTTCCACTTACTGTCTTTTCCCTCTATATTCAGATCCTTTTCTCTCCTTCCCGGAAAATTTTCTCCCCCTCCTTCGGCTGTTCGCATTTTTCTCTCATTTCTGTTAATTTTCCTTCCTCGATTTTCCCCTTCATCCTTTGATTTTTCTCTCCGTCCTTCGACGGTTTCTCTGGCTGGCATTCTGTAATTTTTCCTTCCTTCCCTCAAGTACTTTTTCTTGATCTTCTGCAGCGTCACAAGAACATCAACAGCAACAACAACAACAAGGACACCAGCCACAAATGAGCGCCAGCACACGTAAGCGAAACGCGATTTTAATAAATCTGCCACCGAAACGAGTCGACCCGGGGCGACCCCGGGGCTCCGTTATGGAAATTAAAAATGCCACCAAATGAGGCTGCGCTCGCCCCCGGTTGGTTCGTTATTTGCTTACGACACGTCGCGCCACGTCGTCCCCATATCCTTTGGGCACCGGGCACAGGGCACAGGATGTGTGGAGCATTTTTTTCCCCTCCTTCCTCGCCGGCCCCTGCACCGATTGCGGATTCTTTTAATGTTCGACTGGAATTGCTAAAAGAGCGTAAACAATTATTTCCCTGGAAATCCCTCAGCAACTTCTGCTTGGATGATGTTGCAGTTGTTCTTGCAGTTGTTGTTGCTGCTGCTGGTGCCCGGGACGCCTCATTTGTGCAGCGCCAGCAGTTGCGACGAGGCCAGGCCAGGCCAGGCGGGGCGAGGACCCCAAAGGACTCGCGGGAGCGGAACGAGTCGCGTTTGAGACGCTCGCAGAATTCAAATGAGTGCAATTTCTGGCTTTGACTCCGCCCTCCATCCGGCTCGGGCTCCCTTTTATTACTATGCATTTCATCAATTTATGCTGAACGCATCCTTTGAAGCGATCCCACCTCCGCCCCGCCCGGGCCGCTCAAAGGATGTGAAATTGCGGATAATAAATTGCGCTGAAAGGAATCGCTGCGAATTGAATGCCGTGTGCGGACGCGAACGCGCGCGAGGCAGGGCGAAGGGCTCGGGACGCAGGACTCAGGACTCGATCGACTCGACGGCGGCGGGCGCAGGAGCCCGGCCTGATTTGCGGGAAAACCCCGCATACTCGGGGCGTCGTCCGTGGGTGACAGGAAGGAAGGGATGGGAAGTTTCTGCCTCCCATCAAAGGTGGATTTTTTTAATTCTCTCCTTTCGCTGTCTCGCAAATTTCTATCAAAATGTCGAAAAAAATGTCTGAAAAGACTGAAAGGATTGATTTTACTTCAATCTCAACTTGTTTTCTTTGCCACGGAATTGTTTTTTGATATTAAAGAAATCCTATTCACGTAGTCCCCATTTTCGAACTTCATACCATGGGAATCAATCATGATGATTAATAAAAAATTTGGAAACCTGATTTTTGATTATAATTGTAATAATCTTTTGTGTTTTTGCCAGTGTTTTAGCAAAATATTTAATTTCGTTCTTGTTCGAAATCATTTTTTGCTTTCAACTATCATGGTTCATATCACTAATTGCATGTTTGTCTTGTAGATTAAAGTAATTATGATTCATTATTCATGAAAATGTTCAGTCCGTCGTGCAAAGAGATGCAGCCGCCAAATGATGTCGTCCTTGGTCCTCGATCCGGGAAATCGCAGCGTGGAAAATGGTTTTAATTGGACACTTGAGCGAACTCAGACCGAGCCTGGAGGCAAAACAGATCGCTTGAATTCGCAGAGAGGCCGGGGACGAGGGGACCACGGACAATGGAGTCGAGGGGCCATCGGGGAGCGGAAGCCGTTCTGCCAAAAGGAATCCGTCTAATAATGAGATAAAAATTAATAAAAATGTCAAGGATTGCTGAGGACCAGCGCGGCCAGGGAGAGCAGGATGAGGAGGAGACGCGGCAGGACGCGGCAGGACGCGGCGCCCGCTCATTAGTCGAGTCGAGGACAATCGAGGACGCGCGCCATCACAACATGGCAGCCGGCGCCGACCGCCCGAGCCCGCGAAGGAAGGAGCGGGACCTCGCGAGTCGGTGGAGCGAGCGAGAAGGAGCGACGCGAACAGGGAGGGGCATCGAAGCAGCAACAACAACTACAACAGCAATGGTAACAACGGGGTTGACACCGATGTCGCCGTCGTCGTCGTCGTCGTCGTCGTCCGGCTTCAGGTGAACGGCGAGAACGAAAGAGAGAGAGAGAAGTGGGGAGAGAACGAGGAGAGAAAACGAAGGCGAGAGAGAGAGCGAACGAGGCGGTGAGAGGAAGAGGAAGAGGGCGACCGACTTCGCGCTTGCGCCCGAGCGAGAGAGAGGGAGAGAGAGAGAGAGAGAGAGCGACGGCTGCGCAGGGTGGCCCGGGATGGCCGGGGGTTGAACCGTGCAAAATCGCGCCAGGGGGTGCGTGCGAAACGTCGGTGCTTCTGTGTGTGTGTGTGTGTGTGTGGGGGGGATTTTTCGCAGTTTTTACCCCTGGAATAAAAAGTCAGAAATTATGATGAATGTTGCGATGCTGCTTCTCGCCTCTGCTCTTGTTCTCGCCCTTGTTCCCGTGCCTGCGCTGCCGGCGACAGTGGGACGAAAGCACTCGCGTTACTTAGTAAAAAATGTTGAATAATCGAAAAATGCCCAAAGTGGAAATGCGAAAGAAATAATGAAAATGAAGAACAAATGTCATGTTTACATACATTTTAATAATTGTTTTATATTTTTTTCAATCTTAATTATTTTGCAAAAAGTATTTTTTTAATAGATCTATTTTTGACATATATACAAAAATACTAACATTTTCTCCTATTCAAAAGTTTCAGATTTTCATCAAATTATACTTGAATTATTATTATTGAAAATTATATTTGCCGTAATATTTTTTTTTGTCAATTCTCATAATTTCGATTTTTCCTAAAAAGAAGAATATTTAAATAATTAGTTACAAAAACATCGTCGCTTTTGTGCCCACTGTGCGAGGCGTTCTTCAGGGAGCAGGAGCTCAAGAGCAGCAACAACAATGAGGACAGCGCCAGCCAGCAACAATCGGAGCACCAACAACAACAACACGACGGCGACGGCGACGACGACGGCGACGAGCGAAAAATAATTGCAGGAAGGCAGGAAGATGGATGAAAGGATGGCAGGATGGCAGGAGGCTCGAGGGGCGCCGGCGGCAGCGAGAACGAGATGGCGCGAGAGCCCAGGCGACAGGATACGTTGACGCATATGCATGGGCGTTGTTGCTGTTGCTGTTGTTGTTGTTGTTCACCCCCATGGCTGTTGATGTTGTTGTTGTTGTTGTTGTTGCAGTGATTATTATTGCTTGAGTGGAAGAAATGAAAAAATGGAAATCAGACCGCCATTAAAAAATCATCGCATCCTCTCATCAACAACAACAACAATCCTCCATTCGTCCTCGCAATTTTTCTTTAAATTTGCATCTCTCCCTCGCCCCCCTCCCCCCCCCCCCCTCTCGCTCCCGCTCTCGTTCGCCCACGGTGCCTTCGGTTGCCTTCGTTTGTGCAATCGTCAACGTAATCGGAGGCCGGAACCTGGGCCGGGGATCGCGGGACGGACGGCGGGTGAGCGAGAGGGAGAGGGAGAGGGGGGGAGACAGGGCGCGGCAGAGACGAGGACGACCGAAGGAGGGCCCGGGCGGGCGATGGGGGGAAGCGACGAAGGAGCAGGACTCGAAAGCGAGAAGAGGAAAATTATGCATATCCTTTTGTGCTGACGGCGTCCACGAGCTGTGGGGGAGCGAGAGGAGGGGGCGAGAGGAGGAGAGGAGGAGGGCGAGAGGAGGGAGGGAAAGTGGCGAGTGGAGGGAGGGGCGCGGGAGGAGCCGCGGAAGGCAGCAGAGCTGCAGGTTGATTATGAGTAATTTTTGCAGTTGCTGCTGCTGGTTCTTGTTTTTTGTTGTTTGTTGTTTTTGTTGTTGCTTCCGGTCCTTGGTCTCTGCTGTTGCTTTAGTTGTTTTTCTTGTTGTTTTTTGTAGACTTTTGCTGCTGTTTTTCGTTGCTTTCTGTCGTTTTCTCTTGGCTTCTCATGATTTTTGTTCCTGTTTCTCGTTGAATTTTGTTGTTGTTTTCGTTTGCTTTTTTGTTGTTGTTGTTTTTTTTTGTATTTTTTCCTCTTTGCGCTGATTTTTTTTTGTGTTTTTTGAAAGTTTTTTTGTAATTATTTCTTTTTTTCTCCTTTTTTGTTCTTGTTTTTACACTTAGTTATTTGTTGATTCTGTTTCTGTTATTGTTGTAGTTGTTGTTGTTGTTGTTGTTGTTTTGTGCAACGCCCGAGGGCATTTGCAATTTATTTACGTTTTGCTCCCCCTCCACCCCTCCCTCGTCGCCCCCTCCACTGCGAAAGGATGCACGTTGAATAAAAACGAAATTAAGAGCAAGTTGCTGGCGAGGGAAAGGGAGGGGAGGAGAGGCGAGAGTGGGAGGTGGAGGCGCATCCTGCGCCTGAGTGAGCAACGAGTTACTTCCAACACTAACGAGCGCGGTGGGCGTGGCCGGGGGCGGCGACGGCGACGGCGACGGAGGCGGGTCGTCGCATCCTTTGGAAAATTCTCCCGATCCCCAGGATTTTTCTTTTTCCTTTGGAGGGATTTATTATTTTTTTTTGTTCTTATTTATTTTGATATCTTCTTCATTTCATTTTTTCTTATTAATTCCGTTCCATTTCCTATTCGATTTTTATTTCTTATTATTTCATTTAATTCTGAAATAAATGTGTTTATTTCTTTTTTTCTTTACCATTCATCTCATTTCGATTTTCATGTTTTCTTTCAAATTATTCTATTTCGATTTATTTTTTTTTAATTTTTCAGATTTTTTTCTTTTCTTTCTTTTTCTTTCTTCTCTTTCCTTTTCTTTCTTGTTTTTATTTCACTTTGCTCCTGTTCATCTTATTTTAATCTTCTTCTTCTTCGTTTCCATTGATTTCCTTTTTAATGCCTTTTTCTTGTTCTTCTGCATTGATTTTGTTTCATTTCTCTTTTGCAATGAATTCTCTCGATTCTACTTATTTTCTCGCTTCATTTCTTTTTAATTTTCTTTTTCCATTCGTCCAACTTCCCCCTCTGTCTCTCTCGTTCTCTCGCTCTCGCTCTCCCCCACGTCGACGACAATTTTGTGATTTCACGATTATGGGCCGAGGGAATTGCGAGCGTTCGCCGCAGGATGTTCAGTTGTTGTTGTTGTTGTTGTTGTTATTGTTGTTGTCAATGTATTTTTGTTCAATTTCCAATTTCTTGAAAAGTTGTTTTCGTGCTTTTTCTTTTCGTTCCAATCATCTCTTCAAAGAACCTGCCCGGCGTTGGCGCAGGCGGGGCGGGGAGGGGCGGGGCGGTGGAGGGGGCGTGGTCGCAGGACCTGCTGCGGAGCAGGATAATTTCCACCGGGAGCTGCCTCGATTTGCATAATCATCAAGTTTCTCTTCTCTGAAATCATGGCAACAAATTCTGAGGGGAAATTCCAAATTGATTGTGGGGTTCAGAACAAACATAAAAATAAATAAAGCAAAAGGAATGGCTAGAAGAAAAAAGGATTTATGAAAACCATGGATTTTATTTCAATTTAATTCGCCATTCAAAATCCAATTCAAATTTTACTAAATCAAAATTTACTAAATGAAAAAGGCTTCCAATTTATGGTCAAGTGGTTTCCATGAGGAAATTCTTCTCACACAGTGAAAAATAAATAATCAAATAAAATCAAATGAACAAAATAAAGTGAAAAGAAATAAATAAAAAATCATTTTTGTTTTCTATACACTGTTTTTAACATCAATAATTATTTGTGTGGTAAATGCAATTCTTTTTATTGACTTAACACGTCGCCTTCTTGCAGAAAATGCGTGAAGTTACCAAAATAATGTCAGCACAATGACATTTAATTAAAACAAATCAAATGTTCCACATCTTATTTGCAAACTTGCAGCATTCGAATTTCAAAAAATCCTCTCGAGCACTCTCCACATCTGCTCGGCCCGAACCCTCGCCCTCGACCCCGCTCGATCACGCAATTACAATTGATTTAATCGCACGTTGTCCATCACAATTAGTGGGCGGGAGGCCGGGCGGACTCCGGCGAGTCCTCGGGCCCAACCCGCCACGACTCCGCCCTCTCGTGGCGGGGACCCGAGGCCCGGCGGACTCGAGGACTCGTCGCTCGCGAAGCCCACGGCCTCGTCGTCCACCCATCAACCTCCGGGCCTCGTCGTCCTCACCTTCCACCTCAGGGCCTCCTGTTAAACCTCGTCCTCCTCGCCAACCTCCGCGGCCGCGTCGTCCCGACTCCCGGCGGGCACGGGGACGGGGACGGGGACGGAATGGAGTTTAATTCAATTCCATGAATTGTAAACTGATTCAGCGCTCGCTCGGTTCCTAATGATTTCCTTCCTAATCGCTCCCTCAACCCACATTCGCGCCATTTTTATTATGAATATTTTTCCGCTGTTGTTGCTGCTGCTGCTGCTGCTGCTGCTGCCTGATGAACTGTTGCGAGTCCGCCCCCGAGTCCCCGGCGCCCACTCGAGCGAAATGAATTCCGGAATACGTTTTTACGACGAGGGCGCGATCTCGCAACCCTCGACAGGAGCCGGCGAAGGACGGCCGGGCCCTCGTCCAATGGCATCGCCTCGAGGATGAAGAAGGTTTCCTCGCCTTCCTTTCTCTCCTCTTTACGCTCCATTTTATTTCCGCAGGACCCGCGCGAATGCGGCCGTCGGTCGCCGGATGGGTTGGCGGCGGGTCTCAATGCGCCGTTAATGAGGACGATTATGTTGCTCCTCGACGAGGCCCGGCTCCGCGGTCGTCATCGGCATCGGCATCGGCATCGCCTCGTCGAGTGGGGCCGGAAGGGATGGGGACGAGGACGAGGACGAGGCTGAGGACGAGCCTGAGGAGACGACGGGGCTGCGAAGCATGTCGAGGACTCTGCGGACGACGAGGACAAACCTCGCCCGGCCAGGACTCGGCGGAGCGCGAGGCCAGGCCTCGAGTGGGGGCCGTGGTTGGGCCGTCGTGGTTGAGTCGGCGGTGGATTGGTCGAAAGGTGGAGCGAACGATGCCGCCCTCCTCCTCCTCCTCCCCGGCTCCATCACTTCACTTAATGCAAATCGCAAATTGAGTGCTGTTCAAGCCTTCTCCTAGTCGTCCCCTCCCGTCACCCCCCACTCCTGCTTCTGCTCCTGCTCTTCGTCTCCTCGTTGTCCTTCCTCTCGTCGTCCTCCTCCTCGCCGGCCCTCGGTCTCTTCGGCTGAATGGGGAATTTCTGAATTTCGTTGTATAATTCTTATTCCATATAATGTCCTCATAATCGTTCCACCAGGCTTCGCTAGAAGTTGCCGTTGAAGTTGTTGTTGTTGTAGTTGAAATTTCTGTTGTTGTTGTGGTTCTGGTTTCTGTCAATGTGGTGGTTTCTGTGGCTTTTCTGGTCATTACCGGGCGTCTAGTTGGCATAATAAATGAGTTGAAGTCAAGATGATCATTGTTATGTTGTTTTTACTTAGGAAAACAGGTGAAAGTGGAGAGAGAGGGAGAAAAGGACTAGAGAGATAAAAATGAATAAATAATAAAACAAAAATGGAAATATAGATCGAATGTAGCTGTCGAAAATTTTCACTCTGTGACTTTTTCGGGAGAAAAACTTTTCAATTGATGAATTATGAAAACCATTATTTATATTTAATATTTTAGTTATATTTTCTGTAAATATAATAAGTGATATAAATATAAGAAATAGATTAAACATATATGCACTTAAATACGGAAGACTCTGGACAGACAGGAGGAAACTCACAACGAGTATGGAATCCGTTCAAGGGAATCGATGCCAAAGGGATCCTGAGGACATCAGTTACTCGAATCCGCCCCAAACAATCTGCTCGCCAGCTCCCGCCGCAGATCAATTACTCCAAATCGCTCCCCAAGAACCCCGAAGCTCACGCCCAGCTTCGGATCGAAATCCCATTCGACGCGGAGGAGAAACACGGCCATAAATCCTGACTTGTCTCGGCCCGCCTCGCCGGACACGCCCACAAAGGCGACACGAAGGAAGGGGTACGAGGAGGAGAAGAAGAGAAGGGGAAGAGGAAAAAAGAAGAGAGGGAGAAAATTAAATTAAAAGCCATCTTCAACGACTCACAAGCGCACACATGGAGGGGATTGAAATTTCCAATCAATTACGGGAAAATCGAAAACATTTTCTCGCCCTCTGCTCTTCTCTGTTATTTGATGCTATTTTTCTGTTTATTTTTTGTTTTTTTTTTGTGCTTTTGTAATCTTCTCCTTGCTTTCTTGCTCGCTCACTCCGTGTCTCTCTTTGTACCTCCCTGTCGCCCTTTCTCTGCCGCCTCTGCTGGAAATTCTCATCTCGGACGCATCGCACACAATCGACTGGCGAGTGCTGCCAAATTGTATTTAGGACTTGTTTAGACGCCTCCAACTCAGCCTCGTCTTCGGCCGCCTCTTCCTCAACTTCAGCCTCGAGCTCAGTCTTGACCTCAGCGAGTCCGAGTCCGAGTCCGAGTCTTCGAGCCCAGCCTCAACCGCAGCCTCAACTTCAGCCTCTTTCTCAGTCTCGCCCCCATCTTCGTCCCACCTTCGTCCTCGTCTTCGTCCCCATCTTCGACCCCAGCCGGCCCTCGTCCCCTGCCCATGCGGGGCGCCTTCGCACGTCCTGGCGCGGTCCTCGACGTCGCGCTGTCACCGGCAGGGGCCGTCGTCGAGTGGATTGCTCTAAAAGCTCCTTCAGCGAGCCTGCTTCCATTTGCCACCACCCCTCTCTTCCCCTCCTTCCCACCTCCTGTCCACCCATCTCTTTCGCCCCTTCCCTGCCCCCTCGCAGCTTCCCACGGCCCTCGCCCTCCTCGACCACGAGCTTCCGGCCGGGTTTTCCCAAGATTTATTTACTCGCCTCGCCTCGCCTCGGACGCCGGGGTCAGCGATTCGAGGTCCTGGGCCGGGGCCCGGCCCTCATGCGGGCACTTAGCCGATTGAGTGGTCGCCGTTGTTGCCATGTTGTGGCCGGCGCTCTGAAGCCATTAACTTGGGGTCGCTGGCTTTGTGGTCGCATGGGCGGGCATCGAGACGGGTCGCGACGAGGGCCGGGTGGGGCGGCGGGGTTTCGACTTGGGGGCGTTCCCGGGGGCCCCAAATTAATTGCGCTGATTCGAAAACCAACGAACTCCGTCATTCGATTAGAGCCCGGCTGCTGGAGTCGATGGGGGAGTGGAAGCAAGGGATATTTCGAGAATGAAAGCAACGTTTATAAAATGCCCATTTTAGGGTGATAAAACGAAAAAGGAAAAAATAAAAAAGTGGTAAAATTAAAAGAGGGTAAAATTAAAAAAATATATACAATTACAAAAAAAAGATAAAAAGACAAATTAAGACTATTTAAAAAAAATGAGAATTCAAATAAATTCAAAGAAAAAAACTCAATAAATTCCAAAAACTAAAACTTCATAATTTTTAAAAATTTCATTAATTTTAGTTTTTGGAATTTATTGAATTTTTTTTTTCTTTGAATTTAGTTCAATAATTTTTCACTAAGTTCATCAAATTTAATAAATAATAAAAGAAAATTAAAAACCAAATAAATTTGAAAGTGCAATGAAATCATAAACTTAAATTAATTCAGTAAGTTTAAAAAATTCCTGAACCTCAAAAATGGAAAAAAAATACAATTAAATCAAATTAAATTTCAATTACAATTTCAAAAATTAAAAACATTTCATTTATTAACAAATGACTTCAATGAATTCCCAAATCAGAAAGGCAAGAATCTTAAAAATTAAATCAATTTGAATTTATTAAATTAAGCATAAATTCATGTCTTCGCTTCCACGTTGAAATCCCTGGCTGCAGATTGAAATAAATAATAAATTCCGTGGGAAACTTTTCCACTTTGCTTTTAATCAAAGTTGAGCGATGTTTTCCCGATTTTTTCTCTCGATCTCTCTCTTTTTTGGCAATTTCTCCAACGCGACTCTTGGCGCGAAATGTCAACAGAAGCGAGGAACGAACTGTTGCCGCGCCGGAAGCGGAAGTGGAAGCGGAGGGTGGGGGCGAAGCGATGCGAGTGTTTGTGCTGCTGAGTGGGTGCATGTGTGTGTGTGTGGGATGGTGTGGGTTAACAGCTCGAAGGTGAAATGCAATTTGAAGCCTCGATTGTGTTTGACTTGCCCGTTGACAGCCGGAGCCAAGTCGAAGCCGCTCCACCTCCTCGCGGCTCCCGGCCTCGCGTCCTTCGCCGTGTCAACACTCGCTGGGAATCGTTTAGTGCACTGGATTATGATGACGTGGTTGTTGTTGTTGTTGTCACTTCTCGCAAATGTCAACTGCTGACACTTCGACAGCTTCCTCTGGAGCTGTTTGCATCGAAATCGAAATAGTTTTCGATTCACTCTCTGGCGAGCTCGCTGTCGTTTTCATGGCCCATTTTTGTCGCACGGAGTGATGCAGTGGAAGGAGAGGAAGGGGGAGAGACTGAGAGAGGGCTGGTGAATGCTCTCGGCAGTGGTTTGGAAGCCTTTAAATATTCAAAAGTCGCCAAAAACTCCTTGAACTTGAATGCCGGGTTCAAATACGATGTACAAATCTTCAAAAATAGCAAAAACCTTAGCAGAATCTTGGGGAAGATAAAATATTAGATAAAATACACAGAAAAAATAGCTAAAAATTACAAATTGAAAAACGAAGAAAATATATTGGAAATAATTGAAGTGAAAGTAAATCGTGAAATTTTGAATGGAAATTTGATGAGAAAAACTGCTGAATTTGCGTCGCCGATGAAGCGATTTTCCTGAAGGCGATGGCGATTATTATTATGATGATGTCGTTGAATGGTAATAATTACAATGAAGGAGACGATGACGAAGAAGATGAGGTCGATAAAGACGATGATGACGATGGCGACGACTTGGTTGGACTTCGTGGACTTCGTTGAATACAAAATTTGTGTCCACAGGGACTTCATTTATTTTCCGCTTTATTCTTCAGGCCCACCTTCGTCCATTGCGATGTCCTTTCAGGATTAAGTACGGACGGGTCCTTGATAAATCGAAACACACCAAGTAAGAGGCGAATGCAACGAAAAGAAATGAAAGCACAACAAAGGCCACATTATTTGCATTCAGATGGAAATTTTCTTTGAAAGCCAAAAATTATCGTCTAATGAAAACGAGGCGAGGACGGCGGAGGGCATCGGAGAAAAACGAGAGGGCAGAAAGGAATCGAGGGACGACTGGAGAATGAGGGAGAGGAAGAGATTAGGAACTGCAGACTTGTACAGAATGGAAGAAAGTCCAAAGTTTCAAGGGAAAATATCAAGGAATGAAGGAAAAAAAATCGATGGAAGGAAGAGAAAAAGTCCAGGGATTGGAAGAGATCGATGGAGAAAAGTTCAGTGATGGAAGGAGAAAAAATCAGAGATTGTTGTAGAAAAAATCCATGTATTAAAGAAAAAGTTCAAGAATCGGAAAGGAAAAAAAAGTGCAAAATGGGTGGACAAAAAAGCAGAAGAAATTGTAATTATAGAATCAAAGGACTAATGACCAGCTCGAAGGATGAAGGATGAATATAATTGCGAGAAGGAGCCAAGAATGAAAGGAGATGAATTAAGGGGAGACAAAGTGGAAGAAAACCGAACAGGAAAGAGGTAAAGTAATGAAAAAAAAAGTAAATAAAGAAAAAGAAGACAAGGCAAATAAGATAATTTATTAGGATTAGGATAACTGATGATGAGAAAAAATATGAAAAAAAAAATTTTTTTTTAAATTCTTTTTGTTGGACTTGGAAAACGCACTCGATGTTGACGACTCGATGCCCGAAATCCGCCCTTCCTGCCCTCCGACCTCGTCCGCCCACGTCGTCGACGCCATTCTGTCAGCTTTCTCTCTCTCTCCCTCACAGACTCAGTCTCGCCCCCTGCCGCCGACGACACCCGAGGCTCTGTTTGGCCAAACAACACACAAAAATGTCCTCGAAACATCCCACAAACAAATTTCATTCACTTCGCACCCTCCCTTACACGATTTTTTGATTTGTATTTGTGGATCATACGCTGTTGGTGTTGTTGTTGTTGTTGTAGACGCTCTTCCCGGAAGCTTCCGATTTCGCACCTTTTGTCCCACTGCTGTTGATTGGCAGCCATGTTTGCTGGATGGGATGGCATGGGATGGGTTGGGATCGGAGCAGCTGCCCATGGCCAACAACAAAGGCCGAATAAACCGAAAATGTCACACATGCTGTTTGTTGTTTGCCATTGTTGTTGCTGTCGTTGTTGTTGCTGTCGTCGCCGCCTTTGTTGCCGCATTCATGTGTCATTTTGACAGTCATCGCCATCGCCTCATCATCATCACCTCATCATCGCCCCATCAGTCCCGATCACGATCTCTCGACCTTTCCCTCGATTCCTCCCCCTCCTCCTTCACCGTGGTTTTATCTCGCTCCATCGCCTCATTGCCCTCGTTTGGCCGCGCTGTCGTCCTGCGTCTCCTGCTCCTCGTCCTCGTCCTGCCATCCTGGTGATTTGTCACACCTCTCTCTCTCTCTCGCTGTACTTCCTTCGACCTCAATCAGATTTTCGATATATTTTTATATGTTTCTTATTAATTTTATATTTTAATTAAAGTCTTTTGTCAAGTCTTTTGTTAAAGTCTTTGTTTTTGTGTAGATTTGTTGCCGAATATTTTTGATATCTATGAATTTCGCTATTATTTTATGTTATGGTTTGTCCTCGCCTGTTTCAATTCCTTTCAATCTCTCGAATCTTCGTCTCCTTGCCCACATCTCTTGCGTAACATTCGCTCCTTGTATTGTTGGCCGTCTTGTTGTTGCCCTCTTTGTTGTCGTTGTTGTCTTTGTTGTTGCCCCTTTGTTGTTCTTATTTTCCTCGAAATTTTGCTCTCTTCCTGGATCCGCTCCTTCTGCTGTTTCTCTCCTCGTTGTCACTCTCGTTGTTGTCCTTCTTTTTGTTGTCAACACCACCATCTCAAGATCCCTCGATCCCTCATCTCTCCGCTGGCACATTTGCTTGTCTTTCGTCCTGTTTCGATGGCGATGATTTTATCGCCGATCGCACGCATCGGCCTCGTCCTGCGCAACCGACGGCTGATGTCCTGATGCCATCGGGGCCGCAGTGAAAACGCGACAATCGGCAGATTTTCTGCTGGGTCGGCCGAGGATCGGGGAAGGGTTGCGTGCGAGGTGCGAGTGTGCGAGGGACGGGGGGAGGGCGGGCTCGTTTCCGAGAAGGACGAGCGGCTTCCCATTGATTTAAATTTTCCCAATATTTCTCAATGCTTTCAGATTTTTTTTTTATTTTTTCTGGTCAACCTCTTCAGTTTTCTGATCAAATTTTCCAGTATTTTTGGTAACATTTTACAGTTTTTTGTATGTTGTTCACATTTTTCTGGATGTTTTTTCAGTTTTTTTGGGGTTTTCAAAAAGTTTTCGAAATTGTTTTTAATTCAATAAATTTTAAAGAAAGGAATTTTGGTTCAAAACAAATTCCATCGGCCACGCCAACCACGTGGGCGAAAAGTACAACCCTTCCCAGGCCAGGCCTCGCGCCCTCCCCGCCGGCCGCTGACGTCATCGCGTGCGTTGTTCGTGTGCCAGTGAAAGCTCCGTCGTGTTGGCACTCGAAAGCTGTTCGCGTGGACGAGCGAGCGCTTAGCGAGGACATCAACCGCGTCAATCGCCCGAGGACTCGGGCCATCATGGCCGACGGCGCGACGGTTTCGAACTCGTTCGTGGGAGCGGCGGGAGAGCGAGCGGGGGAGCCGCGAGGCCCAATTGGAATTTCTTCGAACACGAGCTTTGAATGAGATGTGGGGGAGCGGGAGCGGGAGCGGGGGGCAGGGCGAAAGGGATCTTGGAATTCGAGTTTTGACAATTTGTTCGAGCTTCTGACTCGATTTCGTCTTCCATTTGACTTAAGATTTTTCGTGTTCATGAACAAAAGACTCCCAATTAATTAGTAAAGGATTGATGAGAAAATTTTAATTATCCTCTTCCTTGGCAAAGGATGCTGAAAGTTCGGTGAAATGGAAAAAATTCTTTCGAAATTCCTCTGAGATTTGGAAAAGGTACCGATATGCAAAATTTCCCTGACGACTTCTCTCTCTTCGTCTCTCTTGGGATTTTCTTCAGCTGCCTTTGGTTGTCTTCCTCTTCTTTTGATCCTTTGATTTTGGTCCTCAAGCCTTTTTCTTCCTCTTATTTCTTCATTTTTTCTTTAACTTTTTTCTTTTTTTCATACTTTTTCTTCCTTGGGTTTTTCTTCGCGATTTTTCTCCCTCTTGCTTTGTTGTTGCTACGTGATCTGGTCGCTTTTGTTGTAATGGAAATTATCCCTTATGCAATATTCTCATCATCCTTGCCAGGACCCGCGCGGGACTCGAGTCGCGTCTTCTTCGTCCCGCGTCCCTCGTCCCTCGGCATTTGCATGTGCAAGGGCCGTCGTCGGAGACACTCGTGGCTAAAAAATTGTGCACTCGTAATTTTTGTGAGGAATTTGCATTGTTGGCAGGGCTGCTGGTGTTGTTGTTGTTGTTTTTTCCACCTACCAGCGCTCTTAATTATCCTTCATTCCTCCTCCATCTCTCTCTATCTCCCTCACCTTCTCTTTCCACCCCTCCGTCTCCTCGCTCACGATCTCAAGCTCGGGCTTGCGAAGAAATTTCCCATCTTTTTCCTATCTTTTACCATCTCTCCCCCCCCCCTCTTCTTCTGCTTCCATTTCCCCCAACCTTCCTGAGTGTTTTTGTTGTTTTGTGAAATTTTTAATTTACTTTCTGCAGGTTTATGAAGTAAAAGCTTCTTTAAGCCTTTTGCTAAATGGTTTACGTTGGATGCTAACGTCTGTCCATGTGTGCGTGTGTGAGAGACATGCACCTGTGTGTGTTAGTGTGAGTGTGTGCGTGAGCTGAGCTGGTGCTTTGCAATTATAATGGGCCGCAGGTGGGAAAGGCGGAAGACTGTGGGACAAAATTCCCTAAAAATATCCCAAGCACTCATCGTGGTTAGGGAAAAATTTGTTCATTTTGCATTGGGAAATTCCTAAATTTCATAGAATTCATAAGATTTTCAAAATATTTTCATCAAATATTTTTTCATTTTTAATTCATCATGAAATTTTCATTAAATTTCACCAACTTTTCATCAATTTTCATCAGATAATCATCAAATTTTATCATTTATTTCTCACAATTAATAATTAAAATTCCCCTAAACACAAAAGTGGCAGGCAAAAAACCAAAAAAAAAAACATGAAAAAATTATTTAAAAAAAATTATTTTTTATTTTTGGTTCATAATTTGTTCACACTTTTTCTTCCGAAATTCACCTTCCTGTTCACGATTTTCCCACGGCCCTCGTGTTTTGGGCCCACTGTCGAGCGCCTCGTGAACTCATCTCGCCGCCCCGCCCCCGCCCCGTCCCCGTCCCCGCCCCTCGGACGGTGGGCGAGAAGACATTAGTCAAATCCCAAAGTAATCAACATATTTTAATATGAATTCGGCGGATGGAGGTCGGTCGCGCGATGGAGAAGGGGTCGAAAACGAGTGACGGGGGTTGGGTCGCCTTAATCAGAGCTCAAACTCGGAGGGGGAGAGAGATGGGGAGAGAGGGAGCTCCGCACGCGCCGAGGACTCTGGAGAGGAGCGTCGAGCATGAATTTCGTGGTGCTCGACGGCAAACCAAACGAAACGAAACGAAACGACGATTGAAATATTTAAAAATTATGCAAATGCAAATGAGTTTCGTCCTTGTGAACTCCTGTTGTTTTGCCTTTGCTTGGTCGTGCAAATTTAGGAAAAAGGAGAAGGGAAAAAATTGCAGTCCTTTGCTTCGTACTGCGCTCGAGCCCTCATAAACAATTACGTTTTAATTGCTGTGACTTCGGGCGCGAACGCAGGCGGCGCGTGAAAGCCTTTGCATCGATGGCCGAGCCACGCCCCTCCTCACACCCACAGCCACACCCCCCACCCTCCCTGCAGAGCCCCGGCCCCGGCAGGACGAGGGAGAAACACACATGGGTGGCGACCGCAGCGAAAACCGCCAATATCGAACCGCCGGGAGCGGGGCGGCCGGTTCATGCTTGAATGACTCGCGCCGATCCAGGACCTGCCGCGGAGGAGGGGGGGTGGGGGTTGCAGGAGACGACTCGGCGCCTCAGACAGCGGCCCAAGTGGCATCCGATGGCGGCGCTGATGGGTCGCTGATGGGTCGCTGTTTCTGTTGTTGTTGCTGTTGTTGCGAAACATAATTCGAAAATATGAAAATGATGAAAGTGATGATGAAAATTGAAAAAATGCCACACAAAGGACCCGTCCTCGCCCCCCCTGCCTCGCCGCTGTCCTTTGGAAATCACTCGGGAAGAATTCGTTTTTTCACTCTCGCTCTCGCTCCCGGCCTTGGTCCTTGGCCAGGTCCTCGTGCTGCCGCTGCTTCCACGGTCGGCGGCGGTTTTGAGGCCTCCCCGACGGGCCTGGGCCGGGCGGAATCGCGTGGTTCATTTGCATTTAACTCCTAATGAGCCGCCGCAATCCGCGCCAGGATCGCGCGAAAGTGCGAAATGCGTGCGTTTTTAATTGTGCTTCGTGCGAGGCCGGCGGCGTTGAAGAGGGTTTTTCGTTAATTTTTTCTCATTGGATTTGCGGTGGAGATTTTGATTTTTGATGCATTTTTTCTCCTCCGATTCCAAGGTGAAAAAATCAATTAGTTTTAGAGTCGTTTTTCGAAATAAATGCAAGGAGACGTTGAGAAATTTCCATGGTTTCATTTTCGGAAATAAATTCGGCAAATTTGCAAATTGTTTTCATCAAATTTATGCCGAAATCATATCGGAAAAGGTCGAATAAAGTCGAAGAAAATTTCATTTCGAAAATTAAATAAATTTTCATGAAGCCGAGGCCACGATGTACTCGATGTAGAATTCGTAGTTGCATTTTAGTCTAGCATTTGTTCCATAAGGATTCTGCACAGAGGCCACCGTCTCCTCTCTCTCTCCCTTCCGCCCTCGCACCCGCTGCACTTGCGCGGCCAACAACTGGAGCAGACGACGGAAACTACACACAGACAAGCACACACACACACACATATATATATGTATATAATTTATGCTTATGGCTGCTTGCGTCGTTGAGAACTTCACAAAGCTCTCGGGCTGCGGAAAAAAAACATAAATAAAAGTGGGAAAATGAAACGGAAAAGGGTAGAAGTGGAGGAAAAGCGCGAAGAACGAGAGGGAGAGAAGGAGAGAAGGAGAGAAGGGGAGAAGGAGGGCAGAGCAGGAAATGAAAATAATGCGAATGTGAGGCGAGGCGAGGCGAGGCGACGCGAGGCGACGCGAGGACGAGGAATAAAAATGAAAAAGTACTTCATTAAAAATCAACTCTAGCGAAGTTGCTTTTGCTGCTTCCTCTTCCCCACAGCGAGCGCGTTCTCGTTGTTGTTGTTATTATTATTATTATCGTTTTGTTGGTTTTTTATTTTATTTTATTTTGTTTTTATGTTTTCATATTTGTTTCTGTCATTTACAGACGCCAGCACAATCGCATAATGGAATTTAAGTGAAGAACCAGAGTGGGTGGGAGCAGGAGGAACAGAGAGAGAGAGAGAGAGAGAGAGGGGTGAGGGTGGGGGGAGGTTCTTCTAAATCAGGGGACGACGTTCGGCGGTCTCGAAGGCTCTGCCGCTAAAATTTTGTTTTCCCTGATTCTCCCAATTTGCGCGCCTCCACCGACGTCGTTTCTCGAGTTTCTCGGGGTTTTGGTCACTTTCAGCACGAGAGCTGGACTCATTTGTGTTACTCCTGCTTATCCTGGCCATTCCTGTTTTCCAGGATCTGCCCCCCTCCCCTTCCTCCGCCCTTCGGCTCGTCCCCCCACCCCACTGCGCGGACTCCCTTTGATCGGCGAGGCCAGGACTGGGATTTCAAATTTCGCTTCCAAGTTGCCATTTTGTTTTCCCCCCTCCCGCCCTTCTCGCTCCGTTCAGCCTCGCCCCTTTTAGCGCTCTATGAACAATTAAGAAATCGTCGCATTTCGTTTCGTCCTCGAAGTCCTTTGATCTCTGATGCAGGACTAAGCGGAGGAGAATGGAGAATGGCAAACGGCTGTCGAGAGCTCCTGTCGCTGTCTCTGCGCGCGCGTGTGTGTGTGGATTCATATGCAAATTTATACACGCGACAGAGACAGAGGCAGAGGCAGAGAGGGAGAGAGATGGAGAGATGGCGAGATGGCGAGTGGAGGAAGGACGAGAGCCCTTGCTTTGGTCGTCGCTAAAAGCTCACTTAAGGCGCGGCACTTGATGTGAAATTAAAAATTCCTCAATCAGAGCGAGAACGTGATGAGGAAAAATTGCAAAAAATTTATTTAAAAAAATTGTACATTAAAGTCAAAACATCAGAATCCTATCGAAGCCAATGAGAGAAGCAGGAGATGAGCTGAGTCTGGATTGCGAGGGGAACAGAGTGAAGAATTCAGAAGAAAATCTTTCATTACTGACCGCAATAAACCTGCAACTGGAGGCCAAACTCTTTTGTTTCAAAACAAATCTGAACA
This sequence comes from Coelopa pilipes, assembly GCA_947389925.1. Classification (NCBI taxonomy): domain Eukaryota; kingdom Metazoa; phylum Arthropoda; class Insecta; order Diptera; family Coelopidae; genus Coelopa; species Coelopa pilipes. The sequence goes on from OX376700.1 coordinate 3,644,144, forward strand.
GAATTAAAAATGGAGGAAAAATAAATACAAACATTGAAAAATCTCCGGCGAACCTCAGAAGTTGCCACAAAAACATTTCACTCCAAGTTCTCTGATCTAACAAGAGCAATTACGATAATCGTTTAATAGAAAATTCGCTCTAATCATCGATGCCTGGCCCCGGTCCTCGTTTTTCGCTCTCTGTGTTTTTTTACTCTTCTTTCCGACTACTTTTGGACGGCTTTGACCATGACTGGGCACTCGAGGCCGTGAAAAAGCGGGCTGTGAAAACACGTTAATTGCTCAATTATCGCCTTTTGGGCACTCGAGACGCCGTGACGCCGCCCACCGAGCGCCGGGCCCACTCGAGCCACCGCGGCCCTCGTCCTGCTGCCCTCTGAGGCCCTCTCAAGTGGTTCGATCCACTCGTCCTGTGGTCATCGTCGCTCGTCCTCCTGGTCATCGTCATCGTCATCGTCGGGCCTTCGTCGTAGCCAGGCTTGTGCCGTGAAGAGGGAGGGCGCTAAGAAAAACAACACCTTCGACGGCGGAGGATCCTGGAACAGGTGCCCGGCCCTCTGCCTGATGTTGTTTTTCCAGCGGCGGCTTCGGTGAAAGGTGGCAGAAAATTTGAAAATTCTGAAAAATTCGTGGCGGAAAAAACTGGACAAAATGGGAAAAGTGAGGAAAAAATACAAAAAAATTGAAAAAGGTGGAAAAACACGAGGAAGAAGGTGGAAAAAACTAAAGTGGAACAATTAACAGCCGGTTAGTGGTTCGTTAACGAGCCACGGACGGACGAGCAGGGCACAGGGGCGGAGCCGATGACGACTTGGCTGGACGACTTGGTGCAGAACGTCGGACGATGGCCGAGACGGTGTTGGGAACACGAGGGCAGAGGCCGAAAGTGAACCCCGAAATTAGTGAAAACTGCTTGCTGTGGAGCGAATGAGATTGGGAGGATTGGGGTCTGCGACTGAACTCATCACCTCATTTGCATTATCTCGTCATTTCCTTCCTCTGGGCTTCGTCTTCCCATCTCATTCATTCATCGTTTCGTTTCGTTTGGTTTGGTTTCGTTTGTTTCGTTTCGCATTCATTTCTCGCAGTCGCCTCCTGTTCCTAATCCAGCATTATGCAGATTTCCACAGCCGCATGGTTAACCGCACGGAACCGCGCGCCACCCGCGCCCCACGACAGCCCCAGCGCCCCCAGCGTGGCCCGCGATGGCCGCCTGCCCCGCCCACAGCCTCCCGTCGAGCGTTGCAACTCAACAGCACAATGCGAAGAGTTTCAGCCGCAGATCACCGTCGGACACACACACACATACGTGTATCTCAGGGCTCGCATGTGTGTGGCGTGTGTGTTGGTGTGTGTGTTGGTGGGAGGAGTCGGTTTCGCTTCCGTCTCTCATTATAATTGCGGGAAAATTTTGCAATTTGCGCAATTTTTCCTCTCCCAGCCCAGGGCGCGCGAGGGCGGCCGACAATCGAGGGACGGGGGGAGCTGATGAGATGGCGACGGCGATGGGGAACTGAGGGAGATGGAGAGATGATGAGGGCGTCGTGGGCGGTGGGGAGACGGGCGATGGCGGGGCGACGATGGAGCGATGGAGCGCTTGAGCGATGCCGTTGTTGTGGATGACGAGGACGATGACAATGAGGATGATGGGGATGAGGAGATGATGATGGGGATGAGAAGGAGAGGGAGATTGAGGATGATGAGGATGGGGATGGTGAGAACGAGATGAGGATGATGAGGAGGGCGAGGACGAGGACGATGAGGATGCGTTTGTTGGGCCTTTCGCCAGGATTACTTTGCGAGCCCGGCAAGCGTGGTGAGAGCTCGCCATTCGTCCTGCCAGATGGTTAATTGTGGTCTTCCGCCGTCAACCGCCGGTCCCCAATCCCCACCGGACCGCGCCCAGCCCCCCATCCGCTGGTTCGATTCAAGTGGATGCTGCGCAATTGCAATTATTTCTCTGGCCAGCCGTCGGCGGTTTTCGCACGTCGATCTCGGGTTTGATTCCGGCTCGGAAGGGAAGATTCTTTCAATAAGAGAAGATCTTCTTTGAAGCTTCTATGGATCCTTCATTGATTCTTTGTCAGAATCCTCCTCTGATTCCTGGTCTGATTCCTGCTCTGAGGCCTCCTCTGAATCCTCCTCTGAATCCTCCTCTCAGTCCTTCGCTGATGCCTTCCCTGACGCTATCCCTGATCTGATCTGATGCCTTCCCTCGATCCTCCTCGGAACCTCAGACGCCTTCCCTGATTCTTTCCCTCATGCCGTCTCCCCTTCCTTGGGAACGACCTCGGTCGCTCGGTGCACGAATTCCGTTCGTCCGAGGCGACGAATTGCTTTCAATCGGAGACAGATTTTTTCCCTTCATTATTCTTGGCTGGTTCCCGCAGAAATTCCTTCGCCGTCTCTTGTGCTCGCTTCTGTCTGAAATCCATACACCGGCGAGTCCGTTCGTCCGTCCGTCTGTCTGTCTGTGCTCAGGTCTGCGTCATGGCCAGTCCGTTCGTCTTCTCCTCCCTCGCCTCCCCCTTCCGACCGTCCCTCCGTCCGTCCTCCAGCGGTTCGCCTCGCCCCGTCCTGGTTCCGTGGCTCGTTTTCTCGCCTTTGATTCGCTCCGGACTTGGCACGATTTGTCAAAATATTTACACAACCGACGTCAGTGCGCCGGCCGTGGGCACGGGATGTCCTTCGACAGTGAATTCCGGAATTTTTGTTTTTGTTCTTTTGTTTTTTTTTTCGAGTTACCTGCCTTCGATCGTTGTTGTTCTTGGTGTTGCTGCGGGCTTCAGGAATGTCCTGCGACTTCCGCTGGCCGGTCTCTTTCGGCAAACGGTTTCCCTCGTTCGTCGCCGCGTCCTCCGTGCGATCTGCTGGTGCTGGACGAGGGACCCGATCGTCCTCGCAGCCTCCTCGGTCGCTGCTCCCGCCTCCTCATCCTCCTTCTCGTCCTCGTCGACCTCCTCCCCTAATTGAATTAATTTCGCATCGACCTGCCACTTGCTTCCTCCCGGAGGACTTCGCTCTCCAGCCAAGGTGCCGTTGCCATCACTGTCCGCTCGTTGTTGTTGCCAGGACACTTGAGTTTCACACGCCGACCCACATGTGCAACTGGTCGAGGCCCCTGCTCGACAGAAGTCGGCGCGTTTTGTTTTCCTTCTCTCCCTCCGACAGGATTCGCAGAAAATCCCGATCCGTCGCTCTCGGTCCCTCCGTTTTTCATGCTAATGAAAATAATACTTTCTCGCCTCTGCCGAGGAGTCGCAGTCGGAGGCGGAGGCGCAAAATTGGAATCCCCTTGAGGACCCGGCGATGATCGCATCTAATGTGGGAAAATCATAGCCGGAATCATCGCCCGGTGATTGGATTAAGTTCCTCGACGGCTGTCGTTGTTGTCGCCATCGTCCTGGCAGGTTTTTCGACGACTCACCATCGATTGTCCAACGTTTTCGAGGCCGATCGCAGCTGGGATCGGGCCGAGTAATTGGAATTTTTTCCCTTCAATTTCTACACTGCTTTTCAGTTCACCCAGCTGAGAAGGCTTTGTGGAAAGAGAATTATTTAATGATACAAAATACTAGAAAAACAAAAACGGTTTGAAAAACGAGTGGTAAATTTGTTCTCTCGTTTAAAGTCTGCTGGAAAAACTGCATTAATTCCTATGCACAATTGTTTACCGAGCACTTGGAATTGAACAAATTTCGAATCTAGCCTTGGAGTCCTCAAACCCAGCACAGATCCAGATGAATTCTGTGTGGTGATGAAAAATATGAGTGATGGAGTGATGGATGGAAACGGGTTTCTCTCTTTCCTTCCCCTGGTCTCCTCGAATTTCGGCCTCATTTCCTATGCTAATACGTTTAATAATCCGACCACTCTCCCCTAATTTCCGCCCTCTCCATGTGATGAGCGGACACAGTGACGAGGTGGAGGACGGCGAGGGGGACGTAGAGGAGGAGGAGGAGGAGGAGGGGCAGACGAGGAGGCTTCGGGGAAAACCAAATGCAAACACTTCACGCAATCCGCAGCTTGGCGCGTCGCGTCTCGGTTCAATTCGATTCAATTCAATTCAGCTCGGTCCGATTCATTCGGCCGCCCTCCCTCGACCTCGGCCTCGGCCTTGCGCTCCTGCCCTCTCCCTCCCTCCCTTTCGATCTGATCCCCGCCCGTCCCTGGCTTCCCCTCCCATCCACTTATTTGCACTTCAATTTCAGGCGCTCGAAACGCGCTCACGAGGGACCGACGGACCGACGGACGGACGGACGGACGGACGGACGGACGGACAGACGAACGGCCGGATGGACGGACGGAGCGACGGGCGACGTCGAGGGTTCGCCTGAGTGGGGCGGCGGCGGTTCGCGGCGCTGGCAGCAGGGGGTGACGACGAAATTAGTTTTTTACCCATTGTTGTTGTCGCCGTCGCTGCCGCCGTCGCCGCCGCCTCTCGCCTGCCGAGCCTCCGAAGGCGTCGCAACTAATGAGGAGGACGACGACGACGGCGACGACGACGACGACGGCGTTGATGACTACTTTGGAGGGCGGCCGGTCCAGGGGAGTGGGCTGGATTCCAACATGGCGGCCACCCTTCGCGAGAGCGCGCGCAAAACACTCGAGTGAAGGGAACGCGACAAGAGCAACAACAAAAGGGGAACAACAACAACAACAACAACAACGAGAGCGCGGAGGCCTCTGACTGACTGGATGACTGACTGTTAGTTAATGAAATTTGATTATGATAATCGTTTCGGTGTCGCCACCCCTGGCTCAATGGACGTCAATCTTCATGCTGCTGCTGTTGTTGTTGTTGTTGCTGTTGTTGTTGTTGTTGTTGTTGTTGCAATTTGATTGTGATTACAGTCGTCGTCGTTGTTGCTGTTGTTGTTGGCATTAATAAACGCCTCGTGAACTTGGACCAACCAGGGCGCAGCTCGAGTGGACGCAAACATGGTCGCCATGGCCGACGGCGAGCCCGGCAACGACGACGTCGTCGGTGTCGCCTGCAGCCGCTTCCGGTCGACTCGCCCTTGTTCTTCCTCTCGCTACAGTTGCCGCTACAATTGCTGTTGTTGTTGTTGCCACTGTTGTTGTCGTCTGTTGGTGTCGGACAAAGGCCGCTGTTGTTGGTTGAATTTTGTTAATTTAAATAAATGCTTGATTAAGGCAACGAAGCGACTGGACGGGAGGAAGGACTGGAGTGATTGGGATGATTGGGGGAAGTTGGCAACGCTTTTTGCCCGCGACTTGCCGCCATCGCGTTGCCATCGCTGGACAGGGCGAGGAGCAAAAAATAATGCAAAATAGCAATTGAAATTCGTAAAAAAAAACCCCTGCCTCTGACGCCCGCAGAGCCGCCGAGCCGTCGAGCGTTTGGGAAAAGTCGAAATCTCGGCGCTAATTATGAAATGGAAAAAATTTGCACGCGGCACAGTGGGACAAAGCCATGAAAGAGCAGGGCTAACGGTGCTGGCGTACCGAAATCGAGCTGAAAACCGTTCGACGCCGAGGATTTGCGCGATTTCCCCTGTTGTGCCACGGTTTCGCGGGTCCTGCGACGCGGGTCCTGCAACGCGGCATCTGCGTTGAAAGGAGCCGCGTAACGGTCTGGCAACACCCACCGAGCGGGGTTCGGCCCACCGGGTTCCGCGCGGCGCGACATGTGGCTCCTGGCCTTGGCCGCCGTCCGCATCCGGACCTCCTTCTGCCCTTCTCCTCCCCTCCCCACCACCTCTCGACTGAAATCCCCGCTCAATTGAAGCGAATCCGCCGATTAACTTTTAAGGACCTTCGCGCGGACGGCCGCAGGAGGCCGGATTCCGAAGCGATTCCCGGAATCCTCGAGTCGACGAGGGCGCAGGAGGCGGGAGGTGGTGGAGTGGGAATTTTTTAATTGCGATTTTCGAAAACAAAGCTCGGGCGACGAAATGGATTTTGAAAAGCGGATTTTAATTAGGACGAAGTGCTGCGGGAATCACGAGGGACTCCGTGAGGCGTTGCAAAAAGTGCACAATGCCGGGGGCGGGGAAGAGGGGGAGAGCGAGAGGGGGCAGGGGGTGAGAGGGAGATCGCAGGTTGGTGGCAATCAATGGGACTTTCAGGTTGAATGCCATCTGATTGTGGTGGATTCGAAATTGATTTCCTGAGTGAATGGAGTTCACGAGGTGCCGTCGGATAATGGTTTTTTTGTCCATCGCAACCTTTTTGTATTTTTGTTTTTTTTTTTTCAATTTTTATGCATTTTATTCCTTTTGGTTTCAGAGTTTTCACGGCCCTGGTGATTTTGATATTGATTTTTCGACAAATTTATTATTTTCTAAAATTGTTCTCAATTCCTTCGTTTAGTCTGCGGTCAGTTCTCTTGAAATATTCGCTAAAATTAAAATTATGTTTATTTTCGTATTTATTTTCCTTGTTTAATTTCATTTATTTCAAAAAAAAATTTATTTTTTGAAATATTTTTCATTCATTTCTTCATATATTCATTTTATTTACTGTTTCGTATAATTGACTTCTATTTTCTGAAGACCTTCCTACGGTCCTGCTGAATTCGACACGACCGCAAATTCACTGTCCTTCACACACACACACACACTTGCACATGCCTTACGATATCGCAAATTAGTCCCTGCTCTAATTACACACGGCCAATTGTGATAGCGAGGACACGAACCGCGAACGGAGCAATTAGCTATAAAAGTGGCCTCCTGGCGACAAGAAAGCGTACCAAGCACGTAGTGGAAATTTCGTCTGTGCAGGGGGAGGAGGGGGTGGTTTTTTGACTTGGCCGTCGGTCGACGGGGCTTTTCCGAGGAAATTCAATTGCCGTCCACTGTCTGAGGTGAATTTGATAGGGACAGAAAAAATGATAAAAAAAAATTCATTTGGGGTTCATTTTTGGTGAAAATTCTCAGCCGATATTTCTGTAATTCCAAGAAGAAACTTAAGCAATTTTTATTTGAAAATTAAAAATTCGGAACTTTTTTTTGTGGAAAAAACAGATTTGAAACATTTTGAATGCCTTCCTAGAATCTGCGCTCGAGATCAGGAGATCAGACGATCAGGCGACATCGCATGGACTCGTGATTAAGCGATCAATCGAGTCTGACGATCAATCGAATCTGACGATCAATACTATCAATGCGGTCCAAACTATCCATACGACCAATGATCAACACGATCAGTGATCGACGATCAATACCAACAACCACTTGCAGCTGTCGGCGGTTGGGAAATAATTGAAACCCTGTCGTGGAGCGGCTGAGGTGGTGTCGGCCGCGAGACGAAGGCGAAGTGGATCGAGGCAGGGAAGCGTCGAGAGGGGGGCAGGAGAAGCGGGGGAGAAGGAGGAGATGTGAAGGAGCTGAAGGGAGGTGGAGCCGGGGGGAATTAATGGCAGTTTTCTGAAAATGGCTGCCTCGACGGCCCTCGAGCGGAGTCGCCGATGCCTCTGAAGCACATAATTGATTAGAGGCAGCAGCGCAAACGGTGCGACCCGACAATAACAACAACACTCATTCCAACAACAACAACGCAAGCAGCAGTAGTTGTAGTAGTAGAAGAGGAGACGTGACAGAAGTCGAAAACATTTTGACCCACAAAATGAACAAAAATGGGAGTCAAGACGAGGACGAGGACGTTGGAAACCACAAACAAATTTCGAGAGAGAAATTTGTAGAAAGTATGGGAGAAAACTCAGCGAAATCTAATCATTTTCATATAAGTAGTAATTTATACACATTTATAAATTGAGCAGAAAAAATTATTGAAAAATGTTAAACAATTCTCTCAGATCTCCTTCTCATTTCACAGACTTCTATGGATGTTTCTGAAATACTGCATTATCGAAATTCACATTCCTTTGATTCAAAAATTTTATACAAATTAAAATAAAATGCAATTTATATCAGTTAATATAAAATACAAGCTCTGTTCGTTTTTGGGAAAAGTCTGTTTGTTTCCAGCGAGGTAGCGAGGAAGAGCGGAGCAGAAGCAACAACAACTACAACTACAACAAGAAGAACAAGAAGAGCAACAACAACGGTGGCGAGGTGTCAAAATGTCGAGTTCGCACTCGGGCCGAGCTTTGGCCATTGTTTAGGAGTTATTATGTTGTCCATCAGCCGTCGAAGAGCGGAGACAATCGAAACGCGCACTCGACTCACTTCAGGGGGATAATTGTAAAAGGCAACAACAACAACAAGAACAACAACAACGTCACCAGAGCCAACAACAGACCAATGAAAGGCAGAGACAAAGAAAACAACAAGGGAAACCACGTGACAACAACAAAGACAATGACAATGGCCATCGAACAGATCCAGCAATTGAAAACAAATTAATTATGAAAATGTAATTAAGTTATTTGTTGTTCTTGTTGTTGTTCTTGTTGTTGTTGCTCTCCTCGATTCGCTTTGTTCGCCTGCTCGCGGCTCGTTAAGTAACAGTATTTCGAGTTATTGGGCTGAATTTGCTCTGTTCGAATTATCAACATAAACATCATCATCATCATCGTCGTCGTCGTCTCTGTCGTCAAATTGCCGTTTTAGTTGTGGGAAGATTTCGCGCCGGAAGGCGAGACAAAACGGGGGCGGCGTGGGAAGCGTGGGAAAGATAATTTAAACTTAATTAAATACAACTGCTTAATGATCAACATAATTCAATTCAAAGTGGGAATTAATTCGAAGTTATTCACAAGATGTTTTAATCCAACACAATTATTATTCCAAAATGATTATTAGGCCAAAATTATTATTCATTCAAAATTATTAAGAATTTATTTATTGAAAAAGATAATTGAATTTTGGAAGCATTGAACTAATTGAATTAATAATTGTTTTTGTTTTATTCCCAGACACATTTTTTTGTAATAAAACAATTATTATTAAAACCTAAATAGCTCTTTCTTGATTTACAAATTGCAATTGAAAATTGATTGATATTTTCCTGAAATTCCAGCTCCATAGAAAGCGCCGAATTGCCATCGATTCTGGTGAATCACCAGAGGACAAAGGAAGCGAGTTCTGAACTGAAATTGACCGCGAAGTTGCAGACAATGGGCGAAACCCACTGCCCTTGGGGCTGGTGTAAATACGATATGATATTTGGAATAAAATAATATTTTGACACGGTCGCGGCTCCGCTTGGGTTTCCTCGGGCCGCGGACGCCCGAGGCTGGGAATTCCCGGAAGCCTGCGCGACGAGGACGACGGCGATGAATCACCACAGGATCTGGATCGACTCGAGGAATTCCTCCTGAATTCCTTCGATTACTTCATGATCGATGGACCGCGGAAACAAAAAACCAAACCAAGCCGAGACGAGGCGAGACGAGGGGAGCCGGCGCAAGGACCAGGCCGGGCCAGGCATAAAATATCGAGTTTCAGTCGGCTTCAATCGAGGCCCTCGAGCCGGAGTCGCCGCGGCCACGGGATGCGTTTTTCGGGGATTCGCATTCGAGGTCCTGTTTGTTTTCATAATCGTCTAATTGAGTTTAATGAGTGACGATCGGCGATTTTTTCGTTTGTTTTCTTTCTTCCCCAGGTATTTCTTTTGTGCCGCCTTGGCTTTGTTCGAACGTCGATTTAATTGAGTCGCCTGGATCGGCGAATGGATCGAATCGACATCGACATCGACAGGCTCGGCGAGCGCCAGCCGACCGCGGACCCTCGAGGCCATTAGCAAGTAATTGGTCGCGTCGCTTGAGGCGATCGGGCCGGGCGATTGGGCGACGACTTCGCCTCTCGTCGACCTCTCGTTGACATCTCGCAGATCTCGGCATTGCAGAGAAATTTGTGCACTTGCATCTTCAATTAAATCGAATGTCCTTTTGGCGAGATTCTCCTCTTATCTGATGATCTTTGGGGAATTATGTCGGGCTTGCAATTATTTTTCTGGGGCAATTATTTTTATTTTGTTTTATTTTCGTTCTCTGTCCAGTGGTAGCAGAACCTGAAAAATGAAAAGACGTGCTTGAAAAGAATAAAAAATTAATTTTTAATTTTTTTCCATCTCCTTGTTGGAATTCAATCGGTTTTGTTCCCTTATTCAAGTTCCATTTCTTGTATTTATTTGGTAAATTACTTTATTTGGGTTTCAATTAGTTCCTTAATTCTTTTCCTGACTATTTGCAGAAATGATTTGCCATGTTTTCTGTCTTCTTCCCTCTTGAACTAACAACTCTTGCTTTAGTCCTTTTGCAGACAAAGTAGTTTTCGCCATGATCGTGTTCATTCAGCGTCGTGCTGTTGTTGTTGCTGTCGTTGTTGTCGCCGGTCGTCCACTGTCCAGTCGTCGTCGTCCTCGTCGTCGTCCTCGTCGTCGTGCCACGGAAAAGGATCGAATTCTCGGCTGTTGTGCAAATATTTTGACGGTTGCCGCGGAAGGAGCGAAACAAACGAAAAACCAGACGATTTGGATTTGGGAGCATGGAAGCGAGGCCGGCCTCCACGAGGGCGAGGGGGCGACCCGGGGAGGCGAGGACGAGCCCCGAGCAACGAGTGAAGTGTGGGAGCTGGCGAACGATCGAGTACCGGGTTCGCCGGCCGATCCGTCGTCGTTTCGCAGGTTCTCCTCCGCTCATTCGCCTCCCGCTCCACTCCCTTCGCTTCGTCCGCCTCCTCGCGCTCCCCCTCCCCCTCCCCCTCCCGGGTCGTCCCTTCAGCTCGTCCTTCGTCCTCCGACTCCCGCCCCTCGTCCATCCTCTCGGTATACATGCTAATTTCCAGTTTAAACCAAGGTTCCTTTTTAATTAGACTCCTTTGTGTGCGCCCTGGGAGAGGCAGATACAGAGAGAGACAGAGAGAGAGAGAGAGAGAGAGAGAGATGCACAGGGCAGAGAGATAGAGAGAGAGGGATGGGGATGCATGAGAATTGGTGGAGAGGCGCGGGGCCGAATGGGGATTCCATACAGATGGAGAGAGTCTCAGAGCACCAGGAAAAGAGAGGGAGCGAGAGGGTGAATGAGAGAGTGTGAAGGAGAGGAGAGACGTTGGGGGACCGTGTGGGAAAGAGAGGGAGCGACTGTGGAGAGAACACGCGGGGCTCCGAAGCGAAAGCCCGAGTGGGCGAGTGGAGTCGCCGAGAGCGAGACAGAGCGATTGGGGGACGGAGCGAAGTGGGAGGAGGAGAAGAAGAAGAAGAAGAGGACGAGGCGAGGCGAGGACGCGACGCCAATGAATTGGGGAAAATCCGAAGGGAAATTTCGAAGAGCGGAGTCGCCTCGAGAGCTGCAGAAACAACGGAACACACGAGAACGCGACGGACCGGACCGGAACGGGAGCGAGGGGAAGGGAAGGGAGCGGAAGACGTGGACAGGGCGGAGGAATTTCGGCAAATGAGGCGAGCGTGTCGTGGATGGCAGGAGGGAGGAGGGCGGAGGGGACGAGGGAAGATGAATAAAATGACAAAAGAAATAAAGCCCGAAAATAAATGGAGTGAAAGAATTAGCAGAAAAAAAATCAAATAACCTAAAAACCAACCAATTCGCAACAATCGATGTTGCAACAACAACAATTACAACAATCACAAAAACAATGCCACGACATTTAGCAGTAACAACTGCAAGGAGAACAAGAGACCAACAAGAGCACCAACAACAACAGCGGCAACAACAACTGGCAAGAGAAACGCAATAAATTGGCGTCCTCCATTAATAAACACACTCACACTACAAAAGCAGCGGCAGCAGCAACGGCAACAACAACAGCAAGCGCCACAACTACAAGAACTAGAGGGGCAACAACAGGCGGAGGAACAGCAACAACAACAATGCGAACACGCTCAGAGAACACGAATTAAATCGAAGTTAAACGGGCGAGAGCGAGAGCGACGGAGAGAGCGCGAAACGCAGCGAGTGAGCGGCAGATGGTGTCGCAGTCGCCGTTGCCGTCGTCGCTGGCGCTCGAAGCAATGGCCGCCGAAACCGACGAGACGCAGCGAGAGGCAGGCCGACGACCAGCGCTCGCACGCACACTGGCGCAGCGCACGCACACTCTCGCAGCAGCGGCCGGGCAGGAGAGCATTCCAATTGGAACGAGCGCTCGCTGGAAGCGAACGACGGAGAACGAGCCAGCACAAACCAACGGCCACGAGCAGTTCGACCCGAGAGCGGCCGCACCTCGTGTCGGTCACTCGCACTCGTGTCGCAGGCGCCGTCGGGGCGGCGCGTGCGCCGTGTCTCGAGAGAGGGGAACCCGGCAGGCGGTCGACGAGGAGAGCGACGAGTTCGACTAGAGTCACGTGCGGTGTGCGAAGCGACCAGCCAGAGGTCGAGCCGAGCAGGTGGTCGGTGGAAAGGTTGACGCCCATCGACGTCGGCAGCGCGGCCGCGGAGCCCTTGGGCGACAACAACAACAACAGGGAGACAACAGCAACGGCGAGATGCAAATGCGAAGACGCGGCAGACGGCCAAAGGTAAACCGTTAACTGTGCTTACAACTTACGCCAGGACGGGTCGGGTCGGGCGCTGCCGCCAGGAGCCGGCGTCGCTACCGAGCCGCAGTCGAGCCCGCGGCCCCGAGGTGGCGCCTCGTAGCGGCGATCGTGCGGCGTGACGGAGCCGCTGACGTCGCTGTCGCGGTCGCGGTCGCGGTCGCCGTCGACGCTGACGCTGACGGCACTGACGACGTCGGCGGCTTGCGCAAGCTGCGGGCGCCTCGGCGAAGCTCGGGCGAAGCTTAAAACCGGTTTTGAGCGCGCGCCAACAACACAAACGCGGTCGAGCAGCGCGCGCCAACGGTCGTGCGAAGCGACGCCAGGCCACGTAACGCCGAGTAACGTAAGCCGAAGCAACGTAGCCTCAAGTAACGCGTGACGTCACCGCCGGGTGCCGCTTGTTCTTCTTAACTTGTCACATGTTCTTGTTCTTGTTCTTGTTCTTGTTCTTGTTCTTCTTCCTCACGTCCTCGTCCGCCGCAGTCGGATCCGCGCTCGGCAACGTCGCTCGTTGGCAGCCAGTTACCGTTAGCAGTTGACGCGGCCGCGACACGTGATCGGAGGCGGCAAATCAAACAGATCGGGAGCCACTCGCAGAGACCGGCAGCCGCGTAAGGGGAAGGGCGAGTGAAAGAGAGAGAGAGAGAGAGAGAGAGAAAACGCTTCTTGTTGACAACTCGTCCTTGTCCCCGACTTTCTGTCTCTGGCTCACTCTTCGGCCTTGTCGTCTCATCTTCGATGCTTCAACTCGCCCAGTGCTCAATGTTCAAGTCCTCAATCGACCGTCGAATTCACGAAAGACTTTAATTACTTATAATCAAATACTGACAATTAATTACCAGTCAGCATTCATCATGAGTTTTCGTCGAAGTCTGCATTTTTTATTCAAAGGAAAAATTCGAAAAAAAAATTAAAAAACCATCAATTTTTACTTCGAAATATTTGCCACCAAAATTTTGCTTTTTGAAGTTATTATAAGATTGCATTTATATTGTAAACATTTCATTTAATTTTTCTTACTTTCTTACAATTTCTTCGTTGAACTTTAATTCATTAAATTGAATCAATAAATTTCCAAGACCAACGAATTCGCTGCCTAAAAACAATAAAAACCAATAGAAGCCACGAAAAAATGAAAACAAAAACGAGTGTTTTGTTGAAATCAAAATCCTCGAATCTCTCACCAAAATACGGCCACTAACAAAAAGCATGAATAAGTGATGGCGGAATTCGAGAAGAAATTTCAGTAGGGAAGGTAAAAAATATATCAAAAAATTTTAAAAAATGAAATGATAAATCAAATAAAAGTAAAAAATAATTGAAATAAATGAATCAAATAAATATAAACGATAAATAAAATGAATAAATCAAACAAACACAAAAAATAATTAAAAATCAATCCGAGATCTGCGCGCGCCTCCCACTCATTCCGCCAATCCTTCACGCCGTCCAACGCCGGCGTCCGCCCAGCGGTCGTCGCGTTGTCGTCACTCAAGCAGTCAGACAGGCAATTAAACAATTCATCAGCGCTCAACGAGGCCCTCGACAAAAATAGTTCAGTCGTCATTTCATTTCCTCGCCTTATTGCCTTCAGTTCGTTTTATTTTATTTCATTTTACTTTGCTTTATTGACTTTTTATTTTAAATTAATTTCGCCACAGCTCGTTCAATCAATCAAACCAGCGTGCAGTGCACCTTTCAATAAAACGTGTCCCATGCAGTGGCTCTCGTCAGGCATTCAATGCGACGTCAATCGCTCAATGCTTTCGCCGCTCTCGGTGCCTCGGCGTCGCCCCCTCGCGCTCTCGCTCTCGCCCATTAGCGGATCCCACGCTCGTTCGCCGTAGACAAAGAGGCGATTGAGCGATGAGCTGAGTGACAGACAGAGAGAGGGAGAGAGAGAGAGACAGACGGACGGACGGAGTTTGTGTCATCAGCTCTCGTTCTCTCGGCCCAATCAGTCTCTCCTCCCTCTCTCGCCATCTCTCTCCCTTCCCCTCCCCTCCCCTCCCCTCCTCCCTCCCGACGCTTCCCTTCCTCATTCCAGCAGCTGGTTTTTAATTATTTTCCAACTTCTCGTCCCAATCGCTCCAGCGTCTCTGGTGTTTGATGACGTTTCACTCATATTCTCGTTGGATTAATGTACGGTTTTTGTTGTTGTTGTTTTTGTTGTTGTTAGCCGCATCAGGAGTCAGTTGTCAAGTGGCCAGATGTGCGCACGTTTTTTATAAAAGAACACTTCATATATTTGCCATCTTTTATTTCATTCCATTTAATGTTTTCATACCATATCATCGTTTTGGTAATTGTACTTTTTTCAAATTGCTCTTCTTATAATTTTTGTAAATATATTTCATTGATTTCATCATTTTTTTGGTATATTTATTTATTTCCTTTAGATTTTATTCATTTTGAAGTTTTGTAATTTTTCGATTTTTTTTTCTTTTGCTTTCAATATAGGTTTTTTAAACTTATTTTATTTTAATTGCTTGTTTTATATTTCTATTTTAATTTTCTCCATTTGATTCCAATTCTTTCAAATCATGCATATCGTAATTTTTTTTTCACAAAATATCGGAAGTCTCATGAAAATATTTTTCTCCAATGAAAAATTCCAATTCAACACATTCAGGGAATGCAGCAAGCGATGCAATGAAAATGTAAACAACTTATAAATGACATCGGGAACAAAAGATTACAATTGTAAATCATTGCATTGTTTAACGCGTTTAAAAGACAACGAAAAATACAAAGTGTCCTGAAAAAACCGGTTGCAACAAAAGTGAACTAAAAAAGAAACACTGAAAACAACAAACGAGGAAATCAAAAAATCAGAACAGCAACAGCAACGACAACAACATGCTGCAGCGCTCGCCCTTCGCGATCCAGGAGCTGCTCGGCCTCAAGGACTCCGTGAGCGCGGCAGCTGCAGCCGCGGCCGCCGCCGTCTCCGGGGCTGCGGCGCCAGCAACAACAACGAAACCACCCACAACAACAGCGACGAATTCGCCAACAACAGAGGCAACAGAATCACCAACAACAACAACAGCAACAGCCACCAGCAACCGATCGCCAGCGACGACGACGTCGACAACCGGCCGGCTGCCGACAACGCCGTTGCCGTCGCCGTCGCCGTCGGCCGGCCCCGCCCTCTACGCCCACTCGGCCGGCGGCTCCCCCGCGCCGGCGCCGCCCTCGCCCTTCAGCGCCGACCAGCAGCAGCAGCAGCAGCAGCAGCGCCAGATGACGATGGCCGCGGCCGCCGCCTCCCGCATGGCCTACTTCAACGCCCACGCGGCGGTCGCGGCCGCCTTCCTGCCGCACCCCCACGCCCACCACCACCACCAGCACCAGCAACACCTGCAGCCCCCCCAGCACCCGCCACAGCAGCCGCTGCAGCCCCACCAACACCCGCACCATCTGCTGCACGCCCAGGGTGAGTGCGAAGTTGGGAAGTTCATGAGTTGATTTTCATTGAAAAACCACATTCAGAGCAGACGATTTATTTTTATAGAATAGTTTATTTCGGTAGAAAAAAATTGTCCTGTCTTGAAAACCATAGGCTTTTATCTTCGTTGAAGAAATTGCTTATTTGACGAAAAGAAACTGGTTTTTATTGAGAACAATTCAATGGCTTTGAAGAAATATTTACTTTCATTGAAGAAAATACATTTTCGTTGAAGAAATAGATTTTTATTGAAAGCCATGGGTTTTATTGCATTGAGAAGAATTTTATGGCATTGAAGAAATATTAATTTCTTTGAAAGAAGTAGATTTTTGTTGGGAATATTGACTGATTATTGAAAGTATTTTTGAAAACTATTTGATTTTTATTTTATATTTCTCTTTTTTTTTATGAAAACATATTTTTATCTCTGGTAAAAATGATTGCCAACAAAAAAATTAATTTTGCTGAAAAAATCGATCTTAATTGGAAAGCAAAAAACGATGATCTTTGAAAAACAATCAATTAGCGATTCAGGAACGAATAATTAAGTATTAATTGCTCCTTAATGTCTCCCGAGTACAGTGGATTCTTAGTAGAAAAGTAGGAGAAACTTCAAAATTATTTCACTTCATCTGAGATCGAGTATTCCTTCCTCTCTCTCTCGCTCTCTCGAGAGCGATCGATATTCAAAATTGGATCCGCAAGTGTTTTTCTTGCCTGATTGAGAAATTAAGCTCCCAGTGAACAGCGGAGCAGAGCGACCACAACAACAACAACAACAATACCGGGCTAACGGGTTAACGGGGGGAACGAAAGGGAGACGGCGAGAGGCGCGAAGGGGAGGGAAGACGAATGAATGAACTCTCGACATCGGCGTCTCACAATCAGCGACTTTTTAAACTCATTAATTGAATCATTATTATTATTTTTCTTACAGTGTGTTGTCCCAGTGTTTGTTGTTGGTGTTTTACGAAGTCGATGTTGTTGTTGTTGTTGTTTTTTCAACGCTGTGTTGTTGTCCATATATATATATATATATATGTTGTTGTTGTTGTCTGTTTCATTGTTGTTTTCTCTACACGTTGCCACCTTCCGTCGACCGGCGCTCATTAAGTTGTTTGTTCACACCCGAGAAAAGGTCTGGCAGCACTTGAACCGGTCCGCTGCCTGCATAAACAATGCTCGGCGGCGGTGCCAGACTGTCAGGATTTGGTGAATCAACTCGAAGTCTTTTGCACGAAAATAACTTTAAATTTTAAATAATTTCCCAATGATTTCCATCGGGAACTCGTTCGATTTCAAGCGTTTTATTTCAATATTTTTCAAACTATTTTCAGTTCTCATTGTCGAAATCCTCGGCCGGCACCTCTCGCCTCCAGGTGGCAACGCCGTGGCGGCTGCCGCTGTAATTAGCGTGCGAGTGGCTTAAACTGATTTGGAAGCTGTTTTCGTTGTGATTGTTATTATTTGTACTTTATTTTCCACTCTAGTTTCGTTAAGCTGTTATTTTTGTTGTTGTTCGTGTTGTTGTTGTCGCTCACATTGTGCCTGCTGCCCGTGGTTGTTGTTGTTGTTGTTGCTTCCATCCCACTTGTTGTTGCTGCTGCTGCTGCTGCTGTTGGACTTCCGATTAATTTGCCTACATCGCGTCTGGTCGTCGCACCTTCGGTTTGTTATTTTAATTTATTAAATTCTCTCGCATTTCGCTCCCAATTCCGCCGTAATCAATGTGGGAATTTTTTAACAATTTTCTAAAATTTCTCCAATGTGTTTTTGGGACGATTTTTTTCTACCGATTTTTTTATTACATTTTTAATGTCATTTTTTCATGTCATTTTTTGTGCCGATGATTGAGAGTCGATTTTTTGGAATCGATTCTTTTAAATCACTTTTTTTTTGTATTCGATTTTTCGGGCGACTTTTATATGTTAATATTTTGAATCGATTTTCGTGTCATTTTTTGCCAATTTTTTGTCAATTTTGGTCAATTTTTTTCCTGGGTTTTATGTGATTCATCACTTCTTTTAATTCCTCTTCGCTTCCTCTGCCTTCGGCATTCGTCCGGCTCCTTGTGCGAACTCAAGGGGATTTCGAAACTTCCTGCTTAAGTCGCGAAGTCGCGAAGCCTCGAAGCCTTGGCCGGGGATTTTCGAGCGAATCGAGTTTTCGTCGGTCGGCTTCCGGTGTTTCGTCTTCGTCTTCGTCTCCGACTTCGTGGCCGATTTTCCCCGTAATGATTTTTAATTAAATAATTTCATTTCCTGCTTCTTGTGGTGGTCACAAAAAACCACAGACGCCTGCCGGACTTCGCATGAGCAAATCAAAAAAGGATTTCTCCATCACACACTAACGGACGTCCGTTGAGATTCAAATTATAACTAAAAGCAAACAAAACAAATCAAAACAAAACCAAAAATTAAAAAAAAAAAAAATACACCAAAAATATCACAAGAGTTCGCAAATATCGTTTTTGATTCTCAGAAACCGCTTCAATGATGGACTTTTTTTCTCATATTTTTGCTAATTTTAAAACAACCTACAGTGTGTGTGAGAGAGACGGGGAGAGAGAGTGAGAGGGGCACGAAGATTTATCTCGTAAATTGGCTCGTCTAAGTGGCTCGAAAAGCTCGAGTCATCCAGCAATCGACTGTGCTAATATTGGGGCGAAATTATTGGGATCAACAAAGCGCTAAACAAGCAAAAAATACAATAAAAATAACGTAAAAAAAATACGAAAAATATAAAAATAAATAAAAATTCATTGAAAAAATCATAAAAAAAAATACCTCCAACATGAAGAACTATCGGCTGAAACATCACACGAATCCGCACTTGAGCCCGCTTCAATGGCCGTAGAAAACTCCGAAATTTGGAAAAAACATCTCCTCGAAGCGGAATCAAGTACCCTGTGTTTTGTTGTTGTTGTCGTTGGCGCATCGTGAACGTGTCGCGATTAGCATTTTAAAGAACTTTATCTAATTTACAAATAAAATTCGGACGCCCTCGAGGCTGCCCCGGCACGGTGGAGCAAATGGCGATTCATATCGGTCAAATATTGAGGACTTGGGGAAAAGATTGAGGGACGTGAAATGTGAATTTCATTGTGTTGGAAACTCGCCGATTTTGGCCACTGTCCGCGCTTCGTTGGTGGTCGCTTTTCCGCTTTCGTCGTCCACTTTTACCCGTTTTTCACCTCGACTCATTTGCATTTGCCGAGTGTTAAACGTTATTTTTTTTTTTATTTTTCTTTGTATTTTTTATTTTATTATATTTTGTTTTTTTGTGGTTTATTATGTATTTTTTATTTTATTTTATGCGCATTTTGAGCGTTTCCCACTTCCTGTTCAAAACTCGTTGTGAACCTCCGTCAAGCTTTGTTCTCGCAAATTGGTTTTTAATTAACTCGTCACTTGCGTTTTTATCGCTTTTTTCTATTCTGTAATATTTTTTTTTTTATTTTATTATTTTTCCTTTTTTATATTTCATGTTCGGCATATTTATTTTGTATATCTCATTATTTCATTTGTCATTTTCATAATACGAATTCGCGCTGCCAGAGAAGTTCGCTCGAACAATGGAATTCCTTCGTGCGTTTTTGGAATCCTTCTCGGGTTTCAAGCTGGCCAGTGTTGCCCACTTGCTTGCTTATTGGTTCCAGGGATCATACTGACAAGTTGAAAATTATTCATTCAGAAGGACAATTATTTATTTTATTATATTTATATTAACATTTGATATCATCAGGCTTCAATTGTATTTGTCCATTTGGTTTATGTTAGAAAAATTATTTTATTAGTGATATTATTTGACGATATTTTTGAATATTATTTTTATATATTTTTTGTCTATATATTTTTTTTTTCAATGTACTTTTCTATGAAAAATATTTGAACATTGAAATATTTAATTTTCCATTTGAAACAATTTGAATGTTTGATTGATTTCCTCGTGTGCAACACTGTCGAGGAGGGCGAAATCCCCCTCCACCACCTCCATCCTGCTCCAACCCCCTTCGATTAGCTCTCGTCCTTGCCCGGGGCATCGGGAATCGAATCCTGCTCCAGGCTAATGAAGGCTCCGGGCGGATCCTTCGCACTTAACTTATTTCGCATGAGCCGTGCTCCAGTTGTTGTTCATGTTGTTCGTAATGTTGTTGTTGTTGTTGTTAATATTGTAGTTGTTGTATTTCTTGTCGTTCTTGTTGTTGCTGGATTTGTGTTTGTCGTCCCTTTCCGTAGTTTTCAGTCGTCGACGTTCGAACAATCGAAATTCTTGTTCTACATTTTTGAACCAAATTTGAGAACCAGCAGCAGCAGCAGCAGCAACAGCAACAACAAGAAGAACAACAACACAAAGTGAGTCCTCGCGTGAAAGAGAAGAAGAGGAAGAGTAGTGGAAGGGGGGGGGGAGGAAAACAAAACGAGGTGGAGAAAACCAACAACAACAACAACAGCAGCAGCTTGGCGAGAGGATGCTCGGGACGCCTCGAACGAGTGACGCCAGCAACAACAACAACAACGACAACAACAGGGGCCAACAAGAATTGAAACAACAACAATTACAACAATTACAACAACAACACCGAGAAATTAGCGCGCTTGTCTGTCAAATTTAATTTCGCTTTGATGCGGCCTCACTCGATTCCAGTTCTTGTTGTTGTTGTTGTTATCGCAATTGCTGTTGTTGTTGTTGTTGTTGTTGCCGGTTGTTTTGCATTCGCTTCCCTAATTGTTCCTGCCTCTCGACGACAACAACAACAACAACAACACGACAATTGTCGCCGTCACCATCGCCATCGCCATCGCGACGCGTCGCCGCCGCTGTCAACGGCCGCCGCACCGCGAGGGCCCTCGGAGGACCCTCGTCGTGGCTAATAAATAATGGCTTCGTTCCCACTTCGCGTGCATCCCGCATGCGGCGACGGCGGCGGCGGCGGCGTCGGGGAGCCGGGGCGAGGGGTGTCGCAAGCGAGGCCAGTCGAGGGTCGGCGCGAGGCGATCCAGGCGCGCCGAGTGCGCACAGTGGGCCGGAGCGGCGGCGATTTCGATGCGAAAATTGCCTTTTATCAATCACTCAATTATTTATTTTGTTTTAGTTATCGTCTTCATTTATCCATTCATTTCCATCAGTTATTTTTGAAATACAATTTTTATATTTGAGAATTTTTACTTTGAGAATGTTTTTTATTTTCTGTAAGATTATCCTGTGCCTGCCGCCGCATCCTCGACATAATGTTGAGGGCTTTGGGTGGTTTTTTTATTTAACCCCTCCCCCTCCTGCGCCGGCCCTGGACCACCTCCAGTGGCTCTCGAACTGTTCTTGATTTCTTCACCTTTCGCGCCTTTGATCTTCCTTCAACGCCAGACTTCGACTCCTAATTGATAATTTGTCAGCTCCGCGGCTTTGTTGTGACAACAATTGCGACAGCAGCAACGACAACGGGCCGTTGTTGCTACTTATTTGTTTACTTGTCACCGATCGCTGCCTGGGCAAAGCTCTGAAGCACCAACAAAGAAAACGAAAGGCGGAAAATCGAAGCAATCCGAAATAGCCCGAATTTTTCACGCAATTAACGCGGTGTTAAATTAACAATTTCCCACTAATTGACGGTGGTTGTTGGGGATTTGTTGTTGTTGTTGTTCGTGTTATGGTCGCTGTGACTTTTGTTGATGTTTTCGAAACCGAGTAATCGCTCTTGTCGTTGTTGTTGTTGTTGTTGTCGTCGTCGACTCTTTGATATTCGATCCTCAGCGAGCTGTCAATGCGTGGGCGGCGCGGGGCGTGGTCAGCGGTCAGCGGTCGGTGGGCGGCCTTTGACGCAACGCCTCGGCCGACGGGGCCGC
This sequence comes from Coelopa pilipes, assembly GCA_947389925.1. Classification (NCBI taxonomy): domain Eukaryota; kingdom Metazoa; phylum Arthropoda; class Insecta; order Diptera; family Coelopidae; genus Coelopa; species Coelopa pilipes. Next base: position 3,665,861 of record OX376700.1, read on the forward strand.
TCGAGTGCCGGACGACGTGTGCGGGCGCCCGCGAAGTTTTGGGGGGCGTCAGGGGCGGGGGCCGGGAGCGGGGGCGTGGCGAGCCATTTGCAGTTATTTTCGAGCGGCAAATCGAGAGCATCCGATTACCAGAGAGGGAGGGAGAGCGGGCCGAAGCAAAGCAATTAGCGATGACGGACGATTGAAAAATAAGCAATCACCTTGTTAGGGCGGAACACAGGCAACAACAAAGGCAACAAAGGCAAAAACAAAGCAACAACAACAAATCCACCAAATACTCATTTCCACCAATCGTCACTTCTCTAATGCATTTCGACCAACGAGTGGAAACCAAATGAAAATTTTCAACATTTGAATTTGCGAGTTTTTACTTCAATGCGAAAATTCAGAATAAATTATTTATAGAACGAAATTGTGTTGATGCAATTTTTCAATAAATTGAAAAGTTCTTTTGAAAAATCATAATTTTGGAATTTTTTTCATGCGAACAAAGGTATTTTTCGTGTCCTCTGGGTCGCCTCGAGTGCCGGCAGCAGCCCCGGCCACCCCAAGGACCCGAAGGACCTCGAAGGACCGCGCCGTGCGTTGTTCGAGGTGTGAACGATTTGTTGCAAGTGCGAGGCGTCTTCGCGAGCACGTGACGCGTGTGGCGTGCGTTCGCTTGTTATTGTTTTTGTTCTCATTTTCGATTGCAGGGTTAATTTTGGCCCGAATCGGGTATGAATAAAAAACCAAAGAAAATGAAATAAAATTTGAAGAGAAGGCAATTTTTGAATGGACCTGAATTTTTGGCGAAATGAATTTTCGATAAAAAATATATGTTCATCAAAAAATTAATAATTGACGAAATAAGTCTATGAGAAAATTATTCATGAAAACATTAGTATTATAATAAAAAGGAAATATATTTGAAAATCAGAATCAAAAATGATAATTTTCAAAAACATTTTGCTATTTGATAATTATTTTAATATTTCTCGGCATTTTAAAAATTAAATCAAATACAAAATTTGAAAATAAAATTATTGACTGAAAATTCTCTTCTTCTTACAGGCTTTCCTTTGAAGTCTTTTGGCGCCCCCGGCTCATGTCTTCCCGGTAAGAATTGATTTTTCATAAATAATTTCATAATTTTTTTCCAAATTGCTCTCAAGAAAATTGAATTGAATTTAAGTAAAAAATAAAATAAAATTCAATAACAATAAAAAGTAATTTCCAAAATAAAATAAAATAAACTCAAATGTCCTCGAAAAATTCCCCTAAAGGGATATTTCCCCTTCTCGCGTTTGGCAAAGTCCGATTGAGAGGTGTAGAAAATCCCCGCAAATATCCCGCGGCTCAATTTCCCCTGCGCGAAATTTCCCCAGCACACGTCTGCAAAAACAATGGTTTTTTCGCACGATGGTGAAACAAAAGAAGTCGAAAAACAAAAAAAATGGAACCCTTTCCGCGTGGTTGCCAGACAGGGACGAAAGACCTTCGAGGCAGAGCGAAAGGCAGAATAAAGGAAAAGGGAGCGAACGAGAGCGTTGGCAGAAATCAAGATGGCTGTGGGTCGTCTCAATAAATCGAGGGTTCCTTAAAAACGGAATTAGCGGAGGATTCCAGAGGAAAGGCATGAGAAAAATGGAAGGAAGAACAAAAAATGAATTTAGCAGCAACGAGGACGAGGATTTGAGGATTTGAGGAGTTCACATGAGACTAAAAATTAGTGGAAAAAAATCACCGAAAAGAACTCTCTAAAAAGATACGCAAAAAAATGCACCGAACAAATTAACCCGAAAAACAGCACTGAAAAAATAAAAGAAGAAAAACCTGTCTATAGATACTAAAAAAGGCGAAATAAATGCATTAAAAAATTCGTGAGCAGGATTCAATAAACAAAAAATCACTGAAAAAAATCCACTGCCGAAGGCTGTCGTGATTGATCGTGATTGTTTTTACATTTTTTTCGAGAAAAATAGCTAATTAAACAAACGAAAAACTACAAATTACAAATTCTCGAACTTCGCCCCCCTCGTTCCGGCCTCTCCGCCCTTCTGTCCCTCGTTCTTTCCTCGGCGAGTGCTCGACGAATGTCAACGAGGAAGTGCTGAGGACCCGCCACTTGTCTTTCTCCCTCGCCCCCCGGCCCCTCTCCCCCCGGCCCCTCTCCCCCACCCCGACCCCCACTCCAGCGCCGCCGCCTTGGTCTCCTCTGCGCCGCTGAGAGTTAATTAGAGCCTTCCGAGACTTTTTCGAGGCTCCTTAAACATTTTTCTTTATTTCTATATTTTTATTTCTCTCTCGAAGAAGAGGAAGAGATGGGGGGGGTCAGGCACGTCTCGGCGACGTCGACATGCGGCTGTCGCGTAAAAAATGCCAATTAAAATCTTAGCTAAACTTCCTGCCACGCGGAGATGGACCCGGAGGAAAAGGAGGCCAGGCCTGGCAGGAAAAAACCCTGTGTGCGTGAAAAAAACCCTGTGTGTGAGAAGGAGAGCTTGTGTGAGAGAGAGAGGGCAGAAATTACCCTACTTGTCACTTGCTAGAAAGTGTTGCCACTCCACTAAATAAATGGCAACACAGCGCGGCGTCAACGACGACGCGTTAAGAGCGCGTCGTCCTCGGCGTCGTCGTCGTCGTCTTTTGACCGTGAGCACGTTCGCCCCAACCTCGAGGAAGGAGCGGGACTCGAAGGAGGGGGTGCGGGAGGAGCCGGGAGTCGGGAGTGGGGCCGACGTGGCCACCCCCGGCGCAGAAGCTTCGGATCGAGCTGGGGATGGAGATCAAGAACTCACAGCAGTTCGCCGGCACGGGAAGAGCGAGAAGGGAAGAGCGAGAAGGGAAGAGCGGCGGGCAAAGGGCCGGCATCGGCCCTGGGAGACCCCGGGCTGCTGGCCTCGCCCGAGGGTCGGGCCCGAAGCGCCCTCAGGCGCAGCGGTTCCCAAACGGCGCAGAGACTCAGAGACGAACTCAGTCGGAGGTGAGCGGAAGGAGATGGCGACGAGACAGGAACAATAACAACAACGCAACTTCAATAAAACAACAACTTCAATGAAAACAACAACTTCAATGAAAACAACAACAACAACAACACCGGCTGTAACTCCAGCTACAACAATCGCTGTAGAGAACTAGAAACTGTCTCCACATCCGCTGCTGCAGCTTCGTTGGCGCGACGACCACGTCGACGACGACGACGACGGCGTCCAGGGGAAGGAGGAAGTGAGCGAGAGGGACGAGCGAGAGAGAGCCTGACTCAGAGAGAGAGAGAGCGGGAGACAGCGAGAGGAGCAGCTGAGGCAAATGAGTTCATGGGGCGTGGAGGGAGATCAAAAAAGGATGAGGAACGAGAAGGCGAAAGCACGGTGGACGCGGGACGGGGAGGAGTGAGAGAGAACGATGGAAGCGGGGGAGAGAGCGAGGGGTGGGGGGGGGGAGAGTGAGGTCGAGGGAGGGCGGGCCGTCGAGCGGACGGAGGAATCTAATTAACAATTTTCCATTGAGTGCGCAGATTACGAGGAGCGACAATGATGTCAAAGTGAATTTCCCAGCAATTTTGATGCTTTTAGTGTTGCATTTTATGCAGTCAAGTGAGCGACCCCCCCACTCCACCCTCCCCCCCTCTCGACCCCCACACCCGCTTCCAGCCGCCGGAAGTCGCTCGGCCGGCAGCCGACGCAGAGAACTCGAGGGCGCGGTGACCGGGGCAGGAGGAGGCAAAGGGAAAGGAGAAAAGGTGAGAGGAGGGGAGTGAGAGAGAGGAACGAGAAGCGAGTGGGGCGGAGGGCGGGGGGCGTGGCGCTCGGAGGCCTGGCGTGAGTGATAAAAGCGAAGAACTTGCAATTAGTCGTATAAGCTCAAAGGCAGTCTGACAGCCGGCTCCGGCCCCGGCCCCGGCTCCGTCCCAGTCGCAGTTGTTGTTGTTGGGGTGGCGAGCGAGAGGGAGGCCGGACAGAGCCGGGGGAGAGAGAAAGAGAGGGCGGGCGGGTCAGAGACGGAGTCTGGCGAGATTGGGAGCGATTCAGGGCGACGAGAGACGGCGGCGGCGGCGGAGGCGGCGGGCGCCGATCGGGGCCAACCGCGGCCAACCCCGGGCTGGGCGTCGGCTGCTTCGTTGAATCCCCCGAAATCCGCACGCTCGTCTCTCCCCCTCTCTCTCACTCTCGCCCTGACGCTAGCATGCAAGAACTACCTCCTGATTTATTCCTGTATTTTCAGACAACTTTAATGAATTCCATTAATTTTGATATTTTAATTGTTTTTCTATAATGTTCAATAATTATTGATTTTAGTTTTAAAAGTGTTTTGTTTTATTATCAATTTTTATACTTCACATATTTTTCCATTTAGTTCTATTGATCCATAAAATTTTACAAATTTTAATTTTTATATTTTTCATATTTCTCATAAAATTAGCCAAATTTTGTGATCTTTATGTTTTTATAATTCTGATGTAGTTTTGTATTTTCCGTATCTTTTAAATATTTTTATGTTTCCTATATTTTGCTGGGAGTTTTAAAAGTTGGTTTCATTTTCGTGATTTTTTTTATTTCTGATTTTATTTTTTTATATATGATTTTTTTATACTCAATTATTTTGATATTTTTGCTTATTTTCGTAACTTTTGTAATTCTTATAATTTTCTCTATTTTCCATACCTTTTCGTATACCAAAAAATCGAAATTCTTGTCACTTGAAATCTTTTTATATTTAATATCTTTTCACCTCTCCCACTCCCCCTTGGCCCTCGCCCTCTCCGCCACTCCCCCTCTCCCCTCTCTCCCGCTCACCCTCTCCATCACGTATGTGTGTCACGTTGTGGGCGTGACGAATTTTATGCGCTCGCCGTGACGGATCCAGGGCTGCCAATCGGAATGTTTTAATTGAATTTTCCGATTGTCTCTCGGGTGTCGCTGGTCTGGCAATTTGTGCAGATGTTGTTGTTGTTGTTGTTGTTGTTGTTGCATTGTTTCACGGCCTAATAAAGTCGACATATGTCGTGGTCTTCGTTTGGGTCTTCGGTTCTTTCTCGAATGTCACGAGCAATCGGCAGCGTTTGCGGCCACCCGGGAACGCCGAAGTAACGAAAAGTCCTCGCGGCCCCGTACCGGTTACCGGTTACCGGTTACTTGCACGCCGATTTCCCGCCGCACCTGCGTGAAATCGCTCGTGTCAAATGAATTGAGGTGGACGGAAAGAAAACACGAAGGGAGTGTTGGAAAAACCGGGGGGGGGGGGGAATCGAGCGAAAGCAACAACAGCAACAGGACCAGCGCAGCAACAGAGGGACAACGACAAGAAGTACAACAACAACAACAAAAACAACAACAATAAAAAACAACAACAACAGCGGGTGGAACGTCGAAATTAGTTCCCATTGCTTGGAGAAGGGTTCGGGTTCCTCACGACCGATTCATCACCGCCGCACATGTGCGCGTGTGCGCGTGTGTGTGTTGGTGGATGGGTTGCCGGTGTCTCTAAATAAGTGTCTGTCTCTGAATATATGTCGGTCCGTCTGTCTGTCCGTTGCCTCCTTCCGTGCTTCGCCCTTGAACGCAGGCCTCGACCTTCGCCCTCATTCCGTCCCCATTTGACGTCGATTACTTCCGTGAAAATAATTATCCAATTTTCCATTCACACTCCTCTCTTTCTGTTATCTAATTTAATTTTGTTTTGTTTTATTCTATTTTATTTTATTTTATTTCCCCTTGTTTTATTTTATTAAAATTTCTTTTTTTGCACATATTTTATGTTTTTTTAAGTCTCCCATGTTGTATTTTTTGTATTTTATTTTAGATTTCTATTTCCCTTAATTGTTTTTTATTTGATTTCCCCCTGTTTTGTCTTTATTTTCGTTTATTTTATTTTACTTTACTTCGTTTTATTGCATTTTAGATTTTTATTTCCCTTCGTTTTATTTTACTTTAATTCATTTCTTCTCTTATTTTATGTTTCTTCCTGTTGATCTCTCACGTTTTCATACCATTCTTTCCAATTATTAGGAACATTTCCTTTCCTCAATTCCTTAATTTTCTCTCACGTTCTTCAGCTTTCCTGTATGGTAGAAACAATCTAATCCTCGATTCGTCTCTCCTTTCCCTACTTTCTCTTTAATTCCCCACTCTCCTGCTCCTCCCTTCGTCTCCTCCCGTGCCTTCCGGGGACTCCTGTTCCACCTGATTCCTCTGAAACCCTCGCCCGCCTCCCGACTTTCCGCACCGCCGTCGCCCACTGCCATCCGCCTTCTCTCGCCCTCTCTCTTCCTCTCTCTCGCTCTCTCTCTTTCCCTCCCACCTTCTGCCGGCTTCCCCCTTTTCCTTCCTTTGCCCGGCTTCTCGCTCGCCCTCGCCCTCGCCCTGCGAAAGGGTTGCAACTGTGTCTGGCTGGGTGTTCGACTGGCTCCATGTGTGACTGAGGGACGGAGCGCGTGTGTGTGTGTCCCACTGGCCACGTGTGTGTGCGTGTGTGTGTGTTGGTGTCATCGGGTCCCATCGGCGGAGATGTACGAGCGTGGAAATTGCAAATAAAAGCGTATGTTAGAAATATTTATCGCCGTTGCGAATGAAATTTCATTATTTTCGTAAATTTGTTTTTCTCCACACACTCACACCCCCCACCACTCTCTCTCTCTCTCACTCGCTCCCTTTGTGTCCACTTTTCGCCCTCTCTCGCTCTCCCGCTCTGCCACTTTCGCTTTTTGCCGCAGTCGCTTTCGGTTTTTTTAGTGTTGTGAATGAGGTTTGTTTGTGGTGTTGTTGTTGGTTTAGCTAGTGGTCGTTGTTGTTTTAGTTTTAGTGTTAGTGTTTTTGTTCATGTCGTTGTTGCTCCGGTTGTTGTTGCAATTGCTGTTGTTGTCGCCGCTGCAGTAACGGGTAGTTGTTTATTTTATTAGCAATTCCAAGGATTTATCACCACCACATGTTTCCCTCCCTCCCTCTCTCTATGCCTTTCTCCCTTTCTCCCTTTCTTCTCAAAAACCCCTTCCCCCCCCGCTCAAGCTTTCTAGGCATCCTCGTCCATCTATGCAAACCTCTACACATGCAGGAGTGGGTCTCTGTGCGTGTGTGTGTGAAGATTAATCGCTGCTCGCTCGGCTCCAAATTAAAAATCGTCAAACGCTGCACTTCTCCCGACAACAACAAAACCATTAGGGGAATTATTAGAGGCAATTTAATTTCTGTTAAAAAAAACTAAATAAAATCACTATTTAAAAATACTTAAAATAAAAGAAGCAATAAATCAGAAGGAATTAAATTAAAGGTTACCAAAATGATTGAAAGAAATAATTTGAAACAACCTCATAAATAAAAACCATAAACAAAAAACAAAACATATAATTATCATATGAATGTGAGCCTTTTTTATTTTTCTCCATCATTATATTATTTTTTAATTTTTTCTTTTTGTCGTTCATTTTTATTTTTTTCTATGTTCTTGATTCTAGTTTCTTGTGCAATTGTTTTTTATTTTTTGATTTTCATTCCGTCCTCGTTTTAACTCGTTTTCTCGTTTCATTTTTCTCGTCAGTTCGTTTTATTTTTCACTAGTTTTTAATTCTCATTTTTGTTTTATTTTTCCCCTTCTCTCTCTCCAGCAGTTTTTTCCCCACTCATTTTGCGCTTCGACTTTATTTTGATTTTTTTCAAATATTTTTTTGTTTTTGGTTTTGTCTGCATTTTTTCTAGGGTTTTTTGGTTCTTTTTTCTTCTCTTTTTTGCCCCACTTTTGTTTCATGTTTACTGCTTTCATTGCCTCGTTTTGGGTTTCGTCGTTTTGTCCCCTTCTCTGCAACTTCGAGCGCGCACGGTTTTTGCCGACGGAAGCCCTGCGCGTCACCGCGGCAGCCCTGGCGAGGGAGGGGCGCGGGCGAGGCGACGAGGGCAGGCGGTGGTGGAAAAAGCGGAGCTCCAAACATATTAGCAATTAAAATTTTCCTAGTTAATTACTCTGAGTCGCTCGCACTCGCACTCGCACTCGCTGCCTCTCGCTCACTCACACACATGGCCATGGACAGTGGATTTATGCGAGTCCCGTCAAAATGGCAACCCTGGCCCTGGTCCTGGCGCTGGTCGTGGTCCCTCCAACAGCAACGAATGCAACGACGGCGACGGCGACGACTACGAGCGACAGAGAAGGACCGCCGAAAGAGCGAGCGCTGCGTGGGTGAGCGAGAGGGCATGAGTGGCAGGACTTGCGCCATTTTCCGGACGATGTTGACTTGTGCGATGAATGGCTGGTGCTCAGCTCCCCTTGTTGTTGCTGTTGCCGTTGTCGTTGTCGTTGTCGCTCCATCGTTGCTCGTTTTGGCAGAAAATTTAATTAGAAAATTTAATTAGTTCAAAAGACCATGAAAAATATTCGCTTTTCTCGTTGGCCGTGCGTCGTGGTCCTGCTCCAGGACGACCCCCGTCCGCACCCCCTCGCCCCAACAAGTGCCGGAGCCTCGCCTTCTGCTCGACAGCTCGAAAATCGCACTAATTGGAGGTGAAAACCGAGCAAATTAACCCGAGTCTCGGGGGACGAGGCCCCGTCGACCGCCCCCGATCCCCTCGAGCACGCCGCGAGGTGCCTGCTCGAGATATCCGAGAGATATCTGCGCGAATATCCGAGGGATATCCGCGAGCAAAAGCGGGATGAACTGGAGCAGCCCCAGAGTTGAGCGGTCGAACTGCGTTTTTTAAATGTCGAAAATCGATTTTTATTCTTTTGGGCCCAACAAGCCTCGAAATGACATTGTATTGATTTTTTTGTTTAAAGAAATTTTTCCTATTTTCCACACGGTTTGTATTAATTTTTATTCTACTTATTTGTATTTGCATTTTGATGTCAATATTTGTTTGATGGTGGATGGATTCTTAACTTCTGTACGATTTTGTGTTAATTTTTATTACGTTTTTGGGCTAATATTTTTAAAGATTTACATTTCATTGTTATCAATTTTTTAATTGTTTTATTTTTATACAAATTACGCCTCTGACTCCAATGAAGTCCAGGCGATCATCAGAGGTAAACGAAGGGAATCCTGTGTTAGAAGGACCTGTGAATCCAAAAACAAATTCTGGGACTTGAAATAAAGTGGTAAAATATGAAAATTGAGGAAATGTTGAAATCTAGTGAAGTGTCAAAAATCTCAAAAAGAACTCACAAGGCAAAGTAGACGAAGTAAAAAAATCCCTACCGCGAGAAATGAAATGGATTTTCCGGGAAAACCGGCAGTGGAGCGGGAATGGGGGAGAGGGAGGGAGGATTCCAAGGAGCGGAGCAGCGTCTGGATCGTATCAAGAGATGGAAGCTATTCATAGACAAAACAATAACAAAACGGCAACAGCAACGACGAAAATGCTGCAATTGGAGGCAACAAAATCGGGGAAAAAAAACATTTCCACTGGTTCCAACAACAGCAAGGAGGAAGATCTACTTGTTGCAAATATGGGAGCAACAACAACAACAACAAAAGGAACAAAAACAACTTTGTCGGCAACACATGAAGCGATCGAGACGCGATCGAGACGCGTTCGACGGAGACGCGAGCAGGGGACCGAGAGGGAGGGAAAGGGAGGGAGAGAGGAAAATCACGATCCACGCGTCATCCGATACGGAAAACGCCGGCCGGGCGCGGCGTCGGGAGCCGCCGGGTCGAGCGGGGCCGGGGAAAAAATAACAAATTATTGAAGTGCACTTTTAGGCAAAAACGCGTATCGAGTTACGGCGTTCCCAGGGCGCGGAACCGGGCCGGAGTGCGGTCGGCGGCCAAAGGAAGGACGGAGGGATCGGGGGATGGACGGACAGACCAGTGGCGGGAGGGAGCGACGGACTGCCATGGACGGACACCTCATTAGCATGGGTGCAGGATGTGCGGAGGATGTCATCGAGAGCAACTTCTGAGTAAAACCCACTTGACATCGCCGTCGTCGTCGTCGACGCGTCATCGCGGCTGTCAGCACTTGGCGTCCGGCTGCGAAGGATCCGGCGTTGGGTCCGGGGTTTCATTCGGCTCGACTCTTCCAACGAGTCCTCGAAATTTCTGAGATAATCCTCGGGATCTTGAAGAATGTCTGGTGTTAAAAAAAGGCCGAAACATATATATATATTAATTGGTGGGAAAAACTCAGGGGAAATTCATTAAAATATATTGAAATCAATAAAGCAAATATAAAAAAATAATGAACACAAAATATTTCTCTGAATTTTCTATTTCTCAATATCGTACTAAATGAACTAATGAAATGATTTTGATCGATGCAAATGAAGCAAATTTAAAAAATATAAGTCTGAAATCCTTGGATTTTGACCTTAGAGATAGCGAAGATATGAAAAAATATATTTTAAATATAAATATAAAAGAAATGAAGTCAAAAAAAGTGAAAAATAAAAAGATTTGATTAAATAAATTAATATAAATTCGATAATTCTTAATCAAGTTCTCACAATTCACCTTTAGAGAGCTTTAGCTTCAATCGATTCATGTTTAACAAAATCTCTCTTCTCTTTCCTCCGCTCTCCTCCGCCTTCCCGAACCCCATCCTCACGATCCTCCGCGATGCAGGTGCCCTCGACCCGAAGGAGTTCAGCGTGGACGGCCTCGGCGGCTTCGGCGTGGGCGTCGGCGTCGGGGGCGGGGGTTGCGGCAAGAAGAAGAAGAAGAAGCGTCGCCACAGCCGGACGATCTTCACGAGCTACCAGCTGGAGAAGCTCGAGGAGGCCTTCAAGGAAGCCCATTATCCGGACGTCTACGCGCGCGAGATGCTGTCGCTGAAGACGGAGTTGCCTGAGGACCGCATACAAGTGAGTGCCAACAACGAATCCACCGTCCTCCGCTCCCAGCCCCCCCCCCCCCTCTGGCCTCCCCGCAGCCTCGCGTGCCCATCGGCCTGAAATTCAATACCTTCCTGCGAATGCGAACGACGAAAGACGGGATTCCGATTGAAGGAAATCTCAAAATACGTAAAATTCAATGCAGTAAAAATATGAAAAAACGTTTTTTTTAGAATAGAAGAAGAAATTCCACAAAATTAACAAACTAATTAGTTGTTGTTTCTCCGTCCGTCCGTGGAATGCCTTTGTCGTGGAACGTCCTGATCGGGCTCTCGTCCGCGACCGAGGTGTTTTTTGTTGGCACAACATGTCGTTGGCGCGAGGGGCGGCGGCGGCGGCGGCTGTGCAGGGGCCGGTTGGGAATGAAATTAAAATGTTTGGACCTCTGCGACGTGATCTTCACACCTTCCCGTCGGACGTGGACGCGGCCCCGGCCCCGGTCACTCAGTCGGCCAGCGCTGGTCCTGCGGGCAGGAGCGAAATCCGCGGGGAATCCAAATTCATCAAAATCTTCCAGATCGTTTCGGAAATTTACTCTTTTGTTGAAAACCCCTGGGGTTTAAGTTCAATTTCCCGACGATTTTATTAAAATTCAATCCAAATTTGGTTCTAAGTTAATACAAATTTCGCGCAAATTTTTTCAATTCCAAATTTCTTGGACATTTGATCCAACAATTTGTAACTAAAAAACGCGAACTTTATATAGGAATAAACTTATGGTGAAAATCGATCGAGATCTTGACGAAAAGTGAGTCGAAAATTTTCCAGCAAAAACAAATATTATTTTAAGATGAACAGAAATAATAAATTTAAATAAATCTTTTATCTAAATTCGTGTTAAATGAACTGATTTTTTGAATAATTAGCAACAAATTGTAAGTGAGTGGAATTTTTATTTAATTTCATATTTGTCCTAATGATTTATTGAAATTGTATATGATATTTAATGATATTTGTTATCGATTTCTGTATTAGAAGGAATGATTGGAAATTCCATTTTAAGAATTTCCTCTTCTGCATAAAATGGGGAAATTTCCCCTGTATTTTGCAAATCGCCGGCCAGTTACTAATTGAAGCCGGCGACGGCCCCGTCCCTCGCCGCGGTTCCTCCCCTAATGCAAAATAAGCCGCAAAGACAAAAAGGAAAAGAACAAAAATTCCCTGCTCTTGAATTCGTCCACACTTGGCGAGGCTTCTTTAAATTTCTGCGATTTTTTCCGGCTTTATTTTTGTTTTTCACTTTTTCTTTCCTTCTCTCAACCGCACTGAGTGGTGCGTTCAACCGGCAACCGTCAACCATTTAACCGTCCAACCTCCTCCGGCCACCCTCCCACCGTCCGTCCGCCAATCCATCCATCATTAGCATTTTTCGCGCCGCCGCCGTCGTCGCCGTCGCCGTCGCCGTGTCGTCGGCGTCGAATCACTTAAGGGTGGCAATTGCGATCGCTCTTCAGCCATTAAAATGCTTAATTATGCAGCCGCCCCTCCCTCCCTGCCTCCCTGCCTCCCGCTCTCCCTATCTCCCTCACACATGCAGTGCGTGTCGAGCATCGTCGGAGCAGCAGCAGCGGCAGCAACAACAACCGCTGCGACGTCATCAAAATTATATAATTTGGCCGTCATTGTTCAAGAGCGAATAAACCGAGTGAAGGAGAGAGAAAACGTTGTCTGTCCTCAGGCGCGCAGCCTGACTTTTCCCCGTTCTAAAGGAGGGAATTGAAGGGATTTGAGGAGGACATGAAGTTGAGATTGAGCAATAGCAATATCAAGTTAAAATAATATAAAAATTCCTCAATAAACTACAATAAAAGAGAGAATTTAAATACTTAATATAAATATTAAAATAAATATGAAATACCAAAATTGCAACTTCCTTAAAGATTCCAAAAAGTGGGTTATAAAAAATTCAATAATTGAAGAAATTGAAATTTTTGTCTTTATTCGGCAATGAATTTATAAATTCTGAAACGTGACTTTTGTTCCCTGAGTAGAGGGAAAATTTCGAAATTTCACTATCGAGATATAATTTCGAAATTTTCGAGAATCCCGTCAAGGGATTTCAATGGGAAAATTCGAAAATTCTCTGTTTTAAAGTGCGAGAATTGTTTTGTCCTCATTGTTTGAGCGAGACGACGATTTGCTCCTAATTATTTTCCACCAGCCACGCCCTCAACCCGGTCTCCGCACTCTTTCCCTCTCTCGCACGCGCTCTCCCTCTCACTCGCTCTCTCTATCTGAGTTTCGAGCCCCATGGCGTTGCGAGCAAATGGCTTAAATTACTCATGGATTTTTGCTCGAAAACACATTTCCGTCTCCGGTTCCGCATCCGATCCGGCGCCATGTTTGGCCCCCTCCTCCGGGGTCCTTCGCAACGTCCTCCGGTTCGCCCCCCCCCCCTCCCCTGCCCCTCAACGTCCTCCGCCATCTCGCCGTCGTTCGCACACACTGACATAATTAACCCGACACGGAGCACGACCACAGTGCACTCACACACACACACAGGCGCACACACACGCTCCCATCTGCATACAGCAAAACCGAAAGCAGCAAACCCGAAAGCAACAACAACAACAAGTCCAGGGTCTAGGGGTTTATAAGCTGCAGGAAAATGGAAAATTAACAATTTTTCAATTAAAATCAATACGAGATGGTTTTCGGTGGAGGGCAGGAATTTCTCGAGCGCTTTGCAAGTGTCGACCCTACATGCGGGCGTGTGTGTGTGTGTGTGTGTGTGTGTCTAAACCACACAGTGACACTCAGGCGAACACACCCAGACACACACACACACACACACACACACACTCACGCCCCCGACCAGGCCGAGCGTTTAAAATAGCTGTAGCGAGCGAGGCTTCGCAGCCATTTCAGTGGCTGGCCGGAGGAAACAGGGTGCTTGGAGAGCTTAAAAACAAACAAAAATAAAATGCAACGTATCATCGTCACTCACTAAGACTCGATTTTATGGGACTCCGTGTCAGGAAATCCCAAAAAATATCTCGTATATTTTGTATTTATTTTTTACTTATCTTGTTATATATCTTAATTTGTATTTTTGTATCAAATGCATGTATTTTTCACCGCATTCTCGTCGTCGGCCGGGCCAAGCACCCTGTGCCGCCGGCTCCTCGGCCCGGGCGGGTCGGCCGCATTCGGTCGGTTTTCGCCTCGACTGGATTCATGGGGATTGGATTTTTGCGCACTGTGGCCGCCGCACATGCGAATATGCAAATGGGCATTCAGAATTGTGGCAGGAGCCGGAGTAGAAGTCGAAGTCGAAGTCGAAGTAGTTGTAGTTGTAGTTGTAGTTGTAGCAGTGCCCAAAGTGCCTGCCGCCGCCGACTGTTGCCTCGTTGTTGTTGTTGTTGTTGCTGTTGTCGTCCGGGAGTTTGTTATTAGGGTATTGTTGTTGGGATTAGGTTATTGTTGTTGTTATTGCGTTATTGCCATTTTTGTTGTTATGATGATGGCGATGGCGCTGGCGACGGCAACGGCGTCGGCGATGCTGATTCTGATGACGATGATGATGATTGTTATGATGATGTGGATGACGTTGATGATGGGTGCTATCGCTGCGTAGAAATGCAAATTCCCCTCACGACACCAGCAACAACGACAACAACAACAACAACGAGGAAAAATCCCCCTCCCCAACCTCGCCCACTCAAGGCGGCCGAGGGGAATTTCGTGCACTTTTGGCAGTAAAATTGCCAAATTGGTACCTCTCACTCGGGCCGCCCCCTCCCTCTCCCTCTCTCTATTTCTCGCTCGCTCCTGTGACTGTGTGCGTGTGGCGCCAGTGAGCGAGTGTTGGTGCTATTTTGGAGGACTCCAGTGTTAGTCATGCTACTAATTGGACCCTCTCCCCCCTCTCGCCCATCGCCCCCCGAAGCATCTCGAAATGTTATTTTTAATTGGTGGACTCGAAAATTCCCCGGCCGAGTGGACTCGAAATTTCCCCCCAACCCGGCTGGGTGGACATTTTGCAACAGAGGGAAGTTGGGAATTCGGAAATTTGCTTGAAAATGCGCAGGGCAAATACATTTGTTTGCCTGTGAAATTTCGTAATAAAAATGATAGTTCTGAAAAATTTGAAATTACCCAAAAAATCCTAGCTAAATTTCTCTAAGCAAATAAAAGCTCCCTTATGAAACTTCGGGTGAATTCCGGAACTAGGGATTTTTTCAATTTAATTTTTTTAAATATTTCTTCTTTAATGTAATAATTTAATCTATGAATTATATCTCAGAGCATTTATTTTTTATTAATAAATACTCATAGTAATTGTCTTTGTTCAACAGTAATTTCGAATAATTATGTTGTTTACTTTCATTAGTAATAAACAAAATTTGTTTAGAACGATAGTAAGAATATTAACTTTTCAGTATAATAATAATTATAATAATAATAACAATAATGTGTTCGAAATCAGAATGAGGAGAAAATCTCAAAAATTCTTCCCTGAAGAGAATTTCCCTCCATGGAACCCCTTCATTGCTTTTGCTTCCCCTTCAATCGCAGGAGTTGCCGTTCCAGGAATTTCCTGAAGACCGCCGAGATCGATTTCGGAATACGAAAATTGAAATGGGAATTTCTCGTAAAAAAATGTCTCGAATTACGCGACGTTGGGCCGAACTTCCAGACAACTTCTTCCCTTCACCTCTCTCATCCACCAATGAAGTCGTTCCCCATGTGGTTTCCTTTCGGCCCCCACATGTGGACGGTGTTGCTGTTGCTGTTGTTATTGTTGTTGTTGTTGTCACCATCTCACTTAGAGTCGTCCAAATGCAATTATCTGGAAAATACACAGCGAGCAAATGAAGTTCCGTTGAATTGTGTTGACTTCTGATGGTCTGAGGAGGAGTTGAGGAGGAGTTAAGAGCGTTGTTGTTGTTGTTGGGAGATTTCTTGTTGTTGTTTTTGTTGTTGTTGTTGTTGTTGATGTATTGTATTCCACGCTGAGTATTTAAATACCCACCTCGGCGACTAATTATTACCGGGAAAAGCCCTTGAAATTGACGTCCTCCGGAGGCGATCGGGACGAAAGGGTGACGGAGACGACGACGATGAGGTTGAATATGAATATGAAGAAGAAGAAGAAGATGACGACGACGAAGAAGAAGAAGAAGAAGGTGACGGCAGCATGAGGGCTGGGATGACAATTAAGGCGATGCTGGCGATGGAGGCGATGATGATGATGACAGGTTAATTTTGTCGACGTGTTCTCCAACATCTACTTGTTGTTGCTGGTGGGATCTTCTTCTTCTTCTTCTTGTTGTTGTTGTTGTTGGTATCTGGTTAAGTGAAAAATTGTTACAGCAACGAAGCCACGACCAACCAATCGGCCAGAGGTGCCGAGGTGCGGAGGGGGAGAAAGAAAAATATTTTTCTTAGAATTGATATCTTTAAGAATTGGTACTTGAGGACACCCCAAATGCAGCAACTAAAACCACAAGCACAACAACAAAAAATACAAAAAAAAAACCGAAAAAAAAAATACAAAAAAGACAAGATTCACAACAACAACGGCGGGATTCGTATTAAAACGAGGCGAAGCGATCGAAAATAGAACCCGATGATGGCCAAGAAATGCGATATCACGGCCGCGACGATCGCCAGACTGCACAGCGTCAAGTGGCCGACAACAACAACAACATCAACAACAACAACAACAACAACGAGACCCAATACAACAGCGCACTGAGGAAGATGCACAGGAAGATGAGGGAAAAGAGCGACCTCCGTCCGTCCGTCCGTCCGGCTGTCTGTGAGTTCGCCCGCCTGTCTGTCCAACTGCTGCCCGTCCTCCCACCTCCCCGTTCGCCCCTCCCCCGACCCCCCTCCACCTGTCCGTCCCTCCGTCCACCGATGCCGACCCCGTGCGGTTCCCATGGCCGCCGGCGGGTCGCTCCAGAAGTCGGCTTTCATGGTAGAAAATTAGTTCCACGGAATTGAGGCTCTTCAGGGTCCTCCATATCTTCTGCTATTGTTGTTGTTGCCATTCATCGACCGAGAAAGAGATGAATCTCTTCATGTGGAGTGGCAGTTCTCCGGGATTTCTCGTGTTTATTTAGAATCACTTCATCTCGCTGATTAACGAGGCTCTTGCAGCTTATTTTCGGAGATGATCCTTGGAATGGAATGTTGTTTTCTGGCGAGAGGGGGGCAAATGCTGAGCTTTCCAAAGGGAATTTGAATTTGAACTCTAAAAATGCCTACGTTCTATTTATCATTTTAATAAAGCTCTATACAGGAAGTCTGGGGAAATTTCGACTGTTTCCCTACGACAAATTAATCTATATAATTTTTGTATTTCGATTTCGCGCTCTTCGAATTTCTGTTCAACCAATTCACCACTCAAAATACTTTTTGGAAAATTGTGCAACAAATTTCCGCTTATTAGGGGCCGAAACTCGCAAAAACGCCTCCGAGTCGCAGCTGAGTCAGGGACTTCGAGTTCGCATTCGTTAAAATCACAGTAAATCAGCAGAATCTGCGTCGGCGGCGCCCTGTCTCCCTCTTCTCCTCACCTTCGTCTAGTTGTTTCGACCCCCCACCCCCTCCACCCACCGCTCGCCCCCTGTCGCCGGGCTCGACGCGACAAACTGTCTGCCCACGACGGAAGCGCGACTGCAGCCGCCTTGTCTGGCACTCGCGCTGAGTTCGAGGTGTGGCGAGCTGGATGGAGGAGAGGGCGATTGGTGGAGCAGGTCGAGGCAGGGGCGGGGACGACGAGGCGACGGCGGCGGCGGAGGTGGAGGAAATTTTATCTGCTCCACTTTAGAAATGCCTCGGACGCGATTTTCTCACGAGGCGAGCCGGAGGAGGACAGGGTGAGGAAGGCGAAGAGCAGAGCAGGGAGAATGGGGGAGGAGAAGGCCGAGGGACGGAGGGAGGGAGGGGAAAAATTGAAATCAAATGTGAAACAAATTATTGATCAAAGTGGGGGCGAATAATTAATTGGAATCACTCGCCGCGATCAGAGACCAACACAGGGCGAAGAAACCATCGAGAAAGTAACAAAACATCGTAGGAGAGTGGGGAGGGAGGAGGCGAAGAAGAAGAAGAAGGTGAGCGAGGAGGAGAGAAGGAGGAGAAGGTGAAGAGGAGGAGGGGGAGTAAATTGGACGCTGATCGGTTGAAAATGTCGATCAAACACTCGAGGGCTCAAGAGGCGAGGCGCGAACAAAAGAAACCCGGCTGCACTCGGTCGGCGGACGAGCGGAGGCACAACAACAACAATAACAACAACAACAACAAGAACAACAACAACAAGAACAATGACAACAACAAAGCCAACAACAACAACAGCCAACCAACCGCAGGAAGCCGCTCGTCGTTCGGCCCTCGATTCGGGCCAGGTCGAGTCGCGCCCGGGCCTGGATGAAGCCTATTACAGCGTTAAACAACAAAGCCTCGGCCGGCATTTTCAACACCTCACTCTTGTTATTATTTTTATTATTATTATTGTTATTGTTATTATTTGATTCGAATTTTTCCCCCTGACCACGAAAATTGATTTGTCATTTCTTCGGAAACGCCGCAATTATCGCGTCGAACATGGGCGAAGAAAGGCGGCGATTAAATTAATTGTGCTCTTCTTCCACTCACCGTTTACCTCGCGCTCCCTCTCTCCTTCTGTCCCTCTCTTTCTCTCTCCTTAGTCGCTTCCTCTCGCTTCAAAAGCCATCGCATTGAGTTCGAGTTCCTCAAAATTTGGATAAATGGGAACATTTATATTTTCCTAAGTATTTATAAATTAAAAAATGCCAAATTCAAGATTTTTGTACACTGAAAATTCAAATATTCATCGCAATTTTTATAAATAGCAAAAGTTAAAATTCTGCAAATTTTATAAATTGAAAAAATCGTTGAATTCATCCAAATTTCGTAGACCTTTTTATTCAGAATTCGGCCTTCTTCTACCTGAGGCCCACCCCACGGATCCCGTCGCCCTCGCTCTCGCCCTCGCCCCGTCGTCGTGCGTGGCATCCCCGGGTCCAGTCGAGTGCAAAAACGCAATCCGCTCAAAGGGCGAGCGACGAGCGCCGAGCGCCGACCGCTTTGTGTCCTAATTACCACACTTCGTGCGCAGCGATCGCCCGGCGCGCGCTCTCCCTAATTACGGCAGCTCCCACCGGCCGCGCTCGCCGCCCCTTCCACCCTCCACCCTCTACCGTCCACCTTCCTCCCCCGGCACCTCAGCCACGCACGGCCGTCGCCAACGAGCGGAAAACCACGGATCGATTTCGAAGAGCGAAAAAACGAAATCGCAGGCTTAAAAAGATGACTAAACAAATCCGCCGAGAGAGGGAGAGTGAGGATAATCAGCAACAAATAACGGCAACAAGGGCGCACAGCGGGCGAAGGTCACGTTTTCACGCGGTGGGTGGTAACGTGTGTCCTTCGGCCTTCGTCAGTCGTCAGTCGTCAGTCGCCGTTCGTTGTCCGTCCGTCGTCCCTCGCAACGTGGCCCAGGCGAGGTGGGAAATTGAAACAAGTCGTGGTAGTTTATTTAGTTGTTGTTGTTGCCGAGCGAATCCTTGTTGTTGCTCTTGTCGTCCGTTGTTTTCGCTGCTGCTCCTGTAAACGAAACTAAATGGGAAAACAAGGATGATTATCCGACGAAGGACTGCGCACAATATCGAGGCAGTTACACGTGTCCCTGTCGATGGCGACGGCGATGTCGGCCTCTCTCTCCCTGTCTCTGTCTCTCGCCCCGTTGCCGTCCACGTCCCCGTCCCCGCCTCTGCCTGTGTCGCTGTCTGCGACCAGGTCTCAGTCCGTGTCTACGGCTCGACCGCGCCACCACCCACTGGGGATGTGCGCCGAGCATCCTCGGTGTTCGGTTTCGCCCTTCCCTCCCCATCTCCTCCTCCTCCTCCCCATCTCCTCCTCCCCCTGCGGATGCGTGCGCAAGTCGACCGCAAAACCCGACCAACGTCGCCCATCGGCTCCATCGCATAGATGATAATCGTAAAAAGTTATGATCTTGCGAATAATTCGCAATTTATTACGGCCAACCTCTGGGCCGCGTTCACGACAATCGCTCGTTCAATTAAACCCCGGCAAGTGCAGTGCGCAGCGCCATCGGGACCGCACCAATGTGGGAAACGCGAACGATCGTGGTTTTATATTCATCACGATACTATCCAGACTATATAATGGTTCCATTGGTCCATTCCAACTGGTCGTTGGGAGCCCGGGACGATGGGCTCGGCAATAGAAGGAAGGATGCGAGTGTGAAATGAATTGGTGTTTTCAACAATTCACAAATCACACAAACTCCCCGAATATGGGTTTTGAATGGATGGAAATGGTATTTGGAATTAGTAATTTCCTATTCATCTACTGCTAGCTTTGCAAGTTTTATAGACCTCGTATTTTCCCCGAATCCCAATTTGTGCAGTCATTTTCTAGATTTTTGTTTTCATTTTGAATTTTAATCACTTGTTAAACCATTTAATAATCGATAAATATTATTTATTTTAATTGAATAGAAATTAATATAACTCATATATAGATCAAAGATGTGAATGAAGGCATTTCAAATTCTCATAGAAAATGTTAGCTGAGTTGTTCAATTAATAAAAAAAAAAAATCCCCTGATTCCCAGAAAACCTTCAAAAACCACCATGGGACATAAACATTTTTTGTTTTTTTGTTTTTCCCTCCCGAGTTGGTTCCCAAATTTCGCTCACGCCTCGCTGAATTCGATTTACTTTCTAAAACCGAAGACAGTCAACCCGAAAAAACGACAAGCGAAAAAGACAAACAAATAAATAAATAAAAGTAAAACTAATATGGATTCCACTGCCGGTCGTCGGTGCGGGGTTCGGAGTTCGGGGTTTGGTTTTGGTTGCTTGGGCGGCTGCAGCGTTGTTGTAGATGGTTAATTAAGTTATGATAAGTCTAATTTTTCGGTGCCAACTCCGAGTTTCCGCCCGGCCCCGCCCCTCCTGTCGAAAACCGCTGACAAAAGTCGTCACGTCAGGGTGACCTGGCCAGGATGGAGTGGGGTGAGGTGGTGTGGGGTGGGTTTGAGAGGTGTGGTGTGGTGTGGTGTGGTGAAGGGGGGAGTGCGGTGAAGAGGGGAGGGAATGGGGACGGGGTTTAAAAATAGATTTTTAACAACCTGTTCGCTGATAAGTGATTCGTTTATTTTCATTGTAGTGATTCGCTTCCCCATGTCGTCGCTCTCTCTCTCTCTCTCTCTCCTCCTCTCTCCCTTTCCTCCCCCCCTCTCACCCTCTCGCCCTCTCACCTGTCCGTTCGTTGGTCCGTCGTTGTTGATTTTATTTTCACGCCTGGGTTTGAATTTTGCGCACCGAACAATGAACGGCGAGGTGAGTCGGGGATGGAGAGGTGAGTTGTGGATGGGAGGTGAGTTGGGGAGGGAGGTGAGGTGAGGTGAGTTGAGGTCAGGTGAGCCGCGGCCAGGAAAGAAAGAAAATGCAAACGTCATGTCACACTTGAATGTGACGAACTTGTTTTTTGAATGCGAGCGAGACAACAAAGGAGCAACAGGGGGCAGCGGGGGAGGGAGACGGGGAGAGGGAGACGGGGAGAGGGAGAGCGGCAGGTGAGTAGTGAAGCAGGAGTGAGGAGAGGTGAGAGTGAGGTGGAGAGAGGGGCTGTAGAAATGCAGAGAGAGAGAGATTGTGAGAGGGAGCGGGGAGCAAAGGTGAAAGTCGTGTGGCCAGTGGAGCGGAGAGGAAGAGAGGGAGGCGGATAGGACAAGAGAGAGGAGAAAAGAGTGAAGGCAATGGACGATGAGAGGGAGGACGGGAGCGGGAGGCAGTGAGTGGTGGAAAGGACGAGGAGCGATCGCGAGGAAAGCGGCGAACTTTTCGATGGACGAAAAAACGCTGGACGGAAGAAGGAGCGAAAGAGCGAAACAGAGGGCTGAGGGAGGGGACGGCGAAGGTGTTGGGAGAGAGGAAAAAGCGTGCGAGCGGGACAAAACAAACATCAGGTGGCGAACAATGGGAGCCGGGCCAGAACCACGAGAATTCGAGGAAAAGTGAATGGGAGCGCGATGGGTGAGAAAGAGAGGGAGTGGGAGTGGGAGAGGGAGCGAATGGATGGGTATTTGTTGTTTTTGTTGTTTTTTTATTCCTGTACGGCGGGGAGAAATGTTGCAGAATCATCAAATTAAAGGTTTGAAGGATGCAGTATAACAAACCGAAAAGTCAGACCAATTACGCCACACTACACGCCACTTGAGGGCATCAGCACCGGCACCGGCACCGACGTCCTCTGCGCCCTCGTCACGACCATCATCATCGTCGTCGTCATCATCATCGTCTACGACGTCATCATCATTGTCGTCGTCGTCGTCGTCGGCAGGAGAGCGTGGAGTGGGCGATCGCGGGTCTGGCCAGGGGCGGCGCGAGGGAAATTCTTGCACGAGAAATCTTCCAGAATTCGAAATTTTCTTCACATTCGCCTCCTTACACATTTCTTCCCAATTTATTAAAAAATTTTTTTTTAATATTCAAAGATTCGTTTCAAGCAAATTTTAAAAATTTTCCAATATTTTGGAAATATACTATTTTTTTCAATTTTATGGAAATATTCAAATTTTTCCCAATTTTTTTTTTTTTTGAATTTTACCATCAAATTCAAAAAATCAATTTTTGTGAATTGTGAAAGACATCATTTATTTATTTTTTGCCATTTTGCGTTATTTTCAAAAGCTTCACACATTTCCCAAATGTTCCCTGAGCATCTGTTCTTAATCGAATGAAATTCCCTGGGAATTTACCTTAGCAAATTCCTTTACCTTGAGGACATTTTTCGTACACATTTTTCCTCTTTTGGTCTCTTCAGAAATATCCCAAAAGTGTGCGGGAAAAAATTTCCTCGGCCAAACGCCCCTGGCTGAATTCGGCAGCCAAGTTGGCTTCAATACACAATGTTGTACAGCCTTTAAGCCACATTAATACAACAGGCGGAATTCCACAGCAACAACAACAACAACAAAAACAACAACAATACGATAATACAAAAACTACAAAAAACAACGACAATGGGAGCACTGGGAGAACGCAAAAAGCAACAAATTATTGTAATAATAAAATTTATTATTCATCCGCCGAGTCGACGACGGCGACGCGACCATTTTTTGACATTTGATAAGTTAATGAGGGATAATTTCCCATCTCCCTCTCCCTCTCCCCCTCCCCTGCGCTCGCCCCTGCCGACTGCCAGCCATTGTTGCCGTTGTTTTTGTAATTTCACGCTTGTCTGTTCGTTCTCTCGCTTGCTCGTTGATCGCGGCTGCTCTCAACATTTACGGCATTCAACGAAACGATTACCAATTAATTTGTCGGCCTCCCCTCTCTCTCTCACTCACTCCCTCACCCCTCCCTCATCGTCGTCTCCCTCTCCGCCGCTTGAGTTGAACAAAGGACGGGAGGCGAATTTGAAGAAGAGAAGGAAATTACAGAGGGACGGAAGGGAAGACAAGGTCCAGCAGGCGAGGACGAGAAGAGGAGGAAAAAACACCGAGAACGAGGGACGAGGCGAAAATGAGAAGAGGGAGTGGGCGAAGTGGAAAAATGAGAAAAATTAAGTGAAAATCAGTGCTAGAAATGGGGGAAATCAAGTGCTGTTGGGGAAAAGTCAGGAACAAAGACGAGAAAAGGCAACCTTCAAAGATTGAGATTGAAAGGCGGGAGAAGAAGAGGAAGAAGAAAGCCACCGAAATTTAATTTAATATCAAAATGTTTGGGATATTTTTAATATTTCATTAAATGCATTTTACACTTTTTCATATGTGTTTCAAGAAATGACAAAACTGTAGAAAAAACAAATATAAATAAAAAATAACACAAAAAGCAAACAAGAATCGAAATTAGTGAAATTAGTGAAATCCGGAAAACCTCGTCAGCCAATAAAACAAGAAGAAGAAGAAGAAAAAACCCCGATCCCCTCGGCCTCCTAGGGTTGGGCCAGCGTCCAGGGCGAGTCGAGCTGGAGCGGATTCCTTGACGAAAGGATTCAGGCGGTGGACGAGCAGAGTTAATGGTTTTCCTGTCGCCGGCTGCCGCGGTCCGGAGGGGCCCCGGAAGGTGAGGGTGGGGAAGGGCAGGGGGTGGAGGAAGGTGGGAGGAGTCCATTAATCACTTTGTCAAATCATTGTCAGCGCCGAGGCCGGGACATCGTTAGCAACTGACACTGGAACAACAACAAAGTATAACAAATAACAACAATGACAACAACAATGGCAAAACAACAACAACAAAAATAGCTCATAACAACAACAATGACAATCACATTTACTTGGGCGAATTTTTCGCTTCCCTAAATACCAATTACCGAGTTGTGCAATGAAGCGTTTGTTTGTTGTTGTCTTTTGTCTGTTGTTGTTTTTTTTTTCTGACAGCTTCGTGTGTCCAGCGGTGTTAGAATAACAAACAACAACAACAACAACCTGATCAACAACTACTTTGAACCCTTTCACCCCGGCTCCCGATCTCTGGGCGTTGGGAAATTAGTCGAAATAGCGTTTTGTTTTTCGCTGCCTGCTTTCGGGCGCAAGACAAACTATCCGTCGGACATCCTTCCTGACATCGCCGATGAATTTATGGCTTTGTTTTCGACCAACTTCTCGCCTCCCTCGCTCACGGGAGTCGCTGAAGAGCGACAGGAGTGGGCGAAAAGTGACTGGAGCAAGTGCAGAAGCCGTCCGGAAGCGTCGAACTAAAAGCGTCTGCCCCTGAAAGTGGGCAACTTTCTCTTGTCTTCATTACGTTTTCCCCTCCTTCTCCTTATTCGCCTCTTTCGCCGCCTTCACCTGCTCCCCCTCCTTGAAGCCCTCGAGCATGGGTGAGAAGTTCCTCGGAAGCCTCGACAGCGATTCCTCGCCATCCTCTCCCTCTGACCTTCAGTCTTTTCCCCTTCCTCTTGCTCTGGATCTTTCCCGTTTTCATTCTCCTCTGGTCCTTGTCCCTTCACCTCCCCCTTCGCGCGCTTCCTCCGGCGGCCGAGACGCAAATCCCACTGAAACAACTACTTAGCCGACACTTCAACTACTCATCCACCTGCTGTGCTCGCCTGCGTCCGGCCCGCCCCCAAGCGACCCTCGAGACCGTGGCCGCGATGGACGCGATCGCCGGGGGTTGAAATGCGTTGTTGCCTCGTTGCCAGCGAGGTTGTTGTTGTTGCTGTTCGTCGCTGGTCTTCAGCTCGCATTCGATTTGAAAATTCGCCACTCTACCACGGGGTCCCCGGGGTGGGTGGGCGTGAAAGCCCAGTTCAAACCAACCCCCTCCTCCCCACGACCCGCGGCCACCGCCAACCGACACGCGCAACAATCGCAAATCGCATCCTCAGCCTAATCGAGAAAATTAATTTTCTCCAAATCCCGCCGACTGACGGATCTCGCTGTTGTCTGTTGGTTGCCGTCGACCGGCGACTGAAGACCGCCGTCTGACGCCGCCTCCCACCGCGTCCGAAGCGGTCCCTGGGGGGCCTTCGAGCTGTTTGTCTGTTAATTTCCAAAAGCACTCGAGTCGAGCCGAGACGCGGACGCGGCGCGAGCGGTTTCGAGGCGTGGAGCCGGGCCAAGGACGAGGGATCGAATTTTCTTTCTAATCAGCAGTTTTTTCCTCTCTCTCCCTCTCTCTTCCTCTCGCCCACTCTTCGATTTTAGGCGTTTTTCATCAGGGGTTTTTGCCGTTCGCACGGTTTTAAAACGCACTGGGACCTCTGGAGCTTTTGTGTCCTCGTCCTTTGTTTAAGGATTTGCACCACGCACTTGATCCGGAGCCGGGGTCGTGGTCGGGGGCGGGGACGAGGCCGCGGGAGCCTTAATCCAAATTAGATTTTAAAATGTCAATTATGTCGGCGGATTAGACGGAGATCCCTCTGAGGACCGGATTCGCGTCGACTACAAGTGTTTTTTTACATTTGTCTATTCTTTCAAAAATGTATACTACATTTATGTCATTGTCTGATGATTCTGG
The DNA here is from genome assembly GCA_947389925.1 of Coelopa pilipes. Taxonomy (NCBI): domain Eukaryota; kingdom Metazoa; phylum Arthropoda; class Insecta; order Diptera; family Coelopidae; genus Coelopa; species Coelopa pilipes. The sequence goes on from OX376700.1 coordinate 3,691,630, forward strand.
AGAACTTCGCCATCTGAGCTTTTCCAAAAAACCACAGGAAACCTTTTGACGACAATTTTCTAGTTTTTCACAATCACAATCAAACTCCGATTGATGAACAAAATTCTCATTTTGACTGCTACATAATCAAAATTCCTGTCTTTTGAGACGCGACTTCGCTCTTTTACTCCTCCTCTCTCCCACTCTCTTTTCCACAACAATCCTGTCCCGACTTTGCCTCCCTCTTAATTCCACTGCTCTTCAATTTCCCGGAAAATTCTCCCTGAATTTACCTGTTGGAAACCTGGAAATTCCTGCGTTGCATGTGATGGTTTCATTAAAATTGCATTCAACGAAATATTTGTCAGCGCATGTCCTTCGCACTAATGAATTAATTTTAAAAGGATAATTGTCCCACTCACTCTGACTCTCTCTCGCTCGCCCTCTCTCTCTGTCGCTCCCGTCCACTCAGTGCCTCGTTCCGCCTCGCTCCACCTCTCCCGCTCAGCCTGCCCTCGTGCCTGCCACGTCGAACGGTCGTCACCTGCCGTGCAAACTGATTAACGAATTTCTCTGCGGTCGACAGATTTTCCGGCCCACGCCCCAGCCCGGCCTCCCGTCGAACAATGGGAGGCCTTCCGCCTTTCGCCTTCCACCTGGTCACCCCAACGGGCTGCCTTCACCCAAGGTTTCTCGTCTGTCTCTCTCGCCTCGCCACACGGGCGGCCGTCGGCCGGGTGACCAGGCGTGGGCGCTGACATTGATTGAAAAATGAGTGAATGGCGCGGGGCGAGGCGACGGGAACGAGCGAAAATTCGACGAACAAAGCGTGCATTAAACGCGTATTGGAGCCGTTGTTCACTTAAATAGCGGCCGTGGGGGCGGGGGCGTGGCCACCACCTCCACCTCTACCCCGTCCCTCCTCGACGTGCTCGCCTCGTGCCTGCATTTTTGGCGCGCACGAATGTCCTTGACAGTTTAATTGGTTTGCGATTGTGTGCGAATAAAAATGCGCAGAGAGGGAGGGCGTGAGCCGGAGTGTCACGCCCACCAGGTGAACTGAGGTGAACTTGGCGTGAGCTGCGATGAGCTGTGGTGAGTTGGAGCCCGCTGCGAGTGTAATTGGAAAATTATACGGAGCGAAGTCGGCTGCAGTCCGGGCGCCGAGGCCCAATAATGAGCGCAATTTGCGGATAATTAGGAGGGAACCCCAAGGAGTAGAGGCTGGGGGGGGGGGGGGGGTTGCGGTTCGTGGGGTTTATTGATTTTTTCACTTGCAGAAATTCTGCCTTTGCGAATCCATTAGACGAATGCTGGCTGCGAGTGATGATTGAATTTGCTGTAAAGATTGGTTCATTTCAATTTTACGAATTCAGTTTCTATTCTCAATTTCGGAAATGGGTGTTTTTTTTTTTTTAATTCGTCTTCTTTTATTCACGCAGGTCTTCGTCTCGTGGCTTCCCTAATTTAATTTTCATTATTTTTCCTCTCACAGCTCAGCCTTCTCCTATTCTCATTCGCCCGGTTCCTCCCATGTGTCCATCGCTCGATCGATCATGATTCGTTCCCTCTCTGCGGCACTCAATCCGTCGACATTCCTTGCACTCCTTCTCCTCCCTCCGCTTCCCCTTCGGTCGTCGCGTCCTTGGTCGCGTCCTTTGGTCCCTTGCGTGACGACGTGTGACTCGCTCGCATAATTGACTAATTCGCATTTTCTTCATCCGGCCTCCGCCTGACCAGGGCCGCCTTCTCCCCTCCCCCTCCCCTTTCTCGTTCTCCTCCTCTCCCTCATTCTCCCATTCTCCCCCTCATGCCTCCATAGCTTCAATTCCTTCCCTTCCAGAACTTCGTCCGTCGTCCTCTTCCATGACTTGTCGTCGTCCTCGGTCTCTCCAACTCCCTCTGCCGTTCTCTTGCCGTCTCCCTTTCTCCCCCTTACTCTCGTTCTCTGTCTCCCTCCCTCAGTACTGCATTTAATTTCCTTTTCTCCGAGTATTAAAACTTTTACTTGGCTCCAACATGCGCGTATTCCAGGAATTTCTTCGCCTTACTTCGTCTCCTCCACCTTCTTCTCGCTACCTCCCACTATCCCTATCCCTCTTCCTCTCCCTATCCCTCTCCCTCTCCCCCCTACTCCACCCAGTCCTCCCCCCTCCCACTGTGCCGCATTCTTCGCTTATTAACTTCGCTCGATCTCAATAGAAATTCGCTCATCGGATTAGTTGGGCTCAGCAAAGGACCTCGAGGAGGGCGATGAGTGAGAAGAGCGGGAAGTGGGCAAAGGACAGAGAGAGAGAGAGGGAGAGAAGGGAGGACGAGGCGAAGGGGCGGGTGGCAAACGCGCGACCGCAGAGCCAAGGGGAAATTCTTTTGTGCGAATGGCAAATAAAATAATGAGATTATTAGTTCGTGACCGCGCTCGAGGACGGAGTGCGGCGGAGTGGGGAGGGGGCGGGGAGGGAGTGAAATAGGCGAACAGAGAGAGAAAGAGAGAGAGAGAGCGAGAGAAAGAAGGGAGAAAATAGTTTGCTGCGAAATTTCACCGACCTCCACGCGACATCTCTCTTGAGTGATGATCTCTCAATGCAGTCAAATGTTGAAGCGCCAAAAAATTGGGAAAAATAGAAAATGTTAGAAAATTCGAAATTATTTTTTGATTTTATACAATTGAATCACGCATTGTTTGACACCAATTTAACCTTGAGATATTAGTTGTAAGCCAAAAATTGAGAAATAATTCAAAGAAAAGAATGAGAAATTAATTAGAGACAAACAAAGAGAGAATTTAATTAGAAATTGCAAATAACAAACTTGTGTAGCGGATCATGGGGAATCAACCGAGACTCATCACCGACCATTGGTCCACTGATCCACTGATCCACTGGCCATCAAAACGATAAATATATTGACGAATTGACCACCGAAAGGTTGGGGAAAATAACGATGAAATTTTAACGCCCTCAGTCGGTGTGTGGAAGAGGGTGCCGTGAGGGTCCTCAGGAAGGACCGGAGCGCCGTGGTGGGAACGAGTTTTAATTTCTTTCTGAAATGATTTATGCAGTCGACTGCACAGACCGGGCACGGACGGTCGGACGGACGGAAGGACGGACGGATAACTAATTACGGTGGTAAACAAATGGGTGCTTGCGAGAAATCTCGAAACTTGTTCTCGAGGGACGGGGCCGAGCAAACAACAAACACAACACGTAATGCAGCAATTGTAACAACAACAACAACTAGAAGAAGAGGAAGAAGAAGAACAACAACAACGGCATGGCGAAATATTAATAAAACTTGCGGATCATTTATTTCCATCGAGCCTCAAACAAGGGTTCATAACAAATGAAACCCGAGCAACAACTGCAGGGGTCTGACGACAGCGGGAACAGAAGCCAGACAACAACAACAACAACGAAAACAACGAGACCCTCAACAAATCCTACACAACCAACAACCACCGACTACATCGACACCATCAACATCAATTACCAGCAACAACCAGCGACAACAACTCATCAGCAGCAAGTGCGAATGCAAACAAACGGCTGTCGCCCTCCCCTCGCGGCGTTGCCAGACCGTCGCTGGGACGCGTGTGAATTGTTGTAGTTTTCACGCGACCCGCACCCCGCACCCCTCACCCCTCACGCAGATAATTGCTAAATGGGGTTGACTTCGACTCATCATCGCCAGCGTCGGCTGCTGCAGCCGGACTCGAACTCGGACTCGCCTCGTCAGGCGACTTCCCTCTCTTTCCCTCGCACGAGCTCTCCTCTCCTCTCCTCTCCTCTCTCAACCTCTCCTCTTACCCTCTTCGCTCCATTCGAAGGTCCCTCGGGGTCCGGCGGCTGCTCCTCTAATCAGGAGCGCGTGCTTTTTTTATTGGATTTTCGAGCATTTCGCACATTTTCTCACAAGAATTTGATTTACTATCCGACGGCCTCCCCCTCCCCATCCTCCCGCTCCATGGCCCTCGGCCTTCAGCTCTCAACCCGAGCCGACTGCGGTTTAGGGTTTGCGGGCCTGTGCCGTGGGTCTCCGAGGAATTCGGCGAGGATTTTAATATTGTCAAAACACTGGGAGTGTGTGAAAGGAGGGCGGTGGAGGAGGAGGAAGTGGGGAAGGGTGTGGAGAGAAGAAAGTGGAGAAGGAATTAGGGAAGGATGTGGAGAAAATCGCGATAGTGGAGGCGGGAAGGAAGCCGAGGAGTGGAGGACAAGCGTGGAAGAATGAAAAGATCACATTACAGCAAGGCGGAGGCGCCAAAGACTTCGAGAGGAGACTCCAAGGAGGAGAGGAGGGAAAATCGAGAATCTCGTGGTCATCCTTATTCAATTCCTTTGAATAAAATATCCCAGAACTCCTTGGTATGGACGGCCTGATTGTGGTGGATAAAAAAAGGGGGGGAAAAGGAAAGAAGGAAAGAAAAAAACCTTCTCTATTGGAAAATTCCCCTCCTTAGAGTGTCATCGTCATTTAATTATCCGTAAACGTTTGCGCTACTCATCCTCCTCTCTCTCTCTCTCTCTCTCTCTCTCTCTCCCACCCGCACACTCGTATTGTATCGATAACGGACATAATTTATTTGATTTCTTTCCTGGGGATTCTCGACTCAGTTCGGTTCGGTTGGGTCCGGGCCCAGAAGGACGAAAATGTCGTCCATATGTTTTGAGAGCCAGTCAATTGCTGGCTCCCCGGGGGCGGGAGCGGGGCAGGACAACCACTAAGTGGGTGGATTTTAATGGCTCGTCCCGTCATCGATGACCGACTCCGCTCTCACTCACTCACTCCCTCCCGCCCTTTGTGGTCCGGGAGGTCCTGTGATCCATTACGATGTTGGGCTTCCTTTTACTCTGGTCCGTCCTGCCTTGGCCTCTCCTGCCCTGGTCGCTCCTCCCTTCCCCTGCCCTGTCCGCCGTCCCTCCGTCTGTCGTCGTTTTTCCGTCTTCGTCCCCAACCTCGTTGGTCGTGTTTCGTCCGTGGCTTCGGGGTGCTGAACTTCAACTTTTGGCTCGATGACGTCTTCTTCGTCCCAGGCCCCCAGGTCACTCCCATCTGCTCCCTCGTCACGGTCACTTCCAGCTTCCCAGCCTCCCGCCCTGAGCCATCCGTAGCCGTGGCCAACGACGGACTCGGTTCCTCGGCGTTCAAATAAATTTTCAATCAGTAAATTGATAACGTGAAGTCTTCATTGCCGACGATTGGTCACGGTCGTCGGCGGCACGTAATTTACTTAAGAGCCCACGACGACGACCACGACGACGTGATGGCGATGACAACGAGGACGCAGATGATGATGACGATGGTGGTGGGGACTCGGGAGATGATGCTGGAGACGCTGACGATGATGGCCAAGGCCCTTACGATGATGATGAGCCAACCACGGCCTCGTTGGATCCCGGGATCCCGGCCTAGGGATTTCGGGAAAACTGCATTCGTCAACCCCGAACAGGATCCGCACAAGGACGACGGGATTCAATGCACTCTCCAAGCAAAGCAGGGGCAGAGAAGGGTCGGGAGAGAGGCTCCAGAGAGCCCGCTCCCGCAAGCCCCAAAGGGCGGCCGCAGTCGGCGCGAATCCGGCACGCGGGCTGCACAAACACAAAGCGAGTCGTAATTAAAATATTGATAACCAATCAGAAAAACTCATCCGCCCGCTCGACTTCAAACGACTGCAACGCCTCGAGCTCTGAAGGGCAGGCAGACAGGGGGAGGGAGTGATGCATGTGAGTGAGAGGCAGGCAGACAGAGAGACGGGGGGAGAGAGAGACAGACAGACAGACAGACAGGTGAGGCCGATTTCAATTGCATCAAATATTTGCACTCGTGAGATGCAAATTTGCAAATTGCTAAATTGAAATGCGTTTCGAGGCCCCGTTGAATGGACGGGTGCGAGGCTCGATGAAACGATGTATGTGGGAGGCTGGTTGGCTGGTTGGACGGATGGATTGATGACTGGATGGATCGATGGCTGGTTGGTAGGGCTGTGAGTGCTGTGAGTGCTGGAGCGTTATTGGTTTACTTCATAAATGCATGCAGCGTGCACTCAATCACATGTCGTCGCAGTCGATGTTGAGTCGCTGTCGTTGTCGTTGTTGTCATCGACGTCGCCGACTGACTCCACCTCCTGCTCCCTCACCCCCGAGAGGCTGTTGGGACCAAGTGCTCCACGCCGACTCCGCTCCACGACCCACCGCGCCCACCCCTTGCCCGTCGCTCTCAAAGCGAGATGAAAACAAAACCCGATGCCATTGATATTTCGTTCGCACCTCCGTCGGCCCCGCCTCCGGCCCGTGTCCGGAACTCACATACCGGAGGCCGGAAACCGGCAGCCGGCTGTCGTCGGGTGCCGGATGCCGCACAGCGCCGCCGCCATTTTATTGCATCGAATCAACGCTCTGCATGTCGAATGGAATTTTGATTAATAAAGTGCTCAAAATTCTTTGTGCCCAGGATGGGACGCAAAGCGAGGGCAGTGGGGAGCTGGCGAAAGGCGGATGGGAGGTGGAGGAGGAGCAGGAGCGGGGTTCGATTTGGCTTTCATCGATCGCGGGCGGCGGGGAGGGGCTCGGGCTCGGGCTCGGGCTCGGTTTGTTGCATCGAAGTGTGGTTCGGTGCTCACTTCGTCGGCGTCGTCGGGGCTCGGCTTCGTTTATGGAAATTTTGCAGCGGCTGCGGCTCTCGTGGGCCGAAAGCAATTTCCGTCGTCAAAGGATCAGCTCCTTCAAAGAGATCAAAGTGAGAGGATTCTCTCGTCGTCCTCCTCCTCCTTCTCCTCCGCGCTCTTCTCCCCAGGGAATCCTCAATCCTTAATTGCATTAGACACAGAGCGAGAGCGAGAGCGAGCTGGATCGTGGTAACAATCGTTGTCATTTCGTTATTAAACTCGAATCTCCTTAATATTTTAATCCCTCATTCAGGCAGCTCCTCCTTTCATTCGCCGGTAATTGTCCATTTGTTCTTCTCTCTCCCCCGTCCTCTCTGCCATTTTCTCCTCAGGCTTCGCATTGCAATCTGGCTCAGCACATCGTCGAGTTTTCGCATAATTTCTCGTCGACGTATTAAATAAATTAATCACCGAGATATCGATCAGTGTACGACGTGTTTGCTTGGTTCGCCTTCGGCCGCCCTGCTCCGGTTTCGCCGGAAATGAACTCGTCCTTATTGTCGAATATCCTGTTCCTGCACCGCTTCCTGTTCCTGTCCGTGTTCCGCAAAATCAATGCAATCTGCCGGGAGCCGGAGTTCGGGGTCCGGAGTCCTTCACCGCAATTAGTTCGAGGTTCCGGTGATGCCGTGCGATGCGAGCCTCGAGCCAACTGAGGACGAGGCGGAGGAGATCAAGAGAGGAGCCGACAGACAGACAGACAGACAGACAGACAGGTGGGACGGACAGACAGGTGGGCCGTGGATAGACATGGGCTGCAACCGGAGGAATATCCTGCGCAATTTCGCTGCGTTTCCCGTTACGGATGCCGAGCGGAAATGGCCATGGCAACGACGTCCTCGCAGCGGACGCGGCAGCCGCCGAGGGAGCGGGGAGGGGGAGAGGAGGGAGGGAGGGAGGTAGGGGGGACTCGAGGCTCCGGCGAAATATTAACCTGTGCCTGCGCCTATTTAGCTTGAACGAAATTGCGAAATGAAATAATTCAATGAGTCTTGATTAAATTATCATGATGTCGAGGAGGCTGCCAACGACGGCAGCACGGCTGCTGTTGTTCTTGTTGTTGCTGTTGTTGTTGTTGTTTTCGTCCTGTTAATGACTCCTACTACATGCAGCCCAGAGATGTTGTTGTTGCTGTTGTTGTTGTTTCGTCGTCGATGTTGTTCCAGCTGATGAGCCTCGGCCGTGTGGGCGAGCGACGAAGGCTTTGGCTCGGTGGATGGGAGGCAGGATGATTTGTTGTTGCTGTTGTTGTTGAGTTGGTGGGCGTTGTCGTTGTTGCTCTAGCTGTTGTTGTTGTTGTCGTTGTTGTTGCACTTGCTGTTGTTGTCGTTGCCAACGGCTCGTTTTTACCGCTTTTGCCGCTGCAATGGCGATGGCGATGACGACGACGACGACGATAATGATTGTTGGCGACGCCTGACGATGATTATGTTGCTGATGAGCACGATGTTTGTGTTGATGTGGATGTTGCCGTGTTTGTTGTTGAAGATGTTGTTGATGTTGCTGGCGACCGTAACAATGACAGTCGTCTTGTTGTTGCAGCTGCTGCGGGACGGCCGTTGATGGGACGGACGATGGTGGGACGGACGACCGTGTGTGTGACGACGATGGTGTGTGTGACGATGGTGTTGTTGTTGTTATTGGTGTTCGTTGACGATGACGATGACGATGACGATGACAGCTGCGTTGGTGTTGTTGATGAAATAACAAACCGGTATTAATTTGATTTAAGCTGCGAGACATTTTCCTGTTGTTGCTCCTGTTGCCATCGCCATCGTTGTCCCTACTCTTGTGTTGTTCTTGTTCTTGCTCTAGTTGTTGTCGTTGTTCTTCTTGTTGCTGTTGTTCTTGTTGTTGTTGCTGTTGTCCCTGCCTTTAGGGGCTGTTCTTTGTCTTTGCTCTTGTTGTCATTTTCGCCCCTTGCTGCTTGTCGAGCTTTTGATGGCTTTTCCTTTGTATTGCACTCGATATTAATTTAGCTCAGCAGCAGCAACAACAACAACACCTGTACAATAACAAAATATAGAACAACAACGAAATGCCAAACAACAATAACAACAACAACAACAACACGAGAATCTCTTTCGGCAACTCAACAAACGGATGAAACAAACTCATTTTCCGGTTATTTCATAAAGTTCGCTCTTCATTCAATTAAAGTGGGAAGGGAATGGGCGTGGGGGGGAATTGGAAAATGAGGGATTAGAAAACGGGAGATTATGCGGACTTTGATGTCCTCGGAAGGGCCTCGTGAAGTCCTTGTTTCGTTTTGAAACGAGTCGCTTTCAATTGCTTTCGAGGCCTCGTCCGTCCGCAAATCGAATCCTCTTCTTCGTCGGCTCTCGAAGCGATTTCCTCCATCTCCCCCTCATCCTCATTTTCCTCTCTCCCTCCCTCTCTCCCTCACACTTACTCCTCGTGTGGCCTCGCTCGACCTCCTTCAGAGTCTCCGCACTCGAAGTTCGATTCGCTCGAGAGCTTCTTTATTTCCAATCACATCGCCTTGTTGTTGCTCCAACTGTGTAATAACCTGTCTCAATTGTTTGTTGTTGTTGTTGTTCTTCTTCGTTTTGTTATTTTTGTAATCATAGTTGTTTTTGCTGTTGCACCTCAAGTGCTTGACATTTCACTAAAAATTCACATGCAAATTCTTCACATTTCCTTCGGCATCTTCGGCGATGTGAAGTAAAAAACCAATAACAACAACTACAAGCACAACAACAATTACAATGATGACATCAGCAACAACAACATCGATGATGAAAACAACAAAAACAACACTTAACTTGAGTAGTTGCATCGCATGAAATGTTTGCGCAATAAAATTGTTTAATCTCCATCTGCACCTGAAGCACCTGAAGTTGAGGCAGAGGCAGGTGGCGCTGGCGGTGGAGTGAGAGAGAGGGAGGGGGAGGGGGAGAGAAGGACAATGTGTGAGAGAGATGGGTGATGATTGCGACATAGTAGTCGGAGTAAAAACAGAGTATGTGGAGAAGAAATGAGGAAAAAATCCTCCATATGCTCCATGTGTCTGAAACCTCAGTCGGCTTTTAATTTTCTCCCCACTCATTATTACTGCGATTTCCCTCCTCTCCCTCCGCTTTTCCTCGCTCTCCTCCTCCGCTCTCACGGCCTCCCTATCGGCCTCCTTCTTGGCTTGAGAGGTCCTCCGACTATTAACGCTTTGTTATGGGAATTAAAAGCAATTCGCAATTTGAAATTCTATTTGGAATGCAACAAAAGTTTATTCAAAAATTATGCAAAAATTGTCCCTAATAATTTCCGCTCAATAAACTCACTCAATGCCCCAGCGATGGACTCGTGGGCGGAGGCAGAAGAGGAAGAGGAAGAGAAGGAGAGGAAAAGAGTGGACGAGGAGGAGGCAGAGGTTGAGGATTTTTGCCGGCCGGAGGATTTCTTGTTTTCCATCTCGTACGACCCGATTAAACGCAGTAAAACGGACCACATTAAAAAATCTACCCGCTGCCACACTGAGAGAAATCAGAGGAGCTCGAGCCAGGAATGGAAGAACCCTGCCAAGTGGTGGGGAACCAAGTAGCAGGGATGGAGAAGCAAATACCAGGGATCCAGCAGTCGGACCTGGGACAGAGAAGGCGAGTCTGAGGCCGAGAAACCCGAATCAGGGATGGAGAAACTCGAAGCAGGGATGGAGAAGCTCGACTTAGAGGCCGGGAACCCGAGCCAGGGATGGAGAAGCTCGAGCCAGACACCGAGAACTCGCACCAGGGCGGCCGACACCCCAACCCAAGGCAGTTCAAAGAATTGTTCCCAATGATGATATTCATTTGAATTTGACTTCCGAGCGAGAGGACCGGACCGAAAACAGGGACCTGCCGTCGTCTGCCTCTGGCTTATTACACTGGGCGAATCGCTCTGGCGGAAGTCGTGCACGAAATTAACTCTTAAATAAATCGCATTTTCGCTCCCGATGGAAATTTTTCTCCCAGGCGAGGCGAGGCGAGGCGACGAAGAACAGAACAACAAAAAGGGTCCAGTGGAATATTTATCACAGGACGAGAGCTCATAATTTCCCGCTGAAAATAAATTCCACTCCACTCGATGTCGCCTTCGAATTTATCATCTTTTGACAATTCGCTATCGCACGCGCAGAGGGAGCGAGAGAGAGAGAGGGAGAGAGGGAGGGAGAGGAGGAGGAGACGCGTTTGGCATGCCTTGAAAAATTATGCAAATTCATGCAGGACCCGCAGCCCTCGCCGCGGTCCGCCTCGTCCTTGCCGTCGCCGCCGTCCTGCTCGATTCAAATGCTTCCGTCACTTTTGACTGTTCACTGCGATTTGCAAAGGATTCGCCTGCCGGCGACCCCGCGTGGTGTTGTTGTTGTTGTTGCTGCTGTTGTTGTTGCCCGGGTCGCCTTTGTGCGCTCAAGGACTCGGCGAGCTGCTCCATAACTAATGGCAGGACTAAACGATTTGATGGACCAGAAAAATGATGACTACTTCGCCCTCTCGCTCACTCACCCACCCACCCACGCCCTCTCTCCCTCTCGCCGTCTGCATTTATTTCTCTATTAGTTTTTATCCCTCGTCCTCCTCCCCCTCCTCCTCCCCCTCCTCCTCCCTCGCCTTCGCGAGTCCTTCTTCGAAGCCTGGGCTTCGACTCCGACTCCGAGTTCGACGGCGGTTGTGCGGGTCGCGTCGGCATCGGCGAGGGGCCGGAGGGTGCGGGGGGTCAGGGGTTGGGGTCGTTCGATCGTAAAAAGTTGTTGCCTTTCGCTCGGTGTCAGCCCGGCTGGGTTGGGTTGGGTTGGGTCGGGTTTGGTTCCGATTTTGGTTTGGTTGGCGATGCCAGCGTATGGAAGTGTGTGTGTGGGAGTGTGTGTTTATGTGTGTTTGCGTCCGTGTGTGACGGTGATGCCATTTTGGCCGCCGACATGTTGTGGTGGGCGAATCTTCCTCTTCTTCTTCCTTATAGTTTTCGCAACCTCCTCTTTTTCTTCCTCCCCACTTTCCTCCTGCTTCTACTCCTTTGGCTTTTCCGCTATCCTCTTCACTTCTTCTTCTTCTTTTCCCCATTCTCCTCTTCCCATTCTTTCTTTCGCCCCCTCCCCAACTCCTTGGCCTCTTCCCTTCCCTTCCCATTCCTTCCGCTTCCTGCCCTTATGTTGTCAGTTTTTCTCCCATTGGTTCCCGATCCTGTTGTTGTAGCTGCCACTATTTGTTGTTGTTGTTGTTATAATGGCAGTGACAGTCGTTTGCCGTTGTTTTCGTTTTTTTTTGTTGGTTCTTGTTGTTGCTGCTTCCATTGTTGACAATGTGATCAGCATTTAACGTTTGTCAAATCGGTTCAATGTCCTGGAAGATAATCTAATTTGGTCACTTATATGCGAGCACCAGCGACGACTTCTCCTCCCACTCTTTCTCCTTCTCCTTCCCCTCTTCCTCTTTTCTCCTCATCTCCCTCTGCCTCTGCCTCTCCTCCTGGCCCGTCGAACATCATTCGCTATTAACTTTCCAACTTCTCTCCGCAGTTTGCATCCCATTTGAAAGAGTTACACGGCGAGAAATTTCTAAATTTCGCGAATTTCCATCGACTAAAACGTTTTGAGAATTTTAACGGGAAATCGCCATCAGGTTCTTTAGTCGGAAATGTTAATTTTAGTTATAAGATTTTGGGAATGAGAATCTGGGAAAGAAGATTTTGGGAGTACAAATTTTGAGAACACAATTTTGAGAACACAATTTTCGAAATAAAAACTTGTCGTAGAAATAGAGGTTTTGATACGAAACACTAAACTCAATCGCCCTTTCCCCCTCTCTCTCGCTCTTGCAGGTATGGTTCCAGAACCGGCGCGCCAAGTGGCGCAAGACCGAGAAGTGCTGGGGCCGCAGCACGATCATGGCCGAGTACGGGCTCTACGGGGCGATGGTGCGGCACTCGCTGCCCCTGCCCGAGACGATCATCAAGTCGGCCAAGGAGAACGACTCGGTGGCGCCGTGGCTTCTAGGTATGGACCAGAAAAGTAAATGCAACATTGTATCGACTGCCTCTAATTATCTATATTGTCCGAAAGCATCGTTCATTGATTTAGTATTTTTGAAATTGTTGCTTTATCTTCAATTATTTAGTGTTTAATTTTCGAAGATTTTTTATTTTATAAATTTAATATTCGATGGTTTTTCCATTTTTAATTTTCGAGGATTTTTAATAACCAAAATTAAAAATTAAATTTTCAAAATTTTCAAAGTTGCTTGATTTAAAAATGTTCGGTTTTCAAAATTTTCCAAGACTCCAAATCATGAATTTTTTTAACCCGTCGTCCTTGGGAGCAACCACTGAGCCAAACCTCAAGTCGCCCTTCATCCGCTTCCGAGGCCCGCCCGGGCGACGACCGCAAGAGCGGCAACGAGGATGACTTTGCGGATTAGCGCCGGGTGCCGAGGGGTGGAAGTGGCAGGGTCGAGACGCGGGGAGGGAGGGAGGGCGAGCGAGATACCAAAGGGAGAACCGGCTCGTGGTGGCTGCGATGGCGGGGTTGGGGGCGACGATAATCGAGTCATAAACGGAAAACAATTCCCGGGCTTAGAGTCCTTTATTGCATCAATAGTTGTCGCCGTCACAATCGTCGTCGTTGTCTTCGCAAGCGAAGGGGCGGGCGACGGGACGAAGAGGGTGCGAATTTCCCTCTGCCTCTGCCCCTGCCCTCTCATGGTCCCCTGATCCCTTGTCCACTTGCGTCGGAAGGAGGCGGGCAGGCTTAGCTCGGGATTAAGTGATCGCCGCGAAATTAACTGTGGACCGAGTCGGCGCGTCTCGGCTTTGGCTCTTGATGAATGGGCTCAAATTAATTTCGAGGGCCCATCCAAAGTGGGCCGAGGAGCGAAAAAAAGTCCGGGAGAGAAACGAGGGATCGAAACAAGGAGCGGGACCAGGCACGAGCGCCAAGTCCCGGACGCGGGCCCGGACCCGGACCCGGCCGAGGACGCGACATATGGTCCCGGGACAGGGATTTCGTTTTATTAAAAGTAGCCTCGAAATTGCGACCAGCCGGGCCTCGAGTGCCGGGGAATCCCACCGAGGGCTTAAAAAACGCTTAAAACTGACAAAAATTCAGATGCTCCGAGGGCCATTGTTCGGGAGATAGGGTTCACTTCTTGTTGTCGGAGTTTTTCTAAGTGACAACAGCGTTAGGGGCTTCGGCTTAAAACGCGCCGCCAACAGGTGGCGAGTGACAGGCGGAGGGGTGGAAAAAGTCGGTGGAGGCTGCGGAATGAAATGAGCAGAAGGTTCTCGAGTGACTGCGAGGGCTTCGGAAGGCTTAGCGAATCCGATGAGGTCCGGTTTTTGTCGACTTTTGCTCGATTCAAATTAGTTGATTTGTTGAAAATGTCACGACGACCGAAGGACGGGGTTTTAAATGCGATTGAAATTCAATAGGAGGGCTTTTTTTAATGTAGAGGTTTTGAAGCAAGAACACGAACAAGTTCTTTTTATAGATTAGTGGATTTTTATTATTAGTATAAAATGAGGAGTTTTGGTTTTTTTTTTTTGCTTTTCTATTAGTGAAAACGATTTAAATTAATCAAAATCGTCACCTTCTCTCCTTCTACCTTGATTTATTTTCTCTTCTACTCAATTTATCCTGTAGTTAATCCGATATTTAATCTCTTTTTTTACAAATTCTTTCTCTTCTCAAATGCTCTTCTATTTAAGTCAATTTATTTTCTTTGTACCTCGATTTTTTCTCCTTTTCATCTCGATTTCTTCTCCTGTTCGATTTCTCCCTCTCGACTTCTTCTCTTTCTAACTTGGTTTCCTCTCCTCGCCCCGCCCAGGCATGCACCGCAAGTCGCTCGAGGCCCAGGAGGCGCTGCGCGACGACTCCGGCCTCAGCGACCACGACCACGACCAGGACCACGATCACGAGGACTCCGGCTCCGGCTCGAAGTCGAACGACGACGGCTCGCGGCGCCGCCTCTCGTCCTCCACCGAGTCGCTGAACGTGGTCAGCGCGTCGCCGCATCCGCGCAGCTGCTCGGCGGCCACCACGGCCTCAGCCTCGACCTCGGCCTCGGCCTCGACGTCGTTGTCCACGTCGCCGCCCGCGGCCCTCAACACGCACATCGACCTGAGCAGCCCGATCGTTGTCGCCGGCGGTGGCCCCCAACAGCAACAACAATTTCACGCGAGGCAACAACAACAGCACCTGTACGCGCCGGCCCCGCCCGCGCCACAGCCACAGCCCTCGTATCACCCGCTGCTGGACGCGGCCAACGCCAGCGCCGCCTGCAGCAAAGACCTGCACCTGATCATGAACAGCGCAGTGGCAGCGGCGGCGGCAGCGGCAGCAGCAGCGGCCGTGCAGCATCCGGGCCATCTAGGCAGTGGTGGCGGAGGAGGAGCGGGCGTCGCGGGAGGCGGATACCATTTGGAGCAGGATCCGGACGCCTTCAGGTGGGTGATGAACCACGGTCACGACAACAATCACCAGAACAACGTGCAGGCGCTCTACGATCCCGAGAGCTTCTCCGCCGCCCTACGGTGAATTGATTGATAGATTCCCCCCTAAATATATTCTGGATTAGTCGTACTTATTTTTATTAGGTTGAGATCACACGGAACTGGCGAAGCGAATTTTAATTTTTGGCGACGAGTGGCAAAAAATCGTGTTCACAGCGAGGAACGAGTTCGCGAATTCCGTTCACGCCGAGAACGTGTTGCAACAACAACAATGGGATTTGTTTTTCGTTGGTTTTACTCGCTGCATTTCCTATTCGCTCATGTTCCACATTGCTCGTGATTCGCTTCGCTTTTCGCATCGTAGGTTCGGTGTGATCACGGTCTTGGTCTTCTAGTAGTCTTACACTCGCTCCAGATGAGTCTTCCACTCACTTTAGGCTCTCCTTCGACTCATCCTAAACTTGCCTCAGACTCTGAACAGGAGAGCAGAATTTTGACACCATAATATAGTCATCTCTCTCTCTCATTCACAGGAATAACTCGATCGCCTGCCTGCGCGCCAAGGCCCAGGAGCACCAGGCGCGACTTCTGAACAGCGGACTCTTCCTGCAGGTCCGCTCGCTGGCCGGACTCCAGGCGCAGCCTCCGCCACAACCGCCGCCGCCTTTGGCGCACAGCAACAATAACAACATCAACAATAACAACAACTGCATTAACCACAACTCCAATTACAACAACAACAGCTATAGCTCAACTTACAACAACAGCAACGATTGTGATTTGAAGTCGACCGACCTCAGCGTCGACTTTGCACTCGGCAGAGGACGCCTCGCAGCAGCAGCAGCAGCAGCAGCTGCGACGTTGGGAGCTCAACCGGATGTGACGTCACCGATGAATATGTGCAACAACAATAACAACAACAGTAGTTTTTATTCATCACAGCAACAACAAATCAAGGTAGAGCCGCTCCCGAGCGTCGTGTGTGACATCGGGAGATGAGGAAACGACGAGAGAAAATAAATCGAAGAGATTGACCGAATTTATATTGCATATATTTTAGAATTATAGAGTTTATGAGTATTTTGTAATTTCAAGCAATGCGATTAAACGTAGAGACTTAAGAAACGATCGAATGGCAATCATGATATCTCGAAGAATTTGCTTTTACTGATCTCTGTCACTCCTTTTATGGAGTCTATATACTTATTGTAAAATTAAAGTTTAAAATTTAAATCCCAAAATTTTTTAATATTATTTCAAAAGACAATATTTTTAACCAAATAAAAAGTAGATTTAAGAAAATTTCGTTGGGTTTCACTGTGAAATCAAATATATTTCTCGCATGTAAGCTGACACTCTCTGCGAGAAAATGTCATAATTCAGTTTTCTCTTAGCACTTGCCTGAAAGTAGGCAAAAATATCATCGTCGGTACAGCAGCTCAACACTCCGAATATTTCATAGCAGCTTGCGATATCTTCGAAGGAGTCGCACATGAACTGTTTAGCATATGCACGAACCGTGGCACGAATCGAGAACTCGCTATAATATGAATTGAACTCGTTTCTTCGAACGTCAACAGCTGGAACACGTCAGTCGTTGATTCGGGCTTCTAGAAGAAACAAACAACAAACGCCGGCTGGAAAACACCAAAGATTATCTTTGGAAACCCATTTCAGAGGATGCTGCTCCACCAAGTGCTGCTGTTTCTGGGCGTGCTCTCGCTGGCCTCGTGTGGCCCCGAGGAAGACGAGGGTGTGCGCTACGCCAACCGCTGCGAGACGTGCAAAATCCTGGCCACCGAGTTGCAGGAGCGTCTCAAGGAGACCGGGAAGTCACACGACGTCATCGAGATCGGGTAAGTGCGGGCGTTGCATCCGGTGTGAACTCGCACCAATGTCGATTCCCATTCCAGCTACTCCCTGGACGACGTGAAGCCGAAGAAGCGCACGGAGTACCGGCGCAGCGAGCTGCGTCTGCTGGAGTCGCTGGAGAACGTCTGCGATCGCGTGCTCGAGTACAACCTGCACAAGGAGCGCACGGACAGCACCCGCTTCGCCAAGGGCATGTCGCAGACCTTCAAGGCCCTGCACGGCCTGGTCGACAAGGGCGTCAAGGTGGACCTGGGCATTCCCTACGAGCTGTGGGACAAGCCGCCCGTGGAGGTCACCCAGATGAAGACACAGTGCGAAGACCTGCTGGAGCAGTACGAGGACACGATCTCCGACTGGTATTTCAAACTGCAGGACGACAAGACGCTGATCGCCCATCTGTGCGAGGACCAGGTGCTGGCCGAGGACGACCGCAAGTGTCTGGAGGAGCAGCTGCCACCACTGGAACTGGAGGAGGAGAAGCGCGAAGACGACGCTGGTGCCAAAAAGAAGACGAAGACGTCGTCCAAGCGAGCGAAAGGCGACAACGAGGAACTGTGAGTGGACATCTGGTCCGGTCCGGTCGGAACGAACAAACGAGATTAGAACTCCGTTCTAGAGCTGCAAGTAGTTCACTCTGGAATCGATTCTCTTCCATTAGATTTAGATAGAAACCAAAAGAACATATATTATTCCTATCACATTGATTATTCCGTATTGTTTTAGTCTAAGAAAATATATTATTTAATGTTTTCAAAGTACAAAAAATGTAATCGTCATGTTAACGACAAACTTCTATCATTGTATACATGTATTTTGTCATTTCTGTGTTGTTCCAAATTTTCATTCAATAAAGTTAAAAGTCTGAATTGAATTCTGAACAGGAATCACGATCACGAACACCATGATAGATCTCCTTTTATATAAATTTATTGAAACTAAATCGAATAAACTTATCATGGTAAAAATTTCACATTTCATTTACAAGAATTTACAACAGTAAGAATGAGTGAGAAAATATACAAATAAAAATATAAAACAAAATACAATACAACGTAGTCTGAAACTTAAAACATGATGGCCGCCGGACCCACCACCCACCATTCACAAGACGTACACAAACGTCCAGAAGAACACGTTGAAGACCAGGAAGGACAGCGGGAACAGGGCCCTGGCCTTGCTGTCGATCCACATCGAGATCTCCTGGGGCGTCAGCGTGGTCCAGTTGTGCCGCTCCGGGTCGTCCTCCACCGAGCCGATGTCCAGTTTCCCGCCCTGAGAGCTGCGGTCGGCGAAGCTGAAGCTCGTCACCTTCGAGTCGGTGTCCAGCGCCTGACCCTCGGTGATTGTGGTGATCGGAATGTTGTGAACCGTGAGATAGTTGTTGAACTTGGGTGCGCCCGAAAGACTCAACGACTCGGCGCCGCCGCCCCCGAGGGCGGAGAACGAGCTGGAGCGGGCCATGGCGCGGCGCGAGAGACGTGGCGAGATCGTCGACTTGAGGATGTGCTTGCTGCTGATCTTCTTGACGTCGACGTTGCGCTTGCGCCGCCAGATAGTGTTGACGAAAGCAAACTCCAGCAGGCTGCCGAAGATGAAGAGCGTGCAGCCCAGGAACCACACCTCGGAGACCTTGATGTAGCTGACCTTGGGCAGGGTCTTGCCCTGGGCCGAGGCCAGCGTGATGAAGGTCAGCATCGTGCTGGTGCCGAGCATGATCCGCGGCGGAGCCTGGTCGGCCTGCAGCCAGAAGGAGACCCACGAGATGCCCACAATCAGCATCGAGGGCAAGAAGTAGTCCATCAGATAGAAGCCGACCTCGCGCGTCAAGTGGACCGTGAACGACAGCGAGCTGTAGTTGCCGGCGAAGGCCCCGTGGCGCAGATCGTTTAGATCGGCATTGATGACGGTCTCGTTCGACCAGGCCTTCTGCAGGACGTACTCGGTAAGGTGGAGGGCCGGGTCGAAGGTGATCGGGCGCTTCTGCTCCCAGTGCAGGATCAGCTCCGAGGTGTTGTACATCCAGCTCTCGAGGATCGTCGAGCAGTGCTGCTCGTCGAAGGGGAACTTCTGCAGGTTCATCCAGCAGTAGAGCGTGGCCTTGATGCGCGTCGAGATGATGACCGTGCCGTCGGGCGAGATCGAGGTGAGGATGTCCTTCTCCGTGGTGCCTGTGAGTGTGGAGTGAGATTAAATATGTTTGAACAATTTTGTGAGCTTACCCAGGATGCTGGAGTCGCGCTCGTTGGCCAGGAAGATGTGCGGCACCCAGAGGTTGTCGCGCAGCTGCTTCTCGCCGAGGATCGGCTGCTGGCGCTTTGGCGCCACCTTGCGGAACATGAGGCGCGGGTCGAGGAAGCGCAACTGCAACAGAGCGTGGATCTTGAACTGGAGGTCGTGCGCCTCGAGGTTCTGCATGAAGTAGATGTAGGCGCGCACGTAGACGTCAACGGGCAGGCGGGCGCCGCGGTCCGAGTAGGTGATCGGTCGCTCCAGGTGGTCGTAGCGGCAGCCGTGCGTGAGGCGCTGCAGCAGCTGCGTCTGCGACAGGCTGTCGGCGTCGTCCAGCGTAGGGCAGTCGGAGTCACCGTTCGCGTGAGCAGGGCGCGATTGCAGGAGCAGACCACAGTCCATCAGCAGGACTGTGACCAGGACGATGTGCTGCTTGCAAGCAACCATTTTTCAAGACCAGAAGTAGGCAGCAAAGTGGAGAGAAGCCGGCACGATGGGATCGACTATGCGGCGGTCGAGGTGCCTTTTAAAACTGCTGTGGCACTTGCAATTGCAGTCTGCTTGGAATGGCTGCCTGACATAACGGTTCAATCGCCACATATATCGACTTCTATGTAGATCCGTTTACATGTGTGAGTGGGTGAAACATGCAAATATATATAGTAGCAAAGAATAAGGAAAAAGTGACCAGTTGTGTATAACAGGAACTTCTGGCAGAAAATAAATAAAAATGAATTATGCCAATTATTTGGATATATAAATTGGATATATAATATAAATATACTACTTGATTTTACTGATTTACAAATTGCTGTAATATTCGTTACTTTTTGAAATATTTAGTTTTTGACAATCCTGATAATCCATCCCTGTCTTCGACCTAACCTCCATTGTGTTTTATACTTTAAGGAACAATCAGGAATAGTATTGAATTTAGGCAAAAATTAACAGAACGGAAACTCTAGCGCTAAATTTGTATTTATGTTTAAAATTCTTTAATAAGGATTTTCTGTTTTTAATTATATTTTAAATCCTCTATATGAACCACAAAACGATAAAATATGTACACAGTGAATATTTATTGCAAGTTGCCGACCAAAACCCGGCCGTAAAGAATCGTGTAAATCAAGATTTCCGTTTTTGAACGCACAGTTTACTTCAAAGTAATTATCATTTAAGGCCTCGCTTACACACGAACTGCTCGCCTCGTACGGGCTACTGGACCATGTCCAACTGTTGACCCCCAAAATGTGCAACCCAGCCGATCTGCGCGGCTTCCACACGCGCGACTACGTCCAGCAGTTGGAGAAGACATCGCACAAGGACGCGTCCACCTCCTCTGAAGAAGTCAGCGATCCGGAGACATCCGACGAATATGGATTGGGTGATTAGTCAAGATCAGGGGTCTTGTAGTTGTTATCTCTACTTTTTCTGTCGCAGGATTCGATTGTCCCACTTGGCCTGGTCTCAGTGACTACGTTCGTTGGATCGCTGGTGCTACGATGACGGCATGCGATGTCCTGTGCAAAAGTGCAGATCCCTCGGCAGTGACTGTCGTCAACTTGACTGGGGGATGGCATCATGCGCACCGTGATAAGGCCGGCGGCTACTGCTACGTGAACGACATTGTATTGGGCATTCTGGTGCTGAGAAAGCGCTTTCAACGTGTGCTTTACCTAGACTTGGATGTGCATCATGGTTGAACTGTTTTCCCTTCATAAAGTTTTGAAAATGTAACTTATTTGGTCGGCAGGTGATGGCGTTCAGGAGGCCTTCGAGACGACGAAGAGAGTCTTCACATTGTCATTCCATCAGCACGAATGCGGCTTTTATCCTGGCACTGGATCGGTCACTGACTGTGGCTTTGGTGTGGCAAAAGGGTATGCTGCCAACTTCCCATACCGAAGTGGTATAACGGGTGCGGTGTTTAGGAAGTATTTCAAAAGGTAATTTATAGGATTAGAGCACTCTTCAACTTCTTAAATCAACAATTTCTCAGAGTTACTAGACAAATTCTGGAACGCTATCAACCAGACGCCTGCGTAGTTCAATGTGGTGCCGATGCAATCGTCGGCGATCCGTTAGGTGGAACAAATTTGACGCCTTCCGATCTTATCGAATGCATTCAGATGATTTCGGACTGTAATCTGCCCACTATTCTGTTAGGTGGTGGCGGCTACCACTTTGCCAATGCGAGCCGTTATTGGACCTCACTGATGGGGGCGCTCTGTGGGCAGTCGCTTTCGGACGACATACCAGACGAGACGCCACACTTCTTACAGTATGGAGCTGACTATAGTCTGAATATTCAGGCGAAGAATGTGAAGGACACAAACTCTGAGGAGTACTTAGACAATTGTGCAAAGACTATAGAGGATAATCTTAATATGTATAAAGTGGCAGCCGTTTAGCTAGAATAAATGATAGAACTTTAGTTTGATTTTTTATAAACATAATTTAAAATTATTTATTTTATTAAACTTCTCACGTTATTCTTAAAATAGAAACTAAACCAGTATGGAGTATTTTAATTAAATATGGGTCAAAGTCTATACTTAATTTAATACAATATGATCCAGATTGTATTTCAAGAAACTATTTAAAAATCAGATGTCAGCAGATATAGGATATACTAAACCGGACACAACCTGGAGGACATGGTTGACAATGATTTATCGGCGTGCTTTAATATAAGTAATTATGAAATAAACATGGGAATAAAAACTGAATTTATGGGCTGCAAAAAGTATAATCACTTAAATTAAAATACTCTACAAATTTAGAAATACATTAGTTTAAAGAAAAACAGATTAATATGAATAACTTAAACTATTTCCATATCTAATGTTAGTCATTCGATTCCGTTCGTTTCAATTGTCGCCCGCCTGTGACGGGGGCGGCATCCGCGAGGTCGCGGAACCGGTTTTAAAGCGCTTGCTTGGCGAGGCACCACCCAGCTCTGACTTTATACGCGTCGGCGAAAGCAGGCTGGACCCCGCAGCACTGGCCGCCGCGGCTGCCGCTGCTGAAGCCGCCGACTGCACCGGGTCCTGCAGCCACCTGACCTGTGTGGCTGGGCCGTAGCCCTTTTCGTTACGCGCCGCAATGCGAAATATGATGGCCGGCTTGTTGGAGCAGTCCACGTGAGCAGCTGCCAGGGAGGTGTGCGACACCGTGCACTGATTGGCCGCACCGACATAGACGCGTACGAAGGCCAGCTGAGCTGGCATTCGCTGAGGTGATATTCCGGTAGCCTGCGCCTTCTCCTTGTCTTTCGCTGGCTTTACGGCCAAGTAGACGGAGTATTCGACAATTTCGTTGGAGCTCTGACACGTTGGTGGTGGCTCCCACGTGAGATGTGCACCTTCCGATGATTTAGAGATTTTGATGGCGGACGGAGCGCCGGGAAATCCGGGCAGGCAGGTTTTGAAACTGGAAATCTCGCTCCAATCGCTGGCGCCGCAAGAGTTGATGGCACGTAACCGGAAGCGATAGGCGGTGCCTGGCTCCAGGTTTATGCGCTGGAACTTGGCGAGGTCGGGCAATTGGTCGGAGGTGAGCTCTATCGAAGAAGACGACCAGTTGCGATTGTCAATGAAGTTTGTGACTGTCGTCGACAGACCCTGGAAGATGCCCACAGTGTGCCACTTGGCGTCTTCGGGGTCTACTACATGGTGCGGTGCTTTTGTGACGGGATCTGGCGTAGATTTGTGATGTTCGTTGCTTGCCTTATGGCCAGGTTTCTCGGAGTTCGATGCATTTTCTGAGACGGAAGACTGATGGCCAGAAACTGAGAGCGATTTCGAGTCATCTGACTCTTCGGATTTCGATGTGTCTGCAGTGAAGGTGTCGCCCTCTGTGGGTGCGCCGCCTGCAGCAACAGTTGTGCCAGCGGCAGTCGTCGTCTGAGCGTTGGGATCGGCGTCTTCGGTGTCCATTGGCGTGTGCCCAACATCGTTGGACGATAACTTTTCCGAATGCTCGGCTCCAGAGTCCTGCATGCTTTCGTCGTGTCTCGTCGCGGGGTCGCTCAAGGCGTCCATGTCTGGGGGTGATCAACAAGCAAACGATGAATAATTATATATTTTAACCAAACTCCCGAAAAAACGTTGGTTCACCGCTTTTTAGCTCGCAACAAATTTAAGACACTGATATCTGCACAAATTTCCACTATTCCGAAGCAATTTCTTTTATGCCCATGAAAAATTCCATACTTTTCATATAAATCGGAAAATTTTCGCCGCTCACTCCGAAAACGAGATGTCAAAAAACTATTTCGACATATTCTTTGTACGCCATTCGCGTCGAGCTGTCAAACAAGTGATATTTGAAGGCGTTGCCAACGCAAAATTCTGACATATCACACTACACGGAAAAAAACCGAAAAATTTGAAATGGAATCTTTTACAATAAGTAATGTGAAGCAAATACGGTATTACTGAAAAATAAAACAACAATTAATTAATTTTTTCAATTGATATTTATTTTTTTGTTTGTTTGAATTGATAATGATTTGCACTATTTATCTCTAATATTTTACATACTTTTCCACTAGCAACAATTTTTCAATATATACTTAACATGTACAATGTAGTATTCGGTATTCAGTTGAGAAGCCTGTACAAAATTCTCTATACTTCTTACAAAACTCGCGACTCTCGTAAAAAACTTACCATCAAATCAAACCAAAGTACACTTAGAGACTACGAGAATTATCTTTGAGTAAAATTGTTTACATCTATTGTTTACATGCTATTGTTTGTCTATTGTATTTAGTTATTATTCATGATGATCCTCGAACAACTTTATCTGCACGTTACATTCTATATCATTCCCCTATCACTCACATCGATCGACTTTATTATTTACACTTTTCATTATTCATTCATTATTATTCTTTCCAAAACTTACTGTCACTTTCAAAATTCACATTAGTATTCTCAAAAGTCATTACTATATTATATTTTTGAAAATTCATTATTATTAGTTTCTCAAAACACTCTTGATCTATCGTCCAATGTAAAGAATATGTATACAAATCAAATAAATCCCAAATCATGCACAAACTATAGCGGAATCGATCTCTCCGTATGAAGTAAACATTATAATAATCAATATATATATGTATATATATACGTATCTGTACAGTAAGTCATACAGTCTCGGATAACTCGGATAACCCAGGTGTTCAAATGCCGCCGGCGATATGTGAAAATTACAACAACTTAGGAGCTCTATATATCAGTCGTAGAGAAATATATATGTCTGTGTGTAGTATGTACATCTAGTGTGGGAATCCCCCCGCTGCCCTTAGATCGCGTCGATCTGCGTCTCCTGCGCCTCCAGCTCGGGCTCCTCGGCCAGCGTGTAGACGAGGCCCTTCAGCCCCAGGCCTCCCGCGTCCAGCGCGCTCGACGTGGTCGTCGTCGTCGTCGTCATCGGTGGCGGCTGCGGCGGCGACGTCATCGTCGTCATCGTGTTGAGGTTCTCCAGCAACGGACTGCTGGATGCATCGGGCATCAGGCTCAGGCCGAGGCCCATCGAGGTGAGCAGCGAGCTCGTGGTGGGCGTTGTGGCCGCCGAGCCCGAGCCGGAGCCGGAGCCGGCGCTGCCCAGCGACGCCATGTTGCTGAGCGGCAGGGGCAGGGGGCGGGGCGGGCCGCCATTGGGGTCCATGGTGAGGATGGGCACCAGCTCGTGGTTGACCACGTAGTCCTTCAGCGAGTGCATCTGGCCCATGTCGGGCTCCAGCTGGCCGCTGTAGACGAGCGAGGTAGGCGTGCCTGCAAATACAACCGAGTGAGAAGCGATTGACGAGGGACGAAGGAAGGTCGGGGTCCGCTCACCTGTCACCAGGGTCTCCTCGGTGGGGTGGCGCTGGTAGATGTTGCCGCCCTTCTCGTACTGTCAGGGCGGCGGCGGAGGCGGCGGCGCGGCCATGTAGAAGCCCGGCTCGGCCTCGCCCATGGCGTCCAGGCCGACGGAGCCCTTCTTGAACTCGACCACGATCTTGATCCGGTGCACGATCTCCTCGTGGATGACATTGAAGCACATCGCCGTCAGCGCCATGCCCGACATGATGTAGATGGAGCAGAACCACGTGGTCGTCGTCGACTCCTTGCGCAGCCCGGGCACCAGGTCGCCGAAGCCGATCGTCGAGAGGCTCATGAAGCAGAAGTAGATGCCGTCGAGCAGCGGCCAGCTCTCGAGCCGATAGAGGACGATCGCGCCGAACAGAATGTAGATGATCATCATAGAGAGGCAGAGCAGGATCGGCGCCAGGATGCTCAGGCCGTGCATCGAGCCGCGCGATTCGCTCGCGCTCAGCGAGTCGATGTCCGGCGGCGGCGGCTGCGGCTGGGGCGGGACGGACAGAGTGGGCGTGGTCGGCGCGTGCTTCTCGGGCGAATGGTAGCCGACGCCCGAGCGCACGTAGTAGGGCTCCTGCATGGCGGCCTGGTGCTTGCGCAGCTCCTCCTGCTGCCGCTTGCGCCGCATGCGGCGCTCCTTCTCGGCCATCCGCTTCTCGTCGTAGCAGCAGTAGCCGCAGTTCGAGCAGAGGCAGCAGCAGAGCGCCTTCGAGAAGACCTCGCGCGCCACCTTCGCCAGGATGCCGCCGGTGCTCGACAGGTAGATCAGCGTCAGCGGGATGCCGAGCATCGCGTAGGCGAGCGTCACCAGCCGGCCGAGCGTCGTCCGGGGCGCGATGTTGCCGTAGCCTAGTGAAAGAGACAAATAATATAAAATCATGTTAAAAAAAATATGTCGCCACTTGTTGGGAAAATACAAAAACAAACAACGACTTGAGTTCGAAAAATCGATCTAGTATTGGAAAGATTGCAAAAAATCGACGAGTGCCGAAAAACCATAAAAAAATCCTCCTGTCGAAAAAATAACAAAACATCCCCTAGTGTTGGGGTCTCTTGGAAGGCTGCAGAGGCTGGGGGGAGGTTGGAAAGTCTGCCATGAAAACCTTCTCCCACTTCCCCGCCCGGGTCGTGTGGATCCATCTCGTTGTCATTCTAATGGCTCTGGCGCTCCTCGTGCCCAGCGCAGCCGGTGGCACCCAGTGATTAGACGACAATATCGAGTCAGCAGAGGTTTCCGTTATTGCTCGGCATTTGAATGACAAACACCCTAATCTGGAAACCACCCACCCACCGGGGATCCTGCCAGGGCATGTCCTTGGCGCCGGGAGCCGACGCCACGACAATTGCGCTGACGGCACGACGCAATCTGCCCGAATTTATTTGTGCTAATTTTATTGAATTGTGAAGCCCCAGCAGGGACGGCAAGAGGTGGCCAGAGAGAGGGGCCAGAGAGAGGGGGAGCGGTGAGAGCGAGAAGCTCCACACAAGGTTCACAATTGAAAGGCGAACACGCCCGACCGACGTCTGTCGTGCTTCCTTCGGGCGCATAAAATGATAAAAATCCTCCCGAAAAAGTACTAAAACTCAGATCCTCCCATTCTCCCATCCTCCGCAGTCACCGCCCGGCGTTGCCACCAGATTGCGCTGCCATTGGCCCTTCCCTACGTCTGCCCTTCCCGTGTCTCCGTCGCAACACTCGCTCTGTTTGCCCACAATTCAATGAAGCTCCCGATGCGGCCGTTGCTACCTCTGTCACTCGGGCTTCCTTCATCTTTCGCTCCAGCTCTCTCTCTCTCTCTCCCTCTCACTCTCTCTCTCCTCACACTCTCTTTCTCTGCTCCGTTCTCTCCCTGAGCTCCACGACTGGGGGCTCAGCTCTGGCAGGTGGCAACGCCATGTCGCCCGCCAGGAAATCTACATATTTTATTGAAAGCCATCGATTGAAGGGACTTCGCATCGAATGGGGGTGGGAGGAGGAGTAGGAGGCAGTGCCAGTAGGAGGAGGCGGAGGCGGAGGAGGTGGGAGTGGCATCTCGATGGCTTTTCCAATCGTACAAATTGTGCGTTCCAAGCGGACCAACGGAGGGTGGGAGGAAGGGCCAAGGGAAGGAAGTCAGGAAGGAAGGAAGCAAAAAGTCAGCTGGGCAAAGGACAGATCGCAGTAAGGGAACGAGCGAGACGAGGACCACGAGGAGAAGGAGAGACCGGAGATGAGGAGCAGGACAAAGAGGAATCCAGGGAATGGAGCAGGAGGACGAGGATAGCGAGGCAAATGGCGATATGGACGAGGACAAGAGAATTCATTTCGCAGCTGGAGCTCCCCACGATGACTCCTGCGACGACGTCGACGACGCCTGTGCGTGAGCGGCGCAATTTTATTTATTAGCGAATTAAGTATACGAGGAATTCGGAAGACGACGACAACGACAAGGACGATGGCGCTGCCGACGCCTCCTCGCCTGCCCGGGCGACGAATGGAGATTTCGCGCTGATCCTGGCAGATTTCAAATATATTATTAAGATTTTATTTCATTGTTCTCTGCTCGTCCTTGCTCGCTGGCGGGCGGTGTTCGGTGGGCCTTTCTTTGATTGTTGTTGGGCGACGAGTGCTTATTACAGTTGTTGTTGCTGTTGTTGTTGTTGTTGTAGGGGAAGTTGTTAGCATACCGAGTGTCGTCGTCGTCGTCAATATCGGCCCCACTTTGTTGTCAAAGCCATAAACGCACAATTTATTGCGACCCGAGCGCCGAGCATCGAGCATCGAGCATCGAGTGCCGAGTGCGACCAGCACCAGCCGAGTGTTTTTCGCCCCCTCAAGTGTGCCAAGAGTCGACTCCAAACGCTGGCCCAACCTCCCTGCCTCAACCTCTGGTCTTCGACTGGTGACCAAAACCCACCCAACCCAACGGCCACCCTCTTTGGCCACTCACCGATCGTCGTCAGCACGGTCAGGGAGTAGAGGAAGGCCTTCGCGAAGTTCCACTCGTGCGGCTGGTGGTGCGAGTGATGGTGGCCCGGATGTCCTCGCCCGCCGTGTTGGTGCGAGAGCAGCAGCACCGCTTCCGTCGCTGGCCGATTGCCATTGGCCTGGCCCGTGCCATCGGCGTCCCCGTCCCCGTCCGTCTCCGCCTCGACGTCGCCGCCCTGCGACAGCTGCAGCAACGCATCCTCGTTCAGTCTCTTAACTAATTGGTCCTGGAATTTGGCGATCTCCAAGGCGGCTAATCTGGAGGGAAAGGAGAAAGAGAGGACGATGTGAGACGAATGGAGTGGCAAACGAAGGGAAGGCAGTAGATAATGTAACCATGGGAGTATGGGATCTTGTGTGGAAAGTGATGGGAAATGGGAAGAAAATCCACGCTATTGGTTCCATAATCAAGTCTAAGTCTCTTACTAACCTGGGTCAAACTCCTACTGCAGCTTCTCTAATATGTTGAAGCCTTCCCACCACTTCAAACTCCCTGTTTTCCACCTACCAACGGAAGACAAAGCCTCGAGTCCCAACCTCCCAGTCTCGTCGTCCCGTTCTCCCCATCCTCAATTCCTTTCACTCAACATTGTCGTTTTCCCCATTGTCTCTTTCTCACATTCACGCTCTTCTTGATGCTCCTTCCACTTGCTGCGACAATCTGTCTCCGTTCCGTTCTGTCTCTGTTGGCCGTCGTCAGTTGGGTTTCATTGAACTTTATGGTGAATAAATCATGGGTTCCCAAATGGAGCCGTAAAGTGAAATCCTTTCAAAACTCTCCGCATTTCGCAATCTCTGCTTTGGATATCGTGTTCGACGACGACGACAATGACGCCGATGGCAATCGATTCCCAAAATTACATCAACATCATCGATCGAGGGAGGTAAGGAAAGCAAAGGAAAGGAATGGTAAGTGCTGGAAGGCTTCGGAAAGAAAAGGAGGAGCGAGGGATGGCTACGGAAACGGGTAACTCACGTGACTTACTTTGTCCAATTCTCCTTGTACAGGATGTTCAGCGAGACCGTTATGTCCCAGATATTCTCAATCGTCCGCTGGCGCACGTCGTACGTATCCGCCGATAGCGCCAGCTGCGAGTCGCTCATGTCGAACTCCGGATTCCCGTCCGCCGACGAGGGGAACAATGACGATGACGACGATGATGAGGACGATGATGAGAAGGTCGATGATGATGAGGACGATGATGAGACGGCAGCCACTGTGCCATTGTCCAAATGATGCGGTTGGGTATGATAAATATTTCTGCCGCCACCACTCGAACTGGAGCTGGAGCTGGAGCTGGTGCCACTCCCACTGCCACCGGCGCCGGCGTGTCCTGCGACACGTTTGGTCGAGGCCAGCGTTCGCTGCTGGTGCAGCAGGGACGCCGAGTCTTCGCTCTCAATTGTCAGGAATATGAAAGAGCCTGCGAACGACAAAGGGAAATGAAGATAGATTATAGAGCGGGATCCAAGGGGGCGGGGTCGGTTGGTTTCGGTCTGGGTTTGTTATTTCCACTACAGAAGAATGCCGCCGGAGGACAATCGAGCGCGGGACGCGGAGCGAACGAGGGAGCGGGGGGAAGTGTTGACAAATGCAACTTGTTTCCTCGACTTCGCCGCGACTGCTGACTGGAATCGCGCAATAGGACGACGTCGGCGGCGACGAGTGATAATGGGAACGGCAGAGTGGACGCCTGAGACTGTGCAATGGAAATTGAAAGCGACAAACCCGCGGACAAATAGAGAGAGAGTGAGCGACGGACACAAGAAGAGCGGCAGAGGCGCTGAGGATAGGCGACCAGATGGCGGTTGTGCAACTTGTGCTCATTACGGCTTGTGATGCCGTGGCCTCAGTCGACCGACCGCTTGGCCCGCGTCGCCTCCGCCCAACCCCTGGTCGAGGGCTGGGTTCAGGTCTTGGCCTCGGTTCGGGTCCTGGTCCTGGTCCGGGCCCGGGTCCCGGAAGTGGGTGCAGAGCACGCTCAAGTGCTTCCGTAGGGAGACAAAAAACTCGCACCCGCCTTAACCCTTTCAGGCCCTTCTCGCTATTTTCACTATTTCGCTAGTTTCGCTATTTTTGCTATTTTCACTATTTTCGCTGTTTGTTTTAAAGGCCATTGGAGTTAGTCCAACGAGTAGGACGAAAGGAGAGCGAGGTGGACGAGGACGTCAAGAAAAACCCTGTGGACGACGACGACTACTATGAGTAGGATAATCATGATGAGGGGGACCAGGCGGACGAGGATGTGAAGGAAGAGCAGCGAAAAGCGACCTTGGTTGACATGGTTTCGGCTCTTCTGAGCTCACTTGCAGTTGGCAGGACTTGGACTGGTTTCTGTGCCCAGCTCACCGTTTTCAGTACAGTTGACGAACTCCCAACCGAGCATCGGCCCTTGACGTCTTCATCGCTTCCTCGGATCAACCGTGGTCCTCAGAGAGAAGGATTTTTTTCCAGTTGTTCCTCAAACTTCTTCCTCTCCCTTTTCTCTTCTTCTCAGATTTCAATTCTTCTCCTTATTTTTATTTCTCGGATTTTTCCCTCTTTCTTGATCTCAGATTCGACTTCTCAGTCCTTCTTCTCTGTTCTTTTTCTCCGATCAATCCGAGGCCCTTCAAAGCCGTCCGTGGAAGCCGAAGTTCCAGGCTTCGATGCCTCACTACGACGGGATTGAGTTCAATTGGGTTTCACTTAAGGAATAACAACGATAAGCCGGAACAACAATAACATCTGCAAGAACAACCACAATATCTAGAGGAACAACAACAACATCTAGAGGAACAACAACAACATCTAGATGAACATCAACGGCATTATCGCTAACAACATCTGCAACAACATCTACAACATCTTCAATAATAACAACGAGACCAGGAGCATCTACAATAATAACAACAACAACAACAGGAACAACAATAACAACAACAACAGGAATAGCAATAGCAATAACAACAACAACAACACTAGAGAGAAACCGCCAGACAAAGAAAGAATTCATTAAAGACTCAGATCACGAGAATGCCAGAAACAGAACGAGTGTCCAAAGAGACAGGGAGGGAAGGGAAGGAAAGGAACGGAATGGAAGGGCAGAGGGAGGGACAGAGGAAGGCTGGAAAAGGCAGAGGAGAAGACAGAGAAAAAGGCAGTGAGAGAGAGAGAGAGAGAGAGAAGCAGATAGACTTCTGTCTGAGACGAAGAGCGGCCGTGGAATCCTGTTAAGGAGCCTTCGGCAGGCTGCGAAAGGACGACGCCGGTCCTCGACGATGGCGGCGGCGGTGGCGGCGGCACAAGTGGCTTTAATTGGACGCATTTAGCCAGGTAAACAATGAGAGAAGCAGCGACGGTGACGACGGCGATGGGGCCCGAACGAGGTGGATCGGAGGAGGGACCGTGGAGGGCTTCGCCAGAGGAGGCGCCGGAAGACTCGGCTGGGACGGCGTGTTAAAGTTAATGAGTTCATTGGATTCGGGCCCCCAAGCAACAGTGGGCGGTGGGGAGGCGCCTGGGTCGAAGTGGGCCGTGGCGAACAGGGCTGGAGTCGACCGGGCCCCAAACAATAAAGGAATTAAAAACGAGGAGCGAGTTCTTGCCGAGTCCGAAAAGTCCGCAGCTCTGGCACAAAGGCGGCAATAAGAGAGAGAAAAAAAATGAAACAAAAGGAGGGCGAAGAAAAAACTCATTAACGGACGTTGTCGCTTCATTAATAAAAAACACAAAGGAGGCGACCGGGAGGAGTGAGGGGAGGGGTGGACAGGAGGAGGAGAAGTTGGAGGAGGAGGAGGTGAAGTAGGGGAACGGGAAGGAGTGGTGGGGGATGGAGGAGTAGGAGAAGGAGACGGAAAAGAAGGCAAAGAGAGAGAAGAAGTCGGTTGACTACAATCGGACATGGCCAGTAAACACACAGCCAAAGAGAGGGATGGACAAAGAAGAACGGACGGACGAACGCTGCACAACAGACGAACGGACGGACGGACGGACAGCAGGACGCTTGGACTGGTGGAAGAAAAAGCCAGAAAATGTCTTCATCCGGCAGGCGCAGAAAGCCAAGGATGTCGCGGATCACCCAAGGGGACCGGGGCCGGGACTGAGGGACCCGATGTGCCGAAAAAACAAAGGCCGAGGGAAGAAGGAAGGCGGGGAGGTGGTCCGAAAAGACGCTCCATTGTCGCCGGGACACGGCCGACATAAGCTTTTAGCCTAATCACTACCATTTCGCCACATCTACGGTCCTCCACCGACCTCCTTCTCCCAGCACGGCGAAGCGACTCCAGCCTCCTCTCTCCGCTCTCCTCGTTGCTTCTCCTTCAGGCTTTTGCCCCAGCCTCCTCCTACGCCTTCATCCCTTCATCGCTCGCTTTTTTGCCCTCCGCTGCGACGTAATGAATGGAATTGCGGCCTGGTTGCCGAGCCGTGGGCCGGACGTGACGAGAGCGCGTTCGAACGGCCCGAACCGCGTCGACGTCCATCAATTTGTGGCCGGATCGGCGGGGGCGGGCGGCGGACGGGGGCGTGGCTCTTGTTAGCCCCAGCTCATTACACTGTTGACTGCCGTCGTCTCTCATTCGTTCTCTCCCGCTCCCGCTCATGGCCTCACCACCATCCGCTCCCTCCTCCTTATCCTTCTCCTTTTACTACTCTCTCACTTTCTCTCTCTGTGCCTGTCATTCCTCTCTCCCTCCCTGTCTCTTCGGTGACTTCTGTATCGCCGTCTTTTGTTAACACTTTGGCTTTCTCTGGCCGCTGATGTATGAAAGGGTTTTCGGAGTCATTTTTCTTGTCTGGCGAGCGGCGGTAGGGTGTTGTTGTTGTTGCAGATGTATTGTTGTTGTTGTTGGTTCTGCTGAATGGGCCGTCGGCTCAGCAACCGCTTTCGTCCCATTTCGAATGCAATGAAAACAATCTGCGGTCGAGATTAAATAAGATTTTGGGCTCAGAGCTCGGCACCGACACTCGTTTCGGTTTCGGTTTCGGTTTGTCTTCATCATCTCCTCCCTCCTCCAGCTCCTTCCCTTTCCACTCCTACTCCTTGTGTTTCGTCCCATTTTTTCCCTCTCGCCAACTCCTTCTGCTGCTGTCAATTAGGCCAAGTAATTTTTCGCTACGATTAGGCCGCAATGAGCCTGACTTTTCCTCTAGAGCCGGGTGCGAGGTCGGCTCAAGTCGTTTAATGAAATGTGCCTGAGAGTCGAGTCTTCTCCGATGGATGCTGGAGGGCTCGAGAAGTCCTTGAAGCCTCTGGAAGCCACCGGAATCTCTCGGATTCTCTGAGAATCTCTGGGTCCATTGAAATCCTCGCTTGGCTTCCCAATTCTCGTGAATTCCTCACTATTCGCCTACTCTTCCACCTCAATCGCATACCGACGTTCTATTCATAAATTTGTAATCATTCATCAATTTCCTCGTTAATTAACGAATTCGTCTCCTCCGTCTCCTTCTCCATCTCAAAACCTCATCCGCCTTCACCGACTCCTTCCCAACCTCATCCTCTTCTTAACCTCGTCCACCTTCCAACCCTCGACCTCCTCCTGCTGCCCTCTTCCTCCCTCCTCATTCGCTCTCTGTCTCCAACTCCGTCTCGATTCCTTTGACATCCGAGCATCCGAGATCCATCTCGACCTTCTATTGATCGATTCCTGGCCCCAGATTGGGAGTTTCCGTGACTCCTTCTGTCGATCTTCGAGCCTTCGAGGAAACTCAAGGCATTTCGCCGCGCTCCTCGCCCCGCCCTAGGACCTCGTTTGAGCGCCGGGCTGCGGTCGAAGGCTCTCGACTCGACTCGAGCTCATTTGTTAATCTCCCTTGTCCGAGTGAATTTCGCACATTATTCGGTGCATTCACAAGACCAAACACACGCACACGCACACATACCCATACACACACAGAGACACAGATGGTGCACTTTGACACTCGCACTCTCCCAAATGTCCTCTCGCTCTCTCTCTCCTTCTCTCTCCCTCTATCTCCCTCTCTCTCAGTCGGTCAGGCTCATTACGAATGCCTCTGGCGGCAGCTCACGACGGAAGCTTATGGCGTGACTAACGCCATCAACGGGAGTCTGTGCCGAGCAGCAGGGACGAAGAGTGGGCGTGGCCAGAGGTGCCTGAGTGGGCGTCACACGCACTATACATATATATGGGTGTGAGGGAACTAAGTGAGGTGAAGTGAAGTGAAGCGAAATCAAGTCTAAATTTTGACACGAATATTAAATAATGTGCTTTTAGACAAACACTCGCTCCACTTCACTCATTCACTCCCGCGCCCTGCCCTCTCCCCCTCCCTCTTTCTCTATCGACCACCCAATCACACAGTCAGTCACTCACTCACACATGTATGCATTAAATATGGGCGCGTGTGCAGCTGAAGCCGAAACTTCGAAACAGTTGGCGAAGGACGAACCTCTTTGACTCCCGCACTCTCTCTAACCCTCTTTCTCTCCCACTCTCCACCTCTCCCTTCCCATGAACCCAGCCGCTAATTGAATGCGAGATAATTTATTCATTACACTTAATTATACAATATTTTGAATATTTTCGCATTCTGCTCTTCCGCTCCTCAATCACGCGTCCACAAGCCAGAAAATGAATTATGATTTCCACGGAGAATGGAAAATACGAAATCCATCAAAAGTTATTGCAGGGAAAACAACAATTGGAGGGATGAAAAAACGGACTGAAGGAACTGACAAAAATACTGAACGAACTGAAAAGAAAAGTCGGGAAAAAGAAAACCAAAACCACTGAAAAATAGCAACAAAAGGTCCGAAAAAAAAATTCAACACAAACACTGAAAAAACACCATCAAAAATATCGAGAACACACTAGAAAATGTCCAAGAAAAACACTAAAAAAATATCAAAAAAACGTAATAAAAAAATTATGAAAGTTTTCTCATCTCAGAAGCCGCGGGGCGTCGGTGGGCGGGCGAGGGGCGTGGCGCTACGTGCTGCAACGAGGTGTGAAGTTGTCGACGTCTTCGTCTCAGTTGTCGTAGTTGTTGTGAATGTTGTTGTTGTTGGTGTTGTCGCTGCCTCTCAAGAGCCATCAGCACGTTTCCCCGAACACCGTGACGTATGAGTGACAATATTTTCCTTAATAATTCCGTCTTCCTGCCTCGTCTCGCTTACTTATTATTATTTTCTCGTTCTGCACTCGTTCGTGTTTTTATTTATTTTCTTCCCAGAGTTTTTTTAGTTTTAGTCTTCTTCTTCTTCTCCCTCTTCGGCCTCTCTCCTCCCTCCTTCTGCCACACTTGGAAAGCCGTCGTCGTCGTCTGGCTCTCGATTCGCACTTCGAAGGCGAAATAACAATAATAATAATAATTTATTTTCCCACTCTCACTCACACACGCGCTCGTTGCTCTCGACCTCACGCACACACGCGCACTCGCCTACAAACAACCAACATAAACAACCCAACATAAGCAACCGAACATGTGGACCCAACAACGAGCAACAACAAATGGCACCAACAATGAGAAACATCGGCCAGCAACAGTGGGCGACGAGAAGAGAAGCAACAGCAACAGAAACAGCCAACAACACAGGCAAGCGAAAACAACAACAACTACGACGACGAACACTCCAGCAACCAGCAACACGTCCTCGATAATAAATTCAAACTTCAGATGTCGACGGCGATGGGGCCAAGGAGGCGGAGGAGGGGAGGAGGGGGAGGAGGGGAGGAGGGGGAGGAAAAAGAGGAGTCGGGGGGAGGAGCCGTGAAGAAGAAGAAGCATAGGTGGTTGGGGTTGGGGCGAAAAAACTCTTAAACTTTTCACTTTCTTCCTATTTGTTGCTGTTGTTGTGACAACAAAACGTGTTGTTGTTGTTGTCATTATTTCGCATTGTTGTTGTTGTAGTTGCGATTGTTATTGTTGTATTGCTGCCATTGTTATTGCTGAATTTGTTGCTATTTTAAAATGTCCTTCTATTTTCTTTCATTATTGTTGATCTTTCTTTTTTATATTGCGGTTGTTGTATTTGTTTTCATTTATTATTTTAAATTTGTATTTTTAATTTTTTATAAAGTTTTCATTTTTTATTGTTGTTGTTATTTTTGGTACCATCGTTAGCCATACTTTTGTTACGACGATGTTTTCCTTCCTTCCATCTGCGCTTCTTTTTGTTGCCATTCTGCCATATTGTTGTTGTAGCCACAGTTGAAATTGCTCTGCGTGTATTAGTGTATTTGTGCCTGCGCCTGTGTGTGTGTGTGTGTTTGTGTGTTCGTGTGCGAGCGCCTTGTCTTCGGATCAAAATGATAACACTAATAATAATAAAATAGGAAAAATACGAGAAGCGAACGAGACGACAGCAGACTGCGATGATGAGGGAGGGAGATACAGATAGAGAGCGAGAGAGAGAGAGAGAGAGAGAGTGAGGGAGAGGGCAAGTGCGTGTGGGAGAGATGAAGAAGGAGTGTGCGAGTGAGAGGGGTGGAGTGTGTGGAAGGAGGGCGGCGAAGACGTGTCAAATGCCGGGAAAAACATGTCACGACTTCGTACGTGCGACGATGGCGTCCCACAGTGAGACGACGGCAACAACAACCACAACAACAAAATCAAGAAACAACAGAAACAAAAAACAATGACAACAATAACTACAATTACAACAATAACGCCAATAGAAATGTAACAAACTGTAACGAAAACAAAGGCAACAACCGACAGCCTGTAAATGGATACAAAAACAATGTGACAACAAAAATCTATTACGACAACAAGCATATTACAACAACAAAGCCAACAACCATCACGACAAGGAAATAACAACAACAACAACCACCAATGACAGGAACAGACCAAATGAAACCCAGAACCAGAACACATTAGTGGCGAGTTGAAAACAACTACAACAACTGCAGCAAAAGCAACAACAACAATGTAGCCTATAAGAGCAACCGTAGGGTAAAAGCAATAACAACAACAACAACAAAAATAACAACAACCTCAAAAACATCAACCATTTCAAGTTAAACCCATAAACCTAAAGGTAACGAAAACACAACAACAAGAGCAACAACTTTTCCCATATCTTCGAGAAGAATTCTAAACACGAGTAACAACAACAAACACGAGTAACAACAAACAGAACAACAACAACAATGAGGGTTGATGTCAACAACTTTGGATCAACATCAACAACTTCGCTCGAACATAAATAGCAATAAAAACAACAACAAAAACAACACAACTTTGACACCCACACACAGGCCGATGGATTCTCGTAAACAGATGCTTAATGTGAGTTGTTGTTGTTGTTGTTGTTGTTGTTGTTGCTGTTTTTGTTGCTTTTGTTGATATTTATTGACGTCGGGCGTGATCAAAAATTTTTGAATGTCTGTTGTTGATGTTACGACAGTTGCTGCGATGTTGTTTCCGGTGTTGTTCTATACCTTGTTGTTGTTGTGACAGATATTTGTTGTTGTTGTAAATATTTCTGTCGTTTTTGGGAACATTTCGACGTCAACATCTGAGGGAAAACAACTTCGAGAGGACGTGCTGGGGTTCGTCAGCGACCTCAGTTGATGAATTTTTAAAACTCCAAGAAGGATCCCAGCCTGGAGCGAAAAAGGGAGTAAAAGGGAATGGGAGAGGGCGAGGGGAGCGCGAGAGAGGCAGGGAGAAAGAGAATGAGTTTAAAACCTTCATCACTATTTGAAGGCAATTGTGAGAGTTCCACAAAAATTACTTTCGAGTTTCGGAAATTTCTGAATTTTCTCCTCCCCTCTGGCTCCTCTATCACTTTCCCTCTCTCTCTACTTCACTCTCTATCCCTCCGTATCTCTCTCTCTCTCTCTCTCTTTCTCCTTAACTCCAATCTCCTTCTTGTGTTTTTCAATCAGGAGAGAAATTTTCTCACAAGTTGTTTCGAAGTAAAGGAAACTTTTCGGGAATCCTCGACTGTCGCCTCGACTTTTTTCGCATTCTCCTCCTCCTTCTTCTCATGCCACTCCTTCTCGAAATTCTCCTCCTTTCCCTTGTCGCCCCCCCTCTGCCTTCTCCTCATCCTTTTCCAACTCATCCTCTGCCCCCTCATAATTTTCCCCACCTCCCTGTCACGCCCAGAGGAAGGCAATTATAATCCACAAACTAAACGATTTCATGTTCTTCGAGACGACATACATAAATAGATGAGGTGGAAACAGAGGAGCTGGAGAAGGGGGAGATACACGGCAGGCGAAGAAGAAGAAGCAGACGCAGACGCAGCGACGGAGGCGACGAAGAAACTTTCGACGACATTTCTTGAGTTCTGCGAAAATCGTTGCATAGTTTCAGGCATTCACGTCAATCACACACAGCGGGATTCGCTCGTGTGCACGTGTAGTCGTGTAGGTGAAAGCACGAAAACAACATCAGCGAAAAGTGGAGGATCATCGAATAGGGCGGTAAATAGATAAATGAATAAATGGATAACGAGATAAGAGGATGAACAGATGAGACGATAAGAGGATTAGAGGATAAATG
Source organism: Coelopa pilipes (assembly GCA_947389925.1). Classification (NCBI taxonomy): domain Eukaryota; kingdom Metazoa; phylum Arthropoda; class Insecta; order Diptera; family Coelopidae; genus Coelopa; species Coelopa pilipes. The sequence goes on from OX376700.1 coordinate 3,730,113, forward strand.
GACGGGAGGAATTCGCAGACACAACGACTCAATAGGCGGGGAATTACCACGGCAAATACAAAGTGAGCCGAGGTGTGGCTGTAGGTGATTTTTCGGGGAAAACTTCGTCGAAATTGTTTACAAAATTAATTCATAAGAGCTCTTCTACAGGGAAGAGAGGGAAGACAAAAATTAGAAACACATTAGAGTAAACAAAACTATCATAAAAAGCCTCCCTTCCACAACCCCTCGATCCCTCGATCCTACAATTCCTCGTGGCCGAACTTTGTCGACTCCCCACCTCCCCCATCGAGCAGAGCAACAACAACTACTCACCCAGGAGCGTGTAGGCCAGCAGCAGGGCGCTGATGCCGAGGTTCGTCAGCAGCCCCGCCCACAGCGTTTGCGTCTTGTTCTTCCGCGCCTTCTTGCCCGACCCCCCGCCGCCGCCGCCCCCGAAGCAGGCGCAGCATTTTCGCTTCGTCTTGTGTCGCCGGCCGGCGCCGCCAGCCGCTGTCGCTGAAGCCGAAGTCGTCGTCGCCGATGTCGCCATGGACGACGTCGCTGTGGTCAGGCCGAGATTCGCATTGTTGTTGCTGTTTCTGCCGTTGCTGTTGTGGCCCCCGCCGGCCGCGGCCAGGCTGCTGCCGATGGTGCTCGCCGTGCTCAGGACGCAGGGGGGCGGCGGAGGCGGCGGCGACGGTGAGGGCGACGACGACTGGGGCTGGGGCTGTGGCTGTGGCTGGTGATGGAGCAGCGGCGGCGGCTGCGGCGGCCCGCCCAAGGGACCCATCGACAGCGACATGGTCGGGTACTTCAGGATCCCGGCCAGCGGCAGCGGCGGCGGCGGCTCCGTCGCCCCGAAGTGGCCGCCAACGTTGCCCACGCCTGCTCCGGCCACGCCCAGGCCGCCGCCGCACTCGATGTCCTCGAGCGTGGGCATCGGCAGCAGCGGCGTCGTCTTGAAGGAGCTCGTGGCCGTCGTCGTGGACGCCGCTGACGAGGCCGACGCCGTGGACGACGACGACCCGGACCCCGACGAAGACGACGGCGGCAGGACGCCGATTGTCACGTATGTGGTTGTGGCGGGTGGCGGCGGCGGCAGCGGCAGCGGCAGCGACGACGATGACGGCGACGACAGCGACAGCGGCAGCGAGAGGGCCAGTGACGTCATCGCCACCGGCGTGGTGGCCGCCGAGCCGCCGTGGTGGGCGTGGAGGGCGGAGGGCGGCGGCGGGAAATGATGCTGTTGCTGTTGCTGCTGACGGTGCTGCTGTTGCTGGTCGATGTTCATGTTGTTGCTCCGGTTGTCGTGACTGTTGTGACTTTGTTGTTGCTTCTGTTGTTGCTGCCTTTGCCGCTGTTGCTCTCGATATTGTCGTCGTTGTCGGTGATTTTTTGTGGTTTGTACAGTTGTCGGTTTTGTTGCTGTTGCTGCGTTGTTAAAAGTTGTTGATGTTTTTCTGGCTTCTTTTTATTTTCTGCCTTTTCTGTTCGTTTTCTGGCTTTTTGTTGCTTTTCTGACCTTATTTGTTGTATTTTTTGACCCTTTTGTTGCTTCCGTAGACGTTGTTGTGCTCTTATGGCCCTTGTTGTTGTCCTTTTTGGCTTGGCCGTTGCCTATTTGCTTTTATTTTTGCATTTCCGAGCTTGATCGTGACGTTTTTAGCCTTTATTGTTGGCTTTTGTGCCTTTACCTTTGCTTTTGTGTCTTTACTCTTACTTGTATGCCTTTATTTGTGAATTATCATCATTTGTTTTTGCCTTTTCTGCCCTTTTTGCCGAATTTCTGGCCTCATTCGCTGCTTTTCTGGCCTTTTTTGTTGCTTTCCAGGGCTATTTTTAACTGATTTCGAGTGTTGCTTTTACTGAATTCGATGACTTCTTGGTGCTGATTTCGAGGCCTGTTTATGGCTGCTGAAACGCCTGTTGCTGCTGCTCAGGCTGCGGTCGTTGGCGACGGATCCGCCTCGCCATCGGTCGGTCGGTCGGTCTTCACACGAGTCGCCAAAAACTCGGCCTCGCCTCGTCGCTCCTGCTGCTTCAGCCTGCAAAGAGAGAGGGAAAGAGAGAGTGGGTGAGACAGGCGCATGAATTTCTCATTGGGCGTGTTTAATTTCCAGGGGGAGTGAGAGGGATAGAGAAAGGGACAGCAGGACGACAGGGTTTCCAAAGCTTTGGCTTTGGTCATTGCAGGCAGCTCTCGGTGGCGGCGCCCTAAAAAGGAGCAGATTCCAACAACAACAACAACAATAACGACGACAACGACGATAATGTAATGTAACAACAACAGTGATGGGGCAACAAAAATAATTACAAGAGCCATTTGTAAAAGCAACAACAACACTCTCGATCACAACAATGAAGGCTCCAGCACGACAACAATAAGGATTAAACAACAACAACGACCAAAACCCGTCTCAGACGTCTGTCGAAGTGTGCAGCTGTCCGAGCAATCTGTCCATCTATTCCTTCATCTCTCCAACCCGCAGTCTGTCCAGTCTCTGTACATTTGTCCTTCCATTTGTCCGTCCCTTTGCCTCTCCCCTCGCCAGTCTTCCCACCCATCCTTCACCATCCCGTCCATCGATGAAGCCGTCGATCTTTCTCTCTCCCTTTCTCTCTCGCCCCCTCCTGTTCCGCTCCTCTCCGTCCACATTCGCCGCAATCCGCGGCCGCCTCTGCCCACATTTCATACACATATCCATCTCTTCCCGCCCGTCATGCCTTCGTTCTTTCCCGGCCTCCCCTCGCTCGCGGCTCCCCCAGCTGTCTGTGGCATCTGTCGACTGTGGCCTTGTCGAGCCCCCGGAGCCTCGGCCTGTCTGTCGAGGGACAGATATGTACAAATATCGGTGAATATCGAACTGTTCTCGCCGGATGCCTTTGTGTGGGCTTCGTGAGCATTCGAGTGAGATTCACTGAGTTTCAGTTAATTTCGGTGCATTTCTCCCTGTTGCTCTGTCTCTCTCTCTCCCTCCCTCTTTCACTATCCCACTCTCTCCCGCTTTCACTCCCTCTCTCTCCCCTATCTCTCCCTCGGTCCCTCCCTCGATCCCTCCCTCAGTTTCTGCCGTCTGTTCCTCCCTCTGCCGCCGTCCGTCCGGCAACCGCATTCGATGCGTGGCCGTAAAACGCTTGTGGCCGAAAACAACAACAACAACAACAACAACGTCAGCAACTCAACCAGAGTAAAAGCAAAGGCTGGCAACCCTGGCCGCCGAGCGCTCGCTGCAATTGTGCATTACGAGATTCCCATTTGCCAGCCGAGCAATCGGGATTTTGCGTAAAATTTATTTATTTGCGGTTCTACGAAACAAACGAACATCCTTCCATCTCCCTCTCTCTCTTCCCTCTCTCCCTCTCTCTCTCTCTCTTACTCTCCATCGCTCACGCACTGAGCTTTGCTTTCAGTCGGGTTTCGACGGCTTCGGTTGCCATCGAGCCCCGAACCTCGTCCCACGCCCTCCAGCCCACGCCCTGTTCAGCCGTGAACTCAATTCCTGGGGAGAATGTTCAGCCCGAGCGTTGCCACATCCATTTCTAATTTGGAATTAATTATTTCGTCGTGCGAAGGCGAGGACGGACTCGAGCGCGAGGGCGTAACGAGGACGAGTCGACGCTGCCTCGCCGCGCTTTGGGTTCGAACCCACCACATGTTGTGACAGAGCACCAGAGAGTGACGGAAAAGAGAGTAACTAGAGGGCGAGAGAGAGAGAGAGAGAGAGAGAGAGAGAGAGAGAGAGGAAAATTGAGAACTGCAGAAAGAGTGACAAAAGGCGAAAGAAAAAGGTTTACATTGACGAAAAAGTATGAAGATAATAATTAATTAAGAAAAATTAATTAATTCAAAATTGTAAGCAAATGAAGGAGAAATGCATGCAATAAAATTCAATCAACATCATCCTCATCACCCTCTCCACAACACAATCTTCACTCCTGTTTCAAGATCCCCCTTCCGCCCTCACCACTAGCGTCCGCGGTTCGTCGCCAGAAACTCACCACACTCGAGGACCCGGCCTACGAAGGGCTCACCTTGGCCCGAGCCGCCGACCGCCGAAGCGAAGGCACATCTCGAACCCTCCGCCACTCTGGCCCTGGCTCTATGTCAATGATTCCCCTCCCTCTACCTTGGGCTCTACCTCTCTTTGTCCCACTTTTTCTCCTTCAAGCTCTCTCTCTCTCTCTTGCTCCCTCGCTCCCTCCATCAAATCCCTCGTGAACGAGTGGCAAACGAGTGCGACGGAAAATCTAATTGGCTGCCAATTTGCGGCGAGCGCTGACGCCGGCAAGGACGACGACGACGAGGACGACGAAAAAATGTGTCAACGAGGAATGCGAGAAGGTGGCAACCCTGACAAACCGAACACCCGATCCGCCCCCGATCCCCCCGCGATTCACATGTCACGGGGAAATCAATATGGAAATTGATTTTGGCCCTCTTTTACTTTTTGTTTGCGGCTCGCTAAAAGCTTCGAAGCAGCGCCAACAAATCTCGAACTCGAGTTTAATTGGCTTGCGGGAGGCCGGAGCAGGTCGAGAGGGCGGTCGGGGGACGGTCTGGGGGGAGGTTGATGGGATTGACTTCGGTCCCGCTCACAGCAAAGGAGGAAGGCAGACGACTCCCGCCGGCGGAAATGGCTCGAAAGGAACTTCCGTCAGCCACTCGGGACGGGGCTCGCGGATTGCTGGAGCTCTCGCGGGAGGCTCAGGGGAGGGTCGGGGGGTCGGGGTCGCGGTTCTGTTGGCGATGGCGCCTGGGGATCGCAGGCCACGAGGAAGTCGCGCAACGGATTCGCCGGGACGGATCTCGAAGCCGCCGGAGGCCCCGAAAACAAACTCATAATGGGATGGCTGGAATGCAAATTCACAGAGGGAGCGGGGGTGGGGGAGAGAGGGAGACACTGAGAGACAGCCACGAAATCCGGCGTTGCCAACGCTTAGGGAATTCTTTGTGGGGCTTTGGCTCGTCTCGGCTCGGCCTGGCTTTGCCAAAGAAGCTGTTGTAGTAGTTGGTCTCGTTGTTGTTCTTGTTGGTGTAGTAGTTCATTGTTGTTGTTGTGACTTTATTGGTTTTGTTGGTCTTCTCATCATCGTCGTTGTTTTTGTTGTAGTCCACACCATGCTCCTGACATCGTAAATAATTGAAAAGCGATGACTTTTCGCACGGCTTCCCCAACACTTTCACACCAGCTCCAGCTCCCGTTCCATCTCCCTCGCTCAGTTGCTCTGTCTTGCTTACTCGTCATTCTTACCCACTTCTTGTTCCCCTTCTTCCTCCTTCTCCTTGCTTTCCTTTCCTTCTCCGACCCACCTCGACTGGAGGGCGAAGCGAATCAAGGAAGCACCGAATGTAAACCAAATGTCCGTCCAAGTCGCGGCCTCCGCCTCCGCCACCGCCATCGACCGATGGACAGATGGACAGATGGAAAGACGAACATATATTTGTGCAGTTGTTGCTGTTCTGCTCGGCAAACCGGAAACGGAGCCGCAACGCGGGGCGCGCTCACAAAGCAATTGCATCAAGGCTCGCGAGCATGTGTTGGCGATGATGTGAAATGACGCAGACGACACAAACCCAAACACACACACACACATCCGCAGACAGGAGCAGACACGAACGGTGGATGAATACCCACAAACACACACACACACACACACAAACCAGCCAACAGTCACACGTACGCCGTGTGCGCGCTGCACACGCATGCATTTCCGGCGGAAATCACTTGAGCGGAAGCTCAACATTGCCTGCCACCAAAGGCGGGGGAGGGAGACCGAGAGGGAGTGACTGAATGAGTGAGGAGATGAGTGATGGGGAGACATTGTTGTTGTTGTTGTTGCAGCTTTTGTCCACTTCGTTGGCGCCGCTGCTCGCTCCGAAATCCCTTTCAGTTCATGCTCGGGTCAGCTTACGAGGAACTTGCAGGGCGTTCCTCGGACTACATATATATTTACATACACACCTACATGAGCATGTGTGTGTGTGGAGGTCCTTCGCGTCGCTGTGGAGTGTGTGTGGGTGTGTGTGTGTTTAAAAATGCATTCGTGGGATTTTCGTATTTGGCTCGCGTATAAATCGCAATTTCCTGCCGCGTGTAAAGTTTCTACTCCTGTCCATGGGTGTGTGTGTGTGTGTGGTAGTTGGATCGCGAACGTGAGCTTGAGAGGGTGTCGGTGTGACTGTGTCCGTTTCTCTCTCTGTCTGTGTGTGTGTGAATGGCTCCTGCACGCCTGCCGTCGGGCATCCTTAGTAATGTCGACATCAGCTGGAAAATTCGATTTGTCATGTTTTATTGTCAATAAAAAGTTGCTCCGATTTTCTCCTCCACCTCTTTCTGCTTCTCGCTCCCCCTGCCCCCTTCTTCACCCACTCCCACCCTCCTCTCTCGACGATTTTCTATCGGTTTTTCGTCCTCCCGATCGCACTAATTTTGGTCCCTTTTTGAGAAGAGCCCAAGGACCTTCTCGCGAGAATTAATTGGACAAATTTAATGGAACAAAATCGTGAGTAATCCACTGAAGATTTTAAATTTAAAAAGATAAATATAACAAAGTATATATAGAAATAATTAAATAAACAAAAGCCTCAAATCGAAGGCTCCTGTAAAAAATCTGCAACAAGAATAATTAAAAATGAAATCCACAGGAACAGGACATCGAAAAAAAATGTAAAACCTCAACAACAAAAGCAATAACAATAGCAAAGGCAACAACAACGATGTCGACAGCAACAAGTGCGACGCATTAAAAATTAATCAAAGCCCGAGGCGAGAGAAGGAGAGGGCGAAATGTGAAAAGGCCCTGAAGCACCGGCGAGACCGAGCTGGCGAAAGAGACCCGGAGAATGGAGGGAAAGAGACCGAAGGAGGGGAGTGATAGAGAGAGAGAGAGAGAGAGAAAGGGAGGCGGGAAAACAAACAATGGAAAATGGGGGGAAATCTTTCGCTGCTGCTGCGAAATCCTTTTCGATTGAGTACAGACGAAGACGAACGAGGAAAATCCGAGAAAATCTTCTCGCGTTATTAAAAATAAAGAACAGAATATGGAGGATGGGGGGAAGAGACAAGGAGAGAGGGGGAGAAGGAGGCAGAGAAAATAAGCAAACAATGAAAGCGAAAGAGCGATCGACGGGAGGAGGCAACCAGAGGAAACCGAAGGATCGACCGCGACGATGTTAAGCAGGGATGATGACGATGGTGATGATGGTGTTGGTGATGATGACGGCGGAGGTGATTATGATGCTGTTGAAGATGTCGTAATGACGTTCATGAGGAGGTTTGACTGAAAATGAAGATGCTGATGATGAAGATGATGATGAGAACGACGAGGACGGCCGTGGTTTCCTTAGGCCAGATTATCCGTATCGTTTTCCACACTTGTTGTCGCGCAAGCCTTTTCGCCATCTCCCTCACTCTCTCTCTCTCTCTCACTCGCGCTCAGTCACTCTCAGCGCCTTTCTTTCCCCTCTCTGTCGTCCCCCGTCTCTCCTCGTTGATCTCGTTGTTGTCGATGTTTTTGTGTTGTTGCCGTTGACATTTTTGGTTATCGATGTTTTGTTGTCGAGCTTTTCGTTCTCTTTCTTGCCCCCTTCATCCCTTTTGTTCTCCTCGCCCCCTGGTCTTCCTCTTCCGCTTCACTCTCGTCCTTGTCCTCGTCCTCGTCCTCGTGTTCGCGTTTCATTTATTTTCATAAATATTTGCGCAATTTTCGCTCGCAGCTCTTGAATAAATTTGCGGATTTCTTCACTTTTTTATCTTCCTCCCTTGACTTTCGCTTTCTGCCAAATTTTCTTCTTTTATATTTTTTTGTTCCTTTGAGTTGATGTATTTTAAATTTAATCGTTTGTTTTCCTTTGTTTTCTTCGATGTTTTTATATAATTTTCTTTCATTATTATTATTTTTTATTTTCTTCTCTTGACTTTCCCTTTTCCAATTTTTTCTGAAATAATTTTACTTAATTAAATTAAATAATATAAATTAAAAAATCAAAACAATTTTTTCCTTTACTCGATTTTTTACTGAATCTGTTTTTTTTTTGTCATAAATCCTCCCGATATTCATAATTGTTTTCCTTAATTCTTTTCTCTAGTTTTTTTTTTATTTTATTTCTTTTATTTATTTTCTTTTATTATTCTTTTTATTCATTATTTTTTCATTATGTTTCGAATTTTTTATAATTTTTTCTTATTATTTTCTTGTTGATGTTGTTCTTAAATTTTTTTCTTGTGACATTTTCCTTTGACATTATTTTCTTTAATTTTCTTCTCCTTCCGTGGGCCGAAATAATTTCAACGCATTCTCGCCTTGATCTTCCAGCCGCGATTCGAAACTCAATCTCAGCCCGTCTCGCTCGCTCCTTGCCGCCTTGTCCTCATTTGGCCCTTTCATCATCTCCCTCATCTTCCTCCTGCACCTCCTCCTCTCCTCCTCTCTCTCTCTCTCTCTTTAACCCTTGCCCTCGGCAGCTGCACTTCGCTCGGTCTGGCCACTCTGCGGGTTTTACTTCACTCCAACGCGTCCGACGGCGTCCTCGAGTCGGCGAGTTGTTGTTGTTGTTGTTATTGTTTTAGTTGTTGTTGCTTTTGATTGTTTTTGCTCTTCTTGTCATCGTCGCCTGGTTTTCGTTCGTGTTCTTTTCATCATCATTTTTTTGTTCTTGTTTTTCATCGTTTTTGTCTTCATCGTTGAATTCTTGTTGTTTTTGTTGTCGCTGTTGTTGTTGTTGTTATTGTTATCGCTGTTGTTGTTGTTGTTGTCTGGCCCTCCGTCTCTTCGTTGACCACGTCGACAGCCCGCAGCTGGCGCGGTTCGTGGCGCCGCGGCGTTGCCAGATGCCGACGTCCGACGTCCGGCGAGGGCGATGAGGGCGAGTCGATAGCAGGGATGGCAGAAAGGGGCGAGGGAGGAGAGGAGGAAGGGAAAAGGGAGGAAGGGAAAAAGGGAAGGACGAGGGAAGGAAGTGAATGAAGGACGAAGTATGGGAGGCGAGGAGGTGGGTGGACGGCTGCCAGTGGACGCCTCCAGCCTCCAGTCCTCGCCGCATCCACCCCTCCGCACCCTTCATCCTCCCCTCCTCCCCCTCCCCCCCTCAACTAGCTTAGCGGCCACTCGCTCCATTGATAAGCGAGCCATTGTTTGCGAAATTTAATTAAAAGCCTTTTGTGCGAAAATTTCACGAATTTCCCCGACCGCCAACGCCAAAAAGCCGCGAAATTTCCCACTGCACCGACGTAAATATAGCGTGGAGGTGAAATTTCCAGTCTACGGAAATTTCCCTGGTCGGAGAAATTCTCTTAGCAAGGAAATTTGCCAGAGTGAAGTTCGAAACGACAAAAGGGAAAAACTCGACTTCGGTTCAGCCCCTTGAGGGAAGTTCTTTATGGTTTCCGTGAATTTCCCTGAAAAGTCGAATTTCCCTGGTCATCGCAGATCCCTCCCTCCTAGTTCTTTTGTCTCGCTTACTTCGGTCTAAAAATTCAGCGTCCTTGGGTCGATTATTTGATTTGCCCAGATTCATCTGGCGGGATTTGAGGGGCGTGAAAAGAACTCCTTCGGCATTTGGAGCTTGTCGTCTTCGTCTAGATCTCCTCCAGGTCATCTGCCTTCCCTCAACGTCCTCTGCTCCCCCCGCTCTTCTCTCCTTAGCCTCCCTTTGCTCCTCCGCTCTTGCCGATTTCCCCCACGCACCCGTCTCCCCTGGGTCCTCGTCGTCCTTCTACTTGTTTCTCGACTCGTTTCGACGTCTCTCAATCATCGTCAACGACAGCAGCCTTCACTTCTTCTTCCTTTGATCTTCGTCTCTCTCTTCCTCCTTCTCCCTCTCACTCTCCCTCGTTCCCACACTCACGTCCTCCCTCGTCGTCTCCACCCAAGCCCTCAAACTCGAACTCAACCTCTCCCGCTCTCCCGCTCTCCCTCTCTCGTGTCTCCCTCCCTGGGGGCCGATGTCTTCACGCGGAGTTGTTCAGCGGTCGCACAGTGGGTCAATTCAGAGCTGCCGCCATGATGGGAATGCACCGAAGGAGGAGAAGAAGAACTCTTTCTTCTTCCTTCTCTCAACAGTTTCATCGTCCCTTTACCTTTTTTTCTGTCCTTTAAGGACAAACAAAGTAAGTAAGAAAAAAATAGATAAATAAAAGAATAATCTCGCAGGACAAATTTCCTCGAAAGTTGAGAAACATTTGAGAATTTTCTCTTGTTCGGTCACCTGTTGTGATCGCTCGGGGTGGCATCACTGCGGCGAGCTCGGGCAATGCTGGGCATGACAGCAGGAAGCGAAGGAGAGGGACGAGGATCGTGGCTGAGACCATGACCAGGGATCGAAACGAGAAACAGGATTGGGACGAGACATTTCCGAGAAGTTGCGGAGGGAAGGAGAGAGAAAGAGGAAGAGTAAGGGAGAGAAGGAGGGAGATAAAGGAAGAGCTGGCGGTGTTGAAAACAAGAAAAAGTCGCCGATGTTGATGGAAACCGAAACCGATGACCGACCGTCGACGAATGCAAGGCGAGCAAAGAACGACAAATGGAACTTGGGGGAATTCCGTCCTTTTCCCCCGCGCCCTCTCTCTCTATCTCTCTCTTACCCAAGTACATCCGCCGAACACAAGAGCGAAATCAAATCCCAATTAGAAAAATCCTCGGTTATCGCCATACATTGGAACGAACAACGGGGGACCGAAAGCAAACGCCGAAGCGAGGACAAACAACAACGACAACAACACAGGGGGAGCCACAACAACAAGGAGAGCCACAACAACGACAGCAAGAACAACAACAACAATTTTGAGATCAGCAACTAATTGCCAATTGCAGCGACTGGATGTGAATCGAAGTCGAAGTGGAAATCGAAATCGAACTGGGAAGAGTTCAGCGAGCGGTGGCCAAGAAACGGCACGGAAGTGGCGAAGGGGAAGGGGAAGGAGGGGGTTTTAACAACAACAAAAAACAAATAAAAGGATGGAGTGGGGTGGGTGAGGGACGAAATCGATATGGTGCGGATCCTTTGAGAGCCCCGTAAATCAAGATGGCGCCGAAAAAATAAAAGATTACGCTCAAATTACTAACTGACTTATCGTGCGCTCTCCCTCGCACACGCCGCACATTGGTCTTGGTGGTGCCTCTCCCTCCCTCTGAGGGACATCCATTCGCCTTCTCCCTCTGCCCTTATCGCATGTCGCTCCCTGGCCTCGGATGCGGTTTTCTTCATGTAATTGCGTTCGGGCGTCCGTCCGGCTGCCGTCCGTCTGTCCGTCCGTCTGTGTGCGTTCGCTGCCAGGATTCGGGCACACAGCCACATGCACGAGGGATTAGTTGTGTGCCAGGGTCCTTGTAAGAGGTCCTGCCAACACTCGCACTCACACTCACACACACGGAAGCACACACCGCACTCGCACTCGCACATTTTAACCTTTTGACATTGTTTCCTCCCACTGCATGGCCCTCTATCTCTATCTCGCTACCCCTCCCTTCATTTATCTCCCTCTTCCTCTCTCTCACCCCTGCCATGTTGGTAGATAACTGCATTAGTGTATATGTGTGCGAGTGTGTGTGTTTAAATAACTTCTCATTCAAATTAAATTTGATTATTATTTTAAATCCATTTTTCGCTTCCTTGAAGTTTATGGAATTAGTTTCGGAGCGAAAACTTCCGACCACCAGGAGGGAGCGAGACCAAGAGAGTGTGTGTGAGAGGGAGATAGAGAGAGCAGGAGATGGAACTACTGCGGTTTTGAGGCCAAACTGGAAGGTTTCGAAAACCCCAAGGAAGCGCCAGTTAATGATATCTTACTAAATTGAGACGAGCAACGAGAACGAATCCCAATCGCCTGTGCCTGTGCCTGTGCGGGTGTTGCCAGATTGTAAACGACCAGAGGCAGGACTTCCGATCGCAGGGCAATTTTGGAATTCACTTATTTATTCACTCGATTATTGTGATTGAATTTATTGTTATTGACTTCATTATGACGACCTTTTCGTGATTGACTTTATTAAGATGAATTTATTAAGATTACTTTATTACGATGACTTGACTGTGATTAACTTCATTACTTGTCGATGTTTTTACCAAAAATCAACTTACTTCTGACCATCCTGGCAGGACGCGAGGCCAGGAACGCGATTTCAGCCAAGCGAACTCTCTGCAGAGACCAAAAGAGAGAGACAAATTAGTGAAAGGAAAATAATTAAATTATAACAAATTATTTTGTATATTTTCAAAAAGTTGAATCAATTTCAAATCGTTCGATCAGAGGATCTTCTGAAGCCCTCATTGGGCGAATTCTGGACTTTTTCTTTCCCCTTGGATTCCTCTAGGTTTCCGCCCTTCCTCCAGTTCGCGACCCGAGTCACTTCCCGTCGACGATTAATCTCGACGTCCCCAGCTCGAGCAGGCCATCCGTCCATCCCTTCCTTCGGCCACCCGGCCCTCCGTTGAGTGCCGGTTTCGTTGGCTTAGTCCGGTCGCCCCCCCCCCCTCGCTCTGCCACTGCCTGTCTCTTTGTCTCACACACCTCACCGCCCATCACACGCCCTCCCGTGTCTGGCTTCACGTCTCGTTGCCCGCCTTTGCGTTTCCCACTCGCTCAGGTTCCGTTCGCCTCACATGTCGATGGCAGGACGAAGGACTGCGAAGTGGGATCGGCTTCGAATCGAATTCAGATCGGATCGGGCGGTCGGGAGCGGAGGAGGCGAGTGGTGGGGACGTGGAGATTGAGTTGGAAATGGACCTGGAGGTGGAGCTGAGGGTGGAGACGGACCTGGGTTTGGATCGCCAGAGACGGAGGGCCACGAAACGCATCGCATTGGACGCAAGGATGCGTCGTAAGCGTTTCATCGGGCAGGCGGAATTCGAAACTGCTCTTGTCGTGTGTCTGGCGAGGGAATGAGTGCGGGGAGGCAGCGGGAGGGAGAGGGAGAGGGAGAGATTGGGAAAGGGAGGTTGAGGGATTGGCAAAGGGAGAACCAGAGAATGACGAAGGAAGGGCGAGAAATTGAGGAGGTGGGCCGAGGGATTGACAAAGGGAGCGCGAGAGGGAGGTCAAGAGAGAGAGAGAGAGAGACAGAATGACAGGACTCAGTGATCTGTTCGACTCGGTTCGCTAGAAATTTTCTCGAATTTTCATACTCTTTACTATAATCGAAATAGAAATGAATTCAGTAGAAAATATTCAAATACAAATTATTTCAAACAGAAATTTAATTAAAATGGAAATTTGCCTAATGGAAATAATTTACAAAACACATTAAAATAGAAATAAAATTAAATAAATATAAATATATAAAAGTAAATATATAAATATATTAAAGTAAATAAATTGAAATATATTAAAGTAAATATAAATTAATATAAAAATTAAATCAAATAGAAATGATATTAAAATTTGAAAAAGAAAATTAAATAAAAACCAAAAATACATTGTAGTTATATGTGAAATAATAAATTGAAAGCAAATAGAACTAAAAATGAAATAAATTTTATATGAAATATAACTAAACATTATTTTTATGTGATCTCCACTTCCTTTTCCCTTTTGTTCACACACAAGAACTCCTCTAAATTGATTAAACAGAACTTTCCGAGAGGTTCTCCAAATAATCTGAGCATAATTTTTGAGCCAACAACTTGGCCAGCGCCGACCCAAGCCCAACCAACCTCTGCTGCTCTGTTTCACTCACTCTCGCTTCCCTCTCTCCCTTCGAGTCTCATTTTTTCGGAATGCTCGGCTACAATTGCTCTCTCATCTGTGCTGATAACTTTTAAACTTTGCTGCTTTGAACCGCAAAACGAGCCAGAAAGTGAGGGAGGAGAGAGAGGGAGAGAGAGGGAGAGGGAAAAATAGTGGTAGCCAGAGAGATAGAGAGAGTGACAGAGAGTACGAGTAGAGAAGGATTAAAGTAGGAGTGGGAGAAAAGTTAGACAGGGAGAGAGAGAAGCAAGAGAGATAGTTAGAGTATGAGAGAGTGAGAGAGGGAGCGAGATGGGGGAAGAGTGAGAATGAGTTTGAAGGAGAGGGAGAGAGCGACCGAAAAATGCAACAAGATAAACAAGTAGTTTCTACACCAGAAACAACAAAACCAGTGGCAAAAAGTCGAGGTGGTGGAGGGAACTTTAAAGCAACAACAACACCGAGAACAACAACAACGAGAACAACAACAACGAGTACAACAACAATAACAATAAAAACAGCACCGACTAAAACAACAACAACACCGAGTTTAAAAACGATATTAAAAACCTTCCCAAATGCATGCAACAAAAGCCATGGAGCGGCGTCTGGTCCTGGCGGGGCGTGGCACCTGGGGGGCGTGGCACCTGGGGGGCGGGTCCGAACTCGCAACTGGGTCTATTAAGCAATTGTGTGTGTGTCTATGTGTGTGTGTGCTGGGATTTCGACGTGTGTGCGAGCTGCTTGTTCTTGTTAGACTTGCGATTTCGCCCTGTTTTTGTTGTTGTACTGCTTGTGCCGTTACAATAACAATGTTCAATGTTCTTGTTGTTGTGTTTTTGTTATTGTAGTTTTCGTTGTTTTCGTTGTTTTTGTTGTTCGTACTGTTGTTGTTGCTTTTGTCTACCTTGTTGTTGTTATTGTTGCTATTCTTGTTAACCCAACTGCGGCCTCGGCGATTGCTTTGCATATTTTCAGGCGTACAAAAGCCAGCCGTTGCATGGATTTGCCCTCTGTTGCTGTTGTTTTTGTTGTTGTCACCACTGTTGTTATTGCAGTTGTTGTCGACGTCTCCACTGTTGCTGCATTTGCTCTTGTTGCGGAATAATTAGGAACCACGACCGAAAAAGCGCAGCAGAAAGGGAGCAATCGAGCGAGGTTGGCCGTGTGGAGAGGGGAGCGGGAGACGGGCAGATAAAGCAGGGAGGTGGGATAGAGGGAGTGGGTTGAGGAAGAAGGGAAAAGGGTGAAGGAAAGTAGGAAAAAAATGTGAGGGGAGGAGGGGAACATGGGAAAAGGGAGCACAGAAAAGGAGGGAATCAAGTAAGGGAGATGGAGTTAAAAGACCAGGCAGAGGGTGGGGGGCGAAAAACACTTGCACTTGCCACGGAATTAGAAATGAAATAGAAACAAAAGTCACAACAAAACCAATGAGAGTTACAGAGAGAGAGCGAGAAAAAACACAATCATGGGGAATTTGAAGAAAAAGTTGTTTTTAAACAACTCCTCCGGAAAAAGCTGATGACAAGCGGAAGGGAAGGGAGGGAGGGAGGAAGAGGCAAAAAATACTATAGTAAATTGCGCAGAAAGAGAGGGGGAGACGAGGAAAAAATGTTGATAAAACAAAGCCGTCGAGATATGAGAATGAGGGACTTGTGAAGAGGACGCGAGTCATTAGGATTAAGGGAAGGATTAGGGTTAGGAGCAGAGACAGACAGAGGGAGATGGAACAGAGATAGAGAGAGCAAAAGGGAGGAGGAGACAGAGAGTGAGAGAATGATATAGTGATATGATTTTCGAGAAATCCCCTTTTTTATCGTTTGTGAAAAAAGAGCAGCAGATCAGAATAAACAAATTAATTTCGAAGAAGAAAAATAAAATAAACAAAAATAAAATTAATTGATAAATAGCTAATAAATACACTAAAGAAAAAAAAGAAAATAAGAAAAAAATGAATTTATGGGAAAGCAAAAAGAAGGAGAAGGAGAAAAGACAAGAGTAGAAGGAGACGCAGATATCGATGAATAGCGAACGAGCTGAGAAGATTGAAATTCCTGTTAAAAGTCAATGGTGTCGTTGTTGTTCTTATTGTTATGGTTGTTGTTTTGCTATTTTTGTTGTTTTCCTGGTACTTGCTGTTGTTGATATTCCTATTATTTGTTGTTTTTCCAGTCTTGTTTCCTTCATTATTCTTGCCTTGTTCTTATGGCTGTTGTTGTTGTTCCTACTGCCGTCGTTTTTGTTGTAGGGTTGTAAAACATTTCAACGCCCCGAGGAGAATCGAAGCGAGAAAGAGATGGGGGCAGAGGAGGTGAAAAACTACAATAGCAGCAACAACAACAACTAGTACACTGTTTTTGTAAACAGCGACTAGAAGCATGGTAGGCGAACGAGGTTTGGAAGAAGGATGGGAAAGAGGATGAAACAGATGTAAGGACGAGGGCGAGGAGATCGCGGATGGAGAAGAAAATGAGAGAGCAGGGCGAGAGGGAGAACGAGCAGGATGAGGAGCAAAAGCAAGGACGAGTCCGAAATCACGGCCCACGACGAGCGAGTCCCGGACGACGGCTGCCCGAGGGCCCTGCGAGTTCGAAGCCATGGAAATGTCCTTTCAGCGCTGCATAAATTATTTAGAATTTATCGCGACCAGGTTCTTGTAGTTGTAATGGGGGAGGTATGACGTTGTCCATGTTGCTGTTGTTGTCGCTGATGTGGCAGAGATAGCGAACGATTCGCGCTTCATTCGCGCCGTGCTTAAATTTGAACAATTTTTTCCATTCTTCCCAGTTCTTCACTCTCTCTGAAAAAACTCCCATCCTTCTGAATATTTTTCATGCCCTTCCTTTCAGTCCCGCCTTTGATTTTCTTCCACTACTTGCGGAATTTCTTCCACTTTACCTGGGTTCTCCACACCATCTCCTGCCTTCGCCTACCTCTAGCCTTCTTTTCTAATTTCCCAGCTTCCCTTCTTCCCCTTCGCCTTCCTCTCCGCCCCCTCCTGCTCACAGTCGCATTCGTACTTTAGCGATTTCCCTGTAGGCGGCCGTCGTTTCCGCTCCATCGCCCACAGCATCAACTTCATCGCTTCATCCCCTACGTCTCTCGCCACAGTCTCTCATCCTGTAGTTTTCCTCCCCCGGCTCCCTTCCCCACCCCTCTTCCTCTCGTACTCCTTCTTCGCGCAAAGATCCCACGCAATTCCTTTCCTTCCCATTGCACAACCTGAGCCCGCGTCTCGTCTCGCCCCGTCTCGCGGAAACGAAACCGATTCCGAAGCGATGCAAGCTCGAATACAGTTCCGGTTACTGTTGCCATTAGTGGGAAGACACCTACCATCACCATCACCATCACCACCGCCCCGCCCCTCGCCTCGCTGCCGCGGCCACAGAACTCAGCGGTGCCGGGCGATGATTATTATTGCGATTTATTCGAGTATCGCGAGCATCGGGCGGCCACCGGAGCGCACGGGCGATTCCGATAGATGCGTTCGCGCTTAATTCTCACGTGAATCGCACGCACACCAACGCAGCCGAAGACACACACCAACGGAAGCACACTAACACACTCTGGGTCTTTTCCCAAGACGCCTAAATTCAGGCTTCGTTGAGCAGCGAAGGAGCGGCGAAGGCCCGATGAAAGGAATCCCGCCGGAATCGATCAGTTCACGGCGGGACGAACAAAGCTCGGAAGGAGGCGGGCAAGAGAGAAGGGGGAGGGGAAGTGGAAAGATGGGAGAAGGTGCATGGGACGAGTTGAAGAAGGAGTAGGAGTCGAGATAAAGGAGAAGGAGGAAACGAGGTGAAGGGGTGGAAAACGGCATGAAGAAGGAGGAATCGAGGTGAATAAGGAAGAGAAGGAGCTTCAAATCAGTTGATGAAGGACGCGCCGAAGATGGTTGAGGACGCGCGCACACGCGTGTGTCGAGAAGCGATTAGGCCAGACCAGGCGAGGCCAGGCCTGGCAGTGGCAACCACTCAACGCCCCCCGCCTCTCTCAGTGATCGTTTCCGGCTCATCAAGCACGCGAGCAATCATAGCAGAAAAGATCCCACCATCCCACCGCAGCCGACCAACCCGTTCCAGCACTTCTCTCTCTCACACTCGGAATCTCTTCCGGCCAACATCGACTCGTTGTCTCTTATGTGTTTCTCTCCAAGTCGCCACGATGACCACTTCCTCCTTTATTCTTTTCCTTTCCGTGTCCATCTCAAGCATCCCGCCCACCACCAGTTCCGCCCCTCGCCACTCCATCAGGGCGTTTCCATAAAAACGAACTTAAAAGTCTGTTTAAAGACTAATTACTGCAGAGCCGGAGAGTGAAAGGGGCAGAAGGAGGTGGCATCGATGAAGAACAGTGGGAAAGAGAGAGCAGAATAAGGTGGAGATGCAGATGGACGGCGCCTTCTTGTCGCTCATTCGTCGTAATGGCGTTCATAACGGCACTTTTAATGCACTTTCGCGCTCGTAAAACGTAAAATCCCCACCATTTACAATGAAGTCTAGCGAGCTCCTCCTTCTATCTACATTCTCTCCCTCTCTCTCTCTCTCTCTCTCTGCTTTTAGTCCATTTCACGCACTCTCCGTCTCCCTCTTTCGTTCGCTACCTCCGCTGGTCGAAGCTCTCGGCCATTTGCTTTGGTCTTCGCATTAAATTTTAATTAAGCTCCGCGGGGAGCGAGTGGTGATCGAGAGGGACAGCAGAGAGTAAGAGAGAGAGAGATGGAGTTGGTGATGGAGAGGAAAAAAGAGTGGGAGAGAAGAGTTGAGGAAGAGAAAGAGAAGGAACCGATAAGAAGGAGTTGTTAACAGTAGAAGGATGCATTCAAAGGACGAGCGTGTGAAGCAGCGGCTCCGCGGCGTCCAGGAAATGACGGCGGGACTGCTTGAGAGAGCGAGGCAGACAGATGAAGAGGGGTGGGCGAAGAAAGAGTGAGAGGGAAAGAGAGTAGGAAAGATGAAGACCAGCTTTATATCCGGGGGAAATTTTTTAAACGAGTTTGCGGGGAATAAAATCCAACTTCGACCTGTTGAGCTCTCGACGGAACCTTCGAAGGAGCGAGAAGGAGGGAGAGACAGGCTGCTAGAGGGAGAGGTACGATTTATCATGTTTCATCATTTTTCAATTTGAGCGGCAAAATAAGTGGAGATACAAATAAAGATATTATATAAAAAAATTTTTTTTGTTTTTTATTCTTTTATTTGCAATCTATTTAAATAATAATAAGCAAATTTGATATAAAAAAATAAATATGAAAAAAATATAGAAAACAAAAGAATAAGAAACCCAGATGAAATAAGAAAAATGAATAAAAATAAAAAAATGAATTATAAACAAATCAATTGATAGAAACGGGTCTCAACTTTCAAACCTCACTATTTATTAAATTTCGCTTCCTTACATCGAAAATTTAACACCGTTTTCCACACCTCGAGATCCTTCGCATCCTTTGTCTCGTCGATCCTGCCACTTTCCTTTATTTTTCTTCTACTCAGCGTCCTTTTCCTCCTTCTGCTCTTCATCCTGCCTTCGTTTCCTCCATCTTCCTTCGACTCGTCTCGCCTCGTTCATGGTTTGATATTTTAGCATTTTTCGCTCGTCTTGCAAACTCACAACCCGAGCGATGGCGATGCATATAATTAAATAATTCACACACACACACACACACCCACTAGCACTGGATCTGGCTCACGCACATTCTGGCAAGAATGTCGCATTTTAATTAAAGCCAAACACATACAAGCGCACAAAAACAAACACACACATAAACCCAAACCAGCTCGATGGGAGAATTTCAAATTAAAGGCTTCCTTCCAGCTTCCCTCGAATGGATTTTCTTCTCGTTCCAGGAATTTCCTTTGCATGGAAGAGGGATTTTTGTTCAACCGATGGGGAAGAGAGAGGGATGAAGAGAGGGAGTAACAGGAAGGGAGTAAGAGAGCGAGGTAGGCGCAGCGAAAGAGGGCGTGAAATTTATGGTGTGCTCTCGGACATTTATTGTTATGAGCCACGTTAGGGCGGGCCGAGACGAGACGACGGCCGGGCTCGGGTAGGAGGAGACAAGGACGACGACGCCGACGACGTCTCCTGAAACGACGTCCATAAAACAGGAGTGTAAAAAACGAAGAAATCGAAATCGCAGTAAATGTGGATAAAATTATAGGTAAACAAGGAGCAGAAGTTGGAACAACAAGAAAAGGCAACGAGCAGAGGAGGACAAGAAAATCCTACAGTTTAATGGGTAAGCGGTAGGGATGTGGCCGTGGACAGAAGGGAAAAGAGAAAAGGAAAAAGTGTAGAAAAAGTCGAGAAGACACGGGGACGACTTAAAGGAGATGTGAATTTATATTTGAGCAACATCAACATCAAAATATAATTTTTTTTTTTTTAAATTTTTACTTATTTTAATATTTGGGTTTTTAATTCTTTTCATCCAATAATACTAATTCTAATTTTTATTTTAATTTTAATTATTTTGTTGTTTCACGCAAAAATTTCGATAAACTTTTTCAAGCATAAACAAATGAAAACTCGATTGAGAAACCACAGAGTGAAGAATCAATCAATGAAAATAGAGGAGCAAATGCTATGAAAACGTGCGTGAAAAACACACATGGGGAGGAGGAGGAGAAGGAGTGGCGGAGATGAAGGAGTGGGAGAAAAAGTCACCGCTGGTGTAGGCGCAAAAACCGCCCCCAAGTATGCAAAGAGTTGGCCAAACAGAGATGAGAACAAAACAAACATCTAGGTAAACATGGGGGAAACGAAGGCAACAACAACAAAAGCTGCAACAACAACATACGGGGAGTGAATAAATGACAGCAGCTGCCGTCAAATGCGTGAATGAGCACAATAAGTGAGAAAGAGACGGATAAGTTGGCAGACAGAGACGGAGGAAGTCGTCAAAAATTCGCAACTCTTGTTCGAGGCAGGATGTCGGAGTGTGTGTGAGTGTGCTTGTGAAGATTTATGCCTGTGCTTGTGTGAGGATTTTAATTAATTTTACTATTTCGTCTTTTATGTGCCGAGCCTTAATTAAGGAAGCTCTTCATTGTCTGCGTCTGCAACTCTAGGGGTCGGGACAGGAACGAAGGAAGGTCGGAAGAGGCTCTGAGGATGGTCGGAGGTAGGCCGAAAGAAAGTCAAAGACGCTGAATTTTCACGACCTCTCGTCTCCGGGGAGAAGAACAGGAGAAGAGGAAAAAAGAAAATCCTCCTAAGAAGTCGCAGTCGTCCCGAGGATGCGGAAGGATTCGCTCGGCCACCGACTTCCCATAGGCTTCGTGAGTCAAGCGACTGAATCCCATGCCACGCCCCTCGATCGTGTTCCATGCCGCACTTTGGACGTTGCTTAACGAGGAGCTTCCATGCTCTTGCGATGGTGGAAGTTCGGAAGTTTCCCGAAAGCTGGCAAAGTTCCTTTCGGCTAATGGAAAATCCACGACTTTTGGCTGGACTGGGAAACCAAAGAGGCTCGTAGGAGGGCGACGGAAGGAAGGGAGGGGCGGTTACTTCAGGGGACTTTCGCAGTGTTGGCCTTTTCCGTTACGGCAAAAACCATCATATTCTTTTTATTTGCTGCAAAGTACTTTGGCCTAAGAATTTCCTCGAAGAAAATCTCGATCGAAGCGCAAAAAGCACAAACAGATCGCTACCCTGGCCCTTCACGCCCCTTTTCCTTTCGCATCCGCTAAATTTCTTTGAGTCTCCTTCCGTTTTTCGCCAACCATGCCCAGAACTTGGATTTTCGGCGAATTTTTGTAATCCGCTTTTCGCCTAAAAATTCACCGAAATAAACACAACAAGAGTTCGGCATTTCTACAAAACACGAGTTGAGAAAAGTGCAAACACGAGTTCAGAAAAGTTTACACAACAACAACAACAATTTATTGTGGGCTGACGAGTCGAAGTCCTTCGTCTTGTCAATGGTAAATGAGTCTTTTCCAAGAGCGAAATTAATAAAAACCTGCAGCGGAAGGAAGGGAACAGATGCGATGGCAGAAAGAAATGAGATAGAAGAGGTAGTAAGAAGGAGAGAGAGGGAGGGAAAAGTCGCCAAAATAGCACACAATTTTTAATTGTGTTTCAGACTTTAAACAATTTCATTCGCTTTTTGAAATCCTTTCCTCCACCTGCTTATTGAGTGTTGAGACGCCAGCAGTAGCGACCAGAAGTGCGTCTGCCACTACCGGAAGTTGTTCGCGATACAAGGGCAACGTAATGCACCTGAGATACTCTTAACTCAAGGTCCAGACAAGTTCTTTGACGGCACCTCTTTTTCGGCTGCGAGACTCTGAAACGACCTGTCGGCTCTTTTGGGTTTCTCTCTCTGATTGTTTGTGCCTTTGTATGTCTGCTTTTCCTGCCAGCTTTCTCTGGGAATAGTCTCTCGTTCCTCCTCTCACTTCTCCTCCCCCTCGGCACTCCTCTCTTTCCCCCTCCTTTAACGCTGACATCTTCTTCTCAACATCTGCCATGTGCTTCACGCACACATCGCTCACCTTTATATCAAACTCCTCTCTCCTTCCTCCTCACCATTTCCCTGTCTACATTTCTCCCTCTCTTCATCTTCCCTCCCTTCCTCGTACTTCTCTCCATCCCTACTTCCCTCTTTTCCACGACTCCTTCCCACGACTCCTTCCACTGCCCCATACGACCATCTGTCTGTCCGCTTACGTTGGATTTCGTTGTCGATTCTCCTTCCGGCCTCTGCTCTGTCTTAATCTCTCCCCCTCTCCCGCCTCCCCTCCTGTGACTCTGTGCGATTGTGTGTGTGCGGCTTTTCTATTTGTCTGTGGCCGCGTAATTCGCTCGTCCTTTGTCGGCAGCACATGTGGTTGCCGCCGCCACGAGAGGAGCAGAGCACGAAAGGACGAAACGAAAGCTCCGAAGACGGCGAAATAATTGCTCAAGGGAGCGATGGAAGAACTGAGGGAACGCAGGCAAGGAGGCAAGAGAGAAAGGGGAACATTGCGAGAGGGAAAGAGTGAGCGAGTCAGCAGGATTAGGTGAGAGAGGGCATGAAGAAGCGTAGATAGATAGAGAGGAAGATGGAAAGACTGACTGAGGGAAAGAAAGACAGACAGTCAGGCAGGCAAATGGAATACGGAATGAATGAAAGACTACAATGAAGAGACACGAAGCTCGATTGAGCCGAAAACGGGAAGAATTAGGAAGCGAGTGTCGAAAGATTTTTGAGGAGGGAGTAGGATGGAGAGAGTTGGCAGGGAGGTGGTCGAGCGTTCGCACAAAGGAAACCCATTGACAAGTCGAGCGAAAGAACTTCGTTACCCCTGTACCTAGTTGAATTCCTCGTCATTCCCGTTATCATTGCTGTTTTCCTCGTTCTCATCTCTTTCTCATCCTCATCCTAGCCTTCGCTATCGTCCACATCTTGAGCTTCTTTATTGTCCTCCTTCTTATCTTTCCTCTAGTCTTCATTATCGTCCTCCGACTCCTCTCAGTTGTATTCAATTTCTCGCGGTTTCTCCGAATGCATCCTCCTTCCCTTCGCTTCCCCATTATCTTCCCGTTTGAAGGAAGAGATGGAGTTAAGTGGGCGAGAAGAAGGAGAAGATGGAGAGATTCAGTCGTGTTCTCGCGAGGCATGCGAAGGCAAAACCGGCTCCGCCCCAAGGACACGCGAGGATACCCGACTCTCACGAGTTCGCGTTGAGCGGCCGCAACTCGCGAGTGTCGTCGTAATTAAGCGCTCAGGGACGATGGGCGGGGGGGGATGGAGGTGGGTGCTGGTCTGAGGCTCCCAATTAGAAGAAGTTCGTCGAAACAAAAACTCAACTGTTACAGAAAGGCTTTGGAAAAATCTCCCTTGAGGCTCCTTCAGCTGATTTATGAAAATAAAATACAAAATTTCAGATTCAGCTCATTTCGCGTTCAAATACGAAGACTTGAGGCGAGGGTAAAAACGATGAAAGCAGGCCGAAGTCGCTTGAAGGATCGCCCCGCAATCCACGCAGGACCTCCGCGGCCGAATGATGATTCATCGTCCGCCACGACCGCTGTTTGGGCAGCGGCGAAAGCAAATAATTGCGGTTGAAAATGTTTGGCAAAAATTATGGAATCCACTGGGGCAAATATTGCGGCCGCAACTGTAGAGCGTTTCGTCCGATGACAGTGGGCGGAAGAGAGGGGAGGGTGAGGGGATTTTTTGTCGATAAATAAATAGGAGGGAAAATCCCCTCGTAATCGTTGGAAAATAATGAAGCGCATAAATATTTTCGCAACATTTTTATAACCTGCAATTGAAGCAAAACTCTCTGGCTATCTCTCTCTTTCTTCCACTCACCCACTCTCTCTCTCTCTTTCTCCCTCTCGCTGCTCTCGGGCACGCACTCTGCATGCCTGAGGTCACCAACACGCACACAAGCTCGCGGCCAACGCACACACAGTGGAGCGAAATAAATTTTATTTGCGAATCAGCGGAAAAAACGCCGCAATTGCGCGATTCTCACCGCTGCAGCTGAGTGGGGATGTGTGCATGTGTGAGTGCGAGTGTGTGTGGGTGAGTGGTGTTTCCATTTGCAGGCATGTCTCCATGGGTGTGTTCGTGTGTGCGTGTTTCGCTCGTGCATCATCATGTTGCCAACCACTTTCGGCTGCGTTTAAGTGCGCTCTTCAAATATTTACACACACACACACACATAGCTGCATTCAAGTGTTAGTGTCGGTTGGCGCTGTCGTTGGAAGTGCGAATGTGTGTGTGCGTTCGTGTCTGTGCCTAGGCCGCCACTGTGCGTGGAGTGGTTGGAACATAATGTTGTTTCACATGTGCTTTTTAGTGGTTTCCAACGACCTGCCTGCCAGCCAAACCCAGCTCCGTCAGCAGCACCTGGGCCACGGCCTCCTTCTTCCCCCTCTGTTCCTCTTCCTCCCTTGCTTTCCTTCCCTTGCCGCCCTCCAGAGTCAGAGAGACGGTCGTCATAACCCGGTTTTATTTCGCAAACTCCTGCGACAGACAGACAGACAGACTTCACCGGAAAATCCACCCTGGTATTTCTTCATCCTTCTCCAGCTCTACCTTCTTCTCCTCTACCCCTTCTCAATTTTCCACACTTTCCTTGTATCTTTCCTATCTCTCTCCTTCGGCGAACGATTTGAAATTCGGAATACGGGGAAAATCCCGAAGAAAAGAGCGGATATAAACAAGCGGACGAACTAACACGAAGGACGAAATATTCAAAACCAACACCCGTGAGCTGAGCTGAGCGTGGGATCTGACCACAAGCAGTCGGTCTCGCTCACTTTCTCACCTTCTCCGCTATCTCTTTATCTCTTCGCACAATCTATTTTCCCTACCACAATCCTAGCCTTTGCTCACTCTCTCCTTTCGCTTTTTCGTCCTTCCTACAGTTGCTATGAATCTCCGAGGGATTCTTAATATCGTGGCATAGCATGGCTGGGCACATCCTCTCATATCTCTGTTTCTGCACCTGCCGCCACCTGCCCATTTATTCCCGGGAGCCCACACGAGCTCGAGCTGTCTGTCGTCTGTCACCACAGAACCGCAACTGCGACGCCCCCGAGTCCCCCACAGACCTCGAGTTCCCGATACCTCACCATCTCCGTGGACCGCAGGGCCTTCTGCACCTCGGCGATGACGCCAGGGATGGTTCCAACGGGGAAGGATGATGCAGGAAACTCGTGGAAGGTGAAGGAAGTAGTGAGAGTAGTAGGCAGTAGTAGTGATAGTAGTAAACAAAAAGAAGGAAGGAGAAAAGAATGAAGTGAGTCGGAGGACCAAGGAGTAAGGCAGGATGGACTTGGAGGAAGGAAAAGGAGGAAGAGAAAGGAGGAAGAGACGCCAGAAGAAGAGTCCTCACATTCCTTCGTCTCGCCCCATATTTCAGGGACCGCATTCCTAATGCCTTTCGCCACCTTCTTGCATTCAACCCTGCGAGCTCGACACGTGGTCTCCTCTGGCCCGAACAGCCATGCCTCACTTTTCGCCACCTACCGACCTCCACCGCCTGCTTCATCGACCACATTCTTAGACCGAGGTCTTCGGTTTCCACGTTGAGTCGCAGGTTTCGCTCGACTCCCAGGGTTTCGTGGACTCCCTCGACTCCCTCGACTACCTCGAATTCTCCTTGCAGTTTTTCGCTCTCCTTCCGGCTCTTTCACCCTTTCCTTCGTACTCTGCTGGCCTTCCTAACAGCACTGTCTCCCCATCGTCCTCCTCCCTCCCGTCTCCCGCTCCAGTTGATTTGCAAAATTAATGTCGAGCGAACTGGAAAATCTTTCAAATTAAATTTCAAAACGTGAAATAGATGATGGACTGAATTATTTGCGGCTTCCTGTCGACCACGACCTGCCACAAGCTGCTCTTGGTCTCAATTTTCTCCATGTGTGTGGTGCGAGCTCCTGTGTCCTGTCACTGCGTATGAAATGGGAGACTCGAGTTCATTCTGTAATGAATTTGCATCTTTTATAAATTGAACAAACGCACCATGGTACGGGGGTCTCCTGCTCTCACCCTTCTCCCTCCCTTTCCACCTCACTCTTGCGCTATTTCCCTCATTCTTCCTCTCGCAATCCCTCTCTCCATATCCATTCCTCTTATGCTTTGCTCTATTTCCCTCTCGCTCACGTACCCAACCCATCAGCCATGCATAGAGAGAGAAAGACAGGGAGAGAGAGAGGGTGAGCTTGGAACCCAATCCTTGACGTAGTCAGGTCCTGTGGTGGTCAGGAACAAATTTTTGTCCTTCTCCCGGGAGAGATGCAGATGCAGGGAGGAGGTTCGGGGGAAAGGAAGGAAAGGGAAGGAACCGAACTGAATTATTTCGAGGAAGTGGAGTAGGAAGTCGAGGAGGGAGTGCAGAAGGATGTGAAGAAGGAAGAGGAGGAAGAACTAGAGGAGGAAGTGCAGCAAAAAGTAGAGAAAGGCCAGAGTAGGTGGCGGAACTGGCCTAGAACCTAAGAGAAGAATTTGGGCAAACTCCGGTCATGGACGAACCCCAAGGCAAGGTCCTGGATTGGGAATACAATGAAATTATTTTAATAATTTTTTATTAATCTAATACTGCTTTGAAATATCATTATCAATATTAGCCAGAGGTACATGAGGGATATTAGATCTATATTGATTTAAAAGTGCCCTTAGAGTGGCTTTAGAGTGGTCTTAGAGAGAGAATTTTGGATACCCTTTGAACGCAAGTGACCGGGGGCCAACAGGATTGAGTTCGGATGGGGAAAATGGGAAGCCAAAATCGGATCCTGGCACAAATCGAGAGGGAAGTTCTGGCGAATCCCAGGACAGGCGAAATTGGATTATGACATGCTTGATGATTGGATGGATGTCGCCGCAGATCGAGACGACATGAGTGGGTTGAAGGGAGCTGGAGTGAGATGGAGCGATGTGCCTGGACGACAGACAGACAGAAGAAGAAGAAGAATAGGAAGCCGTCGTTGTCATCGTTACCGGTGGTCGCCAGAGGGCGTCTGGCTTGTGGTAACCGGAGAAACTTTGGCCGAACTCTCGATATCCGATCGATTACAATCCAATTACGGTTGACGAAAATAAATACCGAGAAGCAAAGACTGCAAAAACAACAAGAATACAAACGAGAACAACTACAAAAACATCTACAGGAACAACTCAATAGCAACTACAAAAACAACTGGAAAAATAACCCACAAATGCAAAAACAATATTCAGTATCCCAAAAAAGAAGGAAAACGAAAATAGGAAAAAGCAAGAACTACAAATATGTAGAAATGACAACAACAGTAACAAAACATCAGAAAAGGAGGGGAAAAAATGCAGAAAGTAGAGCAGAAAAAAATAGGAAAATAAAAAACTATAACTACAACAACAACAAAATCGAACACGAACGACTGCCAAAAATATTGAAATAAAATGCGATCGAAGTGACTGCGAGAGGAAAGTGTTGCCAACTGAATGCGAAACACGTATGAGAAAATAACGGAAGCCAGAACGAGAAGGGAAGGGAAGTAAAATAGCTAGAGTGAGAAAGAGATAGGAAACTGAGGCAAATAACAATGGCATTATAACGACACGAGGGAGGGAGAGATGTAGAAAAAACAAGAGAATCAAAAAAGAAAAAATAACGAGAAAAATAACAAGTGAGAAAGAAGAAGGCACGAGGTAGAAATGAAGAGGGAGAGAGAGAGCGACCAAGAGTTATAACGAGAAGTAGTGAGTGAGTGAGTGAGTGAGGGAGACGGAGACGGAGACACACAAATCCCAATGAACGGAAGTCGCGCAGGACGCCGGAAGTGGGAAGAGCGAGGAATGCAAAGGGGGAAAATAAGAAAAAGAAACACAGTAAAAAGGAGAAAGCACAAAAAGGAAAAAAACACAAATAAGGAGAAAAAATAAAAAAAGAGACGGAGGAAAAATGGAAACAACACCGTAAACGGGGGCAAAAATGCTATTTTTCTGCAATTTTATTTACATATAAAAAGGGTAAAATTTAGCCCCAAGTCCAACAACGGCAACAACATCAACCATAACAAGAGCGCCGGCTTTCAGCCACAACAACAATTGCGAAAACAACAACAGCAGGAACGGCAGCCAGGACAACAACAGCAACAAACAAAGCCATAAGCTGTGGGAAGAAAAATGTGGTTCGTGGAGAAGGCGAGAGGGAAAGAGAGGATTGGAGGGAGGTAGGAAGCAAGAAGAAGAGACCGTAGAGAGGGGGAGAGGGAGGGAGGGAGGAAGGTGAAGGGGTGAAAAAACCTCGCTCAAATTTGCAATAACATTTTTTTAGCGACACTTTGTGTGGGTTTTTGTGACTGTATTTCATTGTATTCCATTTGGTTTGGTACGTGCCTGCGTGTGTGTGTGTGTGTGTGTGTAGGAATGATGGCCATTGAGAGGTGAGAGTTAGAGAGAGAGAGGAACAACAACAACAACATGGTGGCTAGTGGCTAGTGGCAGACATTTTTATGAAATTTTTCGGTGACGCTGACTGACAAAAATAACAAGACAAACCCAACAATAATATCATTGGCAAGGAGAACTGCAGGGACAGGTGGAAGCAGAAAAAATAACAACAACAACAAGAAAACCATGCTTTAATAAGCCCAATACAATAACAAGAAATGAAAACAAAAACAAATGAAAACAAAACAAAATCGAAACAAATGAAATGAAAACAAATCAAATAAAAATAAATGAAATAACGATAAAATAGAGGAGAAGACTTAGAATCTGAAACACAGGAGCAGAAACAGGAAGCTGAAGCGGAGGCCGGCGGCGTTGCCACCTGACACAATTGCCATTGAAGCCAATGAGGTCGGTTGTGGTCGCTGGACAGAGACAGCACTAGAAATGAATCGAATCGAAACGAAATGAAATGAGTTGATGGGGCGAAAGTTGACTAATTAAATATTATTTCGGTCGTTCGTTCATTACAACTCCATGGCTCCTAGTGGCAACGCTGCCGCGGAAGCCATCTGAGTCCCGGGCAACAACCGCGCGGTGATTGTATTGGTGTGCGCCCACGTGTGTGTGGGTTTTGTGGCTTCCGCTTTTATTCGCCGTCCTTCTGAGTCCTTTTGTTATTTTCCTTTGTTGTCTCTTTTTGGGCTTTGAATTATTATTATCATAATTACGAGTCGTTCCACCGAAACACACACACAGGCACCTAATCGCCCACAAGCCCACCCACACACACAAGCATTTGTCTACTTAGATCTTTCGAATACAACTTGAAAAATAGGAAAAAATGTGAATTCAATTTGAATTGAAATAAAATATTTATTGAAATAATATAAGGAAAAAATTCAAAGAATTCATATAAGATTCCGCAATAGTTGAAATATGTGAAGACAATTTGAACACTTAAAAATCTGTGATGAAAAATGGAAGAACAACTGAAAAGTATTTGTTGAATATTTAAAGAACTTTGAAAATACTTTCAAGAACAATTGAAAAGTATTTAATGAATATTCAAAGAACACTTGAAGAATATTTCAAGAGCAATTGAAAAGTATTTGATGAATATTTAAAGATCATTTGAAAAACCTTTGAAGAACACTTGAAGTACATTTAGAATATATACAAAGAATACTCGTAGAACACTTGAAGAAGATTAGAAGAACACTCGGGGAAGATTAATTGGCGGTCACAAGGCCAGTAGAAGGATTGAAACAGTATCGATGACAGGACGTCCCAGGGCGACGGCTTCGGAAACACAACCGACTGGGAGTGGAGCCGAGCTAACCTCGTTTAATAATTTGCATTCTTCGCGCATCTAAAATTCCATTACGGCCATGGGCGATTGCTCGGGACGATAGAAGGAGAGGACGATAGAACGAAACTAAACTAAACTAGATCACGAGCCCCAGCGACTTCCGCAAAGGCAGACAATGAAAGAGAACTCGAGAGAGAAAACCGACAACAGTGTATGAGGCAGAGGTACGAAAGACAACGTGAAGGAAATGAGAGGAGGCAGGAAGAAGGAGGTTGAGGAGGATGGAGGAGAGTGAGGAGGATGGGGAGAGTCTGTCATTGGATCGGGTGAAATGCAATTTCGCAAGAGTTCCCTTTCGCTGGAGGCGAACTCGTCGGTCGTCCTGCAACGGCCGCAGTGTCAGCAATTTCTCAATTCTCCCCTCTCGATCTCTCCCTTCCCTCTCTTTCCTCCCGCTCCCACTCACGCCCTTCGACAGTCTGAAGTGCGAGAAAACATTCCAAGAAGCCCGGAGGAAGGTGGACTGAGCAGCAGGGAAAATTCCATGCGAAAGAAGTGCGGGAAAACATAGAAAATTCCATCAAAAAGGAGTCCATGACGAGGACTAGAACGATGGAAGTGATGGTGATGATGGTCGTAGCGAAGTTGTAGAAGCTCTTGATGATGGTAATGATGATTATCTTCTGGCTAGTGGAGCTTACGATGATGGTATGATGATGATCTTGTAGTTAGCGAATCTTACGATGATGGTATGATGATTATCTTGTTGCTAGCGAATGCTACGATGATGGTAGGATGATTATCTTATCGCTAGCGAATGCTATGATGACGATCCTAGTGCTACTGTTGAAGCTTCGGACGTCGCTGATGATGATGACGATATTAGTGCAGTCCATGCCGACGTTAGCGATAAAGTGAAGAGCAGTCGGAGTCGGCTGTCTGAAGTCTGAATTCCGGAGTTGACGTGAAACTGAAGCATTGTCCGAGGTCCATTAAAGCAAAGTGGGAGAAGGAGATAATGAAGAAGAAGACAACGAATCCCTTTAACAACGAGTACGACCAGTAGGAGATTCTTTTAAAGACATCAAGGCTTCGACCGGCTCCCTTTAAACACAGCGAGGATGATTTTAGGTTGTTAAAAGGAATCTACTGAAGGAATTCCGGGGATCCCAGAGTCGTTGGGAGTTGGTGAAAATCTTCGGACTTCGTTGAGATGTTTTCGTGGAACAGAAATTATTTCCAATGAATTTCGTTGGATCTTTGACTTGTCCAATAACTTGGCGGACCTGCCGAAAGTCGGAACTTTTGCCTTTGATTTGTGTAGCTCGCTTGAAACATCATCGGATTTCTCTGTTTTTCCCCGTTTCCCTTCCTCGCTGCCCCAAGTTCGTTTCACGCGATTTTCATAATGGCTTTTTCATGTTTCGTTTGCTTTTTCATCCCATTCGCATGCCGTCGACTCCTCTCTATCGCAGGCATCGCCCTCTTTTCTGCCTTTTATAGCTCTATCGTCACTTTTCGTCAGCCTTCTCTATCTATCGATCTCCCTTCTCTCTCCCCTCCTCCCACTCAGACGCTCCCACTCGTCTGTTTGTCCTACGACATGATAACGCGATTTAAAACCCGTAAAAGGAGGCGACGACGACGGCGACGGCGACGTTTGCCCCAAACGAAATTTCCACCAACAAATTTCGGCTAATGGCATTACCATAATATCAACAACCAGAACACCAACAAGACAGCAAAAATAAAAATAAAATAAAAATTACAACAACAACAATGACAACGAAATATTAGACATTTTCCATCGCCAGCGGCTGAAAACTTCGCCTTGATTTTGAGGGCTGCAGCGAGCGCGGAAATAGAGTATGAGGGAAATCGTGTCGTGTTCAGAGGCCTGAGGAGCGTCTACTGAAGAATTCGAATTTTTGTGTTTAATGAAATTTTTCAAAGGGAACATTTTCAAATAGAAAAATTATATTTTCATATTACTTTAAATTATTCACATTAACTTAAAATTGGAAATAATAAAATTTCCTTAAATTATTGTTTTTGGCTCCATTCTTCACTATATCTCCATATCTCGCTATATATCTCCACTACTTGACCTACATATTTCCCTCCATCACTTAAAATATTGGGTTTCAATGGAGTCTCGTCTGCTTACCGAGAAATTTTCCACCTTCTGCTCCACTCGAGCTTCCTGCCGCTGCATCATCGATCCATCAGCCACTCGCTTTTCTTTTCTCCCTTTTTCGCTCTCTCTTACTCTCTCTCCCTTGCAGTTCTCACTTGGCTCACGCCAGAGTTCGTGGCTCATAAATTTCACCGCATTAATATATCACTCTTGACCCAAACACGTACCAAAAAACCAATGCCCGGCCTTCAGAATCCACCCAACAGTCCCGGAGCCCTCCGACCCTCCCCTCGGCTCCAATATCCATCTGCTGCCAATGATCCCCAGTGGCATCGGACGCTAATCTAAGTCATGTTCCGATGCCAAAAAATTTATATGGCCAATAAATTGAATATGTTTGCTCTCGGCTCTCTCGGGCTAGCCCAGGGTCCCAGACGTGCCCACTAGGCTCATGCCGCTTCCTCTTCTCCTACTTCTCCACCGCGTCGTCTACCATTTTGGATACGATTTGCGTCCTCGCATCCTTCCTGCTTGCAGGGATACTTCAGGGGAAGTCTCCGAAGATTTCCTCGCAAATAAATCGTTTAAAACCAACCATCGTCCTTTGAACCCGGCCGAGGAAAACTTTCCTCTAGTCCCCTGGGTGACAACGGGACGAATGAGAAGGGATTCTTTGGCCCGAGTGTTCGGCAGCTGCTAATGGGCTCATGAACATCATGAGCGGTGGCGGCGGTCTCGGTGGCGACTCGAGCCGAGCTCGTTTCACACATTGATTTCGTCTCGGGCTGGAAATCTCTCTTCAAAATCTGAACAGATTTTCGCTCTCTGTCTCCTGCTGTCCTTTGTCTCTCGCTGTCACTCTCTCTCTCTCTCTCTCTCTCTTTCATTCTCACTATCCCACTGCCTATCGCGGCCCATTCGTGCCTTTGCAAGTCACCTGCAGCCATCAAAGTCGGGCGCCTTCTTGCGGTCGCCTCGTCCCCTGTGGCTTCCTGTCGTTCTCCCGCCTCGAGATCCCCAATTGAGGCTCCCGTGGCAACCTCGGGGGAAGTCTGGGGAGCTCGGCCGGATTCGGCATAATTTATTGATCTAATAGGTGGCCTGGGACGAAGATGACGACGGCGATATCAAACTTTTATGTCGCCATTCGAAATGAGTTTTGCTGCGGTTTCCCTCTAATTTGGCGAACGACTTCCCTCAACCTGACTTGGCTTGGTGGAATTTTGGCATTCTGGAGCCCCGCCGGAATTCCGAGCGCTTTAATGATTCATTCAGGGGGTCGAGGAGGCGGAGGAGGCGTCGTTGCAAATCATCAGCAGCTGACCTCGGGCCCTCGGCGCGACAACGAGCCGGAAGTCGTGACCCAGAAAGGAATCAACACGACGAGAGTTTTCACTTTTGAATCCCCACGATTCCCATCATCAACTTCTCCTCTCACTCGCACTCTCACTCTTCTCCTAATCTATTTGCTCCTGACTCACTCTTTTCCCGCAATTCTCTCACGATGTCGGCGAAACAATGGAGGTATTAACCTGAATCCTTGGGCAAGGACAAACACGGGACGTTCATTTGCTCAGACGCCGGATCAGCCGCCTCCGAGGGGCGTGGCGTGCGTGGGATTACGACCGGGTCAATGTGGACATTGACAGGGGGGTCGAGGCGGGGTGGGCGGCGTTGGGCGTGGACTCGACGCATAAAACCCACACTTAATGGCCCCGGGAGCGTTTTGAAGAGTCCGTCGTAGAATGCGAGGGGAAATGGCGATCGGGATCAGGGGCGTAATGCGACAAGGGTTTTACGAGAGTCGAGCAAGCTGGAGGGAATTCCTCCGAAAGTGCAGGGCAGAAAAGAAATGGGAGAAAAATGTCGGAAGGAATAATTAGTGAAGAAAACCTTTGGAAGAACGAAATTGGTAAAGAAAATTTTGGAAGAATTTTGGAAACAAAAGTGTATAAAATTGTATAAATTGGAACACTTTGCAAATAATTTGGGAAGGCAAATAATAAGGATGAAATTTTGATAAAATGCAAAGAGATCGTCGATAATAGAGAAGAGAGAAAACGAGAGAGAGAGTAAGGGCGCCATCGACAGCCGCAGCACCTGACAATGTGGCAGCTCTGGTACTTATTTCCCAGCTTTCGCTCGGTGTGCCGAATCCTTTATTTCGCAGATCCCAAAGGTGGGAATTTATGAGCGAGTCACAAACACACGCACGCACGCCCGCACACTCAACCGCAGTGATGCGCTCTCCCCCTCTCGTTCTCTCTTTCAGTTTTTTCGTTCTCTTTCACTCTCGCAATGCGTCGAAGGTGAACCATTTAAATGAAATGTAAATAAAACAAGAGCTTAATTAGGTCAGCAGAGGCCACGACCAGGAGGATGAGGGGAGGAGAGCGGGAGGGAGGGGGATGGGAATGGGGAGATCGGCAGGATAACGGCTAGGCAATAAATTTTGGCCGAAAACCTCAGCACATGAATTGCAGCAGCTCCGCGGCGACAGCTCGGCGGAAAAAACTCATTTCGGTAGATCCTTTCAACAGAACAGAGTGAGCGCGAAGAGTGGCGGAGAAAGAAAGGGAGAGAGCGAGAGGGCGAGGGAGTGAGAGTGAGAGTGATATGGAGATAATGGGAAAATGTTCCAAAGGGCGCAAAACTGTTGCCAAAAATACCCACTGACGTCACCCGAAACCACTTCCAGAGTCGATCAGCGCCGAGAGCCTGGCCTTTGACAAATTGCGGAGCGTCTCGAGTTTCGCAATCGGCTCTCGATAGAAACCGGCTCACGTAACGTGGAAACGTCTCGTTCTCCCTCTCACTCTATCACTCTTTCGATCTTCATCTCCCTCTTCACACCTCCTCTGTCTTTGTTGAAGGAATTTGCTTTCGGACTTTCCAACGAAAGGCAGAATGAAGCTCTATTACAGGAACAACAATAATCATGACGATGATGATGACGATGAAGATAGCAGCAAGAACAATGAGAGAACAAAAAGAGCAACAACAACAAAAAGACTATCAACTGACAAAATCACGATAATGAGAATTCGCATTAAAAGCGCTTCAGATGAATCAAAGGACATCGTCTTCTCATCCAATTTCCCCTCTCACTGACTCTATCTTTCGCTCACACTTTTCCACTACTTCTCTCTCTCTCTCCCGTCTCGCTCTGTATCTCTCTCGCTCTATATCTCTCTCTCTCTCTTTGTCCGCCTCCTGTCGATTGGGCAGCTTCGGCATGACGTTGATGTTGATGGTACAGTAAAGACCAGAATGACGTTGACATTTACAACAATAATGGAGCAACAACAACAACAAAAATAATAGAAACAACAACAATAAAAAGAACAACTACAACAACTCACATCAGCAACCTATGAAGCTTCTACTTAAGATTTCATGCGGTTTCATGAGGCTGCAAAAGGATTTCATGTCGTCTCATCCGATCTCTGCTCGTCCTTCCGCCAACTTTTTTTATGTGCCGGACAACAATGCGAACGTCACATAGAAACACAGACAACACACACACACACAAACCCACACACTCCGTGTATACACATCCATTATTACACCCCCACTTGGGCAGGAGTCCTGGATGCCATCGGCCCATGCAAGCCTCAGCCGACGAACGGCAGGCGGCTCCGAGTTCGCCCTGTCACCAACGGACCTTGTCGTTGCCTCAGCCGCCCTCCCCCCTCTAGGCCTCCCTACTCGCCTGCTCCGCTCCGCTCCGACGCTGGTCACTTTCGCAAAGTGTGTCATTTTTATTGATAATTTATTTGTCCGGCAGGCCCGATACCAGGCAGGACGAGCACTCAACACACACACAGAGTAGGAGGAGAGCGAGAGGGAGGGAGACAGTGTGTGTGTGCGAGCGAGAGCCATGCAAAGTGAGCCGACATCTCGAGCCCGCTCCAGTGCGAGCTCGAGCTTGAGTGGACGACAATGGCAACAACAATGGAGCTGGAACATGTCGTCCATAAAACCCTGCTCCATCCATAGGAGAGTGAGAGGAGAAGCGGAGAGAGGAACAAAGAGAGTGAGAGAGGGAGAGAGAGTCATCTGAAAGCTCGGTGCATGGTTTTCGTTGTCGCCCTCTCGAATTTCACTGGCCTCCACGTCCAGCACTCAAGGTTTACGATTTTGTCAACTGTTTTCCAGCCTGACAAATGTCCTTCAGCTTGTTCTTCTTTCGACGCAAATGAAGGTGGACAGAAGTGCGAGAGGGAGGCATAACTGGAGGGGATGCGAGAGAGAGAGAGGGAGAGAGTGCGTGTCTTTAAGCAGAATGTTAATTGTTTTCTCTCGCTCCCTCTGCGGCCTACCCCGTTTTTTATGGACGTCCCTCGTCGACGGACTGTCCGACCTTTGGATCCGTTTTGGGATGCGAGAAAGGATGTCCAGGACAAAGGACCAACCACTTCCGGCACCCTTTTATTTTTCCCACCCTTCTATCCGAAAGATTGGAGGAAAATATAAAGGCGGAATCTTCGAGATCAACTTTGATTCTCACATATTTGGTTCTAGCTATTTCTTTTGCCACTTTTCCTTTCCATCCTCTCCGCTCTCCTACTTCTCCGTCTCTTAACACCACTATTCCTATGTCTCCCTTCAACTCTCGACGAAGGTTCCCCAGATTTAATTAGCTCGCCACGAGAATCCCCTCGAACCCTCGAGGATTTCCGGAACTCCCGCTCTTAAGCCAATTCGGTCTCTCGCCTTCCACCCCTCCCTCCTACGGTCTCTTGGCGTCTCCCCTTCCTCCTACCATCTCTTGACTGCCTCCCTCGGTCTCCCGTCTGAGCCTGTGTTTGGTTTTTATTGCGGTCTCGCGGCCTCGTTCTCGCAGAAATAATTCCGACGGTGATTAAAATCTCGTGACTTACGAGCTTTGGCAACAAATTGATTGATTTTCGGGGGATTAGAAGGGACTTAAAAAAGCAAACCGGGAAAGAAACAACAATAAAACCTCAACCGAAACAAAAGAAGTCGACGGCGAGCCACGACGACGACGACGAGGACGAGGACACGAACACGGTAGAGGGAGCGAAAACATCGGCGAAATCCTTTGATCTTAATCAGATTATAGTGTGTACGAGGAGTGGAGGGAGAGAAAGAAAGAGGAAAGAAGTTGGTGGAGAAGGGGAGAAGAGAGGAGCAGGCGGAGACCACGGAACCGGAAGCGTGGGCAGAGCCCGAGGTAGCGAACGAAGGGGTGGGAGGGAAAAGGATGCCTGGTATCAGAAATTACCGTTGTTTATGGGGCTGATTTAGAGTTGTTGGTGGAGATTAAGTGGGGTTTTGCGACGAAGGACGATGAGCGGAGGAGGGCGAGACGAAGGAATGGTGAAAGAACAACGAAAGACCACGAAGGAACGGAGGAAAGGGCTGAAGAACGAACGAGGGAGAGGACAAAAGCAGTCGCCGACGCCGTCCCGGAAGCAGTGGCGAAACTTGAAGTGGTGGCCAGGAATTTAAAGACCACCGCTCGACTCCTGCCAGCTGCTGGCAGTCAATTTATATAAATCATTATTCATTGTTATGGCCAACCTCTTATGATAACCCGCCATGTGAAACCCCTTCCCTTCCCTTCCCTTCCTACACTACGGCTCTGCAGCCCACGGGAAATAAATTCGTTTTATTGCACTCGTTATCCTTCAACTTGTGCCATCCTTTGTCCATCTTCTGGCCAACGAATTCCTCAGCCTGAGGGTTATGACCACGCCCCCTGGGGAGGAGACGAGTTTTACAGCCCTCTTTCTCTCCATCTCTCTCTCTCTCTCTCTCTCTCTATCTCTTTGCTTGCCTTTGAATGACTGCGAACCGACCTAATTGAGTGATGAAGACGTCGGTCGAGGGTGGACTCGGCGACGTGACGTCATAAACTCGGAGTCTTTCTTTGTCTCTTGTGGTTTGTTCGTCTTTTTTGGTTTCTCTCGACTTCATTAATTATTGCCGATGAGGATTCGTCGTGGGCAAAAGTTCTGATTGAAGAAGTCTTCTTTGGAAGCGGGACTTTTTTTTTGATTGTCGCCCAGGACAACGCGTTAATGTGGAATCCAAGAGTCGCCAGCCTCTTGGCCGAGGACCAGAGCGACGAATTTCGCGATGTCGGGAGTTGTTTTGCTGGCAGCATTTTAATTAAGAAATCATTCGCAAGTCCGTGGCGAAAAGTTTCGATCGCTGAGCTTTTTAATTAAATCCGTAGCGGGAAAGGCAGGAAAGCAAAGGAAGAAACAAAGGCAGAAACAAAGGCAAAAAAGGCACAACGAAAAGGCAACGGGAGGATGGAGGAGGGGAGAAGGGTAAGAAGAAGAAAAGAAGAAGTAAAAACACTTCGGCAGCTGGCGGGCGTTCGTCATGGCGACCGGATGTTGTCAAACTTCCGGAACCAAGCGCAGCCATGTTTCGATTCGTATCCGAAGTACGGGAGGAACGAGGAAGGGAGAGGTGGGAAGAAAAACAAGGGAACGAGAGAACGAAACGAAGGAAGTGAGGAAAAGAGCGAGAGAGAAAAACACGCCAAACACTTTTCGCCCAAAGTCCCGCCAAAGCCTCAAAGAGAAACATTTAAAAGCACTTGAATTCGCTTCCGACTTCGAGACGCCGCCGTCGAAGTACGGGGGCGATGGGCGGAGGGCGGAGGGCTCGGCGCTGTCGCCCAAATATGAAAACATTTGTTGGAGAGGGAGAAGGGGTTGGGAAGAGTGAGGCAGAGAGGGGGAAGGAAAGAGAACGCCAAGAATTCGGAGGTTCAACAAGGCAAAAAGCTTTAATTAGTTCGTCTCGTTGGTGGAACGAGCGAAGCTCAGCGGAACGGAGTGGAATGGATTTCAATAGAAGGGATGGAATGGGTGGAATGTGGTGGAATGAGATGACGGCAATCGTCGTCAACAATCGCGTTTTGTTCCGCCGTCATTCGCGACCTCGGCCTGACCTCGTTGCACAGATTCGCGAAAGTTGCTCGAGTTGTTTTCAATTTTCGGGGACCAAAGTTTGCCCTAGGTAGGAGTGGAATCTGGAGCAGAGGGAGGGGATTTAAACGCGACTACTGGGGAGAGTCCACGACGGTTGGCAGGATTTCGAGTGGATTTTGCATACTCAACTTTGGTTGTTTATTTTGGTTCACTTGATCTTCTTATCTTTTTAGCATGTTATTTATTTTTTATTTTGTCTTTATTTATTTTTCCCCCCCAATTCGCAAAAGCTTCTCACATTATCACTGTCGTGCTTGAGCTGCCGTCAAAGCCCAAGTAGTCTCGACTTCTTCTCCTTCAAAAACAACTTCTCGACTTCACTTTGGCTTCACTCGGTGGGAGATTTGTGGAGTTATTGCGTACATTTCTTCCACTCCTGCTCTTCTTCATTCTCGCACTGACTTCTTCCCCACTCCTTTCATTCGCCCTGTCTCCTCTTTCTTCGCCGACGAAAGAAGTCGTTGCTTCGAGTGTTTGTTTGAAACTTTTTCCCATGTCGCAATCAACACATTCCCGTTGCAGACATCAGCTCACTATCGCAAGCTCACACGCTCACCAACACACACTCATGCCTCGAGCACGTCCTGGGCACACGAACACACCCCGTTGACTCCTGGTCTCCTCCGCCTGGCTATGGGAATCCATCTCGGTCCGAGTGTCAACGAGTCGGCGGCTCTCGTCAAGAAGTCTCCGCAACCTCGCTCCTTCTCTCTCCCTCTCTCTCAGCCAGTCCTTTCGTCGCATCTACCGCCATCTCCCTCACACAACCCACTCCTTCAGCAACCTATGCCTTTCGCTCTCCCGTCTTGTTCCACTATTTCCATCTTCCTATCCATTGCATGAAATTAAAATTTCTCAACTTCTTTTCGGCAGGACGCGGCACGTCCAGGCGGGGGGAGGGAAGAAGCTCTAGAAAGAGACGACGACGACGACGACGACGTTGGGCAGGTGCTGCGGTGCCATCTTGCGGAAGTCGACACCGTCTGGCTTCTTACTCTCGAGTCCTACTCGAGTAGTTTCGTCCTTTGGCGACGACACCGTCGTCCTCCATGCGTGCTGTGGATCCTGGTCTGGGTGTCTTCGCAGGATCTAGGCCGGGAATCAGTAGCCACCCCGAGCTCGCCTCCGCCTTCACGCCCTCCTTCTTTCTTTATTAAGTTTCGCAAAGTTTACGCAAGCAATTATTGGATGAAATATTTACAAAAATCTCGACTTCGGTCCACTCGAGTGAAACTTTAAAATTTGCATAGTTTTTAAGTTCTCCGCATCCGTTGCCATGGACTTTTCCTGCAGATTCTTGTCCTTTCTGTTTTTGTTCCTTTATGTTTGTCCTTCCACCACTTGTCTTCTTAGCCTTCCTCGTCTTAGTCTTGCTCGTTTTATTCTCCTCTTGCCTTATGGAATAGTTTGTCTAGCAATTTAGAAACACTTCGACCACAGTTGGCAAAGGAATTTCCGAGACTTCCGCAGCTTCCGAACCGACTGCAGAGAGAACTAAGGAAACATTTTCATGGGAGGCAAAAGAATCTCTCATCGGTAACTTCGGGCTTAGCCTCGGTTACGCCGAAAACCCAGGTCGAAAATATTTCCCCCATTATTATCTGGCATATTTGGCCAAGAAATCCATCTAGGAATTTTCACGTTAGACACAGATATTTTCTACCTTTCCCCCATCCGGTTGTTCTACACGAATGGAGTCCGAAAATTCGTGGGCAGACGAAAAGCAGCGAAAAGTTGCCCATCTCTGGCTGGGAGTTGTGAACGTGCATTTGGAAAACATTTCAACCCAGCTAATCTCGACTTGGAGTATTATTTAAAGTTGCCCAGACCGGTTTCCGGGGCAGCGGGGAAAGAGCTGGAGAGGAGAAGAGGGAGTGGGAGTGGGAGTGGGAAGAGCCGGGATGCGGGCTCGAAAAAGCACACAAAGTGTCGGCAACAAACTGTCAAAGTGCAAACGATTAGCAATTCGAACGAACGAATGAGCGAAGGACGAGCCGGAGAAGGAGCTGGAGCAGGAGGTTGAGGACCAGCGATAAGGAAACTTTGCCTGGGTTCTGGGAGGGAGGAGGCGACCCGGGTTATCGTCTGCACGCTGCACGTCGCATTGGCAACACTTCCCCATCACGGGGAGGAAGCCGAAGAGACCCACAGACAGACGGACGGACGGACGGACGGACGGACAGTGGGACAGATAGTGGGTGGCAGGAAAAAGAGATGGAGTTGTGACGTGAGAGGACGAAGGGCAGGCATCGTGGGGGAGATAGTGGGAGCGCGATAGCGGGACCGTCAGTGTGTGGGAGAGAGAGGGAGAACAGTTCCGTCCTTCCCGAAAAATTACGTGCAATTTCCGTCCAATCATTGATATGCGCGAAGATTAATGCTCGCTCCGACTGCAGCCGCATCCGTGACACGACGACGACGACAACAACAACGGCAACAACAACGGCAACAACAACCACGACGACGGTGGCGGTGGCGGTGGCGACGACTCCGACGACGGCCGGATGCCTCACAATTGCATTGTTTGCTAAACTTTTCCGTTTTCGCCTCAGACAGTTTTTTCCAATCCCTCCGCCGCTTTTCCTTCTCCCTCTCCTCCTACGCTTTCTGCTACTCTTTCTCTTCCCTTTTACCCTTCTCCCTTCCTCCTCTCATCCTCATCAACCACTGACTCCCGGCATTGCAATGTTTTCCGCCATGTCCTTAGTTTCCTTTTTTCCGTCCCTCTGGCTGTTGCCGGTTCTGCCCTTTTGACATACGACACGGAGCGAAAAGTTGACAATTCCGATCTGTCGCCCCTTCCCGGGGATTCTTCGGGATTCCCTCTGTGGCGACCGGCGGGCGGACGGAAGGACTCGACACAGGAGTCGGGGAAAACGCTTGGGGTGTCAGCGATAGTGGGAAAAACATTTCAATTTGGTTGCAGTTTCGAATTGTTCTCAATTCCTGGAAACATAAATGCATTTTATTTTTTCTCATATCTCAGGGACTTAAAATCGTTTTCTCTACACATTTACTCAGTCTTTTCCATCAGAATCTGAAGCTGAACAGAGTGAGAAACCAGTATGATGATAATTGATTCACCATTCTTATTAAGGAATTAGGCCTACTCACACTTAGTGTTATTAGTTCCAATCCCAATTCCTTGACTTTAATTAATTAAACAGACTTTTGGTATTACAAAATTTCGATTAGATTTATTAATTAACTTCATTGCTCTCAGGTCGTTGCTTGAACTCAGGCGACAGCATCGATGTCGAAGGGATGACAACGAAAAA
The DNA here is from genome assembly GCA_947389925.1 of Coelopa pilipes. Classification (NCBI taxonomy): domain Eukaryota; kingdom Metazoa; phylum Arthropoda; class Insecta; order Diptera; family Coelopidae; genus Coelopa; species Coelopa pilipes. Next base: position 3,772,329 of record OX376700.1, read on the forward strand.
GTTGGGAGCAGTCGGAATTAAAACTTTTGTTGTTTCAGCCTTTGATCCTGGCGGCCTCCTCACCGTCCTCCACCCTCTCCATTCGTCCTTTCCATCGCTCTGACCTCAATCAGTTGGCGTCGCCGGCATCGTCGGATCCTCCACGGAAGCCTCGGTCGAAAGCTCTTTCGTCTAATTTATAATTCACCCCGGAACTTATGCTTCCGCGAGATTGATAGCGACAGATTGGGTGGGGGAGGAAGAGAGACGCAGAAGGGTTAGGCTGAGGGGGTAGAGGGAAAGAGACAGCGAGAAGGACAGTGGTTAATTAAAGGCAGCCGGAACACGATGCAGAGGCAATCGCGGAGGCCGTGGAGACCAAACAGCGCGATTGAGGAGCGCAGCGGGAAAAGGACACAGGCAGGGTGGGGAGGAAGGGGAGAGAGGAAGAGGTGGTGATGAAGGTGGAGGAGGGGAGCCAGCAGGGGGCCAGGGGTGGGGCGGTCGCTGGGGAAACCGCAGGAGAAGCCAATTAAAATGAACAGATTAAAAACACTTCAGAAATTAAACGAAAACAAAATGGCGCGGCGACGTCGAGGACTCTCGCAGGGGCTCAACAACAACAATATCAACGACCACAACAACAGCAACAACAACGACAAAAACTACGACGACAACATCAGCCAACAACACGTGGACGGAATGCACCCCAGAGAGAGGGAGAGGGAGCGAGAGAGCGAAGGAAGCCCGATCCAAGACAGGCCGGAAGCGCCGGAACAAGGAAGGATGTAGAACCGGAAGGAAGCGGATGAAGGAGTTGAGGGGGCGGGGGGTGGTTGAGTGGCACACAATGAGCGGATGGATTTTTATGCAAATTTATGTAAATATTTATGGCCGGTTAAATATGAAGGCGATAACTGCGAAACTGAGCGCGAGGGTCTCGAGCAAACACAGGCGGAGTCGACCAGATGAGGGGAGGGGCAGATAAGTGAGGGGAGAGGGGCGTTGCGGGGAGAGGTCTTGAGTGGGCTCCGGTGTGGCTCGAGGTGGATCTGGTCGGCAACATTTTAATCCCATTAGGGCGCGATTTCCATCAGCGGCGAGCGTTTGAGACCGCGCGATATGAATTGATTAAGGGCAAGGCAAGGGTCGGAAGAAGGAGGTCGCCGGCGGCTGCTCGGACGACTGACGGGCAGCGGGAGGTCCTTTGAAAGAGAGCCTGGAGAGCATGGAAATTTGCTGTAATTTTCTATCTGAATTTCATTTGTGTTTTTTATTTATTTATTTTTTCAACACCATCACCGCATGGGTCTCAAAGATTTCTCAATTTTAATTAAAAGCGCGCAAATGACACAAAATGATAAAAAAAATGATAATCAAATAATGAAAATAAAAAAAAATAATGATAAATAAATTCAAAAAAAATACGAAAGGAAATCACGAAAAAAGGGAAAGAAATGGAAAAAAATCCAGCTTTCCATTCGACCGCAGCAATGTTAATTAAATTGTTTGTGATTGAAACCCCACACACACACAGACACGAAGAATGCATACACACATACACACCGTTTCACACTCCCGACCATAAATTGATATCAAATAAATGAAAGTATTAAATAAATGCCAATTAATTAAGGACGATTTTTTAAATTTGCTAACGACGTGGCAAAAGTTTCGAAATGCGCCAAGAGTCCCTCGTCCAAGGCAATTAACAAGACCTTACTCCATGGCTTCTGCAGTCAGCGCTTGGCCTTTGAACTCTTTCTTTTTTGATTCATCATTTTTTTTACATGTTTTTTATCATTTGTCCTTAATTTTTCACACTCCTCTGCTCCAGCGATCGAGCCTGCGGGAGTGAGTGCGAGGAATTTTCCGCCCGAGCTCCGGCCGCCTGTTCTCCAACCTCCGCCTCCGCCTCCGCCAATTACCGCCAATTGGTCCTTCGAATGCCTTCGAATCCTTATCGAGTTTTTCGCCCTCGCGCACACAAAGGCCAAGGACAGCAGATGCAAATGAAGAACGAACGGAGGGTCGAAAGAGGGTCGAAGGTAGGTCAAAGGAAGAGCCAAAGGAGAGCCAGAGGTGGCTCAGCGAAGAGCCGGAGGTGGGTCAGGGGACGGCCGGGAGACGCTCAGAGGTTGGGTGGTCGAGCGAGGCGAAGGACTCGAGGGGTCCAGGGTGGTCAGGCGGAAAACTGGGGCCTCGGCACCGCCGGCGACCCCATGTGTGTCGAAACGTGTCGAACAAAACGGGGGCGGAACGAAAAGTCGTCGGCCGAAGGAGGGCAGAGGGGCGAAAAGGAAGAAAAAACCGAGCACGCCCACAAAATTGGGCCGCCATTCAGAAGGGGTCGAATTTGTGGGCCGGAGTCGGGGTCGCTTCGGCCATGGTTAATTTTCCCTCGTAAATTAAACCTCGGCCCTCGCTGCCGCCCCTCGGAAGCCCCATTAATCAAGGGAGCAGGCGGAAGAGCGAGGGTTGAGCGCGGTTGAGGAAGGCAGAGTACAAGAGGCAGGAGGCCAAAGTGGGGGGGTGGGGGGAAGAAGTGGAGACCGAAACAGGGAGAAGCGCCGGAAGCGTGTGAGGGACAAGGAGCGAGGGTGGGGGGAGGAGCGAACGTGGGAATCGCTTCAACATTCCGTAAATTTCGTGGGCAGCAAAAGCAACAATCAATATCAATGACTACAACAATAACGGCGGTAAGAACAACAACAACAACAACAACAACGAAAATAACAACAACGTCCTCCACAACAATGCCAACAAAAGCCTCAGCAACTTTAACAAATTCCCCAACAACAACAACAATAACAACAACAATTACTCATTACCCTCATTATGATTATTATTTCTGAGGCGTGGGAGGATTTTCTCAAGGCTCAGCACGACTTGACAGCACTGCCGAAGTGGACCCTGTGGCGAATCCTGGTCGTTCCCTCTTCCTCCCAAGTACTTGCTTATTGTCCTCTCGGCCCACGAGTCCTTCAGACTCCTGGCGACTTCTCCCGCTTGCCCTCGCGTCCACCCGCCTGTGTTTTCGTTAACTCGTCTCCTCGCAATGAGCTTCCCATTAGAGCGGGGAATTTTATTGCGAGCGCGAATTATCTGGCATTAAAAAGAAGCTCTCCAGACGACTGGGTATGAGTGTCCTTGCGTGTGTGTCTGTGTGAGTGTGGACAACTTCCTTCAAGCTTCCTTCGTGGTCCCGCATCCGCCCCCGCCCCCGACCCCAACCCGAGATCCTTTTAATCGACAAAAACAAGGCGCGCGCTCCCGCTACATTAATTTTAAATCATCTGTCCCTCTCTCTCTCTCTCCCTCTCACTCCCTCTTCCTGTCTCCCTCTCGTCATCTCGGAATTTTATTTGCGTGATAAACTTCTGTGTTTTTCTTTGAATTTTTTGTGTCTCTTCCCAAAACGTAAAACAAATTTCGGAGCCCTTAAGCTCGATGCGCGTGTGTGTGACTGTGCGTGTGAGTGTGAGTGTAATTGCCATCGTGCATGTAAATGTGGTGCTTGTGCATGTGTTCGTGTGTTTGTTTTTGTGCGTTTGTGTGTGTTCTCGTGTTTGTTCTTGTGTTCGTGCGTCTGCTTTTAAATGCTCAATTTTCTCTGGCCATAAATTTTAATACTTCCTCTGCTCTTGTGAAATCACCTCACTTAATTTGCACCGTCTCCGCCAGGCAAGAGGTTGATCAACGTTTCTCCTCTGCTCTCTCTTTCGTTTTTCCCCTCTCTCTCTCTCTCTCTCTCTCCCACCCCTCTTCGCCCTGCCCTCAATTAATCTCCCTCTTAGCCTGGAGTTTCCTCCTCCTCCTCTTGTGTTTTAAAGACTCCTTTTTCAGTCAGAAACCTGAGCATGTTCCCTCTTCCCCTTCTCCCTCTCATCTCGCTCTCTCCTTTTTCTCATCCCTCAATCTTCCCATCCCCCTCCCTCCACCTTCTATCAATTTTAATTCGTGCAAATATTTCAAAATCTGCCGATTTCGTGCTCAGCCCAAGTTTTGTTTGGGCCCGAATTCTCAGGATTCCGCCCTCCACTCATTCGCTCACGTCCCGCGTCCTGCCCTCTCCCTCTCTCTAGTTCTTCGCTCTCACTCTTTCCTCCTTCTCGCACACATCTTCATCGCTCGTCTCTCACTCACGTCTCTCGCATTCGCTGCTCCTGCTTCGCTTATCGTCCTAGCATTCGAACTCGGCTTCCTTCCTCATCATTTCCGCCCTTAAATTGCCAATTTCCTCGGCTCGGCTTTCTCGCTCCCTCTCTCTGTCTCTCCTTCTCCCCTTCACTCTCTGGCACCTTCCTCTGTTCTGTCTCTGCTTTCCCTCTGCCGTCGACCCTCGTCCTTCGTCCTCACTCGCCTTTCTTTTCCTCTCAACTTTTAATGATGTTTTAAATAGTTTGTTTCCATTTGTCAACGGAATTCGTTTCGGTGGTTCTTGTTGTTGCTGTTGCTGTTGTTGCTTTTGTTGTTGTAACCTAAGTGTTCCTCCCTCAGCCTAATGGCCTCGTTTACCGCGCTCTGATCCAGATCCTCTCGTGCCTTCTCCTCATCCCAACTTCCTTTCCCGTCATCCCTTCGTCCCTTCCGCTGATCCCAACTTCCTCTTCCTCACCCCAACTTCCCTTCACCTCGTCCCCTCGTCCCTTCTGCTGATCCCAACTTCCTTTCCCTCATCCCTCATCCCGTCTCGCCTCTCGTCCCCGACTTCCTGGGCTCGAACCCTCGCCAGGCCGTCAACAATTATTTGGGAATTTGATTTTCTCGACAAGTGGGCGAGTCTCCGTCTTGGGTCCTTCTTCGGCTCCCTCGTCGCTCCCCCGCCCCGCCCCATGGCCTCGTCTTTGTCTCCGTCTGCGTCTGCGTCTCCGTCATGTGTGCGGATTTCATAAAAGTTTCTGACGCTTTCCATTGACATGTCGACACTCGAACACGCCTCATTAGGCCGGCCGGCTCCTCGCCTCGCCTCGCCTCGCCTGCGCTCGTGAAGAGGTGTCAATTATTTGGGGTTCGTTACGTGAGGCTTTCGCGCTCCAGCTGAGCTGAGTCGAGGGGTGCCTGAAGGATTGGAGGAAGTCATTTGGGAGCTGGAGAGCGATCCCCTTATGATGGGGCAATTTTTCACAGGATTTGCCAGGGGTCGAGATTAAGGGATCATTAGCTCTGAGTGGGAACTTCAAAGTTCCAAAGTCTGCTCGCCTCGCAACTGGGACTCGCCTTGGGCAGGCACCGCAGGAGCCACAGGAGAAATTCTCGAATCAGATATAAATGGAATTCCCTTTGCGATGGAGAACATTCGAGATGCAATTATTTCAATGAGCTACACAAGATTTTAGAGATCTTCAGATCTTCCTGTTGGGTTTTATTTTATTTTATTGCTTCCGGATGAATTTTTCCATTTATTTCTCGCATTTACCGGAGACTTTTGGACAATTTCTCCTGGTTTTCCTCTCCTTCCAGCAGAATTGATTCCATTGATTCCTTCCGACAAATTTCATTTCCTTTCATTCATCCTCATCGTCTGCTTGTGGTTTTCGTGTTCTTCCTGATTGTTATCAGTCGACATTTTTTTATGGTTTATCAGAAGTTTCGTAGATTTTCTCTGTATTTTTCACAGTTTCTCAGTTTTGAGTTCTCATACTTTCAATTGCAGTGAAGGAATTTCTATACTTTAATTTTAAATTCTTATAGTTTCAATTACTATTTGGGATTTAAATTTGATGTATTATTTTGCTTTTATTTCTCAAAATTTTAAGTTAATGTTTTTTATTTATATATATTTTTATGTATGTAATTTTCATAGTTGTTGTTCCTGCCTCTAGTGTTAATTAATTTTTTTATTGCATATATTTTTTAAGTGAATTATTTTTTATAGCAAATTTATGAATGTAATATATTTTTTATTTCATGTGCATTTTTTATTCCCCGCTTGTTTTTATTTCACTAGTCTCTTTTCCACATTCGCATCTGCTTTTATTACATTTAACTTTTTTATTATTGTATTATTTAAACTTTATTATTTCGCAGACTTTATTTTCATGACCCATGTATCATTATGGGCATGTATCTGTGAGTGTGGGTGTGTGCGTGTGCTTGTATGAGTTTATTTTTATTTCCGTTGAGTTTCGAATATTTCTCGAGAATTTATCGTTGCAATTTTTCACACATCCTTCCATGCGTCCGCCGACTTCCGGGGCCCGTTTTATGATTCCATAAATAATCGCTTCTCATTTGCACGACGTTTTCCTACGCACCACGATATCCTAGCATATCCTTTCCACATATGTGAATGTGTGATTGTTGCTATTGTCATTATGTTTGGCCATATATTCGATCATTTGCCGGGATCTGCAGCCGGAAGCGAGAGAGTCCTCGGAGCACGAGCTCATTTCTCATATTTATGTTATGTTAATGTGGGTGTGGGTGTGGGTGTGGGTGTGGGGGGTCCCAGGCCGTCGAAAAGAGAGATATATAGGAGGTATATATCCTCCAGGTGCTTAGTAGTGTGTTATTTCAGGTAAGAACTCCGAACTCCCGTCCCTTTCGCCCGCCCCTCATCCGCCTTTGGCCACCACCGCCCAAACAAAACAATGCATGAATTTTGATCCGTTTCATTGCGCAAAAGAGTGCTTAATAAATTATTCATTGCTTCTCTCTCCCACTCACTCTCCCTCTCCCTCTCTCTCTCTCTCTATCTCCCCCATCACTCACATGTACTCGTGCGTGTGCGTGACAGGAAGAGGAAATTTAATACTTTTCCAGAATATTGCATAATTTATGATTTCTGCGACTTTGTTTCTCTCCATAACGAGGCAGGTGAGGGAAGACGGAGAGTGGACAGAAGGACAGACAGAGAGAGTGAGCGCGAGATAGTGGAATTTGAGAGGGACGGGGGAAGGATTGAATGAGATGGCGACATGACTTCAACACCCGAGGCATTCATTATCCGGGCTCCCGAAAAATCCCACCCAGGTGATTATATTAGACCGGCAGATGTCCTTGGGGAGACGGGGACAGGACCAGGAATAAATTTCGGGTCCGACGCCGATGACGATGATGTGGACGATGATCTACGACCAAACATATGTCGCCTAATTATCCCTCGAGGGCAGGAACAACTCTCGATGTCGAGATGTCGTTGTCTCGCATCAAACAGAGAGACTTCGGAGCTCCGGACCGAGGACTCGCCCCGGGTGTCAACCCGAAGCCATGTCACGCCACCCATTGACCAAGTCGGCTCGGGCTCCCACCCCAGACGGGTCCGGCTTCAGATTCAGATTCAGGACAAAATCCTGAATCAAAACCAGCTCCCGAGCCCCAATCGCTGCGGACGACGAATCGACATCACTCTGAGTCGTCCTCGTCTCGCCTTCCACTCCATTTAGAGTCGTCGTCGTCATCGTCGTCGAGTGGTTCAAAACTCCATTCGAATGATTTATGGATCGCCCTGACCGGGATCCCGGCGACAAACAACAGACAGCAGGCGTCGGACTGGGGGCGGTCGAGTGGATTTGGTTTGGGGCCATCCAGGAAGGAGGGCCGGCGGATTTGGGATGCGAGACATGCGTGTCGGAATATGCATATTAATCGGCCTCGGCCTACACAAACAGCACTAGCAAAGACACGGCAACAACACGCTGTGCAGGACCTCGAAAAGTCGCTTCTTTTCTTCCCACATCCTCCACTCTGTTCACGGTCTCTCAGTCTCCCTCTCTCTCCTCTCTCTCTCAGTTGTTGTCGGAAGAGGCTCCGAGTTCGCGTCGCCGGATCCGCCCATCAATCAGGGGATGTTGTTTCGTGACCGAGGGGCGGTTGACGGAGGGGACCGGAGTCGAGGACTTGGCGGCAAATGCCTTTGAGGGAGGCAGCGAGGGCGAGGGCGAGCGCGAGGGCTTCCATTGTGCTCGATAAGGCGTTAAATGAAGTCATTAATAATTCGCTGCCGGCGACCTTCGGCGACACGGAAGCCCGCTGACACGGAGGACTCCGAGGACATCGACATCGACTCCGCCATCGCCGTCGCCATCGATATGGATCCATGACGTACGGATGCATGCGGTAGGGCAGGGCAGGCATGGCAGGGACCTGACTTTGGTGCGTCCCGGGGCGAAATCGAGTGAGAGACGTTCGATTCGCTTTCGATTCCGTCAATTTTCTCAGCCCTCGTCGTCGGCGTCTTTCACCGCTGTCCGCTCTGTTCAGCAGCCGCTTCCATCAAGCGCTTCCGTCACTTCTCCCACTTGGATCAAGACTTGGACCAAGGCCAAGGCCAAGAATATGTCCAAGATCAAATCGAGAGAAAATGGTTTGCATTCCAGGTGAGTTCCTGGAGCTCCTGCTCGAGTCGACGTGCATCGGCTGCACTCGAGGATTCTGTAAAGAGCTTCATAAGGTGGTTGTTGTTGTGGTAAAAAAAAATTCATCAGCAGCAACGGAGACGTCGCAGTCACGCATAAATCAAAACCAACCACAAACACCAATCAAAGGCAAACACAAAAGCAATCGCAAAAGTCCACAATAAAACAACAACAATCAACATCGCACAACAATCAAGAACTCCGAAATAAGGACAGCGTTTTCTCGACTTCAGGCTCTGCGCCGCAAAGCATGCAACGAAATCAACATAAATCTTTAACAGAGATTTCCTCCGGTAATTTTGTGGGTGTGTTTGTGGGGTTCCCTTGTTCTTAATGTTGTTTTTTTCCTGCTCTTATGTTCTTTGTTTTTGTATTGTTATTTTTTTTTTTTTTTTTTGTTAATTTTTTGTTATTGTCGTTCTTGTTTTATTATTTGTTACATTTAGTTTAATTTGTTATTTTTCTCTTGTTGAATTCGTTATTTTTTACATGTTTGTTCTTATATTTCTTGCCTCTTTTGCTGTTTTTTATCAGCCTTTTAGTTGTTAACTTTTGTTATTTTTGCCATTGTTGTTGTTGGTGTTGCCTTACACGTTCCTGAGCCCTGAACGGCGTCGGTGTCGGTGTCGGAGTCGGTGTTTGTGTGCGTGATTTATGGCGGCCGGATATCAAAATGTTGCCTCGCCTCGCCCCGCCCGACCTCGACCGAACCCGCCCCCAGGAGAGCGGGCAGGGGACGGGAGGGGATGAAAAAGGGGGTGGACAAAAAGAGGACGAAAAGAAAGCGCAAAAAATTCCGTCCGATGATGCAAAGCAATGGCTTCATCAACGACGTCCGACGTCCGACGCCCGCCGTCAACTCGCCGGAAGCGGCCACATCCGGTGACCGGAAGCGCGGCGTAGGAAGTCTTCGGAGGGAAGGCGCCCAAATACATGAGTCGGCCGGCAGGATACAGGACTCGGTAGACAGGCGACAGGAGACACTCCTTGATGTCGGTCAAGCCGGGGCAGGACCTCGATTGGGCAGACCTCGTTGTTCGTTCCCGTCAATGTATTTTCTTGTTGTCCATTATTGCGGAAGAATTCTCCGGTGAATTCATTTATTTCTTATTTTGTTACTGATTTGCAATATATAAATTATTTATTTATATTTCTGTATATTTTCTTAGATATGTGTTATATTTAGTATTTATTTGATGATCGATTTAAAAAGTTCTATTCAGTTAGTTGGGTTACTATTTTCGAAATATTTATTTTATTAATTCATTTTCTCTCGATTTATTTCTGTTCCCTCCTACACGAAGGACATACACTTCCCTCCTGTTTCACAGGACGTCCACCGGACATCCACAGGACGTCTTCGAAGCCCCGCTGAGCCTCGGCGGCGACTCCGCCACCGGTTGGCGTCCAAATGGCCCCGATTCGGAGCCACGCCCGGCCCCACCTGCTGCCCACGACCCGACCTTGGACGAGGCCTGGCCCGACTCGACTCAGTTCGACTCGTTTCGACGAAATTCGGTCGATGTCGCGCGGTTCCCGGACGTGATTCGACAGCCCTGGGGGGCAGGCGGCTCGTAATGAAGTCAGCCGGACTCATAAATCATGCAGAAGCCTCATCGCCCTCATCGGTCCCTCCATTCACCCACCTGACCATCATATCGGCCGGGTTTCCGACCAACCGTCCTTCCCCCCATCCAATCCCACGTCCTTTCGACCCACCGCCCAACGGGGATTTTGACTAAATTAAGGCATTTAGAGAGTTTCATCCTTCGCCCTGGGTTTGCTGAATTCAGAGATCGGTCGAGACCTACCTTGCGGGCAGCTTCGAGACGGTGGTCCTCGATCCTCGGTGGTTGTTTTTGATCCTCGGTGGTTTTTGTTGATCCTCGGTGCCTGTTTTTTACCCTTTTGGTTCTCTTTTCTCTCGGATGCTCGGGATTTCTTATGACACCTCACTTCACTTGAACACAATGTATTTACTTTATTTTCTATTCGTATTTTAATATTATTATTTTGTTTGTTATTGTATTTTGTGAATATTTTAGTTCAATTGTGCAAAATTTTATTATATTTTTATTTTTTTTATTTTCATTTTTATTTCAATCACTGAACCTTGAGCGAAATTTCGCTATTTCTCTTCGCCTCCCTCAGCATTTATTTCCACTCGTCCTCCACTCTCGAGCTCCTGCAGGACATTAAGTCGAAGCACCGCACACTCACATGCACTCACACAAACAAACACACGCCGTGGCTCCACACGGATTCCACTCGAGTCCTGATTTACGAGACTTCGCTCGTTTGGTTTCCCTCGATTTGTTTGTTTTCTTACTTTTTTCGCAGATTTTACTTCGATTATTCTTCGATTTCTCTCGATTTAGTTTCGTTTTTTCTCACATCTTTTTATCTCCTTTTTTGTTGAATTTCTTCTGGTTTTTTCATTTATTTTCTGGGGTTTTCTTTGATATATTTCATTTGTTTTTGGGATTTGTTTTTTCGGTTTTTTAGAATTTCTCCTAATTTCGACTCCGACGCTTCGACGCTCAATTTCGTTTCTTTTTGCCCCGTCCCTTCGCGACTAGGGGCGATTTATCATCGCATTCGGGTTTATTCTTCCTTCGCTACTTGCCGGAGGACCTTCGTCCACGCACTAGGCTCGCTCACATATCCTGGGGCGCTCGGCGCGTCTCGCTCGCGTCCTGTTGGCGTCCACTCCCGTCGCCGCACAAGTGAACCGACCGCGCGATGTTCATCGACTGACTAAGTCGCGCTCTCTCGCTGGCCGACGGCGGAGCCGCGACGAGAGCAGTCAAGCGAAAGAGAGAGAGCATCCTACCACGAGAAGAGCCAACTGGAGCGAGCGCGTGGTGAGTTCGTGGCCGGCGTTGGTTGTCGACCAGGGAGGTGAGTTGCGGGAAGGGAGAGGAAACTTGAAGAGAGCGTGGGCGTGGTGGGAGCCGAAGAGCGAGCGAGAGAAACGTCCTGAAGGAGTTGGTGAAATTCGGAAATGTGAAAGGTGAACTCGGAAGAGTGAACTGCGAAAGGTGAACTGTGAATGGGAGAGGAAGGTGAACTTCCGCGTTGAGAGAAAACAGCCTGAGGCAAAGAGCGCAAACCGCGGTGATTGAGATGAAGAAGAGACGGAATCCATTGAAGAGAAGAGGTGGATTTGAGATGGTGAGAAAATGCTTAGTAAGAACTTGTTGGGAACCGAAGAATAGAGTAAGAGAAAATAAATCAGAGAGAGCCGAAACTTCGGTGACTTCGACGCGCTGTTGGGACTGAGTTCCTGCAGTTAAAAATTCCCCATATTCCCAGCGCAGGACTCGCTGCTGTGGTGGGTGCTCGAAATTGTAATGAAGAGCCTTCGGCAATGGTGAATTCAGTTGAAAATATTTGAGAATTGTGTCGAGAAATGTGTTAAAAAATATGTTTCTCATTTGATTTGTCCAGCAGTGTAGGTTTGAAGACCTGGACCTGAGGTTCCAGGGCCATCAAAGAGGGGGTTAAAAAAGTTCACATCAAGTACAAAGGGTTCGACGTGGCGTATGAGCGACATCCTGTTGACGAAATGAGCAATTAAGGAACTTACCGGGGATCCTTCGGCCCGCCCCCCGTCTTTGTTTCCTTCCACTCCCTTTGCCACTCTGCCTTGCTCTCCCTGTGGTTCGAAATTAAAATTTCTGACTATCATCAGCCGACCCGAGCGCTTCGAGAACAATGGGCCAAAGGACATCGGGCCGAGGCCAAAGGACATCTGGACATCTCGGGCAAATTAGAAATCGACGACGACTGCAGAACCCGGCCGAACCCATCCTGGGCCGTCCTGCTGACCACGACGAATGCGCCCGGCCCTGGCTCGGCGATAAACAGGACAATTACTGCCAGGATAATGGACAGGGGCCGGGGGAGGCTGGCAAAATATTTTTCAATTAGGCCTCGCCTCGTCGGGGGTCGGCGGCGCTCGTTTGTAGTTCTAGCGCCAGCTTCTGGCCGAAGGAGCTCGACAAACACATCCACGAATATTAATTTCGAACAACAACAAGTCAACAAGAACAACAACAGTTAAAACACGCCCCGAACGCCATGAGTCATGGGTGCGAGGACCCGAGCCCGAGTCACAGGAGCGTCGGGGTCGGGGTCGGGGTCGGCGAGGTAAATGGCAATGACTACGGAAATAACTTGCTAGCAGGATTACACGCAGCTTAGGACGAGGACATTCGATGGAACAGAGGGGCCGAGCGAATCACGGCAAGAAAAAGGACGAGCAGAGCAGGGGGGAGAGGGGGAAAAGCTCGTTATTGATGGTTCCTGCTGGGACCACCTGGGGGTTCAAGAGAAAATCCACTGTGAACCGAAGGAGATACGATCAAAATTCGACCAAAATTCGGCCAGATTTCACTCGTAATTTGAACAGAATTCGATCACGATTCGATCACGATTCGATCACGATTCGATCGTAATTGGAACAAAATGCGATCATAATGATTGATGTAATTCTCAGATCAATTCATCTTGAGTGGAGGATCGGTAAATACAATATTTCTAGAATAATTTTGAGAAAAATACGCAAATGCGGTTCTCCGAAAAGGTGCGGGAAGTCAGGTGGAGAAAACTAGAAACTTGTGGGCGGATTCCGGAGATCGATAGAGAGAAATGAAAAGGGTGACCAAATAAAACCAACAAGAAAAATTATACAAAATGGTGCGAGAGCAATACGAATAAAGTGGAGGCGAAATTGAAAAATGGGGAAAAACAATCGGATAGTTGAAGCAGGCTCCACGGGAAAGCGAGACAATTCCGAAGGAATCCGATGAAATCCACATGATCGACTGTCGGGAAACGGCGGCGACGCCCGCCAACACCAGCTGCTTCCGTTTCCGGTGGCGGAGGGAGCTGGGAGGAGGGGGAAAAAGGAGGAAGCCAAGGGAAAAGGACTCCAGAACGTCCCCGGCAGCGGGGCGAGGGAGCGGGAATAAGAACTTGATTTCCTTTCGAAAAATCTAGAGATTTTTATTTTCATAAATTCCGCATATAAATCGAAAAATTTCAATCCACACAAACATCGACATTGAATACCACACATTTGCAGGCGAGGGCGAGTGTGTGTGAGAGAGAGATAGAGAGAGAGAGAGCGAGGTGGGAAATCGTGGCAGCGGGTGTTTGGAAAACGTCGGCACGAAGTCGAAGGCAGTCGCCGAACGATTTTTCACACCGAGCCCAGGGGCCGAGGGCAGTCGAGGGAGGGCCAGGGAAGGTGTGGGAAGAGAGGGGAAGGGGGGGACGAGGGGGACGAGGGGCGTGGACGAGGGCGGTGTTGAAAATTGATTTCCGAGACACTCGCCAGATGCACTGCGAACACAATAAAGCGCCCTGACTTCCTCACGGAGGCAGCGAGACGCACAGAAGCCGACACACATACACACACACACACACACACACACGTGCACACACGTTTGGGCCACGCACAGAAATGCGTCGGGTCCAGCCGACAACAGCCAGGGTTGCCGCCGGCCGCTGGCTGCGAATACGAAATAAAACCGTTGACGCAAAAAAATCCATTGACCGGAAACACAGAAGATATCGATGGGAGACAAAGCGCGAGACGGGGCAGATGGGGGGGGAGGGGGTTGGGCAGAGCGAGAGCTAGATAGTGATAGGGGAGGGGGAAGGAGGGAAGGCGAACGATAGAGGGCAGCATACGGTTGGACTGTGGGAGGTTGGGCGAAGGATTCAAAAACGGCCGTTGGGAGGAGGCGGAGGAGAAGAGGGAAAGAGGCGAGTGGGAAAGAGACGAGGGGAAAAGGAGGAAGGGAAGAGGTGGAGTAGAAAGGAGAACGACGTAAAGAGGGGGCTGGAGGAGGGGCCGCCACCCCAAACGATTCCCCGCGGCGAGGGTCGACTTCATTTCCATTCAAATGCAACGGACTTCGGTCCATCTGCAGCCGGTCGATTACGTCGACCGGTCCGGTCCGGGGATTGGCCGGCGCAAAATGAACTGAAATCTGACTCGCATGTGTGTAAATGTGTGTGTGTGTGTGGGGGGAGGGGGGCGAGGGTCCGAAAGAAACCCCCGACCGAATGCCTGGAGTGGCTCCGAGACATGGACCAACGGATGACGGGCAACGATTTGGGAGTTCATTTGAGCGATTTCTCTCATTTCTCCCAGTCGGAGTCGCCACCCGGAGTCACCTGGCGAGCTCCATGGCTTCCTCCTCTCCCCTGTTGCTGGGAAAATTCAGATGACTTTGATCTCCGCAAATGACTTTCATCGTCGAATTCGAATCGATCGATCGTTCGTTTATGGGAAAATCGTTTTTTATTTTTTCACCTCATCTCAAATTTCCATTTGATCTCTGTAGTTTCATCTGCTTTCCATATTTTCATCTAATCTCTCCATTTCCATCTCAGTCTTTTCCTCGTTCCCGCAAGTTTTCCGCGATCAAAGTCTCTCCTTCAGCTCTTCCTAAGCTCCCGAAAGTACGCAATTTCTTCACGATCGTTTGTCAATCGGAAGCGACGATGAAGCGAACGAGAGTGGGGGACAACGGGGGACCAGGGGAGACAAGGAGGGAGAGAAAGAGAAGAAACAAGAAGAGACAACGAGATTGAATGAGGAAGCGACTCAGTGGCAAAGCGTGGGCGAGGCGAAATCTTGAAAACCCAGAAGCCGCAGAAGCCACAAAAGACCCCAAAATTTCAAGAGGAAAGGACGCGGCGACAGGGAGAGGAGGAGGGGAGGGCAGAGAGTGGGCGAACGAGGACGAAGAGAAAGAGAGGGAGAATCGCACGGACTGCAATTTGCGAATTTTATGGCGAATGCTTTGGCGATTGTATTAGGCGAGGCGAGGGCCGAAGTTAGCGCCAGGGGGAGTTGGAGCGGGAGAGAGAAAGAGATAAAGAGAGAGAGAGAGAGATGGAGAGATGGAGAGTGAAAGGGAGGGACGTTGGAGTGAGCTTTTAACCGTTTTTATGCGCGACCTTTTAGGAAAATTGAACTCGATTTCAATCAACGTGATTTCCCCGGAACCCTTTGTGCGTGGCGGGTGGGCGGTGACGGGAGGGGGCGTGGAATTTATCGCCCGTTGAAGGGAGCAAATTTAAATAGTGGGACGGGGGAGGGCGCGGCGACTGGTGGCAGGAGGTCAGAGAGGGGAGAGGAGGAGAGGAGGGAAAGGGATGGAGATAGTGCGGCAGCTCCTCAGGACACTTTGCGCTCGAGTGACGACGGCGAGAACTTAAGAGGATTCGGCTAAATTCGGAAAATTCGATAACGTTCGAAAAATAGTAGGCAAATTTAAAACAAAAAATTCAATACAAAAATTTTGGAAATTTCCACAAGGCAAAATCCTATTGATTAGGGAAATGGAGCTTAAATTCGAAGCAAAAAAAAATATTTTGTTCTCAAATTGAGCTCAGGCAGGGAGTGGGCGGGACGGAAGGCGAGTGGCTGAGTGGCTTCGTCGAGTTTTCCTCAAGTCGCGGTCGAGGTCGAGGAAGGGCGGAGGAAAAAAATCCAAGTGCCGAAATCGTCGAGCCGAAATTCGACGTTGACTTGTCGACGGTTTTCGGGGCTCCGTCAGGACCTGAATCCTTCGTCAACTGCCTCCTTATCCCCAAGCCCTCCTCCTCCCTCCTCCTCGGCGCTCCACCCTCATTTTGCTTTGCGAAAACAATCTCTCCCTCTCTCTCCTCGTCTCGCTGACGAATCCCCAAATTGACACGGAGTCCACTCAAATATTTGAATTCAATATTTTTCGTTTTCGCCTCGTCCGGCTCGTCCTCGTCCCGTCTCGACCTCGGCCTGATCTCCCTCCTCGTCGTCGTCGTCGTCCTCGACCCGCTCCTCGACCTCCCCCTCCCTCGGTTGCCCTTTTCAGAGCTCTTCGTTTTCCTTGGCCGCGTCCTTCGAGCGTCTGCTGCGGCGTCTGCTTCCAACGTCTGCCAATTCCTCCTGCCTCCCCATCTTCCACTTTGCCCTTCTCAGCCGCGTCTTTCGCCGTCAATTAAATGCAAGGAAATTTGCCTGGGTTTTCCACGGTTTTCCGCCCCGGTTGGCCGACGTGGCAACACCTTGCGGTGGCTCCTCCTTCCTCCTCCACCTGGTTTGTCCACCTTTTTGGGCTTCTTTTGCCTCCCTTCTCGGTGTTCCTCGACCGTCTGCCACCTTCTGTTCGCTCCTTCACCTCACCCTTTGTCACCTTCCGCTTCAACCAAATTTTGCCTCCTCCTTCGGAACCCCTCCAGCTCCCTCTTCAACCTTCCTCCGCCTCCTTCTACGACCCTCCTTCTCCTCCTCCTCCACCTCCTTTCCCCTCTTTTCGCCCTGTCGACGCCTGATTGATGCGAGGTCAGCGGGCACGAGCGACCGAGCGACAACAACAACCACCGACATTTGTCCACCGAATTCCTCGGGGCTTTTCAATTATTTAAAATTTAATTCAGCTCGATAGCCATCTCCCTCTAGCACGTCCCTTTCTCGAGCTCTGGCGCGCTGCTGACGTCTGGAGCCGCCGATGCCCGATGCTGAAGACGACGGTCATCAGCCTTCGACTTTTTCCGTCCACCTCCTGGACTAGGAAAGAGGGAGACAAATGCCTTCCCATTTCTGTCCCCCTCCCTTTCGCCCTCCCCCGGCAGATGCAAATTTATTGCGCCCTCTGGTGGCAACAGGCGCCGACACTCGTCGATTGAAATCGCAGCTCGTGCAACAATTTATCAGAGGAGGGTGAAAAGAAGCCGAGGGAAAGAGAGAGAGAGGGAGCGCAAGAGAGGGAGAGGGAAAGTTTCAGTCGATTTCTTTGATCGACTTCGAAGCTCACGCCCTCGACCCCGCCTCCGACGTCCGTCCATCGCAACAACGTCGCAAGCTCTTTTTTTCCTGCCCAGCCGGGGCGAGATCAAACGAGGAATCGATGGCGAGTGAGAGGGGGGGGAGACAGGGAGAGGGAGACAGGGCGAGTGTCTTCTGCTTCTCCCTCTCCCTCCCACCTCCCTCCATCCTCCTCTCCCCCTCTGTTGCTACCAACTTTGTCACAAAGACATCGTCCGCAGAGATGGCGAGGAGCGAGCGAGCGAGTGACAGAGACCGACGAAGCTGCGTGAGTGAGGCAGGGAGGGAGGAAGGGAGAGGGCACGACATGGGCTTCGCGTTTCACACTTCGGCATCATTGACTTGTCGCCTCCGTCGTGGTTGTTGTTGTTGTTGTCATTGCCGCAAAGGACTCGAAGTGCAAAGTCCTGTCCTGTGGACGAGGAAGCGCTTTGAATTAATAAAAATATCGCGGCAGCGAGGGAGGGGACGGCGAATGGAGACGAGGGAGACGAGGGAGAAGAGGGAGGGGAGAGAAAGGGAGAGGGGAGAGGGAAGGGGGGAGAGGGAAACCATTTCACGGAAAAAATCACCGCGAGCTGGGGAATTTGCCTAAGTGTTCGCGCGCAGACCGGGATCCGCCAGAGCCGCCAACACATCCCAGCTCCTCCTCTTCTTCTTCTCTCACCCTCCCTCTCCCTCTCCCTCTCCCTCTCCCTCTCTCTCGTTCCTCTCTGTCCTTTCCGCCGCCGTGCGCTGAGGAGGCCTCGGTCTCCATTAATCCGATTTGACAGCCGTCGATCTCGCTCCCACTCCTACTTTGGCTCTCGAACTCAATTTTTGGCCCACTATTCGGGCACAATAGCCCCATCTCCCTCTCGCTGGCTGTTGCTCTCTCCCTCCCTCCTTCGCTGGCTCGTCTCGTTCACTCTGTTGGTATCTCGCAAGGACACGGCCAGGATTTATGGCGACCCCCGATGGCCGAGGCCACCCGTTGATGACTCGCGGCTCCTCCGTTCAGCCGTCGTCTCCTCCTGCTCGTCCTGCTCGCCCTGTCCTCCTCCTACTCCCGGCTTCCGTTCGTTCGCCTCCCCACGCTTTTCAATTGCTCCGCACTCCCGTCGACCACTCGGCCGAAGTCCTCCAAAAACGCGTCCGAAGCGAGGACATGAGGCTCCAACGGCGGCTCCCGACCCCCGAGGGCATCCTCTCGCTGTCGCTGGTCCTTGGGGAAATCAACGAGGTCCCGGACCACGGACCACGGACCGCGGACCTGGGGATCAACGACGAGCGCGTCGAGTCCCGCGAGTCGTGGCCCAAATTTAGTCCAGTCAATGACGGGGCTCGCCGGGAGTTTTATTGAAAACCATAATCACTGAACAGGAACCGAAACCGCGACCCCTCCCGGCCACCGCCGTCGCCATCGCCAGCAGCAGGTGCTTAGGAATTCATAACGAAACGACGAAAATAAATTCAAGGAATAAATCTTGATCCCCGCTCGCTTCTTTTCGGCCAGGTGATGGCGAGCGGTCGGAGGAGTTCAATTCAGGAATTCGGTTTGGGTTCGCCTCTTGTTTGGACATGGGTTCAAGACCAGTCTCTGTCCAGGCAGAGAGAGAGAGAGAAAGGGAGGGCGCGTCCCGTCTCCGATTATTTATTTTTGTCATTATGAGGCGAACCCAGCCTGGGTGGTGATTTTGAAGTCTGCGTCGGCCACGGCGGCGCGACAGCGAATAACGTGGCATACTTCTGGGCGCACGGACAGAGATTATTTGTGGTATTTGTGTACGCAGGTTATTTGCGGATCTCGATGAGGAGGAGGGGGAGAGATAGAGAGAGAGAGAGACAGTCGATTTGAATTCAAGCAGTGACGGCGAAGGGCGATGTGAGAAAAATTAGAAATGAAGGACGAGGACTGAAGGACGCGAAACGAGGCACCAGGAGCGAGGGACGAAGAAGATCCAGCAGGTGGGCGTCGGCTCGAAGGACGAGTTGAGTGGCAAGTGAACAACATTCGATGCTCGTTTGCCCGGCATCTCCTCCATCTTGTCCTTGTCCTTGTCCTTGTCCTTTTATTCTCTTTCATCCTCTTCGACTTTGCTGGCCCCGGTTGTGCTGGTAGTATTTGCGGAAATGATCAACATGACAGCAACAACAAGTGCTCGGTAAACGACCAACCTACCAAAACAAACTGTTTCCTTTTCCTGGTCTTCATTTTGCGATTTTCGGCGGATTCCAAATGCCGCGTTAATTGCTTTCGAAACCACGGCGCAGCAATTAAAACCAGCTCAAAATGTAATTTCCTACCCTGGCCAGCAACAACAACAACGACACAAAATTAGCGAAAGTGCCAGGGAGGGAGAGAGAGAGAGGGCGATATGACTCCTCCTTGGGCTTGGGACGAATGAAGTTGGCTCGTTTGCTGGGAGTTTCAATCATATGTTAATTAATTAAAAATTCATGTTTCCTCCTGGGCTGGGCTTCGAACTTTCGCTGCAACAACAACAATGACAACAACAACAACAATAAGAAGAAGAAGAAGAAGAAGAACAACAGCAACAACAACGACAACAATAAACACACAAATCCCATTCCACCTGCTCACATCTGAAGGTTGAACATAATTTCATGAAACTTCTGCAGCTCATGTTATTTCCATTTCCCTCGAACCTAACTTTCTCTCTCCCTCCCTACCTACCTCCCTCCCTCCCTCCCGCTCTTTCCACTCTCTGCCCCCCGCTCGCTCCGTTTCACTCGTGTTTATCTCCTCGTTCGCTCCACTTTCATTTCATTTATTCTGCTGCGAACTCTCGATTATTCCAGGTTTTTCCCTGCAGCATCTTTTTTAAGCGCACACACGTGTGTTATCATTGCACACACACAAACGCACCCGCACACAGGCACAGACACAGACACAGACACAGACACTAATTCACACGAACACACATGAATAAGCCACCTGAGTAATGAGTGCATGGAAGTATTTTAATGGCAGTCTCTGCGAGCGCTTTAATTGAAATACCTTTTTGATGCTCCCCGTAGAAAAGTCGCAACTCCAAAGTCCCCAACTCTGGCTGTCTCTTTCTCCCTCATCTTCTCTCTCTCTCTCTCTCTCTCTCTCTCCCTCGCTCTCTGGGCGTTCCATAAAGTTGTAATCGTAAACAGCTTCAGTGGCACAGTTTGTTCGATGATAATTTGATGACTTCTGCTCTCCTAATTTCCTTTGAATTACTCAAATTTTCGTAGTATTTTTTAATGACTCATATTTGCAAAATACCTTTGAGGAGTCATATTTTTGGAAAATTGTTTCTATGACTCATATTTTGGAACGAACATTTAAAGACTCATATTTTCGGAATACTTTTTAATGACCTGCCTTCTGAAATATTGTTAATGACTGAAGTTATTTAAAAAATCTCTCAACGCCCGTGGTTTTCCGTGGCTTTCCGTGGCTTTTGCTTGACTCGATTGCGTTTTTGAGCCACGACACGATTTCGCTCGAGTTTCGCATGGCCGAATTCCCCGAGTCGTCTCCGCAGACAATCTGAGCTCTATTTGCGCGTCTCTTTCAGATACCTCTGCCTATTTTTCTCACGCTTTCTTTCACCGGATGCCAGCCTCTGATTTTCTTCCCCTCGCCCCGATTCCCCATCCCCCATTCTCCATTTTCCGCAGCCTCCCTCGGTTTCTTCCCATTTTGCAGCGACAATAACAGAACCCGAGCTCCCGGGCCGGAAGAAGAAGTTATTGGAAAACTAATCCCTAGCTAATGCTTACATTTCCGTTTCCGCAAATTATTCCTCTGAGCATTGTCCACGCCCCTCACCTCCCTCTCCCTCTCCCCGGCCCCAGCCCCTCCGCCTCTGCCACGCCCCGCTCCGTGGCGCCGATGGCGGCTCCCGAAAGTTTCGCTCGCAGCGAGGGCCAGAGACAAACGAGTGGGGACGAAGCGAGTGCTTGAGTGGGACGGCCGAAGACGTGGAGTCGAGCGAGCGACCGAGCGAGAGAGAGAGTGAATGTGTCAGTGACTGACTGAATGAGTGAATGACTGTGTGAGTGAGTTGCCCAGATAATAATGGAAATCCTTGCACATGCTCCTGGGGCTGCGACGGAGCGAAATTTATTCATGCCCGAAGTTCGCCACGGCGAGCGCCAGGAGTCGACGACGATGCCTCGATCAAATTAGGATAATGAACCGGAGGGAGATGAAAGGGAAGAGGAGATGAAAGTGAGAGGAAGACATTGGCAGAAGCAATCCCGAGTTATTGTCCTGTCGGCGACTCGATGCGCCCTTCGAGGCTCAGCGGAAGCAGACGATCTTAGAGGAATTTTGTTATTTGACGCCGGAGCTGGTGCTGACCAGGATTCGACCCTAGGTCTGAAAGCTTTTGGTTGTTAACTCTTGACTTTCGTCTTTGACGAAAATGATTTCAATAATTGCGAAACATTTACTTGCGCTTGCGCTCGATGCACCCATCGAGTCTCTTTCGACAGCTCTTCCGACATCCCTTTCGACTCCTTTTTCACTACCCTCTTCACATTTTCCTCCCCATCTTTTCCCCAGAATTCTTCTCATCCACTCGAGCCTCCATCTCCCCTTTCGCTGCAGCTCGCCAGACTTCACTTAACAACTTTAATGCTCGTTCAGTCGCTTTTGTCATTACGTGCTTTTTTCTGGTATCTCGATCTCTTCCACCACTTCCCCATTTGCACTGAGTAGGGAAGATTTTCAAGGACGTCGCGCTGCGGCCCATGGGCGATGGGAGGAGAGAGAGGGGGTGGGAGGGAGTGAGGTGGGAGCGATTGAGGTGGGAGGAAATGAGGCCTGAGGGAAGCAGGTGGAACAAGAGATCATTCGTTGTTGCCGAAGAAGTCGCGGTGACGCGGTCGGTGGCGAGGAGGAGTCAAAGGAGTCAAAGCAGGGCGAAGTGGAGCGAGGAGATGGCTGCGGATGCGGATGCGGAAGCGGAACCGGATGTCAACGAAAATGAAATAGCGAGAAGACACAAGGGAGATGGAGGCGATGGATGGCGGTGAGTGAGAGATGACGCGATGATACGGCCAAGAAGGACGTTGAGCAAATGAAGGGTGACGAGGCGAGGTAGGGCAACGGCGGAAAGGAGGAAAGCAGTGGATGGAGGTCGAGCAGAGGAGGCGGGGGAGAAGAGGCAGGACAAGGAAAGGAGGAATGCGGGAGGGAGGGCGACGAACGACGAACGTGAGCCGAACGGCATGCGGGAACTCGAGGACCCCGCAAGACGGCGCTAACTCGACGACGCTCTCCGGGAGCCACTCGACTGTGGCTGCGCCCAGATAACGCGTTCCGTCCCGAACGGCGCGTTAATAGAATATTAATAGACGAGCTCGCAGCGGAAATGAATGTCCTCGAGGAGGTGGGAGAAAATATTCACAAGGACCTCCAGGATCGAGAGAAGATTGTGAGAATACTTTTGTCAAGTCATATCCCGACAGGTGGAAGGATTTTAAGAAACACAAACTTTCGAATCAGATCGAGGCGGTTTCGTTCCTTTGTCTAAATTGTCTGCTTTTTTGAATTGTCTTGTTTTATTTTCCTCTTTTCTTCCTCACTCCTTCTCTCCAGTGGTTGAAAGTGTTGTTCAAATTCTTTAGGAAAACCCAAAAAATGTCCTGTGTTGTTCCTCTTTAAAGAGAAATTTCTCAGGATTTCACCAATGACTCTGTGTCGTCACTTCCGCTTTCGGCGCTGTTGCCGTCGCCGTCGCCGTCGCCTCCGTCTCGTTTGTCCAGCGTCTCGACCACAAACAAAATCCTGCACACATGACGACGAGTCGACGCCCGCAGCAACAACAATAATAACAATTAAATATTCATCCAACAACAACAAGAGCATGGACTACAATTATAACAACATCAAGGAGAGCAACAAATTTTGAAAGCGCATTAATTTTAATGCAAATTTTGCGCTTCTAATTGTTCGTATTTCGGATGAATTTGCATAATTTTCCTATTCTGGGCGAGACGAGTCGGGTGCGGCTGCCGGGGGCTCTCGCTAATTGTTGTTGTTGTTGTTCTTGTTGTTATTGTTGTTCTCACAATTGTTCTTGTTGTTGGTCATGTACTTTTTGTTACTGTCGTCGGCGTCGTCGTCGTCGTCGTCGTTGCTCATCGTTGTCGTCATTGTTGTCAGGGTTGTTGGTCGTTCATCTTGGTCTCACTGTAATGTCCGGACAACAACAACAACAACAACAACAACAACATCAAGTAGAATGAGACCATGACGACAACAACAACTTGGTTCATGGGCGAAACGAACAAAACGACGTCCATATTTTTATGGCAAATTTACGTTCTATTGCTCGGCGCCCTCGTCTGCAATTGAGGCGTGGTGGGCGGAGTGGTGGGGGCGTGGCGGGGGTCGTTGGTTGGCAGCCTGTGGGAGGAGGGCCTGGGAAAGCGCGAAAGAAGGGAAGGAGTCGCTGCAATGAGCAGGATGAAAGAGAGCGACAGCAGCATCGGACATTTGGCAGTTTTATTGCTGCATCTCGGCGTCTCGAGTCCACGCCAGGTCCTCGCTCCCGTCGAGTGGGGGCGGTCGGTTTTGAGTCGCTGATGCAGCTGCGAAAATGTTTCAAGAAAATTACATCGAGCCTCGGTTGTGGGAGGGTGAAAAAATCGAGTAATCGAGAAGTCAACGGGTTGAGAAATCCAGAGAAAATCCAGAAATCGCATACGAGATTCTGGATGCAAAATCTCGCATTGAAATAGAATAAAAAATCGTAATATATTCGGAACAAAAAAGTTCCATGAACCTAGTTTTTTATTTACTTCTTATTCTTGTAGTTTCTCCCTCACATCCTGCGATCTCATTTCTCCTACTTAGAGCTGCGAGCGTCGCCATAAAATACACAAACACACACACACACTCACAATACACCCCAATACACTCCAATACATCCCACGTACACTTCGTAGGACCTCAATAAAAAGGATTTCTAAAGACCGTTCCTTTTGTCTCTGATTCGATTTCTCGTGCTCAAATGTTTTCTTATCGCAGAAATTTCATTTGCATGTGATTGCGATAATCCGACTCTAACTCGTTCTCTCTCGCTCTCCTTCCACCACTCGTTCTATCTCCCTCTCACACAATGGGAAGGGAATGTCCTTAAGGAAGGGGGAGGAGGAGGAGGAGGTGGAGTCAGGCAAACGAAGAAACAGGACCTGAAGCAATGCTTTTGCATTGCGAATGCCACAGGAGCAGAGCAAAAAAGACCAAGTGCGAATGTGAGAGGGAGATAGAGAGGGGAAAAGAGACAACACACGCCAACAGACATCGCGATGCACTCGCGCGCAAAGGAAGCGGAAGCGCCGGCCTGCAAGATGGCGACAAATGCTCGGTTGCTGATGAAAAATGCATGAAAACAAATATTTTATATTTATATTTTAATCTTTTATTTTTATTTAATTTTTTAATTTTGTGTCCAATTTTTTTTCATTTTTTGTTGCGTTCAGTCCTTTGTCGTCCACTTGTTCCGTGTCCTCAAGTTCCATCACCAAGCGGTCGCCTTCGCCTTCGCCTCGCCCGCTTCCACAATCAATCACTATGATGGATCGCGCTGTGGGCGTGGTTGGGGGTGGAGGGTCGGCCCCAAAGCGCCGCTGACAAGCTATTGTTCTTTCTTTATTCTTTTCGTTTTTCAATTAATACAAATTGTCAGAAATAAATATTAAATTACAAGCGAACTTTTTCCCTTCACTTTTGAAACTTCGACGACCCAGGAGGGAAACGAGAGAAGGCTGCAAGGTTCAATTTCACTTACTTTAATTCAATTATAATAATTCGGAAAATAACACTGATAACCTAAGTGAAAATTGATGGGGTGGAAAAATTTGCGAAATAGTTCACGGTGACTTTGGGGCGGGTTTTGCAGGAATCTCGACAGGGGATCGTCGTCGTTTTGGCTGTCGGAACCTTGGCCTTGTGTCCTGCCCTCTCGTGGTCTCGAGGTTCTGTCGGCTGTCGTCCCGAAATTATGCTAATCCTGCGACGGGCCTGCGTCAATCACTGGGCCGAAGCCATAATCGCAACGACTACAACAACGGCAATAACAAAATCAGCAATAAGGGGACCATTTGGAGAGAACAGAACAACAACAACAGGTCAAACTATCTGAACAACAGCAGCATGAACATGAGCAATAACAACAGCATGAACACGAGCAACAACCACAACAATGGGCACAAGTGTCGAGCAGGAAATGATAGCCAAATCCTGGGAGTCCTTTGACAACCCGACTCAAGACGACTCGGAGTCAATGGACAGCGTCGACGTAGATCGGGAGGAGGAGGAGGATGAGGCGGCGGAGGAAGAAGAGGAGGATATACAATACAAACAAGCAGCAATACAAAGAAGCATCAATTGAATGGAGCCCCCAAAGCGAGCCCCGGGAGGCCCCGAAGTCTGCGGAGGAGGAGCCGAAAAATTAGCATTTGACCGGCTAAGGACGGAAGACGGAGAAAAGATGGTGGGGAAGAAGGGAAAGGAGGGAAGAAGGAGTGAAGATGGGAGCGGGGAGCGAAGAAGACGACTGAAGATGGGATGAAAAAGAGCGAGGAATGAGAAGGGCCAACGGCAGACCGAATCGAAGGCCCGCGTGTCTCGAAATCCTCGAGAGTCCCCCGTGCCACGGGTGTTCCAGGGTCCGACAAGGATTCGCTGACACAGCAGAAGGATGGAAGGACGAAAACGAATGGAAACAAGAACGAACCAAACTGTCCCAAATTCCGTGTATGTTTCTAACAAACGCAATTGACCAGGTTCCTATCATGACTGGGACGGATTTTACAGCCAGTGAGTTTCCTACCGCAAAACTTTTTGAACTATTTCTACTGTCTCGAGACTATTTGAACTACTTAGCTCGTGTTATTTGAACTTTTTTGAACAATTGGAACAATTTGAGATATTTTAATGCACTTCTTCCACCCAGGTCGGACTGCAGAAAACTCTGCAAACACCAATTAATCACCACAGGGTGACCACATCCTCTAAATAATACACACAGAAGACACTGGCGAATCATAAATCAGCAAAATGAGAGCGAGAGGGGCGGGAGTCGAGACGCCGTTTCCACTTTAACGCTTGCTTAGGTTCAAGCTTTTGAGAAAGGAATTTATCCAGCGCGAACAGCAATAATTCCCGGAGAACAAAGATAAACTGCGGATTTTAATGAGTGGGGAAACAGTTTATCACGACGACGAAATGTTCACAACAATTAAGATTTTAGTATTTGATACTAATACAAATATTTTAATTTAGTTTAACTCTAATTTAATAACTACATACGTTTCTTGTCTCTGATTATTTAGTTATTATTTATGAATTTAATAATAGTCATCGCCTATAGTGTATAGAGGAATTTTTACTATCAAAGGATCAGAAGATAATCGATAAAATCGATCAAAAATGTATCGAGAAGATATTTATTTTATGTAACTTTTACTATAACGATCATGAATGTTTTTTATTCCTCTCTTAAATGCTCTCCCTAAATTGAAATGAGGACTAGCTTTCCCTCTGTCTCGCTCTCTCGCTCCTACCGCTATCTCACATCGCCAACATCGTAACTTGTACATCCTCGAGCTCCGAACTTTTCAAATTTCTTGCCTACGCAACTGATTGTAAACTTTCTAGGAATCGGCACAAATTGCTCCCAAAAATTGTCTACATCTGTTGTTGTTATTGTTGTTGTTATTATTATTTTTGTTCTTGTTGTTATTTCTCCCAATTTATCACCAACATCGAGCGGAAATATTTCCCGTGGCAAAATCAATAGAAGTTCGTTGAAAACTTTCCCATATCTTCGGATTCGAGGCCTGCGGACAGAAATTGATACAAACTTGGATGTGACATGGATGCATGTGTGTGAGTGGGTGAATGTGTGTGGACTGATAGGCTTCGGCATGTCAGGCATGTGCGGAGACCGAGGGAGGAGGAGGGCGAGGGGCGGAGTCGAGATCACAAACACTGTTAATTAAGAAAGTTTGAATTTTCCGGCTCTGAATTTTCATTGGGAAGGACTTTTTTTTCTTTCTCTTTTTTTGTGAGAAAATTTACTTTTCCGTGAAAGAATTCTCTCTTTTATGAGAAAGGAATTTTCTTTTTTCAGAGAAGATTTTTTATTTTTTACTGGAAGTACGTTTTGTTTCTGGCAAAAAAAACTGTTCTTCTTTTAATGAAAAGAGTTGAAGGAGAAATGCTCGATTTCTTTGGGTTTTGTGTAGTTGTTTGGTTTGAGAAGAATTTGAAGAATTGTACCATGAATTTGCGTCTGCAGGAAAATGTCCGGGGCTTCAAGATTTAAAGGACGAAGAACGGAAGGCGGCTGAAGTCGGGAGCGGGCTGTCGGTGACCACCGTTTGAAGCCCACGGTCCACGGTTCCGCCCCGAAGGCCGTGAGATCCTCTTATGGCTGCAGCGGAATCAACTTAGAGCTCATCAAATCAAATAGAAGCATTTATTCCCAGCCGCCCGCCGCCCGCCGCCGCCGGACCCCGATGCGACGGCCCGGAACAAGTCATGAGCCATCGAGTGTGGGCCAAGCACGAGCTCGTTTACATTCGAGCGCCCTCGCCTCGGTGGCAACAAAGTGTTTACGCCCGCCAGACGAGGTTCGCCCACTGCCTCCCCCACATCGGCCCATTCGCCCCAACCCAGCCCCGCTGCCCGTCAAGATTCATCTGGGTCCGTCCCTGCCCTGTCCGCTCGCAACCTTTTTCAATTTCTTTCGCCCTTCTCCGCATGGCCGGCCAATAATCAGAAGGGACAAAAGGATGTGCTTTTCAATATTTCTTAGATAAACCCGGACACATGCATGTCCTTTATTGCCGGCGTCCTTGGGCAATGAGTGGAGGACGACTTTACACGAGTCCTGCGGAGGAGGCCTTGATTTGTTGGTCTTGGACTCGGGTTTTTTGGTCTCCTGCTTTTGGTCTCTTTGTTCTCATCTCGTGGTCCTCATCTCTTGGTCCTCATCTCCCTTTCCCTCTCCCTTTCACTCCTCCTCACGGGCCCTCGTCCTCTCCTCGCCTCGTTCACTCGTTGAAATTCCCTGCTTCCTTGTGATTTTGGCTGCTTCTCACATTAGTCTCTTATGACGGCTCGTTCAGTTTATTTTTAAACATTTTTCTAGTTAGCTTTGTGTACCTTTTCCAATCAAAATTTAACCCCAAATCACACTTAATCGAGTTTAGTATCTTCTTACTAAAATAGGCATCACCACTTGGTAACCAAGTCGGTGATTTGTAATGTTTAAAATTTAAATTCCTGCATTTTCTTCTTTAATGCCTCTAAGACTAGATTCCTCAGATCAGAAATTTACTAAATTCGTTTTTTTCTTTTATTCTATTTCGCCTTCTCCCATATTCAGCTCCAGCAACTTTTCACTCATCAATGCCGACTCACGCTGGCTTCCAAACCCCTATGACTCCCTCGCTCTCACGCACTCCCCTTCTCTGTCCCCTTCCTCCCTAATATACTGTCTCTCTCTGTCTCCCGACCTCTGGCCGTCTCGCTCCCACTGCGGTGCAACCATTTGCAACATTATCTAATTTTCCGTGAAAAACGTACCAATGTCTGTCATTCTGTCTGTGGACGGGAAATGGAGGGAAAAATTACAGAGAGACAGAGACAGAGACAGGTGAAATGCGGTGGGTGGGGGTGCGAGTGAGATGGCGGATGGCGAAGTTACCTCAAAACAAATGACAGCGAAAATCTAAAACGTGCTCCTTCTTTCCTTCCATGCGAGGATCCTTCGTGCTGCAAACATGTTGCATGCTGCAACGTCGTCCTTGGGCCAGTGTGTCTTTTGCATCCTTGTTGTTGGCTGGTTGGCGTTGTCGTTGTTGTTGTTGTCGGTTGTTGCTTCTGCTGTTGTCTTCTCGACATTGTAAGGAATCCCTCGACCTCCTTTGTTTCCATTTCTCGATCTCTGTTTACCATTTCTCTGCATCATTTGTTTTCGATTTTTTTCCCTCTCTGTCTCTCTATTTTTCCTTATCTTTTTTACTCTTTTTCCCATATTTCCCATATTTTTGTTTTTTTCCTTTTTGTTTCCTTCTTTTCCACTCACTGTTGTGCTGTTTTTCCCTACATTTAGGACTTTTTCCTTCTCGTTTCTTGTTTCTCTGGCTTCTCTCCGACAAGAAAGAACTTCTCTTTATTTCTCTTTTTTTTCTTTTATTTCATCCTCAACTTCTTTTTCTCTCCCTACTGCTCTTCCAGCTTCTGCTCCTGCGTTGTCTCTGTTTCTCATTTCGTTGGCATCATTGTTATTTGCGAAAATAATGGATTAGATGTCCTGCAGGCACCCACACAAGCACACGACCGAGACACCCACACACACATTCACACAGTGCATCCTATGCACGGTGGAACTACACCAACAACTACAACTACAACTACATCAACAACTCCACTCGCTTATTTGCATTCCTCTCGTGTGTGGTAATTTGTTTTGCCTCCCGCTCCGGCTCGAGATGAAGGCGATGAAATGAGATGAGATGAGACGGCGATATGTCGGTAGCTACCGGGATAGTTCGACAGACGGCTGCTGTATGAGACAGGAGATTGAGAAGAAGCGAAGAATTACATGGGGGATTTCGAGAAAAAAGCTGTCGACATGAAGCCGATGATGCAGATGATGATGAGACCGATGAAGGTGAGGAAATTATGAAGCGGGAAAGTGGTGGAACTGGAGGAATTCTGGATCCGGAGACAAGAGTGGAAAGGAAGCATTCAATCCAAACCCCAGAAGTCCTTGTGGCTCGCGTTCGTGCCGAGTCGAGCCGAGCCGAGTCGAGCTGTGGCAAACGGCACTCGCCACCAGTCGCGGCCGCACGAAGTTCGCGCCCAGACCTCGCCTCCAACTCTGGCAGTTTGAATTTCGCTGGCCTTGTCAACCTCCATTTCGCTCGCTCCGGCTGACGAATCTCGAACAATTAAATCGTCGTTAACCTGCCGTGCGTCGGGATCCCAGCTCCCGACACCCGCCTCGCATCCCCTCAACTGGGCGCCCCACACCCTGCCAGCCATGTTAACAAGACAAGATGTGAGGTTGCAGCCCTGACGCCGAGCCACCACCATCCGCACACCCCGATAGCATTCGCTACTCTTGCTCTGCCTCGCTTTCTCGCGCTCTGCTTTCCCTCGCCTTGCTTTCCTTTCCATCCCTGTCCTTCCCTCGCCAGAAGTTTCTCGGCCGCAAAGATTTAGGGCCAACAAGGGAAAACTTTATCTCGCACATAGTTTCGCGCATAAATTGAATTTATGCACAGACATGGATGGTTCCTGCATCAACTCACACCGCCCGCCCCCCTCTGCTACTCCTCCATCTGCTCCTACATCGTTTGCCCGCCTCCTTCACCTACTCCTCCTGTCCCTGGGACCGACCGTGGTCGTGGTTTCCTTAGCCGAATCCCTTGCCCAAGACTGGAGAACATGGAGATCGAGTGGCGGAGGGAGCGCTGGAGAAAGGGGGGAAAGGAGAAGGAGGAGGTGGGCGAAAAGATGAGGAAAAATGGACAGGAGTGAAAGGATGGGGAAAAGCGGACAAGGCTGAGAGGATGAGGAGTCGGTGGCGAAAGGGTAGTGGGAAATCCCTGCGGTAGTCCTTCAAAAAGGCCATCCACGAGGCGGGATTTGGACCAGTAGACTGCGAGAAGAGTGAGAGAGAGACAGGGGCAAAGCTGTCGAAGGTTCGCCAAGGATCCCGCCACGATCCACGGCTCACGGGCGATATCCTTATCTGCTGGTGAAGGAGATGAGAGGACGTGGGCTCGAAGGAAATCAGGGGAACCAAGGAACCCATGTGATGGAGGAAGAAATAGTTCAAGCTCGTCAAGGACACGAAGCCCAGAGAACCCGAGGATTCTGAAGTGATTCGTTTACTGCGAATCGCTGCGGAGTCATTAGTGAGCGCTCAGGCCGGGCCGTGGGATCTGCGACGACGATGGCGAACTCTCGACTGCAATATTTCATAAACTGGTGGAAGTTATGCGAGTGGAGTCGCCCAGGGACCCGTCGGCGAGGCTTCGCGGCGCCCGATCCCGGCTCGATCAGGGCGGCGCGGAGTCGAAGCAGGCGAGGGGCAAATAAAGCCCCAACATGACAACTCGGAAACTCAATATTGAGTATGGAAGCGAAACTTCGAACTTCGAAGCGTCCACCGCGGGGGGTCGGCGCCGGGCCCGGGAAGTTTCGCAGAAGCGGGCGTTGCGAGGGCCCGGTAGGGGGGCTGAGGGCGGAGTGGCGAAGGCTGGGGTCTGAGGGCTGAGGGATGGACGGAGGAGCAGGCACACAGACAGCAGGACGGACAGCCGGACGGACGAAAGAAAACACAATTTTCAATATTATTTGGACCTCGTCGAAAAGCAGACATGGAAAAAACAACATGGAAAGAGGCGAATGGGAAGGAAAGGAAGAGGATGGGGAGGACGACGAAGAAGAAGGAGAAGAACCAGGACAGGAAATGCACAATTTTGAGCGCATATGCTACCGGAAATGCATACAGCGAAAACTTTTAAGTAATTGAAAGTTCTGTTTGTTCCTGCTGGCAGACGGGGCGTGGCCGGGAGGGGCGGAGTGTGGAGAGGATCCGCTCGAAGGGTCCGAACACGGGGGGCGCCACGTGGAGGAGGGAGGGGCGTGGCTGGTCCTCGACATGGACATGGAGCCTGTTTACAGCATCCAAAGCGGCAGCCGCTGCCATCGAGCCGACAAGGTGTTTGGCCCGATGTTGGGGGCGTGGCGGGGGTCGAGAGTGGGGCGAGGGGCGAGGACGACGAGGACGCGGTTGTCTGCTGGTCCTCCCCTCCTACCCTCGATCCGATTCCCCGCACGCGACTCCGGCATCGACGGCTTGGTTGTGTCGAAAGCGCGGTCGATGCGCGGGCCTTTGTCCTTGAGTGTCCTTGATGGGCAATTTCAATTGCAACAACAACAACGACTAGATGAAGGATAGCAGTGGCGACTATCAGGTCAGGTCGTTGTTGTTGTTGTTGTTGTTGTCTCTTGCAACACTTCAATTAATCAGCCACGACGCCGTTTGTGTGGATCCGGTTAATGTGGTTGTTGTTATTGGTGGTGGGGCTTATACGGGACTTGTTGTTGTTATAGTTCTTGTTGTTTTTGGTGGCGAGGGTGTTGTTGTTGTTATCAGAGTTGTTGTTGTTTATTGCTATCTATTGTTGTTGTTCTAATGGGCCAACTGCCCGCCCTGGCGATGGCAAGCGTTTGTTGGCGCCACGTTTAATTGAATAGAACACACACACACAGTCATGCACCAATACACACAAGCTCTGCACCACTGCACACACAAACTCTCGCACCAATACACGGCACAGGCACACAGACACAGACACAGACCACATCTGCTGTTGACACATCGCAGACAATGTTGCTAATTTGCAGGATCTGCGACGACCAGCGGACATCGAGGCGGCGCGACTGAGGAGATTATGCGAGACAGGAAAACGGGGACGAAAATGGGTTAAAAGTTGAATGGAACCGGGATGAAAATGGGACGAAATTGCAGGGAAAATAGGACGAAATTTGGATGAAAATAGGATGAAAATAAGGAGAAAATTGAACTAAAATTGAACTAAAACGGGACGACAATGGGACAAAAGTGGGTTGAAAATAAGCCGACATTTAGTCGAAATTTCCTCAAATAAACACCTGACGACTCATGGCGACGATGATAAAATAATTAATTAATTGAACGGCTTCAGCTGGAAATTTCCCCGATATCTGGACGATCAAAATTGACTTGTCACAAATATAGTGATCTAAATGGATTGAAATGTTGGGAAAATTTAAAAATATTCTCCATCTTCTTCACAATTCCACCCAGAGGTCGTCTCTCGATGGCGGCGACTGCTCTAAATTTCTCTAAATTCACTGAATTTCTCGCCTACTCCCGCCCTCCTCGCTCTCGCTCCCACTCTATGTAAATGTCTGCACCTTGAAACGCTGGAAAATCTTCCTCCGCCTTCCGCTGTGCCGGCTTCGTCCTTCCGGCGTCCTTCAAGCGGTCCGTTAACCGGCATTAATTACAACTGCAGGCCGCATTCCTCATGTTCCCCGACGCGAGGTGGCAACGCCATAAAACCCCACCTCCCCCCGCGCCCCGCCCACGGAATTCCATCCGAATCTATTCGGGCGAAATTTTTATGACTTCTTGACCAAAACTAATTACGCGACTTGGCAGCGCTCGGGCATCTTCAGGCACCCTTTCGCGCTCTCTCTCTCTCTCGCTCTCCCTTTGCCCAACTTCTCTCTCTGTTACTCTGTTCTTTCCTCTCCCCTTTCCCCTCTGCACTTGCCTCCCTCACCCCCAATTTAAAATTTATGTCCCACGCACGTGCCGCATCCTTTATTCAATTAATTTCGCACCCAGTTCCGTTCCCTCGTAACAAAGGGTTCCATTCCCTTTCATTTCGTTTCGTTCCATTCCACGTTCCCTCATTTTTGTGGTCAAGCCCCGGGCTCGTCCCCTCCCCAACCCCTCTTCCGCACCCTCGCGCCTCCAGCACTCGGCATTCCTTTGACGGCCCCGAGGTAGGTGCGAAGTTTTTGGCCACGAACAAGGCACGAATTCACGTCCCACATGCGGCGATGTCCTGCCGGCGAAGGACCTTTTAATGGCCTCCGGCCGTCGCTCGCGCTTTAATAGCTCTCTCCATCTCCCTCACACAGTGTGCCTGGCCCATTTTCGCTCTCTGCCTCCCTCGCTCTCTCAAACTTCACGCTGGAGTTAAACTGCGGAGAATCGGAGCATTTCAGTCGATGGCGGGGGAATCCAATTATTCGGTCTTTTGTCTGGAGTCCGTTCGGGTCCTGGGACTTCGAGATTCGCGTCTGGCATCCGGCGTCCTCTTCTCTCTCGGCCAGGGCGAAGGCTTCAGCGAACTTCTAAGTATCAGACCGAGTTTTACATACAAAATAGTTCGATTATTCAATAGATGGATATATACAGTTAATTTCAAGGACGCTATCTTGGACATTATAGGAGACGATAAACCAAATTCTATGGATTATCAATCCAAAGTCCATCCATAATCCATAAGAGACCGAATGGTGCTGAATCTCCTCGGAAACTTCTTCAATATCCAGTTGATGAAGGTCGTTTGTTGCATACCGATTGTTGCTGTTGCTGTTTTGTTGTTCCATTTTTGTTGTTGCTTTTTCTTGTAATTGTTTCCGTTTCTGGTGCTCGAATAAGGTTATTTGGGCCACCATTTTGCCCAATTGCAATGCACGCACTTCCGTTTCCTGTCGCTCGAAGCATGGGAAGAGAACGAGCTCTGGTCAACTGGTGAAAATCCAGTTTCAAGTTGTTTGTTGGTGTATGTTGGTGTATGTTTTGTTGTTATTGTAATTGTCGGTGCTCCGGTGGGCGTGGCGTTCTCGAGGAGTTCACTCAACATCGAGGGTTGCCGCATAAATTCGATGTTTGCTCAACCACCAGTCGGTCCGTCCCGCTGTCCGTCCGCCTGTCTGTGACTTCGCTCCACGGTCCGTCCGTCCGCCGTTGGTCCCGGGGTCTCTTCCGGGTGCGCGTCGGGCGGGGTGCAACCGGTGGGCGTGGCCGCTGCTCGAAGCGAACACCTTGTTACACTTTATGGCCAGCACATACGACGACATCTTCGTCTTACTCTCGTTATCTGCCACTGCCGCTGCCGCTGCCCCGCCCCCGGGCGACATCGTCCCACCTCCCCCACTCGGCCTGGCCCCTTGGAGACGCAACAACGATGTGCAAAGTTTCGCACAATCTGGTAACGACGAGGTCGGTCGTCTTTGGCACGAAACTTTCGCCCCTTTTGCAATTATTGTGGCCCCCCACCGGGTGTCTGTCCCTCTGTCTGTGAGCTGTGGGTGGGCTGTGTGTGTGAAGTGGGGGCGAGTTGGTGTTGGTGGGCACGTGGTTGGGAGTGTGGGTGAGCGTGACGGGGTGAGTGGGGGGTGTGGCGATGTTGATGGTGTGAAGAACGACACGAAGATCTTGGCCCAAGTTTTCGCCAGCCAAGCGAGGTTGGAGTCGTCGAGGCGCAGGCAGCATCGAAAGCCCCAACCCTCAGGAGCTTCCTCCACACCCCGCCCCGAGCCACCGAAATGACTCGGTTGGAATTTTGATTGCCCGAAGCTGCTTCAAATAATCGCTTTATTTCCAGCCCATAATCGGCTTATGATTCTTATTCAATTTCATCTACAGTTTTTCATCGCAACTCGACCCATTGCAACGAATCCTGCCGGGGGCATCGATGAAGGCGACGGCGTTCGAAATTAAGGTCGAAATTAAGGTTTAATGGAACCTAAATAAAACTCGAGCCTTGAACTTACGGCGTCTTGCAATCGAACAGAGATCGAGACCACGATTCTCCGATTGGAGTCGAATTTCCAGTACCCAGAGCCGAGCCTTGACATGTGCTCCCGGGATCCGATGAACTTCGCCTCTGGTCCTGGGACACCAAGCACCGGACACCGGTCTCGTCGACACTAAAGTCATTGACACTAAATCGTGTACACTCAACTGCTCGACACCAGATTCCTCGACAATGAAGTCCATGTCACTAAACGCCTGAACACTAAATTCTCGACACTAGACTGCTTAACACTAAACTCCTGCTCCTCGACACTAAACTCCTGCTCCTTGTCCTCGTCCACCTGGCCACTCGAAGGCCAACTCTGGGGACTCAGCTCCGGATCTGAGCCGCCCGAACTCCTCAAAGTCCGATCCGAGTCCGAGTCCGAGTGGCGACTGGCGGCGGCCTCGTGAAGACAAGGATCGCCCGGAAGCTGAGCGTGAGTGCGAGAGCGTGTGACAAGTGTGTGTGTGTGTGTGTGAGAGTGTATATGCGAATGAGTGAACTACAGTTAGTGTCAGCGTCCATGCTTGTCTGTGTGTGTGCATGTGGTGGTGTCATATTTTGTCTCTATTTGTCATTCATTTCACACAACGTGTTATGTAAATTTCTCAAATTACATAAATTCAAAAACCAGCCCATGATCGGGGAGTGGGCAGGTGGAGGCCGAGGCGGAGGCGAAGGAGCAGAGTTGAAGGATTGGGGGCGGGCAAAGGAGTGGAGGGGGGTCGTGTGGCTAGAAGTCCTCCACGGAGAAGGACCTTGTTGTTGATTTATGGCAGCTGAAATGCCATCGTCTTGTGGTGCTTGTTCAATATTTCACTCACAATGATTTCGTAACATTAA
Organism: Coelopa pilipes; assembly: GCA_947389925.1. Classification (NCBI taxonomy): domain Eukaryota; kingdom Metazoa; phylum Arthropoda; class Insecta; order Diptera; family Coelopidae; genus Coelopa; species Coelopa pilipes. Next base: position 3,808,722 of record OX376700.1, read on the forward strand.
ATCTTTGGTTTCCTAATTTGACACCCGCCCATCATCCCTGCCATCAGCAAGGATCCCACCCTGCGGAGAGCTTCGCACACAGGACTATGTGTAAGTAATGTTCGTAGGATATTTTGCTGATAATTGCTCGAAGGGAGGAATCTCCGCAATTATTTCAGTTTCGACATAATGTACGATTCCATGAGTAATTTTCGTCCCTTCGCGTCCGCCGACCTCCGTCGACCTCCTTCGACTTCCGTCGCCTTTGTCCTCGGCAGGAATATCAACATCGATTCAAGGGCTTTATCAAAATTAAATGTTGCCATTCGCATGACAGGGCTGTGGTTCGGGCCGGGTTCGACGGGTGATTAAAGTCAGGCCGAAGGAGGAGGAGGAGGAGAGGATTCTGAATGCAACGGAAATGCATATCGAACATCGAGCTGGAGGAGTGACTGAGGCTCAACCTCAAGGCAAAGTGATGAATTCGGAACCTCGATGAATTTTGAAGCCCTCTTTAAGGAGGCATGGAGTGAATTTCGTTTTTGAACATTTAAAAATGACTCTCCACCTCCAGCTCCTCCCAATTTCCCCTTTGGACTCACCACCATCATCGTGGGAATTTCTCTCCACCCTCCTGGGAATTTCTTTCAAGCCTGCTGGGAATTTCCTGCAACCTTCCTGAGAATTTCGTTCCACCACTCTCGAGGGAATTTCCTTTCGCTTCTTTTCCCCTCCGCCCTCACCGTGGGAATTTCGTTTCACCACCCCTTTCGTCGTGGGAAATTTCTTCTATTCTCGTGGACATTTTTTTCTACAGTTTTTTCCCTCAGCTCTTGTGAGAATTTCCTCGAAAAGGACTAAAAAAAAATCCTAGAGATTGTCACGAGTTCTCGGAAAGGCCGACAGCAGGAGGCGTGACGTGAGACACCCGGAGACAACCGGAAGCCATAAATTGTTTTCATGGGCCAGGACCTTCCAGACAATCGTGGAGTGGAGGGGGCGACGAGGAGGACTTGGGGGGAAGAGCGGAGAAGGACCGGAGCAAGACCGGAGCAGGCCCGGAGAAGGACGTGGAGGAGAATCGGAAGCGGACTTGGCAGGGGAACCATCGAGGATGCCTCATATTTCCATCCACGTCCGCCGTGAGAGGTCGGCCGCGTGTGGGGCGAAGCAAATAAATAGCGAGGCATGAGTCAAGGGCCATAAAAATCCTTCCCTGGGTCTGCCTCTGGCCAAGTCTTTGCCAGGATTTAAAGCAAAGTCTTCAAGGGTTCCAAAGCGTCGCCCAGGGTTTGGTCCAAGGCTCGACGTCAGTGCCCAAAGTTCGTTGCTTGTGGTCGGCCGGGGACTTCCACGAAGGATCCACGGTCGACGTCGGAGCTCGTTTTCGAATCCCATTCTCGGAAGCCCTGCCGGGGACAACTGGCCGATTCCGAGGCCCGGCGAGGTCGCCGTGGACCCGAGTCCTTGATTGGTGGCCACGAATCACGGAGCTGACTCGAGCTCTCTCTCTCTCTCCGCAGCTCCCACGCCCCCCCTCTCTCTCTCTCTCTCTCTCTTCCGATGCCCGCCATCGCTAGCTTTGTATGCAAATTAGTCTTAAAACTGTGCTCGAGTTCTAGCAGCAGCTCGTGATGTAAATGGATGCAGCCTCCAGCGCAGAGATGGGAAGGGCGTGGGGGGGGGGGGGGGGGGTCGAGGGACGTCCTGCAGCGGTCGCAGGGCTCGAGGGCGGCCGGGGCTGGGCTGGGCTGGGCTGGGCGCACAGTATTTGCACACGTAATTGCGATGGGTTGGAAACTGTTCTCAGTTAGAAGCTCGTTCGCTCGCTCGCTGGCTCGGAGTCGACGACTGCTGTTTGCATAACGTAAACAGCATTAATTCGAAGTTACCGCCACATGGCGAGGACCGGGGGCGGTGGGGGCGTGGCAGGCGAGGAATTCCGGCTGCTGTAAGTCTGGGTTCGCCGCACACACAGCCAGGTAAGCGAAAAACTTAATTAACATTTCAACACAGACGACGACCGTAAACAACACGACCGAGGCAGCGATAGCGAGCGGCGGGCAGCGCTTAGGGAAGACGGCGATAGCGAGGGCTAACGATAGCCGCGCGATTGAGCCAGGGACAGAGCTCTGGAAGTTTCAGCTCCAAATTCGGAGACTTAAAGCACGCAGAAGGCGCCACAAACAACCAGCGAAAGTGCCACGACTTTCAAGCTCACGAAATTGCGGCGGAGGCCTCGTGGCCTTCGCAGCCGCGGCGCGAAAGGTCGTTGCTCAGCTGCCCCAGATGTGACTCAACAAGTGCCGACCCAGGGCAGGGAAACGAAGAGAAAGGAAGCCAAATCCATTTGAATCGAATCAATTAATCAAGTTTATTTCATTCACTTTCGTCTCGCCCATCTCGACCAACAACGTCTCCTCCTCCTCCTCCTCGTCGGCCTCCTCGTCCTCCTGGTTCTCGTCCTCGAGCGGCCCCCCCTCGCTCGATCGGCTCGCGGTCTCCAGTTCCAGGCTCGCGAGCGGCGGGAGGGAGGCGAAGACCCGTTCGACGGACGCCTGGGTGGTCGGCATCGCCAGCGCGATCTCGGCGAGCTGGCCCAGCACGACGTGCTGGTGCTGCATGCCCTTCCAGTACTGCAGCGTGTTGCTGTCCAGGGGCAGCTGGTTGCAGTATTGCTTCGTGGCCAGGGCCTGCTCGACGTCGTGCCGCTGCCGCAGCGCCCGGTCGCCCATGATCAGGCCCTTCAGGCCGCTGCGACTCTGCACCGCGCCCGCGCCCGGGCCCGGGCCGCAGCCGCCGTCCTCGTCCAGGCCGCGCTGGTCGCGCAGCCTCCTCATCGTCTGCCACAATTTCAGCAGGTGTTTCTGGAATGATAGAGTGCGGTAAATAGCGATGTTTTTCAAAAACACTTCTCAATCCTACTGACCACCGCTCGCCGCTTCTGCTCCTCGTCGAGCAGGATCGAGCCCTTGCAGCAGAGGCGCGGGTCGAGGAAGACGCCCGCCAGGAAGGCGTCGTTCGCCATGAGCATCGTCCGCCGTCGGCCGCCGGTGGCGTCGAGCAGCATCTGCGCCAGGCGGTTCTCGCCGGCCAACTCGCGCAACTGGATCTCGCACGCCAGCCACCCGATCAGGAAATCGCCGACGATCAGCTCCTCCTGCCGCAGCTTGGCCGCGAAGTCCGCCAGCGGCGTGAACGACTCGTGGAAGTCGTCGAGGAACTTCCAGTCGATGTCGACCGGCAGCGCCACCTGGCTCTGCAGGAGGATGCGGATCTTTCGCAGCGACTTCACCATCTCGTACGTCGACAGCCAGCCCGCGTGGGCCGACAGCACGCCGTCGTCCAGCGTGGGCAACGACGCCGACGCCAACCCCGTCAGTCGCTCCTGCCGCAGCTTCGCGCGCACCATTCGCGCCAGCCGCCGCTGCTGCTGCAGCTCGTCGCCCAGGTGCCGCAGCACGTCCCAGGCGGCCAGGTGGAGGGCGTGCGACGGACAGGGCGCCGCCGGCAGGATCGACTTGAGCGCCCTGTCCACCCGGTCGCAGGTGTCTGCCGTCGACTCCCCGCCACCCCCATCGTCCTCGTAATCCCGGCCCTCGTGCTCGGTCGGGGGCGCCGCGAACACGTGGCTGCCGTTGTCCGTGGTGACCGCGTACAGCTGGCCCACCTTGAGCCGGTACCGCTCCAGGGCCTTCATCACCTCGACCCTGATGTGGTCGGCCGTGGCGCTCGGCTGCGACAGCCGGACGACGGCCAGGGTGTGGGCGCGCAGCTCGAACTCCTCGAGGTACTGCAGCGAGATGCCCAGCAACAGGTGGTTCCCGGCGGCCGCGGTGTCCAGCTTCAGCGACACGAGCCTCCGCTCCACGCGCTCCGCCACGGCCTGGACCTCCTTCGCCGTAGACAACGTCGTCGTCGCTGATGACGTGGCCGACGTTGCTGTCGTTGCGATGGGTGCCGTCGCCGTCGCCGTCGCCATCGCCGGGGTGCTCAGGGGGTTGTGGGCGTGGCGCGCCTCGGGCGGCTTCGGCAGGTACACCGTCGACCAGGGCTGCAGCGGCTGCTGGGCGCTGCCTTCGCTGTCGTAGCCCTGAAACGGCGCGTGGGACGCGGTCATTTGTCTGGCCGACTGGCGTCTGCGGTCAACTTTGTCGTTGCCGTTGTTCTTGCCAGTGCCGTTGGCTTTGGCATGGCCGTGGTCGTTGGCGGCGACAGCGACGGCGTCGCTCACCTCGTTCTTGATCTTCTTCTTCTTCCGGGGCGGCGCCGTGTGGTGGTAATCGTCGAAGTTGTAGTGGTGCAGCTTCCGGTAGTGCCGCTTGATGTTGCCCGTGTGGTGGGTGATCGTCTTGTCGCAGATCAGGCACTTGGCCGACTTCTTGTCCGGCGTCAGCGCCACGAAGTCGGTGTCGATCAGCTTCCGGTACCGACCCATCTCGCCCTACGTTGCGAACTCGGCGGGGTGGGGATGGAGAGGCGATGAGGGGGAAGAAACGAGGATGCTCTCAATGAAATTGGGGATGTTTTCAATCAAATTGATGAAGTTTTCAATCAAATTGAAGATGTTTTAAGGAAGTTCTTGAAGCTCCTGATGAAATCGATGCTGATCTTCATAAATGTGTCGATGTTCTTAATAAAACTGATGATGTTCCTAGCATTAATTTGACGCTATTCTTGATGTTCCTAACATATGGATGAAGCTCCATATGAAAGGGTGATGATCTTCATAAATATGCCGATACTCTTGATGTTATTCTTCTTAAATTCTTGAAGCTCTTGAAGAAACTGACGATGTTCTTAATGAAGTTGATGAAGCTCTTGATGAAATCGATGATGTTGATGATCTCGAAGAACTTGATGATGATGGAACCATGAACGATCGCTGCCACTCGTCTCGTCGAACTGCCTTCGCTCTCTGCCGATGGCCTGCAAAGAATCGTTGGATATATATTCATCGCCAGGTCGATCAGGGCACGTCGCCCTGGTCAATCCAGGGCTGATGTCGTAGGTAGGCAATTGGAATTCCTCCGGCTTTGTCAGGTCGCTAGGGCCCGATTGGACCCGCCCTACCTGCGGGCGACCACGGGAAGGGACGAGCCATGGAGAGAATCCAGCAGAAAGAGGGGCGAATCAGGCGAACCGGTCAATTCTCATAGTAATAAACCGACGAAACCCACCACTGTTTGAAGTGGAATTTATTTCCTGGAATGCTATTTAGGGCAGACATCTCGATGATCTGATCCTAATTGATTGGAAATCCCGAAGGCACAGGCAACTTGGCACTTGAGTCATCCTCTGGTCTGTCCTGCTGCCTGTCCTTTGGTCTCTCTCCTGATCGGCCTGTTAGTCTTCCTATTAGTCTTCCCGTTAGTCGTCTGCCCATCTGTCTGCCTGCCTGCCTGCCTTTCTGCCTGTCTGTCAGCGGCAGGACTTTCTGAAGTATTCGAAAAAGTTCTCAAGCATTCGCTGAATCAACTCCAACAATGAGAACTTCGCCAATTTGTGCCGCCTAATTGAGTCTGATAACTTTTAAACTTCGCAATCGCAGACGGCACAAGCGGAATAACAACAATAACAACGAGGAGAAAACCAACAACAAGAAAATAAACAACAGCTAAAATGAGGGAAAAGAGAAGAACAATGAGCGCGGAAAGAACAAAGAAATCGTGAAAAGCACAACAAGAAATGAATTCTACAAAACGAAACTGCAGAAATACAAAACAAACATGGCTTCCGCCGGAACCACGAGTGGGTCTGTGCGAGGGAGGCAACGAGAAAGAGAGAGGGAGCGCTGGCTGTTTCTTTCGCTGCCTTTGCATACATCGCGGCGGCCGCCGACCTGGCGGAGCTCGTTATTGAAAAGCGAGCAAATAATTAAAAGCATCGGGTGAGGGAGGGAGTGAAGAGGGGTGGCGAGAGAGAGAGAGAGAGAGAGAGTAGGACGATCGCGGAGAGAAAGGAAGCGGAACGGGGAAAGAGTCAGACGGAGGGAGAGAGAGGGAGAGAGGGCGACAGAAGCCGTCGAAGTCCTGATAAAGCGCGGGGAAAATAAATCGAAGGCAGGGAGAAGAGGAGAGGAAATGTAAATGTAACAGAAAAAATTAAAGCAGAAAAACAAAGGAGACGAATCGAGGAGAAAACGTAGGAAAAGAAATCAAAGAAAGTCGCTGACAAAAGCAATTGAAATTAAAGCGAAATTAAAGAGAGAACGATCGATTTTTTTTTTTTCTCAGCCTTGGGTGAGGGGACCTTGGGGACGTTGGAGCGGGTTTCGTGGTGAAGCGAGCTCGACACAAATAATTTTGTAGCCGAAAACAAAGGAGTCTGACGCTGGGTCCGGCGGAGATCGGCGGCGGTTCTCTGGACTATGGAAGTCCTTGTAGTTGGTGGTTAAAGAAATGAAGAAACAAAAAACGGCCAGAATCGAGTGAAAGCCTTTGGAGGTTGCCTTCCGGGAAATTCAGGCCGAGGCCGGCCTTGGCCCGAACGCGTGGGGTGGACAAATTGGGGGAAATCGACGCTGTCGACCACGAACGAGGCCACGGTTTGAGGGCCTCGGAAGCAATAAAATCAACAGCAGCAATCGCGACAAAAACAACAACGAAACCATGACAAAAGCAACAACAATAAAATTCATACCAAACCACCAAAAGTACACACAAGCAAAGCAACAACAACAACAACAACAACAACAACAACAACAACAACAACAACAAAACGACAACGCCCTGACCACAACAAGGACATCAATAACAATAACGGTAAACAAATCGTAACAAATCAAATGGCCAACAACAAATTAGGAGCCATTAAAATTACAGTCGAAACCGCGACGGCCCCGGTGTTTTCGGTGTTTGCGGTGAGGTGATGGTCATCACAATCACCAGCAATGCAAATTTGCGAAAATATCATTTGTGGCCGAGGTACGAAAATTTATGGCAAACACTATAAATAGAAAAATTAGACACTAATTAGGAAAAGATTAGAAACTAATACATACAAAAATTATAAAAAATTAAGAAAAATAAATATTGAATTCCAATTAAATAAAATCTAAGAGAAGGAGGTAAAGGAACCAAAATCCAAACCATTCTATTTTATCTTTTTTTATACACCACCAAACAAAACAGAAAAATGCAATCAAATCTGCGTATAAACATTTTTCAAGATGTTTATCGCTCAAGGTTTGGAAATTTAATTTTGAATTCGATTCGAAAAATTATCGCTCACGTGGAAAAAAATAAATATCAAACCACACAACGAGCCGAAGCCGATGTGCAAAATGGCTTCGTTCGTTGTCCGAACTCCACGCCGATCGTCTCATCGTCGCACGATGAACCGAAGCTACAGTTTTGTTTTCTTGTTGTTGTTCCTCTGTCATTCCCACACAAACGAGTGATTGCGATGTTAATTTTTTTCTCTCGAGATTTTTAATTATTTTTTACCGTATTTCCCCACACTACTCCGATAAGAAGCGCTTTTATCGGTTACGATCGAATTTTTAGAATTTCTGAAGTTTTCAAACCAATTAAAACGAATGATCAGAACTTTAGGGGATAGTTTTCCGAACCCAGACTAATCGTTGAATTGAGGGAACTGAATAGCAATTCACTGGGATTTAGTACCTCATTTAGTAAATGCTCTATGGCTGAATAAAACGCAGAATAATCTTACCAAAACTTTTAAAAACTCATCTGGTCCTGTGGATATAAAAAATTGTAAACTAAAGTTACGAACAAAATAGCACGAACAGTACTCAGCAGCTGCGTTAAACGCCAAAACACCCGCCGAAATAATGATCAGGGTTGTCGGCGGCAGTAGTTCGTTTTTTCACTCTTGGTAGTAATTTTCGCTACCATTTTGAATATAACGATCCATGTTCTCACATACCATTTTCAATATTCCATTAATTAATTAAATTATATTTATGAATTACTCTTAACATTCTCAAGATAACTAAATTGCAAATTACTCCTCTTGAAAATTCTTATTATAGGAAAATTAAAATAATAACCTTTTATTAAAGCAGGTACATTTCAATTTTCAAAACCTGCAACTGCAACCCTGATATTTTGATTTTTGACAACAAACTCGTGTGAGTGACAGAGAGCCATATATACTCCCGGTCAGCTGTTCAACATAGCTATCCCCAAAGCTAACAGAACACATGGGAGTGACAGAGTACGGTGTATAGGTCGATCCTTTGACTCCAAGCAGTGTTTACGAATCACTACACCAGTGGCGCCTGTGTGTTTCTCGTAGAGGAAAGCGGTGGGGCCAGACGGAAGAAAACAACTTGTTGTTATCAAGAGACGCAATTGCATAGACTGTTCAAGGAATAGCGACAAACGCAATAAGTAAGCGAAAGGTTCACCGTAGCCGAACAAATTCGTACTCAAGTTCATTCAATCGTTCCATTTCTATTTCTTTCCTATCAATCGCATTTTGGCGCTCCCCCAGAGACACGACCCCTAATTGCGGGAAATCCTGCGTTCGCCCAACGTAGATGAATTCTTTTCGTTGAAATCCTGTGAAATCTGGAAATTCTACGAAAATAAAATCCCTTTATACTATGAAGATCTTCGGCTCAGCAAACTTGTGTTCCCCAGGGTACATTAGCCCTGGCAATCTCTTTACAAGTTTCCCCCTTCTCTCGGCCATCTCATTTCGTATTATTTTCCTTTTCCACAACCTTCCTTCAACAGCATTCTTCCATCGCCGATGTAAATTTGGTGTTTTAGGTGAATTTGCTGTGAATTTCGCGATTTATTCTCTGTCTCTAGTTTGATGTTTTTGTTGTTTTTGTTTTTGTTTTTGTTTTGAAAAGCTGAATTTTCAATTAAGACCAAAGACCAATCTCTCCCCTCATTTAATCCGAAAATCCACCAAAAATGACGCATATTAACATCAATTGCCATGAAAGTTCACAACTCCAAACATCTCGTGCATGTGTTCGTCCTTTGAATAATTCAAACACTCGCGGTTCATTTAATTTATTTTCTTTCATATCGCTCACCCCGACACGCCTGGCGCCCACACATGCCGGCGTCTCGCTCGCTCCCACACGTCCCGTGCCGGGCCCAACTGTTCGAGGAAACGCATAAAAACAAAACATTACACTCGCACTCACATCACGCCAAATCCTTCAAACGACACACGCGTAAAGGTCGCTGGCCCTCAAGGCATGAGTGTGGGAGTGGGAGTGGGAGTGTGAGAGGGACGGACGGACGGATGGTTGTTTGGATCGTTGGCCGTGGGTCCGTGTGCGAGGGAGTCGAGTAGATAAATCTTAATCACGTGTCGGCTCCGAAGGAGCGCCGGGGCAGCTGCGGAAATTGAAATAATATGTTAATGCGAGTGATTACGTTTATTTATTTACTTTACGGTCGACGATTAAAATATATTAAAAATGTTCCTTGTGCATGAGCCGTAAAAAGACACGCCTACACCCGGCTCCTGTGTGTGTGTGCGTGTGTGGTCGAAGTAAATACTTGATGAGGCAGCTGCGAACGCACTTCGAATGGCTCGACGGGTTGGACGAGGGGAGGGCAAGGGGGTTCGGTTCAAAAAGGGTTCGCCACAACGATGTGGAAAAATCGCATGGGGAACGTGGGAGGTGAAGGGGGATGCAGGGCGAATGATTGATAAAGTTGGGTGGGCAGAACCCGGAGCCGGACGATGGGAATTATTTCGAGTGAATCGGGCCGCCGGTGGGTGAGAGTGAGAGAGAGGGAGAGGTGGGATTTTCGCAATAATGCCGGGGTTTTGGGCTAAAAATCAGGGTTCAAAGGCCCCGGAGTTCGGTCAGCTGTGAAATGAGGGGGGAACAGGAGCTGCAGGAGAGGCTCAAACGAATGCCGAATTCACAACGGATGAACTTCAGCACAAGGGATCGCATTGGCAATCGAATTTACTCCCGAATTTCAAATCGACCCCGATTTCGAACTCCATTTTCAACTCGAATTCGCTCTTGATTTGAACTCGAACTCGCCCTCGACATTTAACTCGAATTTGAACTCAAATTCCTCGCAGTCAGCTTTAATTGATTCGGTGGCAATTGGCTCCAATCAATAACCGAAGCCCCGCCCCCTCCGCTTCCGCTCATCAGCTGGCCGCACGACCTCTGGGCAGAGTACGAGCTGTAAATTAAACAATTATTCATGTGTTTCAAGGATTGGGGCAGCCCTGAATTTCCACATGCCCGACGCCATTACGGCCAAAACCTCCCAGTCCCCGCAGCCATTGGCTTTAGTCGGTCGACAGCTGCATCAACAAAAATGGTGCCCGACGATGCAGCAACATAAACACTCTGCCTGTCTCTCTCCCTCTCCCACTCTCTCGCGCTAGGGCTTTGTCTCTTCCGCCATGCCGAAAATGCACGAATTCGCAAAGTGGATTCTTTTCGGCCATTGATGTGGTCAGTGCTCGAGAGAGAGAGAGAGAGAGAGAGGGAACGGGTTTATTTTCAACAAGTTTGTTGTTGCTTTTGAGCTTTCGCATTGTTGTTGTTGGCTTCTCATTGTTGTTTTTCGTATTCCCGTTGTTGTTCTTGGCATTTCCATTGTTGTTGTTGTGTGTCGGTGCCAGTGTTGTCATCAGCGTATTTTGTGTTGTCTGGTTAACATATTCATGAGATTTTCAACTAATTCTGTCTGTTCTGCAAACAGAACAACAACAAGAGGAAAAAACACTACACACGCGATGCACGTGTGAATTATGCATTATTATTCCATAGGCCGTGGGACCACCGGGGGCTCGAGGACATCAAAATATGGGCAACTGTGGACAACTCTCTATGGCCGACTCGGGCTGGCCCTGGACAATGAACGGATCGGCCTCTGATGGCGCGCGACGCACGTCGAATCATTACGAGCGAATAATCGCGGTTGCTGACATTTGTTTTCGAGTTATTTGCATAAAATTCCACTCGATTATTTCGTCAAAGGACAAGCCGTGTGGGTGTTGTTGTTGTTGTTGTTGTTGTTTTCCTGGGGTTGCTTATTTAGTTGTTATGGGGGGTTTGTCGTCGTTGTTGTTGTTTCTGGGGTTGCACGATATCCCACGAACCATGCTAATTATGCCATGGAAGTTTCCTTCAAAAGAAAAGTTTTCTTCAAACAGACATTAATATTCAAATTATGTTTTAAATTAAAATTTCATATAGAGAAAACTCAAATTTTATACACAAATGCAAAATGTATCAAGTAAAAATTTAATATTTGAATAAATCCATTTTTTACAACTAATGATTAATAGAATTCCACACACTTCAAAGTGCTCGATCCTTAAAGCCTTCAAATGTGATTCGGCAAATTTGAAGCTGAAATGAAAACTCGAATTGGGAACCGAACACGAATTTTAAAATCGGGGAAGAACCTGGGGAAAAAACTCCCAAATCAATTACGGAGCGAAAAATTCGATAGATTGAATAAAAGTAACGAAGTCAGGGGCGGAACTTTTGCTGCAACAACAACAACAGCAACAACAACAACAGTGAGGGGAGGGCTTCAATAAAAACAACAACAACAAGAACAACAACGAAGACAATCAAAAATAATACACGAAAGTTTTTCAATTCAATTTCGAACTCAGCGTGCGAAGTCGGCGGCTTCGGCTGTCCATCCATCCGTCTGTCTGTCCGTCCGTCCGACTGTCTGTCTGTCCGTCTGTCTGTTCCACCTATCAATCGGTCTCTCTTTCTCCTCTCGCCCCTCTGTTCGTCTCGCTCTCGCCCACTCTGAGTCCACGTGCAGAGAGAACAAGGCGCAAAACGGAAGTCGCCGAACGGAAGTCGCCATTTATGCAAAGCGTTGCCACATGTAGTTTTTGCATGATCACTGCACACTTCATGCTCCTCCTCTTCTTCTTCTTCTTCTCCTCTTATTTTTCCCCCTCCCCTTTTCTGCTTTTCCGCCGCTCCTCCTTCCCGTTTGGCTCTCGTGAATTCGAGTTATGAAAGTGCAAAACGCAGGACTCGTCAACAGATTGTAATTGGAAAACTTTCACGTCTTGTAAACGAGAGTGGGAAGCGGCGGAGGGAGGGGAAGAAGTGGAGGAAAGGGAGGAGGAAAAAATTGCAGCAGAGCGATGGAAAAAACTCCGGTAGTGAGGACGAGGGACCCCCGATAGTGCAGTAGCCATGGGGATTTCCCCGGAAAAGCCAGCGTCGTTCGGCAGTGAGGAGGGAAAGGGGAAAAAGGTAAAAAGGAAAAAAGGAGAAAAGGGGAAGGAGCAAAAGAGGAGCGAAAAAGGAACGAAAAAGGGAGCGAAAAAAGCACTCAAAGCACCGGGCAGAAGCAGATGATTGCGGCATGAATAGTGAGAAGTCAATGGCGCCGGCCCAGAGGTCAGTCAGGGGAGAGAGAGACAGTGATGGAGAGAGAGAGACAGAAGGGAATCATTACGAAGTGCCTGGTGCGAGAAAGAGAGGGCAGACATCAGAGACTTTGCAGTTTTTATTTATCAATATAATTTATTTTTTCATTTTGTTTTCAACTTCTCTTTTCTTTTATTTCATTTACACCATTTTGATCATACCTATTTTTTATTATTTTATTTCTTTGCATGGGTACCTATATTCATATATATTTATTATTTATTTTGTTCAGTTTATTTTTATTTCGTGACTGATTTCTTTTTATAAATAGCAAATCTCAAGTTCTCTGGATGTCCTTACAAAAGTAGCAAATTTCGGCTGCCTTTGCAAGCACTCGAGATGGCGAATCCTCCCAATTCTTTCGTCTCTCTCTCTCTATCTCCCTCTCCCCTCAAGCACTCTCCATCTGCTGCCCTCTCCCAGAGAGCTTCGGACGATGATCTCTGGGTCTCGCTCGCCCTCATGCGAGGAAACATAGCCAGGGGATCCCGAGGGAGTCGGAGAGAGAGAAAGAATGAGAGGAAGGATCGTGTGAGGAAGAGGGAGAGGGAGAGGGAGGAAGATGCACATTGTTTGGGAAACAATTTCGCAGACTCTTGCTTAACGAAATAGTTGTTGAGAGGGCGCTTAACAAGCTCTTCTGCAGGAAGAACAGAACGGAGTTACGGGAGCGGAGGGAGTGAGCGAGGAGGAGGAGGAGGAGGGGGCGGGGACAAATGAGCAGGTAGCCGGGCGAGGGAGAAGCTTCCGGCTGTGTTTTAGTTGCGAGTATTTTGCGAGTTGCGGATGAGATTAAAATATGACGTAGCCTACTTTCGGGCGGCAGGCGAAGGCCGCGGCGATTCGCTATAAAATGTTGTGCATACTTTCGGGCGCAGGGCAAAAACAGGCACAAATCACTCTATCTCTATCTGTGTCGCTCTCTCTTCCTCCGGGCCTTCGCCAGCCTCTCTCGCTCGCGATGACGTCTTCAGCGGATTCTCCACTCATTCACCTGGGACTCCCCCTCAGCCCCCTTCTCGTTGTCTTCCCGCCTTCCCGGCTGGTTGCGATTCACAGGAAAGAGAGCGTGGAAAAAAAAATCCCCGCCTCACTCGATTTTCACACGCCAATTTAACTTCTCTCCCAGCCGTCTGCTACCTGACCCCTCGACCCCTCGCCACCCAACCCCCGCCCCCTCCACGCGCCCCTCGCCGAGCAACTGCAACTTCAACTTCAGTTGCGAACTTTTGCACATTTATTTAAAACATTTCAACTAAACTAATCTTAACTTTATTGCGTTCGTTAACATGGCCCGAAATTCGCCAGAAACTTTTGCTCCGCTCCGCTCGGATCCGATCCGCGTCGCCCCCTCCCTCTGTTCCTTCTTCCTCTCCCTCTTCCCCTCCCCCTCCCTTCTTCCACCCCACACTCACCTCCCGCCTCGCCGCTGTCGAACTGCGACGACGGCCGCCGTCGCTTCGGAAAAACCGTCGCCCTTCTGGGGGCGCGGTCGTCCTCGGGCGATGGGCGATGGGGGGGCGGTGGTCGTGGGGCCTGAGGGGAGCGCCGCGAACTGTCTGCAACAAACTGTCAAACTACGAACGATTAGCATTTCGCAAAGGAATTAAAACAGGAGAAACACGCGGAAAAAACAGCAGCAATTGCAAAAAATCCCACTCCGATTGAAGTGGGAGTCACACGTGGTGGTGGGGCCGTGGGGGGGCGTGGGGGGGTGCTGTGGGAATTTTAAACATTGTAGACAACATGCGGAAAGGCGTCGTTTCGGGCGCTGCACGTCGCAATGGCAACACTTATCGTGTGGCAGCTCTCGGAAGGCTCTGCATGCGGGTCAGCGGGAGCGAACGGGACGGCGCTCGCGGGCAAGAGGAAGCAGCGATGGCGCGACGAGGGCGAGGGAGGCGGGGCGAGGACGCGTCCGGGCCGCGGAGATTTATGCTCGTTCGCCCGCCGTGGGAGGGAGACGGCAACAGGACAATGAAGGGAACATATTTTTTCCGAGGCACGCACCACAGGCCCGGCAACAACAGCAGCACGAGGAGGAGGAAGAAGAAGAACAACAACAACGGTATTCAGGGGACCACGAGCAAGAAGCAGACCACAACAACAACAACAACAAGCCGGCTAGCAGAACAACAACAGCAGCAACAAGGAGAACATTCATCAAAAAACATTGTTGTTCTCATTGTGGTTAGCGCTGTTGTTGCTGGTTTATATTGTGTTGTTGTTGTTGTTGTTGTCGTTTTCTATTACTGTCTTTGTTGCTGGTAATGTTGTTGTTGTTTTTGTTGTTGCTCTTGTGCCGATGGTGATGAAGTGGTTGTTGAGATATCGCGTTGTTTGCTAAACTTTCGCATTCTCACTTTTTGACAACGATTCGCTCGGGCTCCTCCCGGCCGGTTGGGCTGAGCTGGGCATCCTTGTTGTGGACGTTGCATTGTTGTTGTTGTTTTTTGTTGTTTTCTTCTGCTTCCGGTTATTACATTGTTGTTGATGCTGTTGCAACGTGCCCGCTGTTGCCACGTCTCCGCAATGAGGCGAATTAGTCGGAAAAATCGGGTCAGCACGTGCCGAAGAAGTCCTTAACAAAGCAATTTAAAACTAAATTTTTTTTCTTTTCACTACGTCGTTTTTAATTCGCAAATTTTGATCGTATTTCATTTCATTTTAAACTTTTTTTGTTTGGAATTTTTTTGAATCCTTTTGATTGTTGTGAATACTTTTGTCTACAAAACGAATTTTTATTATTAATTAATTTTATTGAAATGGATTTTTTTTCTTCTAATTAAGTATATGCTTCCCAAGTTTTGTCGAATTAATCGTTTTACTTAGATGTTGAAGACTTTAAAACACATGAAAAGACATTAAGACAAATTTTTTTTTTTCTTTTTTCTGACTTTCTTGAAAAACTCGTTCCTGGCTCGTTCCCCCAACACCCCAGGCATCGGTCTCGAAAACTCATTTCGAAGAACGCATGCCTTTGTCAATCGCCCTGGCTCCGAAGCCAACGACTGCGAGCCTGAAAGTAGGCAAAGCCTGCGGCGCGACCCAGTCGTGCCAAAGTCGGGTCGCCGAACGAGCAATCGAAAGAGAGCGGCGAGCGGAGACCGGTGGGGGCAGCGGGAGCGAGGGGGAAATAAATTACATTTTTGACAGTTCATCAAAACGTCAGGAACCGCGAGACGTCGATTGCGAACTGTCGCGAGTGAAGTTCAATTGAGTCAATGGGCGCAGCCGAGCGGAAGCGGCGGCGACACGAGCGCGTGCGGCGACACGAAGCCGGCCAATGAAGCGACCAATCGGGCTCGGCCGCTCGTCGGCTCCACGCTCTTCGTCTCTCTCGCTGCTCCATCGCCTTCCATCGCCTCGCCCTCCTTTCATCTCCTTCTCCCCTTCCCACCTCTCGTTCTTCCCCCGCCCTTCACCTCCTCCCCTCCTCTCTTCCTTCCACGCTCACTCTCTCTCTCTCTCTCTCTCTCTGCCTCTCTCCCTCTGTCCAGCCCGCTCCTGCTCTCTCTCTTTGTACAGAGTGCAAAACTTGCGAATTTTTTTCCGACCAAGTTTTCTGCTTGATTTGATTTTTATAATATGGCTCAAGGGTGCTCGGCGGCTCTGTGTGCTGTGTGTGTGTGTGGGAGAGAGAGGGCGGGTGTGGGAGAGAGAGAGAGAGATCGATGCGGCCACAAATGCCGGGCGACCTTCGTGATCTGCTTGTTGTGTGCGAACCTAATGAAATGTGGTTCGTGGCGAGTGGAGGGCGCTCCAGAGGAGGGGGAGTGGGAAAGGGGCAGGCGGGAGAGCGAGAGGGGAAGAAGAGAGAGTGAGTGAGGAAGGGAGAGGGAGAGAGGGAAGCGGTTTGGGTTCAAATCGGCCCCCAAGGGCCCCAAAATTGGCTCAATTAAATCGCTTCAATTCAAATGCTTCAAATGCTTCTCGTCATGGCTTCCACCATGCCCTCAATAGAACCACCATGCGCTCAATTAAAATCAGCATGCTCTCAATAAAACCGTCATGTTTGCAATAAAATCCTCCTCCTGCTCTCAATTGAATCGTCGGGATTTGAATTAAGTCTGGTTTCAATTCTCGATCTGTCGACTGTCGGCTGTCGATTAAGTGCTTTTCCTGCTTAGCGCATGTGTGTGTGTGTGTGTGTGCGTGTGATTGTGCGTCTCTCGGTGTGTATGTGTTGGTCCGGGCGGACGTGGGGACGTGTGTGCGTGAGAGAGCCCATAATCCCGGCCGATGATACGTCATTCTATTAAACCACGATCAATCACTCGATAATTAACCGCCTGAACACCAACACAGCAGCAGCAGCAGCAGCAGCAACAACAACAAAAACACCAGCTGGACAAACTGGCAAACACAAAGATCATAAATAGCTGCCACGCCCCTGCCGACGGCCGCCCCCCTCCTTGGCACTGCATATAAATAAAAATCCACTCGTAAATCGCTTCATCATTCGCTAATTTTTTCCGACCATCGCAATGAGTCGCCACTTTTATTATCTCCCACTCTCCCCCTCTCGCTCGCTCCCTCCCCTTCGTCCCCCCTCTCCTTGGGGGAATAAATAAACGCTGACAAAATCCCCGTCAGACGTAATCCCGAATTTATCACATGTGCTGCTGCGATAATCGTAAAAATCCACAATTCTCGCAGCTTGGATCAACTTAATTTATTTCCGCACCGCTAGATGGCGGCACTCATAACGGCGGCGATGACAATGTCGACGGGTCCACCGGCCCCGAAGAAGAAGAAGAACAAGAAGAAGAAGAAACGCCACCCCCACCGAGCGACCCACCCCAGAGGGGCGAGCGAAGAACGAGCGAGAGCGCGCGAGACAAGGGACGAGGGCGAGCGCGGAGAATCCCCAGGGGCGAGAGGGACAGGAACAAAGGAAGTGGGTGACAGACAGAGAGAGAGGGAGGAAGGAAGGGAGGAAGGGAGAGGGACAGAGAGTGTGTGTGTGGGTGTGTGAGGAGGACGAAGGCACTCAATGGAGCTGTTGAACCACTCGAGATCCGACGCGCTCGCCCCGGATTCCACGAGGCGACCAGCTGTGGACACGAGCCGAGGGAGGAGACAAAACCGAGGCGATTGAGGGCAGCCGGGCGCCAGGGAGTGATCGGGAAGTTGGTCGAACCTCACACGGGAGTCGGGACTCGGGTCTCTTCAGGGTCCCCGAGTTTAAGAGGACGTCGAAACGACTGCAAAAATGAGAGTGCAGTCAATGGCGAAATTGGCGCCGTGTTTTTGGACGAACAGCTTCATTTCAAGCCTGGTCATCGCCTCGTCCTCTCCCCACTCCTTGTCGTCTCCTCCTCCTCCTCCTCCCCCTCCTCTCGATCTCCTGCTCGCCCTCTGCAAATCTCTCCCGATGTCTCAATGCATTCGTTTAATTGTGGCAGCCGAGCCTCACGAATCGTGATCCTTGCGACGCTCCAGCCAGGCCAACAACAACGACGTTGGTGGCGGCGGCGACGGCGACGGCGGCACCTGAAATGCGACAGAACATAAATCACTCTGTCTCTGTCTCGCTCCGCCTGCCGGGCACTGACTGTGCTGACTGTGTGTTGGTCTGTCCGTCGGTCTGTGGGACCGGCCCTCGGTCTGGATGTCCATTTGTCTGCTTGTTTGTGCCTTCTCCGTCTCTCTATCGGCTTCTCTGTCCCTCCTGTTCGTCTCTCTGACTCGCTGCCTGCTTCTCTCTCATTGTTTTCCCTTTTGTTATCGCTGTTTTCCCTTTTAAATCTCTGTCTTCGCTTTTAAATCTCTGTTTTCCCTGTTGTCCCGTTGTCGTTTTCTCTGTCTACCTCTGTCCCTCTCTCTCTCTCTCTCTCGCTGTCCCTCCTGTTCCCCGGCTGTCTCTGGCTCTTCTGGCTCGCCATTATGCGACAGAATGGACGTAATTACGGCAAATGAGTTGACCGCGTAATCGTCCTTGCATCGCCTCCTCGCCCAACCCGCCACCCCCCAACCCCTCGACCGCACTCCTGCATCCTGCATCCTGCATCCTGCATCTCCTTCCCGCCCTTGCCGTCCCCCATCTTCCCTCCCTTTCGCGCGCAGCCTCCCTTTCTTGCTCCTGGTCCTGGTCCGCGCCCTCGTCGTCGCATGCAAGGCGTCGACGTCTGGCCGCCGATGTTGCCGTTGCCGTTGCCTTTGCCGTCGCGGTCACGTCATTGACTGTTGTTGCTGTTGTTGTTGTTATTGTTGTTGTTGTGGCTGTCGCCTTCGTTAACACCGACGTCGATATCGATATCGAATTTCTCGCAAACATTTCGAAGCGATCGCGATTTGATTTGCGAAATTAAATCGCTGATGACGGCTCTCGGGCTGGGATTGCCCCCGGCGCCACCGAGGTGCCGCAGGGTTGCCGCTGGGGTGGCCCGGTGTGGCCGCAGCCGAGCGGTTGACTTGCTGTCGTTGTTGTTGTCTTGCTGTTGCCCCCGCGATAACAACGTCGTCATGCGTGCGCGGCGACGAGGAGGCGACAGATGAAAAAATGGATGAATGGATGAATGGACAAATAAAAGGATTGATGGACAGATGAATTAATGGATGGATAAATGGAGGAATCGACGGACCGACGTAAGGGTGGACAGACAGATGAATGGGTGGATGAATAACTGAATTGATGGCAGACGAATGAAACGATGTTTTTCTCCGGAATTCCACAATCGGTCCAGAAATTCAGCAGCTGATACAAAATTATTATTGCAGCAGCAGATTCTGTTGTTGTTTTCAGCAGTTATGGTTGTTGTTGTGTTGCTCCTCTCCCGCTGTCTGTCACAGTGATTTATGAAGTGTTTGGGGCAAAAATTCGAGGCCGCCTCGAAGATTTACGCCCTGGCAACGACGAGGGAAATCACCGAATTATTCCCGGAGCATGGATGAAAACATGCTTAAGGAGCCATTGCATACGTGTAGGCGCGTGCATATTAATAAACCAGAGCCAAAGGGGCCTCCACACACACGCACACGCACACACAACAGGCGGGCCTCAGGGTGAGCAGGCAGGATGGGGAAGCCAGAGAAAGGACCAGCAGAATCGCGTTGGAGGAAGAAGCTGAAGGAAGAAGTCGGAGGACGGAAAGGGAGTCTGGAGGAAGAAGCTGAAGGAAGGACCAGAAATGAGGAGGTGCGGGGGAGGCAGGGAGTTGTAGGGACAGAGGACATTATTCCGGGCGACGTGTTGTCATTTTCGGCGACATTTCGGAAGCTATTTTAAAAGCTGCCACGCTCGTCTCCCGCCGCGCCGCGCCCCCGCCCAGCATCAATCACTCTGACCTTGCGACTGACTCTGGGTCGCGCCCGGAGGCGACGAGCTGGAAATGGGGCCAGGACGAAGGTCAGGCGAGGGCTCAAGGCAGGGAGCCGTCCGTGAAGAAGGCTGTGGGAGGAAATGTGAAGGGGAGGACCGAAAGGAGAAGCCAGAAGGCGAGGGACGAGGCGACGACTGAGAAGGGGGGCCTTTGGAGAGGGCGTCGCAAGTGGGTTGAGGAAGGCGGTCGGTCGTCTGGAGACGCTGGAGGAAGAAATCTGAGGAGGGAGGAGGAGGAGGAGAAAAGGGTGTAGCAGCACGAAGAAGACGGGTTGCGAGGGGACCCGAAAAGGCCAATAGCTGACACGAGATATGTGAAGGAGCTGGCTAGACAGCGGGCGGGACGGGGCCAGGAAGGAGTGAGGGTTTTGTTGGGCCGCGCTTTGCCCCGGCGTCCACTGTTTGACTCAGGGCCCGGCCCCCGGTTGACCCGTGGTTAGGGCCAGGTTTCGGCCACGCTGAGGGTCGTGGAGACAATGAGCGAGTTAAGGGCGAGGGTCGAGGTCGACGGAGAGGGTGCGCAAGTGCCGCTTACTAAGGGCTAATGAGGGCGACCAAGAGGGGGAGCCCGAGCGAGACAGAGGACAGAGGACAAGTGCGAAATAAATGCTGAAAGGGTGGAAAAATGGGACGACGAGGGGCGACACTTGGGGCGCTGAAATAATTCGCGTGCTGTTTCGAGATTTTAATGAATGGCAGTCGTCAAGGTGCTTAATTGAAATATTAATTAAATGCGATGTCGGCCGGGGGCCACGGGAGTATGACGAAGAAGAAGAAGACAATGAAACAAGTTGGCAAAAGAGGAGGCAAATTAAAATAAGGAGAAATAAAATTACAAAAAAAAAAAAAAAATTAACAAAAATGACAACAACAAAAATATAAGGAAATGAAGACCAAAAGCATTGAGAAATTGGTAACAAAATTAAGAAAAACACGAGGAGAAAATGAAAACAGAAAATTAAAAAATAATTCTGAAAAAACTAATGAGAACATTAAGAAAACATTAGGACGGAATGCAAGAGAAAAAATAAATAATAAACTGAAAGAAAGATATTAGGAAAAAAATACTGAAAAAATGAAAATAAAAACTAAGAAAGAAATAATACAAAAAACATCAGGAATTTAAGAAGAGAAAACATGAAGAGAAGAATAAAAATCAGTAACCGTGAAAATGGAAATGAACATGAATATGAAAATTTGAGAACTAAGCAACAGATGATGATTAACCAAGTGGCGATGATGGACAAGTATTTGACGAAGGTTCCTGCGGCTCAGCGACTCGCATTCAAATGCGTTGCATACTTCGAGGCATGGAACCCCTTGAGGGTCTCCATGAGGACAGTGGAATTTTGAACCCCTCCCTGCCTCGTCGCCTCTGCCGACCGGAGAATGTTTCATTTTGCCCTGCGTTGCTGGGAGAGAAAAAAATGAAACATCCTTCATTCCTTCGCTCGCTCCCACGCTCATCGCCCCCTGAAAGTGTGCTACGTTTTTCTCAGATCTTTTTCGTGTTATTCCACTTGTAATGAAGCTCGAGCGTAGACAAAAATGTGTGCATACTTTTCGGAGTTAAATGAAATTCTCCTCCATGCCGAGTTCATTCAATTGAAAGCTCGCAGTTCGCAGCTCGAAGCTCGAGGCGACGGCGCTCGACGCATTTCACTGGCGACGACGACGAGGACGACATTCTTCAACCTCCCTCGCCCCTCTGACCCCTCAACCCCGCCCCAGGCTCCAGCCCTCCCCGTTGACTCCCCCGTGTTCTTCCTCTTCTTCGCGGGCAAAGCAAAGACACGTCCGTTGTGAATTTTTCATTTGCGACACACGTTAAGCTGCACGTGAAAGCGCGTTAATTAATGGCGTCACATCCGGTGTCTGCGTCTGTGCGTGTGTTGGGTGGCTGCAACAGGACGACACGTCCTGCGCCACCATCTGGCAACGCTTCCCGCGACGGCCTTCGCTGAACACCACGGGCAGATCGTGTGGCGACGACTTCGAGCGGCTTCCACGGAGTCCCCGATGCACCAGACGGCATCGGGCTGCCGTCGTGGCGACCGCCATCGAGGGTCGTGGCGAACTCAGTCGAAGGTCCTGCCGACCCCCCGAGCCCTGTCCCTGCCGATGCTGTCGTCCTGCATCGCATCCTCGCTCTCCATCCTCGGTCTCGAATCGAGTCCGGTGTCGAGATTCCCCGAAGGAACCCAGCCTAGGTTTGAGTTCGCACCGACCACGCCCCCAAGCTTCCGGTTCTTCGTGGGAAATCATTCGCCGCCCACTCAGGGGGCGTGGGCGTGGGCAAATCGACGTTTGTGACCTTGGGCGATCAGGTCGTCGTGCTCGCAGCGGGTCGAGTCTGCCCCTACTCCCACTTCTCTCCTCCTCATCCCAATCCCGCTGTCCTTTTTGTTGCGATCGTCTGCCCGGTGTGAACTGACGGTGACGTCCATCGCAGGACTGAAGGACTTTCGACGACTCGGACCGCTGTCGGGAGCGAAATTCACCGCGCGACGATGGCGGAACGATGGCGTGAGAAATGGTGAACTAGGGTGAGAGAGGCAGAAAAAGAGAAAGAGAGAGAGGGTGAGGTGAGTAAACTGAACTTCGATGAACCGCTCTTGCATTGTTTCTAACAATTTCAACTTCTCTCCCATTCAATTTCTCTTCCATTCCATTCCTTGAGAACCCGACGTGAGGTGAGTTTCGTTCAAAGACTCAGAGTTGCAGAGAGCGGAATGAGGTGAAACAGTAGGAGTTGAGCCGGAGAGCGAGCGAGCAAGAGTGAATCAAGTGAATCGGAGAGAGCAAACAAGGGCGACTGAACAAGCGAGGTAGGAAGAGCAAGTGAAGCAGAGAAAGAGAGAGAGAGAGAGAGAGAGGCACCAGAGAGATTGTATTCTAATGCTCCGAAATTAGATTGTGGTGAAATTAATTGAGGAACTTCATTGCGGGAGCTTAATGAAATTCCCACTGATTCATTCCTTCGGGAGGAGACCGGACTACCAAAGCCTCTCTCCAGCTCGCGCTCTCTCCCTCTCCCACTCCCATCCCTCTTTCATCTCTCCCTCTTCCTTCACCCATTCGAAGCCGCGACCCTAGGACGAGGTGAAGTCGACGGAGTCTCGGCATTGACGAGGCCCAACCACAATCCAAGGATGGTGAGTTCGACGAGAGCCGAAATCACAACACGTGACACGCCTCGCCACCGTCTTCACCTTCACCATCGCCATCGCCAACGCCATCGCCACCACCTCCGGCAATTACAGAAACAATGAGCGGAATGAGGTGTGGGTCCTGTCGTGACCTCGCAGGACATTCCGAAATATCGAGTCTTATGCAAATATTTGCGATCGCATCCGGTCGGCCACGCTGCGGCACAGGATGAGCTCGACGCAGTCGAAAGTCGACAGCGAGAACAACAAAAACAAAAACAACAACAACAAAAACAGTACCAACAATTTAAGCCATTGTTTGTGCACGAGTTCGCCGCAGGACGAAGGAGTGTCTTTTTTATGA
Source organism: Coelopa pilipes (assembly GCA_947389925.1). Taxonomy (NCBI): domain Eukaryota; kingdom Metazoa; phylum Arthropoda; class Insecta; order Diptera; family Coelopidae; genus Coelopa; species Coelopa pilipes. Next base: position 3,831,917 of record OX376700.1, read on the forward strand.
CAAAAAAAGCGAGCGGGAAAAATAATAAAAATATTTCAAATTTATGAAATTCCATGTTTACTTATGCTGAAATTAATTTTTTTATGAAAATTTACATTTCTTTTGAAAATTTGATTTCTTATTCGCAATTTTTATGATAATTTTGATTTGACTTTTTTAACGAAAATTTATATGTTGTATTAAAATTTATGTATTTTATGTAAATTTGCATTCCTTATAAATTTTTGTTTTTACCTTTCGAAAATTCTAAAATGAAATTTATTTTTAAATGAAAATTGCCTCCAATTTTAGTTTCAAGTTCTTTATAAAGTTTGCGATTCCCATTAAATTTGAGCTTGTTTTTATGAATTTGTATTCTTATTAAATTTTAATATTTATGCAAATTTAAGTTCTTGTGAAGTTAGCAATTTACGAAAATCTCAGTTTTGATGAAACTAGGTTTTTAATGCGAAAATTGAATTAAAACGCGATCCATGCCGACCCTCGGCCGATTCCGCGAATTTTGTCCACCTCATTCGACTTTTTCTACCCCAACCGCCCTCATCGGCCCCGCTCGACGCCCGCTCGGCCCCTCCTCAATCGCCTTTCAAGGCTTCCGCTTCATTCGCCGGCTTCCCGCTCCCTCGCCCTGGCTCTCAACCCTTGGCTTCCGCTGGCGATATTTGCCAACGCACTCACACACACACGCACGTGCTCCAGAGCACCCTTCACACACCCTGCCGAGCAGGGCTCAAGTGTTGCCAACTGCGCTCAAAGAAGGGAAAACAATTACTTCGCCCGCCACCCGAGCCCCGGCCTCTCCACGTGAGAGCGACCGAGTGTGACTTGGTTCGGGCGACAGTGGGTGTATGTGTGTTTGTGTGCGTGTGCGTGTGCGTGTGTTTGCCCATCCTTGACTGAGTTCTTGGCGCGCCTGCAGGCCCGACAAGCCGCTCGAGCCGTCCTTGCTTCGTATGCAAATATTTTCGCGAGCTGCTCACTTAAACTCAACACCTGCCCGGATTAGTTGGAAGGATTCTTAGAATTGTTTGTCCTAAGGATGCGCCAAGACGGCGTCGCCAACGCCAGCGCCAGTGCCAGCGTCGTCGACGTTGTCGTTGTCGTCATTGTTGACGTTGTCATCGTCTGTGTTGATGCGATAGAGCGTTTAGCGTCGTCGATTGTTGGCTTCGGCGCACTTCGAAGGTTTCATTAGCAGAAAAGTAAATGCTAAACTATGCAGGAATTTAAAGGCGATCGACGTGCTCTTACCTTGCTCACTCTCCCTCACTCACTCCCTCTGCCGCTCTTCTCTCACTCCCTTTCTCTCAGTCTCTCCCACCCCGCGCGGCGAGTTCAAAACGCGACACCACGTCGTATGAGTGACTTTTTTCAGTCTTCATTAGAAGGAGATCTTGTCGTTGTTTTTGTTGTTGTTCTCGATGTTCGCGTTGTTGATCTCGATGTTCGCGTTCTTGATCTCGTTGTTTCTGTTGTCCCGTTGTTGTTCCCGCACCTTCCGTGTGCTGTGCTAAAAATATCCTTGAAATTCCCTCGTCTTGTCGCACCCGATTCCTTCCACCGCCCTTGTTTGCCCTCGCCATCGGGCAAAAACTAAATTAAAATTAACAGCGGCTGCTGCAACGGGAGACGGAGGGCGAGAGGCGAGAGGCGAGAGACGAGAGTCGGGTGATGCGGGAGATGCGAGGAAGAGACGAACGAGGGACGACCGAGGAACGCACGAGGGAGGGTGGCAAAAAATGTAGGAATTTAGTGACCATCTTGTTCTTCCTCTCCGCGCCTCCTGTCCTTCCTCCTTGTTTTCCCGGGATGATTTCAAGAAGGAGCAGATGACAGCGAAGAAGGGAAGGAAATGGGCGAGAGGAAGGCCAAGGAATGGCTACAATTAACATGTCGAGAGCGCTGAAAATTCAAAAACAGAAAAACAAAGAGAAGGCGGCCGGGGTCGGGCGACGAGCACTGCCCGAGGTTAATGAGGTGACGTGGGAGGAGCAATAGAACGAACGAACGGCCGAGAAAAACGCGTCCTTATGCGGAGTCCAAAGGATGACGGCTGGCGCTCACACGGAACTCGGCCGCTCACCTTCGGCATTTTCCACAAGAATTCATTTTAATTTTGAAACCAACCTCGCACACACATCGTCCTCGCCGTCTCAGGCTCAGCCCCTGTCGCTGTCCCGGCCTCTGCCTCTTCGGCAGCCTCTGTAGACGACTCGTGTTCTCCCCTGTTCTCCGTGCCTTTGTCTTCCTCAGACACATTTAATTCGCTCGCCCCCTCCCTGTCGCACTCGATGTCGCCAGATGGAAGTCTCCGGCTTCCGCAAGTGTTTTATGGCCGGCCCTGGAAGCCTTTTTTGAATTCCGAGACTTGTCCCAGACTCAACCGCAGCAACAACGAGAACACCAGGAACAGCAACGCCGAAAACGAGAATATCAAGAACCCCCGAATAACGCCAGGAACAACAACCCCAGGAACAACAACAGCAAGATCAACAGCAACAAGAACGAGAGCGTTTTGCTCCCGACTTTGGCCCGAAATTTATGGGCCGTCCTGGCCCCTGTCGGCCGGCGTGTCGTGGAGTCAGCTCGGTGTTAATTAATCATCGAGAGCGCGTGGACGACGCCCTCTCCCTTCCTCCCTTCCCCTCCCACTCGCTCTCAGTCTCGCTGCCTCGCGCCTTCCGTCGCTCGGAAGCCGGCGAAGGGTTTTCTTCCGTCAGCAAAGTAGTTGAAAACGACGGCGAGCAGGATGAAGAAGTCGAGGGTCCGCCCTGGGTCGATCGCCCAGGTCGGGTCGCGTGGCCCAGGCGAGGCGGCCACGACCCGAGCGGACGATTGTCGACCACCAGCTTTCGGAAGCTCTCCACAAGGCTCCAACGCTGAGCTCTGGCTGCTTCTGCGCCATCCATCTGTTTGCCCGATCGTCCTGCCCTCATCTTCCGTCCATGGATCGCGTCCTTCTGCGGCTTTCCTCAATTACTTCTGCCAATTACGTCAGCTTTATTTTTCCGCCACACATTAACCCGCGCTGCTCTTTCATTCATTCGCCTCACATTTTCTCCGTCTCCTCCTTTTTGCCTCCCTCTCTTCCACACACTCTCGAGGTCTCTCGCTTTCTGCTCCGGTCACCCACCTTAAAGCGTGAGCGAAGTCCACAAAGAGCACTGCGGATAATTTGACGTTTTACGAGACGAGCAGGATCATTTCCAACTCCGTCCTCTCTCTCTCTCTCTCTCTCTTCTCGCCCTCTCCTCCTCGCACCTTTACGCGTGTCCTGGCGATGGCCGCGGCTCCCGGGCCTTCGTCCCGGCTGCTCTTCATGGCTTAAGGATGCATCATATGCTTTCATTGGTAGTCAGTGGGGCGGAGGAGACGGATAAAGACGGATCAGAGGGAGAGCGAGAGAGAGAGAGTATGATGGTGAGAGTATGATAGTGAAGGCCTTAGCGAGAGCCCTCGAAGTGCATCGTTAAATATTGAAGTCCGTAAAAATGCATCGCAAGCGGCTGCCACCGACGTCGCCGTCATCATCGCCATCGCCGCCGGATGGAGCCAATTAGGAGAATTTCCTCGCCGAATCCCGCCTCGAGGGAAGTCGATCAAGAGAGCTCGATTCGGACAAGCGGCGGGGGAGGCGCGCAGGCAGACAAATGTGGACAGGGCAAACACGCACAGGAATCATCGAAATCAGGAAGAGGAGGGAAAGCGAAAGAGGAGAAGATTTAACTATGTCAAGGTTCTTGTTCTTCGCGTCTCCCGTGGGTCCCTCGCGTCCCTCTCGCGAGTCGCTCGCCTCGCAAATGCCTTTCGCCTGAAAGTATGCCCTGCCCTTCGCCGAGCTGCTGCCATCCATTAAATGTTTAAATATTTGAGAATTTAATTAAAATTTACGCTCGCCACGGCTCGGCTCGGCCTTGAGATCCCCGTTTCCTCGAAATGCTTTTCCCACTCTGTCCCTCCTTCCCTTCTTCTTCCTCGCTTCACATTCCACATTCCACCTTTCCCTCTCCGCCTGTTTCACTGTAACTTTTGCACTCCACCTTCACTCTCCACTTTTTTCTTTCCACCTTCCTCTCTCCCCTCCTCCCCTTGCCCATCATCGTGGTTGACCTTCGCGGCCCCCCTGAAGGGCGTCGTTTCGCCCTACCTTGGCTTCTTCTTCTTCTTGACTTCCCGTTAATTTGTCGTTAGCGGAAGGCGTTGCCACAGTGTCACTTCCCGAAAGGATTTTGATTCAATCACATCTCGGCACCTCCGCCTCGAGGGGATTCCCGGGCGGGCTGTGGAGAGATCCAGAGATCAATGTCCCGAGAATTCTGGGAATCTCGTGGCTTGCGGGTCAGAGCAGGTTCCTCGTGTGGGAATCAACAACCGACCTCAAACCCTCCTTCTAAATCCCGCTTTCCCCTCCCGAGGATTCCGTATTTGCATGGAAAAATTGAGGAATTTCTCGGAATTTCCCTCGCGTTGTTTATTGTTATGGAGAAACGTGAAAGAGTTCAAAGCGGGAAATAATGAAGTACAACAAAACCTGCTCTGAAGGAAGTGAGTGGGAGACTGTGTTTAAATAATAGAGGGAGAGAGAAGTAGAGAGCATAACAAAATTAAAAAATAAAAGATTTTTTTCGAAATCGACAAACAAAACTGAAATTTTCTTCGTTAGCAAAGACAACAACCGTGCCATTTCCATCCCAACCATTTCGAAAATTAACAGTATCTGAACCTTATCGTAACTAAGAATTCACGTTGTGCACCATTATCGTAATTTAGTTCTACGATAATCAAACATATCTACGGCTCGAACCTCTGTGAAATATTTAGATAATTCCACAAGTAACATTTTTACGATATGTTAATGAATGACCACGTTATGAAAATTCCATTTTAGAACTGTTCTCCCTGCACATGTTACGTTAACATCGACTCATGAGGCATTTTAGCATTTCTTCTGTTACGAACCGAGTCTGCAGAAGTTAGACAGTTGGGAATGGGCCATGAATGCTTGACAGTCAGCTGTTTCGCGGAACGATATGCGAATTGGAAATCAAAGCAAATCTGATAAACAAAACGCAACCAGCGAAAAATAAATTTCTGCTTGGAATTTGAAAATTAAATTAAAATCAAATCGAACTCGATGAGTGGGTTTTTGTGAATCTGTAGAAGGGTCTCAGAATTCGAGGCACGACATGACGGACAGCATTTGCAACAACAACGAGGAGTGCTCCACGGAAGTACCGCGAAAATTCCGGAAATTCGGGGACATTTGCTTGACCGAGAAGAACGAGCGAGTTCTGGTCTGTGCCCTGTGTAAGTGCCTATCGGTGACCCCTGCGATCTTCTGGAAGCATCAGCGCGAGGAGCACCAGATCAAGACGTACGCCGATGCACCCAAGAATCCCCACTACCTGGAGTATGAGAAAACCGAGGGGACGACGAAGGGGAAATCAACCACGACGACACCTCGCGTCAGTCTGAGCACGAAGACGAGGAGTGCGCACAAAATCGAAAACGGATCTCTGAAACCCACAAAGGTATGTTCACAATCCTATCAGAAGAGAGAGAAAATTAGACTCAATTATTCTCCAAACCAGGTTGCTGCCGTGACGTCTACAACGTCGTCGCTGAACGAGACCAACCACACAGACGCACCCATTCTGCAGCAGGCGTTGAAAGTGGCTCAGCGAGAAGATGCCCAAGAATGTTCATCCGCCACCACCGTCGACGAGCAACCCAACGAAGCATTTAATTCGAACTCCAACGACGATAATTTCAACGAGTTCATTTCCTATTGCTGTCCCGAATGCGGCAAGCGTTTCCCAACCGATGTGCAATGGAAACAACACACTGCCGCCGAGCACAACTTCTTCGCCAAGGATCAGCTGAACATTTCGCTGTTCAAGAAGCGAGCCGATGGCACCACCATCTACAAGTGCGACGTCTGCCATGTGAAGCTGAACAATCCCAGTTCGGCGCCCATGCGACGACACAAACTGACACACATGCCTTACAAGAGTTTCCGGTGTCGCCTTTGCGACACGGACATACGTCACAAGACAGGCATCGTTCAGCACATGCGCACAGTGCATCGCAAGGGCAGGCAGAAAGCGTTCAAGTGCAAACTCTGCGACAAGTCCTTCTATTCGGAACTGCAGTACAAGAAGCACCACCAGCAGCACATCGACGCCGGAGATGTGAAGTAAGTGTTCTCCAAGATATCTCTCATCAATCTCAATTAAATACAACTTATACATAGAAACGACTTCAATAGTGCTGAGTTCACCGCGGATTCGATGCTTCCCGATTTGGAGAACCAGAAGAACTATGTTAGTGATCAGTACGAACCGTCCGAAGATGGCAACTACGATGCGTCGGCGTTTCTTGAAACAGAAATGACAGAAGAGGGCGCACAAGATGAGGAGACGTGTCATCAAATTTTCAGTGCAGACGTCAAAGAAGAACCGCCCGAAGAAATGTCGCAGGCTGACGACGGCTACGAGGGATTGTGGGTGGATAACGACACCGAAACCGGAGAACATGCAGAAGAGGCTCAGAACAGTGTGGACGCACAAGAACCAAATGTTACGCAGAATAACAATAAGAAGGAAGTGCCGAAGAAAGTTTCCGCCAATCCATTCGAGTGCGAGGTTTGCTATAGGACGTTCGCCTCAAAATTGATGACCGCCAAGCATGTGCGCAAGCATGGCAAGAAAATGGACTGCAGGCGTTGTGGCGTAAAGATCTCATCGTTGACTGCGCTTCGAAGACACTTCAATCTGAACAGATGCAAAGCGACAAAGGAGTAGATAAGGAAAGTTTTTAAAGAGAAAGTCCGGAAGTTCCTAGAGGACTCCTAACTAGAAGGCATTATGTTTTAAAATGTATAACGTACATTCATTTTGTTTCTTATATTTATTATTCAAATTATTATTTATTCTTTTAACACCTGCAATATATTTATTTATTTACTTTCGAAATAAACACATTTAAATTCAAAATTATTTGCTTCAATATAATAAGCTTTATTTTAAAGGTTTTTATTAAATAGGGGTTTCAATGTTATACAAAAGCTAAATTAGCAGTAAGGTTAATTTCAGTTGAAAAATAATCATACTACTGCAGCACAGCAGCGTTGGCAACAACGCTCGGGTTGTTCACAACCTCACCAAGACTATCCAACACCTCCTTGCGATAGTCATCGAAGTCACCATCGATTTCGTTTATTGTTTGATCTTCTATCACGTACAGGGTGCAGCCGGTTTCACGAATCAAGCGTTCGTCGTGAGAGACAATGATGACTCCACCCTCGTACTCATTGATGGCCTCGGCCAGCGCATCAATAGATTCGATATCCAAATTGTTCGTAGGTTCATCGAGCACGAGAACATCCGGTCCACTCAAACAGAGTTCGGCCAAAGCAACTCGTGCCTTCTGGCCACCAGACAAATCCTTCATTTTGATCGTGTGTGCATGACTGACCAAGCCGAATGAGCCCAAAGCCTTGCGCGCCTTCTCGTGCGGCAAGTTGAACAGACGCTGCAAGTATTCGGCCGCCGATTCTTCAGCGGTTAAATGCTCACCTGAATGCTGATCGAAACGGCCGACTCGCAACCGATGATTCTTGCGCTGCTCTCCCTGCTGTGGAGTCAACTCGCCTAGGAGGAGCTTCAGGAATGTGGACTTGCCCACGCCGTTGGGGCCCACAATAGCCACACGACTCGACAGATCAATGCCAAAATCGGTTTTGATGAAAAGCGGCTTCTGACCCTCGAAGGCAAAGTTGACGTTGTGCAGACCCAAAATGGGTGGTTGCAACTGCGAAGGCTCTGGAAACCGGAACTTCACAATGTACTCCTTGGGGCGAGCCAACAACTCCTGTGGGCCCTCCTCATCGTCCTGTTTCTGTTGTTTCGTTTTGTTCTTCTCCTGCTTACGAGTCAACACTTCCTTTTGCTTCTTCTCTGCGGCCTTCTTCGACTGACCGTGGGCCTTGAGTTCTTTAAGGCGTTTTTCCTGTTTCTCATATTCTTTGATCATTTCGCGACGCTTCTGGACGTACATTTTCTTGAACATCGAGTAGTTGCCCTTATAGTAATGAAGTTTCTTTTGATCTAGATGAATGATTTCATTGCACACGTTGTCGAGGAAACTTTGGTCGTGAGAAACAATCAGTAGTGTTTTCTTCCAACCCTGCAGGTAGTTGTCCAACCAAATGACAGCGTTCAAATCCAAATGATTGGTAGGTTCATCGAGCATAAGCAATGTGGGCTCCAAGTACAGGGCACGGGCGAGCGAGACACGCATACGCCAACCACCAGAGAATTTATTCGTTGGACGATTTTGCATCTCTTCGCTAAAGCCAAGACCAGCCAGAATACGACGAGCTCTCGCTTCAGCAGAGTAGGCACCGATGGCTTTCAATTCAGCGAACGTGTCGTTCAGCTCCTCCTGAACACTCATGTCACCTGCGGCGAACTTATCCTCCAGCTCCTTGCACTTCGCTAACATTTTGTTACGTTTTTCATCTGCATCCAAAATTGTTTCGATGGCTGTTTTATCCGTCGCCACAACCTCCTGTTCGCAGAGTAAGACATCAATGTTGGGCGGAATGGCAAAGGCACGAGTGGCGATATGACGCAGCAGCGTCGTCTTTCCGTGTCCGTTGGGGCCAACAAGACCGTAACGACGACCATGCGCAATCAACAGGTTGGCATTCACAAAAAGATCATTACCTGAAAATATAATAAAAGTGATAAAATGGCGTCTGTATTTGTACAATTCAAACACATACCTTTTGCTGATATTGTGAAATTCTCAATTTTTATGTCAACAGCATGCTCAAGCTGTGCCTTTTGTCCGGCGGTCTTCTGGACCTGCGACATGGTAAAGTTGCTATCCAAATCCGAGTGGCCAGCTCCACCTTTCCTCGTCATCAACTCCATTTGTTTCTCATATTCCTGTTGCTTCTTTTGCTTCTTCTTCTCTTTATGTGTGAGTTTCTTCTCTTGAGGTGCGTCGATTGCTGGTGGTGTGGATTCTTTAGCCGGAGTTACTTCGGCACTCTTTTCCTCCTCTTCCTCCGCATCTGCTTCAGGGACTTCTTCCACTATTTTCATTGTTTCTACTTTTTCAACTACTTTTTCCACTGTTACTGGAGCAGGTTTCTTGACAGGCGCCTCTTCCTGGATCTTCTCCTCTTCTTCCAAATCATTTAAGTCTTCATCGTCCTCGTCACTCAATTCGAATTTATTCTTTTTCTGCTTTTGCTTTTTCGCTGCCTTCTTGGAGGCAGGTTTCGCCACAATCACTGGTTCATCATCATCCTCCTCGTCACTGACTCCAGCTGCCAGCACTAGATCCTCGACATCATCATCATCATCGCTGAAGTCGTTCTTCTTCTTGCCTTTCTTTCCCTTTTTGGCCGCCTTCTTAGCAGCTGGCTTGGGAACCGCCGCCTCTTTTTCAGCAGAATCTTCTTCGTCCTCATTGTCGCTCCAATCATCCTTTTTGCCCTTCTTGTTCTTCTTGCCAGCCTTCTTCACCGGAGCAGGGGTGGCCTCAACTGCATCGTCATCATCGCTGTCGTTACGTTTCTTGCCACCTTTCTTTTTGCTAGCGACAGGCGCAGGTGGAAGCTCTTCTTCGTCATCGCTGAAGTCATCCTTTCGCTTGCCTTTCTTTCCCTTCTTCGCGTTTGTCTTGTTGCCCGATTTAATGCTCTCCAGGTCGTCTGTTTCGTTGGTCACCCGGCTGCTGGGAACAGATTCGTCCTCGCTTGAGTCGCCTGCGCCACCTCCACGTTTCCCTTTCTTGCCTTTTTTGGGAGCCTTCTTACTTGCAGCCGCGACTGGTGCCTCATCCAGATCCTCGTCGTCGTCGAAGCGCTCCTTCTTTTTTGATTTAGATTTCGACATTCTTGTACTACTCTATTGTTTAATAATTTTACGCTTAAAGTTACAAGAAAACCTGCTCTACGATGACTAAAATTATTAAAAGGTAGAAAGTGGAGGATCGTCCAGTTTCACGTGGAAACGTATGCAATTTTCGAAAGCGACTGTCAGAAAATTGTGAAATAACAAGAGAAATGTCAAACTGTTGACAGTTCGGCAACGTTGTTATCTTTATTATTCAGGTTATAATGAAATGGTTTTCATAAGTATCGCAGTGAAGTAACGAAATTCCAAAGGATAAAGTTATGATTTTCTGAATGAAATTGTAGTGAAATCAGATTAAAATGAATTTTGCAAGAGCTGTCTTCGGTAAAGGTCATCTAGTCATTTCCGTCTGTCGATCCAGTCCCCGACGCCAGGTGACGACAACATTGTTCGGCTCCTTTGCACGAAACTATGCTGCAAGTCATCCAATTGGTTGCACCGTCAGTACGAAGAACACCCAAGAAAAAACCACAAATTTGGAAGCTAAAATTCAACAACTCGAGTTGGGTGTCATTTCCACTCCCGGTCGATTGGTGCATCATTCCGCCAGCTCCAATGGAAAATCTACAATTGCTCCCAACATTCACTTGAAGAAGCGTGCGATGCGCAAGAAACGTAATGCAGATGGCAAGGAAGATCTGTCAGCGCTGGGTTTCTTCAATGTCACCGCTCTGTCCACGGCTGAGGAGTACGACCTGGAGTCATTGCTACAGGGTCTGACCACGCAGAATCTCTACACAACCAAGAAGTTCTTCTCCACCGACAATTTGGGCGTCGAACAGGACGTCCTCTACGTGACTGCTAAGTACAAGGTAGACGAGGAGGCGCGCGATATATTCTTCTTCCGAGAGGGCTCGGTCGTACTGTGGAATTTCAATGAGCTGGAGACCAACAATGTGCTGTCCTTCTTGAAGCCCTTCGAAAAGGATCCCTACCTTAAGCCACTGGTGAAGGGCGAGGCCGAGATCATGCCGTACACATTTATTCCCCAATCGGCTATTGATGTGGAGGGTGATCTAGTGGAAGCAGAAATGCCGGAGCAGGCATTCTTTCAGAATGGCAGATTTTATCTCACGTCCGGAGAGGAAAACTTCTTGCAAAAGTACACGTTCTCCAATGCAATGGCCACATCGATCAAACTTGGCATCTGGGAGGCCACCTTAGATCGATACATCGACTCGATGGAGTTCCTGACAGAGGACCTGAAGAAGGGTCGTCGCATACGGATTTCGCGGGCGGAAGTGCTACGTAAAACCGGCGAGCTCTTCGCACTGCGTCATGTGATAAACCTGTCCTCGGATCTGTTGGACACACCTGATTTCTATTGGGATCGTGAGGAGCTGGAAGCCTTATATCTGCAAGTGTGTTCCTACTTCAGCATATCGAGACGCACGAAAGTAATGAACGAGAAGATAAACCATTGTGTTGAGCTGGCGGAACTTATCTCGCATAATCTCAATGATGCCCATCACATTCGGCTCGAATGGATGATAATCATATTGATTATGGTGGAAGTAGGGTTCGAGATTGTCCACTACATGGACAGATTCATCGACGATGACGAAGTATTGGATGTTAAACATGGTTAATGACTCTTAAAGAGTTGCACAATTCTGTACATTAAACGTTAAATTTTGCATTTCTTTGTCTGATTTTTGCTTTTGTAGGACAAATAAAGTGAAATTTATGAACAAAACTAATGTTTATTATATTTCAACTTTTTTTGCTGTTATATATATATACATCCAAGAACAGTCTCTAAGTCTTCTTATATTTTCATCTGGGTGTAGTGTAGTTGCTACTAAATCCCAGGTGTCGCTGCCGTCACCTATCAGCTGTTTCTGACAACCCTGCATGCATAACATTTTCATCGTTTCTGAAGTTGAGTGTGTTTGTCTGATTATATTTCATTTGCTTGAAAAGAAATACTAATTTTCGAGCAATGCGTCTCACATTGATTCATTTCTTCAAAAACACCGTACCTGGCCACATTTTCCGTGGCAAACGCCGCCTGGTAAAGCCGGTCAGCAAAAAGGCGATGGAAACACTAACACGCGAATACGAGCGACAGGAGAAAATCATGCTGCTCTTGCGACATCCGTATTTGACTGCGGTAAGAAATAGTTTCCTCCGAGAAGAATTTTTTATCTCAATGTCTTTGTAGGAGGAGTCCTCTGGGCATACCAAGGAACTCAAGAAAAAAGAGAAACTAATAGCTTTATGGCATGAACAAAGTACGATGACTAAGATGAAGCCACACATAACGCTAGAGGATCGCCTGAATCACTTGAAAGTGAAAGAGTGTTGGGACTAGAAGTATTTCAATAATTATTACATTAAAATAAATTTGTTTTGTCATCCATAACCCATTTTGTTTCTACTTGGAGTCTCAAATGCAAATATCCAAAATAAAGGTAGGTCGGAATCCTTTTTAAAAGTTTCTTTTATTATTAATTTGATTAATACATAATAATATATGTTTACTTAAACCCTACAAGATATAAATATCTTTTTTTTTTCTATATTCTTTTTTTAATCTGAAACAGCGTTAAACATCTTTATAAACCAATTTCTTCGAAATACAGAATATAATGTAATTTTTTACAATTCATAAAATTATGGAAATAAATGTGCAACTTTTGTCTAAATAAACAAGGGGGGAAATGTGTAAATAATAAATTGTTAACATAAAGTAAATGTAATCATACTCAATAATAATTCACGTATATTTAACAATTCGGCATATCTGAAACCGTTCACCGCGTTTTCATTCCGCAGGAAGCGGCGCTGCTGCCACAGCCTCCACCTTTTTCGACTCACCTTCAGTCGATGCCGCCAGTGATACATTTGTCAGACCATCGTCGCTCTCATCCAAGTCGCCGTGGTCGATTGTGCTAGTCGGCTGTGGAGATGCCGCGGCTGGTACAGGCTCGGCAATTTGTTCGTGTGCTTCTGATAGGAAATCTGGTTCGGGTTCTTTTTTGACAGCAGCCACCGGCAGTGGGGGTGGTGTAGTTGAAAGCATAACAGGCGAAGTACTAGTTGCGGCTGCACCATCTCCCATGCCCCGCTCGACGGCCACAGCGGTCGGCGTAGTGGGCGACGCAGGCACCGATTCTTGCTGCTGGCTAAACTCCTGATTGGGACTTTCACGCGTGAATAACCCCATTTTCGATTCAGGCACTGTGGCTGGCAGTCCGGCATCATTTTCCGGAAGAGTAGCAGCAATTGACGGGGCGACAGTGGGCGCAGCTGGACCACTCACCAGATGAGTGGGTGCGTGCTGAATGTGGCCCGCATGTTGGTTCTGAGCATGGTACCGCGGTATGTCTGCCTTGCGCCACAGCGTTATCTCTTGCTGTTTGAAATAACGTCTGTCCTCCGTGTCCATCAGCACCAGATTGAGAAAATATTTCACGGAGAATTTCTTATTGATATCACGCATTGTTGGCGTTAAATTATAGCCAGCCAGGAATACGCGTATAGGTATGCTTTCGCCTTTCACCGGAGCACCGTCCATAATCTCGTACTTGGCAATTGTCTCATTCTCGTTGAATATATTCGGGGCAGTACCAGTCGATTCTCGCTTTATAATTGCAATCTCCATGTGTTTGATCTTGATACGCACCAACAAGAAGTAAATCTTGCCAATTATGGTATCCTTGAGGTGATATTTACTTTTGTTGTACTCGAATTCGATATGCAGACAGTCCTCGATGCCCACCTCCATCTTGATGGGGTTGTTCATGTCGGGATAACTGCAGAGTGTGTGCACAGCGATGTCCACTTCGCGCGTGATATCGCTAATACGACGCACGATGGTCGCCCGTAGGAAGTAACGCAATCGAACATTGGATCCAGAGTACACTTCGAATTGCTTCTCCACATTTTGAAAATCGAAGGGGTAACTATTGTTATGTATTAGATCACCGGGACGTGCTAGATGCTTCGTTAAGGTTTTGAACTCGTGGTGATTGCCGCGGTCGTAGAATAGCTCTATCTGACCGATAAACTCGATTCTGATACCCTGGTGCTCCAATTTACTACCCGGCTTTTTCAGCGTAACATTCACCTGTGAAGAGAGGAAAACGACGTCAATAATATTCGTATAGAGTAAAAATATGTAGTTAATCTGAAAGGTCGTGTAATGAACAGCAAATAAACCACTCAAGTGTGTGATAAACGTGGCCGTTTTTCTCTGAAAATCAATTTAGGAAAAATCACTAAAACATGAATCATTACACTGAGCGCCGGTTTCGGGTTAGGTTCGTCAGCTCTGACCCCTGTGAACTCCTCTGAGACATGTAGAGAGGTTGGAAATAGGTTGCGACCTGAGGGTGAATGGAAAAAATAGTGCTATGACAAACCTTTCCGGATACCGTCTCGCCATCGTAGTAGAGGAGCATCTTCTCCAGTTTGCCATCCTCTCCCTTGACCTCAGCGGTTTTTCTGGATTCGGCTCCGTCGAAGACGATATCGATTTCGGCCGATTGCCCAAATCCGAGGAAATTCATTGTATGGTTTCTTTGTATTGAACTTCTTTAGTGTATTGGAATGTCCTTTGCTAAGCTAAAATAGCTGAACTTTCGAAAATTTTTGTTGGGCGTTTTGTTGGAAATTTTATTTTTGATTGGTTGTGAATTTAGATAATAATTTTGACAAAACCAGTGTTGCCAGAAATACTTTCGGGAGTTTCGAGAGAATATCCCTTAAGATGACGTTAGTATGTTGCATGTTTTTGCATGACACAAATATTAAGTAATCAATAAAATGACATAACGTAAAGAATTTAAATCTTTTCAAAAATTTCTTTTCCATACTATAGAAAATAAACAGTTATCAGTTCTAAAATAACGAAAAGTTGCATCACTGGTGTGATCTGACATTTCTTTCCGTCTGACGTGTTCGGATGCGTACGGACTAATCAGGCGATGATGCGTTCGAAAAAAAATTAAATATACTTCAAAACGTTACAAATGCCTCAATGCAACAAATTTGTATAAATTTTATTAACTTAAACTCAATACGAATGCTACAGAATAATACAAATATATAATGATAATAATAGTAATAATACAAGAATTCATAAAAGGCGAATACCACATTCAAGTAGCTGAAACGAATAGGCACTAGCAAGTATCCGATTATGGAGTCTTGAGCATTTTGGTCCACTCGACAGGATCCTCCTTGTCCACGATGTCTCTGCGATGCAGACTCTTACCCTGTGACCGCAACTCGGCGTACTGGGCCACGATCGGGTCGCGACCACACGAGGCGACGGCCACAACCGCCTCGTGCTCGTCGAGGAAGTAGGCGACGAATTTCAAATTCTCCAAGTCGCCCTCGATGAACACGTCCGAGTACTTGCCGTAGCCGGCGTACCGGAATCCCTTGCCGAAGACCATGGTGAAGAAGAAGGGCACCGCACGCAGCTCCTGCTCCTTCACGCCGGCCATGTTGATGGCCGCCACACGGCCGTGGTACTGGGCCAGCTGGTAGTGGCCGATGGTGGCCCGCTCGTTGCCGATGCAGTGGACGGGGGCGTTGGCGATGTCGCCGCCCACATAGATGTCGGGAATGTTGGACATCAAGTGCAGATCGGTGTCGATGGAGCCGTTCGGATTCAGGGCGATGCCCGAATCGCGCAGGAAATCCGTGTAGAATCGCGAGCCGGTGCCCATGATCAGCAGGTCGCAGGGGATGCGGGTGTCGTCCTTCAGCTTCACCTCCTGCACCTTGTTCTCGCTGTTGCCGATGATGTCGACGATGCCGCTGTTCATGAGCATGTTGACGCCGTTGTCCTGGAACAGCCGGAGGACGCGGGCGCCGATCTGCTCGCCGAAGCTGGGCTTCAGCGGCACGTTGTCGCGGCCCACCACGGTCACCTGGAGATGGTGGTCATGACCATGAAAGGTACCGATGCCAAATGTGAACAACTTGTATACTCACGCTCTTGACCTTCTTGGCCAGGTAGGAGGCGGCCTCCAGGGCGATGAAGCTCGAGCCCAAGCACACGACGTTCATCTCGGCATGGAGCAGCTTGTGGATGGCACTGGCGTCGGCGTGGTCGCGCACCGTCACCACGTTGCCCAGGTCGGAGCCCTCGATGGGCGGCTTGGCCGCTCGGCAGCCCGTCGCGATGAACAGCTTGTCGAACTTGATCGAGTAGCCGTTCGAGCAGAAGACCGTCTTGTTGGCGGCGTCCACGCGGGAGGCCTCGACGCCGAGCATCGTCTCGATGCCGTGCTCCTGGTAGAACTCCGGGGTGCGGAAGCTGATCGTCTCGATGGCGATGTCCATCGACTTGGAGATCTTGACGCGATCGTACGGCAGGACCTGCTCGCGACACAGCATCACGATGCGGCCGGTGAAGCCCTCCTGGCGCAGCGTCTCGACGCAGACGCCGCCGGCGGGGCCGCCGCCGACGATCACGAACGTCCGCTCGTCCTTCTCGCACCGCTTGGCCATATCCTTCAGCCGGCGATTGTTCTCCAGGTCCTTGCGCTTCGCCCGCACCTTCACCTGGCCGTCGGCGCCGACGTCGACCTTGTAGCAGGGTATCGAATCGAGGCCGGGGAAGTCCTCGATGTCGCCCGTCTCGATGTCGAAGCAGGCGCCGTGCCAGGGGCACCGGACGCGGCCCTGGCCGAGGGCGCCCGTGTGCAGGGGGGCGCCGTAGTGGGAGCACTTGTTGCCGATCGCCGTGAAGCGGCCGTTCTGCTTGATCAGCAGGATCTTCGTGTTCTCATTGAAGTCCAGCTGCTTCATTTCGTTGTCGTTCAGGTCGGTGGTGTTGCACACGACCACCGGATCCGTGTAGTCGGTCATGTTGGCCTCGCTGGTCGACTGATAAGAGCCGCTGGTGCCTGGTGTCGCCCAGTCCAACGGGTAAGTGAAAAGAGAGAAAGAAATAAAATTAGAGAAGCTCGGGGGAAAGAAACAAACAAAAAAAAAACACTCTAAAAGAAATCCCATAAAAATCTGAGGAAAACTTCGAGTAATTGATGGATTTCCCAGCGACAACCTGATCGTTTCCGGTCGACCTGTCTCCGACCTGTCGCCCCGTCGTCAACGTTTCCCCCACGTCGCTCCGACTGGTATAAAAGGTCGGCCCAGGCCTGGACTCGGACTCATTTGTCGCCATGCAGTTGGTGAGTGGAGGAAGGGAAATTCTTAAATTGGAATCATTTTGTGTCAATCATTGTCCATTTCAGTTGATCCTGACGTCGTTGATCGTGGGCTCGTTGGCTGTGCCCGGATGGGGCGCGACGGTCGCCCAGCAGCTGGAGTCCCTTGACAATCGGTCCGCCATCGTTGCCGCTGAGATTTCGCGTCTTCAGTCGCAGCCACCGACGAGCGAGAACCAGGAGACTCTGCAGCTGTTGATCGACCTGCTGATGAAGCTCCAATGGAGCATGCACAACTTGCTGCCCCCCGGGAATGAACATGACGAGCATTCGACAGAGTCCTCGCGAGCCGATGATCAGAAGGCTTACGCCCATTGGCCGTTCTTCTTCAAGAATAGCAGAAGTCGCCCCCCAGACACCCCCAGCCCCACGACTCTGCTGGGAAACGGGGACACCAGGGGGGAACTGCTGACCTCCCGCCCAGGTGCCGACATTCGGGAAATTCCCAACGGCTATATGTTCGTCCTGCCTTCGCCAGAGAGCAGCCAACCACGGCCACGGCCCCGCCCGCGCCCTCTGAAGGGAATCTTCCAACGCCCGACAACGCAGGAGCCCCGCCCAACAACCGACAATAGCAGGGAGCATTTGCTGGGCAAACTCATCAGGCAGAGGGACAACTTGGATAGCCTTATCCGAACGTTGCAATCGGGCGGTGGCCAGGCGAACTAATGAATTGTATAAAATAGCAATAAAGACAATTATTATCTTTCTCTTGACGATAGATTGATAGATTTTTCGCGTGCCTGGCGACGTTTTTAGGTCACAGCAGAGTAGTGCAAACAATAACCAACATTAAACAATGGAATGTGCTAAACATTTTGATAGCTCTATTTGTTTACACCCCTTCCATCGCCTGCACCTTCACTACCCGTCAACCCCACTTGTCTTGCCTGCCTTCCAGCTGCCTCCTTGGGCAAGGCATAGAGAGACATGTCTTCCATATTCAAATCAAACGATTCACCTATAATTATGAAAACCCAGTGTCTTTGACAAGAAAATCCAGGCCTCTCAGTCTGTTCTGTGTCTATTTCTGTACCCACATATGGCGGCCCATAATAAAGCCCGATAAGATAACTCGAACTAATGGCCCAAGGCGCATTGGAATGTAGTCATTGGAGAGAATTAGTAAATAAATAAATATCTCATATTCAAATGAGGCGTCCTCATTGTGGAACTGCCAAATATTGCGATCGCAATTGTCTGTAATTGCATTGAAAGTCCAAATTTGTATACATACGGAATGACTAACAAACAGTTCGACTAACAGACAGGCCAACAGATAGACTGCCAAACAGATAACTACATGCACAACCTCAAATATGTACATTCGAAGCTATAACTTGTAACAACATAGTTGACCTTAGGAGTAAATTAGTTTCAGTGGAGAGAATGTAATAAGTTTGTGAAGACAGACAAAGCCAAAGAGAAACAAGGCGAAACTACAACAATAAACCCAAACCACAGCAATAAAAAGCTACAACAATAAGAAAATGCAACAATAAAAACACTACGGCTATAAGACGAAACTACAACAACACAACTCCAGACCATAGGCAAATGTCTGTTGATCTGGCGTGAGAGAGAGAGAGAAAGATTAGTTGGTTGATCTGCCGAATGTCTAAGACCCGATTTCTGTAGAAATCGTTAACGGAAATTCGGGTCTAAAACTTTAGTTTAATTCCAAAAAATTACGCCTCTCAAATATTATACATTATTCCCCTGCCAAGTGTTATAGCTTGAGGTCCGGTCTGGTGTCGAACATATGGGAAAATCAAAATTAGAAAGTAAATTTGGACGAGGCGTGTGTAGCGATTACAGCTGGGCAAGGTTCAACAAGGTCAGGCGACATGGTCCAGTTGCTGAAGGTTGGATTTCTTTCCATGGGGCAACGGGTGATCATTTGGAAGCTTCAATCGGCGATCTTTTCACTCGAAAACTTTCCACTCGGAAATCGCTTGCTCCCAATTTATATGTTTTTATTAGAAAAACGTTTTTGTTTCTAAACTTGAAATGGGAAATCGGACTCAAATAGTCAAGTGGAAATTCCAAACTCGAATTTCTACCCCGAATCGGAGGCCTCTCCAAGCGCCCGAAAGGCGTGAAATCCACACACCTGGCGACAATTAGAGCTGGATGCTATTATCGAGATCTTGTCATTTGTCTCGCTGTCTGTCTATCTAGCCAGCGTCTGTTCCTTTGTCCGTTGTTTCGTCCGTCTCTCCGTCCCTCCGTCCACCGCCAGCCACCTGCACCTCGAACGTGCGAGTTCGAGGAATTTCTCAATTGTCTCGCTGTCATCCGTTCTGCTCTAACACCGGTCCGCCCCCACCACGCTCTGTCCTTGTCTAGCCCGCATCTGGCGGCGTGCCCCACGCTCCAAATGCCTCCCAACTGGATAACCTTGGCGTTCATTTACTTTGCAAAAAACAAAACCAAACAAAACAAAAAACCCAAAAACAAACTAAGTACAACAAAAACTCAATAAACATTATTTGCTTCGTGCTTCTCTGTCTGTTTCGGCACAGTTTTTGTGTGCTTATTGTTCATATTTTGTATTATATGTTTGTTTCTATTGTCTTTTATTGTTTGTTATTTTGTTTTTACTAATTTTTGAAATTTTATCCCCATTTTAAATATCTACTTTTCTCTATTTTTTTAAATTGTTTTCTCCTGTTGGTTGATTTCTTTTTTAGTTTTTATTAATTTTTCTGGTTTAAGTTTTGTTGATTATCTCTGTTCTTGTTCCATTATTTCGACATTTATTTTTTACTTTCTTCTCCTACTTTTCTCTATTTTTTTTAAATTGTTTTCTCCTGTTGTTTGATTTCTTTTTTAGTTTTTATTAATTTTTCTAGTTTAAGTTTTGTTGATTATCTCTGTTCTTGTTCCATTATTTCGACAACAATTGGGAATTATTAATTGTGCAATGGAAATGTTGAAATGTGTGTTGCCAGACTTTTAATTAGATATGGCTTCTCGAGCTTCTTCTTCTTCGCCACTACCTTCTTGTATTCGACGCACGTTTCACACTCGACTGTTGCAAAGTTGAATTTTATTATTTATTTGTTATTGTTATAACTGACTAATACCGATTTTATTTTGTTAATTGCCAACGAAGCCGACTCGAGCTAGACATTCGACTGATTTGCTGCCGGCGACAAAGACTCGGTGGACTGCAATGGTTGATATTGTTGTGGTTGTTGTTGTACAATTCACCAACGTGAACTCAACAATCCAATGCACTGACCACCTCCGCCAACCATGGGCAAAAGTTCTGGATGAACTGAGAACGCGCAGTAGCGTCTTGAATCCGATGGGTAGTCGCTTTTAAGAGAGAGGTAATCGGTTGAAAGAGAGAAGTAGACGTGCGTAAGTGCGAGGTAATTATGTCCAACTGCGGCGTAATGGTTTGCAAGTAATAGGTAAGTAATAGGTAACGGAAACGGATTTATTGGCAAGTGAATCATTTCCAATGAAAGGTGTTTGAGCAAACTGTAATTTTTCAAGTGAAAAATATATTTATCAATAAATTTTTAAAGCGGGAAAATTTCGGTATTAGTGACACATAATTATACTCTTTGAAAATTAATCATTATTAGTGGGTGAAAAAATCTGTTAATGAAAAAATAAAGTTAAATTTGTCAGTGAAAAATATTTGCGAACAATAAATAACCGCAGATTATCATAGAAGTAATCGCTTCCAAGTGAACGATAACCGAGATTAGTAATTACTTGGAACGATTACTACTGTCAGAAGTAGGTCATTAGCAGAATAATAGAATAGCAGAATAATGATTAAATTAGCGAATTATAGAGATGGGGCTTTATTGATATATCGATTTTTGGTTAATAACACATATACACAATTAGAGTTAATCGAATACGACGAAAGCCAATCAAAATTGGACAGAAAAGGAATCCTCCAATTAATGGTATTCAAATTAGACGTCGGCGAGTGAACGCCAGGAAGGAGGCAACGACAGCAGGATGGTGGATGAAAGGGGCAAAGAAGGAATGATGGAAGGTAGGAGGTGTTCATGGATTGCCCATAGGCCGTGGTGAGAATGTCAAAGGCCACACGGTCTGTACTCACCACCTCCTGTTGGATTCGCGCGCCCTTCGCCGGCTGTGGCCGTCACGTACTCCTTGCAATTGATGGAACCCATTATGGATGGATTCGAGTTCACGCCCTGCCGCTTCGGACTCCCGAGAATTCGAGGAATGTGTGATTGGTGTTGTTGTGGGAGGCTATTGTAATAAAGCGTTGAACTACGAATCAGTCACCCGCGCTGTGCGAATTAATCGTTACACACTGACCTGCGACCATGCACTAAATACACATTTAAATGTCGTCGCTGGTTTTGTTGTAATAGTTGATGCTGTTGTTGTAATGGGTGATGCTGTTGTTGCGTTTGCAGTAGTTGCGAATGCAGTCGTTGTTGTTGCTCTTGTCGTCTCGCACAGTGTTGGAAAACCCGCCACGTACGTTGAGTCACAGAACGCGCCACCAGAAGTCGCGAATTCCTAGAAAACGTATTTCGGTTTTTATGTTGATTTTAAAACACTTGTATTTGAACGAATTCAATTCGATTGAATTTCGTCTCGTATGGTTTTCACAGTTTCTTGAGAAATTTCTTATTGTTGTGATTTTTCGAATTTTTCTTTAATTCGCTTCACACACGCCTGATTACTGTCGGAGTCGAAAGGCGACTGAAATCGAAATCGTTCCTCCAAATCATTAACAAAATTTCAAATAGATTATTTCACTGCTGTGAGTATTGTTGTTGTTGTTTTGAATGCTATTGTTATTGTTGTGGTTACTGCGGTGAGCTCACAATGAATAACGCGAATATTGAGAGATGAAAACAAAGTTTTCGCATTGAGAGTTGACTCGGATTTCATTTTCAAAGTTTGTAATTTTTTCGCCTTACCCCGTTTTGTTTTGATCTTCCTTTCGTTAATTACAATAATATTTTATATATACTGTTATATATACTGTGCGAATATTTTTTTTACTTGTTTCTAAACCTACGGTGTGAAGAATCAATCGGAGGAATCACTTGTTGACGCCGCCACGAGCCACGAGAGACAAACGTCGTTCGCTTGGCGAGAAACGCAGCCACGGCAACAACACCAACAACAACGACAATCACTTGGCAAGAGCAACAACAACAATAGCCGGTACCAATACCAAGTAACCCAGTGACTCGGATTCTGCTCACACAGCCGTACCGTGGAGATGACTGAGAGTGATTAATGACTTCAAAGATTAATACGAAAGTATTCGTTTATTTCACTACGGTGAGCACCGGTTACTATGATCGGTTTGATCGGTTAACAGTGATCGTTTACATTGATTTTTTTTTTTTGTTTTTAATCGTCTACACTTGGGAAACGGGTATCGAGTTCACTCAAGCCCATTCAACTAGTTTGGCTGCGGGGTTTCCTCCGTCGGTATTTGGATTAGTCATACGAAATAATTACTGTCCCCCTCCCGCTCTCTCTGTCTCACTCTCGACATATGTATGTATTTGGGTATAAAAGCTCTATTCTTTTATGGAGGACCAAATAAACTTAATTGAGTCTGAGAAACCAAAATGTTTCTCTCGTCGCTTTTTATTTTGTACGGTTTCACGTTTCCCCATACTTTTAGATACGTCGGAATTCGTCTACGATTGTGGGCAAGGGGCAAGAGTTCGGGACAGGAGTCTGGGTTCGGTGTTTTAACAGAATAAACCGGTTCCAAGCACGCCGATAAAAGCAGTTTCACATTTGACTAAGCGAGTGCTGGGTCGATTCCTCGCGTGTTAGGGACGAGTTAATGACCATTGGCTGGAGTGACCTTGGAGAAAAAGGACCCTTGACACACAGGTCGCGATGATTTTTGTTCTAAAGTGGATTTTATTATTCACTTTAAGGTTGAATAAACGGTGGTATGAAAACTCTAGATATTTGATTTTTATGAAACGGTTACTTTTGGTCCTTTGGAAGCCGAGACTTCAGTCAGCCGAGTTGACTGAAGTCTCGTTCAAACTTGAACACTTTGAACACAGCAAATGGAAATCAACTGTCGCAATTCTTATGCCGACAAACTGTGAATATTTCTCGTTGACGATAAGGAATCCAATAGCGAACTATTCACAGGTCACGTTTGCTGATAACAAATCGAAAGATATGCACTATTACGATTTCTTATACAATTAACTGCACTACTGCCATGTGACATGTCTCCTAATTTATTTTATTTATCTTCTTCAAGAAAATATATATCTACATTAATTAATTACATTGTGTACAAGGAAGCGGCGCCCAATGTCGTCGAGAAGGGATTAAAAAAATAAATCGGTTTTATAGTGTGTGATTAGATTGCTCGAAACAGCAATAACGAGAGAGGGAGCGAAACAGCTGATTTTGACGGCTGCCGTCGGTACCGGTCGGCAGCGTTGGTGAGTTTCGCTGTACTAAAAGTGGGAGCAACGGGTTTAGTATTAAGCCAAAGCCGAGACACGAACCATAAAAATTGACGAGTTTTTGAGGATTAAAAGATGAAGTGCTGGGTTTTGCTTCGTTTGTCAAGGGAAAAAGAAGATATAAAGGAAAAAAGAAATGATAATAATAAATAGCGAAATGGAAGGTATTTATTTTTTTAAATTAAATCAAATAAAAAATATGTAAAAAATAATAAAACCAAACTCAATGAAATGTCAGAAATGTTTGACCCCTTCTTCAAAACCGCACCCAAATCCTTTACCCGACCCCCTCTCCTTCGGATGAAAAGTGATGGTCCACGAAAACAACAACAACTCTTATAATATCATAAACCACTAAAACAATAATAAAAAAAAAAAAACTCGCCAGACCGCACACATGTTGAATTCGATGTCGACGCTTTGGTCCTCAAGCGTAAAAACAATGCTCAATCTGCACCGTGCTCTCGGCTGCCCTCAAGCGACCCACCCGCCCACACACCCACACACTCTCTCTATCTCTCGCGCACACCACCACCAACTCTCTGCTATTTCCCTTCCTCCCACTTGGCACGGTCGGCCGAGCAGATTGACGATTGCTCGACAAGTGCTTTCGTGCCTTCGGTCGTGTGTTCGCTCGCCGCCGTCATTCTATCACCATCTTCCCTCTCCCTCGCTCTCTCGCTCAGCCTGTTTGTCTCCTTTGTTCCACCACTGCTCCTCCCTTCATTTGTGATTCCCTTGGAGCTTCCTCGTGTCATGCTTTTCCCTTGTGTTTGTCAATGTTGGCCCTTGTTGGCTTTTCTTCGCTCTCTCTCTCTCTCTCTCTCGCTCGCTAGCTTTGCCTGTCTGTCTCGTTCAACCTCCCTCTGTCCCTCTGCTTCCTCTCCTGCTTCCCCTCGCATCCCGCCTTTCTCTCTCTCTCCGCTGAACGCACGTGCTTCATATTTTGATTAACTTTTACAATTGTTTTCCCCCGTTCGTCGCTCATCGACATCGACAACGACAATCGCCTATTCGTCTCCCCTTCTTGTCCTGCGCTCGCCCCAGGATCCCTTTCGTTTTCCCCTCCCCACCGTATTCATTGCCTTGTCGCCGTTGTCTCCTTGGTAGCCTTGTCGTTGCACTTAATCTTTTCTGAACTTTTGTTTTTCGGGTTTTCCTTTCCTTTCTTCTTTTTTTGTTGCTCCAAATCCTTCGTGTTTCCTTTACTTCAAATTCTTCTTTTTGTATTTTTCTCCAACAGTTTGCCATCTTCCTTTCGCATCATCTTCGCTCACTCCTTCACGGTCTACTTTGCCGTTTGCACTTCCCTTTTGTTCCTCGCACAACCCCCTTTGTCCTCTCCATTCTCCTCCCACATTCCTCCCTCCCGCTTTCGTCCTCGCCATGTCTGGCAATTCCATGTTAATCGACGAAAGATACGAACGAGCAACGATTTCGAAATTCGAATGCAATATTCATGTGCATTAAATATTAAAAGAGGTGAGGCAGGAGAAGCGCGAAGAAATGACAAGGGGCGATGAGAGAAGTGATGGGAAGAGGGGTGAGGGGAGGGCGGACAGGAGCCGGAGAGGGTCAGGGAGTCAGACAGGGATTAGCTGGAGCAGTGGAGAAAAGGAGACGGAAGAAGTGAAAAGTGAAAAAAGACTTTTATTCAAAAACTCCGACGGTTTTGTCGGGCTTGGTTCCTCGCTGCTGTCGCTACCTCGCTAGGGACAGGAAGAGATGAAGGGAAAGAGAGGAAAGGAGGGAGAGAGATGAAGGGAAAACTAAAGACAGGGAAGAATGAGGGAAGAGCAATAGGAGAGTGGGAGGATGAGGCGAGGATTCAACTTGATCTCCACATTGTTTCGCATGTCGAATCGACGAATAAAATAAACGAATGAAGCAGAGACGACCAGACAATTCTAGAGAGAAAGAGAGGGCGTGGCAGTGGTGTGGGGAAGGGAGAGACAGGCAGAGAGAGGGGGAGGGAGGGATGCAGATTGGGGTTTCCTTCAGTTTACTGCGCCTTTTCAATTGCGGCGTAGACAGCGACAGGAGGAACAACAAAGACCTCAAACCTCGGCGCTTAGAGTTCGCCCTCGTCCTTGTGGCCTTCGCTGCCTTCATCGTTGTTGTCGTCATCGTCCTCTTCTCCTTCCCCATTTCCCCCACCTACCTTCTGCTTCCTACTACTTGTTTTCGCTTCCTCGTTATTCGTGTCGTCCTCGCAGCTACGTGACTTTTTATTAATTTTCCACTCTTGTCTTCGGTGTCCTGATCTCACGTCGCTTCTCGGCTCCTTCTCTTCCTCCCCTACTCCCTCCTCTTCTCTCCTCTTTCCACCTCTCTCACTCTCTCTCTCTCTCTCTCTCTGTCTCCCTTCCGTAGCAGTCACGCCGTAGCCCTTCAGAAGCAATTCAATTCCCCCTAGTCGCGAGCACGAAATCCAAAAATGAATTCGAAAACAATCATAATTCTAATTGCTCTGGAGGACGACGACGCTGGCCGACCCCCTGCAGTCAACCACCAGCTCACCAATCCACCAACGCGCCCACCCACCTCCTCCTCCTCCTCATCGTCGTCCGAGACTTGCTTCTCGCTTTCGCCTCTTTCCTTTTGTTTCTTTCTTTTTAAGGTCCTTTCGTTCTGGCCCGCGTTTTTGTCATGCTGTCTCTCTGTCTGTCCTGTTATTTTTTGCTCTCCTCGTCTCGCTCTCTGCCAGGTTTCTTTCTTCTCTGTCATCCGGCTCCATAGGTTTCTTCTACTCTTTCTCTCGCCCAAATGCTTCTACTCTATGCTCCAAAGAATTTCCCTCGTCTCTCTCTTTTCTCCAAAAGTTTCTCTAGCTCTCCCTATGCTATCCAAGGTTTCCGCGTCCTCTTCCTCCGCTCCCACTCTCGCTTGCTTTTGGTCCCTGGTGTAATAATTTAAAATATCCCGCCACCATTAGCGTCGTCTGACACAGTCAAACTCAAACTCATGCTTCACACTCGTCCTCGTAGGCGCGACACACACAAATACACACATATATATATATAGACAAACGCACACGGACACTCATAACATGATCCTTTTTGTCACATTTCCGAGCCCAATTATAATAAAATTTAAAAGCCATAGAATTATGCTCCGCGCGCCCACCCTGAGGCGCGTAAACCACGGTGGTTGTTTCGCTAAACAACACCCTTCTCTTTCCCACCCTTCCTCTCTCTCACACTCTATCTTTTGTCGCCCCTCCTCGCGAACTAAATAAATATCCTTCAAGGATTTTATCGTTCCACGGATCGTTTTTATGGAAATTTTATGGAAATTGAATAATTTGTGATTTGCCAAAGAGACCGAGACAGAGAGAGTGGGAGGGGCAAAAATAGATAGGGAGTGAAAGGAAATCACTTTGACAGGGAAATCGACGAAATAACGGTAATGGAAGGAATATGGCTTTTAGGATTACGACCTAGAAGGCTGGGCAGATGGAAGGTTAAGAATTGATAACATCTGTTGAACAAAACTAAACAACAGGTAAGAGAAAGCGGCGGACGACAATGGTGGGCGAGAGGAACAAAAACAACAGAAAGACAGAAAGGGAGAAAAGGTGATAGTAAGATAATGAGGGAGTGGGGTGAGTGGGAAACAACAATTTGATCGCATTTTTCCGCCAAAACGGATCAGGAAAATTATTGAATTATGACAGCAAATTATGGGATCATTAACGAAAAAAGAACTAGCATTTCGACAGTTGAAAATTTAAACGCTTCGCTTCCCATCCCAATTTGACAATTATTCCCCTTCAATACTGCACATACTGTGATCAGTGATTTTTCAATTACTCGGTAATTATGGCTAATTATTCGGGTAGAATTTTGTTCGGAAATTTGGTATAAAATCACTCTGCCGTCGAGCCGAATCATCGAGTTCTCCAGAGAACAGTCGACAGCAACAGTTGGCAGCAACTGAGCAAACGTTGATAACTCTAATTCAAGCAAAACTTTAAATCGTGCATCATGCGTAAATTTCTGCTCCTGGTTCTCGTGGTCCAATTCCTCCTGGGCTTCATGGTGAGACTCTTTCTCCCTTTTCTAGGCTTAATAACACCACTCTCTACGACTCCTCCCAGGCTCTGACTCCATGGGGCCGCCAACTGCCCGATGTCGACGTTGGAGCTGCCGGCCTGATCGACGCGGCCGGCGCCGTCCAAGGACCACCTCCCAAGGACCCAAGATTCATCATCCCGGTCGGCTTTCGGTTCGGCTCGAGCAGCAAGAGCGACAACAGCAATGACAACAACTGCAACGACTCCGACGGTAACGACTCCGACGAGAACAACTCCGACAACAAGGACAACCTCCGACGTGGTCCGCCCGGCCGTGGACCACCAGGCCGCCGCGGCAGGAGGCAGAACAACAATAACAGCAACAACGACAGCAAAACCTCTTCTTCCAACTCGTCCTCGAAGTTGGTTTAGAGGTCGGTCGCCTTCCTCCACCACAGAACTCCTCGATCCATGGAATCGTGGAGAAGTTCAGCAAAAATAGCAAATAAATCTCGAATTTGAATCAATCTTAATAAATTTACGTTCAGAGCAAAAAATCGACTATTATTTTGGTTTTATTATTAACTACAGAAAAGCATAAATGATAAGCATAAAAAAACGAAAAATTATAAAAAAATAAAAATGTTCCAAACTTAGTGATTAATTAAATCAGATTAGATAATGGTTGGAACGATTTAGGAATTGAATTTAAGAAGTACGTAAATAAGAATAAAAATATAAAAACAGAAATAATGAGAGTCAAAATCAATAAACATTGAAACCAAGAAGAAAAAGGCAAGGTAATAAAGTCGAACAGGTGCAGAAAAGTGCGACCCAAAACCACGGAGGGGCGCCGATCGAGCAGATGTTGCTCCTGCGACGAAGGACTCCGCGAACCAATGTAAGAGTAAAAATAAAAATTAGGGGAAGAAGGAGCGAGGGTGAGGTGACGAAGGCGGAGAGGGAGAGAAAAGGCGCTGACGATTGGGACGGAGGGGAAGATGAAAAAAAAAACTTGGTGCGTGAGGCCGGTTTTATTTTTAGCTTCCACGAGGGACCGACGCCTGATGCGGGCTCGTGAAAGGCACGAGAGGTCTAGGGACGGAGCAACCCCCAGCAAAGAACGATTTTGTCTCTCCAAATTGCTTTTTGTTCTTGTAGTTATCGTTTTTGTTGTTATTGTTATTTTTGTTATTGTTATCGCATCTTGATGTCGACCCCAAAGGATGTTGATCCATCCGCTCGCGGCCGTTGATCTCACAGTGGAAGGGAGGCAGCAAAATCAAGAGAAGCGTGTGTGAGAGTGAAACGAAGAGGACAGGGTGAGTGAGAGAGAGAGAAAAACGAGAGGGATGGAGAGAGACAAACGGGGCTGCTCCAGATGTCGCTACGAACGACGCGCTTGCGCAGCACGGAAGCCACGAACTCGATCGTTAACTAAACTGTTGTGTGAAGAGGGGGGCGATGAGTGGTGGAGACAGACGATTTGTTCCTGTACTTGTTGTTGTGTTTTTTGTTGTTGTCTTTCTTGTTGTTATTATTGCTGCAGTTGTTTACCCCACGTTCCGTCTTATTTATGAGATGTCAATCGAACCGCTGATCACGTGTCCTCCGATGCAGATCGTAAATCTTGGAACCATTGAGTTCTGTTCAGGGATTGAGGATGGGGAGCGAGGTAGAGTATCGATGGACTTTGGGGTAGTAAAGGTACAGTCGGCTCCACTCCTACACAGTACTCTTAGGTCTCGTTTTGAAAATTAAATTTACTTTAATTTTTTCTAGGAAAATTTTTGTTCACGAGAATTTAACTAAAGATGTGGAATTTTATTCAAGAAAATTGTTTTCCTAAATATTTATTAAGATTTTTTCCCTACTTTTCTTACTTTTATGAGAATTATTTTTTTTGTACTCCTTCCACATTTTTTTTTCAGAAGAAGTATTTATAATTTTTCTGAAAAATTAAAATGTTCCTCCAATAAATATTCAAGAACAAAATCCTCAAGAATATAATTTTCTTCCCAAGAGCTTCGTCAGGAGTTTCCTTCAAGCTATCGACGTCCTGATGATGGCGCTGATGGTTTCATTCTATCACAGAAATTGACTTCCGTCCAACGGCATCTCGTTCGTGAAGGGGCGTGGCCAGCGGCGCGAGAAAAGTCTACGACAAATAAATTGAAGGTGAAACATTTTAATCAACTTCCCACGACACCACCTTCGCAAAATGTCCTTCCTCTCCGTCGTCGCCGCTGTCATCGCCCTTTTCTCCCCTCCTTCTCTCCCACCCTCTACTCTTTGACCATCGTCGCGACATCGCCGGGCCACCGACCGAAATCCCTTCACCGAAGACCGGCTGCTGGCTGAAAGATTCTTTCCTTCCCCCCTCTCCCTCTCTCATTGTCACTCCTTGGAGTCGCGCCTCTCCCGCCCTTTCCCCACAACACCACGCCCCAGGCCTCCTCGTCCCCTGTTGCTGTTGCCTGCCTTTCCATCACTCACGCTCTCTGCCTCTCTCTCTCTCAGTTGATTCGCCTCTCTCAACGTTGGGCGGCTTTGCTTGTTGTTTTGGTAGGCTTCTCTCCGCTCTTGGTCCTTCTCCCTTTGTGACTCTCTTCTCTCTGCCTCTCGCGGAACCGACACACAAATATACAGCAAAGAGAGCGCGAATGCGAGAGCAGGAGTTTCTCTTCTCTTTGGGGTAGCGAATGACGCCATCTGTGGGCGCGCGTTGTGGTCTCTCCCTGTCTGCTCTCTCACCTGGTGCTTTGACTTCCACTCGGACTCTCTTTTCTGCATCAATCCAGCTCTCTCTGCTACCTCTCTCTTTCCACCACTCCACCTCTCTTTTTCGCCGTTTCTGCCGCTCCTTTTCCTCTACTCTACCGCTCTTTTCCTCTACCCGACCTCTCTCTTTGCCCTACTTGACCCCTCTTTTTCCACCACTATAGTCCTCTTTTTTCCTCCACTACCGACTCTCTCTTCTCCCTCTCTCTTTCGGCCGCCGACTTGGTTTTGGCGCGGTTTTCTCTATACCGCTGGTAGGCAATTGTTGCTGTCCATGGGGCCTTTGTTGCTGCCACAGTAGTTGTTGTAATTTGTACAGTTTTTGTTGTTGTTATTGGTGTTGGTGCTCCTGTTGTTGTTCTTGCATCTGGTGTCGTTGGCGGCGGATCTCGCTTTGAAATCGAAAACGTTTTTCAGTCCAGAGCGAGCTGAGAGGTTCGTCGGTTGTTGGCCCATTCGGCCCGTGAAGCGTCCTCTGTGCCGCTGTGGGCCGGAAGAGCGGGGACATGTGCTCGCTGGGACAGACGGACGGACAGACATGCCGAAGGACGGACAGAAGGGTGGATGGAAGGACAGACAAACGGAGAGAGGGAGACGGGCGGACCGAGGGTCGCTGCAGTGTTTGGAGGCTTCTGGTGGCAGAGCGCCAGTTGTTGGACGGCTCGTGGTTGCTGTTGTTGCTTATGGGCATTGCTGTTATTGTTGTTGTCGTTGTTGTAATGGTTTGGATTTTTCCCCGTCTCATTCTTGTTGTTGTCGTCGTCGCCGTTGTTGGTTATGGTTTTATGTTTTAGTTTTTCATGGTTGAATTTTTTTCCGCGAGTTGTGTTTTATTTCTTATTGTTGCTGTTGCTGTTGCTGTAGCTGTTGATGCAGATATTATTGTTGTAGCAGTATCATTGTTATTGTAGAGACTGCTGTTGTTGTGACTGTCGTTGTTGTTGTTGTTGTCTGTCGTGGTGCATTTAAAATAAATGGGCTTTTTGAGCGGATTCCGCCGGGTGGCTTCGGCAGTCTAAAAACAATATAAACCCGTTGACAACAACAACACACACAACAACAACAATTCCAAAAACATGAAATACAACAGCATCGACCACAACACCATCAGTACCGTTTCTCCAACAACAACAAAGCCAACAACAATGGCAACTATTTACATCGACAGCAGTTGATTTGCCAATAAAAAATGATGGATTTTTTTCTCCTGATTTTCGGGTTACCATCACCAACACTACCACAATTCTATGACCACGTTGTACAACATAATTACATGGAACTGATGTCAATTTGACATTTTCGTTTGACATTCAATACACACGAAACAAGTCCAGTAAGAAAAAAATTCAGAATAAATTTTCACTTTAACTTCAATCTCAATTATTAGTAGAACTAGCGAGGAGCGAATTAATTAGTTTCGTGCGTGTCAATTGAACTGATGAAATTTCACTCCTTCCCTCGATTTCCCCACTCATTCACTCCCAATACCAGCACTACCACAAGCCTCCCATTTCAGTGTCGCCTCGATGTCAATTGTCTCGATGTCAATTGCCTCGCCATCTCTTTCTCCCGATAAGAATGTAACTTGACCCGCCTGCCCTGAGGGAGCCCGTAGGCAACGGTAGGGGTGGAAGAAGTGGACTAACGCACACTGTGGGAAAGAGATGGGGAGACTTTCCTCTCGGCCACTCCAAGCTTCACATCGTACTTTCCTGAAACCATATTCATAATTGGATTGGATGGAAATAAACCATCGTCACCTTCCACTACCCCGGGTGGCAACAGAGGCCTAAAGGACTCTCTTTCCCATACTTGTTTCTATCTCTTTCGATATCTTTCTCTCTCCCAACTATCTATCCCTATCTCTTACTGTCTGCCTTCTTCGTAGTAACCTTCGTGGCATAATTACCGCAATAAATTGTGGATGCGCCAAAAGATTCCGTTCCGTCCCGTTTCGAGGACGCTCGATGCTCGATGAAAACCATTACCATAAAGATGGGGAGTGGGAGAGGGGAGATAGCGAGAGAGGGAAATTGACTAGACTTCGCAACACTGCCGACTAGACCAAACACAAGAACAACAACCACTATACGTCCAACAAAGAGAATAGCTCTTAGCCAATAATTTGTCAACCGAACTGCACACAAACAATCGCAACCACACACACAACGACCTGGTACCATCGGCAGCACCCAACGTCTCCTCAACTTCGCCCTGCTTCACCTCCACCCTCTTCACCCGCCTTCGCAGTCGGTTGCCTCTACTCACACATGGTTGTGGAGGCCACTTTGTGTCTTACAACCAGCACTTACTTTAATTATGGCTCCATTTCGAGTCAGATCGAGCCGACTCGCGCCAACTCGGATTGAATCGGATGGAGTCTGGCGGTGGGAAGTGAGGAGATGGACGATGGCTTGGAGCCGTTGGAGCTCAAAAGCACACGAATTGAACAAAAACAAAGCAAACGCAGTGCTTGGCCAAGTGAAGCCACGAGCTAGTGACAGGAAAGGAAGGGAGCTAAGACAAGAGGGAAAATAAGGTAAAGAGAGTAGCTCGAAAGGAAAGGGAAGCCCTAGAAAAGAAACAAAAAAAGGGCATGGAAGGAAGCAAGGAAGGATTCGACGTTCTAAAAAGGAAAGAAAACAGTTTACAATAATAACCAAATGATACCAGAATCGAGAAGAGAGGGAAGCTAAAAAAGTTAGCTTGCAACAGAAACGAACCAAGAAACAGAGGTAGGTCGGTAGAGACTAAACGTAAATGGATGGATGGAAAACAACACAGATAGCAGGGGGAACCTAGAAGGGAATGAGTAGATGGTGACGAAGCTTGCATAGAAATTATGCGAAAAATCCGCACAAAACAAGAGTGAAAAATGTTCAAACGCAGCGGTTTACTTTACATCCACTTCCTCTTCTTTTTATCCACGTTTCCCTTCGTGTCTCTGCGCCCTAGCTTCATGCCAAACAGAAGTGAAATATTGCCTCTGAACAAATTCATCCCGAGCCACCATTTGGAGGGGACCACAAGTAATGAGGGAGACATAGGAAAGGAGCCTGGAGGTTTGTGGGAAGGAAGGCGGGAGAGAGGAAAGGATGGATGTGGTAGCAACAACAATTACCAAAGGTAGCAACAATAAAAGCCCAAGCCTGATCCTTCCCGAGAGCCTTCGTGACAACAAGTTATCTCTTTTCCTCTTTTGTGCCGTTCGCAAGAGAGGTGTTTGAAGAATTGAAGGGAGGAGCAAGTTAGAAAGAGAGAGATAGATAGTCAGGCAGACGTACAGACTGGAGGGCGCTAGGTTTGGGAGGCAGTCCAGAATCGACTCTGTCTGAGATGAACGAGAAGGGAACGATTTGTAAAGCAGCAGATGATGATGGCAGTCAGTCCTTTTCAGAGGGAGGACAGACAAACAGATGGGTGAATGGTCGGACGGACATTCCAGACAGATATTCGTTCGTATGGCGAGACTGCGACGAACGTGACTCTGACAGACCGCGAAGCTCAACGGAATCGAGTGGAGGTTGAACGCGACAAACCGTTTGGCGAACAACGTGACAGACGGCCGAGGCAGACAGACTGAGAGGGAGACAGAGCAACGGTCAGACAGAGAGCCAGACAGACAGTCGATCCATCAGCGACCATTGTCGAGGAGCCCTAATTGTGGGCGGGGCGAAGGCAAAGGCGGGAGGTCGGCTGTTGGTCTGTTGCGCGAGATGAATAAATATTTTAGCGACTTTATTGGGTTGTGAAACGATTCGGTAGGCAATAGAGATGGGCGAGATAAAGGGGGAGAGAGAAATGGGGAAGTAGGATAAGAGAGGGAGATGAAAATGGAGTGATATATGGACAGGGGCGTAGAGAGGAAGGCAACCATCAGTAGCACGAACACCGGCACTAGGTTTACCCAGGCTTTCCGTATTCTTTGTTCCCTTCCCCAGTTCGTTTAGAAGCGGGAGTCAAATTTACATGTCTAATCAACCCATCCCTCCCTTCATGTCCCTGATGTGAACCGTGTGCTAATCACATGATTAACAGACAGACCAACAGAGCGAACAAACACAAGAATATTAAGCTCAGGTCGGTCTCCCGTAGGAAGTCCTATGACTAATGAGCTTCCTTCACTGCTTTCCCCTAACAACTTCAATTGTTGATCTTTGCATTTATTATTAAAACAAATCAAATTATCGTCTTTCAACAAAGCTTTCCATCATCTTTTACCTCCGACCGAAGACATAAGAGCAATTTTACCGACGTACCCAGTACCAATACCGGTGGGGATTTGTCTGTACTCGTACTTGGCCACGTAGCCATTGCGATCGGCAGCGTAGGTCACGGTCAGCGAAGCTCCAGTGTCTGGGTAGAAAATTTGGAACGTCTTCGGGTCGGCTAGCGTCTCCGAAACTCCAGGATATCCCAAATTATAACCTCTGAGAAGACACAAAAGCACAAGTAACAGGAACTGAAAAAGAGTGAAAATTTAAAAAATTCAGAAATTTGCATAATTAAACAATTACTAGACTTCGCATCGTTGTTACATTCGGTGTTGTTGTAGCCTTACTAGGCGAAATGATACTGTAGACGGCTTTAGCTCCAACAGAGACCTACTTGTGGAATTATGCATCTCATGTATTCAAAAACAATTTCTCAAGAATTGCATATGCTTAATGAAGATAATGCGATAGAATCGCTGTAAAAATGACTTTACTAAAATAGACTTGGCCTTGGTGTGAATTTCAAAAGAACTTTAATTAAATTTAATTAACTTCATTGCTATTGAAAATTATCATCACTAGCAGATCGATTTTAGCATACTTGAAGAAAAATTGATAACGAATAATGAACAAATAATAATTGAAAAAGAATACTTATTTATGTATAGTTAATTTCATCAATGCTAGTATATATTAGTAAGATTTTGTAATATATATTGATCTATTTTCCCGTCGACATTAGGATAACTGCGCTGAGCTCTTCCTCCAATTAACCGGCCGAAGACTTGAGAGCCTGGACACCGATGGCAGGCTGGACCGATGATGGTACTTCGTAATTGTACTTGGCCACGTAGCCATTGCGATCGGCGGTGTAGATCACGGTCAGCACGGCGCCAGATTCTAGGTAGAACGTTTCAAGCTTTCCCCGGGCCGCGAGTTCCTCCTCCGCGGTGCCGGGATTCCGCAGCTGCCACAATTCATCCCGCCTGGCTCCGGGCTGGTATACACTGGGCACAAACGAAAGATCGGCTTGAGAGGGACCTTGTTATCTATGGAACGATTACCTTAGGCGGTACTGGTTCCCATCGGGAGTCAGCTGAAAGTTTTTCTGATCGATTCGTGGCACTAGGGTATCCAGCGTTCCAGGGTCACCGGGATATCCCAAAGTCCTGTCGCTGTCACTGAGAATACACAGTATCGCAAGTTGCACGAACTAAAAACGAGTTTAAATCCTATAAAATCGTTACGAAAATTTTCATAATTAAAACAAATACAAGATTTCGCATTGTTGCTCCACGATGCTTTGTTGTTGCAGCAGCGATGATTGACGAAATGTTACTGTCGAAGCGATCCGGCGATCATAGACACTCGTTTCTTATAAATGACAAAAACAAACTGAGAGATGAAGATGGAAAAAATTATACAATACAATTTTCAAGCGATGAATAAACATAATAACGCAGAGTAAGAAACAGGCAACAATGTGAGAAGAAGATGAAGTAATAGTTTTGGCCTTGGTAGTTCTGAGTACGTTATGGTGAAAATGATGGCTATAATTATTTTCAATCACGTTGCAAGATGCATTGACTTTGGAATATTCATTTATTCTCCCTTAGAAGTTAGACAGAGTCAATCTCATATTTAGGAACTACACGATGTAATGATCCAATAGTGATTAGTTTTGATTCTCATCCGGCGGCCGATTTCAGAGCAGTAGGGCTGATTCCTAAATCAATGCCTGGACCTATCGGGCCGAGGCCGTCGTACTGGTACTTGACCCGGTAGCCGTTTCGATCTGCGATGTAGGTGAGCGTGACCAACGCCCCATTGTCCGGGTATACCGAGCGTATGATGCCCTCGACGACGAGCTCCGCCTCAGGTGTGCCGGGGTTCAGCAGCTTCACCACCTCCTCACGTTTGTCCTCCACGCCCGGGCCACTCAGACTAAAGAGAATAATGATTTTGTTAACGTATTTCTTTGCAGTTTCTTCCCCTACATACCGCAGTTGATACTGGTCGCCTTCGCCCGTCAGTTGGTAGCCCTCCAGGTCTATGGTCGGCACGATCGCGCCCAATCTAATGGGCGTGGTCACAGCGGCAGACACGTCGAGGATGAGGAGAAGCAGAAGTGGACCTAGGAATTCCATCGACTGCAACGGAAAGAGTCAGATTTAGAAAATTTCAAAATCGAGTATATAGAGGTTACAGAGTAACTTTAGACTAGCTTCAGAGTAGTTCCAAAGTAGATCCAGAGTAGTTCCAAAGTAGACCCAGAGTAGCTATAATAGTTAAGAGTTAAGAGTTAGTACCGTAGTCCGCATTGTAGCTGCCGTGGATGGAAGACGCTTCTCTGCAAGTGACCACTGATAGACTGGTCTCCATGTTTCGTTTGGCAGTGTTTTAATGCTATGATCATAGAAGATTTTTATTTTATTTTTGAATAGTAGAAACCCGTTTTTCTGCCGAGTTATCAGACAAGATATATGCAATTTGCGAAGATGAAAGAACGTAAACATAACGATATTAGGAACAAAAAACCATAGAAAAGTTGTATCTCATACATTTATGAACACTATTTATAGAAAATAATAGGTTATACCAAGGCTTGCGAATTAACAAATAGAAACGGGATATACAAAATTTTAAAGGGTAACAATGTAATCAGAAATAGTCAAAGTCGTTTATATTTCATTAAAATAAATAAATATTGCGGTTGTCAAAAATAAATGTAAATACTATAAAAGATGTATGTAGATATTTCCAATTCTATCCGGCGGCCGATTTCAATGCGCTTGGGCTGATGTGTTGGACGCCGTCGCCGGGTGGTTGCCCCTCGTAGGTGACCTTGACCAGGTAGCCCTGCTTGTCGGCCGTGTAGACGACCTTGACCACGGCCAGGTTGTCCGTGAAGAAGGAGTCGAGCTTGCCGCTGACGACCAGCTCCTGTTCGGGGCTGCCAGCCTTCAGCAGCTTCACGAGCTCCTCCCGTATGTGGGTGTCCACGGTGAGCCTTGAGAAAGGAAGAAGGGAATAAGAAAGATACAAGTACCGAGAGTGTGAGTAGATGAGTTGGTGAGAGGAAGAAGAGAGTAAGGAGACTATATTGCTGTATCCACATACTTCAAGCGGTACTGGTTGTCCTCGGGAGTCAGCTGAAAGTTCTCCTGATCGATCCTCGGCACCAGAGCTCTCAGCAAGGGAGACGGTTTTTGAGCCATGATATTAAACATGACAGCACTGACAAGGAGGAGTTGTAGACACTGGAATATATGTATATTTTTATATCTATTAAATCAAATTTAACAATTTTTTTTTATTCTTTTTGGGTATGGTTTTGTTTTGTTTTATTTTTTGGTTGATTAATGTTATGTTTTTTTTTTCATATTTTTCTAATGGAACATTAATTTTTGTTTTAAAAATTATTTTTGAATTTTTCGTTCCATCATTTATAAACATTTTAACTTTGTTTTGTACCGTGCTTTTGATGGTTCTCCTGACCATGGTTTTAGTTACGACTTCACTCTTAAACTGAGGAAAATTTTACAAAATTTCGTAAACTTCGAGGCTTCACCGAGGCAATAAAGAAGCTCAAATAGTGAGAAACTAGTTTTGACTAAAACAAGCGAAATATACAACATGTTTATGATTTGAATTCGAGATATCTTTCCATTGTCAACAGTCGTCTATAGGTAGTAGAGGAGGAGGAGGCGA
Source organism: Coelopa pilipes (assembly GCA_947389925.1). Lineage (NCBI taxonomy): Eukaryota > Metazoa > Arthropoda > Insecta > Diptera > Coelopidae > Coelopa > Coelopa pilipes. The sequence continues at coordinate 3,870,227 of OX376700.1, forward strand.
AGAAGAAAGGCGAGGAGTAGAATGTTGTTCGATTTCTGACGTTATAACGGGTTTCGGTCAATTCTGAACACGAGCTGGAACATCACAACTACATATTATTTTATGTTTTATATGTGTTTTTGTCTAGGGATAAACCCAGTGAACTCATGCAAAGCTCAAAGTTGGTGAGAAAGAAATCGGGTTATTTCGATTCCCTCGAAGAATGAGGAAAATATTATGAACTATGCCGAGGACGATATCAGCAAAACTGGGCTTCCGACAGCCTGATTTCCATGATTTCTTTTGACCCAGGCGAGGATGAGTGAAAAACACACGGAGGATTGGACAAATGCATAGACAAATATATTGATGAATAGATGATGATACAAGGAAGGAAAGGTGGGAAAGAATTGCCTAGCAAACGAATGGATGGAAGGTTGTTGCTTGGTTGCTTCGATTGTTGGCTAACTTCAAGATTTCACGACCGGCTTTACCTCAGTCGTCTTCTCCTTCTACCAACGGCATTATATCTCTCTCACCCTCTTCCATCACTCTCATTCCAGATTTACCTTCTCCGTCTCCTTCTCTCTCTTTAAGCATCCTCTTCCCATCACCCGTCTCTCTTTTTCCCTTTCATTCTTCCCGCAGTCATCGATTAACACGAGTCGATTTTTTGCACTGATACGATGACCATCGTATGTTGTTGTTGTTGTTACATTATTCCATTGCAATAAATATGCCTTGCAGTTTTCGTTGTTGTTGTTGTTGACGCTGCTGTTATTGCCGTTTCCCTCCAGGGAGATGTCGTCAATCTGTCTGGCGAAACATCGCCAGCAGCGGAATCTTTGATTGGAGTAAATGATAATTTTAAACTGAACTGAACTGAACAACAAAAGGCAATAAAAAACCAACATATAAAATTAGCAATAAAACAAAAACAAACAAAAAAATCAAAAAATAAAAATAAACAACAAATGCTTCGCAATAAAAAGTTTCCTTCTCTATTGCACTTTTACTAGACGTTGGTCACTCTTTCTTTTTCTCTCCCTTCATTTCTGCTCCTCTCTCTTCTTCTTTTCTATCTCTCTCCCTCACTCTTCCTCGTTCTTTCTCTCTTCTCCCCACTCTGTCGCTCCACTGAAGCAGGAACCGACACCTGGTTCGAGTTCGAAACAAAGCGAAGCCAAACGAGTTCCGCCTCTGGCTTCGGTTGACGCCACCCAATGCGGCCTCAAAGAGCAACCGCCAGAACGGAGGAGAGGGAAAATAAGTGGGAAAAAGAGAGGAAAAGCAGATGAGATGTGTGAAGAGGGAGGGGTGAATGAGGAGGAATGAAGCGATACCGGCCAGTGAATCCAAGAAAGCGAATCCGATAGGAGCATCAAAGGCAAAGTAGCAACGAAGGAGGAGAGGAAAGGGGAGGAAACTCCTGGGAGAAGGCGATGCAGGAGCGGGAGGTAAAGGATTAGATAAAGGGGGAGCTGAAGGAGGATTTGAAGGAGGTGGAGAAGTGGAAGAAATTTTAAAGGAGGAAGTGAAGGAGTCGACGGTGGTTGATCCCAAATGACAACTGAGGCCAGGGAATCCCTTGAGTAGCGAAAGACATTCCAGCACTTGCGACCGCCACTTCAGCGATTTGGGGCGTGTAGGGCGGGTCGGTAGGTGGGTCGGGTGGTGGGCGTGGCTCACGGATAACTCTAAATAACTACCATGACTACCTGTCATTCACGATTGAAGGCTGTTTGAAGTGACGCGTTCGGATTTGATTCACAGACCTACGTCGACCCACCTCCTCCGCCTCCTTCCCCCAATCAACAAGTCACCATGTCATCCATCCTTGAGCCCACAAAATAGCGTCACTTCCGGCCCCCGCATTTTCTCTCACTTGGTTTTATTTCCAGGAATTTTTATTCATTATCCTCGGCTCCTGTTGACTTTTGTTTTCGTCCTTCTTTTTCACTTCATAAATGGAAATTCACAGGGGTTGGAGAAGAGGACAGATTGTGGACCATCGGGATTGATGGGGGGTAGAAAGAAGAAAGGAAGAAAGGAAGGAAGCTAAACGAATTTCCGAAAAAAAATGGCGTCCACAAGAACAGGAAGTCAGACGAACGCAGAGCGAGGAGATGAGTTTTAAAATTCTGCGATGAATGGAAGCAAAGCAAGAGCACGGGAGGGAGAGGAAAGGGGCAGAGTGAGAGCGACAGGGGGAAAGTGAGAGAGAGGGAGAGAGAAAGTTCGGAAGAGATGCTGTGAAAGAAGGAGACAGACGAAGACTCAGAAGCGCGGCAAAATTTTCCAACAGCAGTTGGTCGAGAAAGTGTGAAAAGACCAGGAGAGGAGAGGAGAGGGCAGGAGGGAAAGAGAGATTCTGGGTAGAGAAAGGGCGAAAGAGAGCGAGAGAGGGAGAGATAGAGGAAGAGAGCGACGCAGCCAGTGGATGGCGAGGCCTGGAGAGTCGAGTGAATCAACGAGGAGTTGGTGGCGGAGTCGGGACGAACTCGTGAGAGCCCGAACAAATTGGGAAGGTTGAGGGAACGAGCGGCAGGACGAAGAGAATAACGACGGCGGGGAGGAGTGGGCGACGAGAGAAGGCGTGGCAGGGTCCACGACGCAGCGTGAAGGGAGCTGGCGATTGTCGTCGTCGTCGTCATCGTCATCGCCATCGCCATCGCTCTTGTTGTTCTTGTTGTTCTTATTGGTGGTGGTTGCGATGTTGTCGTTGTTGTTGTTGTTATTGTTGTAGTTTTTGCCATCGACGTGGTTCGTATCGCTGTAGGTGTTTTCGTTGTTGTTGTGATTTTCGTTGATGCTGTTTTTGTTGGCTCTCGCTACCATCCGCTCGCTCGCGCCAAATGAGCCGCCGGCGTAATTGCGCCATTTGCATTAATTTATTGTGTCGACGACTCCTCATCAAGTCGCCTGCACGTACGCCACACCCCGCCCACTCAGCCACCCTCCCTCTCACTCTCAGTCACCACTCACTCTTTCGCCCCTGCAGTCCGTGGTAATCGGAGTTGGTTCCGCCGCTTCGATGGCGATTTAATCTCATTTTCATTTTCCGCTCCTGTCTCGTGGGTCGTGGGTCGTCGGTCGTGGGTCGTGGGTCGTGGGTCCCTCGGGGTTGGTCGGGGTGGTTCGCGGTTGATATTGAATTTGGGTCACGTGACAATGGGTTCTCGGACCATGTGCAATGCAGTCTATTTTGTGTTTTTCTTTTAATTTATTTTTGGTTAGGTCACGATTTTGGATTTTTTAATTTTCATTTCGCTATTTGCATTATTTCGAATATTATGAAATTATTCATTCAAAAGGCAGGACTCAGTTCAGGCAAGGCAACAAATTAGAATTGGAGAATGATTTGATTTTGATGAAGAATTTGATTTTATTTGATTTTATATTGAAGACTTTTTTTAATTACTTATTATTCTGCACAAGGAAACTTTTATTGTCGACTGTTTTTATGTTTATATTTTTATATAATATTATGGCAAAATCTGTTTTTTTTATTCTTGAAACATTGCTTCCGTCGAAGATTGGAAAATATGGTCGTGGAAATCTCTCAAGGGGGAAATTTTATTGAAGAACATCAGTGAAAATCGCAGCAACAACAACAAAAACAACCACCACCAAAGTCTCGAAAAACAACAACAACAACAATAATAACAGCAGCCATTATCACACATGATAACAACAAAAACATATTCGCGGAAACTCGACATATTCTCCAAAAAGAGCAACAACAACCACGTCATTTACAACACAACAATAAGAACAACCAAATCTCCATCATCTACAGTATAACAACAACAACAACAAAAACAACTACATCAAAATCATCTACGGTACAACAACTACAACAACTACAACAACAAAAACAACCCCATATCTCCCATCAAGAGCAGAATCTCAAGGTTTTCCACACCAAGGGAGCGAAGGGAGTGTGAAAGAAAGGGAGAGCGTAGGAGAGAGAAAGAGAGAGAGAGAGACAGAGGGAGAGCGAAAGAAAAAGAGACGAAGCGAAGGGGAAGGGAGGGAGGGAGAGCGAGCGAAACCGAGGTCTTTCTACGATTTCCTGAGCTCCTGTCGCCCGAATCAAGTTTATTTGAATATACAGAGAAACCAAACCTCACACGCACGCACACAAAGCAATTTATGAACATTGCGCATTCACACACACACACAGCAGCAGCGCCCTCAAATACACCCATATGGCGTTGCCGTGTCGAGTGTGAGGGAGGAGAAATAAGAAGTAGAAAAATAAAATTCAAGTGAAAGAAACAAACAAGCGAGCAGAAAACGGAGAAAGTGAGGAGGAGAGAAAAGGCAGCGAGTGCGAGTGAGAGGGAGTATTAAACAACCGAAGCGAGGAAGTGAGAACGGCTGATACAGGATCCGCCTGGTGAAGTCAATAAAATTGATTTCATTTCTCAGCTTTGGGTGAGTTTGAGGGGTCTTGGCAGGGCAATCTCAGAGATGAGACGGCCTGGAGGATGTGGTGGGATCCTTTGAGGCTGTGGGATGTTTTGCAGACTGTGAGAATCAACTTCCGGCAGTGAAGTTTCGAAACTCCTGGTAAATCGTGAAATACCAGCTCAGCTCCCAGAATCTTTTACCAAGGTCGACCTTTGCGTGGATGGTTTGAGAACCTTCTGTAGGCTGATTCCAACCTACCTTACTTTCCTACACCCGACTTATTTCCACCTCGTTTCCTCATTCACTTCCTTCCACCTGTTTTCCTCTGCTCTGTTCCTCAATTTTCTCCACCACTGGTGTTCCTTCAGCGACCTGAATGCTCGAATCATTAGAATGAATTGTTCTCTTCATTATTTGACCGAGCTCTCAAACCTACGACTTTTTTTTTTTTTCTTTTCTTTTCTTTTCTTTTCCTTGCATTTTCTTTTCTATTTCTTCTTTCCTTTTCCCTCACTTCAATTTTAATACCTACCTGCTCTTTCCTTCCTTCTCATTTTTTCACGCTAGTTCTTACACTCCATTTCTTTTCCCTTCCTCTCTGGTTTTTTCGCTTCCTTTCCCCTCTTTCCACATGGAAATTCATTGCAAAAGCAGGTCGTCTCCGGTTTTTCCTCTCTCTCCCTCAATACGCCACTCAACCATGGTCCGATGCCCTATCGAGCACTCAGTATTGACCTGATTTTTGAGGAACTTCTTGCCATTTGTTCTGAATTTTTCAATTGGAAGTTTTCAGTAAAGAAAATATTAATTATAATGAGCTCCTTGCTTTGCGAAGAAATCAATAGCTTGACAACAATGTTGATGTTCCGATCACACGAGAGAGAAGAGACGGACAGAGAGGGAGAGAGGGAGGGGAAAGATCTCGTGGGTAAAGACCTCCTTGACATCATTTGGAGGCCATGGTTGGGAGAGAAATTTAAATAGTGCAAAAATCAGAAGCCAAAATCTAGTTGAAGGAGGGTGAGGAAAGACAAGAGAGACAAGAGACAGAGGGGAAGTGAGGGAGAGATGTAGAAAGAGATAGAGAAGACACTTGACCGCAATGAGTGGCCAGACAAAGGACAACAAACTAAAAGGAGACAATGCAAAAGAGATGGGAGAGAACAGGTGGAAAGGTCGAATCAAAGACTATGATGGATGGAAGGTGAAGAGCAAGTGATGAGGAAAGAGAGAAGAATAAGAAGAAGAAGGGAGCGGAGGTTATGTAAATATTTTATTATTCCCTTGACTCCAGATATTTGTCAAGAACAGATTTGGTATCTGCAAGATTAATCACAGACGGCTTTGTGGGGTCTTAGCGCAAGGATCCAAGGACTGCACTTTACGATTTAATCCGGAATTCAATCTCCAAGAGTCGTTTGCAATACAATAAATTGGAAAATCGCATAAGGAAAGGATTGAGTTATTGGAATTAAGAATAAGATCAAAGGATGTGTGTGTGAAATGATGAGAAAAGTTATTAAATGAGAGATGAAATACAATTAAATGATAAATGAAATAAAAATAAAAACTTTCAAGTGCGAATAATTCATAAAAAATAATTTAAAAAAAAAAAATTCATAAATTTTAATACACATTTCTTAATAACTTTATTTTAAAACAGCAAGTTTTTATTCCTTACACCACATTTTCGATTTTTTTTTTTTAATTCTCTGTTAATTTTAGCATTTCCTCCGTGTGGAGCGCTAACGGGATTTCGCCGTTTTTAAAAATGGCGTCGCATCATGCGATTCGGGTGAAAAATGTTCACACTTTGAGGAAAAAACGCATAATTTTACAGGAGCTTCATGTGTGAGTGTGTGTGTGTGTTTTGTTGTTTATTGTTTGTTGGTGGTTCTGTGAATGTGTTGTTGCTATCGTTGTTGTTCTCATTGCGGTCATTGTTGTTGTTGTTGTTCTTTTAATTGTATTTGTTGTAGGTTGTGTTTTGCTCGCTTGTCCTTGCGTTGCATCGCATGCAAACCTGCAATAAATTTATGCAAAATGCAACACTGAGGCACAGGGCGTAGGAAGAAGAAGAGGGACCGGGGGAGCGAGAGGGAAAGAGGGGGAAAACGCGTCAAACCCTTGACGATGAAAGGACCAGCAGGAAATCAGAGGAAACGAGAAGAAAACGAACGTTTGAAGATCGAGGAGTGAACGGCCCTGGGAGATGCGGGCAGGGGAAAGGCAGGAGGGCGAGGAAGGGGGAAAGGAGAGAGAACGAAAGCGAAGGAGAGAGGAAATGAGGGGGAGGGAGAAGGAGATGGCGCAGAAATGGGGCGGCGACGACTTTGGAAATGAGCGCCAAATGCGTTCCGAAAGACAGACAAAGGACGAGCGGCCCATGGAGGGAGAAGGAGGGCGGCAAGGACAAGGAGAAAGAGTGAAGGAGAGGGAAGGTGGGAGGTAGAGCGAGAGGACGTCAGCCGGCTTCACTTCGGGGATCTGCGTGCGAGACCCATGATGGAAAAATTGCTCCCCCCGGTCACGCGGACTCGTTCTCGCTGCCGTAATTATGGAAAATTATTTCATTTCGATGTCGAGTAGTCAGCGAATTTTAATTGTTTTTAATTTATTTTCGCTTCGTTCCTCTGACAGTAATTGTTGCTGCGAATGTTGTGGTAATAGTTTAAGTAATTGTTGCAGGCATTCTAGTAGGTATTTTTGTTGAAGACATACTTGTTGAAGCACTTGTTGTAGTAGTCATTATTTGTTGTTGTAGTAATTGGTTGTTGCTTTAGTAAGTTTTGTTGTTTTCATTCTTGCTCAATAATTAACCAGCTAAAGATAATTCGTGGAAAATTCAAAGAAATTTTGGTAAATCAAAAGAAAAAGTTTGAGAGATATGAAGATCGACTGAAAGAGAAAAGAGAGAGGGAGGCAGAGGGAGGGAAGAGTTGGATGCTTGAGAGAGAGAGCGAGAGAGAGAGAGAGAGAAAGGGATAGCAGCAATGCAAGCGGTCGTCTAAATTCAAACTCAATGAAGTCTGCAATTGAAGGCAATAAAAATTAAACCAAACGAGCGTCGAGCACCAACACACAAAAACACACACACACACACAAACTCACCCACCCACGCCCACAGGAGAGAGTTTATGCTCATGTAGGTGTTGTTGTGTTTGTTGTTGTTGCTTTTGTTGTTCCCTTGTCGTTGTTGCCCTTGTTGTTGTTGTCCACGCTGTCGTTTTGGTTCTCGTTGTCGTGATTGTTGTTGTTGTCGTTGTGGTCTATGTTGTTGTTAGTTTTGTTTTCGTTGTTGTAGTCCACGTTGTTGTTGTTGTTGTTGTTGCTGTTGTGTTTGCCATTGCCATTTAGCCACAATATAATCAGAGGCAATTTCAAATTCCATAAGCCAATAAAAGCGCACACGCACACACATACACACGCAGAAATACAGACACCCACACAGCCAGAGAGACCGACAGCCAAACACAATTACAGACAAGGCAACTCCACGGCCATGAGTCCACATCTGATGTCGTTCTCGCAACTCGACCAGGGCAAGCCATGGATAAGTCCGTGGAATCCATAGTGATCAGTGGTGGAATGCATTGGGAACCCAGTGGAATGCATTGGGAACCCAGTGGAATCCATCTGGAACCCAGTGGCTGTCATCTGGAACCCAGTGGAAAACGATGGAACTCATTGGAAGTCAGCCGAACCCATCTGGAACACAATGGAAACAATTGAAAGTCTTTGGAATCCATCGGCAACTCTTTGGGTCCATTGGGAGCTCATTGGAATCTCATTGGAACTCCGTGGGATCCTTGGGGAAGTCAATGGAATCCATGCGGAACTCTTTGGAATTCACTGCAAACCTATTGGAATCCACTGGAACTTGGTGGAACCCTTAAGAAACCCAGTCCTAGGATCCAAATTTGCTTGGTCTGCAGATGGCATTGGATCGGATCGCCCTGTGGACCCCGTCGCAAGGCGCTGTAACCCCGTGGAACGTGTGTCGTGACCCTTCGACGTGTGGGACGTGGACGTGAAAGGAATCGAATGGAATGTTATCGCCGAGGCTCGTCTGAGCTGCGAAACCGCGCTGACCGCACGCACACTTCCTCACCCTCACAAGCACACACACGCACACAAAGTACACTGGGAGGAAGGGGAGAGAGAGGGAGAGCTATAGTGAGAGAGAGTGAGTCGCCTGCCAGCAGCAAGCATAAATAAACATGGCTCTACATTGCTGGCGGCTTCCACTGCCTCCGACTGACATGTGGCGCAACACATACAAACATATGTTGTGTGAGTGCGAGTGTGTGTGTGTGTGCTTGAAATGTCACCGTGGCAGGTGACTCGGGTTCGGCGACGAGCAAGAAGAAAAAGAAATAATAATAAAGGTCACGCCCACACGCACGAAGCAACGGCCAGAGAAATTACTTCATTTGAACTTTTGCCTTCCGCTCTTTTATTTGCTTTTTAATTATTTCATGTTATTAATTTTTCTCATATAATTTTTGGTTTTTTTTTTCTTCTTTTCTTTTTTCCTTTATTTTATTTCTTCTATATTAATTTTTTCCTATTTTGCCTTGCCTTTATTTATTTTTCTTTGTTTTCCTATATATATACGTATTATATTTTCCCTTCAATTTCCTCTATCTTTATTTTGTTTTTCGATCTTTCTATTTTTCTCTATTTTATTCATCATCTTCTCAATCATTTGGTTCATTATTTATTTTCCAGCATATTTTTTAATTGCCTTTGCTCTTAAAACGAATTCTTCATTTTTCATCTCTGGTTCTTTTTTACAATTTCTCCATTTGGTTCTTGTCGTCACAGATCAATTACCACAATTTCCCCATCCCTCGCTGACTCCCTCCCTCTCTCTCTCCCCTTCTCTCCACCAGGCACCTAATTAACACACACATATATACGTTTGGGGAAATCGAATTAATTGCACGTTACGCATACGCCTAAAGGTTCATTAATTATTTATAAACCTATTTATATATTTTCTTTCTTCTTTTATTTATAAATAGATATGAATCATATTTTGATATTGATATATTTTCATTGTTTTTTTTTCTTCTTGGTATATATATTGTAATTTTACTTCATAATGTGAAGTATATCATTAAAAAGTTATTTTATAAAATTTCCCTTGATGAATAAAATTCATATTTTTCCTTATTTATATGTAAGCCTTATTAATGCATATTTTAGTACAGTGATTTTCCTTGGTATACATAAATCTTCTACACATCTTAATAACGAGTTAATGAGAATATGAAGATGAGAATATTAGTTGCGAAGTGAAAGAAGGAAAAAAAAATGTGCTTGGGAGGCCGCAAATTTTCGCCGTCGTCAACTTTTCGCAAACTCTCATTCACATCCTGAACTTCTTCTTCTTCTTCTTCTTCTCTTTCGCACACACAACAACCTCGTTCCATTCTTGCTCCCATGGCTTCGAAATAGTTTTTACAGCCTCTCATTCTCACAATTTCATTTTGCTCCTCCTTTTTTATCCCCTTCTTCTCATGGTCGGCGGAACTCCTTCAATCAACCTCCATCAAGCAGAGCGAGCGAGAGGAGAGAGAGAGAGAGCGGTAGTAAAAAGTTGTGGAGATGAGGCAGGGTGCGTGAAGGAGTGGGAGAGAGAGTGAGGTGTGTGCGAGCGAACGAGATGGAGCCGGCTGGCGGATGGAGAACATTTTATGGGAAAATTTAAAAAATGCATGCGATAAAATGTTAATGCGACGAACGAACCGGAGCCCAGCATCGCCAGGAGGCGTCGACGAGCGTGCGGTGGGCGGCAGGGACCAGGGGAGGGGGCGGTTGCGGGCGGATGTGGCGTGGCGTGGCGGCTGACGCCTGGATCCTGTGGATGTTGCAAACTTTCTCCAAAGTTCACTTGAGCTGTTGTTACCTTCATGATGTTGTCGTTGTCGTTGTTGTTGTTGTTGTGTTTGCTGTCGTTGTTCGATGTTGGTTTTTTAATTTTTCCTAGCTTTTATTATTGTATTTCATTCAAAATTTCTATATATTTATAATAGTTATACAGTCCTATTAAATTCCATTACTAAAATATTTCAATTAAAAAATTAGCTAAATTAATTCAATGACAAATTTTGTTACCGACTCAAATTTTGTTGTTGTTGTGAATCGGAACTATATCAATGACCTACAGCGGTTCCCAATCCCAAGCATGTGGAGAGCTATTTTTAGAGGCAGAAGAAGAAGACGAAGTAGCTTCATTACACCACGCAAACAAGTTTCACAGCGAGCGAGCACTCGGTGAGAGCGATTGTGAGAGTGAGAGAAAGAACAGGCGACGAGTGGCGGAGAGAACGTTTGGTAGAGAGCAGAAAAAAAGCCTGGATGCGATAGCGCCAGAGTTGGGAGTTGCGAAACGAGTGGGTAACAGCGAGAGCGACTGGTTTTATAGCGTGTTGGTTCAGCTCTCGTCGTACGGCCCATTAGCTCAGTTGGTTAGAGCGTCGTGCTAATAACGCGAAGGTCGTGGGTTCGATCCCCCCATGGGCCAAGAAATTTTTTAATTTCTTCACAGTAGTTTTGCCCGTAACTACGGCGAATTTTGCAAGTACTCTGCCTAGGGCAAAGGGGCCGCAAGAAGCAGAGTGGCGCAGTGGAAGCGTGCTGGGCCCATAACCCAGAGGTCCGAGGATCGAAACCTTGCTCTGCTAGAATCCGAGTTTGTGAGTATTTTTTTTCTGATTATTTTCCAAAAAATAAAGAGAAGCATAGAAGAGAGCAAAATGTTTACAATATGAAAAATGTTGTCCTGTGCACAAATACAAAAAATGGGATATGCAAATAGACTCAGGTATTTACGACTCAATAGTGGGCTTATGTGGAAAGGAATCCTGTAAGGACGACAATCCTTGCTTGAATTAACATGAATAAATACATATTTTAAAAATATATTTCGCGATAACAAACGAAAAAAATAAAAAGAAATAATTCCCACATGTTAGCAGAGCAAGGTTTCGATCCTCGGACCTCTGGGTTATGGGCCCAGCACGCTTCCACTGCGCCACTCTGCTTCTTGCAGATGGTGGGACCAATATTGCATTTGAAGTACCTGCTGTTATCCTTTATAATGAAATTAATAAATCTAATATAATCGTTAATATCTTTCTGAAAGATTCAAAAATTATTAAAAGAAAAATTGCAACAACTTCAAAATAAGAAGTATAAAAAAGTATTTTTTGTTCACTACACAAAATTATAGTAATTTTTACCTTTGCACATATTCTGAATAATAATAATGATAAGCTAATATATCCTAGACTACAAATTCTAACTATACAATTTTAAAGTTAATAAAAAATATTAAATGAGGCACAACTTCTAGCAGAGCAAGGTTTCGATCCTCGGACCTCTGGGTTATGGGCCCAGCACGCTTCCACTGCGCCACTCTGCTTATTGCGGAGTCATGGGTCCAAAATTGTGTGCAAAATTCTCAGATCCTTGGAAGTTTTCAAAGGTCCTGCTTATAATTTTTGGCATGCATTTTTTTTAATTTTTAAATGAGAGCAATAAGTATTTCAAAGTGCTACAAGCAGAAAGGGCTTCTTAAATTGAAGATAATCTTTTTTTCAACAGGATTATTAAATAAAAATTTGATTGAAAAAAATGAAGGTTTTAGAAAGGAAGAAAAGTAATCAAAAAAAAAACAAGGAAATTGAACCAACTTTTCTAGCAGAGCAAGGTTTCGATCCTCGGACCTCTGGGTTATGGGCCCAGCACGCTTCCACTGCGCCACTCTGCTTCTTGCGAAACCATCGCCAGAAGCTCATTATCCCACTGCCATATCGATTTTCAAGATATCAACTCCGTAATCCGGCGATATAACGATAATGATAAAAATTTCTCATTTTATTCCAGACTTCCAGAGGCCGAAAATGTGATGACCATTTGATGATTGACATTTGCTGCTTTTATTTATTTTTTTGGCATATTTTTGAATTGTGTTATCATTTCATGTGTTTTCGATAAATCTTTGGTATGTTTAAAACGTTCGAATAAACGCAATCGAGCGTTTACTGAGGTTTCATTCGAGTGATTTTTCATATTGCGGTTTCCGCCAATTTTTGGATCGAAATTTTCTTCGAAAATAATTATATCTGACCCTTCATAGCCAGCCATGCCGGAAAATAATTCTCATTAAAATTTCACAAAATTCATCAAATATTTGCGAGGCCGAGGGAGACAGAAAGAATGCGGGGAGGGGGAGAGCGACACAAAGAGAAATGGAGGTGGAAGCTTTAATTTTACTGCTGCTTAGAATCTGCAGCGCCAGCAGGACGAAGGGAACATATTCACAGAATACACCGAACATATATACATACATATGTATATATGAAGAGGGAACCGAATCACACACCTACACCCACGCAATCCCACATATACATACGAATTTCACATACATTCTTACATACCTACATGTGTCGCAAGTGTTTTTGACAAAAACTCGTACAGAGCGTGAGCGCTGGAATCAGAGCAGCAGCAGCAACAACAAGAGCCAAGGCAGCAACAACCACAATGAACCCAATGACAAAAGCAACAACAACAACGACAACAATCACAAGACCAATAACAACAATAATGACGGCAACAACAACCCCGACCCGTTGATGAAAAAGGGTTCAACGAACACCAACGAGGCGCAAACGAGACGCCAGACACGTAACCACCAGCCAGCCAGCCAGCCAGCGGGCGGGCGGGCGAGCGAGGGGGAGGAGATTTCGAACGGGATTATTATTTATATGCAGATGTGTGAGAAAGGGGGCGTGGGCGGCCAGTGGGCGGGGCAGATGCTCGTAATACGCTCAAAGTAAACACGAAACGAAGGCAAAGGCGACCCCGAACCCTTCATGGGAAGAACTTTCACTGACGGTGATGATGGAGACGATGGCAATAATGATGATAATGATGATGATGATTATCACAACGATTATTATAAAGAAGATGATGATGATTATTGGTTGCTTGATGAGTAGCAGGCTTTCCTAGTCGATGGGAAAGGGATGACAGCCGAGCGACGAAGGGAGGAAAGCAGATGCTGAGACAGAGGGGGGGGGGGGGGGGTGCTTGTGAGAGAGTGGGGTGAAGGGCGGCTAGCTCGGGAATAAACCGAAGGTAATATAAGCCGAGAGCAATATAAGCCGAAGATAGTTATTTTCTCATTTTGAGCAAATTATTTAAATTAGATTCGATCGTCGTTCATAAGTTTAGGCAAGCGATTAACTACCGTATGGGGTAGGAGAGAGACGGATGGACGAGAGGGAGGGCGGTGAAGAGTGTGTGGAAGTTCACATAAGAAGTGGAGAAAAGGGAGAGGGCACTAGCGGTAAGAGACAATCAAAGGTACGAGCATAGTTCGAAGGAAGGTAACGAGAACGTAGATGAGAGGAAAGGAAATGAAAGGGACGGAGAAGAAAGAGCGGGGAAGGGAGAGGAAGCAGCGAGGGAGGGAAGTAGTGTGGAGAGGATGGGAAAAAGGACACGAGGCTGAATGAGGTCGAGGCAAGCACTCAGACGGCGTCAACGATTTCGCGGCTTTCGCCAAACTTTGGGGCCCGAACAAATTGTCAAAGCATCATTGTGTGGTTCGCACCTGAAGGAATCGCCCGACCGCGTTCCGAGTGCAAGGGACGACGACCACAACGCACAACCTCATCAGACAGAAAGTAGTATCGCAAACTGGGATGGGATGAATGGAAACCAGATTTGACACAGGCTTCACACACTCATTTACCGCTTACGGAAGTGGCGAACAACGACAACAACAACCGGAGCGCCGGGACGAGGAATAACAACAACTTCGGGCACCATAGGAAGGGAAGTAATTACAAGAACACCAATAGCAATCGAGACAACAACAAGAATCACCACTCGAAACCACAGGCCACGCGAGTCTTGCCTCGAACCCCGACGACCGCGACTCTACGGCCACGCTAGTGCTCGTCCTCTTGCTCTTGCTCTCGCTCTTGCTAGACTGGCACCATCTTCCTGGCATCGTTCCCTCCCTAGGTCTGTGTCTCTGTCCCTCTTTCTCGCTACTCCAGCTCCCACCTCGTTTCCCCTTTCCTCCCACTGTACGTCGTTGCTCCTAATCTCCTACTCGTTCCAATGAGTACATCATTGGAGAGCCTCTCGCTCTATCCACCCAACTCTCCACGTAGCCATATCTGTCTCCTAGTCCTCTGTCTCTCTCGATCTGTCCGCCTCTCTACATTTGTCCCCTCTACCTCAACCTCAACCTCTAACCCAATGTGTGGCAATTTATGAGATCCTTGCGACATTTGCCAGAGCCGACGGCTTCAGACGACCAGACCACAACACCAACAACAACAGACAGATAGACAGACACAACTCACACGCTCATCCTCTTGAATGGCTTTGGTAGCTCTTGTTGTGATCTGCTGTTGTGCTGGGTTCAACGAGGAGGAGTTTGAGACGAGGTGCGCTTCAGGGCCGAGACAGAAGGGATTTGTAGTTTGGGGTTCAGGTTCAGAGAATGGAATCCGATCAGGCGAGAGACCGACTCGAGAAAGCGACCAAGGACCCAACTGAAGACCGATCCATGAAACGAACCAAAAAGAGAACCCAAAAAAAGAACCTAGCCTAAGAAGCAAGGAAGAACTCAAGGAAACTACCATAGGCAGCTATTAAAGAGAACGACCGAGAAACACCGTCTACCAATCTCTTCTTCCTTCTCTCTGCTAGTACCTCGTTCCGTATCCCACTATCTATCTCTTCTCAAGGTCTGTTCATTGTCCCTGCATAAGTAGCGAACAAAGAGAATATTATTTCCATTCGAGGGAGAGGTCACGCCATAAATAATTAGTAATGCAATTATGTAAATCGAATTTCATTGAGGGGAAAATCTATAAAAGTAGCAATAAAAATTGCAAATACCGTTTGCATAAGAACAAGCTATGTAATAACTGATTTAATTACAACGTCAACAGTCATAATAAGAAAGACAACAGCAGTAAAAATAAACTATAGACAGCAACTAAATAAAAAAACTATGGACAACAACAACTATCTTGTAATAACAACATCGCTAGCTGCAGCTCTAGATTTATAGATCACTTCTTTGCTGCGTGATTTAGTAGTAAATAAGAGTAAATATATAGAAGTAAAAAAATCGAATGCAAAATATAATAACAAACTATTAACCGCATTTTATGGCTCGTTTCAGGGAAACCCTTGACAGCAGCTGTCAGTCAAGTTGTGACACATAAAACAATAATAACAATATCAATAAGAGTAGCAACAACAACGGCAAGAGCAAAAACACTAGTAACAACAACTATGAATGTTATTGATTGAACTCATTGAATTGTTTGTAAACAAAGTACATAATATAGTTGAGTCTAATTTTAATAGCGACTCCGATCATCAACACATCATCATCGTCTAATTGGTAATCATCATCGTTATCATAATGATCATCGAGATCGCCTTCATGTTCATCTCTTTTCCCCATTACCGAAGTGCGAATATTAATATAAAAACTTTCACTTGTTCCATTATACGTGTTGTGTTGTTGTTCCGTTGACATTTTCCAACAATCATCATGACCAGCGACATCGTCATCGGCGTCGCCAAGATCGTCACCATCAACTACATTGTGAACTTCATCATGATCGACGAGATGATGACGAGATCGTAGTCTGGCTTCCTAGACGATGTTTTGTCAACTAATTGCACACTAATTGATCTGGCAGACTAATAGAGGTAGCTCAAGGTGGACAAGGAGAAGTCAGGAGGAAGGGAAAGGTGAAGAAATTGTCGGGGGAAAAAGGAAAATGCAAGTAAAAGAGAGAGAGAGCGGTCCTCGTCCTCGTCCTTGTCTCGCCTTCGTCGGCCTCGTCGCCTTCGGGAAATTTCCAAAGACTCCGCGATGCCTTCAGCCGCGTCTTCTCTTCGGTCGAGTGGCGATAAGCCTTCAACATTGATTTATTGCTGCAAACCACAGACCGAAGGACCGTCGTCAATTGAACGTCAATTGATCGATCAATCAATAGTTCGATGGATCGTCGTTGGATCGTCGCAGTGGCGCCAGGCGTCGACGTAAACAACCGGTAGACAGGGTTCCGAGACCGATCCGCCCACTTCGGAGAGAGAGAGGAGGAAATAGTGGTGGTAGGAGAGGGAAGGAAAGGAAAGGAGGAGAAGGCGAGCTTGAGAAAGAGAGGTGGAAAGAGAAGGAGAGTGAGGAGATTGCAAGGCAGCCGGCCATTCAGCCATTCATTCGGTCAGATAAGCAACGACGATGACAGCACTAGCAGTAGCAGTCGCATCAACAACAGCCACAACAACAACGACACCAGTCGCAACAACAGCAAGAACAACGACAACAACACCAGTCACAACAACAACACCAACAACACCGTTGTCTGAGCTCCTTCTGGGGAAAACATAAACAAAATCGATCCCGATTCCGATACTTAGACTTTGGCCGGCCAACGATGACTGATACGAGATGGAGAGAGACAACAACAGAAATCCGAGAGACAACAACAAGAACAACAAATCCCAATAACAACAACAACAGCATCGACTCTCGCTCAACGCCGACAGCTTCCAGTGGGACCCGAAGCGAGCTCGAGTCCGAGGCTGGTTTTCGCTCGGCACACGCTCCACGAGTCTTTGTCTGTCTCTCGACTCTGTCTGTCTCTTGCCTGTCTGTCTCTCTGTCTGTGCATCTGTCTGTCTGTCTGTCTGTCTGACTGGGTGTGGAAGCGGTTTGTCGGCGAGCTGTTACTAAAAATAGTTGCAGCGAACGAGAGCCCGATGTTATTTTTAATTAAAACTAGATCACGACTAATTCCCTGCAGCGGCGCTCGATCGCAAGGAGGGCGGGACGGACGGACAGACAGATGCATGGATGGACAGACAGGCGGCTGGACGGACTGACCAGATGTATGGAGAGGCGGCCGATCGAGGCTTCGTGTTGTCCATCGTCTTGTTTTGGTGTCTGTTGTTGTCGCAGTAGTTGTTGTTGCAGTCACCGAGACAGTGGTGGCTGTTCATGCCGTTGTTGTTGTTAATCTTGTTGTTGCTATTCTTTTTGTTGTTGTTTTCGCTCAGCCTTCTTTACTGCAATTGCTTTCGGAGTAGATTAGTAGTTAGTTTTTATTATGATTACCACCAATAGTTGTTGTTGTTGTTATTGGAGTTTTGTAATTTTTGCTGCAATCAAGTCGATTCTTGCAGCAACGATTGTTGTTGTAGTGCCGTAATTTTGTTGTCATACTTGAATTTAATACATAATTTATTTATTTAAATTTTATATTTTTTAATATTAAGTTCATAATTTTTTCTTTTTGTTTTTTCATTTTATTTCCATAATTTTTCATTTTTTTAGGCAATCATCAACACGATTAAACATCGTTTGGTTTTTTAATGATTTCTTTGGACTTTTTAATATCATTATTATGTATTCTTGTCACGAATTGTTGTTGTTGACTTAATTATTACTGCTCGCTCTTGTTTACTGTTGTTGTTGACACGTTCCCGAGGTTGTTTTTTCACGGATCGGCGCAATTTTTGACATCGGCGCGATTTCTGTCACTCAGCAGATATAAATTGACGAAAACAACAACAATTTAAACACTACAAAACTGTACAAAAATGGAAAAAATTGTAAAAAATAAGGTTAATGGAAAAACTAAAAAGCAAATAATTAATAAATAATTAAAAATAATTAACAAAATGATTGATGAAAAAAAAATTGAATTAGTAATTCGATATATTCATGAAATTGATGAAAAAAATAAATTAATATTTAAAAAACTTGAATGAAATTAATAAAATTAATACAAAAATATAGAAAATGTACATAAAATGAATAAAAAGGTAATGAAAAGTTAATGAAAAATAAATATAGTGTTATTAAAATAGGGACATGAATTATTAAAAAAAATACAAAATTATTAAAATATACATATAGAATTACTAAAACATTGTTATAAAATAGTTAAAAGAAGAAAGTAGGTAAGTAGTAAGAAATAAATGAAGAATTAATGGAAAGATGACAAGTAAATCAAAAATATTGAAAACTACTCGGAAAGACGAAGGCGATTCTTCGGCTCGGGTCCTCGGGGATCGGATCGGATCGGATCGGAGACGTGAAGTCATCGGCGGGTTCAGCGGGGTTGCCACCCGGCCCCAACGAGCGGGCCGCAGTGGTAAACAACGTTTCGACATTCGGATGATTCCACAGAATTTTCATGGGGCTGTAGTTGTTGTTGTAGTTGTAGTTGTTGTTGTGTTAATGGCTGTTGTTGTGCCTTCCTGTCTCCGAAACAACATCATATCAGCGCTCGAGCTCTCTGACCCAATGCGGCGAAGTTAATCGAAGCGAAAGAACGACGAACCGACGAATTCAACCTTAAGAAGCCCACAACAACAATCCAACGACAAATCGACAACTAAAAACAAACCGACAACAACAAGATCACGAAAAGCAAAACCAAAATTAGTGAAGAGAAAAGTTCAAAAATGAAAAATCAATAATGCAAAAGCGGCGAAAAAATATTACAATATAAAAATATTCATGAAGAAACCGTATAGAAAAATATTGAGGAATAAATAATATCTGAATTTGACAGAAACAGAAACCCAATCAAGTTCACAATAATAATACTTTTAAGTGAACATGAATTTAGTAATTAATTCTAAATAAATAAATAATAAATAAAATAATTTACAGCATTATCAAAAAATATTGTTTACAATGTTCATAAAAAGCCCCATATAAAAATAATGTACGGAACTCTAAAAATAAAATAATTGCTACAACAACAACTGAGACGCAAACAGACAACGGCTCGAAAGAGAGAATGAAGAGGAAAAAACACATGAAAATAAAGAAAACAACATATGAAAAAAAACTTGGTAAAGTCAACAGGGAAAGAGGGAAAAAAGAGCAAAAAATAAAATAAAACAAAAAAATTGTTTTTCTCGTTTCAAATCGAGAGGTTTCAAAAATTCGAGGTTTCGTTATCGCTTCGTATGTTGAGCACACATGGTCGGAGCCAGAGCCGGAGCCGGAGTCGGGCGCGGAGTGGATTCGAATGGAAATTGGGATCCGGATTGTGTTTGTTGTGGTTCTGGTTGTTTTTGTTGTTCTTGTGGTTGTTCTTGTTGTGGTTGTTGCCGCGGTCAACTGCGCTGTAACCGATAAAGGGCAAGTGTTTCGACAAACAATCGAGAGGCAACAAGAGTTTAAGTGACAACAACAACCACAACGCACTCAGTCGAAGTGACACAACAATTGGAGTATGATCAACAACAACAACAACAACAACAAAAACAACAATGACAAGATCAACATGTTGTTTACTACGAAGTCACGTTCTTTAAATAAATCAAGACCAAAATACGAGAACCAGACCGAGTCCCGGGGGCGGAGAACGAGGAGAGGCGGGCGGCGAGAGGGGCGGGGACCCAGACCCTTGGCCAGACGAGCCGGACGAGCCAGAAGTGCAATCAGCTGTCATGGCAGGCCGATAGTCCTGATAAAGCGACATCTCAATTTGCATTCGATCGTGGTAAACAACAGCCGAAAGAGATAGGCCGGGAGAGCGAGCGAGAGAGGGAGAACGAGTGACACGATAATATTAAACGATCGATGATCGACACTTGGTCGGTCGTTGTTGTTGTCACTGGCGCTGTTGTTGATGTTTTTATTTGAACGAGGCCAGAGCTCCCGCTTGTTTGTCTACGACTTCGACAGCTTCGCCCAGGACAAGAGCGCGACGGCATCGATCGATTGACCGATCGATCGATTGACCTTTCAATTCGTCCGTCCGTTATTCTGTCTGTCGCATCGAAATCTTTCGTTTTACTTTCAAATCCTGCGGTATTCTTTTAACTCGACCATTTTGCTTTTATTTCCAATCGTCCGTTATTGATTCAAATCGCCCGTTGTTGATTCAAATCTCCAAGTTTGCATTCGATCCGTTCGTTTTCACTCAAATTGTCCGTTTTACATTAAAATTCTCCTTTTTTTCTGCAATTAATTCGACGTTTTTTGTCTCCTTCGTCCGTTATTTTGGCTGTTCAATCGTCCGTTACGTTAATCCATCGTACCTTGGTCCATACTTGTCTTTGTGTTTCCTTTAATTCAATCCTTATTCGCCTTTTCTCTCTCTTTCCAATTGGTTGGTCCTTATAATCGTCAGTTGTTCCTTCAATTCCTTCGTTCTTCTCCCCTTCCTTCTCAGTTTTCCTCCTGTCTGTCTCGTCCCTTTGGTTTTCCCGTCCGCCTCCCTCCCGCCTGGAGAACGTTTATTTTTACACATTTTATCAGTCGAACTCTCCGTCTGTCTGGCCACGGGTCTTATCGCTTGGTCGGCATACAA
Source organism: Coelopa pilipes (assembly GCA_947389925.1). Lineage (NCBI taxonomy): Eukaryota > Metazoa > Arthropoda > Insecta > Diptera > Coelopidae > Coelopa > Coelopa pilipes. Next base: position 3,891,016 of record OX376700.1, read on the forward strand.
TGTTGTAGAAACGTGGACAGACTGACGGAGGGCCTGACGGAGAAGGATCACTGAGAGGAGATCGGCGGCGGATTGGTGGCAGAGCGGAGATGAGGAAGCAAAAGAAAGGAGGTTACTATGGAAACGATCAAGAAATAACATAAAAAAGGAAAGAAAATTATTAGTAATTAATTTAAGTAGATGTTTTTAAATCGACATAGTTTAAGAGTCAAAAAATATCTAAGAAAAAAAATTGTCTTCATTTCAAATGGATTAAAATAAAGAAAAATGCTAAAATTTGAGATAATTATAAATTGAACATAGTTCACTGTTGAAGTTAATTAACATTTGAGCTTAACTAAAGTCCGAAATGAATTACAAATAAAATTGGAAATTGAGTTCTTACCAAATTAAATTCAAAATTAGTGTTCGAAAATTTCTTTGTTCTTGAGACTCGCTGTTTTTGTCCCAGTTCTTTTTTATCGGCATTATCATCGTCATCTCCCACAGCGCCGCCATGAGCTGGGACAATGTGGCAACGCCCGCGACCCACGATAGCCTAGTTACACGTGCGACCCTGAGCGAGTGAAAAACAACAACAACAATAACAACAACAAAAATAGTGACAACAATAATAAAAAAATAGCAACAACAAAATCAAACAAATACCAAAGAAAGAACAACAAAAACAACCAGAATAACATGAAACTGCTACAAAAACAACAACAACAACAACAACAACTAGGACAAAAACATCAGAGCGAAAACAACAACAAAGTGTGAGCACAGCCATTTGGAAAGCGAGAGGGAGACGGCCAGAGGCATGTAGGTAGCGTTGTGTGTGTGTGGGTGTTCGTTTGTTTGTGAATGTTTGTCCCAGAACCTCTCGGTCGTCGCTGGACGGCCCACGGAGAAACATTTGAGCAGCCCGAACAAACAAACAACAACACGCTGAACGACAACAAGAACAATAGTAACAAGGCGATTAGTGACAACAACAACAACAACAACAACAACAAACCAAACACAATTCGGTCCGGTCGAGCGGTCGAGCGGCCGAGCGGAGGCCCCAAAAATACAAAAGCAAAAACAAGAAAGTCCAGCATGGCGGGACTCGACCGGATCTCGTTCCTTCCTACGATCATGTAATGAATTTTACAATTTTCATAATCGAGAAAGAAAAAGAAACGTTAATTGTAAATAATCGCCAGCTGATAGCCTTTTGGTCCCTCGCACGCTGTCGCCTTCTCGCTCCCTCCCTCTCTCACTCGCTCTGCCCACGCTAGGACGCGAGGATTTGTCCATTGGCCTGGGCCTGGGTCTGGGTCAGCGAGAACGAGCGAGGGAGAGGGAGAGAGTTGAACAGCGGCGACGCCACGACACACGATGTCGACGACACGACGATGCCGACGATGCCGACCACGCGACGACGCCGACGCCAACCCCGACTCCGACTCCGACTACGACTACGACGTCGCGCCGCGCCGCGCCAGCTGATGACGGCCGATCGGTCGGCGATTATAAAAACAAACCTCGGCTCGAGCCGCGCGCTCAGCTGACGAGAGCCTCTTTTTCCATTTGGCTGTGAGACAACGAACAACGCACTCGGGAGCTCTTCGCCTGGCTCTTCCTCCTCTTCAGAAGATCGAGCGACTCCTTCTGCAAATCGTCGTCGGCGACATAATCATCACCACAACGTCATCGTCATCATCGTGTTCAACGAAGGCAACGAATTCGGAAATTGTGAATGAAATCAGTTGAAATTAAAAAAATCAATAAAAATAAACTTAGCAAAAAATAAACAAATAAGGAAAAATAAACAAGTTGCAAATAAATAAATTGAAAATAGAAAAATTCAAATTTCACTATCAAAACGATTTAAAAAAACGCCGTTCAATCAATAGTAAATCAGTTTATCAATTGAATAAATAGAAGAACTGAAACGAAAATTACGAAAAAAGAAGGAAAATAAAATTAAATAAACAATTTACGAGAATCCATCGTCCTAACAATCGTCGTCGTTGTTGTTGTCATTGGAATTTCGTTCATCAGCGGCTCGACTCGGCTCGGTTTGGCTCGGTTCGTTTCGTTTCGGGGCCGAGCGTTAGATGGACCGACGGGACGAGGGAGCGACGTCTGTGCTGAGCTGGACAAACCGAGCGACGAAGGCGGACGAGTCGACGTCGGCTTCGGCTTCGGCTACGAACATCGGCGGAGTCCACAAAATCGACAACAACAACAAGAAGAACATCGACGAGAACCCTAACAACAACAATAAAGTCTTCGTTGAAAATTTCTTCGTAGTTGAAAAAATCGCCCGAGTTGAAAAAATCGTCGAAGTTCAAAAACTCGTTGACGAGGTTCAAAAAAACGCTGAAGCTAAAAAAATTCACGTCGTTCAAAAATTCATCTCCGATATAAGAAAATTCCTCTGTGTTGAAGAAACCATCATCGTTGGAAAATTAATCGTCGTTGGATCGACCATCATCATCATCATCGGCATCCACCCAATCAAGCGAAGTTCGTGTCGAGATCGGCGCCGTCCATCAGACAACCAGAGCAGCAGCAACAACAACAACAGCAACAACAAAGGCAAATAAGGCAACCACAACAAACACAGCAGCGGTGTCGGTGAGTCCCGAAATAGACAGAAGTGGTCGCCATTGGACTCGTTGGAACGGGTCTAACGCCGTCAACGACAACAGCACCAACATCATCAACACAAATTCAACATCATCGCCATCGTCAGCAACATCATCATCGCCGTCTCCGTCAACCAAATCATCATCACCTCGAGCATGGTCGTCATGTGTTTGGTCTAAAAATAGACGCCAGGCCACGACCTGTTGAGCGTTTGAAAGAAAAAGGAGAATTCCTTTTCCTTTTGCCCAAAGCCTCGCCCGGTCTCCTCCTGCCCCCTGCCCCCAGCCCCCTCTCCCCGCCCCACTGCGCCTCGCTTGGCTGTGCCACGCCCTCCACCGCCACCGCCACCGCCACCGCCTCCGCCTCGCAGAGCGTCGAAAACAGGTCGTCGAGTGAGCGACGGTTGGCAACGCGGCCATAACAATTTGCGCCAACGTTGGCAACAACGGCAGCAGCAGCAGCAGCAGCGACAACAACAACAACTTCATCATCGTCGATGTCTTGAACGTGATCATCGGCCACGGCGACGTCGTCATAATCATCAGACAATTACAAGATCGTCGAGATAGAGAGACAGGGAGCGAGAGAGAGAGACGGCAGCAACAACAACAAGAGCGACCACAGCCGAGCAGTCGACGAGCGACGGGTTCCGATTGGGCCTTTTGGCAGCCGCTCGTCCAGAGCTATGTGGAGCTTAGGTCGAGGCAGAGCAGTGTCCGCTCCTCGAAGACAGCAGCGAAAACAGCAGCAACAACAGTAGTATAACAACAACGACAACAACAACGAGAACAAGAAAAAGATCCTTTCGCAGGATCCTCATCATGAGTGCGTGTTTGTGATCGACAAATCGGTGTCAACAAATCAATTAAAGTTCCTTAAACAGTGATTTCAGTGACGGAAGAAACAAGAAAAAAACGTAACAACAACTATAACAACAACAAAAGCTAAACATAATATTTAATAAAAAAATTTATGAAACCTATTTTCCCCATCATAATTCAAACAGCAGAGATAAATAAGTTTAACAAACAATTACGAATTTAATATAAATAAACCATAACAGGAAACCAACGAATTTAAATAAAATACAATTAATTCAAATTAAATAAAATTGTATTCAATAATGAAATAAAATTAACGAAAAAAATTAACAAAAATAAAGTGATGCAATAAATAAATTTATAAAATAAAAACAATATTTAAAACAACTTAATTCAATAGAAAACAATTAGTAATGATTTAATTTCCTTTATAAGCTGCAAAAACTCTATTTAATTAATACAAATTGCTAAACTCACAACCCGCTGCGAGATCTGGCAACGCCAGCAACACTTTCCATCGCCTCCTCGTACAAATATAATGAGCAGCAATCGTTCCAGCTCCATTCGACAATTTGCTAAGACAACAAACGACAATCGTAAGTACGACCCTCGGCGCTTCCTCTTCTTCCCCGAGAAGGTCCTTCTATTCGCCTGGGTTCGAAGTTAGGGGGATGTCAGACCTTTGCACAAAACTAGTGGGTTTTTTTCATAGGATTTTCGGAGTTTTTTCCATTACTAGATTTACTAGAATTACTAGATTTTTTTTTATTAGATTTCTTACATATTAATTTTGATCTTCTTTCATTGTTTTTTTTGTTTGATTTTTTTTGATTAGAAGTCTAGTGAAATTTTCGTCGATTTTTGATCAGAATTTTGTTGTTCAAATATTTATTTGAATTTCAATCTTTTTAGATCCATTTTTCAAATTTGTTACTAATATTTTTCTTTCGATTTTAAGTTGTGATATTTGCTGTGATTTTTCGAAGTTGTGTTATACTTCTCACTAGGTCTTTAGTTAAATGCCTTTTTTTCTCAAAATTCCTTCCCTTTCCTCTTATTTTCGCTTCCTCACCATTGCCATCTCGCCCTCTCTGTCGCCAAGCTGTTCCTCCCAAAAAGACCTTGTACCGAACACGTGCCGCGTTTTATCCGAGAACTCGAGACATATATATGTATATAAAAATGTATAAAATTATTTCATTTGGGTCACTACCACAAGTCCCTTTCAAAGTTTGGAAGCTCTTATCGCCCATGGGGCGATATTTGGTGCTCCTATTTTCCAAAAATAAACTCAGACTTCCCTCGTTACAACAAGAATTTCCCGAAAATAACGCCAAGTCACGGCTTGATCGCGGGTTACAGAGAGATTACAGAATCGATTGGCTGCCACGCCGTCCATTTTTTCCAACTATTTTATTTCTTTAGGTTCTTCCATGCAGGCTTTTCTCGAGTAGTTTAATATTTTATTTCAATATGCTCTATTTTATTTTTATCGCAGATGGTCTGCTTCCAGTCGACGCCCAACCCACGTCCACGCCCCCATCCTCGCCAGCACCTGCACCTGTGGCTCCTCGTCGTCCTCTGCGTGAGCGGGCTCCTCATCCTCGGCCCCGCCCCCGGACAGGCGGTGCCGCTGATCGGCGGCAGCGGCGGCGGCGCCAGCAGCAGCAACTTCGAGTACAAGCGGTACTGCAGCAACACCCTGTCGGACGCGATTCGCCTGATCTGCGGCGGCCGCTATAATTCGCTGGGACGCAAATTTCGTGAGTCACCTGTGATTTCGATCGTTGCCATCGGTTCATAACCATCATTTTCGATATCTTCTCTCATTTTATGGCTCTTTCTGGATCGCTCTTTCCGAACTCTTTTTCCATCGCTCGCTCCGGACCCGCTTTTTTCATCGCTCTTTCTGATCGCTCTTTCTGAACGTGTTTTTTTCATCACTCGTACTGAACGCTCTTTCCCATCACTCTTTATGAACGCTCCCTTTGGATCGCTCTTTTTAATCGCTCACGCTCACAGCTGAGAGTTTCGGCACCGGTATGTATCGACAGAGGACCCTGAAGCGGCTGACCTCGGACGACGGGATCTTCTACCGTCCGCTCCAGAGCGGCCCCATCCACGAGTGCTGCCGCCGTCCCTGCGGCTACTCCGAGCTGAAGATGTACTGCGCCCCCGACTGATCACATCGACCCACGATGGACGATCGCCTCGACGACGCAGACGATCGATCCTCGTTCGCAGTTCGAAGCGAACGCGATCGTGAGCAATCGATCGTGAGCGATTCGATCTGGCGCGGGGAGAAAAGGAGAAGCGAGAAGACAGCGATCATTGTCGACAGCAAGGAGACGGATCAACGGTCCCAATCTACCAGCAGATGATGTGTGTGAGAGAGACAAAACGCCACAGAACAAAATGGAAATTAACAGAAAAGACCAGAGAAGAACAGAACACAAAAGAATTGAACAGAACAGAAGAGTCCAGAAAGGAGCAGAAAAGAAAAAAGAACACAAACGAACAGAAAAGTACACAAAAGAACAGAAACGAACAGAAAAGTACACAAAATAACAGAACAGAAAAGAACACTATAAGAATAGAAAATGACAGAAAAGAACAGAGGAGAACCGATCGAATTTAACCAGCAACAACAACAATTACTAGACCTAAGTTAGTTTAGGAGCAAACGAAAGCGATATGATTAACTTATGTGATATACGTGATTTTAAAATTATTTATCGTAACGGTGTTGCAGGGCATACAAATTGACCACCAGACCCAACGGGGTCGGGTGATAGAGGATTTAAATGTTATATTTTTATTTTGCAATACTTCTATTTACAATTCTAATTTTTTTTAATTAGTACAATATTTTGTTTTTCTTTTTTTTTATTTCGGTTGTAAAATTGTTTTTAGTTTTAATTTTATGTTTTTGTAATTATTATTTTTATTTAACATTATTTTATTTAAAGCTAATTTTTATTTTAAATTTGTTAGTTGACAATATTTTTTGTTTTAGATATTTTTTTCGTGTACATTTAATTTTTACTTTTTAGTTTCCCTTGTACTATGAATTTTTCGTTCTTTATATTTTTATTTTCTAGGAATCTTTGTATGCAATTTTGTTTAGTATTTATATTTTAAATTTTATTATATAATTTCAAATTTTATATATTTTTTATTTTTTTAGTTTTTTGTAGATGTTGTTCTATATGTATTTTAATTATTTAGCAAATTTTTATCAAATTTTATCAATTGTGTCATATACTACTTTGGCGCAAACTACCTACACAAACAGACACATACATATATATACCCAATATTAGAAGAAGATTTATAAATTTAAATAGGTACATATATCAATATGCCATTCTCTTGTGTGGCGATTTCATGTTTTCTCTTAATTAGTCTTAATTTGCTCTTGCAATTTAACGATTTTTTGTAGGAATCCTATCAGAAATGAAAAACTCTTAATTATTCTAGCGAAATTCTATTTTCTAGCCTTAGTTATCATTCGAAACTCATCTGAAACGTTAGCGATTTTATTAACAACCTGTAGTTAAATACACATAAAATATTTTTTTCATATTAAAATTTTTTTTTTTTTATATCAAATATATTTTTCATATTAAAGTTTCAATTCATGTTAATAGTTTATAAATTAGTCAATAAAATCAGAATATTCCACTTTATACTCTAAAAATATTTTAAGCATAGTTTTTACTAAGAACTTCGTTCGGGATTATTGAATATCTTATCTGTGTACTTTTCTATTCTTATCGCCTTGTTTAGTAATATTTTTTTCTCTTATTTCTGAACTCTACTATTTTTGATTTCTACTATGCTATTTCGAATGCCAGGCCTCGATGTTTCTACTATTCGATATTTACGACGCTCTGCAGCATTGCGAGAGCGGTTCTAATTTCTCAGAACCTGTTGGTCAGAGGTAGGGCGAAAAATCGACTCGACTTCGGTAACGTTCGAGAAGATTTTGCAACGGAAGCCATGCCTACTACTTTTCGCTCCACGCACTGACAGCTGACAGCCGCGTCTACTCCGCTTTTCTGCTACGCTTTCGCAAAACAACCACTACCTGCCACCCCGATTGATGGCGATTGTGTCCAATAAATTTCCCTCCCGGCCAACGATTTCCACCATCGTTGGTGACGGCGCCGACTCCATGCACTAATTGCAAACGAAAATATTATTTATTCTATGGAATATTTATCATAAAGTCGACACAATTTCTGGCGAAAGAAAAATCTCTCTTCCACGCATCGAGTTGATGACGAAGAAGTTTTCACTTCGATTTCACTGATTGTTGAGCTCGTATCGTCGGCTGGCGCTTGCTCTCGCGCGACGTCGGCTCTCAACAGTTGCTCAACGTACGACGCACGACGAGCGAACGAAAGAAGAAACGAACGAACGCACGCACCGACGAACGAAGGAAGAAAGGAACGAGGGAAACGACGAACGATGCCGAAACCCTCGGCGCGCCGGGGTGCGCTCGTGTCTGCGGCGGCTGTTAGCAGCCCGCCGACGGACGGCCGAGGCAGGTACTGGCTGCCGCCGGCCGTGCGAGTGAGTGAGATCGCAGTAGAGACGCCATTAGCAGCGGCGTCGTGTGTTCGCGTCCGCTGTACAAAATCGGCCGGGCGACTGCAAGCAGCTCTCGGCTCTCAGCTCAGCTCGTCTGGTGCGCATTTCATTAGTTTGCGTTCAGTTCTCCGAGCGTCCGTGTCGCCGCAGCTGACGTTGGTGTTGTCACCGACAGTTTTTGTTTTTGTTGTTTTTGCTATTGTTAGTGTAGTTCAATAACAAATACGCCCAAGTGTGCCCCGCACATCGCCGACAACCCCGCTCGGCCGGCAACAATGAAAGCCAAGAGGACGCTCAACACCCTGGAGGACTACAAGAAGACGTCGGCCATCAATTCGATGAAGCTGATTCGTCTGGTCCGCAGCTACGACACCCTGTACAATTGCCATGCCGAGGGCTACAACGACAAGAACCACAAGGATCTCATTTGGGAGCGCATCAACCAGGCGCTCTTCCCCAAATACGCCACGCTGGACGAAGAAGTGAAGGAGGTCATACGTGAGTAAAATTCAAGCAAAAGAAGAAAAAAGACGACGTAAATTTCGCGAATCTTCCGACACCAATCACCATCCATTCACACGGCAACGACAGCTGAGTCAGCCAGCCACAACAAGAGACAAGAGACGTCGAAAACTTTGACAGATGTGACGAAAGCGACGGCTGACTGCATTGAGGGTTGCATTCTTCCTCTTCTAGCCGCCTAATCCAAACTTCCTGGCACAATCGTTTTAGTAGTAGATGGAGATGGGGAGGAAAGAAATGAACTTGAAGATTTCTGCAAATATGTACACATTTACAAATTTGTCATTATCGTTTTTCTCCTCGACTTCGTCGAAATTCGCCCAGGGTTGCAGTCTCGACGGCGAAAGGAAAATACTCTGCTGTCAGAGAAATAGTAGTAGAGTTTGACTGTCGCCGTGACAAAAGCAACGCACATCGCTGACACTTATGAAATGTGGAAACATTGCCGCTTGAAATGTTTTTGTTTTTATTCTCGTTTTATATTTTTTCCATATTGAATAGTTTTGACAAGCGCTTATTTTTTTGTTTGACGATGAAAATAAATTTTATTATTTTTCAATAATTTTGATAATGGAAGAGAATGATCTTATGATACTGACAACATTCTATAGGTGCATAGGGTAGAGCTTATGAATAATGCTACTGAAATATTTTTAACCATAGTTTTGTGTGAAACACAAATATGATTAATCATCTGTCAAGCTCAAATGTTGACACCAACAACACCTGGGGGCATATCTGTGGGAGGATTTCTGGTATATTTTGACAAAGGGCTCGTCGTGATCCTTCCTGTTGACCTGCCTGAAAGGACTCTTTTATAACCTTACCGTTTTCTTTCGCTCTTCCTACCAGGTGTCAATGTCCGCCGTCGCTGGAAGACCCTTCGCAACTCCATCGCCAGGGAGCTGAAGAAGACCGCTACCGTGGAGAACTACTGCCGCAAGAAAGAGAGCCCGATCATCAGCGAACTCGAGTTCCTGATTCCGCACATCAAGAGTGTCTACGGCACGAAGTAAGTCCGGTTTCCCACTCTAGATCGGACAAGATCGTGATCACGACCCGTCTTTACCTGTTCTTTCTGTGACTCCTCCTCTAATTCTTTCTGTCTATCTCGTTCTCGCCGCAGATTCACCGAGGAGATGGACCTGCGAGAAGAGTACAGCTACTCGAACGAGCCGGACGACGTCTACGATGACGATCTTGACGACCTGATCGATCTGACCGAGGAGTTCGACATAAAGCCCATCATCAAATCGGATCTCTCGTCGAACTCCTCGGAGAACAGCGAAGACATACCCGAAAATATGTCCACCGATGCCCTCTACCCGACGATACACATGAACGTGTCGACCGAGGCGTGTGTGGCAGGAGCGACCGGTGTGGCCAGCCAACTGAGGACTACGAATGGAACGACTGAGAGCGGAGAGTCGGTGACGCCGACGACGGCGGCGACGGTGGTGGTGCCGACGACGATGACAACAATCCCCACGGTCACGATGCCGCGTGCCGTCTGGAACAACGAGTACTGCTCAGTGACCGAGTACAAGGAGGACCAGTTCATGAACTCGACAGTTCTCTGCTCGGAGCACGACAACGACGACAACACAAGTGCAGTCGCCGCTGACGACCCGAAGACGACATCGACGCCGCTTGGCGCAACCGGGGAGTCGACACGGAAACGACCGCGCCCCGATCCCGACGATCCCGCCGAGTTGCAGGCGAAGATTCTGCAGCTGCTCTCGAACCTGGAGCGCCGGGAACGGATCGACGTGCGGCTCGACCAGGAGGCGAACGACGAGGATCGAATGTTCCTGCTCTCGCTGGTCTCCGACCTGAAACGAGTTCCGGCCGCCAAGAAGATGGTGGTCAAGGCGGAGATCGCCACCGCCATCGCCAGGGCCATACAGTAGGAATAGAGTCCTATCTACAGATTCATCGTGCCGTTCGTCGGTTCATAAAGCGAGCCATTCATCGGTTCATAAATTGACTCGTGTTGTCGTTTCCATATCGAACCGTGGTTCACCGGTTCATAAATCGGTTAATTTGTCGATTCTTCCACCAATTCATTTATCGACCCATCCTTCGATTCATACATCGGTTCATAGATCGATTCATCCTTCAATTCATACATCGATTCATCCAGCAGTCTGTCGATGAAAGGCGGATATTTTCCTGCATACTGCATTTGTTTTAACTTATTTTTTATTTTAGTATTTAATCTTTTATTATAATTATATAAGGCTATAATTTATATGAACGAAAATGCAGTTCATGTGGATGAATGTCATTCAGTTCAATTCATTGATTTCATGGCTATGAATATTATTTATAAATATGAAAAGTACTTTGAATATCATATTAATTATGAATTTGAATAATATTCAAGAGTATGAATAATATTTATGAATAAACCTACATTGATGAATATGATTTATATTGATGAATATGAATTATATTGATGAACATGAATTCTATTGATAAATTTGAGAGCTATTTACAATTACACTGTACAAAGAGATGAACGTTTATTTTTTTCGTAAAAGTACGTGAAGCAATAAATTGAATCATATGGAATATTTTATATTCAGAGGAACAAGAACTCAGAGAACATTATGAACTATAAACTTCACCGATTAGAAACCATTTTGGCGTGGAGGAAACGAGAAATGGTGGGAGAAATTTGTTTAGGGGGCCGCTCTGGGTAAAGAGCAGGTGGATCAGCACGTGGGTTGTCGATGCTCGGCCTTCTGCTGCTCTCCCGACACCCACCCTGAGGCTCACGATGAACCCTGGTCTTTCGCCCTGACCATAATTGCTCTTTCTCTTTTCTCTCCTCTTTTTCTCTCCGCTGACCCTGTCTGGCTACGCTCTGCAAATATATGCGCGCTGATCGAATATGTTATTTGATTTCCGAGATTTCCACCTTGACATTTGCGACAGGTGGGTGGGAAATCTTGCCACGTGCTGGTTGTTGTTGTTGCTGTCATTGTGTCGGCTGGAATTCCCGACAACACGTTGGCGTAGGCTTTTGAAATGAACTGGAGGCAGAGCAGGCAGTCGATGACAAAAGTGATGGAACGGGAGAGGCGGACGAGAGGCAAAGGCAGGAAGAGGCTGGGAAGCAGCAAACATGGAGTTGTTTGGGCTAATTTTAGCTCCAGTTTGCACGTTGATGTTCTGGAAGGTTCTTCGCATCTTCCTCCCACATCTCTCTGACCCACTTCCTCTCTATCTTCATGACTTTCTCAGCATCTTTCTATCTCTCTCCTTTCGTCCTTCTCGGTACCTGTCTCTCTCTCTCTCCTTGCGTCCTCTCAGAACTTCTCTCTCTCTCTTTACCTCTCAGTAGCTCTCTCTCGTTTCTGAGTTGACGGCTTTTTCCACGCCCACAAGCGATGTCGATGACGTCGTGTTCCACGATGATGTTGTCGTCACCATCATCGGCCGGCGCCGGTGGCGGCGTCGACTCCTCCATCACACGTCATCGAACTACGTCATCGTCCTCGGCGAATACACATTCGGAGTCCGGCCGCGTGTGCGTTTTTCTTCTTCATCTTCTTGATGTTGGTCGTGGAGCTTCTGGTGGGTGGCGACTGTGCTTGTGTGTGTGTGTTGAAGTGAGTGTGTGCGTTTCTCGGTGTGGTTATTTATGGATCCGGTGTAATTGATTTTCATTGTTCGTCGCCCGTCGTTGGCCGCGGCAACGCGTCGTCGGCTCCGTCATGGCGATCGCGGGACAAGGACGGACTGACGGACTGGCTTGGACGGTGGGAAGGAAACAATGAGGTGGGTCTTGATTTGAACAAGTGTTTACAACGCTTTCCACAGATCCTCGAGCATCGGCGAGGACTTCATTCACTGGTCTGAATTGATCCCATTTGATGGTGCGAAGTTTGTGGCTCAGTTTGCGCTTCCACCTTTGACTTTTCATCATCCTTTTCTCTGTAGCTTTTTCATCTTAACATCGCCATCTTTGCAACCGCCGTCTGTTCATTCTGCACCCCGTGTTCGTCCCTTCTCCTGTGCCTTCATCCTGTTCTCCACTTCCTAGCTTCCTCCTACCACCACTCGTTTCTCCATCTTTCCTTCTTCACCCATCGTTGCTGTGGTTTGATTAGCTGTATTTGGGCTGACTGTTGCTGACTTGGCATCGACAACAAGTTGACATTTTGACCATTTGGTCACTTTCACCTACTCCCCCTCTCCTTCTCGTCCTCTCCTCCGCCTCATCTCCTTCGCTTTCGTCCCCATTGTGGCTTGTAATCGAGGTCCACTTAGGAGCCTTTGCCATTAAGCCTTGTGGATATCGGACATAAACGATATTGCAATGAGTGGCAAATGGAACCCTCACCATGTCGCTCCCACACCCACCGTTCCTCCTACCGAACCCGGTTCTTTCTCTTTCTCCCGCTCCCCCACTGTACTCACTCCTTTCCTGCCGTCCCTGGCATCAAATTGATTGAGTAAAATATTTAAAGCGGTCCCTTTTTCATGCTACAGTTGAAGGGTTGCCGCGGTTCCCGACTCACTGACCACCCTCGATCCCTTCCTCCCACTCTCTTCTCCCTCACTCGCTCCCTCTCCTGCCACTGTTTGTTTGTCGATTTCGAAGCGAGTTCGTGCTACGGTTATGAAATACTTTGCGTTCCTTTGTTGGCCAATTTGAAGGAAAACACATTACACACACATCAACACGTTATGGGCACACGCACGCACACACGCACGCTTCCATATTCAGTCACACAGAAGCGGATTGGCGAGCGGACAGACGGACAGACGGACAGACACATATGACAGGACAAGCGTTCTGTGAAGTGAAAGAGGAAGCCGTTGACGAGGGTTGAAGGCTGGGTGAAACTTTCAAAAGAAGCAGCAGAAGCAAAATGTTTTCGATTTACGATCGAACCAAGGTCTTCTCGCAGACCCCCCTCTCTGCCCCTTTTGCCCGCTGTCCGGTAACTATTGTAGCCCCAAACGCCCACTTTAACCTCCATGTGAAGGCTTCCTTTGTGGGTTTTTCAAGAAAACGGCTCGACCACGAACTACCGTTACTCCGTCGATTATCACGGGCCACTCTCGACTGCCCTGCTTATCCTGTGCCTCCTACTTCCCTCCCGTCCTCCTCTGGCTCCCTCCATTTCCTGCTCCTTCCTTCCTTCCTTCCTTCCTTCAATCCATCAGACTCCCCACTTTTCGATATCGAAGGAAGGCGTCGATACTCCTGGCTCGGGGCAAGAGCAGAGGTGCGGCAAGAAGGAGATGTGGTTAGGAAGGGATGCGAGAAAAAGGACTTCGACAAAAAAAGATGTAGAAAGAGATGTCGTAGAAGGAGCTGGAGTACAAAATATGACGTGGAAAGAATTTGTACAGAAAGAAATGGCGCAGAGTGAAATGTCATAGAAAGCGGTGACGTAGAGACGTAGTGACGGAATGAGGGGTGACGGGGAGAGAGAGAGGGAGAGATGGAGAGAATGTGCATATGACATCAGCTGCGATGGGCACCGCAGCTAGTGAGGGGTGGACGGGGCAAGAGATGAGAAAGTGGCGAGTAGCGTGTGGAGCAGGGAGAGCACGAAGTGATGAGGGCTGGTCAATGACAGATGTTGATGAGGAGGGGAGAAACTGGGGTCTAAAGATGCGACCGTTTGGGGCGGTTAAGGGTTAAGCGGGTGCAGGTGCTGGCGATGGTGCCAAAGAGGTTAATAGTGTGCTGAGGTGTGGCGAGGCTGGCGAGGTCGATGAGGATGATTGGAGTATGGGATTTGAGTTGGTTTTGAACGAGTGTGGATGATGAAAATTGACTGGACAGGAGGATGATGTTCACGAAGTTCAAAGTGCTGATGATGAAGTAGGGAAGGGAGTCGGAGAGAGCACCTGGAGTTGAAGAGGAGGAGAGGGAGCTGCGTTAAAAGAACACTTCAAAGGCCAAGCAAAAGCAGTCATTTATTGTTCCCTCTTCTCCGCTCCGATTTCTCGATACCTTCTAATTTCAATGTCCCCCGTCCCTCCCTCTCTCACTCTCTCTCGCTCTGCCACTCTTCTTATTTATGTTTTTCTTCCCATGAAATTTAATTGGAAAAACATACTCAAGTCGATATGAAAAATTCCATACTGAATCTCCTTCGCTCCCTCACGCTCGCTCTCCCTGTCGGTCTCGGGCTCATTCCCTGCTCACTCCTGGTCGCTGGCGTCGAAATGAGAGCGGAAGTGCGGCTGACACTGAGAGCAATTACTGTAAATTTGTCTCTCACTTGCGGCCGGCCCCCTCGGCTTCCCTTTCCCCTCGGCCGCTCTCTCGCTCTGTCGCTCCCTGACCAACAGGCGTTCAAATTTACAATCACGTTGTCTCTCACTCTCTCGCGCTCCCCATCCCCTCTCTCTCTTCCGTTCACTACACGTTGGTTTTCCTCTCTTCAGGAAGAGAAGTTCTTAAGAGAAATTCACCAACACACTCGCAATTTCCTTCGTGGTGTTGGTGAGGAAGAGAGTTGTTGAAAAGAGAGCGAGAGTCGATTGTGAGAGCCGTGGGGACAGAGAGCGAGACTGTTGGGGAGACAGCGCGAGCGAGAGAGAAACTGGTTAACGCGACAGCTGATTGAAATATTTATTGACGAAATTCTAAATGAATGAAACGGAAATTTCGATTATGAAGGTTGTAAAATTATGTTTTTTTTTTCGTTTTATTATTTTTTTTTTGGTTTTTAGTACTCTTGATAACATTTGCACTTTTTCCAATTTTAAATGTATTTTCGTTTTTTTGGAAAATGTCTTTTTTAATGTTCGCAGTCTTTGAGGAATTTTGAAAAATTTTACCGTTTTTATCGAATTATTTGTATGTTTTGGCATTCTTTGTATTCATTTTCCATTATTAATCTTTATAAAGAATTTAAAATATATGTGATGCGGAACTTAACAAGTTTTCTGCTATTGGATGGTGAATTGCAAGCACGAGAAGAAGAAGAAGAAGAAGAAGAATTACTTGAGGGGAAGGGGGTAGGATCTCCTTCCTTGTCCTTGAGAATCCTGAGATGGACTCGTGGTTGGCGTGGTGGAAGCGGGGGACCGGAAATGGAAACCTTTTTCTTCTTCTTCTTCTTCTTCTTCGCCTCCGCCGTGGGGAGAAGTTTGAAAAATGACGCGTGGGTGGCAGAACGCAAAAAAGTGGCTGCCCTTAGACAACCACAACAACAACGCAACAACAACAACGCAACAACAACAATGACAACAATGAGAAAGCAACAACGAGAAATGAAAAAATTCGGGAGAACTTTCCTTAATACCGTTAAAAAATTAACGCCAATTAAAAGGAATTACGAGAGAGCGAAACCATAACAGCAACAAAAACAACAACAACAACACGTATCAAGGGAACAACAACAACAAAGCCACCAACAGCAACAACTACAGAAACCAAAAAAACCACCAACAACAAAAAGCATCGGGCAGAAAAAAAACACCATTGAGGACAGCAACAACAACAGCTGGTTCCAACAACAGTGTGGCAACAATAGCAATAGCAACAACAACAACAACAACAACACGAATACCATGACATGGCTTTGCATTGATAACAAAAACAAAACTTTCTCTCGCATTACGACGCGCGCTCTCTCGTGTTCCAACGCTCTCTCTCGCTCTCGCTCCCTCTCAGGGACTCTGTCAAGGTATTTTTTCCGCTCTCATTTGTTGATACTTCGCCACCTCCATCCCCGCCACCGACCCCTTCGTCCAAAAACGCAAACTAAACGCTCTCTGAGCGACATCGAAGGCAACGAAACGATTTCTCTCTCCACCTCCTCACTCACTCTCTCTCTCTCATTATTTCCCCTTCCGTTTCCCTCGTTTACACATTTTCATTATCTCTGTTGTTTCTCTCTCACGAGAATATTTTTCTCTCACAAAATATTGGTCATATTTTAAAATCCTAAAATTCGTTTCCTCTCCCTAAAATTTCCTGCCTCTCCTGCATTTTTCGCTCTCCCAAATTTGCTTCTTGGGTTTGCAGTCTCCTCATTTATTTCTCGCTCTCTCACCGCAGAGAGCATGGGCGAATTAATAATCGCGCTCTCTCAATTTGTTGTTCTGACTTTTGTCATTTGTTGCTCCCACTCTCGCGCTCTCTCTCACTCCCTCTCTCTTTCTGTGTTTCTGCAACCCCCGCTCTCTTTTTCACACGGCTCCACTTCATCCGATTCGACTCAACACGACTCGTGTCGCTCGTCGCTCGTCGCTCGCTGCTGTCGGTCGGTCGATGGTCGTCGCCCGTCGGTCGTCGGCCGACGGCCGTCAGTCGCTGGCGGCTCCCGGCGTCGCGGGGACGCACAAAATGGTGGCTGCGCCGGGTCCGCGACGGTCGCCGTCCCGAGAGAAAAGACACGCGGCTCGACGAGCGCCGAACGCCGCACTCGGCCGGCCAAGCGACCGACCGATCGCCTGAGCGAGCGACGGACAGACGGAGAGAGAGAGAGAGAGAGCGCGCAGTTGAGGGCGCCAAAGAGGGAGGGCGAATGCTTGCGAGCATGCTTCTGGGGGACGGACGGACGGACGTTCGGTTGAGCCGAGTCGCGTCGCGTCGCGTCGAGTCTGGGATGATGATGAGCGAGAGCCGAGCAGGGGCGCAGAGACGGGAGGCGGCGTCGTCATGCTTGACTCAGGAGGGTGGAGAGGCCTGGGGAGGGAGCGGGGCGAGGGTCTGAGGGGTTGGGTGGAGTGGAAGTGGTAGTGGAAGGCGGTGGGAGGAGAAGGAGAGGGAGAAGAAGCGACGGCGAAAATCCACTTGCGAAACTCAACGCAACTTGTTTTCGGTTGCAGAGCAGACGAGGCTCGTGCTGTTGCTGTTGTTGTTACTGTTGTTGGGGTTACCGTTCTTGTTGTTGGAGAGATTTTTCGCCGTTCATTGTTGGTGTTCGCTGTTGTTGTTGCTGTTCGTATCGCTCGGTTGTATCTATGGCATGGAAGTATTTATTTTGTGTCGGTCGAGTCGAGACGAGACGAGACGAGAGCGTGATTCGCTCGCTCGCTCGCCTGTTGGTGGTCACGGCGGCCGATGACAACAAAAACATCGGCAGCAACAACAACCAACAAAACAACAACAACATGAAGAACACGGACAACAACAACGATGACGACGACGACGACGACGACGACGGCGACGTGACGCAGCCCGCGAGCGCCGCCGTCAACGGCCTGCCCTCCATCTGTCCGTCCGTCCACACTACTGCCCATCTGTCCGTCCGTCCATCTGTCCGTCCGTCCACATGTCTGTCTGCCCATCTCGGCCTCGTCCGTCCGTGCGTCCCGCCGTCTGCGGTTCGGTTCAGTGGCATTTTTATGAGCGAGCCGGAGAGTGCGAGCGAGAGCAAGAGCGGGGGGAGTGATCGACAAGAAAGAGAGCCGAGAGAGCCTGTGGACAGACAACAGGAGAAATCGAAAGAGTAAGAGATCGCTGGTGTTGGCAGGGGGTGGGGCGAGGAAGAAAACGAGGAAGAGATCGAGAAAACGCAAAAGGCAGAGACCGAGAAATCCGTAGGAAGGGAGGCAAAAACAAAGAGGGCGACAGTGAGAGAACCAGATGAAGAGATTGTGAGGAAAAACAAAGAGAGTGGTGAAAAAGACGGGGAGACGGAGCGGAAAAGACGAGGGGACGGAGGAAGGGGGGAAGAGGAAGAGTTGATGATTTCATAAATGAAACGAAGTGAAGTGAATTGACCCACAAGCTAATACAAAATAAACTACATCGCACTGATATCTAAACTCTACACACACACAGATACATTAATAGATACATCCATGAGATGGATCTATTTATATGCTTAGCGTTTTACAACAAATTATCGTTGGATGCGAGGGATCAAGCGGCCTGATGGCCTGGCAGGGAGGTGGGGGCGAAGACAAACTCGGAATGAGCGCAAATTGGGCACTAAAGCGTTAGGCGTATCTGGGAGATACGCCTGAGTGAAATTTGACAGATACGCTTTAATCACACGCCACTATCTTTGAAGACTATTCGTAGTTTTTCGTTTTTCTCTCGAACTTATTTTCGATTTCGCCCGTTTCGAGCAATTTTTCCCACAGAAAGTGCTGGTGTTCGCGTATTTTGAAGATACCTTCAGTTGTATCTTCTAGATACTTGTGTCTAACGAAACTGAAATGAAAATGCTCCATTGTGGCTTTTCGACCTAGGCTCGTGTTTCGCCCATCGTTGTAGCTTCCATTCCTCCCATGCTTCCTCCCATTTCTTCCTTTGAAGTTTCGTTCTTTTTTTCTCTCCTTCGATAGCTCTTTTTTACATCGCTTTTGGTAGCCTATTTCTTTCTTTATTTCATTATCTCCTTTACTATCTCCTTTTGTCTCTTTTGCTAGCCTTTTCCTACCCCTCTTTCTCTCCTTTACTAGCTCTTTTCTGTCTTTCTTTCTTCTCCCGAACCCAACTTCGGCCAAAAACTTCGACCTCTTCCTTCGGTCTGCCTTGCCATCCTCCTGCTTCGCCGCACCTCAGTCCGTCTGTCTGTCCTGTCGTCTGTCTATCGCTTCGTCTGACCATCGCTTCGTCTGTCCATCCGTCGGTGGGTCCGCCTGCCTTTCCGTACCGTCCGCTCGTCTGTTCTGTTCACTCGCCGATTCCTCCGTCCGTCCGTTCGCTCGCCGTCTGTCGACGAGTCACGTACGCCGTGAGCCACGCTTTGCCGACCGGCAGCGTCGGCCGTAGCAGCACCAGCTCTACACGAAGCCGCTCGTTCGTTCGCCGTTCGTCCAGGGTTCGTTCGTTCGCCGGCTTGTTCGTGCCCTCTCCATCCCTTCGCTACCCTCGCGACCCCTCGGCTCTTGGTCTACGACCACGACGATGGCGTTGTCGTTGTCGATGTCGACGACGTAGACGATGACGACAACAACGACGACGACGACGTTGTCGAATCGCTGTTTCGTTTGGTGAAGAGCAAACAATGGATCCATGAATGATGATAGCCAGCAAGGGACCGGAGTCCGTCCGTCCTCCTGTTTGTCCGTCCTCCTGTTTGTCCGTCCTCCTGTTTGTCTGTCCTCCTGTTTGTCTGTCCTTCTGTTTGTCCGTCCTTCTGTTTGTCTGTCGTTTCGTTCGATCTTTCGTCCGTCCTTCCATCTGTTCCTTAGTCTATTAGTTCTTTAGTCCGTCCTTCCGTTGGTCTTTTGGTCCGTCCATCCTACAATGGTCTGTCCGTTCATCCTACAGTGGTCTGTCCGTCCATCCCACAGTCTGTCCGTCGCCCCTCCTCCCGCCTCCCTGCGCTCCAACTGGTGGCCGCATCGTAAATCCGCGTCCATAAATGATGAAGTGCCGCTTGGAATGCGTTCGCCGCGGGCGCCGGCCAACGATGACGGCAGCAACAGCGACAAAAACAACAACAACAACAACAACACCGACAAAACCAACCCATGGCGACAACAACAACAAAAACAACGATGACGACAGCGCCACCGTGCGGCGAGCGTCAACGAATTCCGCCTCCGCCTCCGCCTGCGCCTCCCACAACCACCAGGGAGCGGAGGTTTCACAATTTAATTTCTCTCCAAATTGGGGGAAGCCGACGGCTCCAGGACGTGGGAAAAAAACACACCGAGCGAGGGGGAGAGAGCGAGAGAGAGTGCGCGAATGCGGCAGAGCGAGGGAGTGAGAGATTAAGCGAAGTATTGAAAGCAAGCGAGAGCGATAATATGGCAGATTGAGAGCAAATGAAAGAGAGAGATACGGTGGCAGATAAAGCGCAAGCGAAAGAGAGAGCGAGAGAGAGAGAGAGATGCAGAGATAGACTGAGAGAAGATGAGCGCTCGAGATTGAACAACAGGACTGTGCGAGTGAGGGCGAGAGGAAGGAGCAGGAAATTGGAAAGGAATCGAGGACAGATGATCACCAAAATCGTAATCATCATCATCAGCAGGAGTCCAAAAGCCGGTGGGGAAAAAAAGTCGATCGCATGGCCCATGGGGGGATCGAACCCACGACCTTCGCGTTATTAGCACGACGCTCTAACCAACTGAGCTAATGGGCCACATGCCGTCTTCCTCTCCAAGTGCCCATTAATTCGCCGTGGAGATGAAATTCAGAAAGTTGTTCTTTAATTAGTTGTGGAGAGATTCTAAAAATTTGTTCTGAATGAAACAAATTGAAAAAAATATCTTTCAAATATTGTGTGTTAAACATGTAAAGATTATTTATTTTCGAATACTTAAAGAAATTCTGTGAGAATGTGAAAATTCAAGACCTTTCATTGATGTTTTACGTTGGACAAACAGATGAGGAAGTTGTGTAAAATGTGATTATTATGATATAACATTGATTGCGATCGATTAAGCCCATGAACTCATGAACTAAGTGACTTGTAGAAAATTTAGAAAAGCATACAAAAAAAAGAAACCGCCCCCGGGTGGGCTCGAACCACCAACCTTTCGGTTAACAGCCGAACGCGCTAGCCAATTGCGCCACGGAGGCGATGGTTTTATGGGCTCCCGACGTCCCTTTCGAGAAGACGCCCGATCGTCCCAAGAGACGAGTGAGAAAGAGAGAGACTGTGGCTTGCTTCCCTCTTTAATAGTTTGTCCTCCCTGTCACTCTTCCTTCGCCTTCCGTCTCTCAATATACATAAATTTGTCTCGAAATATCTCCAAATATTCCAATCGTACCGCAAACAGATGTCTCGCCCAGCCGACCGTGTGTGTGCGACAGAGAGGTAGAGAAGGGACCGATTGAATGGCGGTTGGGAGAGAACTACTTTATTATACCGTAAGTGGACGAGCTGTGTCAAAGGGTTTTATTGTCTAATCGAAGCATTTACGAGATCCCAGCAAATGGAATTAGACAATAAAAATACAAAGGCGTCGAGGAGGAGGACAAAGGAAAGGAATCAATGATGGAAAGAGGAGAAAGGGCAATCGTGGTGAAGGGAACTAGGAAAGGATAGATAAATTACTAGGAGTAGGAGAATCAATGGACGAAGGCGAAGAGGAAAATACGAGCTATGGAGAAGCAACAGTAGAACGAGCTGTAGATCGATTACTGGTGGTGATGGGGGAGGAAGAGGCGACCAGGGAGAGGAAGGGAGCGAGAAAAAGAGACACACAGATAGAGAGGGATCGGGATCAAAGGAGTGAGTGAGATGCCGCTAGGGCGAGAGGGTGAAACTCGAAAGAGGGTCACATTTGAGTAATTTAATGAGCGGAACGTGACCCATTCTCAACACGGTTTGGTTTGGCTTGCTACGCTTTCGTCCCACCCCCACCCTCTCTCGCGCTCTCCCTATTTTGCTCCCTGTGTTTTTGTTGTTGTCCTTCTGGCTCTGTCCTCGCCGAAGGCACAGGAACGAAGCGAAAGGTTTCTTGGAAAATGTCACATAATAAATGATTTCGATTTTTTCTCACCGTTCCTTCGCCTTTTCTTCAAACTCCGTTTCTTCCCTCTGCCTCCTCCCTTTTCACCGCTCACCAACTCTCGTTCACCCTTTTTCTTCCCCCTCTCTTTCACGTAATTCCTTCATTTCCTTTCCCACTTCTCTGTTCGTTTTTTTCGCCTGTGCTCGATTTTGCTGTCTCCACAATTTCGCATTTGTTGCTGGAGTTTTTGTCGCCTTTCCTCTGGTTGCTGTTAGCATTGTGGTAGTAGTTGTTGTTGGTGGTGTGCCTGTTGTTGCTGTTGTTGTTGGTATTCTTGCTGTTGTCGCTGTACATTTAATTTCAATAAATTCATGAAAAGCCTGCATTTTTGCTGCCGCAGCCTTACATTTCCTGACCTTTTTCCATAGTCATTTATTTTCTGCCCTTGCTCACCCCATCACTCTCTCTCTCTCTCTCTATTCCCTCGCATTTCCTACCTCTCCAGTCCTCCCTTTCTCCATCCCTGCGGCCCTCCTTCCTCCCTTCTCGCAGCGCGTTTTTCTCCCCTTCTGCTTGTGCAATAAAATTGTTTTTTCGTTTTTTTTTTAATTTTATCACCATTTGCTCGCTTGCTCGCACTCTTTTTCACTCACGCTGCCTATGTGGGACCCGGTTACCGCCCTCGCCCCACTCGGTGCCCTCGGAGCAGTTCTGAGGTTGATTAATTTTACAAACGCCGAGAATTTTATGTTTTCATAACAAATACATTCGCTCTCGCTTTAAGTGATGAACTCCGGTGACATGTTTTCCATCGGTCTCTCCGTCCGTCCGCCCGCTCGTCCGTCTATCGGTCTTTATGTCTCTACACCG
Source organism: Coelopa pilipes (assembly GCA_947389925.1). Classification (NCBI taxonomy): domain Eukaryota; kingdom Metazoa; phylum Arthropoda; class Insecta; order Diptera; family Coelopidae; genus Coelopa; species Coelopa pilipes. Next base: position 3,913,791 of record OX376700.1, read on the forward strand.
GCCCGTCCCCTCCTTCCTTCGACCCTCCAACCCTCCGTCGACCGTCTCGTGTCGAGGTCTGGGCCTGCGTTTGTGGAAAGAACAGCGAAAAAAAGGTTTCCCAATGCGGTTCGGTATTTTTATCGATGGGAAGGAGGCAGAGGAACGACGAGAGGGAAGGGGAAAGACCAGAGCGAGGAGAGCGTAGAGGAGCGAGAGCAGAAGAGGCGACCAAAGTCGAGGTGGAGTGAAAGAGTGGAGTGGAGTGGAGTGCGAGTAAGGTGAAAAAACAAATGTGGCCGCGACAGCAGTTTCAGGTTTGGGTGTTTTTCGTCTCATGACGAAGGTTCGGTTGTCTCAGCTATTGTTGTTTTCTCAGTTGTTGTCGTTCCTGTCGTTCATCGCACTCGTTTTTTTTCTCCCCGTAAAAGCCTCTTCTTCCAAAACAATAAATTCCCATATCGATATAGAAATTATTTTTCTGAAAAGCTGAGCAAAGCCAAACAACTTTGGGGCCTCCCGCTAATCAAGAGTTTCGCAGGATACTCGCTGGTAGATGAAAACCATTCCAAGATGTACGAAGGAAACTCGCAGTGCAAAGGTCGTTTTCCCGGAATCGAGGTGGAAGATTCATGGGAGAATTAAAGCAGGGCCTAGATATTCACGGAATATATATGCGATCCTTTAATTGTCCTTCGACTCGCAATAAATATTCGAGTTCGCCGCCCAGAACCAGGTTGTGAACGAGGTTGCGAATCCCATACGAATTTGGTTGCCAGAGAAGCCAGAATGAGAATAATAAAACAATGGATTGAGAGCGGGAGCAAAAGAGTGAAGCGATTCGAAGCGAGAGGGAATGAGATGAACAGCAAAAGGGCAGTCACCAGAGTGAGAAAGAGAGAGCGATGGAGAGGGAGAGAGAGGGGGAGGGAGAGGGGAGATGGCAGCATGTCGTTCGTTGTGACTGCAATTTAGATCTTCATCTAAACTGTTGTCGCTGTTGCAACAGCGCAGTTGTTGCATTTAAAATGCTCTTTCTTGTTGTTGTTTTGGATTTTCATCAGCGTCTTTGTTGTTTCAGTGACTACAGTTGTTGTTGTTGTTGTTCTTGCTGTTGCAACCATACACCTATTCATCAGCCATTACATATTTACTAGATAACTGAGGTTGGAAATTCGACACACGGCTCTGAGTCAGCTCTGAACAAAAGCTGCAGCAACAACAACAACAAATGGCAAACAACAAAAATAACAGAAACTACAAGAACTGCCTCTAACTACCACAACGGTACGAATAAAAACCAATATGGCAACAACGTAGAAAACAATGAAAAAGCAAGCAAAATTTCATTGTGAACGCTTCCAACAACATCTGGATCTCGATGGCTCCGGCAATAAATCATGATTTAATATTTTCACTTTGCAACCTGATTTTGATGATGACATCGACCAGAGTGCATCAAGGTTGTCTCTCAAGGATTTCCAACAAAATTCCCCCCCCACACACACACACACTGGCACAGATTAGCCAGAAAAATCCGAGAAGCTGAAATATTCGCTGCAGTTTTTGCGTGGTCTCGTTCGGTCAGTTCGCGAGTTGTGTGTTGGTTGGTCATTTTGTATTTGTTGTTGTTGCAAACTAAAAGCTTCTTCGTCGCGATGAAGAGACGAGAAATCATCGTGATCATTAATCAGTAAACACTTCAAATGCGCCGAACGGAGGGAGGGCGAGAAACGGACAAAGGAACCAAGGGAGAGCCAGACAAAGAGACATAAAGAGAGAGACAGACAGAGGGACAGACATGCGGGCAGTCGTCAGGGTACGACAGACAAACAAGGGATAGACGGTGCGATATCTGGCGGGCCGGCGACGGCGACGGCGACCGTGAATGTTTATTGGTCTCATTTCTTGATTGACTTTCGGCTTGATCTTCTGAAGAATCAACGAGCAGGCGGACCCTGGGCAGGGAGTGGTCGAGAGGGAGGAAGGCGAGAAGGAGGAGAGAGAGCATCAGAAGGAAAGAGAAGTTACCAGAGAGGGACGGGCGGACGGACGGACGATTGAGAAAGAACCGTAAATTCATACGTAATGATGAAGTTTAAGGTTACAAAACGGTCGCCGCCGCAGACGGTGCCACCGGCGTTGAGGTTGTTGTTATTGTTTTACCTGGTCTTCTTCTCATTGCTTCTGTGGTTGTTATTGCGACCGTTGGTGGACTGATTGGCAGCACGTCGTATCGACAACTACCTGAGTACCGGGAATCACAGAGCGATCCACGAAGCGGGGAGACGTAGCATGGTATGGCATGGCGACGGGTATTGGCGATCGTAGGAAATAAGATGAAGTAGTAGAAGAAGGAAATATTGTTGAAGAAGCAGGCAGTATGGGAGGAAATTGCGTGGAGGGAAGAAATATTGGAGTAAGAGGAATGGAAGGAAGTATTGAATTGGGAAGTATTCTAACAATAAGAACGTGAATAAAAGTATTTGCTGAAAAGTATTTGAAGCAAAAATATTGGAAATACAGGTGGCGAAACGCCAAGTAGTGGAGTGGAAATTAGACGGAAAATCAGAACGAAAGTCACATGAGGAGAGTCGGAAACCTAGAGAGAAAGAACGAAAGGTTCCTTGAGTAAGGAAGATAAATACCAAAGGATACGCTATTGGTCACTACTCAGTTTCATAGGTCAAAAGGCTGACGATCGATGGGGGAGACGAACGAACAAGTGATCAATGGGAGGCCATGAATGGACGACCGATGAGAAGGAAGATGTGAAGAAGATCCATCGTCTGATGGACCCGACCCGACCCATCGTTCGACCGATCGTTTAACGATCATCGCGGAGATCATCGGCGTCCGGCGAGGAGGTCGTGACATCGAGAGATTCAGATTGAATTTGATTAATTAACACCATCACGTTATCGACCAATTTGTTGAGATCTGTGAAAATGTTTGTTGTTATTAGAGTTCAGATTCTTGTTGCTGTTGGTTGTTGTTTTTGTTGCTGTTGTTGTTGTTGTTTAACCCAAATCCCCCATGACATGAACCGAACCAATGGACCATTCATGCGTGAAAGAAGAGGCCGTCGAAAGGTGGAGGTGACGATGGAGCCGGTGGACGAAGATGGTAACAGCAAGAAATTGAAGAGAGAAAAAACGAAAGAAAAAACAAAATGATAATAAACAAAAAATGTTCCAGACAAAGCCTTGGGTTCCACGAAAAATCCGAGCTGAAGATAATGTTCATCGCTTGCGATGGACAGATAATGAGTTATCTCTCTCCCTCTCTTTTGCTCCTTCCTACACCCCGCCTTCGCGATTGCGGGGGTCTGAGGGGAAACGCTTAACGATGCAGTCATCGGAGAATTAACAGTTAGATCGCAGGTTAACAGACTTGTCCGACGTGTACAAGGCTAAGGGTAGCGACCGCCAGCCGCCTGTCCGTCCGTCCATGCGACTCCGAAAGCGAGAACCTGAGCGGAAAGAGACAGACGACAGACGGACCTACGGCCGGCCAGTCTCGGGTACCAAGAACAATAGTGCTAGTAGTAGCAGACAACAACAGCAACATCATCATCGCCGTCGTTATCGTCATCATCATCGGCACTGTGGCCACTGGAACACACGCATTCCTTCTGGACGGACCCCCAGCTTCCCAGGCCGGTCGGCGCTGAAAGCGGCGGCGGTGAGGGCGGGGAGAAGGAAAGACACACAAGGATTGAATGACTGAGCGAATGGGGCGGGGGATCAACGGAGGACGACGGTAGGGGTGGGGGGTGCAGGGAGGTAGATGTGGAGGCAGAGACAGGGACAGTAGTTAATCTGCGCCGGCACCTCGTCTCATCGGTCGGATCCGTCGGTCGTTCGGACGCTAATGCGAAGTGGCGGCGACGTCGATTGGAGGCTTTTTCGCACGACTGACTCGGGACGGAAGTCGTGGAGGAGAGCGGTCGGATGTATGGGTGGATGGAGGTAAGGAAGGATGGAAGCTGCGGTTACGGCAAAGTAGGGAGGGCGAGGAGCCTAAGAACGATTGTTGATAAATCGAAGGAGTTAGGAATTGGAGAGGAGAGGGAAGCAGAAGTCGGTAGAAGAAAAATAGAAGAAATAGTAGACGAAACTATAGAGAAAGAAATATAGATGTGAGGATAAAGGGATATGGGGGGAAACTAGCAATAATTTCATTAAAAAGACCGATCAAAAGGAGCGACCCAAAGCAGTCCTATGTCCATCGCGGAGGGCATGAAAAGAGCGACAGCGAGATAAAAGTAGTTCGGGGAAGAGAACATTTGAGGACTTTTCTGTTGGTCTTAAAAACATAATTTATTCACATAAAATGGAATTGAAACACCTGTGAACAACTAGAGAAAGAGAGGAAGGTGAAAGGTAGCGGGAAAAATTAACTTTATTTCCAACAAACAAATATTAAACGAATGGCAAAAATAACAAGAGCAACAAAAACAACATAAACCGACACCACGAACAACATGCTAAATTGCCATAAAACTGAAGGATGGAAGGTCGACGAAGGCCTGAGGACGACGCAGCCCGGTACAGAAGGGGGTGGTGGGAGTGGCGAAGGTAGAGGTAGCGAAGGGAACGCATTTAATTTCCCAACCCCGAAGGACGAGGCATTAAAATATGCCGTGTTCCGACCCCCTTTCGCCACCACTCAAGGGTTGCCGTCGCCTCATTAAGTGCAGCGAACGAACGAACGGAGCCGGTCGTGGGATGGCGACAGGGAAGGGAAGGTGGAGAGGGCCGGAGTGAATCGCACAGACCTCGGAGACTTCATAAAGGATTTCGGTAGCGAGACGCATTCGCCACGGCCAGCATATGGAGGGAGGCAAACAAAGGAGTAAACGAGAGAGGAAGTCCTTTAACTACCGGCGTAGCAATTATTTCATGCCTTCGTCCCTTGTTATTGCTGCTGTTGTTGTTGTTGCAATCGACTGGCGAACGAAAGAGTGAGTGAGTGAAAGGGAACGTTCCAGAGGTACACTGAGTGAGTGAGATGAAAAGGTAAGCCAGAAAAAAGCCTGCTTTATGTGGGTTGCGTGCCGAGAGCGAAAGGATTTAAAGAGAGTTTAACTACAAGTAGCTCTTGTCCTAATACAAAAGGATATTCGAGAGAAGTAGCAAAAAAAGGACGACGGAGAAAAAACCACGCCCTCTGCGGGGGCCCTGCGAAAGGAAGTCAAAGGAAGGGCGGAGGTGGCGGTATCGAGGTGACCCCTGGAGGGCGATGTCAAGTTCGGTGGGTGGTTTTGACGGAACCTTTCGAGAAGTAGCTTTTTTTCGTGATAAACTCGGCGAGGAAATCTTCAATTAAGACTTCTTTTTAGGAAACCTTCTTTGAATAAATCATCTTTAAGGAAACTGTCTTCAGTTAAATCTTTTTAATGAAACTTTTCTCTATGAAATTTCCATCAACGAAGACTCTTCAATGAAAGCTCTGTCTGCTAACCAGATCGGTTCAACGTTCAAGCTCGAGCTCGTGCTAAACCTACGCGATGGCGAACTCAATTCACAGTAGTCTGTTCGTGGTTGGGTTTTTGTTAGTCTGGTTAGGGAATCCTTCGAAATCCCCATCAAGTTGCGGAGCCCTCGGCCTCAGTTCTCGGTACCGTGGGCACCTCGTGAACCCCGGGGATCAACTCGAACCCCTGGCCCACGGCCCTCGGGAGCATTTCAGGCCGATGAAAATTCAATGCGATATCGTCATCGTAGGCTGGGGAGAAAAAAGCAAAAACGTTGCCTGAGTTTTTCCACATATCACTGTCTCGGTGTCTTTCTCTCACTCATTCATACTTTCTCTCTCTCTCTCTCTCTCTGTCTATTATTATTTCTCTCTCGCTCATACATGCCATATCTATCTCTCGCCGCTTGTCATCCCGCGAGGCTCCGGAGCAACGATTGAGGCAACAAAAACCGACATCCGCAGAGAAAGAGTTGGAAAGAGAGGGGAAGAAGGGGTCAGGGGTATGGGGAGGGAGGGTCGAGGGATATTTCAGCGATCTGGCAACCGCACACAAACACACACACACACACACATTGACACGGACACTCTTTCACTCACTCGCACGAGGCAACCAAGCGAATTGGGTTCGCGAGCTGGCGTCGACGTTTTGGTCGCTTTTATTGTTGTTTCTCCTGATGCCATTGTTGTTGTTCTTGTAGTTGTTGTTGTTGGTGTTGTTGTTGCCATTGTTGTTATTGCTACTGGTGTTGTTGTTGCCGCTGTTTTTGTTGCTGCCTCTGTCTCTGAAGTGAGATGCTCCGGTTTCGATGCAGCATCGCGTTTGTCGGCTTCCCTGGCGCACGGTATGGCGGCAACTCCTGCAACAATCCCCTTCTTCGGGTCCTCCTCCTCCACTCCTCGTTCGATAGCAACCTCTCTTTCACTCTCTCTCCCTCTCTCTCTCTCTCCTTCTCATCCGCCTGACGAGGACTTTGAATGCACAATGCGGAGTTTACAGCGAAAATGATGAATGGCGGGCAACAAAAACAACAAAAGCAACAAGGACAACAACAACGACCGACATCAGCAACATCGTCAGTGGCAGTGGCAGCGGCACCATCATCAACAGTAACAACAACAACAAAAACAAGAAAGACGAAGGCAACAACAAAAGCTGGCAACCGGGACAAAAAAGTATTGCAATTAGAATATCAAAGCAGGAGCTCATGTAATTAAAAAAAGTGCAACAACAAAAAATTACAAAAACAACGTGAATTACAACAACAACAATAACAACGACAACAACAACAACAACAACAACAACAACAAATGATACAACAACAACGCCAACCAAAACGCAACTCTAACAATAGGAAAAAGTTCCTTATGAAAAGGTCCAGGCAACAGCCACAAAAACAACAACAGACGCAACAACAACACGAGGAATATGGCAACCCCCTCACCGCCAGAGCTGCCATATTTCATGCATGCACTGCAGTGATGCCACCTCGTGTCTGTGTCGTGATTAGGATTGGGGTGGGTGGCGGCCATTGAGGAGTTGAAGGGGTCGGGTTGAGTCTCGAAAGTGGGTCTCGACAGACCATTTTATTGTTGTTGTAAATATTTTTGTATTTTGTTGTAGATCGCTATTGTTGTTGTTGTTCTGGATATTGCTGTTGTTGCTTTTGTTGCCTTCGCTGTCATTGCTCTCGCTCTCCATCTGTCCATTGTTCCCACATTGTAGTCGTCGTCATACTGCATTGTCAACCAGCGAGAAAGAGGGAGACAGAGAGAGGGAAACGGGAGTATGCGAGTGAGAACGAAATAGAGGGGGGGTGGGAGGAAAGGAGGGAAACTTCCGACACAAGTTCCCATTGTCTGTTGTTGTTTTTTACGCTGGAGAACTTCAGGATGGACCTCAATTTGGTCCAGATCTCGAAGGACCTCAAAATGTACTCGATAGTTAGGCCAGAGAGGAGAGACAGAGAGAGAAAAATGATGCTGGTGATGTAAATATCAGAGATAAAAGAATTGAAGATGAAACTCAAAAGGAATTTAAGGAACAAATTAAGAGAAGATGACAATGACAATCGAGTATTGAATCCAGAACATGCGAATCGGGAGTCTGAAAATTAAACGCATGCTGAATGAAGTCAATAGAATTGAGAGCAAGAACTGAAGGTTTCGATAAACTTCTGCATAATACCACGGAATTTCAGTTAATTCTCGGGATCTTCCTCTGAAAGAGGGCTATGTTTTTTCAAAAGATTTCAGCATATTTCAGAATATTTTTGACCCCTTTCTCTGCCCTCTACGCCCTCGTTTCTCCCGAGAAATCTCTGGTATCCGAGCGAATTCTCAAACTGCAGGCCAAAGTCCATTGAGTTGGATAACTTTGGATAAACATTGACATAACCGAGGAAAGATTTTCGCATGCTGTTGCTGTTGTTGTTGTTGTTGTTGTTACGGAACTTCTTGCTATAATACTGCTTCTTATGGTTGTTGGTTTATCGGGTAGTTGGGTTGCTGGAAGTGCTTATTGTTGTTGTTGGACTAGAATGGCTTCGGCTTCTTATTGTCCATCTTCTAGTTGTTATATAACTGCATCTTGTTGTTGCTATATTACTGCATCGTATTGTTTTTGTTGCTATTGTTGTTTGTAACGCCCACATGGCCGTTATTCAGAGCCGCCGTCGTCGTCCATCGAGCATTTCTCGGCCACGATGCGACAAACTTTCGCAAACTTCCCGACGCGTAGGCAGCCCCGGTCGACTCGGATGCACTGCCAAATGATACTCCCAGGACTGGGCTGACTGCGGAACTGCTCAACTAACACACATGAAGAGCACGTACACACAAACACACTGACTGGCAGACAAACGCACATGCAGATAGACAGACAAACTAGTAGACTAGCCGACAAACACAAACCAGCGACCTCGGACAAATGGCCGACCTCGTCGCATACTTCGGCCGCAGTCGACACGAACCAAACGCCCGAACCCGACCCGCCCCATCCGACAGACAGACGGACGGACAGACGGACGACTCCCTCACTCCCTACCTTCCCCTGGCTCGTTCTTCCTCTTGTGGTTCCGTAGCTCGCCTCACATCGTTTCCTTCCCCCATTGTCCTCATTTGGTCGTTCTCTTTTGCCTCTCGCAGTCCTCCACGTCTCTCTTTCCTCTCCCTCTCGCCCTTTCGCCTGGTCGATCTCTCTTTCCATCTTTCCTCTTCCCACCCGTCGGCCTCTTTCGGCCTCGGCTGTCGCTCGGTCATTCATAAATCATTTCGCAATATGGCAATCTCCTCCTCGATGCTCGACTCCTATACAAGCCAGAGCCCAGCCTAGGCTCTGTATTTCTCCGTCTCTCTCTCTCTCTCTGTGTCTTTTACTCTGCCTTATGTCCTTCTCTCTATCTCTGTTTCTCTTTTGTGTATTTCCACATCTCCCTCCATTTTATTGTCCTTCCCACACTCAGTGTCTCGATGTCCCAAAGGGTTGTTTTATTCCCTGTCCATCGGCGACTTCTCGCTGCCAACTGCCCACTGTCAACTGCCGATTTCTGCCCACTGTTCACCGCCCACTGTCGCCGGCTCTTGTATTTAGTATGTTAAATGAAGCTTCATTGGAAATTGTTTAATGACAAACTGTGGCAACGCTGCCGTACAGAGTTCGTAGCAGTAACTTATGAACTCGTTGCGCATCCATAGACAGCTCTCTATCTCCCTCTCTCTCCTTCTCTCTTTCTCTCGCACTATTACTCTTTCCCCCCTCGGCCTTCCTTTCTCAACTCGGCCATCATGAGGCTAATTTATTTTTCGCAATCGCATATCCTAGTGCTGGTGTTGTGTTGTATTTGTGTATCGTGTCTGTGAGTGGGCGTCTCTTGTTCGTATTGGCTTGTCTGAGTATTGGTTCGAGCATTTATATGAGTATATGTGAGAAGGTCTGTTTGTCTCTTTCGTATGTATTTGTAAATGTGTTCCTTTGTCGTCTATTTGTGTAATTTGAGCTTTGATTTAAATTAGTTTACTCCTCATTGCAGATGTCGTGAGGTTTTCTCAATTGCATTTCCATAAGTTCTCTATTGATGAGAGGCAGACAGACGGATTGATAGGGTGAACATTGACAGATAACGGAGATGTGTATGGTAGAGAAAATCAGACCAAAAGAAAATTGACGCCGAAGAAATAAAATAAAGAAATAGAAAATTTTTTAATATTAAATTATAGGTCATACCCAAACACAATGGATAAGTAACTTAACATGATAGAAAAGAATTTGGGACGAACCTTTCACTTTTATCTCTCCCTCTCTCTCTTTCTTCCACTTTTCTCTGTAATTAATGGGAAAAATTCTGGTCGCTGGTCACAACCAAAAGAAACAAGACAATATATTAAAATATTTCAACACCATGTCATCCTCTACTTCTTCGTTTTGGAGCCTCGTAAATTCCGACCTTTTCAATTTTGCCCCTCATTCCATCGTTCTTCCAATTTTGTCCACTCTCCCTCTCTCTCGCTCTCTGTTTGTCTCTATGTCTTGTTGTTTCTGCTTCCCCCTGTTTCTGTTTTTGTCTCGCTTTGCCTATTCGTCTTTCTACTGCTCTCTGTTGCTGTCCCTTTCTGGTAATTTATCTTACTCTGTTGGCCATAAATGTTTCACAACTTCAAAAGATTGAATCTCATTATGAAGGCGCTGCACGTCGCGAATTTCGGTTAAGGGAATACAAGGCATAAATCTATCTACCGAGCCGCACTGAGCGAGAGAGAGAGAGAGAGAGAGAGAGAGAGGGAGAGGGAGAGAAGACAAGGTGGAGGGAGTATTGGAGATGGCGGCGAAACAGGCGGACGTCAACGGGAGGAGAAGACGACGAGGAGGCATGAGTCGTTGAAGGGGGCAAATGATGGTCATTGGGGGCGCTGGAGGTTGAGAAAGAGGGAAAGGAAGGAGATTTAGGCGAAGAGAGAGAACCAGATGGAGGCTAGAGGATGGGGAACGTAGGAAAAAGAGGGAAGGAGAGGAGAGGGAAATAAACAAGGAGAAAGAGACGCGAAAATAAATATAAAATTTCGGAGAAGTCGGGGACTTGGTAAACAACAGGGAGGTCATAAAAGTATGACCATTATCAGGATATCGTGGGTCTGGGGATCAGGGTTTATTTACAATTAGTGGGTCGTTTTCTGAACCCCCCACCAGCGGCACCCCAAACCTCTACACTCCGCTCCATCTCCCGCTCCCCGCCTCCTTTTGTCTCACTCCCCTTCTCTAGAGATTCGATACCGCGACGCTTGTATTATTTATGACCCAAGTTAAATAATTCATTTTCGATAGTCTAACGACGGGTCAAAGAGGGGAGGTCGAGTGGCGAAGGAAATTTGGGGCAAGAGGGGAGAGAGGATAGAGAAGCAGATGCGAAGGGGATTTAAGAAAATATTCAAATCGAAATAAAAGTTGTTGCGAATGGAGATGAGCGAGTATTGAGAAGATTATGGCGGCTACGACGATGATGATGATGATAACTACGATGATGACTGTCATGATGACGGCGGCTACGATGTGGATGAGGTTGGCTACGATAATGGTGATGACGGCAACGATGAGTACGAACTTGATGGTTGGCGACTATGGTGACTATGAGATTCATGATGAAGATCCCGAAGCTGGTGATGATGCAGTCGTGGCTGATGAGGATGTCGTTAGAGCAAGACCAGGCGAGGAGTCGCTGCCGAGTTGCTGCACGAGTGCTCTTCGCTTCCATAAAAATGCAAATTCCGCTACCAATGGCTGGCGACAAGTGACAAGTAGCCAAACGGCAGGCCCTGGCTCGAAACCGCTCCAGACTTCACTTCAACCAGTCGACAACTTTTTCTAAAAACCAAAACAAACTCCCAAAGAAAGAGAAGGGGAACCATGAGAAAAAAGAAATACTAAAAAGAATAAATAAAATCCAGGACGTGACATAATTTCTGTATGTTTGTCGGTCCAGCGACTGTCCACTGTCGTTGACGAGAGCTCGTCCATCTCGGTGACGTCCATGGCAAGGGTCGGCTCTCAATAAGTATTTAATTATGGAGTTTTCTCGCCCTCTCGTTCCGTTCTTTACAATCGTGCCAATGGAAGGGAAGTAGATGCAAGGGTAGAGTATTATGAGAAGGAAGATGAATCGACGGGTAGATAGAGGGGTCCACGAGGGGTTACGGGATCACGATGTGGTGGAGGCGCGAGGGAGGCCAAGTTCGGCATGGCTGGAAGTTTGTCACTTTGCCAATCAAATTAAATGAAGCGTCCGATGGAAAAGTTTCTCGTTGCCTCCATGAACTTCGATTAAACGAGTCCGTTAAGGAAAACTGGCCGTATGAATGCGCGCAACTCCGTCCGTCTCGCTCGCCACAAGTATCTCTCTCTCTCTCTCTCTCTTACATTCTCTTACATTACCTCACTACGTTCCTTCTTCCTTTTCCTCCTACTGTTTCCCTTCGAAATTTTTCACGACTGTTTGTTTTTCTCTTCTGTCTCTCTACTCTTTTATATCTTTTTTTATTTCTCTTTTTATTTAACTTTCTTCTTTTTCTCCTTTCCGTATTTACTCTTGATTTTCTATTTTTTTCCTCTCTCTTTCCGCAGTTTCCGTTAGTTTTCTCTGTCTCTGATCAGTGTCTAGGAATTAAAAATATTTCAATGGCAAAACTTTTTCCCCAAGAGTTTTTCATCGTTTCCTCTTTGCTTTTCATTTAGTTGTTTTCTCCACTGCTTGATATCTATCTTCCTCTCTCCTCCCCCTTGCCACGCTGGCTTTCCCTCTCATTCTCACTCCCGCTCACGGTAGTCTTTTTTCTCTCTCTGCGCTAAATCGCTGGGAATTGAGCGCCGGAAGCGATCGTTAGCTGAATGAATAAGAGGCGACGGCGGAAGAGGATGGTAAGAGGGGGAGGACGGAAGGCCTTGGGGGGAAATCAATGGAGAGAATGAGAGCGAAGAGAATTCCTGCGATTCGATGGCTGATGTTTAATTTTGTGTCGAGCTCCTGTTGGAATTTTAATGAAACTACTCTGGGCTTAGGTGGAGGTAAAGAGACACTGAAGGAGGATGGGGAGGGAGTGAACTTGAGGAGTGTGGGAGAGAAAATGTAATTATCAACTGTGATAGTCAAAAAGAATGATCAATTTAAAGTGATTCTCTCAGGTACCAAATGAAAATCTGATGTAGCCCTCGAATAAGGACAGTTTCTGGGGTGGTGAAGGGAAAAGGTTCTTCTCGAATAAGGTATTTATTTTGGGTTACCATCACCGTCCGAGCTTGTACCCAGATCTTCATAATCTCTGGGCTTTCGCTGAGAAATTGATGGAGAGACAATTCAATAAATCTCGGCGGCAAAAGCAAACCCGATTTATTGCCTACCCACCGAAATCTCTCACCCTCCAGCAAACTCCCCATGCTCCCTGCCTACCACTCTCTCTTCATGGACTGGTCTGGCATCCGCCCTCTCGCTTTCTCTCTCTCCCCCTGGAATTATCTATCGATTGTCTCACAATTTGTCCCTCGGCTACTTCGACTCCCATATGGGCATCGCCAGAGGCCGCAGCACGTTGCCAACTGCGACCGAAATTCATGCTTAATTTTGTCATTACGCATCACGTGCCGAAGTTGCGTGTCCTGTGCCGAGGGAGAAAGATGGAGAGAGGGAGGGAGGGAGGCAGGCCGTAGCACCCTTCATGGAGTGCAGACAGAGACGGATGCGAGACATTCGCATACACGCTCGTGCACGACGCGCAAATGCAGTTGGCAAATCGTTGCACGTGAGCAACGAAAATAAAACTGCAAACAGAGGAGAGAGGGAGAAAAACGAGTGGTGAGTTGAAGGGGCGGAAGATGTGGAAGAAAGTGGAAGAATACTAAAATAGGAGTGGAAAATGCGTGATTGAAGGAAAAAAGAGAAAAACGTTATGGCAAGAAGAGCAAATAAAAAAAGAAAAAGGCAAGACAAATAAATGAAAGGAAAGAAATTAAAGTAAAAATGTATGCGAGCTAAGATAGAAGTAATGTAGAGAAGGGGCAAGAGAGAAAGGGGAGCAAAAAGGAGCAGCAGGGGTGAGCAAGATATGAAGGAGAAAAGAAAACAATAGAACAGTATAGAAACGTGAGGGAAAGCAAAAAATATATTTCTCGAAATGACGTCGTTGTTGCCGCGTTGGAGCTGTTGAATCTGCCAACAACAATTACCAGAACTCAGAAGCGAAACCAACAACACCAATAGCAATAGCAAGAGCAGTAGCAACAACAACAGTAACAACAATAAATTAAACACTCCCCATTTCAGTTTCCCTGGTGAACGCGTCGCCGTCGTCGTCGACGATGGCGTCGGTGATGCAGACGTTCAGACACCACGCCCACCAACATCCGACGCCCACAGACAGCGACCCACGTTGGCACAATGGAACAACAACAACAACAGCAACAACAACAATGGCAACACCGGCAACAACAGACGCAATAAAACTTTTCCATCTGCATTCAAAACCATCTCCTGCTCTGTCTCTCTCTCGCTTTCTCTCTCTCAGTCCGCTACCCTGATCTGGCAGCACTGCACTCAGTCTGTGACTAGCAACACTCACACTAAGGATTTCCTGCCAAACCCATCGACGCCCACCAGCCCTCGGTCCCACCCCTTGCGTCTCTGCCACGTTAACAGATTTAACAGCACCGAATCAGAATCCTTTCATTATCCTTTAAATGCAACTGACTTACGTGAGGCGCGACGGGAGAGAGAGAAAGAGAATAAGAGGCAGGGAAAGAGAAAGAAAGAGAGAGAAAAGAGAGAGAGAAAAGAGGGATAGAAAAGAGGGATAGAAGAGAGGGATAGAAGAGAGTGATAGAGAAGAGTTATCGAGGTGCAGGAGGAGAGAGGCTAGCGAGGGTAGGATGGGTGGTAGTGCGATGTGGGTGTTGCATGGGAGGGGAAAGAGAAGAAAGTACGAAATATCGCATGTAGGAGGAAAACGAACCAAAACCAACTCACCGTAGTGAGGTGAAGGTGATGTGTGTGGGTGTGTGGGTGTGCCGCAGGACGCTCAACTCTTCCCACTCAACGGCTCGCTCGGTTTAGCTCGGGCCGGTCGGGTCCACTAGGGACGGTTCCGTCGAGCCGTAGCTCGTGTCTGGTTTTCAGTTCTTGTTCTATTTTCGCTACATTCAATTGTATCGAGTGTACCAGAGCGACCAAGATTTAAAGTAGCTTTCGGTTTTGCAGCACAATTGGTTCGTGGTTCCTCCCTGATCCGGATTCCGGACGTGAGTTCTCTACTTTCGCATTGCCTCTTGAGCACACCCGATTTCCAAACCCTACATCGCAAATCTCCCTTCGATGTAAAGCTGTGGTCAATGATCTGCTTCCAGCTAGTTCCTTCCGAAACCTCAAACCTCACTTTCGCTTTCCCGAATAATAGTCTGCTAATGACTATCATATTGAATTCCCTGTCGAGGTGGAGTGAAACAAAAAACCTGCTCATTCCTCACCTTTCGCTTTACTAACCCAATTTAAAGTCAGACAATCAAAACGACCTCCGGCCCTCGGTCTCGTTGACTCGGCGCACCGACCGACCGACCGACTCGACTCGAATTCTAATTAAATGTTAAACACGAGAATCGCTTCGCATCCACTTGCGCGCCATTTAACGAAATCCGATTCCACCCCAGTTATTTGCCAGCTCTACCTACCCGCTCCTGCCGTCCTCTCTTTCACTCACTGTCCCCTCGCGCACTAGCGACCGGCACCAGAACCACGAAAGGACGAAAGCGTAATCATGATATTTCAATAAGAAATCAATATGTTGCTGCCGGATTCGAGTCTATACGGTTAGGGACTAAGGGAGACTACGGGAGAAAGAGTGAGAAGGGGAGGGAGGGAGAAAAAGTGCCTCGTCCGACCGCGTCATCGATCCCTCGGGTAACGTAAAAGATGAAATAATGGTCTTGGTTGGCAACGCACCCTGCAGGGTCATGTACGTCTATCCAACAGTCCGTCCGTCTGTCGGCCGTCGGTCCGTTTGTCTTTCTGTCCCCTCGCTCGACATGAAGGTTTCTTTTTTTTGGCGTATTTACATTTGAAAGGCATGAATCAAGGACATGGGTCTCAACCACGAGCCGGATGAAGGCGAAGCAGAAGGAAGAAAAACGACTCTATGTCCACCTAGAGTGACAAAATCCCCAAACGCGAAGAGCCTTGTTCTCAGCTTCGGTCTCTGTCTCGGTCTCGGTCTGGTCTCGAGAAGTCGGTCGCAGCCGACGCCGACACGCGTCACCCGACACAACGTGAAAACATGGGAAATTCGGAGTGGCCCAGGATGTTGAGTTGGGGTCGCGGCGTGGAAGCTGGCGGTTGGACTTGAAATCGAACGTAGTCACGGGAGGGCGGACGGACAGACTGACGGCAGCTGACGTTGGTTCACGTAGGGCTTCCTAGACTTGCGGACAGACGCACTTTTGCGGACAGACATGATTTTATGGATAGACGGAAATTCAGCGCAGAAATGAGTTTAACGGACAGACGGGATTTCGCGGAGAACAGAATTTTACAGACGGACAGACTTTTATACACATTTTAACCAGCATGGACATGGGGCAATGGGGTGGATTGGAAGGAAATTAAATAAAAACCGAACATTTAAGGACGGACGAAATAGTACGAACAGACATTAACAGACGACGAACTTTTATGGATCGGCGAACTTTTATGGACAGACGACCTTTTATGGACGGATGGAGGCGTCAGACGCCGAATTGAATGAGAGTGACGTTTACATAGATACGAACTTTTACGAACGGACGAACGGACGGATGGGCTTTTACGGACGGAGGCCCATGGATAAAATAAAAAGGAAAAAATGACGCCCGTCAGGCCGGCCGAGCTGTCAGCAGGGAAAACAATGAAGGCACCCAACTGCCTGAAGGACGAGCCAGTCAAACGAATGGATGCAGAAAGCGGACCAGAGAAGGACGTGTGGAAAGACAAAGGGAAAGCCGGCTGGAGACGAGGGAAGAATTACGACGACGACGAACGGACGTACGAACGGAAGGAAGGAAGAGGCGATGGAGCGAATAACGTAATGGAAACCGACGACGCCGACGACTACGACTACAACGAACACAATGAATGCCAGGAAGGATTCGTGATTCTTCCCCCTGTGCATGACACCGCTGTCGATGGAGGAAATGTTCCTGCGTTTCCGGCAAGACCCCATGTCTAATAGTGTGTCTGTGTGTGTGTTTTCGCATATATGTAGCTGTATGGGATCCAGTAGACTGGCTGTATTTTCTGCCATTGCGAAGGCAGAGGAGGACGCGGCGATTGGAGGCAATGTCAGGATGTGGCACCAGGATGCGCCTAATCCGTAATCGTTGTCACGACACATAACGTAACCCAACGTAACGTAACGTAATGTAGAGTAGGGCAAGACCTACGTAACGTAGGGCATCGGTACGCAACGAACTGTTGTCAATGATGGATGACTGTTTGTGCAGCAAACGAATCCTCATGATTCGTTTGACTTCCGACTTCGTTCGTTCCCTCTTTGTCTTTGTCTTCGTCGCCCTTTGCTTCCCGTTGTCAATGGAGATGTAAATTGAATCTGAGAAGCGATGGCAACAATGGCAGAAATGCGTAGAAAGCGGCCGAGATAAGACGGAATTAGAAGACCGCTGAGCAAGAGATAAGCGCCCAAAGGTAGAGTAGCGAGAGCAAAGCGAGGTGGGGAGGAGGCAAGGAGATAGACAACGAGAGATTGTATATGAGGATAGCGAGACGGCGAAGATTAATTAATATTTAATGATGAATTTGCGAGCATTTGACACGTAAATTATTTTATTAACCAAACGCGAATAACGGCCGTGAATAACGGACGCTGTGACGGAACCCAGGCAAGGTGGAGTGAGAACGCGAGCGGGAGAACGATAAATCACCGGAATATGGAAGCGTTTAATTGACTTTAAAACGGGGCGTGGAAGGGAAGGAAGGGAGGGGCGTTCGTCGGCTGCCAAAGGACGATTAGCGAAGGCGCCACGAATGGGTCGTCACAATCACAATGGAATCGCTTCACCAGGACGGCGAAGAGGAAGAAGACGTCGCTAGTTCTGATTGATGAATGGGTTTTGACATCAGAGATGAAAGGAGACAGTGATGGCAATGGTAAGAAAGTCGCCTCACTGGCTAAGGGAAATGCTTTCCAACATAAAATACTAAAATACATACTTCGTTTTCAATACTGTGGAACATTCGGCCGAAGTCAAGTCTAATTCAACGATGTCTTCTCCTCGATTCCCATCGATAATTTTTCCCTAGTCTCTGAATTACCTCGTAGCCAATGACTGCATTGACACTGGCAGCGAAAAAGACAAATCTTTTCATTAAATCAACTTCGAACTTCCGACTTCGTCGCCAGTCAATTTTCCCAATCGACATCGGGAGTCCTTCGCTCACCCCATCCATCTCCCTCGTCGCCCGCGATCTCCCTTAATTTTTGTCCTTGCCGCGCTCGCTTCGTCGTCGACACCGCACTTGAAACTTCAATTGCTGAAGCCAGACAACAGGCGCTCTTTTCACTTCCTCCCTCTCTACGCTATTGAAGGCCTGTCTGTCTGTCCGTCTGTCCCGCTCCCGCAGCTGTGCCAGTCCCACCCTTCCCAACAATGTCGACGCGTCATTTCTTCGCGTCTAATTATCGCACGAGGTCTCGCGGGAACGAGCGGACGGACGAAGTTTCTCCGCCTCCCTCTTCCTTGCTCTCGTCCTCGCCCTCTCTCACACTCCTCTATTTCTCACTTTTCGTTGACAACTTTCGATGTCGTCGAAGTTTGCGACGTTCGCCCTTGTCGATGCCGTTGTCGTCGTTTTGTTCTCGGTCCTTCCCTCGCCTCCCTCGACTTCCGTTGCCCTTCCTCTTGCCAAGTCATCGTTCGTCGGGCCCTCCTCGCAGCCTCGCGGTGTCTGTCGTCCTCTTAGGCGAAGAAGAACGTGTCCTGGTCCTGGCTTTTGTCTCGCGGCATGAGCGTCTTTTACGAGGAGATCCCTCTTCCGTCTCCATCGTACCCCGTCACGCTCGCCTTTGTCCGCACATCGTTACCCACTTCTTCTTCTTCTTCTTGGTAGCCTCGTCCTGTTAGCATTTTGTTAATTTCTCGTCTCTCTTCGCTCATTTTGTTTTCATCCGCGTCCTGATAATAATAATTTCCACTTGCTGGCTTTCAGGATGCTTTGTTTGGCTTCACGGATTTTTGCTTCTTCTTCTTCTACTCCCACTTCTACCTCATCATCCTTTACTGGTTTCTTTTCTGCTGGTGGGCGGGGGTTTTCTTTGGTCTTCGCCTCTTTCTTCCCCACTCTAGCCGTTCTCCCACTCTAGTTTTCTTTCTGTTCATCCGCCGTTTTTTACCTTTCCAACTGAGAGTTCATCGGTCGATCCGTCCTTCTGCCAGTCTGTCTGTCCGCTTCGCCTGCTGTATATCGTTCCGTGTCCTGGCTTCTCGATCTCTCCCTGCCGTCTGTCGTGTTCTCGTATCTGTCTCGTCAGCGGTTCGCCGTCTCATGCTCTGTCCGTCTACCGCATTATTCCCTGCCGGTCTATTCGCCTCCGCATTTGCCACTCATCCTGTCTGTCTGTCTGTCTGTCGGTTCGTCTGTCCGTCTCTGTCGCCTCCTGTTTGGTGTCGTGTGTCTTCGCCTGAAGCCGCCTCGACGTCCTTCGTGGCTGCCGGCAGGATTCGCTCTAAATGGCAACAAGATGTCGACCGGATGGAGGGAGCAACAACAACAGCCACAAGAATAATAACAACAACAACAACAGCAGCAGCACAAATAACAAGTACAGAGCACAAACAACTACAACAACGGCACCAACGCCGACGCCAACAGGACAACAAAATCAACAGCAAGGACTGCAACAAAAACAAAACGACGACGACGACGACAACGACAACAAGGACAACGAGAATTCAAATTTATTTCGCTATTACTCTCCTTTACTTGTCCTCCTCCTCTCCCCCTCCACGGACTTATTACTCTTCTCTCTATCGTCAGAGCGTTTTCTGTGTTTTCGTGCCTCATTTTTTTCATTTCTCCCACCGAGTGAATCTTCTTCCATCGCTCTCTCTCTCTCTTTCCTAAGAACGTGCCTTTTCTTCCTCTCCTGGCTTTTTACTCTCTCGTTGCCTTCCGTTCTGTCCCGCCTTTTCGTCTATGCATTTTTATAATGTAATTTCTGAGAATCGATTCACTATGAATCCCCCGGAGTTTCATCCGTCCACACGGCTCAGAACCTCATCATTCTCTTCGCCACCTCCCTCTCTATTCTCCACATCCCCCTCTTCTCTTCCGCTTCATCCTTCATCCATCCTCATTTTTGTCCCTCAGGTCGTTCGCTTCCGCGTTGTCGTGGTCGTTATCGTTGAAGTTGTTGGTGCTGTTGCTTCGACTACTCTTTCACCCCACTCTTTCTACCTAGTTCCTTCTCCCTCTACCAATTTCTCTTTCATTCCATCTATTTCGTCTACTCTCGCTCTCTTCTCTCTCTCTCTCTCTCTCTCTCTCTCTCTCACTCAATGGTCTCCCTATCTCTCCCACTGGTCTCGCTTGGCGCTGTGGAATTTTGTGAAAAGTTTTCCGAATCCTTGCGCCCCATGATGAGATTTCAATTGATTCCGAAGCAATTTTCATCCGCTCCGACATGAGTATCGTTTGCGTCCTGCCAGAGGGGACGAGCCCAGCGAAGGGGAAAACAAGGCAGGAGGATGTGCGACACGAGGGAGGGAGTCAGGGAGGAAGGGAGGAAATACGAACGGCGAGGAAGTTGCGAAGCGTTTAAGTGTGTTTTGAAGAAGTCGCGGACGATGGACCGTGGACCGTGGAGAATATTCTATGGAATATTTTGGCAGACACTCGTGTGGTGATTTAGCTCAATTTATGAGCATCGCTTCCGTTGATTTTGTTGTTCTCATTGTTGCTTTTTCAAGCGTCTGTGGATGTTGGGTGCGGGTGGGTGTGGGTGTGTGGGAGTTTCGATTATCCTTCCTCTGGGATGTGTCCTGTAATAACATTAGGCGGATGCTGGTCGCCTCTTCTGTTTGCCAACTTGTGGCATCATCATCGTGTAGGTTATCTTGCCTTCTCCCTCTCCTCCCTACCAATGGCATCGAGTCGAGTCTTCGAGTCTTCCTACCAGACTTATGCAGAGTTTTCTTTCTTTCCTCCACTCTCGTAAGCTTTTTCGCCCTCCTACCGCCCTCGTAGCCTCTTTCTTTTCACATTATCGTCGTGTTTCTCCTTCAAATCTTTAATGTCTTTCTTCCGCTCACCCATGGCATTTTGCTGCAGACTTCCACCATCGTCATCAGCCTCCTACAATCGTTTCCTCCCCCACAATAGCCGTCCGTGCCTTTGTCCTTGTCCTTTCCCTCATCGACCGCCAACGCCGACGACGAGTCCCACACATAAATTATTATTTATTGCTTTTATGTCCTGCTCTAATTATCAACTTAGCAATTTATTTCATGCGGTGTCCTGCGGATGTGTGCGTTTGTTGGTGCCTTGCGATGATACACCAACACACATACCTACGGAGGCGATGTAGGTGTGTTTTATTTATTTGAAGGTCCAATTGGGAGTCGACTTCGGCCATGGATCTTTTTCAATTAGGAATGCTGACCTGATTTCCAGGAGTGCCTGGGGCGTACACGTGGAGAAAGGCGGATTTTTTAGGATTTGCTTCTACAGAACAGGGGAGAACCGATTTGGAAAACCTGTCGTTTGAAGTTTTCCATTGAATGAATTTCGATTTGGAGTTTTTCCATCGCGTGTGGTGTTCTCAACTTCATTTAATTCAATTGCTTTTTTCGCAGCTTTGTCTTGCATGAGCGCAAACATCATCTTGTGAGAGATCATGCCATCAACTACCGATATAACTTATTTATACTTCCGATGTCACCTTCTCTAATCCGCTCATTACTTCGCCTGACGCTTGCCAACATCCGGAGTTGTTGACACAACTGGAGGGCGAGGGGTGCTGCAACAACAACAACACTAATTGCGATATCCATAAGGGAATCAAAAGCAACAACAACAACCCGCGAGAGCGAACTGAAGCGAACGATGCCAACAACAATAGAGCGAATCGAGGCAACAACAATGAAGCCAAAAACAAGAATAACAATGACGAAATATAAAAACCTTTCAAACACGCGAGCAACGTGGAAAGAGTGCAGGAGAGGGGGAGAAATGAAAACAGGACACCACCGGAAATGCCTGGAAATGGGGAGGAAAACAACCACCACAGTCACAGCCAGCCAGCACAGGCAACGGCAACCAGGACGAGGACGCGAAGGCACCCGACGACCCTGGGGGAGCCGAGCACCAGGACGGTATCACTAAAGCATCGCAGGAACTGCGAAAAGGGGTCGCCTCGGCAGAAAGGGGGAGCGACGGACAGAGAGAAAGAGAGAGGGGAAAGATGAAGATGACGAACCTTCGATTGCACTGTGCACTCGACAACAGCTCATCAAAGAACAAATACAAAAAGGAATACAATAAGAAAAGCAAAGAAAATCATGAAAAATTTTACGGAATAGGAAACGCAAATAAAATGATAATAAAGTGGAGAGCAGAAGCAGAGCAAATAGGAGGGAGACAGGAGGTAAAATCGACGAAGTCAAGTTGCATGCAAATGGAGTGATTAAATAAGATTTTCCAGGAAGCCGGCGTTTTCGCCCAAGGATATTTTAAGGACGCTCGTGCTCGATTGAGGTCGGTCACTGTGCTGCAATTGTGATTATTTTTATGCGATTCAGGGTGACTTCGTCGTCTACTCCTCTCTCGGGAAGATCGAGAGCCTTCGGCCGTGGGTAGCTGAGGAGAAGGTTGGGCTATTTCGGGCCCAATCTGCGTGCATCCGAAGGTCCACAACTCCTACCCGTACTCGTCTCCCTCCCTTCCGCCTACTGCGTTCCACCCTCGCCCACCGCTTTGTCCTCGCCCTCTCCTCCCTCGCGTAGTCGTAGGTCGCTTCCGTCGCCCACCGACTCGTGCTGCGAAACTATTTTCACAATTAAACGAGTGAATTTTCTGCAGCGCATTAAGGGGTCGCAACTCGCCCACTCTTGCCCCCACTCTCTCACTCTCTCTCTCTCTCTCACTCTCTCCCTCCTCCTTCTGGCCCTTTTTGCCTTTCCCTCGCCCACTCACTCCCTGCTTCGTCTGACCACTCGCAATTATTTTCTCTCGCATGTCCTTTTGCATGTCCGGGTGCGTTCGAACAAGTTCCTCATGACGGAATTTCTCTGCTACTTCTCAATTTCTCGTCTCCCTCTTTTGCTATCCCTTTCATCTCCCCTTTGCCTCCTTTTTACCCTCTATTCCGATCGCCATTCCTCTTTTACTTTTCTTCCTCTAGCCAACCCATTCACCAACTGTTCGTCCTTCCGTCTCGACCAGAGAAAATGAAATAATTTTTGTACGAAACCCGGCTTCTGTCGGCTGAGGGGCGAGGGTGTGAGAGTGAGAGGATAATAGTGAAGTATGGAGTGAAAGGATAAGAGGGAAGGAGATGAGGTAGACAGAGAGAGCGAGAGAGGGAGGGAGAGAGATGACATACTCATCGGACTGGCTCGAGGTTCGCCCTGCGTTTCAGACACTTGTGCAAATATTCATACAATTGTTTGTTGTTTCTCTTACTGCGGCCGTTGTACTTCCTCTTCTTCTGCTTCTTATTGTTGTCGTCGTCGTCGTCGTCGTCATCGTAGTAATTGTTGTTGTGCTGGTTCCTACTGTTCTTGTTGCTGTTGTTGTTCTGGGTTGTGCTGTAATTGTTATTATTTTGCTGTTTATTGTTGTTGTTCGGGGTGAAATTTAATCCCAACATTCGTCCGTTCCTCTCTCCTGCCGCGCCCTCACTCGTTCGTTCGTTGTCTGCACGCAAAGTGGGAGCAACCAAGTACAGGGAGAAGGTAAGGGCAAGGACAGACAGACAGACAGAGTGAGAGAGAGAGGGAAACATGGCCAAACGTCTTCACCACCGACTGTGTTCGTTCGTAATTTTGTGTCGTGTCTGGAGTGAATAATTTTTTGAATTGTTTTCTCGTGTTGGGTTTTTTTTTCGCATTGTGTTCTTTTTTCTTTATTTCCTTCCACTCACTCGCCCGATTTTCGGGGCGTTCGTCGTCTTAGTTCGGGGCGACGAAACCCGCCTGGAAGCTCGAGATTTAATGGGAATTTGTTTTCGAAAAAAAAAAACCAATCTTTGTTAATGAAGAGGAGCAGGTTCGATGGTGAATCTGGGAAGAAGGTGGGGGAGGAGTGGCAGAAAAAATCAGATTTTTCTCTCGCTCCTCCTTCGACTTCTTCTACATCTCCCTTGGGCTTTGTTGCAGCCTTCCCTTCATACATTTCGTTTAATAATATTCAATTAATAGCCATGCCAAGCCGCCAGTGGCGAAGCCTCCTTGATCCTGCTTAATCCTCGAGTGGCCCGCACCACCGGTCGCTCTCGCTTGCGCCGGGTTCTTCGCTGACTCTCGCTCTTTCTCCCCCTTCCCTACCACGATTCCCCAACGTTTGGTCACCATCGTCATAATCTGGTTTTCTTTTAAATTTAATTACATTCGTCACTAATCGGACCGGAATCACTTCAAATAAATGGAAAAACTAATCCGATCGAAGAGGGCGATGGGGTGAAGCAAGGACATAGGGGGAAGCGCAAGGACACGAGGCGAGGGCCGTGCGACAAAGGCCTTGATGCCCAGCGCGGAGGGTTGGAGTTGACGGTACGGGTGACGAAAGTTGAGAAGCGAATAAACAACAACAGGACAAACAAATCACACAGTCGTCTGGGGGATGCGGGATGTTGCGGTGGGCAGCGGCGGGGTGGGGGTGGCGGTGGCGCAAGGGCGCGAGACCAACGGGACAGCAACAACACGAACAACGGCAATAAGAATAACAGAACCAATTGGTGACGCTTGGTCGCTGACGACGACGCTGATGGACCGAGGCCCGATGCAAATATTGCCGCCTCCTTCACCTCTCTCTCTCGCTCTCTCTCTCTCTCCCTTTTGCCATCTCTCCCTTAGTAGTCTCGTCCCTGTCTTTTCTCCCTTCCGCTTCCGTCTTTGCCGTCGCCTGCCCATCGTGACGAGAGACACGTGCACGTGATTCGAGTGGGTCGCGTGTCGTCGTCGTCGACATCGACATCGACGTCATCGCAGTGGCCGCAACAAAACACACACACACACGTGCCGCACGCACCCATCCACACACGGCCGAGCAGGGAGTCGAGTGGGCGGTCGGCCAAAGGTTGGGAATTTAAATGAAAACAAAAGAAAGAAAGAAATAAAGTAAAACCATTTGTTTAAACCACAATAAAACATGAATTGAGAATGAGCGAAATCAGAGCGAAGGCCGTAAAGGCGGACGCATCCCTCACGCCTTTCGTCTCCCTACCCCACCCCACCCCACTCCCCTCGTCCCTTCTCCCTCCGGCCTTCCCTCGTCCGGCGCCCTCCTCGGCTGCTGCTCATCTGCAACACAATTAAGAAGAACTTCAAGGATACGCCGAAACTCACACAATGAACCCGCCCTGTTGCGCCCTCTCTCCACCCTCCTCCCTCTCCCTCTCTCTCTCTCTCTCTCTGTGGCCCCTCCCTCAGAGCGGTCCAGTCACACATTTGGCTGTTTATTGTTTTGTGTGTTTCGTTCAATTTGACCCTTCAGCCGGCAGGCTTCTCGTCCTCTGTGTTCGCTTCTGTCTGCCGTCCGCCCCTCGTCCGGATCACCCCCGACCCCCCTTCCTTCCTTCCTTGGTCCTTCCACTCGCTCGCCATCCCCTCGATCCCTTCCATCGATGTCCTTCGCGCCCTCCCTCCTGGTTTGTAATTTTTGGTTTTTACCCTCGTCGCCAACGCTGTCGACATCGTGGCCGTTGTCGTTGTCGTTATCGCCATCGCTGTAGTTCTCGTCGGTGTTGTTGTTGCCGTCGCTGCTGGGTCTCGCAAACTTATTGAAATTTGAAGGAATTAAGTCAGAAAGGATCATTAAATATTTCCGCCACAAGTAATTTCAGACAATCATGAAATGAGGGTTGGATGACAAAACAGCAACAAAACCAGGCAAGAACAACAACAACAGGCAACATATTCGTCGTCGTCGTCGTCGTCGTTGTCAATGACGATTAGGACGACCGTAGTCGTCTCGCCAGGACACGGCCAGGACCTCGCGCTCTGCGGCGAGAACGAGCTCTGGCCGTGGTGAGGCGAAGCCGTAGAAATTCTTCGTGCCCTCTCTCTCTGCCTCCCTCTCTCGCAGAGTGGGATCTCACTCTCTCTCAGACGGTCGTGGTTTCGCTCTCTCTCTCTCCAGCATGCGCATTGGATCCCGCTCGGTCTCGGTCCTGGTCTCGGTCTCGGTGTCTCTTCTGCAAAGGACTCGTGCTCGTGGCTGTTTGAGGACGGGAGAGAGAGCGAGAAAGTAGGAGAGGGAGGCGGAAAACAGGAAACGAAGCCGGCTGGCAGTGGGGAGGCCGCTGGAGGCGGGAGGAGGCGTTGATGAAACTGTTGTAAGCGCCGGTGGATTAGGTGGATGAGCCGACGTGGCGAGGCGAGGAGGAAGGGGCCGGAGGACTAATCTGTGATAAGCACAAAGGCGAATCGATTTATCGGCGGCCGGCGATTGCTGCACCAGCGGCAGGTTCCGATGGCGAGAGGTGATGGCGGTAGGGGCGGGAGAGGATGGGTTCGGTGTGTTGAGCTGTGGCGACAGGTGAATTGCGATGATGGAAAGTGATTGAAAGGTCAAGAGGGGCGAGGAATTTCGACAAGAGCGGGAGGAATCGGACCAGAGGGCGTGATTTGGACGGAGGGTGGTGTTAATTTAGGTAGTTCCGGCTGCAACAGACACCAAAATCACGACCAACCACCAATAGGAAAAATGAATGCCCATCACTAGAAGCGCTTTTCAAAGGATCGAAGGACAAATCCAGCTATTTTTCTCAACGATATCGGTGTCGATGTAGATAAAAAGGTAAGATCAAACAATTGACAAACAATTTATCCAATGAAGAACTGAAGGAAGAATAAAAAGGAATGAAAAAACCGCCCATTAATGACGTAAAAATGGCAAATAAAGAATTATTGCATAAATAACGTAACACAGAAATTGTAATTGGTGAACAAATAAGCGGGAGTAACAAAACCGCCAATTGGTGACTGACTGGGGACTGACTGTAACAGCGGCTGACGGCTGGCCTCAGCGACATAATGAATCAATCGATGGGCAGATTAGGCTGCCATTGGTGAATAATGGATGATGAATGGTGAATCAACAATCATCACAATGGCAGCTCAGGTTCGCTCCATTGTCCAGCCTTCCTTTCGATGAAATGAATACACTTGTCGTCCTTGTCCATTGTCAATACCAGCAAGTGTTGACATGGCGACAACACACACACACATACACACACACACCTGGATACACATTCACCGTTGCATGCGGTGAATTAATTGTTAATTAATATTAAATGTGAATTTCATAAAATTATTATTCGGCCCCATGGCAATGGAAATGGAAATGAAAAATAATCGAAAGGATCCTTCCACGCCTCGTAAATTCAAATCAAATTAAGGACATTTAGAATTACGAGCTATCGGTCGTTGTTATACGCACACACACACGCACATTTGAAACAATCGCCCGACACGCACAGCGAGCGCGGGCCGTCGTCGGTCGGGCCGGGTCGGGTCGGCGCTGGCTTTGGCGCTGGGAGGGGGGAGCGCGAAGGGCGATGGTCGAAAAGCAACAACAACAACAACAACAAGAAAGTGTCAAAATCAGAAGGAAAACCAATAACAACAACAACAAGAACAACAACAACAAGAAGAAGAAGAACAAGCAATAGCGCCAGCACAAAACCCACAATAAAAACGTCCTTGAACTAAATATGAAGCCAGCTGCGCTCGAGTCCTGCCCTATCTCCATCTCCCTCTCGCGCTGCCTTTCTCTTTCTCTCTCCCGCTCTCAGAGGGGCGGCCAGGCAGCCGCATGGGCGTGGCAGTGGGCGCTCGTTAGGAAGGAAGCGAGGACATAGAAAAACAATTTACAAGCCAAGACAACAAGAGCGACTACAATGGGCACAAGGACAAGGGGGGAACGAGGGAGGGGCAGGAAGAGGAGGTGCCGGGAAGGGAGGGAGGGAGGCGGACGTGGCCGGAGGTTGGGGCGGAGGCGGAGGCGGTCGAGTCAACAGCATGGGAAAACATTGGAGGAGAAAATCGAATCGAATCGCTTCGATGAAAATGTTCGGCCACCGAGCTGGGGTTCGCGGCGAAGTGGTTGTTGTTGTTGTTGTTGTTGTTTATGTTGTTGTTGTTGTAATTGCTCTTGTTGTTCGCTGCGACTGTTGTAGTTGATGGCTTTTCTTGTTGCTGTTGTTGTGTTGGTTTTTATTGCCTTGCGGTTTTCCTGGCCTTGGCCGTTTAGCGAGTTTGGCGATTCCGCAGGAAGCTGACGATCTCCCCATCTCCCTCTCTCCCTCTCTCCGTCAGCCTGTCGGTTTCTTCGCCCGACGACATGTCTTCCGATCAATTAGTTTTCTGTCCATCTCCCTCCCTCTCTTGGCCCGCCATCTGTCTGTCTGTTCGCCTCTTGTGCTTTTTCTTTCGATTTGGGTCCCCGCCGATTTCAGTTCCTTTTACTTGCTTCGCCTCTGGTTTTCCTTGCTGATCTCTCGCTTCCCGACATTCACTGGTTTCCCTCCTCCCCGTCTGTCCTTCGCGAAATTCCTCCGACGCCACTTGGCGAGAACGGGAAACGGAGCGAGAGGGGGAGAGAAACAGCTTCGGACGCCTCATGTCCCAAGTGCTCCGAAAATTACCGAGGAGCAGAAGACGAGGCGAAGAGAAGGCGAAGAGGACCATGCTCTTAATTGGATTAGAGGCGAAGTCCTCGTCTAAAATCCCGGCAAGGAGGAGGAGGAGGCGGCGGCGAAGACCGAGGTCGGGCGGTCACCTGGCGAGGAGGACGAAGAGGAGGAGGTCGGAGTGGCAGAAGGCAGTGCGAAGATGGTGGAGGCAAATGGTGGAACATCGTGGGCGAAGAGAATCCTGAAGGAATGGAATGGAATGGTGATGGATGGAGATGACAAAAGCAGACAGAACTAATTAAATTACCGAAAAAGATTGATAAAAGAAGATAATAAAAAAGGATAATAAAAGGGAAAACCCAGCAAACTCGAGGAAAAAGGAAAAACTGCGATTATTAGTAGGAAAGTGGCGAATTCTGGAGCGAAAAGTTGCCAAGTGTTGCCTCGAACTGCGGCAGCCTGCAATTAATGCGAACTTCGGTCCCAGTCGACAACAATGGGAACCGACGGGAGCAACAAAGCCAACAACAACAACAGCAGCAGCAACAGCCAGTCGACTTTAGACAACAACAACGAACTTCGTCCTCCTCCTTCCTCCTTCCGCCGACTCCTTCGCCCCCGACAACTTCGTCCATTTTTCACGCTGCACGGCGCGCGAATGGGAGAAGCGAGAGAGAGACAGACAGACAGACAGACAGATGGATCTACCAACGGACCCTCCGACAGACGGAGCGGGAGACGCATTTTGAATTCTAATTTGGCAGCACTTCTGGCTCGCAACTTGACTTGGGCGAAGGCGTAGCGAAGGGCGTGAGAGGGAGAGGGACAGAGGACGAGACAGCGCGGAGGAGACGAAGGCAGGATGCCGTGGTAGGTCGTGGTGGAGACTGAGAGACTGAGAGATTGAGAGACTGAGAGACGAGGCGACGAGGCGACGCCTTTGTTGCGAACCGTCTGCTGCGTCTGTTGCTCCAACTTCGACTCTGAACCGCCCGCTCTCCGCTCTCCGCTCTCGCCCTCCGCTCTCTCTCTCTCTCTCCCTCTCGGCTCTGCTTCTGTACTCCTCTCAGTGGCTGCTGCTGCCGCTGCTGTGGCTGCGTCGGCGGCCGCTGCCTCTGGCCGTCTGGGCGCCTGGTCGGGCATCGCAGCAAAAACTACGTTACGTCTGAAACGCATTTCGCATGCGGCGAGCGTGTGTCGACTCCGGCTCCGGCTCCGCCTCCGTCTCCTTCCGCCTTCTCTTCCTCTTCCCCGACCCGCTCCTCGCCCTCGTTCGCCTTTCTCGTGTCCTTCGGCTCGCTCGGTGTTGCCAGGGAAGCCGGCGAAAGGAGCAGGAAGGACCTTCCTTCCGTGCGGCAGCAGCCTTTGTTGTTGCTGTTGTTCTTGTTGTTGTACTAGTTGTGGTCGTCCCTCTCGTTGTTGTTGCGCAGCTCTGGGTTTCGCCCGAACTTGGCCTGAGAATCCCAGAGGATTTTTCTAATTTTCTTTAAGGAAAAGACAACAGAAGAGCATTTCTCAAGTAGTAAAAATTTTGTTTTAACCATAACTAAAAACGTGTTACAAAAAATATTTTCAATACTGATTTTGATTATTTTTTAAAAATCACTTCATGTTTTATACGGATTTTCTTTTGTAATTGTAAATCTTTTCTATACTTTCAAATTGTCACTATTACATTTTTATTTTTGTACTATTATTAATTATTTTATTTATATATGGTTTTCTTCATAATTTTGTATTTTTACTGATTATATTTCAGTTTAAAAATTCAGTTTTAAAAATGCAACTTTTGCCTATTTTTAATGTCGATCTTCCGCCCTCTTTCGATGGTTTAGCGAATCTCTCTTACCATTGTGCAATTAGTCGTTGCTGCTGCTCAGAGGCAGCTGCCGTCCGGAGGGGCGGGGCAGGAGCGGCGGCGGGAGCTGGAGGCGGATCGAGCGGTTGGGGCTCGGCCTGGGATCCCGGGGGAGCCGCGGGTGGCCGGCGTCGAGCGACTTGTTGTCATCGCCTCGGCGCTGGCTGTCGTTGCCGTTGTCGCTGTCGTTGTCGCTGTTTTGTTGTTGTTGACACTGTTGTTGTCGCCCATGTGTGTTCGCCTTGTAGTTGTTGTAGTTGTTGTAGTCCGTGTGTCGAACTCCAGGAGGCAGAATCCGGCGACTCCAAGTGAAGACTTGGCCAAAGTGGGGAAAATTTCAGGGATCCCCCTGTCGGACGTGTCGCCATTTTCTCCACACACACACAGACACACACAGAGCTACCCACACACACACGCGACAGCTGGTCGCCGCAATTGAAGCTTCAATTTCTGGACTTCTTCGTCCGTCCCTTCGCCTGACATCTCCTTTCCCGTCGCCAGCCTCCCTCTTCCTCTTCTCCTCCTCTGCCCTCTCTCTCTCCCACTCTCTCCCTCTCACTGTCTCCCGTCCCTTGTGAAGCTTCTGCCTCCGTCCTCCCTTCCTTCTTCCCGATTCTTGACAATTTTCCCACCCCTCGACATTCGCTGAATTTCTTGCTTCTTAAAACAATATTTTTTTGTTTTACATTTTTTTGAAACTTATTTTGGTTCTCTCTTTTCTTCCTGAAACTTTGTTTTTTATTTATTTCTCTTCCTTCGCTTTAGTTGTTCCCCTATTTTCGCCTTTTTCCTTTTCCCCCACTTATGCGTTCCCATCTCCTTGTCTTACTTGTTCGTCTCGGTTTTTCGGTTCTTTGTTTTTTCGTTTTTTATACTAGTTCCTCCCATCCGGCAACACGGCGTCCGTCCGCCGCCCTTCCGGCCGGCGCGCGCTCGCTCGCTCGCGATATTAAATTCCCGCAATCGTCCGACGTCTGGTCCGCAGCACTCCCGAGGGGGGAGGACGAAATGAGGGAGGTCGACGACGACGAGGACGTCGATGAGAAGGAGGACGAGGGCAGCGGTCGGGCTGTTCGTTGAAGCCCTCGGACGCCGCTGGTCGCGGCCCACGAGCGGAGGCGTTCGGCGCAAATGTTCGCAGAGTGGAAATATCTGTCGAGCACCGAAACTCCGACCGGAGGAGCCCGGACTGGGGACCGAGCCTGGGGTTCCCCCTTTCTCGCTGCATCCTTTCCTTCCCTCCTTCCCTCTGTGTACCCTGCAAGTGTCTTGTCTCATGTCTTTTGTTGTTTTATCTTGATTTCTTCACGAAATTTTATAAAATTCCCCCAATAAATCTCCCATTTTCTGTTCATATTTTTCCATATATTTTCAATTAATATTGAATTCATTGATGCGAAATATAAATAGAATATTCCAAATCTATTCAAATTTAAAGTATTTGCTCCATTCACATTTTGTACACAAAAAATTAACATTTTTTCATTGAAGAACAAACATTTTCTCATTTAAGAACAAACATTTTTTTCGTTTAAAAGCAAACATTTTTCATTAAAATCAAGCATTTTTCATTTGAAATCTTCTTCACACCACTGCTCTGACTAAATCTCACTTTTTTTTTCTCATCACTTGAATATTTTCCCCTTCTCACGCCTCATTCTCCATCTCCCTTTCCCCGCCTCAGTTCGGCAGCCCCGAGCCCCGCCCTCGCCACGGTTTTAGAGTCCTTCCGGTCGCGAAAAAACAAAACAAATACGAACAGCTCCCAGGGCCAGAAGCCGCCTGTGTGTGTGAGGGCGTGTGTCGTTGTGTGCTGGTGTCCGCTGGTGTGTTTATGCGCCGGAAGTGGCGTCGCCATGTCCTGTCGAACGCGCTTCCGCGTGGCAAGTGTTGCCGACGCTGATGCATTTGTGCTGTTCGCCCGACGAATAGAGAGGAAGAGAGAAAGGGAGAGAATACGAGCTAAAAAAGGTGATGGCGAGATAGATAGAAAGAGAGGGGTAGAGCGCGAGGGGGCGGACGACAGCTGGGGGAAGTTGGATGCAGCGGCTGCTCGAGCCTCGAACATTTGCGCGAGATTTTAAATGCATTTCATTTCTGCGGTTTCTCCCATTCCCGCTTCCGCCTCCGCCTCCCTCATCCCCAGTCCACCACTTTATGTCCGCCTTTGCAACTCCCCACGATCTCGCTACCACCCGGGTCAAGTAGGGACAAGGAAGAGTGGGAGAGGGAGGGTGGGAGTGAGAAGGAGGGACGGCGTTAAGTCGCCGATTTGAGGTTGGCGTCGAGCGCAAATAACTGTTGTTATTATCGCATGCAATTAACGGATTATACGATGATCCTTCAGCGATTGTCGACAGTGGTCGGTCAACGGTCGGTCGGGCGCCTCTGTCGCCGGCCCCCCCCCCCCCTTCTCTCGCGCTACCCGCGATCACGACAAGAACTCCGTCCAGTGAGAGGAGAGGCCAAGCCGCAGACCTCACATTATATTAGAGCGAGCGCTGGTTAAATATTGAAGTAGCGAACTATTAAAGTTTATAATTAAAACATTACCTCGAACAAAGTTGTCGCCTCATCGTCACCGTCATCGTCATCGCCATCGCCATCGCCATCGCCCGCCCCTTTCTCGACCTCCGCCTCCTCCCCCATCGTCCTTCGGGTTCTCCCTTGACACTAATTATTCCGAAGGCCGCGGCCTCGCCCCGGGTGGAGCGAACGACATGGGGTTCGCTCGAGCTCGCTTCCTTCCCGTTGTTGTCCTCGCAACGTGTTCACACGCTATTGAAAGTTTTCCCTCTCCTCCACTTCGCTCCCCTCCCTCTCGGCCCCAGGCGGAATCGTTGCTTTGGAGGAGGTCCAGTTGGTTTTCATTCGAAAGGACATCGAGTCCCTTTGGTCGTAATTTAATAATGTTATTAATTCAATATTTCATGATACCTCAAGAGTTGTCCCTAGATCAATTTTTTTTTTTATGTTCAAATTAATATTCTACTAATCTGAATTAGTTCAGAATTTCGTTATATTTAGTCTTTGATTCAAATTAGGTGCATTTTTGTTTTTTGGGTATTTTTGTCTATGTCCATCATTTACTCATGTCGTAGGCTCTTATGCTATACTCTTGGGATAAGATAAACCCCTATCCTGGAGTCCTTTCCCATACTCCTGTGCCGGAATCCTTTAACAGCCTCCTAGCCCACACTTCTAGCCCTTTATCTATCCCATGATTATCGTGGCTTCCTCTCAATCCGCCGCCTACATCGATGCACCTATCTGAACCTCTGTCCCGCACTCCCATCCCACTATCCTACTGCGTCACATCCCCTCTCCCTCGCAGCCAGCCACCGGGCGCTTCGGGATCGGGATCGGGATCGTCGTTCCAGGAACAGGAGAAACTACTTAGAGACATTCATTAACAACTGCCCTTCGTAGACCCATAAATGTCGATGCGATGCCAACAACATCAACAAAGGCAACACCACTTTGCCTCCTCCGGCTCGTCTACACTCCATAGTCCGGGCTCGTGCTCATTTCCCCCTGCGCCCTCCCTCGCTCCGCGGGACTCGCCTGTCCCCATTGCGAGCTCCGTGGAGGAGTCGAGTCCATGGAGCGCTAAATAATTGCCGTCCATAAATTGTTGCTGGCCAAGGTGGCACCGGCCGTTTGTGGGTGGGCGGGGGTTTGGCGTTCTCTCTTCCTCCTCCTCCTCCCCTCCGCGGTCCCACGCACCGATGATGTGCTTTTCCTGTCGGCGCTCCATTCATTTCCTTCCTTCCACCTTTCGCGCGGTTCGGTCGCTTCAGCGTCGTCGTCGGAGCGGCCTCGCCCGCTCGCCCCTCCCTCCTCGCGTGGTTCGCGTGAATCCTTGGTGGGCGTTGGGACAATAACAACAACAACAGTAACACCAACAACAACAACAACAACAACTGCTTACGGACGCTTTTATCCTTTGGCTCCTCGGTGTTGATTTTGCTTCACGTCGATGTTTTTTTGATATATCGCTGTTGTTTTTTGCTGCTATTGTTTCGCTTTGTTGTTGTATAGCCATTGTTGTTATTTTTGTTGTTGTTGCTGCTGTTGTTGTGTGTGTGTGTTTTTGTTTTTGTTGTTGTGGTTATTTTCGCCCTCGTTCTTCCTACTGAAATGACGAGGGACGCGAGCAATAAACCAAAAGCCAAGCGAGAGCAGAGAGAGAACGAACGAGTGAGAGGGAAAGATAGAGAGGGGGGGAGGGGGGAAGGGAGAGAGGGAGAGGAGCGATGGGACAGCGAAAGGGGTCCGTGACGGAGGAACGAAGCGCCGAAGGAGTGGGAGAGCGAGAGGAAGGGAATTCACCGATTAGGGCTGCCATAACTCGGTTGCAGCCCTGAACGCGGAACCTCTGGAAGCAGTTTTTCTCTCTTTCTCATTCTCCTCCCACTCGTGCCACTGGGCGTCTTCGCCCTGGGTCAAGAACGTGCCAAGGGTTGCCCCCAATTTGGCCGCGAGGAAGGGCCTGGGAGAGGAGGCGCGAGAGAGAGAGAGGGAGAGAGAGAGGGAGGAGGGAGCAGCGTGAGCGAGGAAGGAAGGAAGGAAGGATAAAACGGCGGCCAAACATAATTAATTTAGAGTGAAATAAACGCGGAAAATAATCACCAGCGCCGACCCGGGCTCAGGGCCAGGCCCGACCTCGGCCTCAGCCTCAGCCCCAGCCCCAGACCCAGCCGCGGCCGCGACCACGGCCAGCTCTGGGGCGGGGAGGAGGCCGATGGGGGACGAGAGGGGGGGGGGGGTGAGGCGCCCGGGTCGTCCTGTCGACTTCGCGGCAGGCGGCACGCAACGGACGGCGTTGGCAACGCGAGGGCAGCTCGCGATTTGTCGATGGGAAGCGCGAGGATTTCACACAACTGAAGCGACCAGGTTCGAGTGGGCCGGAAATATTGAAAGAACAACAACAACAACAATAAATTTGGAAAAATTAAAGAACTTTCAAATCAAGGTCAGAAATATATGTGAAAATCATGAAAATTTACAAAAGTCATCGGAAAATTGACAAAAATCAACGAAAATTACAAAATCAACAAAAGTACGACAGATACAAAAAAATAACAAAAGTTACAGAAAATAAAAAAATATCAAAAGTAATAAAATACTACCAACGAAAAATCTCAAATTAAAAAATGTATCAAATTTAAAATAACCAAATTTAAAAATAACAAAAAATCTACCAATGTTACAAAAATGATTCAAAATCTTTGGAAGTCACAAAGGCAGAAAAATGTGCGTTAAATTCACAAAATAACGAAATCCACTAACATCACAGAGTTAACGAAAATCAAAAGGTAAAAAACTCAACAACAACAACAACAATTCCACCCACGGCATCACCGTCGAGCAGCCCTCTTGAAAACCGTGAAAGTGCGGCCGGCGTTTTTTGTGGGCTTCGCCTCAGAATTTGATCGTTTTGTTTAATTATGTTTGCGATTAGCGCGGCGGCGGCTGCCGCTGGCCCGGGTCGCCGCCACCCGCCGGCCGTCGTCGCCCGGCCCCCCGGACCTTGGCATTTGGCTGGCCGTGGCGGCGGTTTAACGAGCTGGCAACGCCGGAGTCACGACAGGATGACGCGCAGGCGACGAGGACGAGGGAGGAGAGGGCAGGAGGGGACGGGTTTAATGAGAACGTCGGTGGAGAGCAATCGATTGGCGAACAATATTGTGGATAAAAATTATAATGCCACGTGTCTTCATCGGCGCTCGGGCCGAGAGAGAGAGAGAGAGGAGAAGAAGCGTTAGCGATGGCGAGTAAAAAGTGAAAAAGTCTCAATATCTGAAGCGCAGGCGAGGCAATTGTGTGTAATTTTAAATGTTTGGAAGAAATTGACAAACATTAGATTATACAAATCCACTCCGCCCCTCCACCCTTCCCCGGCCCATGATCTCTGCATGGCCTTCTCCCTCCATCGTCCTCCACTCCCACTCGCTCTTCACGTCCTCGCCACGCCCTCTTCACTTTTTCACTCTGCGCCGCCGCCCCCTCGCGCCAAGCGCTTTGTCTTTGCTGTCTTCGCCATTGTTGTCGTTATTGCTGTTCCTCTTGTTGCTGTTGCCATCGGCATTGCTGTGTTCGGGCGACACTTTACGAGTCTCCCTCCCTCTCTCGCTCTCTCTGTCTCCCTCACCCCCCTTCTCCCCCCCCTCGCTTGGCGTCGTCATCATTGCGTATGCGACGGTTGACGCCGAGAAGTTATTTAATTTGCTCATTTCAGCGGCATGTGCATAATGTATGTGTGAGTGAGCGAGTGCGCGTGTGGGTGTGGCTGTGGGTGTGGGTGTGTGTGTTTCCTCTGGGTCGGGGGCGCCAAGAGTACATCAACAACAACGACAGCAACAACAATTTGTTTACATAAAATATACGCAAAGTCGAAGACGAAGCCGAAGCCGACGCCGACGCCGCCGCGAGGGTCCGCAGTTCACGCCACCGGAAGCGGAAGTCGTACCTCGCCGGGGCGAGTGCGGGACCGGGGGGACCCGCCCCACCCTCCTCCCTGCCCGGCCTACTCCGTTTGTCTCCCCGCCTCTGCCTCGGCCTCGTCCCATCTGTCGCCACCTGTCTACGGAGCAGGGCAGGGCAGGGCTCGCCCAGCCCTTGGCAGCTGTCGGGGGACGTCGGCCCGCCTCCGCCTCCGGCTCCCCCTGCCCAAGGCTCTGCTCCTAAATATTTAATGCGTGAGGCCAGGTTCTCGCGCAACAACGAGGGGAGGGCGGGCCCAGGTCGAGGGCGGCTCCACCCCGACTCCAACTCCGGACCCGCTCCCTCTCCCTCTCCCTCCTCCTCTCGCCCTGCTCGCCTCCTGCACGCCCGCCGCCCCCTCGGCCGTCCCTCGTCAGACGTCATTTCCATACGCCGGCAGCTGCCGCGTCCCTGGTCTGGAGGGCGGCGGCGGCAGGGCGAGGGCATGGCAGGAGAGGCGAAGGCGATGACGAAGGCGAAGGCGACGAGGGAACGGCGGCAGGAAGAGCGGGATAGCGGGATATAGAGAGAGAGAGGGGTGGGGGGGACGGCGCCGCTTTTATTTTTCTCGCTGTTTGCATATTTTTTGAATTTCCAACTTGCGCGGAGGGCAAGAGAGGAAGGCGAGAGAGGGGAAGGGAGCAGAGGACTGCGAGGAAGGTAAGGAGGACAAGAACAGCGACAGCAACAACAACAGCAACAGCAACAACAACAGCAACAAGAGCAACCTCCGAAAAATCGACAAAAATCGGTCTTATGAACATTTTAGCATTCATGGCACGATTCGCTCTTATTGTAGGCGGAAATGGAGCTTCAGGGCGTATTTCCGCTTCCTTTTGACATGGTAAGCACAACAACACCTACAACAACAACAAAAACAACAACAACAACAATAGCAATAGCAATAACATTAAACACCCATTCCAATTTTTGGGAAACCTTTTTGCTCCAATATTTTTCTTTGCCAGAAAGCTGAAAAAGTTTTTGTGTGAAAATGTTTTTAATTTGATCGCATTAGGAAGCGAAGACAAACGGGGTCAGAGGGAGGGACAGAGGGCGTGAGAGGGAGAGGGAGAGGGAGATAGAGTCTTTTTCTCTACCGCTCTCTGTCGCTCGGTGGCTCCGTCGCCCTCGCCCTGCGCAAAGCCAGAGGCGAACGAATTCAATCAAAAGCCCTCACTTGGGCCGCCTTCGATGGCATCTACGACTACAACAACAACAACGAGAACAACAACGACAACAACGAGAACAACAACAACAACAACAACAACAACGAGAGCAACACCAACAACAACGAGAAAACCATGCGAAAGACGAAAAGCTCGAACAATCTCGATTTGACGTCAGCATCGTCGAAGGTTCGATGGCGGTTTTTTTACCACAATAGACAAAAAAACCCTTCCCCGCGGGCGGTACCCGGGGAGAGGAAGAAGAAGAAGACGAGGGGGGCAAATACGGGCAATAACGGCACTCGCATACATGCAGAAGGCCTACGTTTTTTAATCCTGATTTAGAGCGCGGCCGAACTTAATTGAATGGAGATGGTGTCGAGTTGTTGTTGTTGCTATTGTTGTTGCCGTGGTTGTCGGTTGGGAATTTGGGCGAGAAAACGTGGAGGCTGGAGCTGGGAGGTGGTGGCTCCACCCACTTGGACTGCATTTAATTAAACGTCCAGCTGTGTCAACAACTTAATTGGGGATTAATTAGAGCGTCTCCAGCAGGAGCCCAAACACACACACACACCGACCCGACTCTCGCACGCTCCTCCCCAGCGTGCTGCACGGGACCAGCCGAAGATGCTTCCCCAGCGTCCCTTCGCCCCTCTGGGCTCCCTCTTCCCAGCACCCTGCCTTCATCCGGCTTCCTTCGAGCCTTGTCTTCCTTCAGGCCCTCGCTCTTGTCTTCCCTCCTGGCCTCGTCTTCGCGCTCCCGACCCGCCGTCCCTCGCCATCCCATCGCCGTCCTTCCAGCGGTAATTGACAGTCGAGTCCTGGCGACTGCGGTTCCCGGACCCCAGCCGGCAGTCGCCTCCCTGCTGGAGCTCATTTATTATGTTGCGCTCGTAATAAACTCGCCACGCCCCACAACCGACCGCCGACCGCCCCGACGCCGCGGCTCCCGGCTGGCTGTCGATATCTGGCGAGGCCACACCAGGGTTCCTGGGGAAAATTTTCTCGATTTTAAATTAATTACAAACTAAGGCGATGGGCGACCGGGAGACGTGGAAGCCGGAGGGGGAACGGACCAGAAGGAGGCCAAGGAAGGCACGGAGTAGGGTCGGGAAGGTGTTGGGAGTTGGCGCTGGAGTCGATGACTGGCCCACGGCTCGCTGCTTCCTCCCTCGAGATGACGAGTGCTAGGGCTGTGATCTGGCTTGGGCAACGGCTGCGGCTGCGGCTGCGACTCGCCCGACCTGCCGGGGCCTCCCCGAGCCGGAGCAAAGCCCGGAGCCGGCCGAGCCCAGCCCTGCGCGTGACTCACGGTCGCCTCCGCGACTCCACTCGCACTTGCCTCTGACGTGACTCTGACGGAAAACCCACGGAAGCGGGGAATTGGCCGAGTGTTCGATCAGAGCTGAATGGTTTTCCATCGGTTTTCCATCGGTTCGTTCGCAGTGCTGTCGCTCCGCAGCGCAGCGGAGGGAAAGAGAGGGACTGTGTGGAAGCAGATCGAGATCCACAAAAATCCCCGAGAGAAAACGCATGAAGAACGCAGTCGAACAATTGGAACTCAGAAATCTTGTACACACATCACCAGCAATGCCAGAAGTAGCAGCAGCAAGAAGATCAGAAGTGGCAGCAAAACCATCGAGAGCGGCAATAATTATATCAAGAGCAGCAGCAGCAGCAGCAGCAACAGCAACAACAACGACGACGACAACGACGACGGCAAATCGTCGAACCCGTGTTGGCCGAGCCGTCCCACTGGGGATTCCCATGCAAGCGAGTCGATAAGTGCTGTCACACTTCCCCGCCCCGCCCCCTCGCCCCCTTCCCCCCTTCCCCCCTTCCGCCGCCCATGCCCGTCTCCCCTCTCGCTCGCCGCAGCGGCCTCCGGTCTCTGCCTAGGTCTCGTTCTGCTCTCTCTTCGGCCCCGACTCCGCTCTCTCTCGGTCGCGCCTGCTCTCGCCCCTGCCCCTCGCTCTCTCCGACTCTCGGCCAGCAGCCGTGGCCGCTCTCTCTGCGTCGTGCTCTTTCGCTCGCTCTTCGGTGGGACTCCTCGGGCTCTCGACTCTCTGCCGTCTGCCAGTCGCGCTCTCTCTGGGCGAGCGACCCCCAGCTGAGAGCGGTCAATGTTTATTTATTGCACTCGCTGCGATTTGCCGCCGCCGTCGTCGTCGGCGTGGTCGCTGTCGGCGTCGCTGTCGGCGTCGTAGGCGACGTCATCGTTGGCGATGT
This sequence comes from Coelopa pilipes, assembly GCA_947389925.1. Lineage (NCBI taxonomy): Eukaryota > Metazoa > Arthropoda > Insecta > Diptera > Coelopidae > Coelopa > Coelopa pilipes. Next base: position 3,953,865 of record OX376700.1, read on the forward strand.
TGGGAAAAAACCTGTTTTCGAAAAACAGCTGTTTGGTGGTTCACGGCGCGCGTTGTTGTTGTTGCTGTTCATCGCCCAGCGACGCCGTTGCTGCGGTCGAGGGAGCGAAGGGCGGGAGGAGGCGGGGGAGAGGGAGAGAAGAGGACGAAGGGCGGGAGGAGGCGGGCAAGAGTGAGGGGTGGGGTGGGCGCAACCAACTCGTATCTGCGAGATACGGGCCACGTATCTGCGGTGCATGCGGACAGAAATACATCGAGAGACAGACAGACAGACAGACAGATAGATCGCGATTCGCCTCTCTCTCTCTCTCTCTCTCTCTCGGCCGCAGAGCCGACCTCACAGCGTTGTTTAGTCCACATAATGCAGCAACAAGAACAACAACGACAATTAGAGAAGAAAAATTACAAGAACAGCAACGGCGATCGTAAGAAAAGCAACAACAATTGCAAGAATAGCGAAGGCAGCAACAGCAACTGCCACCGACAGCTTCAGCTTCAGCAGCAACTGCAGCAAAAACAAAAAACATCAACATCAGCGGTTGCAACAACAACAACAACAACAGGAGAAACGACACAAACCCCATCAACAGCAGCAGGAACAGAAACAACAACAACAACAACAACAATTGAGCATTACTCCTCGGCCAGCGAATGCAAGAAATCCAGGTAACAATTATTGTTGTTGTTGTTGTTGTTGTCGACGTCGTCGTCGTCGTCGTCATCGTCTTCGATTTTGGTTTTCTCGTCGTCGTTGTTGTTTTTGTTGTTGTTGTTGTTGTTTCTGTGTGATTACTCGCTGTGCATAATTGTGTAGTAGTTCTTGTTGTTGTTGTTGTTGTTGTTATTATTTTGTGTTGTTGTTGTACTTCATCTAGCTGTTGTTGTTGTTTTTGTCGCGGTCGTCATCGCCGTAGTCGTTGCCATTGTTGTTCTTGTTGTTGTTGTTGCTGGGTTTTTTTCCGTCCGATTTTCCTCATGTTGATTTTCTCTCTCTCTCGCTCTCTCGCTCTCGATTTATGCCTGTTGCTGTTGTTGTTGTTGTTGTTGTCGACGGTGTGTTTTTTCCATTGTTGCTGTGGCTGGTTTGAGTTGTTCTTGTTGTTGTTGCTTTTTTGAATTTCTGTTGTTGTCGCTGTTATACATAGTCTCGTGTCGTTGTTGTTGTTGTTGTTGTTGTTGTTGTAATTTTTATGCTGCTTTTCGTCGTTGTTTTCTGTGATTTCTTTCTAGAAGTGAGTGCTAATGTTGTTGTTGTTGTCTTTGATGTTGTTGTTGTTGTTGTAGTTTTTATAGACCTCCTCCTGCCTGAATCGGCCACGAGGCTCCGCCGAAGCGCTCGAATTGGGATCGAAAAAGGCGCGCAAAGCGAGCGTCCTCTCGCCATCTCTTTCGCTCTCCCCCCCCCTCTCCCCTCCGTCTCCCCTACTGCCTCTCGCCGTCCCCGCCTGCCTCACCCGCCGTCCATGGCATCCACCGATCGACGACTGCCGACTGCCGCCTGCCGCCTGCCGCCTTCTGCGGACGGACGCGCGCACCCGAGATACTCTCGGGTATCCGACGGATGTCATCATCGGCGCGCCGCGGGTGAGTCAGCGGCCGGCGAGGTTTCGCCCCGAGAGGTTTCGCCCTCGGTCGCGCTTCCGGCCGGGGATGAGTCGAAGGGAACCGACCTCCGAGTCCAGATGGAAGAAGGTTCAGGTCGCGGCCGCGTCTCTGGCAAATGCCGAAGACAGCGAAGTACCCACGATCCATTACGCTAATGGCCGAGGGTCAGACGCGGGGTGGGGCAGCGGGCAGCGGGCAGCGGACAGCGAGGGAGAGCGAGGTGGTCAACAATGCTCGCTCATTAAAATGCAGTCGCATAAATTGCGATGCAATCCAACGGATGCGGAAGTAATTGCGGCCACGGGGAGTGCGACGTGCGACAGGGAGCGACAGAGGGGGCGTTGGCGGGGGAGGGACGGCGACAAGCCAGAACGATGGGCAGTCAATTAGCGAGGGCGCGCGCTCAGGGGGCGGGGCTCGAATCGGACTCGCGCCGCAGCCCGCAGATGCCCAGCGACCTCGTCGGATGCAGGATACGCGAGACAGTGAGACGAGAGTCGCTGCAGCTGTTGTTGTTGTTGTTGTTGTTGTTGTTGTTGTTGTTGTTGTTGCTGCTGCTGGCTCGTGCGCCTCAGCGACGCAATTAAATGTTCAATGTCAATGAAAATAATACACTAAGCAAATGTAAAAATCGAAAAAAAATTCCAATAAAAATGAGCAAAAGTTCTGAATATCGAAAAACAAATGATTCGAAATAAAAGCAAAAACAAAAACAACACAAAAGAATAAAGCATTGAACAGAGAAACAACATCGAGCAAAATAATTCCATACAACGAATTAGCGAAGGTTTCGATTTGCAATTAGCAATTAGCAGCAAAAACAACAACAACAACACACTGGCTGTAGGGCGAACAGAGCGGGGCAACCGCGGGACGGAGAGAGCGAGAGGGCGAGCGAGAGGGATGCAGCGACCGCATTTAGATGTCATCCATTTATCACGACTTGCATTGCATTTGAATCCATTACCAGCGAAGTGGATGCGTAAAGGCGAGGCTGTTGTTGTTGTTGTCGCTGCTGCTGCTGTTGTTGTTGTTGTTGGTCGGGGTCTTCCATTGTTGTTGCTCCAGCAGTTGCTGTTGTTGCTGCTTAAATTGCTTCATTTCATTTTCATTTCACATTTTAGTATAAATTGGATAAAAATCAAAACGTCAACGAACATTTTTCTCATGTATTTTTCTGCAATTTTAATATTTTAAGTTTATCGTATTTTTCTAAGTTATCATATTTTTTAATTCATCATATCGTGGTTTTTTCTTTCGGACATTCTCGATGAATAAACGATTTTGTTCGAAATAAATTCCTCCACAATATTTACTAATTTTTTACGCCTTTTAAATGCCATTACAATGTATAGAAATTTCTAAACCTTGTTTGCCTGTAAAAATTACTTCGTATTTGATCTTGTAATTATCGTCATCATTATCATGTGCATTTAGTCTCTGTTGACAAATTATATTACTTTTTTTACAAGTGAAAACATTTTTTTCTACTGTACACATCATTTTTGCTGTGGACATTTAATATTTTTTCAACAAATATAATTTTGTTTTCTGGTGTAAATAATTTTTTTCCTGCTGACAAATATTTTTCTATGCCAAACAACATTTTTTACGGTTGTCAAATGTTGTTTTGAACAACATTTTGTTTAGTTGGACGTGTATAAAAAATATTTTTGACAAATATTCTTTTTTAAATAGTCCTTTCCAGTTATCTCTTGCTAGGCCTCCCTGATTTGGCTTTCTTTTTAATCGTTTAATTCAGAAGTTTTGCTCATCACATTTGCTGACTCTCAATATTTTTAATTTCAGCAACGAATGCGACTTTTTATTTTTCTTCGAATTATTTTTCCATTTCCTCTCTGGCCTCCGGTCGGTCGCTCGGGCCCGCATCGCACTCGGGCTCCTCCGCCTCCCGGCGCCCTCTTAATCACCTCTCTCTCACTCTCTCGCTCGCACACCCGCCCTGTTCCGCTCTCCCTCCCTCGCTCTCTTCGCAGCTGCTCCGCTCGGCCGCTCGTTATCGGCGTCGCGCTATCGGCGTCTGTCGTGTCGTCGCCTCCTCGACGTCGTCGTCGTCGTCGTCACCGTCGCCGTCATCGGCTCGTCGTCGTCGCTGTCGCTGTCGCCTCGTTGCTCTCCCTCTCCCGCTCACTCCCTCCACCCAATCCGCATGTGGGGAAAATGAAGTTCCACGAGTTTATTATTAGTTTTGGATTTTACACCAAAATTTTATTTCCGTTCACCGCAATTCAACGGTTTTCGCGTTTTATTTATTTTCTGTTAGTGCTATTAGTATCTTCTTTTTAAATATTGAATAATTGTTATTGGCTTTTAATGAAGTGTTGTTTTTCGGTCGTTAAAAGCGAGATAGCAAAAAATAGAAGAAAAAAAAAGTAACCTGGCCCATGGGGGGATCGAACCCACGACCTTCGCGTTATTAGCACGACGCTCTAACCAACTGAGCTAATGGGCCGCTGGCCGGGGGTCGACGACTGCGCCAGAGGAACCTCGAGGTGGGCCAGGCCCGAGTTTTGGTTTTGGTCCGAGGGAAACAAAAAATAATATGTGCCAAAATTAAATAAAAGCCATCATTTCATTCAAAAACCTTAACAAAAACTCAGCCGCAATAAAATAGGTCTGAGGTACTAAATTTGATAAAGCGATTTTTCATATAAAATAATTCTAATTCAAAAATTTTACTATGAATATATACATTACAAAATATTTATTAAGGAGTTCACTGCATCCAATCGAAAAAGTTACGAAAATAAATTCAACGCAATTTGTTATTATTGGGTTGAATTTCGATGGCATTCGTCAAACAAGAGGCGTTTTAACTTCTAGTAATTAAAAACATACGAATAAATTGCAACATGTCGGCGAAAATTATTGGAAACGAGATATAGGGCAGCAGGACAATGTTATTACATGGAAATAGACAAATGCGAAAGACCGAAATGCATTAATGGAAGCCTGGAGATGAGAGTTTTGCACAAATTGGTGCGAGAAAGATTTATAAAAAACCGGAATATGTCAAAAAGTGATGTGAAAAAATGTAAATGAAAACATATGATCTGAAAGCACTGAAAATGTGGTGGAAAAAATGATGTGAAAAAACAGCGCGAAAAGAACATGATGTGGCAAAATGGAGGTGGTCAAAAAAAAAAATCACATTAAATCCAATAAATGTGCGCGTTTTAAGAATTAATTGCGACAAACTTTGTTGTTGTTTCGTCGAAAACCGCAGCCGCCACACAAATGCAATATTTCCATTACAATATTATTTCATTACGCTTTTATTTTCCTCCTTTTCTCCACTACTGTGCTATTTCATTAATTTTGTTTATCACTTTTTTAATGCGATTTTTTATCGCTCTTTTCAGGATTTTCTTTTTGTATTTTTTCACCTTGATATTTTTCAATATCTAATTTTGTAATTCGGCCTTTTTCACTGCAGTTTTTTACACTCGATTTTTACCAATGGTTTGTTGTGTTTTATTGGCGTGTGATTTTTGTTTCATTCTTGATGCGATTGTGTTGTGCTCGTGGTTGTTGTTGTACTTGTTGTTGTTCTTGTTGTTGTTGTTGTTGTTATGTCGCCGGGCACACCGTCTCGCCGTCTCGCCAACAATTCATCATCAACACGTTGAGCCGCACGAATTCGCATAAATTATTCAAAAACGGCTCATGAACCATCTGTCGCGAACACACACACGCACACACACACACACACACAGAGGGTGCGGGGAGGGGCAGAGGGCGACAGAGAGAGAGAGAGAGAGAGGGCGAGAGAGGCCATCTCGCCATGTGCTGGGACCCGGCCGGCTCGGCGTCGACGGCGAGTTCAGCCCGCCTCAGGCCGTCGCCTCCTGTGTCACGAAGCCATCAGTCGGCAGGCCTTCAGTCAGTCCATCGGACGCTCAATCACCCAGTCAATCCGTCGCTCAATCACTCAGTCAATTAGTTGTTCAGTAGCCCGCTCTCTGCCTCCCTCCCTCCCCATCGCCTCGGCGCCCTCGAGCCCAGCCGTCTGTCAGTCGGGGACCTCGACCTCGACCTCTCCACGCCCTCTGCTCCGGGGCGGGTCGAGAGCAGCCACGCCCTCCATCGGCACCTGCACGACGTTCACTTCGTTCCTTCGCCTTGCCTCGGTCCCTCCTTCGCGTCCTACCATCCGTCTTTTCGTCCCTCCGCCCTCTCGCCTGGTGTCCTGTGCCTTTCCGCCTCCCTCTCTCCCTCTCTCTCTCTCTCCCTCTCTCCCCACTCGACGACCGTAGAGAATCCCCACACACAGACCCACTGACACTCACTCACACACACGAACACGTTGGAATTGAGGGGAGGCCGGGAAGCGGCAAACATGAAAAACGAAAATCGATTTTCAATTCTGCAATGAAAATTTGAACGTGCCGGGTCTAAACATCCGGGACGAGGGACGAGGGCCGAACGGCGACCTCGCGCCTCCTCGACCCGCCACGCCCTCTGCGCGCCCCTCGCCGCCCCCTTGCGAAATAATTGGCCTCGAGCCACGACGCAATGATATTTTGCAACTCCATTTCGCCACCTATCGGTCCGCCTTCCACCCATCTATCGACCCGGCCGTCCATCTGTCGGCCGGAGGGAGGGGCCAGAGAGGGAGGGAGAGAGGCAGGGTTGGCCGGCAGTCGCCCGTGGTGCCGAGAATAAGTTGCGTTCCTGGGGCCGAGGCTTGGATTACGCCGGGTCCCGAGGACTTCGGGCATTCTATTTGTACCGCAGACACTTGGTTGGAGGGAGGGAGGGAAGGAAGGACGGACAGACGGAAGGACATCTGAAACACACAATTAATGCTGTTAATGGCATCGTCGGATAGTTATATACGGTCCTTACCAGACGGGAAGTTATTTATTTAGGGACAGAGAACTTGTATAAGAAGTTCTGCTAGAAATACTTGTTAGGTGACCGATTTGAGCAGGGCGACATTTAATTGATTATATATGGCAGCGCGGCAGACATAAATAGAGGAACAACAAATGGGTACAGAAATAGAAAAATAAATAAACCTAGCAATATACAAATCTAGAAAATAAATAGTCTAGGCAAGCGGAAAGAATGGAAATACATAAATATAGTAAAAATTAGAAGGAAATTTTTGAATGCAAAGAAGAGGCAAATAAAAATATAAAAGAGATTTTACATTATTTTACTTTGAAGATTTTAAAGAAAAATAACTGAAAAATTAGAAAAATAAATAAATCAAAATAGATATGAAAACAGATCAATAAATAATGAAAAATAAATCAAATCAAAGTAAATTGATGAAAATTAAACAAATAAATAGGCAAGTGAAGAAAATTCAATTTTTGACTTAAAAATGTTCATAAAAATGATCGTCTTATTTTTCTTTAAGAAACAGTTTCCAGCAGACGTTTTTTTCCCAAGGCTTTTGGCCAGATCATGGACAAATTATAGGAATGGAATAAAATTACAGACCACTAATGTGTTGATAATCGGCGGGTCTGAAGTCGGTTTCGGGATAGATTAAAGTCTCCCCTCTCTCTCTCCCTCACTGATGCCGTCTCTGTCGCTCGCAGTCACCGCCCGATCGCCTTCAATTAAAGCACGATTAGAGCGAACGAGAGCTGGAGTTGGAGTAGCGTGACTTGTGTTGTTGTTGTTGTTGTTTTTTTTTTTTTTTCGTTTTTTGTTTTTGTCTTTTGAAGTTTTGTCTTTGTTATTTGTGTTTTTCCAAATTTTTTGCTGTTGTTGATTTTCTTGTTTTGTTTGTTTTTTGTTATTTTTGTTGCTTTTGTTGCTTTTAATGCACGGCGATGATGTCATTAATTAATCGAAATTCATTTCATGTTCCGAAAATTTAAACCAATTAGTGTAAAGGTGTTTTGGCCATCGTTGTTGTTGTTGTTTTTCAGGTTTTCTTCTTTTATTTGTCGAATATTCATCATTGTTGTTGTTGGTGGCGTTTTAAGCCAAAATCTTTGTCAAAATGTTTACGGATGCATGAAGGTTAAAGTAAATTGCTTTTGTGGCTTCAAGAAGCATGAAATTATAAATTATTTAAGAAACAGCAGCAACAACAATCGTAGTAAAAAAATAAAAAAATGACATGAAGAAAAACCATAACGAAAATGTCAACAAGAAATACGAACTCAAGTTAATAACAATGGAGAAATAAATACAAAAATGCAAAATCGAAAAAACCCAAAATCAAAAAATCAAAGAAATCAAAAGATGATGAAAATAAAGTCCAAATACAATTTGAAATATATCTGTATCTTAGAGAACCCGGAAATTCTTCGGACGCCGCAAATCCCTGGGTAATCATGGAATTTCATCTGGAATTCCACACTCCAAACTCGACCGAACTTCAACCCCAGAGACAACAACACGAGCACATGTAAATGTGCTGTGGACGCATCTCAGAAATGCACAAATATTTGCGTCGGATACAAATGTATCTACAACGGCTGCAAACGCATTTCATCGCAGCGACAAATAAATAAATAAATTGAGATACAAATCGAGCGGGCCATAGAGGGGAGGAGATGGAAAGGGGAGAGTGAGAGAAAGAGTGAGAGTGAGAGAGAGAGAGGAGCGTGGGTGTGAGAGCGACAGGGACAGCGCGAGGGCTCTCGGCGCACACCCGCAACCCATGGAAAGTGGAAAAAACAACTCGAATGAAATCAAATTGAATAAAGTCAAAAAAAGTAGTATAAAAAGCAAAGTATAAAAAAGATTCAAAAAAATGTTTTCCAATCATTTTTTTGTTTCCATTTTTAGTTTTTCAAAATTTTATTTTTTCATTTTTTTTTGTTTGTTAGATTCAAAACAAAGATCTTCAAATGTGTCGAAATTCGCTTAAAGTTTTTTTCTAAAGAAATTCTTTCACGATTTTTTCCTTTGGCTTTGGCTCTTTTTCCTCTACTTCTCCTGCTCTCTGCTTCCTCTTCTCCTTCTCCTTCTTCTTAATCTTCATCTTCTTTTCTTCCTTTCCGTCTCCCTCTTTCTCTGACCTTCTCGCTCTTGTCATTATTGTTGCTGCTGTTGTTGTTGTTGTTATTGGTGATTTTTTCGTGCCGGCCGGACCGAAAACCACAACAACAACAACAACAACAAGTTCGGAAAATTTCGGTCACTGGGTCAGCGCGCGTCGCTCTGAGTGCGTGTGTGTGTGTGTGCGTGTGCGTGTGTGTGAGTACGAGAAATTTCAATTCATTGGTAAGACAGATTTATTTAGATATTTTTGGTTTTAATTCCATAATTTCATTTAAAATTTTCATTAAACATTTTGTTTACGACTACAAAATTAATAAAGAAAACTTGTTGTTGAGAAAATAAAATAAAGAAAATCAAACAAACAACAACGACAACATAAATAAAGCCTTTTAACAATGGCCAAATTAACTTCGATAGTGGCAAAAAATAAACAAAAGAATTTAAAGGGAGTTCCAAACTGCGAAATGGACAAAGGTAAAACAAAAGCAGAATTTACTAAAACCCAAAAAGAAAAACACAGCCGATTGAACAACAAACAACTGCCAGCACAACAACAACAGGGGCAACAACAACAACAGCAACAACAACATGCCATAGAAATTCACACTTTCACTCTTTTGGCCCTCGTTTCGAGCTCGGGCTCGGGCTCGGACTCGGACTGGGTTCGGTTTCGGTTTTCCTTTGTGTTTTCTCTTTCTTCGGCTCCTCTTTGAGGCACTGGCTCTGTCTCTCTCGCGCCACCCCCCTCCCTCTCTCTCTATCATGCTCTCTTCCTCTGCTTCGGTCTTCGCTTGGTTTTGATTTTCTTCAACAACGATTTTATTGATGGTTTTACCCGAGGTTGCTGTTGGTAGTGACGAAGGTGCTGTTGTTGTTGTCGTTGTTGTTGTTGTTGTTCGGAACTTGTTGTTGAGCTTGCTTAGCGGTGGTGGTGGTGTTGTTGTTGTTGTTGTTGTTGTTGTAACTCACTCATTCATAACGCAATTACGAGCTCGTTTCTCGCATCCAACCGACGACGTAACGACGATCGAGGCACCGAGAGAGAGCGAGGGAGCGAGAGAGAGAGTGAAACGAGCAGACACAGAAGCTACTACGATCGTTGTTGTTGTTGTTTGTGTTTTTGTTGCCGCCGCCGCCGCCGCCGCCGCTCGACAGAGACAAAGTCACAGTTAGTTTGTCAACGTTTGACCCAGAAATCGACGCACGTTCCGTTCGAAACCGAAGCGAACCGAGTCGAACCGAGCGAGCCATCGACTACAACAACAACAACAACAACGACGACGACGACGACGACACGACGACAACAACAACAAGGGCTGGAGATGAACGACGTGCCGATGGAACTCGCAAGAGCCGCAGACACGGATTGAGTTGTCCGGAGGAGGCCGCGAGGCTGCCTCGGGTGGTCGGGCACTTGTTTGCGTTTTCGCGGCGGCAGGTTGTGAAATTTTACCAACAACAACAACAACAACAACAACAAGAACAACAGCAACAACGGCTGCAACAACAACAATAAATCGCAGCAACAATAGCGAAACGCGAAACGACAGCAACAACAACAACGCGATCAACTCAGCGCAACAACGCAAATCGCGTTTCGCAACAACGGCAACAACAACAACAGCAACGAGAACAACAACCACAAGAACCCATTGTTTGCCTCAGACTTGCCTCGAGTCTCTTCTTGCCTTTATTTCACCTGACTTTATTTGTTTCACTTCATTTCATAATCTTTTGTTTTATTTTATTTTACTTTATTTTATTCTACTTAACTCCATTTGATTCGACCTTAGTTTTTAATCCCAAATCGAATTTATTTTATTCTAATTTCCTTTGGCTTAATTTTAATTTCGTTTTAATGTGCTTTGGTGTATTTTTGTTTAATTATTTCGCTCGATTTTCGATTTTCTCAGTTCAATTAGTTCAATTTATTTGAGTTTCCTCTTTTAATTGAACTTCTTTAATTCTACATTATGTTTTTCACTTTACTCTACCTGATGAATTTGGTCATGTGAAAATTTAAATTGTCAGAACTACTCGATCTCCATTGATTCCGCGCAATCGCCGTTCCCCCAGATCGATGGAAGATTTGTGCGGAAATTCCATCGAATCCCGGCCGAGTTTCGAATTTAAGGGCGAGTTTCGCCCTTCTCTGTCACACAGTTTCCCCCTCCCTCCCGCTCCCGCTCCCGCTCCCCCTCCTTCGCCGCCTCGTTCCCTCGCCCGACCTTCACCTCGTTTCGAGCGCTCGCTTTTCCCTTCGGGTTTTTTGTCTTTGTTCACGTTTGTCTGCTTTGTTTTGTTGTTTCTTTTTCGGGTTCGTTCGACTCGTTTGCTTTTCCATTGCCGTCTCGAGCGTCGTCGTCGATGAATTAATTGTCTCAAATGTTCGGCGCAGGCTGAGAATTCGAGAAGTCGGTCATCGAGATTTTCCTCAGTCGTCTTCTGGAATTTAGAGAGATCTCTTCGAATCAGATTCTTGTTTTCAAAATATTTTATAGATCAGGAATGTTTAGTCTTGAAAATCAGTTCTTCACAAATTTTTCTAGCTTTCGGAAATTTTAATTACTTGTATATTTTGAAAATTACTTGAATTAAATGTTGTTTTCATCTTTTTTCCCCCTTTTGTTTTTGTGTTTTCTGATAGGTCTAATGAATGCCGCTGTTGTTGTTCTTATAATTTTGTTGTTGTTTTCGCAATTACTGCGGCTTGACATTGAGGCTAAAAGAGCGCACACATTGTTTTTGTTGTTGTTGTTGGTGGTTTTTCTCAAATTACTGCCGTCGTTTTTATGCAAAGTTCTTCGACGCAGAGATCTGGAGATGACTCGAAACGGATAATTCTCATAATTGCACAATTGGAGTTGCAAGAAACAAAAGTTGATTGAAACAGCCATCGAAATTAGCAGGGAAATCAACAACAACAACAACAATGATGATGATGATGATGATGATGATGATGACGATGAATAAAAGTAAGCGTAGGCTTGGTAAACAAACGTCGCGAAGTGATTCATCCGAGACCGCGAAACGCGTCACGTCTGCGAGATAAACAAAGCCAGAGAGAGAGACAGAGAGAGAGAGAGAGAGAGAGAGAGAGTGAGAGAGAAGGGAGAAAGCGGCGGGCGAGATTAGAGAGAGGGGGAGAGAGAGCGCGAGAAGAGACAGAGCTGGATTGCAGAAGTTGCGAAAATTCGCGGGAATAAAACAAGAAGAACAAGAACAACATGAATACAACAAAAACAAATTCATACTGCAACTATAATTACAACAACAATGGTGCAATTTGTAACAACAACAACAACAACGACAACAACAACAACGACAACAACGACGACGACGACTCACTCAAAGTCGCCGTTGAAAGAGATGAATTTCCTGCGAACGACAACAACAACAACAACAACAAAAATGATGATAATATAAATACAACAACGAAAACAGCAACTACAACAACCACAGGTGCAACAGCAAACAATTTCAATGGCAACAGCAACAACAACAACAATTATTATTATTGACGCAATTTAGTTGCTCTCGTTGTTTTTGTTGTTGTCGATTCTGCAACCGTTGTTGTTGTCGTTGTTGTTGCGTCTGCTGTCATCGTTGTGTTCCCCATTGTTGTTGCTATTTCTTCGGCGATCCCTGTTGTTGGGGCGAAAAATCCGGACAAGCGAATTGAAACGAAATAAAGGTCAGTATTCATGCACCGTGGGGCAAGTTCAAGGTTTTGCGGCGAACACCGAACGCCACCATTCGATTCATTGAAAAGTGCAAAAAAATGGAAAAAATGAAAAACACTTAAACGTACGTTTTCCCGTAAAACAAACCAGTAAAAATGGAGGAACATGCAAAAGAAATAAAAAATATACGCAATTTTATACAACAAATCATATTCTGTTCAAAAGAGATTCAAAAAAATACTAAATTTTTTCAGGTTTTACACAATTTGGAAAATTTAATAACATCATAAATCGATCCGGGTGAAAATAAAAATATAAAACAAAAACATCCAAGAACAGTTGATGAATTAAATGAATTAAAAGTCCTAGGAAATGCGGAATACAATTTTGAACAACAAAGAAGAACGCTTGACGCTGTCTGAAAAGCAGTAGCGATAAATTTCCCCTGGAATTATTATTCTCTTTTGCCTGCCGCCGCAGCCGTTCGTCCCACTGTGCCGAGCTTCTCGCTGGCATTCAAATGCGAAGCTTCGAGTAAATTGCGTTGAATTTAACGGAAAGCGAGCGACGTCCGTTGGAGAGAGGGAGAGGGGTTGCTTCGATTATCCGGCGGATCGAGCGCTTGGCATTGAATGGTTTTGAGTTGAGTTTTTGCCGCTTCGTTGAATCGCATCTCGCCGAGTTTTCCACGAAGACGAGGCGTTTTCGCAATTCAATTGAAACATGACGTTGTTGTTGTTGTTGTTGTTGTTGTTGTCGTGGTGGTTTTTGCTATTCAGCGAATGCTGACAGACGACCGAGGGAATTGTAGGAAACAGAATGGAATTCCCGACTAGCGAAAACTACTGATAAACAATAAAAATATTGGGAAAACATTTCGAAAATATAAAACACCAGAAGTCGTCGGAATCATGGAAAAACGTAATTAATAAACGATAAAAATGCTCCAAGACCTTATCAAAATGATTGAAGAAAAATTCAAAAATAATAACAATAACAAAAAATAAAAAAAAATATTTATCAATTAAAAAATATAAAAACTACTTTCAATGGAATGTATAAAATGTACAATTGAATAGAGATAAAATATGAGAAAAATAAAATTTAATAGGAATAAAATTTATTAGAACAAAATTTATTGAGAATTAATTTTATTGAAATAAAATTCATTCAGAACAAAATTAAATAAACCTAATCAAATGCCAATGAGGAGAAGAAGAGGGCAAATAGGTCAAAATCTGGGGCACCAGAGGCTGAGACGCAAATTGTCGGCGACAGCAACAGCAACAGCAACAACAAGCAGGTGGCGGAGGAGGAGAAGAAGAAGAAGAAGAAGGCCGGCGAAGAACGCAATGGAAACGAGGGCTGCGACGTATTTGGACCGCAACCCAATTTCGCACACACGAGAACTTAGAAAGAGACACAGCCAAGGAACTCAGGAAACAACCGCAAAAAGAAGAGAAAAATACAAAAACAAAGGCGAAAAGAACAGGGGGAAATATAGGAAATGAGAAAAAATCAACAAACAAAATCATCAACAAAATTCAACAACTAAAACCAGCAACGAAAACCATCAACAAAAATCCACATCATGAAAATAAAACGCAAAACGCTGTGACGTCGAATAGACACGACCTTGTTGTTGTTGTCCACGTCGATGTTGTTGTTGTTGTTGTTCCGCTCCATTGTTATTGGCAACGCCATTCAATGCCGTCGACACTCGCCGTGGGCCGGCGCGGGGGGGGGGGGGCGTGGCCAACGAGGTCGTCGCTGTCGCCGTCGCCGTCGCGAATCCATCGCCAAGCACTTCGGATAAGCTTATCCGGCCCCCGGATAAGTGGCCAATGCCGGCTAGACGTCTCCCAGCTGGCTTGGATAATTTTATCCGCAACCGTGACCCTTGGCCGCCTGAATTCGGCACGATGAAGAGATCGATGAAGAATTCTCGGAGAATTTCGGGGAAAAGGGGGAAAGAATGACAGCAAAAATGACGATAATCACAACAACAACAACAACCTCAAGAACAACAACAGCAACACCAAACGCAACAATTCGTATTCTAGGCAAATATTTTTATCCGAATACGCCATCGTGGTCGAGCATGACAACAACAGGAACAGACGGCGATAATAGGAACAGCAGGGACAGAAACAACAACAAAGCCAACAGGGACAACAACAATGCGGAGAGGAACAACAACATCACGAACAACAACAACAACAACAACAACGAGCACTATGAGGACAACAACAACGACTATGACGACGACTGGTTGAACTTGTTCCGGCGTCACGTACAGGCGGAGACGGTCGATGTTGTAGTAGTACTAGTTGTTGTTGTTGTTGTTATTATTGTAATAATTGCCGTTGTTGTTGCTGCTGTTGTTGTTTTTGTTGCTGCTCTCGTCGTTGTCACTGTTGTTATCTCACTCCGCCTCGCAGCACGAGGAAACGCATTCGCAGTCGCCACCGTCGGCGTCGCCGTCGCCGTCGCAATCGCAAATGGAATCGGCATCGGAATTGGAATGAATGACGTTGCGACGTGTTAACAAGCAACGCGCTTGTCGTAATCCTCCCATCTCCCTCTCTCTCTCTCCCTCTCTCTCTCCCTCGGCCACTTTCTCTCACTCCTTCATTAACAATCTCGCTCGCTCGCCAGCCGGCTGATCTCTAATCACGCGAAATGCATGCAAATATTTGCTCTTTGCAATTTGTCTGCATTCAGAAAGGTTTGAAAGGCCTCGTCTGGCCTCTGTCTTTCTCCCTCTCCCTCTCCATCCCTCTCTTTTTCTCCCTCTGTAACTCTCTCCACACGCCTCTCGTTCGAGCTCCCTGGTAGCGTTGGAAGTTCTCTTGTTTAAAGTTCTTAAGTTTGGGAATTCGATTGAGTTTGGTTCGAGAAATTCGCCTGAGGCTGGCCCTCGTTCTCTCGTCTCTTCTCCCTCGTTCTCTGCCCCTCCTCTCTCTCTCTCTCTCTCTCGACCCTTTTATTCTCCTTCCCTCCCCCTCGTTCCGTCCGTTCTTTCCCCTCGTTTTCCGCTTCCTTCTCCCTCGTTGACCACGTCTTTCGCCCCAGCTGCCTACTCGTTTCTCCACCTCGTCCCTCGCTTTCCCTCCCTCCGTCCTTCCCTCTCACCCTCATTTCTCTTTCGGCCTCCCCCCGTTTCGCTCTCTTTCGCACTCTTTTCACCCTCTCTCTGGGCCTGTCGTCGTCGGTTGGCTTCCCGTGGAGCAGGCATTGAATTAAGTCGCCTGGAAGTCAGGAACCACATGGGAAGGAGGGAGGGGGACAAGGAGGAGGAGGAGGAAGATAAGAAGAAGGGAGGAACGCAGGAGGAGGGAGCGAGGCCGCGGAGCTTCTGCGTGTCGTCCGCCTTGGGGGGCGCCAAGAGCGACTGGAAACGAGGGGCCCCGGCCGACCGAGGGCGAGCGCAAGGAGTGAGAGAGCGAGGGAGAGAGAGAGAGAGAGAGAGAGGTAGGAGGGGTGCGAGCGAGAGCGAAGAGTCGCTTGTGCGGCAGCAGCTGCTGTTGGGCCAGCAGAAAACCCGGGACGGACGCCGCCGTCGCCCCCTGTTGCGTGCATTTAATTACGATCGACGAATGAGTGCGCCCAAAGAAGAAGAAGAAGAAGGAAAGGACAACAACAACTAAACAACAATAGTTGTCTCAACGCACTTTACAGTTATTTTTGGGGGCCCCCCACCAACAAATACAACAATAACAACAATAATAAGAACAAGAACCGTGAGCAATAAAATTGAGCCTCAGCCATTGACATCGAGCCGGAAAATGGATTGTTTACACATTTTATTCCACTTCCCAGGGGCGGGAAGAAGGGGGAGGAGGGAACGCCGGAAATCGAGGAGAAGAAAGGGAGAAGGAGGAGGAGGTGGAGGTGGAGAAGAAGTCGCTCCATTTAAACTGACTTAATTTGTCTGCTCGCCTACTGTTCGGCTGGTCAACGACGGAATCGAGACCTGGCACTTGGGCAAAGGGAATCGAGGAAGGGAATCGGAAAGAGGTGGTCAAGGGGAGAGGAAGAGAGGGAAAGAGTGAGAGCTGGATAGTGGATCGTCTTAGTAAAGTCGGAGGAGAGCTCGGAACACGGGGAGTTTGCGAAGAACGAAACGAAATCGTCCTCCAACTTCTGGCTTTCTATTTGCGCTACCCGAAACAATTTCCTTTCCCTCCTTCGCTCTCTTATTCACAATCGTTTTCGTCGTCCATCTCCCTTCCTCCCGGTCTGTCGCTCTGTTCGTTCACCTCGTGATTCCAAGAAAACCACAAGGACCGAACACGACGGACCCTCGATGGATCGATGGCGACTCCTGGTCAAATATTCTTCTGAACGACATTCGGAGAGGGAGGGAGAGAGCACTATCGGGAGAGGGCGAGAAACGTCGAGACGACTGTCGATAAGAGACAAGTGTCGAGAGGCAGCAGAGCTGATGATGGGAATGTCAAAAATATTGTTGTGTTCAAAATAAACGCTAGCAGAAAACGTCGAGCAAATATTTGTCTACGAACTTTTGAACACAACATTTGCATTAAAGCCAACTGTGAACTCGCACACACTCGCACACACACACACATGCACGGAGAGCCGTCATAACTTGGCCAATAACCTCCGACCGGTCGAAGGTCTCGTCTCAACCCCGACTGCACCCAGGGACAAGGACCAAGATCAGGACCAACACCAAGACGGAGCAAAGGCGACGGCGAAGGAGAAGAAGAAGAAGAAGCAGAAGAAGTCATGGCGATGCCCATCCTTTAGTTCGAAGCACTTGAACCCCGAATCGTGCTCTCCTGTTCTTTCCGTCTCCAGATCTTTCTGGGTTTTCCTTTCCCTCGCCGGGCTTCCTCTGCTTTCCTTTCCTTCCCTACTCCCCTTTCCCTTCGTTCCTTCCCCGCCTTTACAGCTTGTCCTCTTCCCTTCTTCTCCCGTTCCTTACCTTCTTTCCCTTCTCCCTTCCTCCCCCGTCTGACGCCATTCGAAGCTCGCCCGAACTTCGGGAAATGCTAGAGGAGAACGAGGGTAATGACGAAGGCGCCGACGAGACTCGCAGATGGAGGAATGAGAGGAAGAGGGACAGAAGCAGGCAAGACGAGGGCGAGCGGCCGACAAAATGCGGCGAGGGCAGGGCGCCGAACAGAGCTAGAAGGAAGCAGGAGACGAAGTGGAAAACCTAAGCAGCAAGGAAGCCATCGTGGAGGAGCAAGACGGGGATCCGTGGGTAAGCGGGGAGGAAAAGAACGGGAGCCAAGACAGGACTCTGGTAGGCAGGAGAGTAGGAAAGCGACGTGCAGGAAAGAGTGCTAGGAGGCGTTGGAAAGAGCACGAGAGATGGGCGTCCTGTTGGTGGGAGCGAAACAGACTCTGTCTGCAGCTCGTTCCATGACCTGTCTGGAGTCTAGACTTTGACACAGAATGAATTTCTTGTTGTTCCTGCTATCGATGTTGTTGGTGTCACTGTCGATGTCGTTGTTGGTGGTGTTTTCGTTGTTGTTGTCATTTTTGTTACTCCCTCTTGTAGTTGTTGCTTCCGATGGTGTTGTTTTTGTTGTTGTTGTTGTTGTCATTTCACGCTAATCGTTGTTATTATTCGATTTTGTTGTGAATTTTCGGCGTTGTTGTCGTTGTTATTTGGTATTGTTGTTGTTGTTGTTATTCGGTGCTGCCGTTGTTGTTGCTGCCATCGACAGTGCGTTGGCCGAGGTTCATGGCCGAGTGCCGAAGTCTACGTCTGCAGCCTCGTCGTCGTCGGCGTCGGCGTCAACGTCGTTCGGAGGTCGTCGGTCGTCGGTCGTCGGCCGCCTCTCGTTCGTGCCTCGTTCGGGGTCGACCGGCCGATGTTTCGGGGGTGTTTGGGGTGGGACGAGGTGAGGTGAGGTGCGACGAGGCGAGGCCAAACGAGCTGTGGCGAGCGCGTGGGTGTGGCCGGGGGTGGGCGGAATTTCGAGGAAGGTCCTTCGTCTGCCTCGTTGAGGGTCGTGACTGAAGTTGTTGGTGGCATTTGGATTTTTTCTAGGTCTTTTCTGGTAGTCGAAACTCTTCTTATTTTCTTTGCTTTTTCTAGTTGCATTTTTTCGATTTTAAAGTTTATAATCTTTTTTGTAATTATTGTGACTTCTGGTCGACTGTACGTCAAAAATTCACTTTTGCTAATAGAGGTTTTTGTTGTTGTTGTTGTTGCTTCCGCACTCCAGTTGTCTCTCATTTGGTTTTGAACTCGCCTCGCCTCGCCTCGACCCGACTTGACTTAATTAATTTTCCCATTTCTTCCCCACACCATGGCCAACCATAGACGTGGGTGAATTTTTGTTGCTGTTGCTGTTGTTGTTGTTGTTGTCTGTCTCTCTTTCGAGTGGAAGCGAATCGCTGTTGGTGTTGTTGTGGCTGTTGCCACAGTTTGATTGCACGTAAAAAATGCCATCCATATTGTGAAATAGATTTTTCTCCAAAAATAATCAAATAAATCAAAACAAAAATACTTCGCAAAATATGATGCCAAATTTGTTGCTGTTTGTCAGGCGACGTGTTGTTGGGACGAACGAACTTGTTCGACTGGCCGATGTCATCGCCGTTGCTGTTGTTGTTGTTGTTGTTGTTGCTGTTGTTGTTGTTGTGGTTGTGGCTCTGCTGCGGTTGTAGGTGAACGCGATGAACGACCTTAGACCGAGTTCATTATCGGTCGTCGCGTCGTCGTCGTCGTCGTTGCTGCTGCTGTTGTTGTTGTTGTTGTTGTTGTTGCTGCCGCCATCGTTGTTCCTACCGATTGCCATCAGCAGTTGTTGTTGGCCCGGCCGATGCTTCGTACTTCGGCCGAGGATTACGTAGTCGAATTCCCAGCGCGGCGACGAGAGAGCGAGAGAGAGGCGAGCGACAGAAGCGAGTTGGGAGAGCGAGCGAGAGAGGGGAGCGAGTTCAGAGAACCAAAGGAGGAAAAAACGGTCGACTGTGGGCGGGCGAGTGAAAGAGAGAGAGCAAAACAACGAGAGACCGACAAACGACGACCGACGACCGGCCGAAGCTGCCAAAAATTCGCATATCGTTTGAATTTGTTGTTGTTGTTGTTGTTCTTGTTATTGGCGTTGTGGTTATCTTATTGTTGTTGTTATTTTTGTTGTTGTTGTTGTTATATTTGTATTTACGCTCCTTTCATTCTGCTTGTTGTTGTTGCTATTTTTATTGCATTATCCGTTTATTATTTTTATTTGGGCATTTTTTATTTTTTGTTTTGTCATTTTTTTATTTTTATTTCGTCAATTTGATTATGAGATTTGTTGTTGTTGTTGTTGTGTCATTGCTGTTGTTGTTGATGTTGTTGTTGTTGGCTTGATTTGCTTCCTTCCCTTGAATACGAATTCGCTTGTTTGAGCTTTCGCTTTTTATTTCGCAATTTTTTCAGACTCTGCCCCCAACGGTTGTTGCTGCTGCTGCTGCTGTTGTTGTTGTTTTTGCTGACGTTGTTGTTACTCGTATTTCATTTTTTTGCATTTTTTGTTTTTGTTTTTCATTGTTGTTGCTGCTTCGAGAGTCACCAAACTCGCTCGCTCTCTCATCCTTCGATCTCATTCCGGCTCTTGTTTAGTAGTTCCCTCTCTTTCCCTCGTCGTCTCTTTCTGTCTCCTACCTCCCTCTCACTCTCACTCTCCCTCTCCCTCTCTGTCTCTCTCGCCGTTCGCTGACCCGAGCCTGCCTCCGAAACGGCCCCAAGTTCGAAGACGTCGCGCCGTCGGCCGTCGGCGGTCGTGCGTCGTGCGTCGTTCGTTGCCCCAGGCCGGGCCGAGTCCGGGCCCGAGTCGGTCCAGACCTCGGTCACCCCAGGCCTCTCGGTCGAGCAACCGACGCCACCCCCCTTGGTCCACTGCCCTTCTCGCCAGCCCCTCTCGGCCCCGGGAGCCGCCGCCGAGTGCCAGCGACACCGGGGACCGGAGGCGAATGTTTCGTAACAGCCGGCGAAGACGACGATGGCGACGAAGGAGAAGAATAAGCAGACGACGACGGTGGTGGCGGTAGTGAAGAAGAAGAAGCAGCCGTCGGCACTGAGTTGCCAACGGCCCGCCGTCGCCGTTGTCAACCGGTCGCAGGCCTGCAGCAGCTGCTCAAGGTCGTCGTTCAGCGGCGTCTCCCCTCTCGCTCTCCCGCAGTCCCTCTCGCTCGCTCCCTCAGCGCTCCTGCCGACAGACCGAACCTTGAACTCCCGAGGGCGCCCGGGTCAAGGGACCTGGGTCCTCGCCTCGCCCTCGTCCTCGAGGATCCTGGAGGAGCCGGCGGCGGGCTGAGTTCTTTGAACTAAGTAGGTTGGTGGAGCAACGACTGGGGCCAACGTGGGCTGGGCCGATGAACCGGCGTCGGCGGCGGCCACGGACTTCGGCGGAGGGTCTCGAAGGCAACTCGCCAGGGAGAGCGGGGTGGGAAAACTTAAATTGGAAATAATGAAAGTTGCGACTAACTTTGTAATTATAATTAGAAAAAAATAAAAACTAATTGAATTAAGAAGAACAAAATTAGAGATTAAATAATCAGTCAGATTTTAAACTAATTGAAAGAAAACTTCCTAAAGTTCAATGTAAAGGAATTCAAAACAGAATTATATTCGAAGCTCAAGAAAATTTAAAAAATAAAATGATGAAATTTATATAATATGGTAAATCATTGTAGATGTATTAAAAAATATGTATTAAAAAATGATAAAATAATATTAATTAGAACTAAGCTAGTATAAATTATAATAATTAAATTAGAAGAACAAAAACAGTATTAACCAGAATGATTTTTAATAAATCAATAAAATTGTATTCCTTAGAAATAATATGGTATAAATTAAAATAATTTTTCAAATAAAAAAGTTTAATTGTGAATTAATTAATATCAAACTAGAAATAATTAAAATCAAGCTAAATATAATGAAAACCATACCAAAAACAATTAAAGTAATACTAACAATAATGAAAAGCAGACCAAAAATAGGGAAAATCAGACAAAAATACTGAAAATCAGACCAAACAAAAAAAATTAAAAACTGACTAGAAATAATGAAAATTAGATTAAAAAAAATAATGAAACACCGATTAAAAATAATGAAAATCCGACAAAAAATAGGGAAAATCCGACAAAAAATATGGAAAATCAGACTAAAAATAATAAAAATCAGACTAAAAATAATAAAAGCACTCTAAAAATAATGAAAATCCGACTAAAAATAAGGAAAACCAGACTAAAAATAATGAAAATCAGACTGACATTTATTAAAATTAGAGCCTAATTTCATGACTAACGAGACCTAATCGGGCTCGTCACCCTCATCGCCATCGCAACCCCATCGACCGCTCGACTCGTCGGCGTCACCGGGTGCAATGTCATTGTCGCTCGCTCTCCCTCCCCCTCCCCCCCCTCCCCCGCCGCCGCTCCCGCCCTCCCTCTCTGCCAGTCGCCCACTCGCCGTTCGTCATCGAGACGACTCGGGGGCGGCTGATGTCAAATGACGAACGATCTTTTACTTCCCGTTAACGACCGCGTTTAACTTTTTTTCTCGCCTTTATCTTAGTATTTATATCATCGTTTATTTGTCAGGGTTCATTAATTCTGTGTATTTTTCGTTACTTCCTTTTGAATCGCTTCAAATTGATCTGGTTTTAATTCGCATCACTCTGGCTTATTTAGTTTATTTTTTATATTATTTATTTTGAGCACCTTTTTACTTGTAGTATTTTTAAATTATTTGATTTGTCTTTTCTATATTTGGTCATATTTTTGGAAAGAATTATTCGATTTAGGTCTACCTAACTTTGCTTATACAAAATGATTTATCATCATCATTGTCTTATTTGCCACATTTTTTTGCATTTCCCTTATTGATGTTTTTTATTATTATTTATTTATTTTATATATTTATGTCAGCAGATCAATTTTAAGCATTACCCTTATTAGTTTCCATAATTTTTAATTGCCATTTGATTCATCTTCACTTGCAGGCTTCCTGATTTGCTTGTTTTTTGTTTTACGTTTTATTTACAAATTTATTTGTTCCTTTTGTACTCGGAATTCGTCACTTGCTCGCTTGTTGTTTTTGCTTGCATTATTTTTTGTCATGCGAACCCATGTCGTCCTCAATTAATCGCCGCGGCCGGCTGTCGCATGTCGATCGGTGCGTTTAATCCGGGAAGCACAGACCTACATACATGGCTGTATTCCAATGACATTTGTATGCACAAAGACCGAGGGAGAGCGCGAGAGCGCGAGAGAGAGGAGCCGAGAGAGCAGACAAAGGAGCCGGGCGTCCCGATAATCGAGGCTCGCCTCGCCTCGCGGTTCGTTGACCTGTCGAAGCTCTTATTAAAGGCTATCATGTCAGGGCGAGGAGCACTTAGGCCCGTCTCCCTCTCGCGCCCACCCCCCTCCCTCTCTTTCGCTCTCTTTCGCTTCCAACTGACCGGGCCGCGGCCGTGCGTGCTCTTGCTTACAGGTGTTCCCTTTAATTTCGCATTTAATCTTCACTATGTTTAAAATTAATTTATGCGAACGACTTTTTCACTGCCGCCGCCTGTTGTTGTTGCTTTATTGTTTTTGTATCGCTATCGCTATTGTCACTGCTGCTGTTGTTGTCCTTGTTGTTGTTGTCGTTATCGTTGTTAGTGCCGGTCTGGCTTTTCTCGGTAGTTGTTTCAAGTCGTTTTAGCCGTAATTTAAATGTGAAAATGTTGTTGATATTAAGCCATTTTTATTACTATTATTTATTCATCTTTAAGTGGTGAATAAAAACTAAGATTCGTTAGTTTGACTTTTGGTTCTTTTGATTTTATTTCTTTTTTTCTTTTTTCCACAAACGCGCCTTCCCTTGCTTCAGGTGTTTTTTTTGGGTTCTTATTTTTTATTTCCCACTTTACGTTTATTTTCACAGTTCTATTATTTTTTGAATTTAATTATTTTTACTATTCCACATTTTTAGTCTTCCCTTAATTTTCCTCTTCTTGCTTCAGTTTATAAGTTTTAATTTCATATATTTCTTTTATGTTAATAGTAATAGTAATAAAACTTCTTATTTCGTATTATTTATTGTAGTTGTTATTCTTATTATTCTTTGTTGTTTTTTCATTTATTTTTTTTTCTCGTTTTTGTTCTTCTTTTTGATATTATTTTATTCAATTAATTTAGTTTAACGTGGCGTTTAGCAGTTCTTCGTGCCGTGTTATTGCATGCGGCCGCCTGTAATTAGCAGCGCGTGTTGCCCGCTTTTAGCCGTGGTCGCCGCCCACCCTCCCCCCGTCCACGCCCCGCCCGCACTCAGTGGTTTCGCCCGGTCTCCGGCACTCGCCCCCACCTCTCCCTGTCCACGAGGCCCACCCAACTCCACTTGGCTCGGCCGCGGTCGGCATTTCTCCCTGACCATCGGCAGCCTCCGCCCCTCCCCGGTTGCCCGCCCCTGGTGCGCCGCGAGGAAGTTCGTCGATCGGTGGCCACAAATATGAAGAGACAACTTTGGCTTTCATTCAACATTTGGCATCGACTGGCGCTGGTCTCCAGTCGTTAATTAGCTGCCAGCTCGCTGTGGCCACGAAGGAGAGCGGGTGAGAGACAGGCGGAGGGAGAAGAAAGTGAGAGAGAGTGGGAGAGAAGCATCTCTGGCCAGCGACCGGTGCTCGTGGCTCGCTTGGCCATTGATTGGTTTGGGCCGAATCCGGCCAACTGCTAAAGACGGATATCAAACAACGATGGGCGGAGTCAAACGGGGGTGTCGGGGGAGGACAAATGGAGGATTAATAGAGGCAGAGCCACCGAGCGCCAGAGCGACAGATTACGGGTGATAACTTGATGATAGCCTTAGTAGGAAATCCTTTCGGAAATGCCAAGCTATTGACTGGTCTTTGGTTCTGGCCGCGTAGCCGCTGGTTTCTGGGAACGAGTCATCTCTCGACCCGAGTCTCATCTTCCACGATTCGCTTCGATCTCCGCTCACCTTCGCCTTCATTAGATCATTATCGCTTGATCGCCACTCATGTGACATCCGGCATCCTCCAAATCCCACACTCATTCAGGAAAGGCCTTTTTGTCAACTCTTGGTGTGGTTTGTCCTGCCTTCCAGCGCTCTGTCCACCCTTCCCTTGGCTACATTTTGCCTTCCTTTGCTCCCCTCTGCCTTCCTTTGCTCCCCTCTGCCTTCCTTTGCTCACTTTGTTCTGGGTTTCTTCACTTCGCTCTGCATTCCTTTACCCCCTGTCGTCCGGTCCTTCTCTCTCCACTCCCTTCACGCCTTCCCCGCCAGCGCATTCCTGCCTTTTCCATTCCCACCACAAGAGAGCGCTGTAGCCGCCTGTAGAATCGTGGGAATTTCCGGGAGGCCATAAATTTCCATTGCAGTCCAATGAAAATGCAGCCCGATTCAAAATTCAATTCCCAGCTGAGATCAGAAGAGGAAGGCGAAAAGAGCCTGTTTGTGACAGCCGAAATAAGCCTGGACAGCCTGCAGGATCGATAGGCGGCGGAGCAGACAACTACAAGGACCAGGAGCTACCGACAGCTACGGGGCCAGTCGGACAGACCGACAGTCACCGACATCTAAGTAGCAATTGGTCAGCGAGACAAACAGGCAGGACGTTGGGCAAATAACATTGTAATCAGTCAGACAGGGAGACGGGGAGACGGACAGACGGACAGCCGGCCGGCCAGATGTCCAGACAACTCAGTCGTCTGTCGCCCAGCCCAGCCGGGGCCGAATGGATATCGAGCTGAGCAAACAACACGGCAGAAACGGGAGGTGGCGGGAGTCGTCGAGTCGAACAAAGCGAGTGGGGGAGGTGGAGGAGGTGGAGGTGGTGGCGGTAGGGGGTGCCAGAGGACAAAGCGTGAACTCGTGAACACACACACGCACGCAAACCGACGGACGTCAGCCATACGCGTCGGGTTGGCAACCCTGTCGCCTGTAGCTGTCGCTTCTGTAGAGGAATGAATAAATAATGTTAATTAACGTCATTTAATTCCGCAATTTAAACACTCGCTGCCTCGCACTCGCACTCGCACTCGGACTCTCTCTATCTCTGTCGCTCAATGAGCTAGCTCTCCTGCTCACTCCCTACTATCTCTTTACATCTCTCTGTCTCTATCTGTCGCCACATATTTCACAATTTTGCCCCGCTTCGAGCACCAGCCTGTGGGTCCGTCCGTCTGTCCGCGCGTCCAGACGAGTTGCATCGATTCGGTTTCGATGTCATCGACAGCGCCGGGCCAGACCCAGACCCAGACCCAGGCCCAGGCCCAGGCCGAGGGCTGGAGAACCCCAGCGCCAGGGCCAGAGTCCACAGCAGCAGCGGGAGCGAGGACGACGTCCATCGCATGCATTTCACGTGCGCCATTTGGCCGGCGCGTGAGGGCCGAGGCAGAACGAGGGTAAAGGAGGGGCAAATGAGGGGCAGCAAGAGTGGCGAAATGAGTGGTAAAGCACGAGGTGGAACGAGGGCGGCGCGACGAGGGCGAGACCGCGAGCGAGTCAAGGGACTCTTGGGTCGGACCCACCGGCCCGCTCTGGTCCGGTCCGGGCCGGTCCGATCCAGTCCGGTTTGGTTCAGGTTCGCCGCTCGCCGTCCATCGGAGGGCATCAGCAGGTTGTCTGTCTCGTTGTCCGTCCGTCTCCCTCTCTCCCTCTCTCTCTGTCTGTTTGTTGTTCGCCGTCTGTTGTTGCTGGCTCCGTTGTCGGCCGCCGTCGACTCGTTGCTGATTAATTTACTTAGCTTTCTTTGTGTTTGTGTTTTCTTTCTACTGTTCGTAATTGTTGTAATTGCTGACGTTGTTGCTGCATTGTTGTTGTTGCTGTTGTTGTTGCAGTTTTTGCCAGCCCGTCGTGCTTCGTCGTCCTTTCGGCAAATGAGTTCACTGCGTTTTCACCTCGTTGTGCGGCCCACGTTCGTCCTTCCTCCATCGCCCTCTCGTCCTCCTGCCATTCCTCCCTCCCTCCCTCTGTTTCTTCCTACATTCGTCCCTTCTCTTTGTCGCTTTTGTTGCCCTCGTGTGCCTTTGTAGTTTTCCTCTTCTTTCTTCATATCCCATTTTTTCTGATCCCTTAAATTTATTTGTCCTTCACATCTCTTTTTTTCTTTCCTTCATATGTGTGTTTTTTCTTTACTATTTTTTTCAGATCTCATTACGTTGTTCCCCGTTTCCCGCTTTGTTGTTCTCGCTCTCGCTCTCGCTCCCTCCCGGCCTTCATGCGATTTTCCTCGTGATCGCATACTTTTGCTCTTTCGCACCCTCGGACGTCGGGTCCTTTGTTGTTGCGCCGTCGCGCCATCCTTCCTCACACACTCCCAGCCTCATGTCCCATGTCTCTGGTCTCTCCCCGCCCTCATCCCCGGTCGTCCGTTCGTTCCTCTCCCCTACCTTTGCTTTCCACCACCATCCTGTCATCTCCGGTTTGGCCACTGGCCTCGGCTTCCTTTGACATGTGCTGGCAGCGGCGTCGTGGTTCTCGCCGCTTTGTCCGATTATCGGATTAGTAGCCGAGGGAGATCCCTTGGCGTCCTGTCGCCGCGTCTTCTTCTCACTCTCACCCTCACCCTCACTCGCACTCGCACTCACTCCCTCCGCACTCAGTCCGTCCATCGGATGTTTGCTTAAACATGAGCTCATCCTTCTCACTCACGACCCTTCGAATGCGTATCGACGCTTCGCGAGCAACGAGAGAGAGAGAGAGAGCGCGCGCGAATGAGTAGGAGAGATGGCGAGTGGACGAGGACGATGATTTAATTAGAGGTCTCCATGGTTTCCACTGGTCGTGCGGGACGCGTTAACGCCAGGTGCCAGGACATGAGGACAGGAGGACAGGCGGACATGCGGAGACGACGCCTCGTGTCAACAACCCTTTTATGGAAGGAAGGAAGGAAGGATGGAGTGAATTTTCGAGTAGGATAAGTGAGGAAAGGAAGAACCGAGAGGGTCGCGTGTGGAGGGGGAACCGCGTGGTGAAAGGGATCTCATTGGGTTGCGACTGAAGGAAGGGAGCCTGACACAAATCTTAAAGGAACCCTTAATCCGACTCCTTCAACTCCAATTCCTCGAACTCCTTTCAGCTCGAGTCGTTTCAGGGCTTCTTTGGTTTCCTCCGCCATCCTCGCTTTGTTTCTCTCTTTCTGCCCTCCTCACCGAGCCTCGGCTTCCCCCGCTCGCCATGGATCAACCTTCTCAGATGCCTTTTCGCAATCGCAAATAGGTCTTCACCCACCTTGGACTCGGAGTGCCCTTGAATGTGTTCTTCAATATCCTTGAATATCCCTTAAAAATGTAATTTCCTAAATGCTCAACGAACCGCACGCCACACCGATAGCGGAGATCAGTTGGTATGTGGTTGTTTGTGCGTGTGCGTGTGCGTGTATCGTTTAGTACTTCTTGCTCATAAACATCCGTGCGAGTCCTTTTCAATTCCAAGCGTTGTACATTCAACATTTATTTCTTCATTTATTGACGCGTTATCGCCGCACAGAGCATCCTGCGCGCCATCGATTGCGAAGTCAACTGGGCCACGTCGTCGTCGTCGTCGTCCTCCTCCTCTCGTTCCCTTAATGTCCTGCCCTGGTCCCCGTGAATCCAGCCCTCGGGCCTGCTCTCGTTCGTTCGCTCTGACCCTTGGCACCCTCGCAGTCACCCATAAAAGTGTCGTCTTCCATTAGCGGTCTCTCCAGGCACTCGCCTTCCTTCCTTCCTCCTCCTCCTCCTCCTCCTCCAGCGCCCCGACTTCCGACCGCTTCCTGGCGGATTTTTCTGCACCTTCGGACCCCCACTCCTCCCGATTTCCGCCAGCTTCCTCGCTTTTCCGTCCCTCTCGCTCTATCTCTCTCTCTCTCTAGTGTCCTTTTACTCGGGCTCCGGCTCGGGCTCAGACTACGTACATTTTTAATGCCTTCCCTTCGCATGCTCGACGCCGTTCAATTGACGGCAATTGAAGTGGGGCTGGGGCGGGGCCGGTGGCGAGTCCGAGGGCTGGCGCTCGCCGAGCCGTCGTAGGAACGGCGTAGTTTCCACCTCGGGGTGGAAATGAAAACGTTTTCTAATCAAAATCATAAATTTATTGGCTCGCTTTACGCTTCAGCGCAACTCGAAGAAGGGGAACGAGAAAAGAAGCGGGAGGCGAGGTGCGAAGAGTCGAGGTGGAGAGATTACGGAAGGACGACGAGATGGGACGGAGATGGAGGGAGCTAAGTGGCGGGGATAGAGGGGACGAAGGTAGCCGGAAAGGAAGGTAAAAGAAGCGACCAGAGAAGCACAGAGAACACAGACTAAAGAGGACGAAACTCTCCTTGCTGGTTCTTTAAACTCGCCCCCTAACTCTGCTTCCCATTCCGCGCCAGACCCGCCCCTCGCGCGCCCGTTCCCCACCCTTTCCCATCTCCCTCTCAGTCTCCCTCCCCCTCCCATCAATCATCGCATTCAATTATCTGAGCGTAAAGCGGGCGAACATCTGTCAAAGCCCTGACAGCCAACGATGTCTGACAACTGTGTTGCACAACACCAATGTCGTCGATGTCTGTCTGTCTTGGTCTCCCCTCCTGCCAGTCTGTCTGTCCTTTTCTGGTGGCGTGCCGAAGGATTCTTTTAAGTCTCGGCGAGTCCTTCTCGTGTTCCCGCTTTGGCAGCGGCACAAGTGAATCCTTCAGACTGCAGTCGTCACCGACGGACTCCGCTCCTCTCCTCTCCTTCTCCTTCCTAGCTCCCCTCTATGCATCCGCCGTCTGTCTGTGCGTCTCGCTCTCTCCCTCCTTCCCTCCGTCTGTCCATCCTGGCATACGCAGTGGATTCTTTCGCTAGCTTCTGTTTCTCTCTCGCTAGCTCTCGGCTGCCTCGACTCCCATCGTCTCTCTCTCGACTCCGACTCCGACTCGAGTCACGTTATGCAATGTCGGTTTGCGGCGAGGGGTCGTGTGCAGGAAACAAGGAAGAGAGTGAGGGCGACGACGATGGTGAGGGTGAGAGATCGAGGGAGCGGGCGCTGCATTTGTTACATTTGTCATCGGATTTCAAATCGAGAATTCGTGCTGCTGCTTCTGTCGCTCTCAAACGAACTCTCCCGGACCCCTGCCCTCCGCCTTCCCGCACCTGCTCGCAGCTGTTACCGCTCTCACTTCCCCGCCTTCCTCGCCCTTCTCACCCTCCCTCACTCTTCCAGACACGCACTGCCTCGGTCCTGGTTGGTCTGGCTCTCTTTGGCCTCTCGTTGGGTCGCCTGCGTTTGATTTGTTGCCGCCGTTCGAGTGGTTGTTGCGGCTGACGATGCTGTTGTTGTGCTGTGTGGATTGTTGTTGCTGATGTAATCGTTCTTGTTGTTGTTGTTGTTGTTGTTGTTGTTGTTGTTGTTGTTGTTGGGACGTCAAGGGAAAGGTCGATGAGAGGAGCATCCTTGAAAAATCGCCGTAACTCTAGTTTCGATCGTCGATACTCAGTTCAAACTACATAACTTTTCCCCGCTCCCCCTAGCTATCCCAATCTCGCCCTCTCTGTGTTCCCTTTTCTCGCTGTCCCTCCCGGACTCGCTCCTTCTCGTTCTGCCTGTCGGGAAGCCGCTTTAAGCTCCTCTCGTTTTTCGGCCGGCACGTAAAACAATTGCATCAAATTACGCGTATCCGTTGCGCAAATGAATATCATTTGTTATGTAAATTTTCTCTTATTCAATAAGGGAAAAACAACAACAATAAAAATCGCAACAACAAAAAATCACAACAACAACAAGTTCCACCCCCCCCCCCCCCCGCACCTCTTTCACCCCCTGGTGCGCAGCCCTGGCGGCCGCCTGCATCCCCTGCAGCGGCCTCCAATCAATTATGCATGCAATGAGAGTTCAAACAGAAAATCACAACAACAACAACAAAAACAAAAACAACCACAGTAGCAAAAGCACTGCCACCAACTACAACAAAAAGGAAAATCACCGAACTGCAACAACAACAACAACAACAACAATGGTTTAACCTCCACAACAGCAACAAATCCAGCAGCAACTGAATCGATATTGAAAACAAATGAAATCGATGAGAGGAATTCCCCCCCTCTCTCTTCCACTCTCCCTATCTCTCTGCCCCTCCCGCTCCCCCGCTCTCCGTCCTCCTCGCTCTTTCTGTTGACGACATCGTGTAAATTGCAAATAATTTGTTTGTCCATGTGTCTGAGCGAGTGCGTTTGAGCCGACGTGTGTTTGTGCTCGTGTTTCTGTGTGTGTTTGTGTCTGTGTTTGGCTGGCTGCAAAAATGGCGCTTCATAAATTTTCAATTCCAATCGCGGGAGTCCGATTTGGGTCGTCGGCAGCATCGGGGGCGGTCGAAGGCGGACGCGGCTCCAGCCGAGAGCAGGTGAGGTCCACAGGTATTCGATCAAAATGCCGGACCGATTGCCACGGAACTCCGGCGGCCCTCGGTCCCTCCCGGCGGAGGATGATCGACGAGCCAGGGCCAGGGAGGCGCGAAATCCTTCCGTCTGTGGCGCGGTCCGCGACTGACCCGAACACGAAATCAACTTGTACTGGATCATGGTCCACGGCTACCACGAAAGCCACCCATGGGTTCCGACCTTCCCAGAGCCT
Organism: Coelopa pilipes; assembly: GCA_947389925.1. Taxonomy (NCBI): domain Eukaryota; kingdom Metazoa; phylum Arthropoda; class Insecta; order Diptera; family Coelopidae; genus Coelopa; species Coelopa pilipes. The sequence continues at coordinate 3,984,704 of OX376700.1, forward strand.
GGGTGGTCGCCTCCTCTTCCCTCTCCGCCCGAGCCTCCTCCGTCTGCCTTAAATGTGTTAATTTGATGATTTTAACACCGATTTCAACATCTTTATTATCACCGATTTGACTAGCAATTTTGTCTGGTTTTGCACTAAACCCCTGTAAGGGTGTCGAATCTGTAATAAATTAACTTTCGACGGCTATCACCGATTAAACTCGTAGTCCAGTGTGGAGAGGAAAAAGGCAAAAGAAAAACCTTTCAAACCCCGTCCAATCGCCATTCGTCGTCGCGCTTGGCAACCGATTCCCAATTATCCGCCGGATACTCGCGAGATATTTCGTGATAAATCAGTGACTCGAACAGTCCGTCCGTCCATCAGTCCAATCCGTCCGTCCGCCAATCGATCAATCGTCGGGCTCATCACCGGCCATTAGAGTTATTAATTAAGTATCTTGGAAATGCGATTGCATCTCACGGATGCCTTTTGAAATTTCGACGTCGAAATTCCACAAAATTCCCTCCTCCGTCGATCGGCCCGTCGCGGCCCCCGGCGCGGCAGGTACGAGCCGCTAATTAATTGTATCCATCGAGACGGTTTCGTTCAAATTGGTTCGCATCGGCGAGATACAAAATGCATCTGCATCTGTGTCGGTGTCGGTTCGGTGTGTGGCGTGGCTCGCTGGCGTCCGAAACCGGGCCGGGCCCTCCTGCACCTCCTTCGCCTCCTGCGCCTCCTTCTCTGCGGTCCGACGCCGTCCATTTATTTACATTTCACTTAAAGATCAACAACATTTCGTCTTTCGCTCGCTGTATCCGTTGGAATGCACATCGCTTAGATGCAAACACTTCTCACTTCGTTCCCCGTTCTCTCCCTCTGCTGTGACTTTGTATCAATATGACAACAACAACAACAACAGCAACGAGAACAACAAGAAAAACAATAAGAACAACAAAAACAACGACCACATCGAGATCCATAAAATAAACGAGCATCAAAGGAAAATTTCGAACAAAACTCGAGGGAACACAGCAACAACAACCACAACCACAACAACAACAAGAACAACAACAATAAAAAATCTCTGAAATAATGTATCGAATGGATTGCATCGGAATGAGATAAAAATCGGTTTTCGAGATTCTTCTCCTTGCAGTTGTTGGTGTTGTTCGCTTTGGTGCGTTTTGGTTCGTTGCTGTGTTTAAATACCTCGAAGTGCTGTGTACACAAACAACCAGAACAACAACAACAACAAAAACAACATATGGTTCTTGTTGTTGTTGTTGTTGACGAACCATAACAACAACAATCAGGACCATAACAAAAACAACAAGTAGAAGAACTGCAATAAATGGATCGACTACCAAACGATTCCAACGAATTCCCAAACCGATCCAACACGAACATGAGTGTAAAAGAGAGAGAGTGAGAGTGAGAGAGAGAGAGGGCGTGGGAGAGTGTGTGTGGAAGGGAGCGAGGACCGGGTTCGGTTGTGAAAAGGCTGCCACCTGTAGGCGATTTTCAGCCTCGCCAGATCCCTTTACCACATGGCAACTCCATATTGTTTCCCCTGGAAAATATATCTCCCTCTCCCTCTCTCTCGCTACCGCCCTGCCTCGCATATCTCTGACTGTTCTGGGTTTCATCTGGATTTGGGAAAATCTTCGAATTGCTCGGAGCGATTCTTATCGACAGCTCGGGGCTCTGGTTGTTGTCTTTGTGATGGTTTCTTCCCCCGGGACCCAGATTTGCCTAAACAGCTACTGTGGGCATCGCTCTCTCTCTCTCTCTCGCACTCTCCTCTCCTCTTTCTATTCTTGTGCTGTTGACACTTCGACGGTTCGCTCGGGCGATCGAAATCGTGCGGGCATCTGAGGAATTTCGAGAGGAAAGTTGTAATTATTATTGTATTTATGGTTGCTGCTGTTGTTCTTGTTGTTGTTCTTCTTGTTGTTTTGTATGTCACTTATTCTTGTTGTTGTTTCTATTGTGGTTTGTTGTTGGTGTCATGCGTGTGGTTGTTGTCATTGTACCAGTCGTTTTTGTTGGCCTCAACTGCTGCCATTCATTCATTTTTCAAACAAACTCCCAGAAAGGCAGATAAGAAAGAGCGACAAACAGGGAGCGAGGGAGAGGGGATGAGAGGGCGAACAAACAGGAACATCTCGAGCGAAGGGGGAACACGATAGATAGATAGATGGATAGAGAGATATGAGGAGACGATTTGTCATGCTGGTCAACACAAGACGCCCAAGACGCACCAGGCGTACAATTATGAACTTTTGACTATTTGTCAATGACATCCCGACATGTCTCGATGACTGGCTCGCTGTCTGTCTGTCTGGCTGTCTGGCTGTAGGTCTGTAGGTCTTTCTTTCGGCCTGCATGTAGGGTCGTCGGTCTGTTTGCCTGTAGGTCTCTCCGTCCGTCCGCTCGTCTCTGTGTCTGCAGCTCTGTTTGTCCCCACAGTCGCCCTGGTTGTTCGTCTCTTTGACAGATGTCAGAAGATGTCCCACGCCGAAAACTTGTCGTCCGTACGTGCGTGCGTTTGTCCGTCGAAAATAATGTTGACTTTAATTCCAAAATTCAAAACCATCGAATGAATAAATAAAGGGAACTTGGAGCACGCCATGGCGCGGTCCATCCACAGCTACGCCGCGATGGAACCCACTGATAGAGCCGGGGAGAGATGGAGAGAGAGAGAATCCCTCGAGGACGGGAGTTGGCGCTTACACACACACACGCACACACACACACATGTGTGCACACCGTGACACGGGACACGGTCTCGTGTTCGAAGTTCGCTCAGAGCTGCGATATGGAGAACATGGAAACGCTCTTCACGACGCCCCCTTCGGTGAAAGTGACAGCCATCCTCCTCATCTTGCAGTTGTTGTTCTAATTCTTGTTGTTGTTCTTGTTATTCTTGTTGTTGTTCTTGCTACTGGCGTTGCGGCTTCCTGGGAATTAGTGAACATTTTCGTATGTAATTCCCAACAATGTCTCACGAGTCGATGATCTCGTTGTCACAACTATTGCCACATCCTCCGTGCTCTCAATGGTTTTGATGCCAGAAATTCATTAAAATTTATAGATTTATGGATTTACGGCATTGCGGCCTCTCGGCATCCTCCTGGTACAACAGACAAATTTGTAATTTCCTTCCATCGTAATCGATTTATTAAACTAAGAACCTCGGTAAGTCCTCGGATTACGGTCGGCGACCTAAAGTAAATGGCAATAGAGGCTGAGATATTGGTGAACGATGGCCAATATATTCACTTGGATACTTTAGAGAAATACTCACGGACTTACTCGTTCACGTTTCCCCCCGATGCCCTTGGAAACCCCTCGACCGCCACCTCTGGCCACCGCGCGACTCTGTCTAATAAACCACTAATGGATTTTTCCGTCCGTCCTTCCTTTTTCCGTTCCCTTTTTCTCCCTCGTTATCTCGCACTCCCTTCCAGAGGTAGGAGCGAGCTAGTAAACTAGGATATCGCCGTGAGATATTTATGCCTGTAGATAGGAAGCCGAAGCTGGACCGAAGCCCTTTGAGGACAATAAAAATGCAAACGATGGAGAGACAATGAAGATGTAGTTCATGTTGACGATGATGTTGCTGGGCAAAGGTTGGCTGATCGGATTGGAGGACTGCACGGCGCTCACGTCGGCATTATGAACAACTGAGCAAGAGAGAGAGAGAGAGAGGGAGAAAACGTCCCTCTCATCCCTTCCTGGACTCACTTCAAAGCCAGACGCACAGCATGAAACGCAACGATGAAGTGAAGGAAGCCGACGAGGACTGAAGACAACTGATGGTTTTTGCCGTCAATCGATTCTCGTTCCTTCTTCTCTTTTTAACATCCTTCGGTCGTTCGAAATCAACCCAGAAAAACGTCAATATATCCGAGGAACTTTGCCGTAAATCAACTTCTCTCTTCGTCCCTCTTCTCCCTCTTGGCTCCTGTCCCTTGCCTGGCCACTTTGAAACCTACGACAATGGCTCCATTCTCGCCGGGTCTCCAGCAGCCTTCGTCTTCGTCGCTTCCAGCGGGTTCTCTCTTGTCATCAGTTGCCTTCCGCCCACCGCTTCTGTCTCTCTACCTCTCTCCTTTCATCCTTCAGCAGACCTAGTTTCTCGATTGCAGCCGAAATGAGTTTACGCCGAGTGAAAAGTGTGGCAGATAAAGGGCCGGAGGATCGAGCGAGGAGGCGAGATGGGGTGACGTGCAGGGAGAACGAACCGAGCGGAGCCTGCATTGTTCTCTCTCTCTCTCTCTCTCTCTCACACACCCTCTCCCTCTCCCCACTCTCCGCTGCCTTTTGCGGGGGCGAATTTAATCACAGAAGCACGGCGCTGCCTCCAGAGAGGGCGAGGGACCGGCGGTGGAGGACGTGGGGCGCACTTCGCAAATGCATTCACGGATGCGTCGCTCCGCCGTGGTCGGAGGTTGCACAACTCGTCGTCGTCGTCGTCGTCGTCGCAGTCTGGTTGGTAGCTCGGAGAAAATTACATCAAAGATAAACTTCCGGCTTTGTCGATGCCGGGCCCGTCTTTGGGAAAATGTCTGCACTTTTTCCTCTGCATTTCATTTATGCGAATTTTCACTCGTCTCGGGCAAATGCGACTAACAACAACCGGTGTGGTCTGAGTCCTCAGGGAAGATCCTTTCACCCTTTCCCTCCCCTCGGCACTTGATATATTAATCTGCATCCTGTTTTCCCTCACTCTCGCCAACCATTGCATTCCACTTCCACTTCCCCTAATTATCCCACTGTAGTGCAGCCGCTGGCCTTCGAGCGCCTTCTCTGCTCCAATTTCCACCAACTTTTCTCCCTCTATTTTTCTCTGCAAATTGTTTTCCCCCTTCCGTGCGATGTCGAGGGAACTGGGTCGGACTGGAGACGTCGTGAATACAAAAGCATCGACGACGACTGTCAGGCAGTCGAATTCATCTGAAGACGGAGACCGAGGCGAGCCTCGAACACATGTGCGACGACGATGGAGAACTGGGTCGGCGACAAGCAAAACCCGGCATGGAGCGGGGCCAGAGGAGATCGAAGATAGTAAATGAGAGGAGCTGGGGGCGAAAGAAGGAAGGAAGACGTGGAAATCAAAGGAAGAGGAGCCTAAGAGATGAAGGGGTCTCCCTCGAGCAGCTCTTAAAGGAAGCAATGAGGCAGACAGAGCGACTGCGGGAGCGAGAAGGGACTTCAGGACAAGGCTCTTCTCAAAAAGATAGGGCGAGGAACATAGAGAAAGAAGGAGCGTGCGGAGAGGGGGGGGGGGGGGGAGGGAAGAACGTGTCCTCGACTCGACTTCAATAGTATTCGTAGGAAATTTTCCTGAATATTTTCCTCTCAAACACTAGCGATAAACCGGAAGGCAAAGAAAGAGAGCGAAAGAGAGAGAGAGAGAGAGAGAAATGGGAAAAAGCAATACCAATGAGAACAAAGAGAAAGAAAGATCGAGCGAGGGGGAGAGGAGGATGAGGAAAGAGCTGAAGGCAGGAGGAAAGTTCAGAAGTTTTCCATGTCAAGCACACAAGTTTTCACACAGAGCAAGAGGGATGGCAACAGAAGCAAAAAACAAAAAAAAAAAAACAAACAAATAGAACAAAATTTAAAGAAAGTGTAGGAAAAACAGAGCTTATTTCTTGAAGGATTTTTCAACCCCGTCCTTTCGTTGTCGTCCTCTCTCTGCCACTCCGTCTGGGAGGCAAAACGAGCAAAGACCCTTGTGGAGCTCTCACAGCTCTCTCTCTCTCTCTCTCTCTCCCTCGGTCGCTCGTCGTGAGTCTCTCGGAGCGCCATTAAAAATTTAACAAATATTTAAAAGTGTTAAGCGTGCCCTTTGCACAACGCCACGCCCCGCGTCCGCCCCCCGGGGCGTCCATTCGAACTCAGTCAACAACGACGTTCCTTCCTTCCTTCCTTCTTGTTCGTTCTTTCCTTCCCTCCGCCCTACTTTCCGTCTACTCACCCTCCACCCCACCTCCTCTGGGCAACCGCGGCCTGGCCTTTGAAAATGCGGTTGAATCGGGGTCCCATTTACAGGACGACGACGACGACGACGACGGACGACGGACTCTGGCAGCTTCTAATTTCAAACAAAGTCCTTCGCACCGCCCCTCCCCACTCTCCCTGCCATCGCCCTCTCCGCCTCCGTCCCTCCCTCCCTTCTCGTGGCTCGCATTGAAACGACGTGATTTTTTCACTCGCAGCTGGTGAAATTTTCGCTCTCATTTGAATGCGAGCGATGCGAAGCGATTCAGGACGAAACCGCGGCGCGACCCACGGCTTCGTTCGTTCGTTCGTTCCTTCGCTCGTTCGTTCGTTCGCCCCCCGTCAAGTGGAAAAGGGGGGTGGGTCGGGGGTTCCTTCAACACGCCTCAATTAATTTATATACGTATTTAGCAGCCCTCGCTGGAGGCGGGGTCGCCGCAGGCAACAACAATCGAGCCAGCCGGGAACGATGAGATGATGGGGGGGTGGGAAGGAAAACGTGGGCCGAAGGAGGAGAGGCAGAGAGGGGGCGGGCCGGGCGCAAGAGGACGGCATGAGGGGCCAGGGCGAAAGGGAGGAAGCGTTGAAGGAGCCGAGAGGCTGGCAAAATGGCTGGGGTTCGTCCCGGTTGTTGATGATGATAACAAATTATGATGTGTTGTTGTAATTCATTCGCCCCCCTCCCCCCCCCCACTCTCCTCCTACGTCGTCCCATCAACCTGCCCTCGCTACCTTTCCCGAACTTCTCTCCCTTCCCGGCCAACACCTCGCGTTGGGAACGAGCGAAAGGCTTGCCAGATTTCGCTGCTCACTTGCGCTTGCTTTTGCTCCACTTGATGTTGTTGCTGCTGCTGCTGTTGTTGTTGTTGCTGCTCACCTTGTGCCGCTGTTACGTTGGAGCGGCGGGCGCGATTCGGGCAGGGTGGCTCGAAGGCAGTCGACGGAGGCCGAGACGGAGGCGGCCGGAGCCGGGGCCGGGGCCGATGTCGACCCAAGACATGTCGACTTAACGCTTCTGGAGGCGACAGCGAGATGGTTCAACATTTTCATGTTGCGTGTTCGCCGCCCCCACCCCAGCCGTTGCCCCTTCAGTCGTTGTTGCTCAACGCAGCGACGACGGCGTCCCGACTGAGCTCGTCGGGGGTCGTCGGAGGGCGGGCGGACGCACGCTTGGCTGAAGTCCTTCGGAGTTGAGCTCAGCAGGAGATCGGGTTTTTCTCCCACTCCCCAGCCCTCGTCACCCTCTCCCCCATCCTCTCCCTCTCTCTGTCCTTCGTTCTCCAATTTCATTTCATTCGTTTTTCTGTAATTTTTTTCGTTATTGATTTTGCATGAATTTTTCATTCTCCCCTCCTCGGGAAACAGACTCTTTCTCGCTGCCTCTCCCCGGCGCTACCTTTGCCCTTCGCCACCTCGCTCTTTCACTCCCCCCTCGCTCTCTCTCGCTCTGCCTTCCATTTGTATATTTCTTTTGATATTTTATTCGGATTTCGAGAGTTTCGTCGGCTGTTTCTGAAGTTGAGGCCCCTTGTCGAACCCTTCATCCTCGGGCCGTGCGAGTAGATTTCACCTTCCTCCCCTACCGCGCCGTCTGCGTCTTCTTCTTCTCCGTCCGTGTCAGGCACTCTGTCAATTGAAGCAAATAAAAGGTAACTTAGTAGGTTGCTTGTAGCTCAAAATTAGGGATTCCATTCAATATGGATTTTCCACTTAGGCCCAGACATGGACATTAACATATGTATGCGAGCATTTCACACACACACACACACCATGCATGTGTGTGTGAGTTCCAGTACATTGGCGCGAGGGGTTGTGTTAGGGGTGTTTTGGTTTAAATTTCACAATTCAAATATCATTAATTTTCATTGCCGCACGACCGGGTCGAGACGAGAAGGCAAAACACAGTAATTCGAGTAGAGTCCGATAAGAGGAGAAAATAACTTTTTACACCCTTTATTTATGGTGCTACCTGTGTTGAGAAATCGTTTGTAATAAGCTCGAATTGGTCTATTGCGATAATCGTAACTTAATCAGAACATAAATTGATGGCTTCATCCCTGGGAAGAATTTCTCAAATTCTATTTTAGCACAAAATCATCACAAAATCATTCGTCACAAAATCATCCCAACGTCATCCCAAATCCCCCTAAAACACCTTCGCCATCGATTATCTGCCATTATTCTACATCGACACCGAAACCTTTTTCCGCTTTCCTTAATTCCCAACATCGATATAAGCCGCGATCTATCAGTCCAGAGCTAGGGAGTGGGGAGAGCGAGAGGTAGAGAGAATTTCCAAAAAAGCTTATTTAAGCCACAAAAAGAACCCACAATCACCAATTACCACTCATGTCAACCAATTAAATACGATATCAAGGCATTAATCTATTAACCATGAGGAAGCATGAGGCTTTGTCTGTCTGACTGTCGTCGTGGGGGGGACGAGACAGACAAAGGGTTGGCGGTGAGGACGGCGCGGCATTAGGTACAGACATGCCGAGTGAAACCAACGGGGAGAGAGAGAGAGAGAGGGAGAGTAGGACATGGGCTGGAGTGGATTCAAATGGGCTTCGGTTAAAAACTGCGTTGCGAATGACGGCTGAACTTGATGTTCTGCATATACATAGTACTAATTTGACTTTTCATTCTCCTCTCCTTCCTCTTTCTATCCTTCTTTCTACCCTCCAAATTTATTCCATATATCTTCGATTTCGTCGATTCTTCGTGCAGGCGCCTACCTAGCTATTGATCCCACAACCCTATCGTTAATATCATCATTGACGACTACTTTGCCGGCTCATCCCGACATAAAGACTTGACTTCTGCATGATTTCTCTCCCTCTCTCTCTCTCACTGCCCTGTTCCATGTGGCGTCTCGGGTCTTCCATGCGATTTGTGTGTCAAGATTTTATTTAGTCCTTCTGTGTTATTGGCGTGTCCTTCCGACACATTTCAAATTCCATTCAATGGAATTGCGTTACGGTAACGAGCGGAGGGCGAAGGGCGGAGGGCGAGGGGTTGGTTGGCCACAGGACACGAGCGAAGGGTCGGCGAGGCGATGACGATGACGGCGGCCGGCAGATGTGTGATGAAAGAAAGAGCGGGAGAGGGGGAGAGAGAGAGAGAGTTCATGACAAGGGTCGCCGGTGGCGGAGTTCCAGGTCAGAGGCTTCAAGGCACACGACGACCGCAGAGAGACAGAGAAATGGAGAGAGAGAGAGCGAACAAGTTGTCAGAGGACGTCGCGAGGCTGACTGACAGACAGCGAGAGAGCGCCCACCATACGAGAGAGAGAGAGATCGGCACGCGTCGTGAGCGAAGCGGCGACTGGAGGACTCGGCGTTCAGGACACAGGCAGCCACGACCAGGCTCCAGGACATCGCCGTTCGCAGTACGGCTCGGAGAGGATTCTGTTTGTTCTCTCTCTCTGCCTGGCTCTCTGTGTTCTCTCTTCGTGGTTGCTGCCGAGGGAGGCGAAGAGCGATTCCTGCCTCTCAGCTGACCGAAGTCAAAAGTCACGAGAGAACAGAATTCACCGATACAGACCGAAAGAACTAAAGACAGTGTGCGAGACAGAGAGAGAGAGAAAGAGAGAGAGAGAGAGAGAGAGAGAGAGTAGGCTCGGTTTTAATATGCATGATGTGCACGTTGTTGAATTTGTTATCCTTGAGCAAGGATAATCAGATTTTATGCGACCGCTTGAGCAGCCCGGCTCCCGACTTTCCCTCTCTTCCCTCGCTCGTTGCCGTCTCTGTCCGTCCGCTGTCAAAAACATAATTAAATGATGCGTTGCGTGTGGCGTGCGTGTCGGAGGAAGGCGATGGAGAACGGAAGGGAATGGAAAGGAAAGGAAAGGTTTTCTTTTGAGTAGCGGGACGATTTCTTTGAGAAGTGATGGAAGTAATGGAAACATTGCCAAGTTCAATGCCAGAGTCTCAAATTCCGATACCAAACCCCACGAAGCTTCTTCAAAACAACCCAGAGATTCCCACGATCCCCAGTCATTTGTCATTTTCTTAGCTTTGGCTCCTCCGTCATTCGAAATCAAATAAAAATCACATCAAGTCACTGACATAATTCCATGGAAAATCCTGCCACGCACACGGATGCCGTCACCGCACGACAGGACAAATGAACGGACGGACAGACAGACGACAACACACCGACAAACAGGAGGGAAGCCAGAACAAGACAGAGAGAGACCAGGAGGGAAGGGAGGTGAAGGGATGCAACTAGCTCGAGAAAGGACCCGCTGGAGGAAGAAACGACAGCTGTGCTGGGTGTTGGACAAGAGCAGGTAACGAGCGACAGACCATCGTGTCGCACAGGCGGTGGCGAGCGGCGGGACGGACGGCGTGGCCACCTGAGGGAGGCCCGGCTACGCCCGCAGCCAACCACATCCCATTTATACACATTTAAATCAAAGCTAACTGCTCCGACAACCACGACCACGTCGACCCCAAGCCGTTCTCCCCCCTCTCTCTATCTCTTTCTCTTCTCTCTGGCGAACCTACACGTTCCTCTCTATTCCTACGTCGTCGTCGTGTCTTCGTCGTTCTGCCCTTCGCTAGCCTGCCGAGCCTCCTGCGTCGTTTCCCCAATGCCGCCCTCGCTTCCCACCTTCGTTCGTCTCCGTCGTCATTCGCACAATGCCCTCGCCTTCGCATGGCCTCCCTTCGTCCCACTTCACCCTACTCTACTCCCATGGTCGTCCTCGGCCGCTCTGACTCGCTCTGTTTTATGGCCGTCTCTTTTGTTAGGTTGACCGGAGCTCATCCCGGCCGCCGCCACCCCCACGCCTCCCAGGCACGTCCTCGCGTCCTGCGTCTTGTTAGGGCAACAACAAGGACAACATAAATTTGAAAAATCGCGCAACATGTCTCCGCTGATCCCGCCTCCGGCCTGCCGCCCCCGCCCCGCCCCGTCCGCGTCCCAGTCGCAGCCGCAGCCGCCCGCAAAACGGCGCCAACGGCACATGGAGGAGAAGCCAAGCGGGGTCCAGATAAGAAAGTGTGGATTACAACACATTCCGATCGAGGGGGCGAGACGCGGACCTGGGACCTGGGACCGCCGTCGGTCGGCACCGGGTGTGCGATATGTGCATGTGTGTGGTTGTTGGGCGAGCGTGTGCGTGTGTGTGTGTGTGCGTGGAAACATAATCTATGGCTTTGTTGGCACAAAGTGTAGCATGTGCAGAAGGACATAAAGTCCTTCTTCTCTCCAGCAGGAGAGGAGCAGGAGCAGGGCTCGATTCGACGACGACTACAACAACGGCTAAGGCTACGACGATGACGACGACGACGACGACGACGACGACGTCCATGCGAGGGAACATAAAAACGCTTTTATTGATTTTCATAAAAGTACAGCAAGACCAGTGAAATAGAAAATAAACCGAATAAAAATCAAAATCAAAATGGAAAACACAAAAAACACGCAATAATAATAAAAAAAAAAATCAACAAGAGTAGTAAAAAGGAGGTGAAAAAGAAGCGCGGGAGAGAAACACATTAAGATAGCAGGGAACACGAGAGATAGGGAGGTGGGGGCAGGGAGAGAGAGAGAGACTGAGACAGAGGGAAAATACCCCGAAGGATATTGGAACCCATAGACGGACCAGAATTGAGCTAGCAGACAGGAAGTAAGGCAGACAGACAGCAGAGAGGCAGACAGACGATGAGAGGAATAGTTATGGAAGGAAAGAGAATACAAGAGACGCGAGGGAAGAGGAATTTCAGACATCAATGGAACTAGACCTAGATCTAGTACCAGACTTAGTTATAAAAGAGGAAAGAAGAAGTAGAACATCGACTAGGGTAAGCAGAGTGAGGAAGGAATTTCGGAATTATACGATGCGAAAATCTCTCTGAAACCGACAGAGGGCCCAACACAGACCGACTGGGAAAAGGACCGACTGGGAGGAAGAAAGGAAGACGGACAGAAAGACCGACGAGCGGAGAAACCTACGGACGGACGACCGGCCACAGACAACCAACCGGCTGGGCGGAAAGCCAGCGAGACGAACGGCGAAGTTCGGAGAAACTTCGTCCTTACCAACGTGGAATCGGCGGCCCTGGGGGCGCCACCTCGACCGACCGCCTCCAGACAGTCGACAACGACGGCGAGTACGCTAAGGACGACGAGGATGAGGAAGACAGCCATCGGTAGCAATAACAACAACGATTGCATTCATCGTATCCGACACCCTACGCCCACCTCGGTCCTCAGCTTTCCTCTGTTTGCCCTCCCGCCCACACTTTACGCCCACGTCTATCCTTTAAATTCACTCTCCTCCCATCGCGCCCAACTCCCGTCATCCACTGCGCCTCGTCCTCGTTCCCTCCACCGACCCTACTCACGGTACGCCCCGCCGAACGCAGTCGCACGGCTTGCGAAGGCGCCACAAGGTTCGACGAAGGACACTGCGGCAACGACTGAGGCGAGTCGGCCCGGGGGAAGAGAGAGGGAGAAAGAGAAAGAGAGACGACGACGACACGCCGTCGATGGAGGCGAGAGGTGGAGGAGGAGGAGGAGGACGTGAGTGGGGGGTTTCATGGGAAGCCGGAAGTTGAACCGACGTGAAGCGGCGACGAGCGCGGTGACGCAGGAAAAGGCAGAGCAGCGGAAGAGAGGCCAGAGTCGTGGGTGGAAGGGCGGTGGCGAGGGTAATGGGAGTGGGAGTGGGAATGGGGAGAAGGAGAAGAATGGGGAAATGTCGGCAACACTGGTGGCTGTGCCAGTAGCAACGAAGCCAACCACAACAACAAAGGCTACGGCAACAACGCCAGCGCCGACACCGACGACTGGCCTCCACTGAGGTTAACTCTTTGGTGTATAAATATTTGTGGCAAATGAGACATAAACACGAAAAGACGGATGCCGTCCCTTTCAGTCCTCCCATAACTCCCTTCCCTCTCTCTCTCTCTCTCTCTCTCTCTCTCTCTCTCTCGCTTGCTCACTCTGTTTCCCTCTGGTCTGGCCTGAGTTTTAAAAATTTGTTAGTGTTTTTTATTACTTTTTACTATGAAATTGGATTATGTTTTTTGCTTCATTTTTCTCACTTTGCTACTCTCTTTTAATTTGCACTCCTTCTCATCTTCCCTATCTCCGTCTCACTCTGGTTGATTTCGTTTCTGACTCTGTTTCTCTCTCTCTCTCTCTCCCTCTCTCGCACTCTGGGCCTTTTGAATGCATCTCCGTCGGATGGATGCAAATGGAAGTCGCTGGAGATGGAATTGATGGCATCGGGAAGAGCAGTACGTGGCCGACGGAAGTTGATTTAATTTACTGCAACAGCGATGATTTCCAAAGAAGTTTCTGCTCTTATTTTCCCTCGCCTACTACGAGGAGATCGGGAATTGCTTTGAGAGCTATTTAATTCAATGAGTTAAAAGAATTCCGAGGAACCTGGGATAGAATGTGTTACGAACGAATAGAAAGGAGCAAAACTTCACGAAATATTAGATTGCAACAGAGGGCTACAGTTGATGGATGATGAAATAGCAAAAGTTCCCTGTCCTCATTTAAGAAGATGTGAAGCCACATCCCAAGTTTTCCATGTTCTCCCTCAGCCCATTTCATCTTTCTTATGATGTCATCGTCACCTACGAACCTGACCCAGTCGCAGGAAGAGAGAATTCTCGTGCAAAGCACTCTTCGCAACGAGCGAAAATTTGTTTTATCTTCAACGGTCCTTTGTCCTTTCAATGGAAGGACCCTTCAATCATGTTCGTCTGCGAATCTCGTGTGTCCGGCTTCGCTTTGTCTTCTCCTGTCTTTCCCAAGGAAGCTCCGAAGTTCGAAAGATTTCGTCTTGATGTTGTTGTTAATTTCCCCCTTGATCTCTCTGTAGAAGTGGCTGCGAATTTTTGGCCATTTGCGGCTGCCCCGAGCCCTGGCCCTCCTCACCCCAAACACCATCATCGCCATCAACGTCGTCTCGTCGTCCTTTTGCTCAGCCAACTCCCGGTCGCTTGTTGCCTCTCCGTCGGGGCGTCTCCGGGCCCCGCCCTCTTCCAACCTCCGTCCAATGTTCGACCCGCCGGGTCCGTCATTTCGTCGGCCGCAAACGGTTGGGTTTTTTGCGCGCTCTCTCTTCGTGTCTCTCTCTCTTTCGGTCTCTCCTCGCCGCCCTCCCTTTCGGGTGAAGGCATTTTTTCGCCTTCGTCCTTCCATATGGCGGTCAGGACAAGATTTCCAAAAATGAGGCTAATAAAGTCGAAGCCGGGGTAGGAAATACAGCGTGAGCGAGAGGGAGAAGTAGGCGAAGAGGGAAGGAAAGCAACCCAAGCACGACATGGCGCCCCGTGTGACGCAGGCAAATCTGGTTATTTTCCTGTTTTCCTCTCCTCCTTCCTGCTTCATCGCTTCTTCTCATTCCTCAGCTCTGTCCTCTCATAGGACTCTATTTTGTGGACTTTTGTTATTTTTTTCTTCTTTTTTGGATTTTTTTGCATTTCTTGTGTTGGCTGCTTTTTAACCAAATTACGTTGATGATCAAAGTTTTCGCTACTTTTTGCTGCTAATGTTGTTCTTGTCGTTGCTGTTGCTGTTGCTGCGCCATTTATATTACTTTCCCCCTGTATTTAGGCCTCTTTCCGGCCCCTTTCGGCCCCAACCCAGCCACCCACCGTAGTCGTAGGAAAGGTTGTAATTTCTTTTGTGTAAATAAGGCAAACCTGCCGCAGTGAGTTCTTCTCTCATTAAATTAGATGTAAGTGGGTCAACATCGTCCAGCATCGCGCGGTTCGCTCCCCGATAGACGGCGCTAGGTGGACCTTCTGTCCAGGGGACGTCATGTGATGAGAGGCGGAGGCGTCAGGAAGAAGCAGAGGTTCAAAGGAGGCGCGGAGTAGTGGGAAGGAAGGCAGGATGAAACGTCGATGGGACTAGCAGGGATAGTAGGGTAGGGGGAGAGCACGAAAGCACGCTTTAAAAGGGATTCAATTACATTTGAAATTATCATCGGGTTTCTGTGAAACCTACTCAGGAGTCAGAGCAGACTAGAAGCTGCTAGGCAAAGTGTAAGCAACAAGGGTGAAGCCCTGGAGAAACAGACTGGAACAAGGGGAAAACTAAAACGGGAAGTGGTGAAGAGCTGAATGAGTAGAACGAATGGCAGGAAGAGGAAATGTAATGGCGAAGGGAGCCTGGTGAGTGAGGAGAAACGACAGGGGCGAGGGGAGATGGGGAGGTGGGGTGAGTGACTTGAAAAGGGTGAAAATTGCAGCCGAAACTGTGCGGAGTGTGCGGAAAGTGAGGAAATCGGTCTCTAAGCGAAATGGAAGCGGATGAATAAAATTTTGACTCCCAGCGAATGAGGACCTGAACGGGGACTTGGCTCAGGACAACAAGGCATTACAAAAACAACACTCACAAAAAAGGGGTTGAAAATGAGTGCGAAAAAAGCGAATGAAAAAACTTTGAAAAGAATCGAATTCTCAGATTTCAGGAAAAGTTCTGAATTTTAAGTAAGTTTTATTCTGAAAGCATAACAATTTGGGAGGGAGAGGGAGAAGTAGCGAACGAGATGGGAGGAAGTGGACAAAATTCGAGGGAGAGGTGGACCGAGACAGGCGGACGAGGAGATGGAGTGAGGAGCGGATAGGAATAGGTTTCGAAACGCGAAGGAAACGAATATAAGTGGAGGAAATTAACGATTCGAGGAAAGAAAAGAGACGGATAGTTTTGTGCTAGCTTGCCCAGCTCAGAGGTTCTTCACAAAGCGTGCCCGAAACCACTGTAGGAGTGGTGCAAGGACCCCCTACCACCACTATCTCGCCATGCTCTTTACGAAACCACTTGAGTCGGCCTCGAACGGAACACACAATGAGTTGATCTCCGCTGCCGGCTGCCGGCTGCCGGCGTGTCGACAACCCCTCACTCTCAAATTAATCGCAGCTCTCGAAAGGTCATGGAAACCAACAAACGGAACAACAACAACAAGTTGGTACTTAAACCGCGTCAACAAAAGGCATCGAAGCGCATTCGCTGTCAAATCTAATTAACAAACTTTCCGAAAACATAAAAGAGAGGGAGGGAAGCCGAGATAGAGAGAGGGGAGAACTCAGACACATACTCGTAAAATTCCACACAGAGGAGGACAGACGACCAGACGTCGAGACAAACGTACGAACAGACAGACAGAGAGAGAGAGAGAGAGAGAGAGACAGGGGACGAACCGACGGACCGAGAGACAAACGACATCGACGCAGACAGACAGACGGAAAGACAATTTGCATCCACGGAGAGAGGACTCGCGCGAGTTGTTCGAAAGAATTATAGGGGGCTCTGGGGACCATGGGGGACCATGAGCGGCTTCACGGAAGGCACACAGCGGCAGACACGCCGACACACGCACGAAAATCCACCCATACTCATGGACGAGAACAGTCGTCGTCGCGATGCTGATCGCTCGTATTAAAACTATGAATTAAATTCCGAGCGCACAGATGCCAACCGACCGACGCCGCACATCACAGAAGGCGAACCAGAAGCGGCAGCAGCAGCAGCAGCAGCTCCAGATACATCGACTGCACTGCACAGATACCAGACACGCAGCCACTCACACGCGCGTTCACCACCACCACCACCATCACGTGACAACCACGGACGAAGAGGGGGGAAGAAGAAGACACATTACTGACGAGTCATGCACATCATATTAAATCCATTCATGATGCGAACGATGATGATGATCCCGCTTCACAGGACGGACGGAGAGACAGCCAAGCCGGCAGGCAGGCAGGCAGAAGGAATGACGACCAGGCAACAGACAGTGAGAAGGATGGACCGACGGACGGACAGGCAGGAGAGTGAGCGGACAGAGCGACGAGGGACGGACAAAAGATTCGCACCAAAAATAATATGAGACGTGAAGAATGCAAGTCCGAGTCGACACCAGACGCTGTCGGGGATGCACAGTTGGCCAGATGGAGGGAGTGAGAGAGAGAAAGAGAGAGTGAGAGAGAGAGTGAGAGATGCGGATACAGCGAGAATTGTGAACTTGGCTCGCGGCATGATATAAAATATTTCGCACTTGCCGTCGAGAGCGGATGAAGCGGGAGAAAATCTCAGAGCGCGCGGTCTGGTACGGGACTCCGGTCCGAAGGCATAAAGAGCGAAAGGGAGAGAGCCAGAGGCAGTCGTGGTAGAGGGAGGGAGGGAGACCGATGTAGGCTGAGAATAAAACGAAACCGATTTTTTGGTCTACCTCCGGCTGTGACCTGGAGGGAAAACGCATCGGAATGCAAGCGTACAGAAACGTAATATCTCTCTCTCTCTCTCTCTCTCTCTCTTCCTCTCAACCACCCTGAGAGTCCCGCCTGGATTCCGAAACGCCATCGAAAATCATCTGGACTTAGGCCTTGGATTGTAATTGATTAGGCTGATCGAATTCAGACAGAAACGCGTTCACATCATTAGGAATTGGATTTGCATTGAGTGATTGACTTGACGAATGAGAAGAGATGAGGGAGATAAAACACAATAAAAGAGAGTGAGAGAGGATAGCGTTGCTTGATATGATCCCCGAGTCGAATCGTCCGAGTGCCAGGGGGGAAGGCTATTGGCTCAGGCCTGATGGCCAGAGATCTCTGTGGTTCTGGCCAAGTACATTCGGCCTACCGATGGCAAGCGATGTTGCCTTGAAAAGATGCTTTTCCTTTAAGACCAGGGTCGGCTCCGTCTGAGCTCCGTCCAAGTCTTTAAGTGACCTTCTGGCATAAGGAGGCCTTCTCTTCCCCTCACTCTCACTCTCTTTCTCATGGACCAATTATCCATTTCGAGAGATACGTGAGCTATTAATTAATGGGCGCACTCTCGCTCTCTGTATATATCTGGGACTTGCTGGCCATGAGTTCTATGCAATGATGGCGGTGCCGCCGATGATGCTGGACTGACAATTACAGGCTCCGACGTCAAATCGATTACTTATGCAAATAAATTGAATATTCAAAACGCCAGAGGAATTACAAATCAATGGGCAACTCTAAGAACAACAATAACAATAGCAACAACAACACAGCAACGTCAGCACGAGCAGCAGCAGCAGCAGCACCAGCAACAACAATAACACCAAAGACATGGGCATAATAAACATCGGCAACAAATTACATTGCAATCAACATGCAACATGTAATAAGTGCATCGAGCAACGCCTTCCCATCAGGCTGACAGACAGGCGCACAGAGCGACGGACGGACGGACAAACAGTCAGATAGGCTGGCAGTGCCAGTGGTTTGGTGGAAAGGCTGCAGAACCGACCGAAGAGAGGCCGATAGTCGGGCGATAGACGTCGGTACAGTGGGCACGATATCGCATGATCGCGAGCAGCCAGCGATTACAACAAATCAAATTACACCGTGGCCCGCCCGTCGCCGCAGCCACCGACCGTTCCCGTCCGTCGTCCTCCATCCACGGTCAGTCTTTCCTCCATGCACCACTGTCTGTCCGTCCTCCGTCCACAAGGCGTCCCGCATGAGGGCAGCCACCACAACACAACGACCGACAAACGGACGGAGGGACCGACGGAGGACGGACAACGGGCGGACCACCGGACAGACTGCCGGGAGTTGTTGTTGACATCGGCGTCAACAAATGAATTCGGCCCTCTCTCTCACTCACTCTCTCTCGTCTCTGTCTGTTCCCGCTCTCGCCCCGCGTCGTCGCGACGGGTGTCGGGTGCTGTGAGGGACGCGGTGCCAGGTGCAGGGATTCCTCGGGATGCCGCCGATCGTCGATGGAGATCCGTCCGGCAGCAGATCACGGCGCTCGACTCGACTCGAGACGAGACGAGGATCACTGGGTGCCACCGGACCGAACCGAGCCAGAGCCGGAGCCGGAGCCGCACGGTTTCGCATCGTGCCAAACAGGTTCCAGGTCGCACAGGTAGCAGGCAGCAGGCAGACGGACGGCAGGACAGACGAATGAGAAGCAAGGCAGACCCAGGGAGCGGCCGTCGTTGTTGCCGGGTTGCTCGTAGCTCGTGCAGGTATTCGCAGACGAAGGCGAGCAGCGAAGCAGATCAGCTGGACAGATGGTTTCTCCAAGGAGCATCAAACTTATTCCCTCTCTCTGTGTCTCCCTCCATCTTTCGCCTGTTCACTGGGCTCTTCCGTCGCTCGCGCTCTTATCTGGGGCCTTCGTCGGGTCGAAGGCATCTGAGGAACCTGTGGAGGACAGAACAATTGCTCTCTTTAGCGATAATCGACGATACAGGCGAATTAGGCAGAAGGAAAGAGAGAGAGGGAGAAAGGTGTATAGACAGACAGAGAGGGAGAGAGGGCGCGCTGTCTCTGGGCAAGGGTCATTCTCGTGCCGTCTGGTGTCAGGGTTTTATCCTCCGTTTAATTTTTTTCATGCCGCCCCTACTTGGTGTCGCTACTCCTCATAGTTGTTGCTACACCGTGTTGTTGTTTGTGTTGTCATTACGTTTTGTTGTTCCTCTTACTCAGTGTTGTTGTTACTACAACTGCTTTTTCTTGTTGCTGCTACGGTTTCTTCTCCTTGCGTTTGGTTGACATCAGTTTGCTTTAGGCTCGTTTATGGATTCTTCAGATTTCCTGCCTTTATTTAATTTCATCGCAGTTGTTGTTGTTGATATTTTTTGGAAACAGCTGCTCAACTTACACACACACACACACACCCAGGCTCCCTTACAACCCCGTCCTGCGGGCCTTCCTTCCATCCATCCCTATGCCAAGTCCGTCCGTCGGTGCGTGCGTAAATGCTTCAATAAAAACCCAACAAAGCGTGGATGAAATCTTTGAACTTCAGAAGCCCTCCGCTCTCTCGCTCCTGCTCTCTCTCCCTCTCGGTCTGCCTGTCCGTGCGATGTCGTTCGTTGTCGGTCGTCAAGGTTTGAACGATTACCTGTTCGTATTTTCGAGGGTGCTTTAACTGAGACAACAATGGCTGCAACAACAACGACAACATTCCCACCACCACCACCACCACCAGAAAGAACAACAAGGACAGCGACAACAATAACAACAACAACAACAACAACAAGAACACCAGCATCAGCAACAATAACAACTTTGGGTAGCATACGCTGAGATTCGTCAGAGTTCGCTCGTTCCCTCTTTTATGAGATTTGTTCCATGTTCTTCTGAACTTCCTTCCGGTCTTACCTTCTGCTCTCTCTCTCTCTCTCTCTTTCACGCCCCTCTCAGTATATCCCACCTATCTCCTTCGTTGGCCCTTATTTGTACTGTTGTTGCCTAGTTGGAGATAAGCTCGCGTTAATGTTTGTCTTAAACAGCTTGTTGCCGTATCAGAGGTTGAATTAATTTCTCAAAATTCCTCTCAAGTGGCATTTTTGAAGTTTCTCTCACAACGATACGGATCTGGTGTGATTTTTTTTCTTTCAAACCTAATGGAAGATTTCTTCGCACCCAATGTAACGTTTTTTAAACTTAATGAAAGGCCTTTTTAAGCCCCTTGGTATCGTCGTAATCATCAGATAGTCGGGTGTCGAGATGCCCGCGGTTATGGTAGCTACTTGAGGATGATCCGGTCGCATGGCATGGGTTCTGCTTTGGGACTGGCAAGACTTGGGTTCTCATGATATATTGCTGACATTGCTTTCCTAACAATCAAGCGATGTTTTTCGCTACCCAATGCCCTTCTTCCTTTCTACGTATTGTTTTCTTTACGGCGTCTCTTCCGTAACACACCTTCCTTCCTATGGCTTTTCTTCCGCTACCCTTTGACCTTCCTTGCTGCTACTGCTGTTACCGCTGGTCGCTGCAACGCTAGGTACGAATACCTGGCAAAGGAGGTCCCCTGCGCCCGAGGTCCTTTCGACAACAGGCGAAACCACGCCGACGCCGCGTTCTGCAAGCAACATTGAGCACCGCAAATAGTTGTGACACGCCGACTTGGGGATCGGGGGACGGAGCGCGACGAGACCGAGACCGAGTCGACGACGACAAGCAACAAACGACCGAGGGCGAGGGCGAGCGCCAAAGCACGACGCAGGTGGAGGCGGTGGGGACTGAGGGGGGATTGCGCAGGACGCACGAACTTCCGAGGAAAGTCGGGAAAAATCCACACATACCGCAAATAAAAGTTCCCAAGTTGTACCGAGTAGGAAGGAAGGAAAAACTCATTTAAAAGCCACAAAATAAAGAGCCAAAAGCAAGGTAAGCCGGCGAGAAGGTGGAGGAGAAGCGGCGAATAGAGGATAGAACGAGGTGGGGAGTGAAACTTCGGGTATTGAGCCGAAGGTGAGTGGCGCGGTAGATGAAGAAAGGACGACGACATCCAAACTTCTGTTCGGCTCAAAGACTAAGCGAGGAGTAGTAGTAAGTTAAAATGAAAATGAAAACTATATGTGGACGAGGAGGAAAGCCAGAGGGATCTGGACAATAAGCGAGAGGAAGGGAAAGCAATACACAGAGAAACAAAAGAGAGCAAGGCAGAGAAAGAAGTTGAGGAGAAAAGAAAAGTGTAGAGGGAATAAAAGAGGCTGATCGTAAGAGGGGCGAAAATGGGAGGTAGCGATTGAGTACGAGAAAGAGAAGATGAAGATGAAGAAGAAGAAAACGACGATATCTCGCAGCAACTCAAAGATACCTTTCGAACAAATTAGAGCTTAAAATTCAGTTTACGAACTGTTTATGAAATCCATTTCATTTTTCGAGCTTCCTTCGTCCTTGCAACGCTCGCTCCTGGGTCTCACTCTGAGACTGTGTGTGTTTGTTGCTGTCTGTGTGAGTGGGTGTGTATGGCTGGGTGAGTGTGTGTGTGAGCGGCAGAGTCAAAGCAAAGTGCGCGCGTCCTTATTCAATGTTCAATGAACACAGACGCCCCCTCAAACCGTCCATTATCGCTCTCCCTCCCCCTCTCTCGCACTCTCACTATTGCTCCCCTCTCGCTCTCCCACTCCCATGGTCTCGCTCAGGCGTCCTGGGTGTGTCTGTGTGTCGGTGCTCTTCACACGCTGTAACAGAACTTTGCTTCCGAGTTCGACGGCGGCCCCTCTCGCCACACCCACCGCCCAATCAGCCGCCCACTTGAATCCACTTGCGAGGCGTCCTCGACGCATGCAGACGTCTGACTACAACAACAACATCCATGACGCCCAACAACAACAAGGACCAACTCCGGCGACAACGACGACGACGACGACGACGAAGGCAAGGAGGAAGACGACGTTGGCGATGGCGACAAAATGTTTGCCTCGCATTATTATGAGGAAAATTGTTTTTCCATTGCTGTCGCAGTCCTGCTCCCTCGTCGTCTGGCCGCCTCCTTCCTTCGTCCTCGTGGTGGCTCCGTCAGCCCCTCGGCCCCTCTGTCGTCCCCCACCGAGGTCGCCGTCGACAGCGTGGACGTAGACAACCTCATCGCCGTCGTGCGCGCAGGAAGTTTGCTGCCATTTCGCTTATTTCTTTTTCTCCTCTCTCCTGCCTGCTTTGTTTTGTTTTGTTTTGTTTTGTTCTCCTTCCGTCGTCGTCGTCGTCGTCGGTCGGTCGGTCGGTCTTCCGTCGCCGCCGCTGCCATGTGACGATCCGGCAACATTGCAAACAAAGACGTCGTCGTCGCTCGTCCTCGTTCCTCGCCCGGTTGTGGGTCTGAAAATTGTGCGCCTCCTCCGCGTGGTTTCCGCCTCCTGCTCTCCGTCAACCGCTGCTTCCTCCGAGCTCCGCCCGTCACCAGCTTCTACGTCATATTTATATTTGCCGTCTTCCTCACTCCTTTCCGTTGCAAACACTTTTGTTTCCCTTTAGCCTTCCTTCCTCGACTTGCTTTCCCCGGCTTACTTTGCTCCCCTGTGCAGTTCTCTCTTCTAGGCCTTTGCCGCTCCTCCTTTGTCTAATCTCTTCCCCTTCTTCTATCTTTTTATACCTCCTCCTTCCTTCCTTCCTTCGGCTTTTCTGCCGTCAACCGTTCCTTCCTTCAAGCTTCCTTCTCTTCTCTCTTTGCCTTTTTCCGCATTGTCTTCCGTTCCGAAGGCATAAATCGAAGGCTCTGTTTCTCGTGCGCTTGGCTCGCATCACCCTGTATGGGGGAGGCGAAGTAAACCGAAGACGGAAGGCCCGGTTTGATGAATGGTCTGAGGGGTTGTTCGCTCGTGCGCTCCTCCCTGTCTGCCTTCCCTCCTTCCGCCCCTCGGTCGGTTCGTCGTCCTCTCTGCGAAGAAGTCAAACGAAATCCTCCTTCTCGCCTGCCCTGCCCTGCCATGCTCTGACCTGAAAGTTATCTCAAACTCGACATTAATTTTCGAAAATATTTCGAAACTGAATTTTGAACTCCGCCCGAGGATAAGAGCGAGATGGGAGGGAAGGAGCTACGGAGGGAGGGATTCGCCACATGATATGAACAAATTGAATATAAATGTGAGAGCGAGAAGAAGGCGGCGGGAGTTTGGGAGTAGGCGGAAGAACAACTTGTACAGAAAGGGATAGAAATGCAATAGGAACGGTTTACGAAGATAACTAAGGAAGGAAGGATGCAAGTGCGGGAAAACAAAGGGACAGATGACAATAGAGAAAGGGAGGGATGTAAGGGACGGATGTATGTCCTGATATGATAGAACAAAAAGGGAAAGGAAAGAAGACACAGCAGGAAGAACCAAAAGATTTGAATTCTTTGAGAGCATAGCAGAAGTCGAAAGGAATGCTAGGAAAGGAACAATAAAGGAGACGTGCAGTGAGAAAGAGAAGAAAAGCGAGAGATTTTCACGCTCTACAAGTGAATTCCTCTCGTCCTCGAATCCACTCAGCACATCTATCGCTTTGAAATCAAATCATCCCAACCGAAGAACCAATTAATTCCCCCGCCGAGCAACGCGCCAGACCAACCACGCTCTCTCCCTCCCTCCCTCTCTTTTTGCTCACTCTATCTACTTGTCTCTCCCACCCACAGTCTATATTTCTCCCTCGTGGTCGGAGTAATAATCTTGGCAACCACGAAGCCAATTCTCTCGACCTACTTCCGACGCCCGACGAAGCTTGCCAAGTGGCCGAATTCCTCCTTTCGCTCTTCTCTCCTCCTCCCCTCTCTCGGCGCGACGACCCGAATCGGCTGAGAGGCAAATATTGATGTTGTTGTTGGTGTTGGTGTTGTTTTTGTTGTTGTTGTTGCATGTTATCCAAATTCATTTAAGGATATTAGCCAAGAGCTCTGAGCATATTTACCGTGACACCTACGGATATCAGTCGGAGTTCCAACAAAAATACATATTTCGTATTCAAAATGTTTTCCCGTTTCTTTTCGTCGCATTTGCATTTCGCCCTCGAACACCACCACCACTACTACTAGTGTTCAACACACACACTCACCTACATATATATGTATGTATTGGTTCGCTTTCCTGACGATGTTTATGTAGTCGAGTCGCCAACGGCACACGTTGCGGACCCCCCGCTCCCTCACCCTGGGCCGCGCCGCAGACCCAGCCGTCGTCGTTCGCTCGGGGCCCTGACATGCAGGAGGACTTTCCCTCCCTCGTCCCGGCCGCCGCTCGCTGTGGCTTGCACCCCAGTCTTCGTCGTCGTCTCTCCGTCGTCACCCCTCATCCTCAACACCGCTCTCTCTCAACGCCGTCGTCCTCGCCGTCACCGTCACCGTCGCCGTCGCCATCGCCATCGCTGGAACTCGCCATGAATGACGACTGCCTGGCACGGCAACGCTTTTACAGCTCCACGAGATATCCTTCTTCATGACACATAAACGTTGTAATGCCTTCAGCTCGGCGCGGACTCCCCGCGTCTCCCCACCTCCCGTGCTCTCTGGTGCCACCCCAGGCCGCTTGTCTGGGATCGCCTCGTGCTCTACAGGAGACCCGACTCTGGGCGAAGACGCGCCATGAGTTCAGCATCGAGACGAATCGAACCTTCTGCCTTCGTCTCGTAGTCGTCTCACCTCGGTCGTCCCAAGGTTCTCTTTTTTGAATTTTCGTTTTTCTCTTGTGTGTCCTTTGGACTCTTCTATTTCTTAATTTTTCTCCCCTTCCCCATTTCTTCTCCCGGCGTCTCAACTTGATCTGCATGGACTTTGCTCACCTCAACTTGGCCCGCTTGATTTTCCTCGATTCAAATCGGTCTCCCTCTCTTCCCCCACCTCAACTCTCTCGTCTCTTCCATCTACCGTCTTCCTACTGTCCCTACTAATCGGAGCCTGCACTTCGCTCCTCTCCTCGAGTATCATCGTTTCGATTTTGCCGCCACCCCCCCGACCTCGCCACCACTCGGCTCTTCTGGTCTCGGCTGCCCTAAATCAGGAGTTCTCCTCGCTCTGCTTCTCTCCACGAGTCTTCCTTTCCTACGCTTCGCACTCCTAACGCCACTTTTTCCTCGCCTGCCCTTGCCTTCGCATCTCCTACTCCTGCCTTGTCCTCTCTATCTCGATTTTCCTCGACCCGACTCGCCAGGACCCGACGGCCCAAGCAAGGGGAGACTCAGAGACCGAGACCGACCCGACCCGACCGACGTCGCGTCGGCAAACGTTCCTGGAGGACAAACGACGGTGTGGAGAGGGAGAGCAGAAGAGAGGCGACCTTATTTCGAATCGAGCCAGTTCCGCCGTCGAGCGGCAGCCGAGTTCCGAGTTCTGAGTGTCGAGCGACCCAAAAAGTTTCGCCTCCGTCAGGAGACGGACCTTGTTTTTGTTGTCCATGTTGTCGTGGATGTTGTTGCTTATAGGCTGCTACTGTCGTTGTTGTTTCCCCCGTTGTTGTTGTTGCTGCTATTTTTCCATGCCGTTGGAGCATAGGGTGGCATCGACCTCCAACGAATGCCTTCACACGGGCCGAATCGAGTCGAGTCGAGTCGACCACGTTTTGATGCCCTTCATCGAATCGCTGCCACTCTCTCCATCCCTCTTCCCTCTCGCTCTTTCCCTTTTCCCGGCCTCGGGTTGCGTGTGTGCGTTGTTGGTGTGGCTATCGTTGCTTGTTGCTGTTGTTGTTGCCTCTGCATTCGGCCGACGACGAGTCCTGCGACGTCCTCTTAACGCCGACATCCTTCGCGCCACACGACGACGGCGACGGCGACTGCGACGACGAAGTACAGGAGGAGAAGACGATGACGACGACGAAGACAAAGCAGAGTAGGCCGAGGGGATGCAGGGAAGGCCGGGAAAGGAGGTGTGGGAGTGGAAGGAAGGTGCAGACGGAAGCAAGGTTTGGTGGAACTCAGAGAAGCCCGTATGTTGTGCCACAGGAGCACAGGAGCACCAACAAATAGAGGAAAATTCCAGACAATCAGCCAAACAGAAGGACGGACAAGCAGAAGGACGGACGGACAGCCAGGCCGAGGGACAGACGGACGGACAGACAGACACGTGCTCATACAACGAAGCCTACGCACACGTTCTCCCGCTCGCCCTCACGCACACACACAACGAACGAACGTTCGAGACACAGTTAACTTGTGAGCGAAACTGAATCCTGACATATTTATTACTTATATTGAGTACGAGTGGTCGTTGTTGTTGTTGCTGTTGTTGCTGTTGTTGTTGTTGTTGTCATTGTTGTTACCAGCCTGAGGGATGCGCTTAACAGACACACACCCATACACCCGAACTTCTCCTCGGCACTCGCACTTAAACGGCATCGAAATGGGAAGGATGGTCATACAAAGCTGATGATTAAAGAGGCCAAGGATCACCGCAGAAGGGAGCGCAGGATGGCGAAAGAGCGAGATGGCGAGGTCAACGGTGGCGAGGGAGGGCGGAAGGATGGCACGGGATTCGACTACGGCGACGAGTAGGGCTGAAGGAATGGGAGAGCAGACTAAAGAGAACGGCCAAGGGAGAAAGGCGAGGTAGAGCGAACATTTTTAGTAGCACCAGGGACCGGGAGGCGTTGCCACGAATGGTTGTTCCACATGAATTGCCTTTAATGCATTATCAAACTTCCCTCGCTACCACATCATTTCGATCTCGCCCTCAAATCAACACTAAACAACTACATCTATCACTTGCACTTCTTCCCTCGCCACTGCTTCAACCCAGCGCCCTTCTGACGAAGTCCACACAAAGGATATGCGTGTTTATTGTCCGGTTTAGCAACGGATTGAGTCCTTGCCTACTGATCCCGAGGCAAATTCGCGGACAGTGGAGTGGAGAGAGAGGGGAAGGCGAAGAAAATTCAATCAACGATCTAAAGTCTCTTTCATCATGGAGATCCATCGATGTTGGATGACGAATAAGAAGCAGGTTTTTTAAAAATCTTACTGATATTTCTCAGATTTCCAATTATTCTCTTAGTTTATTATTTTATTTTTAATCTGACAATTTCCTCGTCTCCTTATCGGCTTCCTTATCGCTCCATTCATCAGTGAGGAAAACTGTGATAACTCCGGATCCCTCGATTTTGAATCCTCTGTCTCCCTCTCTGTGTCTCGCGTTCACCAGTTGATACTCCTTCAGTCCTGCGGGCGGTTGTCCTAGGCTGCCTAAAATTCAATTGACATCGTTCTCGGAGGAGCCCCGGGGTCACGGTAAAGGATCCGGCCGCAGCTCCTCCGGGCATCCCTCGGGTCGTCCATTATTTCTCTTCTCCCGCCTCCTCCTTCCACTGGATCTGGATCCGTCTCGCACTTTCCCGATTTCCATCTGGGTTTCCGACAAACTCCACCAACATCTCTCAGTCTCCCTAATGACGATCATTCATTGTTGTTTTTTTTTCTTTTGTTCGTATGTTTTTCTGCGTTCTTTTCCTGCTCCTTGAATTTCTTTTCTTCAACCACATAATTTGAGGGCGAGTAAATTTTCCCGCCTGAGAAAACAAAACTATTTTCAGTTTCGAGTTCAACGTTCGCAATCTGAAAAGTTCGAAGCAGGTGGTGACGATGCGTAGTTGTTGCTGTTGTTGTTGTTATTCTTTTTTTATGAGGTTCTTGTTCTTCTTGTTGTTGTTTTGTTGTTGTCGTAGTGCACACACAAATCCACTTCCTGCTACCAGCAGCCGCCGTCAGGACATTACACAGGACACACACACACACATTCAAGCCCTCCTGCCCTTGCACCGATCCGATCCTGCTGCTCTCGTCTTGCATGAGGTCCTTTCATTCACTCTCTCTCTCTCTCTCCCCCCACCTCGCTCCCTTCGCTCGGCCTTCGGCTCGGCTTCCCGGTCTCTGCGGGATCCGCGTCTCCTTCTCTTTTGTCCCACTCGTCTCCCGCTCGTTTGTCCTGCTCGTCACCACCGCTCTTTTTGCCCCTCGTCCCCAGTCTCTTCTCGTCCCTCCGCCTCCCTCCCTCCCCATCGTGCTCGTGTCCTCGCGGCCGGCGTCGGGTCCTCGTTCAGCTCGGTTTCAGAAGTGTTGGCATTTCCTCGCCCCTCGTCCCCCGTCTCCTTCTCCTCGTCCTCCTCCTGCCTTCGTTCCCACCGACCGACCCTCGACCGATCGACCCTCGTGCTCACGATTACCTTCCATCTCGGGCTATTTTGTGTTTTCCTCTCTCGCTTTCCGTCCGTCCTCGGTCGGTCCGGCTTCGCCTCATTTTTGTTCATTTTTCCACGTTCCAGTTTTTTGTTCGCTTCGAGTTCGTTCGCCGTTCGTTCGTCGTTCGCCGTTCGTCGAGTTCGTAGTTGTTGTTTTTGTTGTTGCTTCGGCTCATGCTGTTGGTTCGGTTGATGTTGTTGCTCCAATTTTGTTGTTGTTTCAATCCCATTGTTGTTCTTGTTGTCGCTGTTGTTTTTATTGCCGAGGTTGTTTTCGTTGTCGATGGTGGTTTCAATGTTGGAATTTTTTAAATTTATTTTTTAGCTGCTCTCGTCGTTGTTGTTGTGCTGCTGCTGGTGACGGTGTTGTTGTTGTTGTTGTTTCTGCTGTTGGCCTTCAATGCCTTCGCAACATTCTCCATCATCTTCCAACGACTTCTTCCACATCTCACTCTTTCAATCTTCCCCTCGCTCACTCTTTCACTCTTTCTCTGTCTCTCTTACTCACTCTCTCCCTCTCTTTCTCCCCACCTTCCTCCACCAGATTAAGGATTACTGAATCCAGGCTCTCACCAAGTTGTTGTTGTTGTTGCTGTTCGCACTCCCTGCCATGCTTCAGCAAATTGTTGTTGTTTCCACCTCAATACCAAAAACAACAACAAACACAACTGATGCTGACGTCAGTTCCATTGTTGTTGTTGTTGTTCTTGTAGTTGTTGCTGCTGTTGTTCTTGTAGCATATTTTGCGATAAACCTTCAACAAATTAATTTAATTACTTTGTTGTTGTTCGCCGCTGTCCAGTTTTGTTATTGTTGTTGTTGTCGTTTCGCCAGCATTTCCGTTCATGACTGTTTGTTGTTGTTGTTATTAATGATGATGATACTCATGATGATGATCACGAAAGGAATTCAATGATGAACCTCGGCTGTCCAACGTTTTGTAATTAATTTAGTTCCTCTAGTTGTTGTTGTTGTTGTTGTTGTTGTTGTTGTTGTTGTTTTTAATAACCCCACTCTTTTTGTTGTTGTGATCAGCTGCTGCAGCTTCCATTGCTGTTGTTGCTGTTGGTTTTGTAGTCGACAACCTGGCCAACTGATGCCATCGTCGTTGGCCAAAATGACGTCTCGACCCCAAGAGTTGCCGTTAATCAACGTCAAATCGGAGAGGAAATGAAGAAGAGCTGTGAGAGACAAGGATGAAAGAACAGAAAGAAAGAGAAAGAAGCAAGCAAGCAAGGCCGCAGAATTCCATAAATATGAAAAAACTTATTGTTTTCAGCATAAGATAAATTTTTTGTTCACAATTATTTTCCACTAATTTTTGCATTCCAATTCTTTTATTCAAATTTTTGTTTTTTTTCGTTTTCCTTTTTGGTTTTTACTTATTTCACAATGCTATAAATAAAGATTAATTTCCTCGATTTCCAACTCGTTTCCACAGCTCTTCGACCAGGTTCGAGGCCAGCGCGTTCTTCGCTTGCATTTTTTCAACTTCCATCTCTCTGTCTGTCCGCCTGTCTGTCCAGTTGTTCCTCGGTCCTGGCACACACACACACACACACATTCTCTTCTTCTCACATCTCTTCTATTCCATTCGAGTTGCACTTCGGATATTTGTCGATCGTTTATCTTCGTCTCGGGCCGTGTATCAGAGACACGTCAGTCTACTGCAGACAACGCCTGTCTGTCCGTCTGTCTGTCTGACCGACAGTCTGTCTCTACGGCTAGCTGTCTGTCTCCCTGTACCTCGGCCTGTCCGTCCCACCACTCGTCCGGCGGTCGCCCTCCTTTTGTCACTTCCAGACTCTCGGATTTGCTTAAATTTCTCCATTTAATTTTTAATTTTCCTCAGTCCCATTTGCTGTTCGTTGTTATTGTTTCGGTTGTGGTTCCAGATCTTGTTGCTTTTGTTCTGGTTGCAAGTTGATTTGTTGTTGTTGTTGTTGTTTCGCCCCTTGACGACTGTTGCATCGATGTGTTTCGAGCCAGTGCGACGACGACGACTTTTTCTCCCGTTGAAGACCGACAGACAGACAGACAGACAGAAGGGCGGTCCAGGAGACAGACAGAAACACACACACAGACCAGCAGACGAACGCACAGACCGACGGACAGATGGACAGACAAGAATCTCCTGCAGTCTGGCGGCATTCAATGAATTATCTCGCCCTCCTCTATGAGTGTCATGAACATGGTCTCCACATATTCGCCGGCTAGAGCAGACCGAAAGGGCAGACAACGACAACGACAACGACAGCGACACGCAGGCCGAGCGACAGACGGACGGACAGCCCGACGTGCAGTCGGCTGGCCGTCTCCTTGTCCTCTTCCCAATCCCCTCCTAGGTCTTTGCTCCTTCATCCCCGCCGATGACTGCAATTCACACTTCTACGCATCGTGTACCGAGACCTCGCTCTATTGTTGTTGTTGTTGGTGTTTTTGTTATTGTTATTCTGGTTGTTATTGCCTTTTCTGTTGTTGTTGTTCATGTTATTGTTGCTATTTTCTGGTCTGAGGAACTCAACTGGTCGTGTCTGATCGGATCTCGTCTGGTCTCGGTCTCGGTCTCGGTCTCGGTCCTGGTCGCAGTCTCGGCTTTTGGTCTCGGTCGCCGTCTCTCGGTCGTCGTCTCTGGATCCTCGTCCCTTGGTCCCCGTCCCCCGGTCGTCGTCTTCATCGTCCTCAGTTCGCTCGCCTCGTCCTCAGCTCGTCTCGTCCTCTGTTCACCGCATCCTCCGTCCGTCTCGGTGTTAGTTTTGATCTCCTTGCGATCCCTGGCTGTCGTTCGAATGACTTTGGCATAATTTAGGTCCACAAAGAAAGAAGGAACGGTCCAAAAAGAGTTTCGATAAGTGCTGGGAAGAGGGGAGAGGAGAGGAGAAAAGTGCCGAGAAGAGCGATAAGTTAGGCGAGGTGATGGAAAGGTGCGAGGAGGCGACGATACCTGGAAGCGCTCCTCGGCCCGTCTGGGCTGCATCGCCATCGCTGCCAACCATCCATCCATTTGTCCGTTCATCAGCTAGTTGTGAAGATATCGGTTCGTCCTCGTTCGCCACGGTCTCGATCTCCTTGTTTGTTTTCCTCTTGGCCGTTCCTTGGCCTCCTTTCGGCCCCCTGGTCCCATGCCGTTCCTTGTCTTCTGCCAGTGTCTTCTGTTGGTCTCCTCTGACGCGCTTCCCAGTTCTCCTTTCCCTCTGCCTCCATCTCTATGTAGAAGCATTGAATTTACTTCGGTTCCCTGGCATTTGCATTAATTTATTTGCACATTCAATATGCGCTCCCGTGCACCTTCT
The DNA here is from genome assembly GCA_947389925.1 of Coelopa pilipes. Taxonomy (NCBI): domain Eukaryota; kingdom Metazoa; phylum Arthropoda; class Insecta; order Diptera; family Coelopidae; genus Coelopa; species Coelopa pilipes. Next base: position 4,016,387 of record OX376700.1, read on the forward strand.
CGCTCCCCCTTCCACCAGAGCTCGCACATCCTTCTCTCCGCTTCCCAACCGTGCACTTTTGTGGATTCGGCTTCGGCTTCTCCGGAGTTTTCCTGCAGTTCGGCCCGTCCTTCCTCTCGCCACCCTCTTACCACGGTCCAAATCTCCTGTCTCTCTCTCCCTCTCTGTCTCTTTCCCCACTCCATTGGCTCCGAGTCCTCTCAACATCGACATCTGCATTTCAATCGAACTTTGGGAAATTAAATTCAATTTGTTTGGCAGCAGCAGCATTGAGTTCACTCGCCATCTCCCTCGCACTCCGTCCGTCCGTGCATCCTTCCCACCCCTCTCCTTCCTTCCCTGCTTTGCCACACCCTCTGCACATGTGGCCTCCTCGCCTGCCGTTGTATCGACCGACGAGATCCCATTGTTATCAACTGAGATTAATTTTCGAAACTATTCTCGCCATACTCGCCGGTACGAAGATTTGCAAATTTGGACGAGGCTCTCGGATTTGCTCTCCACAAGTGGGCGAAAAGAAGTTGCCAGAAGGAAGGCGAACAGGAGCATACGAGGCGACTGAAGGGAGAGAATGCGGTTGTAGGGAGGAAAGGAGGAATTCATAATAAAATGTAGTTTACTTTGGAGCAAACGATATGCAGAATAACCGATAGTGGGTTTGCGGATGTTGACTGAGGGTTTCGCTATGTCGATGGTAGGAAGCTACCGGGATTCCTACATAATCAATTCAACCGAACCAATAAGAGAGCCAGAGAGTTGGAGAGACGCCACTTTGATCCACTACCCCTTGTCAATTCTCTCACGGGGTTGGCCCGGAGACCTCGGACTCGAGGCGGGGAGGAGGAGCGAGAGAGAACATTAAATCCGAGCAAACAACTGGCTTGCCATTCATCAACGCCATTCACACGGGTGCCAACTCACACACACACACACACACATACAAACACACTGACACACCCAGGCACATCCAGAAGCAAACACACACACACACACACGTACGTGGACCCCATCCGAAGTGTTGGGTCTCCCACTGTGAAGCAATCATCATTAACTCAAACAGAACTCGACGGAAGACTCGCACGGACGCCGGCAGAAGGGCGGACCGACGGCAACCGAACGAACGAACGACTGACGAACGAACGACTGAAGGACAGACAGACAGACGGAGAGGCGGACGGACGGACGGACGGACGGAGGGATAGCCAGGGAGGAAGGGAATAATATAAATTTCAATACTCCTTCAGCATAATCGTGGCATTTGGCCTCATTTCACGCCCAACCCCCATCCGCCTCCTGTGTCTCTTTCCCCCCGCCGTCCCCCGTCCCAGGTCTCTCATTTGCCCACTCACTCCTCCTCGGTCGAAAGGGTGAAAGTGGGCGCTGGGCACTGGGCGACGAGAAGAAGGCGAAAATAATTCATTGGGTCTGGGCGCGAACCGTGTTTTTATTCGCATTTCTCTGCTCCTGCCCTTTCCCGTTGCGGTCTTCTTTTATGTTGTCGTCTCTCGTCCTCACCCACGCCCCCCCCCCCCCCACGTCCCCTATCGCTCACTGTCGCCCTTGCTTCCTCTCCCGCTTGTTTGCTCACCCTTCGCTCGTTTTGCCTTTATTCATTATCCGAAGACCTCTCAAAAATGCATGTTTTTTTCACGACCCACAGACGGAGCGGCGGACGGAGGGGAAGAGGGAGAGAGAGAGAGAGAGGACGAACAAACAGAAGGACAGACCAACGAACCGTGGGACGGCCTGACGACTGTGGGACGGATGAAACGACGACGTGTATGAAAATTCCGACAACAAGTTTGACAACAACAAAGTATTATATTCAGTTCATCGCCATTAGCTCCCCACTTCCCACTTCGACCCCTCTCCCCCCAGTCGGTCGGTGGGTCCATCGGCGCTCTCACTCTCTCCCTCCTCCTCGTTCCTTCTATCGGCCTTCCACGTTCCCTCTATCGTCCTACCACGTTCTCCCTATCGCTGTTTTTTCTCGCTCTCTCCCACGTTCCCTCTATCGCTCGCTCGCTCGCTCCCTCTCAATCCCTTTGTTCGACGCCGTCGCCCTCGCTCCATCTCGGCGCTAAATGCGGGTTAAGGACTTTTGTTCTGCATCGTCTGACGCCGGTCGTCGGTCGGTCGGTCGGTCGTCGGTCGCTCGGTCGCTCGGTCGGTCGCTTCGGCAGCCGCTCCGACGGTCGTCGGTGGCTCGTTTATTCATTCCTCCCTCCGTTCCCTCCTCTATTCCCCGCTCTCGTGCCCTCGTCCTCCCTCCCGACAGCCTCTGGTCGGGCCCTCGTGCCCGGCCACACGGCCGGTCGCTCGCTCGTTGCTGGCGTCGTGCCTTCGTCGCTTCTCGGCTCGCGCGCCTCGTCTCGCGTCACGTAGGCCGCCTCCTCGCTCTCTCCCTCCCTCCCCATCTCCCTCTCTCTCTCTCTCTCGATCGCTCTCCTGGGCCGCCTCTCCCGCTCTCGCTCTGTATTCACCGCCTGCTCTGTGTCAATTCTCTCTCTGGGCTTCTGCCCGATGGCGCCCTCGGCCTCGGCCTCTCTCGCCGTGGGTCCCTCGTGGCGGTTCAGGTCGCTCCCCGGCCGACACACACACGCTCGGCTCGTTTGCTATTCATGTGTTTCCACAACAACGTGTTTACATATAATTTTTATTATTTCATGTCGTCCCTTCTCGTCCCTCGACCTCTCTTTCTCGTCACCCACGTCTCCATCCATCCCTTGACCGCCGTCGCCCCAAATTCATGGTCGACCGCCTGCTTCCTGCCTCCCTCCCCTTCCGTCCCTCTCCGCCCTCTCACTCGCCGAAGGATGTCTTGCTCTTAATTTCCCAGAAAATATATAAATATATCCCGCTAGCTTCCTTCATTTTCATTTCCAAAATTTGATGTTCTCAAAACCACTTTCCCATGTCAAACTTTGCATCTGTTTTACTTGTTCTAATTCTTTATCATTTCAAAACGTTATCACAAAAAGTTGACAATTTTTTTTTTTTTTTGTTTTTTTTTAAGAACATTTTCTGCACAGTTTTCACAGTAGTTTTTCTGCTCTATACATTTTTTTTTATTTTTTTTTTTAATTTCTTTCATTGCTTTTATTAAACTTCTTCTTTTTTTTTCTCATTTTCTCTACCGGTTTTCCATCTTGCTTTCATTTCAGGCTTCAGTAATTTTAATTTTTGTTCTCATTTCCATTGTTTGTTCGCTTTCATTTTCCTGTTCTCCCTCTCTTCCCTTCCCTTCTCACTGTTGCTGTTCTTCTTCTTCTTCTTCTTCTTCTGCTAGCAGTGCCTGTTGTTGTTCTCGTTCCTCTACTTGTTGTTGTCCTTGTTCTCTACTTGCTGTTGTTCGTTTCTCTGCTAGTTGTTGTTGTTCATTTGCCCCAAATATTTTTTGTCGTATTTTCCTTATTCCTGTTGTCGTCGTCGTTGGTGTTGTTGTTGTTGTTTCCTCTCGCTCACTTCCGGTAGTTTTCCTTCGTTCGTTTTCCTTGAATTGAGCTTTTTCCTTCACAATACTTTGCCATCCACAGTCGTCCACCCCACCTCCCTCCACCCAACTCCGCGTCTCTCGCTCATGGCTGTCTCCCTTCTCTCCTCCCCCCTTCCTTTCCACGTTTCTTCATGCGATCGCTCCCTTTCTTCCTCCTTCCTTACCTCCCTCCTTCCTAATTAGTTCCCATGGACTCGCTCCTTATGGTTTCGCACGGTGCCGCTTGATGGGGCCGAACAATGGCGGTGACTTCAAGGAGTTCAATCTTTTCCTCTCCCTCACTCACTCTCTCTCTCTCTGTGTCTGCCCTCAATTACCGCCGGTCCGTGGGGAGTCCGATCACTCGGGGTGGGAAGTGGCGAGCGGTAGTGAGGAATAAACGACGAGTAGAGAACGCCAGGATTCGATGTAGTAATACCATGAATATAAATTAATAAATAATCAAGTCTATTCCGGGGTTATTAAATTCTGGGACCCACGAGTCGCTGTACCGGAGAAATTCGGAATAATGGAATTCGATGTAGGAGTGGAACAAGGTTTTAGGAAGAGAGATCAGAGATTTGGGAAGACAAACTTGGTTCATGGACGTCTGATACTGACCCGAAGAAGGTAAGAAATACTTTGCTATGCCACGTGTAGTGTAGAGACCAACAAGTGGAATCGGAGAGAAGAAACGCACAAAGTACCAGAGCAAACCTTAGCTTCATCCTCATCTACTCTTCCCTTCCCTTACCTCTCGCTCCCTTTTCCCCACGCTACTTAATCAATTAGCCGAAAATTTCTCGGAATCTGCTCACATCCAGAAAACATTGTCATTCAACGAATGCGATGCGATTCGCGAGAACGGAAATTCCGCGTAAATAACACGAGGGGTGGCTCGAATTCGCCTAATCACCTGCTAGCGAACGAGCGAGGGAGGGAAACAGAAAAGAAGCCGGAAAGAAGGCAGCGGAAAAGAGAGGGCTGAAAGAAACCACATTAAACAAATTTGCCTACGGTTCCGTTTCTCGGGTATCCCGGATGAGGAATTGTCAAATGTAAAGCTGTCAAAGTGTTTTCTTTGCGCCATCGAGGGCGGCATTTGACGTGGGTGTGTGATGTCAGTGTTCGTAGGAGTGTGTGTGTGTGGGAGTAGCGAGTGGCGGGATTTCTTGGAAACCCCTCAGAAGTTCAGAAATTAGTGGGAAATGGTTTCAGTTACCGCATGACAATAATTCCTACACACCATCAACAGCGTCTCCTCCTCGAACTCTTCATTAAATTTTCTTGTCCTCTGTTTCCTCCTTTCCTTTCATCTTATTTCTCTACCCTCTTTCCCGTCCGCTTTCCAGCCCTCTCTTCCTAGTCGCCTCCATGGGGTGTCGTCCTGATTTACTTTACGTCTATTTTTCACCATCCCGTCCTCCTCGCCTTCGCAGCCATTTCACCGGATATTCAATGACCATGTCTCTGTGTGTGTGTCCTTCCAGGAGCGTCCGTGTTTGTGTGCATGGGTGGATGGTTAATTTATTTGCGAGTTCGTTTGTGTCCGTTTGTCTGTCCGTGTGCCAGTGTTTGTTGTCCCTTTATTAATGTGCAAAAAGTTTTCTCGGTTAATTTTGCCCAAAGCCAACGGATTCGATTCGGCTCAATACATGTCCTAGCGGAGGCAGGAAAGGGCATAGAAAGCAGCGGGGTGAGGGCGTCTCTCCGAAGGCAGGAGCAGGAGCAGCAGTATAGATTAGGTGGAAGGCCGACCGAGATGAACAGCAGGGCAAATGAGGTGGACGAGGGAAGAAACGATGCGAAAAAGTGATGGAAGTAAGTAAAGACTGAGGAAAGAAGTTACTGAGGGAGGCGTCTATCGAGGAATGAAGTTATTGGGGGAAGGAGTGACTGAGGGCAAGATTGGTTGCGGAGGGAGAAACGAGATTGGGAGGAGCGAAGGCCAGCGAAGGGCAGACGTACGCAGGAAGAGAGATGGATGACTGTTTAGCCAGGGATTACAACGAGTGGAGAAGGGAGCGGCAACCAGCGAGGGGGAAAGAGGCGGATGACGTCGGTGACGGAGACGGAGACGGAGACACCCCACAATGGTCACAGATCAGCCGGGGGTTGGGAGCGACTGAGATTATCATTGATGAGGAGGAGGGAAATTGGAGGGAGGGAAGGAAGGACAGAAGACCGCATGCCGTCACAGACCTTTTATTGCCTCTCATTCATTTGCGTTTTTCGTGCATGAATTAAGTCCCCTGGATGAGCAGTTCGAGCCGGATAGATGGATCCCTCCCTTCTCCACCCCTGCCAGTGCCTCTTAATAGAGGGTCTAATAAAAGTTTTCGCGCCCTGGCTTCATTTAATTTAGTCAATAAATAAATATTTGGACGCCAGGTTCGTTGGCGTCATAATTGTGATTGTTGTTGTGGCCGAAGCCGTTGTTGTTTTTGTTATTATGGCTGTTTTTGTTGAACCTTTCGTCACTTTGGTTCTAGCTTTTGTTACTCCTGTTCCAGCTTTTGTTGCAATGGGAGTTTTTGTTGTAGCTTTTGATATTTTGGTTGTAGCTTTCGTTAGGTCCGTCGTAGCTTTTGTTGTGGGTGATATGGAAAAGATAGGAGGATTTTCTTGGTAAATTCTTAGGTGAATTCTTGGTAGCGAATCGACTTTTGGTAAGTTCGATGCTGGATACAATGCCAGTACCATATGGTCCCCCATCGACAGTGTTTTTTCTCAAATTCCTCTTCGTCTTTCCCCATGCCCGCAGAGCCTACATGAGCTGAATTTTGCTTTGATAAATGCTAATAAAAACCATCTGTACGACAAAGAACACCGCAAGACCGACTGAAATAACAATAAACGCAACAACAACATTGGTATCAATCGTGAACAACGACAACAACAAATGGTCGGTCCCTCATAATAAGAAATAATATCTCTAATACGCGAGATAAACGCTGATAAATACGAAAGGAACGAAAGTCAAGAAGGAAATTTTAATCGCAATCAGAATCATGGAATCAGCTGTCAACAGCAACAATAAGAACAACAACAACAACAAGAAGAACGACACGAAGAAATAACAATTGTCATATGGAATCAGAAGACTGCAGCAACAACAACAACAACAACGACAACCAGCACAATAAGAACAACAGAACAACAGAATCAAAAGAATAATGGGAATGAGAAGTGGAGGAGAAAAGAAAACAAAAACAAGGAGAAATTTCTAAATGACAGCAATGGATAGGAACAGCAACAAAATACGGTGGCAACAACAATAAAGGCGACAACAATAACAACAACAACGGGGTCGTGGTAGCAACAACAACAACGAAAGTTACAAGAATAATAAGAGGGAAGCGAGTGGAAGAAGACTTTGCTCGGCAGCGCCATCGAAGAAAAATCGCTTCCGCCATCTTTAATGTCAACCCAACACAGACACACACACGCACACACACACGCTACCACATTCAGTCGAACAGACGGACAGACAGAGAGACGGACAGTCGGAAAGTTGGGGGAGAAAAAGGCGAGCGAGAGAGCGCGATTTTCCCTGGGAGAAAAGAGCGAGAAAGTTACTGCAAAAAAGCGCACACGCACACACACAGGGATGGTAGGAAGGCAGGCAGGACACCTACACAGAGAGACGCACACACGCACACGGCCTCTGCTGACATCACACATACAGAGGCAGAGGCAGCGGCAGCGGCTCAGACGTGGAAGCAGGATTTGAATCCTGGCCACATCCGGCTGGTCCTCGTCGGGTCCTGGTGCTTCCCATCGCCTCCCTCGTGGCCTCCTCTTCTGCTCTTCCACGTCGTCCTTGTCGTCCTTCTCGCCCTTGTCCGCCCCTCGTCCTCGTCCGCCCCTCGTTGTCGTCTTGTTTCCTCCTCGTGGATGTTTTTCTCCACTTCATCTCCTCCTCCCATCGTAGAGCCCTGATCCCAGCCTCGCGAACGTCCTGGAATTCCCAGCTTCTGCCGTCATCGACAACGGCATCGTCCTCTCCCACCTTCGAGCCATCGTCCTTCGGCCTCGTCCTCGTTGCCTTCGTCCTCACGGATTTTCTCCTTCACGTCGCCGTCCCCGACGTCTCCCCCCGCTTTCGGGCACGTTGTCTTCGCAGCCTCGCCCGCTCGTCCTCGCCTCCTCCTCCGCTTCTTCTCCCGGCTGCCGCACGCCCGATGCCTTTGAAAATTCAACGCAAAGTGCAGGGCGAAGAATGAGCAAAAATAAAAGACTCGAGACAAGACAAATAAATAACGAAAAAAGTGCTGTAAAGAAGGAAAAAATAATTGAAAAAGTGAAAGGAGAATGAAAGAAAAAAGTATCAAAAATAAAATGAAATAACGACGAAGAATACCAACTGAGAGCAAGAAATAAAAAGTGAAACGAACGAAATGGAGGAAAAAAGAATCTTCACAATAGGAAGATCCAAGAAAGGAAAAAGAAAGAGAGGTGAAAAGGAGGTGAAAAAGAAGAAATTGAAGTAAGAAATGTGGAAATCTGAAGTCAACGACACGTTGATTTTTCTTAATATTTCATTTTTCCCCAATTTTTGTCATTCTTTCTATTTTCCCCAAGCTTTCTTTATTTTCCCCTTATTTTCCAAGTTCTTCCTTTTCTACATCCTTCTAATTTTTTCGCATGAGTTTCCTTCGCGAGTTTCTTTCTTCGTTCTCGCTCTGCCATTTTTGGTTTTCCTTTCCTCATTTCCTTTGCCTCCATCTCTCGCTCTCCCTCTCTGTTATTTGCTTCCCTTTCCTTCCCCCTCCATCCGTCGCCTACGTCGATTCGGTTTTAACGAGAAAAATTTACTTCGTATTCGGGTTTCTTTCGATCGTTGTTGCAGTTGTTGTTGCCATCGATGCTGGGTGTTGTTGTATTTCCTTCCCCTCGAGACGAGCTAGAGAGAGAGAGAGAGAGGGAGAGGGAGAGGAAATCAATTTCGTTGTTGTCAAAATTACGACAAAATAACAAAAACCGAACTGAGATAACCAGAGCAACAACAACGGCATACAACGAAAACAACAACTGTTGGGTGAAGAACGTGTACAACAACAACTGCGGAAAACTGGATTCCGGACGGAGAGAGACAGAGGAATTGAGAGAGAGAAAAGGACTTAAACAGCTGGCTCGAGAGGTGAAGGGAAGAGAGATGAGATGAACGGAAAAAAACGATGTAAAAAGATATTTAGAAAACTGAAAAAAATTATATTTGTCCAAAAAGCATTTAAAGGGAAAAAAATAATGCTAAGAAACATGAGAAAAAAATAAATCAACCCAAAAACAAACCCGAAAAGTCAACCAAATGTCGACGTAAGAGAGAGAGAAATGAAATTAATTAAAAGCCGCCCGCAGTTAAAGCGAGCAATCGACAGCGAGTGACAGAGAAGCCGAGGGGAATTTACAACGAAAGAGTGAGAGGGAGGGGGGAGAGTGAATTTAATTGAGCGGCAAATACTTTGTTAACAATTTTGGGAAACACAAAAACTGAAACGAAAACCGAGTTCGCCGGAATCGAAAGGCATGCGATTGACTTGTAATGGAAATTAAGTTCAAACCAGAGGCCATGCAACAACAACAACAGCTACGACAACAGCAAGAATACCATGAATACAACAACAAACAAATAATAATAATGAAATCAACAACAACAACCACGACGGCGACTACAACGATAAACCAACCACCCCAAAACAACCGGTGTACGACAACAACAATCACACGTTTAAACAAACTCATTTAATGCACACGCACACACGCACACACACACACACGAAGGTCGTTGGCAACGCGCGTAGGCGGATGGTTGAAGGGTAGGGTACAATTACAACAACAACAAGAACGACCCAGCCGAAGAGCAACACATTTTATTTAAACACCACGAGCTTCGCGTGCTCGCGTTTCGAAACACACGTAATCAAGTCAGTAAATGTCTGAACGCCCTTCGTTGTCTGTCTCTCTCACTCTCACTCTCACACTCCTCTCCTCTCCCTTTTCGACCGCTTTCGCCTACCCCTCCTCGTACCCAAGCCCGAACCCGGCTCAGCCACAGACGACGTGTGCTGCATGTCAGACGCCTGCCGGTCAGGCCACGGTATCTCCCTGTCTCTTTCACTTCAATGGCCTCATCGATCTCACTCGCTATCCGTCTCCTGCAGAGTATTAATTTCCTTTATTCCTTTCTCAATATCTCAATATTATGTCATCAAAGTAGTTTTGCATCCTTTCAAAAAAGCTTCCTTTGCCCACAAATTAAAATATTTCAAATACTACGGCCAATTTCTTCCAATTCCTTCCTATTCCTACGAATTCTACTTTCTTTATCTTTTAGCTCGGACCCCTACTGCGAAGAACCCTGAGAAAATGGTTTTCCTCCAACGCATGGCCGGGAAATTGATTTGAATTTGCATGAAAATGATGGTGGGCCAAAAAGAAAACTGTGTCATTACAACAAAGATAATCGTAGCAACAACAATGGCACTGGCAATACGGGCAACAACAATAGTACGAGACAACAAAATTGTACGGGCAACAACAACCATACCAGCAGCACCAACAACAACAACAATGGCAGCACCAGAAACGGAGTGAAGAAATGAAAACGATTCGGAAAATGAAAATTACGAAAGAATAACGAGCAGTGAATATCGAATAGGAGCGAATTGATTAGATTGATTCGCGCTCCTCTCCTCTCTCTCTCGCTCTCTCGCACTCCCCCTCCCGGATACCTCTATTCCAGTTTCTACCTTCTCTCTCTATCGAACGAACGGACCTTTGATCTGATCTGATTCGATGGCGCAGAGTGTGCCACGAATGATGGATCGGTAGGCAGAGAGGCGTCAAACACGGCGACGGACAGCCAGACGAACTGACACACAAGCAGATATTCCGAGAGCGACAGACAGCTAGGCGAACCGACAGATGGCTGGATGTGGACAGGCGCGAGGGAAGGAACGGTTAATATGATGGAATGTTGGGACGATGTCTTTGTGGTTATGATGAAGTGCCATTAGACATGGCGATAATGATGCTTATGGCAATGATGCTGATGGTCGTCCATGGTGTGGTGATGATCATCATGATGATGACGACATCGTGGATGGTGTTGCTGACATACATATCTCGCCTGATCTGCGGGTTGTTGACGGATCATGTGGAGGGTCTTCGGATCGAAAAGAAGCCGACGAAGGAGAGCGTGAGGGAAACAAAGACCTGCTAGTTCTATCCTAGACCTGTTCGGAACTCCCATTGATCCTACTTAAGCCCATCGTACCCTTTCCATCGCCTCCTAATTAACGGCTCGTGAACAATTAATAAATATTTGTCCAACAACTCGTATCGTCTGCCTCATCTTCGTCGACTGCTCTCGACCACAACCACAGCCGCTACTTTTTCTGTCGCCTCCCCTCCATCTTTCACTTCCTCTTCTTCTGCTTCTTCGTCCACTGTCTGTCACATAACAACATCTGGATCGTGTGACAACAACAATGAAATCCTCACTAATTAACCGTGACCAAGGGTTCCTCGGTAAGTCACGAGGTCTTCCAGCGACAGCGAGTGCGGAAGCGCCGAACAAGAACAAGAGCAAGCATATGCAAAGTGAGGAGAGAGAAAAACGATAAAAATACGAAAGATAATAAAAGGCAACAACAAAAAACAACAAGAACCACCACTCAAATAAATACAAATCGAGTAAGGAATGTGATAAAAGCGCTATTAAGGGGCCGAAAGAAGATCGTAAAGTGGAAAGGGCCAGGAGAAGAGGGGGAAGGAAGGGTGAGAAAAGGAACGAAGAGCAGAGAATCAGAAGAATCAACGGGCGAGGAACGAGACAAGAGTTGTGTTCGTAAAGAGAGTCAAGTGACGTGTTAGCAGCGATTGAAGTGCTGGAAGAGGTCGCGGAAGCGCCGCAGCCGTAAAGAAGATGCTCGGATTTATTTTTGAAACGAATTAAAGCTCGCTTTATTGGAGGGCAGATGCCGCCCATCCGTTCCCCTTCCTCCATCTCCATCTCCTTCCCCTTCTTCTCCTTTTACTTCGCGCATTCACTCGCAGCGTGGCGTGGCGAGTTGTGGTCAGTGACCAGAGCTGACATTAAAGCGTCGTGTGAACGCGACGATGGGATGACAACAATGACAGCGACACGTGCGCCCTTATGACTGGTACAACAACAACAACAACAACAACAGCAGCACCAACACTGATATCAGTAACAACGAAGGCAGCAACAATCGCAATAATGGTATTAATCGCAACAACAATGAAGGCCAGGGCGTTCACTGCGCAGCGTATGGAAGTGTATGGAATTTCGACCTTAAAATTCCACCATGAATTTTCCGCGCCTTCTCCGTCTCTCCCTCTCTCTCTCTCTCTCTATCGCTCCGAGGTCGGTCTACCGAAGCGCCTCCTGTTGACAGCTTCGAGTCGATGGCGAGAAGAGTTAATTTTATGGCAGCTCATATAAGGGACTTGGGCATTGTGTGAGCGGTCCCTTTTCCTCAGACCTTCGATCCCTTTCCCTTCTTCCTTTCAGCCCCTTTTCGTCTCGCTTTCTTCTTTCCTTTCAGCCCCTTTACCATCTCTCACTCGCTGCCTTCCTCTTACCCAGTTTTCCACACTGACCTGGACTCGACTGGCTACCCTTGGTCCAGCATTCTTCCCTCTCCCTCGACTTCTTCTTTGCCGTGGGTTGGTCGCTCCTTGGACGAGCCACGGGACGATTTGTATCAGGTCGCTTCGTTGAAGTCGCCTCGCCCTGGGTCGAGTCGTGTCGCTCCTGTCCCAGAGTAACGATAATCCTCGATCGTAAAACATCACAACACAGGACTAATCCAATTACATGTCGATAACGCGGTGTCTCCCGCGTGGTTGGAAAATGCCACCGAAGCCGTCCAAGGCATGGCCAGCTGGAGAGACGTATGACAACAACAAGTACAACAGCAACAACACCAATGGTACTAACAGTAACATCACTTCGTACAAAAGAAGTACACATTAATATTCAGTAAAGTGGATAGAAGGAAAGAAGGGAACTGGGCAGAAGTAAGTGAAGAGAGAGAACAGGAAAGAAGAAGAAATATAGAGCAACTGCGAAAGAGCGCTGGAGCAAGTGTGAAGGAGAGAACGGAAACAGATGTAAACCGGAGCAGAAGGATCGTAAAAAGCCAACTTATTTCGATGACAAAGGCAGGCAGCCGGACGAATGGACGGACGGGCCGACAGAATCGAGTGTCGGCGAGGGAGCCGAGACCGTTACAACCGACTTTGGAGAGGGCCCAGGGGGCGAGAAGGAGATGGGCAGAGGGAAGGCGACCAGAGGTGGGCAATAAAATCTACAATCGGGTAATAAAACCACCAGAGAGTGGATTTAAGAACTCGCAAAAACCATTTCAAGAGAATGACTTCTCTAGAGAGAGAGAGAGAGAGGGACAGAAACGAAGAGAGAGGTGGAAAAGAGTGGACAAATGAGAATATTTCCACCATGTTGTTGGCGCCATTGTCGTTTTTATTGCTGTTGTTGTTGCTTTGACGTTGTCATTATCCCTTGACGAACATTCCAGTAACATTTACCTGTTTCCTGCTTCGCATTTATCGCTGTTTATATCGATGATCTTTTATTTGGAGATGCGTCGTTGATATATTTACGATGCAGATTGAGATAGATTTACAACGAGTAACAGTGATGGATTTATAGATGGGAGGAGGAAAGACAAAAGAACAAGTGATGATTTTTGAGAGACTGAAATCGTTTAGTCTTCAATCTTTTAGTCGTTTAGTCTTCAATAGTTTTCGTCGTTTGAAACTAAATCTTTCAGTCTTTGAAACGTCCATAATTTAGTCTTTTCAAACTTCAATCTTTTGGTCTTTTTAAAATTAAATCTTTTAGTCTAGTGGGTAATCTTGATTTCCTACAGCCTCCATCCTTCTTTCACCTTCCAGTGTCGTCGTAAGACCATGATAATGAAGATCTACGGTCGTTATCGTGAGTTTCCCGCGGTTCGAAAACGCCGACAACCGATAGTGGTTGTCAAGCACGCTAGATAGATAGATAGACAGGCAATTCGATGGTTAGATAAACTTGTGCCACTTGTCCGCTCACTGTTAATGACAAATTAAAATCCCACGTGTTCGAAAACAATGCAAACAGGGAGGGAGAGAAACAGCTACAGCAACCAACAACAACTGCCAAACACAACAATCCAGAATTGGCGAATATTGCAATTACAATAACAGTAACACCCATAACAACAACCACAACTTTACTCAACCGAAACAACAATAAACACCTCATTGACAATATTATTATTGCTGTTGTCGTCATTGTTGTTGTTGTTGTTGTTATTGGTATTGGTTCATTTTGCCGTCGTCTGCAAATCAATAAAATTTAATTAAACTTCCACACGCCAGAGCGAGGCAGCAAAAGTAAAAGGTTTATAAAAATTATTGGAGTTGTTTCGGTAGTAGGGTTGGTCGTTGTTGTTGTCATTGTTTGCTGTTGTTGTTGTTGTTGTTGTTGTTGTTGTTATTTGGATGTATTGCTGTTTTATTTAGTTGTTTTGATGCCGATTGACGTCGTCGTTTTCATATTGTTAGCAACAAGCGACATGAAAAAAGCCGCCAATAAAAAGTTAATGAATAATACTAATACAATAATGCAGGAACAACAACAATACCATAAACACGAGTGACGACAACAAGTACAACAACAAAGAAGCAGCAGCAACAGGGGGAATAACTTAAATTACAACAATAATAGTAATGATGAAATGAAGATAGCGAGAATGGGAATAACAAGAGGAACAGCGACGAATACAATGGGGGAAATAACAACAACAGCAACAACCAATACCACTACTAATATAATAAAAACCAATCTAATAAAACAACAACACGAAGAGGAACAACAACTACTCCAAGAACAAGAACAACAACAACAATATCGAATAATTTAACCACCTCCCGTCGTGCGTCACATGAATATTTTATTGCGTTACTTCCGTTCTGGTTTCGCCTTCTTCTTCTTCTCCTCCTCCTACAACAACAACAACAACAACAACAACAACATCCTCCTACTATCGACGTCCTCCCTCTCCCTCCCCTCCCCTTCCGCACTCTGCCTCTCCCGCCCACGCCTCCGCCCTCATCGGCTCCAACTCTTTTGTGGTTTTTTCTCTTCCTACTGATCGTCACCGTTGTCTCCTTCTTCTTCTTCTTCTTCTTCTTCTTCATTTCTGAATATCTGCTCGTCGGCGGCGAGTTTGCTTTTGTTTTGTTTTTTGTTGTGCGTTTTTTACCCTTTTGTTTGTTTCTTCATTTAACATTGTTGTTTCTATTTATTTTTCGATTGGTTTTTGCTTCGCATTTAATGCGTGCTTTTAAATCATGGGTGGGATTTTGTTGTTGTTGTTGTTGTCGTCTTTCGTGGTTATACCTTGTTGTTCGCTTCGTTGTTGTTGTTCCTCTTATTGTTGTTGTAGTCTTATCATGCTTCGCCATTCGTTCCATTTTTATTACACTGACGAGCCGACGCCGACGCCGACGGCGGAAGCAAGAACAACAACAACAACAACAACGAGAACGACCAAAACGCCATCCATGCAAGGAAGCAGAAGAGGGAGAAGAGGTGGTAGGGTGAAGAGGAGCGAGGGGGACGGCAGAGAGGCCACTGATTGGCCCCATTGCACTTTGACCTAAGAGCACGAACGCTTGCAATCACTCGGGCCCCTCTCTTGGTCTCACCCTCTGGCTCTCTCTATTCGTATCTCCCTTTCTCTCTTTGACTCGCCCCCTTTCTCCTTCTCTTCCATTTCCTACTCCCTCGTTTGCTCACTTTAACGAACCGAAACTCGCTTCTGCCACTCCTTTCTTCCCCCCGTCTTTCTTGACCGCGCTCTTTTTACGCCTTCAGCTCTGGCCACACCCCTTTTTCCTCAATCGCTCTTCCCTCCTCCCCCGCTGACACCTCTTTTCCAGCTCCTCCACCAACCTTTCTCTCTCCCACTCCTCACGACCCAGCCCACATTTGGGTTTCTCTGCCACTCCATGCCATGCTCCACTATTAGTTCTCCCCCAGGCAATCACCCATCTCTCTTCCTCTCTCCTCGGCTTTCGGCTGTTTGCTTTTCTCCCTCTCTCCCTCGGCTCCTCCCTCCGGTTCATATTTATGACAGGTGTCGACAAGGCTCTACAACTTCTGCCGCTTTGTCGCATAAATTAGCTTCTGATAAAGCGGCGAAACGCGTTCACGGCGGCGGCCGACAAAGGGGGGCCAACAAGAGAACAACAAAAACAAGAACAATAAGAGCAACAACAACAACAACAACAACAACCACAATGACAGCATGACAACCATGAATAATAACAACAACTACAGCAACAACTCGGTCGCTCGCTAATCGCGCTTGAGCTCCGGAAAATGTGGATTCGCTCTTTTGTCTCTCTATCTCTCCTTCTCCCTCCTTCTCTCCCTCTCCCTCTCCTTCCTCTCGGTCTTTGGGGCCACCGGCAAGATTTACAAGATATCTGTCCACATGTGGATAGCTATCTGTGCGACAGATGTCGTTCGCTCCATAAAGTCGGCTCCTCAACTTGACTTCTGTCGGTTTCTTTGGCTGGCTTTTTCTCTGTCTTTCTCGATCTCCGTCTAGAGTTTCCCCTTTTGCTCTTCGTTTTCGGGTTCGCTCTTTTCCTCTTTCCCTCCTCTTCCCCTTATCTTTATCTGCCTCTGTCTCGGCCCGTTAGTTAATTAAGGTCTCTCTGTCTGTCCAGAAGCCTTTGCATAAATGTGTTCATTTGTATCTCGAAGCGATTGAATGTCGCTGTCTCGCCTCTGTCTGTCCGTCGCCTGGTTCAAATATCTCTCTTTCTCACTTGCCTTGTCCTTCTTCATCCGTCCGTCCCTCGGCTTCATTGGTTCGTCGGTCGGTCGCTTGATTCACGCCCACTCCTTCCATCACTCTTTTAATTTCACCGTCTCCGACTGTCTGGACGTCTGTCTCTCGTTCTCTCGGTCAGAATATCTGTCTCCCAGTCGCGTCTGTCCGTCCCTCGGTCTGCTGCTTCTGCCTGTCCCTTGTCTTCTCCGTCCTTTGTCTCGCTGCCTTCTTGCCTACTTTATTCTCGGTAAACCGACTCTCTTTCTGTGCCTCCGTCTGTCCCATTTTCCGTCCGTCCGTCCGTCCGTCCATCTCTCCGTTTGTCGTACGAACTCCCCGCACACACACACACACACTCCCATCTATCCCCACACACACTCACTCACACCGTCTCCATGCCGAGTTGGAGTTTCGTACAAAGTTGGAACTGGTTTTAATTTCAACGTCAGACCAGATCACGGAAGAGGCCGACGACGGAAGGGCGCAGGCATGGGGCGATTGGGGTGGGCGACGTGGCCGGGGCGGGTGCGAGGAGTTGGAAAACAATTTCAGTTTAAAAATAGAATTTGATTTATTCACGACGAAGTTTCTTCGCCTGCCTCAATTGCGAGAAGAAGACAAGACCGAATGAAGCGACCACGACAACGACTGCGATTAACAAATGAAATTCTTTTAAAATACAACTCATTACAAAGGAACGAGAAAGAAGTAGGGTAGAAGAGAGGTAGGGGTAAGAGAGAGGAAGAGGGCAAAGGAGGGAACGCTTTTCGCACATATTTGTCGCCAATTGTTTCGTAATTAGTATGAGTCATAAATCGCTACCCAGTCATTTCACGACATTCCGATTCCGCTGTTAGGCAACTTCCCTCTGTTAGGACGACGAGAATCTCGTCCTGATTTCTCTTCAACGTCTTCGGATGTTTTCACAGCCACAAGACATATGTCCACGGCATGGCACGGTAGACGTTGTCTGAATAAATATTTCTCGGTATTTTCCTGAGGCAAATCAATGAAGCTAGGGATGTCCTTCCATTGCTGTTGCTAGTCTGGGCAGGCTTGTTGTTGTTGTCCTTGCCGGTGTCGATGTTCCCTTGGTAGCCGATGGATGCTTCACCAGCCCAAGTGTGAAAATTCAAATTCGCACCTCGAAGAACTCTCAAGATCTCCTTCTCTCTCGTTCAACCCTCCCTACCTGGCGTGAGGTAATGGAAGGGAGAGCGAGACGGGCCCGAACCCACCTTGACTTCTGGGTTCAGGTACGGCCCGGGCCCTCGTAACTTCGCCTAATCGCCGAGGAGGATACTCGAGAAAATTCTCGCAGCCTTCTCGGCGCAGTCGGTGGCGATAAGAGGAATTTTTCGGAAGGCAGAAAGGAAAAATTTCCACCTTTCGCGCTCAGCTCGGCGGCGTGCCCTCAATTAAGATTAGCTGCGATTTGTTGTTGCGTTTGTTTTTTTGTTTTCGAGGGTTCGAGAGAAGAGAAAAGTGCTTGGGAAAGCCTGGGTCGGCTCGTCGGGTCGGTTGAGGAAACCTCGAGACGCCGCTGGAGGATTAAAATTAAGCATGACTCGAGTCGTAATTTCGAGTCTTCGAAGTATTTCAAAGGTAATCAACTCCAGGGCGAGGGATTGAGGAGGCCAACGACGTGGGAATCGGGATGTGCGGGGAATTCATAATTCATGAAGGAAACAACTAGATTATACATTAAATATGAATACATTCAAAACAAAAATAAAGTAATTAAAAGAAGACGATTGGTATTGAAAACCACGACGTGGTTTGCGAAGGAAGAAATCTTCTCTGCCGTAAGGAACTCATGGAAACCGGAGCCGGATTTTCCCACAGCCTCTCCCTGCCCGACGATGACCGCGAAAAATCGCAACACGAGGCCCGGATAAAGAGCCACGGAAGCCTGGTGTTCTAAACTTGGCCAACATGAGTCATCATCGTGGCGAACGTCGTCGCCAGACCGTGGTCAATGAAAAGATTGGGCAAGAAACGACGAGAGGGGAGGTGGCAGGAAGGTTCCTAGCATAGAGGTCAGTGGGCGTGGCGGTGGCGAGGATTAAGATGAAGTTGTTTGTGCAGTTTTGTTGAAAGAATGTTGGCTTCATGAACGCAAGAAGGAAACGACAATAACATGACAAAAACAAAAAGCAGTAGCAA
This sequence comes from Coelopa pilipes, assembly GCA_947389925.1. Lineage (NCBI taxonomy): Eukaryota > Metazoa > Arthropoda > Insecta > Diptera > Coelopidae > Coelopa > Coelopa pilipes. Next base: position 4,034,909 of record OX376700.1, read on the forward strand.
CTGTAAATGCAACAAAAACAACAAACAGCAATTGAAAATACAATGACAGCTGAAGTAGCAACAACAACTGTACTAGCAAAAGCTACAACAATGCAGAAATATTTTAAAATACAACAACAACAATTTCGCAATAAAAGTCAATTACAATTTAATGACTTCTCAAAGACGACTGCAATAATTGCAACTCATTAGGCTTCATGGTCTTGGCCCGGCAGCAGTAGCAGCTACCACAACAACAACAACAACAACAACAATAGTAACAACAACACCATTAAGAGCAACAAAAAACAAATACAGCAACAACGATAGGCAAAGGAACAACAACGTTAAGCGAAAGAAACAACAACGATTTAATGCAAGACCAACAGCTACGGGGACCAGCTTCTCTGGTAGGAAGAGGCGAGTGCAGAAGAGAAATGGATGAGAAGGGGAGAGGGACAGAGGAGTGCAGAAATCAAGGAGCCGCATCGGAAGCTAGGGGAGAGGGAAGTTCGGTGGATCCTGAACTAGCGAGAAGGGAAAGGAAAGAGGGCAAGTAGCAGAAGAAGTAGCGCGGCAAGCGTCGGCCGACAACTGACAGAGGACGACGAGAGACGACGGCCAAACTTCCAATCAACTGAACAAAGAAACATTTTAAGTGCGCCTCTGACTGAATTTCGGACGCTACAGCCGAGTCAAAGCAGAAGATGAAGCAACACGCCAATGCCAACGGCATCAACAACAGCTATAGCAACAGCAACAGCATTGGAGACCTACCAACAACAACGGTTGAAACCAACCGACCAACAACAGTTCAGTTCAAGACCTACCAACAACAATAGCAATTGAAACCTACCAGCAACAACAAGAAGAACTTGCAACATTTGACGCAGGCAACGTCGACCATCGTCGTCGGTCTCTGGCTCCGGCTCCGACTTCGCCTTCGACTCGGACTCGGACTCGGACTCCGAACGTCGACATTTGGTTAATTTATTGCCCTGGCTGGAAAATCGAATGACTCTGGCGACTGGAGACGATCCAAGACCATGCCGTCGTCTCCGCTACCACCACTTGCCTCGCCGTCGCCGTCGCCTTCTCCTTCTTATTATTATTATAGTTCCCTTCGTACTAGTTGGCCGCAGTATGCTCCGTGGACCTCTTCCCCATCAGCATCTTCTCCTCGCCCTCCCTCCTTGCTTTCGTAAGTACCTCCTTCCTGGCTCCTTTCCTCACTCCTTCCCGGCATGCGCGACAAGTTCTTCGCCATCGTTCTCATCCTCAACGGTCTGGTCTACGAAATTCCTCCCCCTCCTCGCCATCGCCAGTTGCTTCCTTCGCCCAGCCGTCCTCGGCATCCTCCTCCCGATTCCCATATCTTTCTCGGCAGCCTAGTCCGAGACTCCCGCTCCTGCCTCCCAGTCGTTGTCCATTCCTGAAGACTTCCCAAGACTTCCTCCGACGTCGTGGCCCTGTCTGGGCCTCATTTCGTCGTCCACTTCTTGGCAACCTTCGCGTCCCTCCGCTACTGCGCTCCTTCCCTTCCCAAACCTACTTTCCGTAGCTCCTCAGTCTTTACATCGGTTCCGCTACTCTGTCTTTCCCATTTGCGACGCCACGACTCGGTCCTTCTTCCCAACGATCTCCTCCCCGCACGCTTCTCCTCCTTCTCTGCCCTTCCTTCTCCTTCCTCCTGCTGCCTTCTGCTTCCCTCGCTCCCATCCGAGGGATCCCGAACGCAGGAGTCCACGATTCCTCGCACAGGACAGCGGAGTGAGCAGATGAGGGAAGAGAAGAGGAGGGGGGCAGAGAATTATGGGAGAACGACGTTGAGCTCGCGTTGCCAACGTGTTGCAGCTTATCTGGAGACGTTTTGTTATTGTTATTCACTTAATAATGCTGTTGTTTTTGCAGTTGGCGTGTTTGCTGTTGTTTTTATTGTTGCTTTTGTTTTGGTCGGCGCGTCCGCCCATGTGTGGCGATGGCCCTGCTGCCCCGGCTCCCCGACCCCCGACCGGCCGACATGGTCACCTTTTGTGTTCGCCGAGGTCGTGGTCTCCGAGTAGTCGGACTCGGACTTGGACTCGCAGTCGGTCGTGACTACCTGTTCTTCGCGCTTCTGCGCACGCGTGCCAAGAGCCCTGGACACGATACCCAGCCGCCGATGCGATTCCCCAGCCCCTAGCACCACTTTTCCATCCTCTTACCACCTCTCTTACCCCACCTCTTCCCCTCAAACTCTTTCCTTCATACCGTGCCTTTAAACTCGTCCCTTCCACCTCCACCATTTCAACTCTGTTCTTCCCCTCCGTCTGCTTCTCCTCCTCGGTCGTTTCCCTTGCTCCTCCCTCCTGCTCTCCCCCATCTTCCCTGCCCATTCTAGCTTGAGCATGAAGTCCCGGGTCTATTAATGTGGAATGATTTAATCTCGCGCACAGGCATTTAAACCGTTGCCACAAGATTTTTCACATTTCCCCCAGAGAATCATTGCACATGCAACTAAAATCACAACAACAACTACAACAAGTACCAGTACAACAATCATATCAACAACAGCAACAATTGCCTAGTGAGTCAGTTGAGTCAGTCAGTCATCGATCGTGATTCATCGCTCGAACTTGGGCTGAGCTGATGCAGCGATTCGTGGCTTTGACTGAAGCTCGGGTTCAGGAATTCGCGCTCGAGCGGCGACACGGCGCGGATAAGGCGGATAGCAGAGGACTTAATCGAGTAAGTCGGACAATCGACTTAATCGAATAAGCCCGATAATCGACCTAATGGAATAAATCCGATTATCTCTCGGATAGAGGAAAGATCCAGAGGATCAGAGGAAATCGAACTTGTTGGGAGGAGATAGAAGGGAAATTTATGATGGGCAAGAAGACAAGGATGACGGATAAGAACATATCGACAGTGGATAAGAAAAAACCGATGTTGGACAAATATTCTGACCTTCGAATACCGGAAGCCTTCTTATTATTTTCTGAAATACCAGAAATGCAAAAGAGCAATTTGTGTGAAAACAATTGAAAATTGCATATTCTCGATAAGTTTTATCGGTCTCTTTCATCGTTATCGCGAAAGACAGAGAGGAAAGAAACGCCATCGCATTCGGGGCTGCGCCGCGTCACGTGGGCCGAGGGCGACCGATTGCGAAAACCGGCGAGGCGAATGGAACAGCAACAACAACAACAATAACGAGTTGTGTTGCCCAACGGTGGCGACGACGGCGACGGTGACAAGTGAAGGCGACTCGCGGTAATCGATTATTGTGCAATCGTCGTCGTCGTCGGCGGCGGCGGTGACGACGTCGATGTCGATGGCGTTGATGGCGATGATGATGATGATGGCATTCATCTCCCCATGGTGGGTTCTGGACTCGTCGGCTGGTCGGGTCAAGGACTCCTCGAGCGGTTCAAGGAGTACCGTTTGTCGCTCTATCGATGACAATCTCATCGATAATTATGCAATCGAATTTGCAGCGAATTTGGGCTCTGTTGCTGCCGACGATGACAAGCCAATGGAGGAGTCTGCGGCGATGTTGCCGAGTGATGCCTAGACCACGGAGGTCGCGATGGGATTTTTCCGCGAAAATGGAAGAATTTCGGTGAATAGAAGAATTTGAAATTCTCGAAAATCGATGATTGGGTGATGTAAAAAAAATCGACAAAAATAATGATTTTGAAATTTGTTACGTATAATAATTGCCGTAAATAAATTTTTTGCAAATATTTTAATATTTAAAATATCAATTTCTAAAAATTCAAAATTTTGAAAAATTTATCGATTACATTTATTTTGCCAATTAAATCACGATACGATATTAAAGAAAAATTCGCATGCCAGCAGAAAAAGGAGAGATCATAAAACGGCAACAACAACAACAAGAAATGAAATTAAAACGATTTAACAACAACAATCGGTTTGAAAAACTACAATCGGCATAACAACAACAAATGTGGCAACATCATCAAATGAAACTATAGCGAAAAATCGAAAATCGAGAAAACAACAAAACCAACAATAATATTTATGCATCTAACTAACCATAGCAACAACACCAGCAAACCATAACAACAACAACAAATATATCTGCAACAACAACAACAGCACCAGTGCATACGACGACGTCTGGAAATAAATAAATCAACATTAAGTGCGAGGAGCGCGTCGTCATCGGACGGACAGACGGACGGACAGACAGGCGGACAGACAGGCAGATGGACAGGCAGACAGACAGACGAAGGCTCCACCGTTCAGTGAGTGAAAATAAAAGCAAACAGCGAAGAAGAGGCGAGCTGGAAAAACGCAAAGCGAAAAGCGAGAGAAAAAACACGTGGAGTGAAGAAAATCGAGAGAAAAAATGAAGAAAAAATCGAAAGAAAAAAATCGATTTAAGAAAAGCCGAAGGTAAAAAATCGATTTAAGAAAAGTCGAAAGGAAAAAATCGATTGAAGAAAAAAATCGAAATAGACAAGCACAAAAAAAATTAAAGAAAGCCGGTAAGTCGGTATAAAAAAATCGAAGGAAAAAATATCGAATATAAATAAAAATCGAAAGAAAATAAGAGAGGGAACAAAAATCGAATGGGAAATTCTGCATTGCTCGGGGAACTTTATTTTGTTTATTTTGATTTGAAATTTTCCATTTTATCGGGAATGAGAAGAACATGAACTACAACAACAACCGCAACAACAACCACAATCGCAGCAACAACACAACAACAACAACGAGACCTGCAGACGACTTCGTACGAGGCGAAAAACGAAGGGGCGAAACGAAAAGAAAGAGAAAGAAAAACATTTCCATCTGGCAAGCGAGCGTTAAATGCGTTGCCACCCTTCTGAGATTTCGATTCGCTCGTCGTCGCCGCGACTCCCGGGCGGGGAATTTTTGGGGGATTTTTTTATTTTTGTTTTTATTTATTGAAAGAAATCCTTTTTTCCTTTTAGATTTATTTTCTTCTGTTGTTGTTTTGAGGGAATTACATGTGAGATTTCCTGCTTTCGTCATCCATGTTTTTCCCAACCTCCATTTTTCTCCTCCTCGACCTCTCCATCTCTCACTATATCTCCGTCTCCCTCTGACGCTCCTCGATCTCTCGCTACATAACATTTTTATTGACGAAAAATTGGCCAACGCCAAGTGGCGGCAACGTAATTAAGTCGTAAAAAACGCAGTTCAAGTGGAGCAACAACAATAACTACAACAACAACGACAGCAAAACCAACAACCATGCCAACAAAACCAACAACAACAATAAGCCAACAAGAGCATAATAGCAACAACAACAACAAACATATAGAGCAACTAAAACGATAACGAAAACAACAACAACTACGACTACTACAACTACTACGACTACTGCAAGAGAGCTTCGGGTCTCCTCGGTGGCGGCGGCGGCTTAGTGATAAAAATAAAAGCGAAGCAGGGAGACAACAACAACGGAGTCAGACAACAAAAACAACAACAACAGCAGCTTCGTCGTACCGTGGAAGCCGAGGTTGCGGTCTACACTTGACGACCGGGTGCGCGAGCGCGCGCTCTTTCGCTCTCTCTCCCCACGGCGCTCTCGTCATCGACATCGCCATCCGCGTGCCGCACGCCTCGCTCGCCTCATCGATCACCTGTCTCGCTCTCGCTCTCGCTGTCGCCTGCCCCGCCGCCGAGGCCCCCTGGAGCGACGGCCCCGCTCGGGTGGCGTCGTGAGCGATCGCTCGAGCACACGAGCCAAGCCGGCCGACCGGGCAGCGAGTGAGAAGGAGAGGGGAGAGGCCACAGCAACAACAACAATTATAATGATAATGTTGGAAAAACAACAAGGAGAAGGAGAAGAAGAAGAGGAACACCGCCAGCGTCAACAGCAGCAACAACAACGAGAATAATAAAAAAATTCAAGTGGAACCGCAAACGAAATGAACGCGGTTTCGTTTCTTGTAGTTGTCGGCGTTGTTGTTTTTGTTGTTGTTGTTGTTATGCGCATTGTTGTTGTTTAATCGATGTTGTTTTTATACACCTCCCTGTTGTTGTCGTTGTTTTTGTTGTTGTTATAATTGTTGTTCGGCTGCGCCGGCGCGGCGACCGAAGCTTGTTTTAAGCATTTAACGATTGGCGTTGTTTTTGTCTTTTTATTCTTTCTTCGTTTCCTCTGGCGTATATTTATTGGTGTTTGTGTGTTTATTTATTGCCGTTTTTAGTTGTATTTTCAATCATTTCTGCCTCGATTTCCAGTTACTTCGTTTCATAGTCGGTTCTATTTTATATTTTTTGTTCTAGTTTTGTTTTTTTAGTTATTGTTTTAATTTTGGTTTAATTTTCATATTTTTTTATGTGAATATTTTAATTATTATTAACTCTTTTCTCCACTTCTTGATTCTTTTCTTTTTATTTAGGTTATTTTTCAGTTTTACATATTTTTAAATGTATTTTCCTAACCTTTCGGAACCTGATGTTTGGGTCTCCGGGTTGTTGTTGTTGTTTTGCTTCCACCACACTCACACGCATGTCGCTGTCGGCATTCGCTTTGACGATCCCCAACACTCTCGGAACCCGTTAATTAAGGTCGTCCGAACACATTCTCACCAACACACGCACGCACGCTCACGATGGGCCCGGAGAGCGATCACGAGGGAGAGAACGAGAGAACGAGAGAGATTTTTTTAAGAAAACCCCAAAAGGTACAAAAACAAACCCAATCGCATCTCTGTAACAACAACAACAACAACAACAGCAACAGCAACAACGTCGACTTCAACTCGTTTCGCTTTCGGCGTTGCCGGAGTTCATTGCAAATTATTTGTTGAAGTTGAAGTTGTCGTTGTTGTCGTTGTTGTTGTTGTTGTTTAGCTCGAGCAGTAAAAAACCAATAAACAAATAGTGACAACAACAACAATGAGAAACCGCTAACGAGATAACAAGAAGTTGTTTTTGTAAGGGAGGCAAACATGAAGAAATCGTAGAAAAACAAAACCTGCAGACAACAACAACACGGAACAACAACGAAAATGATAACTTCAAAATGATAACTTCACTAGAACAGCAAGAAATATAAAAAAAAAAAACAACAAAAACAAAAATTTATGAAAACCAAAAAGACTAAAATTCAATAGAAAATCGTAAAAAGAAACCATTTTTTGAAGTTACCAAAAAAAAATACAAAAAACAAAAAAATCCCCAAAAATCCGAAATCTATAAATAAAAATAATTACAAATAAAAATTTCTGAAAAATAAGAAATTTGCAAACGAAAAATGAAAGGAAAAATCAGGAAACAAACAAAAATTAGCAGACGAAAAAAAGTAATATAAAATAAAAAATTATAAAATAAATAAAATATGAAAAAAATATTTTAAACACAATAAAGAAATGCGGTTAGAAAACGACAACAACAAAAACCTTCACAACAATCATTTTCATAAACCAAGTCAAAAGTAGTTCATGGAAAGTAGTTTTCTAAATTTGTTTTATCACAAAAAGTAGAAGAAGCAGGAGAGGATGGGAGAGAAGAAGAAAAAGCATTTTAAAATGAAATTTTACTGAATTTAACCGAAATTTCCGAAAAATGACTAACATTAAAAATGAAATTGAAGAATTTTTCAAACAAATGCCATGCTGTCCTGTTCTCCCCTCTCTGTCTCACTCTCTCCCTCTCGCTCTCTCGCCGTCCCTTTCTCGCGATCCTGGGCGCAAAATCGCGTCACGATCGCGTCAAAATCGCTGTCGACCGAGCGACGAAAACGATTTTTTTTATTTATTTCGGTTTTTAGGTCGAACCCGAGCCACTGTTACGGTTCAGACCAGAAGCAACAACAGCAGCAGCACCAACAACAACAACAACACCAGCAACAGCAAGAAAAAGAAAAGGCGAAAAACGAAAATAATGATAACATAAAAAACAGCAAAAACAGGAGCAACAACAACAACTGCAATGTGGAACGAGCCACATAACAGACATAACAACAACAACAACAACAACAACAACAACAATTTGGTCAACAACAATATCTTCAGCAACGTAAACCAGCGACATGGCAACTACACCAGCAGCAACAACAACAACAACAACAATGAGAGCGCATTATTTTCTTGTTTCAATTTTTTTTTTTTATTATTTTATTTTTTCGTGAAAACGGCAAAAACGAGATTTCAAAAACCACAAAAAGTCGCCGCCGACGTCGACTGCAACAGCGACAGCGACGTCGACCGCTTAAAAAAGTAAAAGTGCCAAAGTCAAAGAAGACCAGGAGGCCAAAAGGGGAAGAGAGAAAGAGGAAGAGAGACAGATGGGGGAGACCAGGACAGGAAGAAATATATTAATATTGAAAACACTTAAATTAACAAATGAAAAACAAAAGTATAAAAAAATAAAAATATAAAAAAATAAAATTAAAAAAAAATATATTAATATAAAAAGAAATAAAAATAAAAAAATATAAAATAATACAAAAAATATAAAAATAGTAAAAATGTAAATATAAAAAATTAAATATCTATGACAAAAAGACAACACAAAATAAAGTCATGAAAAATTACTTGTAATGAACAAATATTGAAAAACATTTATATAAATATATATTTCCATTAGTTTTTCTATATTCAAAATTGTCTTTATTGTCAAAAAAATAACCATTCAAAAAAGCAAAAGCAACAGCAAAAAAAAAGAACAACAATTGCAAGGAGAGAACTGCAGCAAAAACTACAACAACAACTGCAAACGAGTCAAACATGACATAGAAAAACATGAGCATGAAAATCTCAAACCTAAAACAGTTACAACAACTATGAGAAAACAGAGAAAAACGAAACGAGAAGAAGCAGAAAATTATGGAAAAATAGAGAAAAACAATAAAATAGAAAAATACGCAAAAGAATAACAGCAACAACGACAGCAATCGCAAGAAGCTGGCCTAAAACAAAGCAACAACAAGAACAACGACGGCAGCAAGAGCAAGAGCAAGAGCTTCAACAAAAACCAACAAAGCGGCAGAAACAACAACAGCAACAACAGCGTCAACAACGACGACGACGACGACGTCGAAGGCAACGGCAACGGCAACGGCAGCGCGGCTTCGGCAGCAGCCGAACGTGCCGCGAGTCACTCGTCGACTTGAAGAAGGAGAAGAGGAAGCAGTGGCTGGGAAGCAGAAGAAGAACTTGGGCACGGGAGAGGGGAATAAGAGGAAGAAGCAGAGTCTGTGCTGTGGTGGCTGAAGCGGAGAGAAGCCGCGGCATAAGAAGAAGAAGCCGAAACCGAAGCCGAAGAAGCTGAAGAAGTAAAAGTTAAAAATTATGCAACAGCGAGAGCCAATTGTTGTTGTTGTTGTTGTTTGTAATTCTTTTCGTTGATGTCGTCGTTGCTGTAATTGCTATTGTTGTTGTTGCTGTTACTGCAGTTGAGAGGTCGCTCGGAACCTCCTCGGATCTGATCGGTCGATCGTTCGGTCGTCGTGTGGCAATCGGTGGTCGGCTTCTAGTTGTTGTTGTCATAGTTGTTGTAGGCTTCGTTGTTGTTGCTGTTGCCGACGCTTTGGGTGCCGTTGATGGCGTGGTTTTAAGTTATTGTTGTTGTTTTTTGTTCCCGTTTTTGTTGTTCTCGGCTCCGGCTGTCAAATTGTCGAATTTTGACATGCCAATTGCAGGCCAACAACAACAAGAACAACAACAATAGAAAATATGCTCTTATTGTGATGGCAATTATGTTTTGATGTTGTTGTTGTTGTTGTTGTGGTTCCTGTTGCTGCTGCTGCTGCTGCTGTTGGGTCAACCGACAACAACAAACAATTTTACAACACGAGCTTCACGAGTAATTTCACCGTTTCACCTGATGTTGTTGTTGTTGTTGTTGTTGCTCTTTGTTCTTTTTGTTGTCGTTCCTTTTGTTCTTCATGTCACGGCAGCTTTCGGACATAAAAGAGAGCAGCGCAACAATAACAATAGCAACAACAACTACAAAAACAACATAAATAGCAGCAGCAACAGCAACAACAACAACAACAACAGCTGCCACATCGCATTCCAACCATCAATGGAGCGTGAAATTCCAATCGAAAATTTCTCATTGTTTTCATCGGCAGCGGCTGCTGCCATCGATTTTGTTGTTGTTGTTGTTATTGTTGTTGCTCTTTTGTACTCGACTACACATATTGTTGTTGTTGTTGTTGTTATTTTGAACCGATTTCCTTTTTGAGAGTCGTTGGATTTTTTTGTTAATTTCCCTTAGTATGAGTTGTTTAGTATTTTATTTACTTGGTTTACATTTTTTTCAATAATTTCAAATTTTGAGAATTTTTTGTAATTTTTGCTTCAATTTGATTTGTTTGTTTTACATTTCGGTCGGTTTCTAATATTCTTTTTTCCATGTTTAATTTCTTCTTAGTTTTATATGTTTTTATTTGTCTCTCTTTTTTTATTTTAGTTGTTGTTATATTTTGAGATTTAATTTATTATTTTTCTATTAACTTTTAGTAGTTATGTTTAATATTTTTTTATTGTTGTATTATTTGTATTAAATTTATTATTTTATTTTTATTTTTTATTTTTCGCTGAGTTCCTGGATTTCACGGAATTTCCAAAATCCCACAATCGGGTGTCGGCGAGGGTTGCAGAAGATGATGAAGACAATGGTGATGATGATGATGATGATGATGTTGGCGATGACGAGGAACCGCTTCCTCTGCTTTTTGGGACGTGCAGCGCATTCAATTCGGGAGTTAAGTGGAGGCGAGAGAAATCGTAAAATACAACAAACACACTTTAATTGATTTTTTCGCCTCTTTTTGTTCTCTTGCCTTTGTTTGCTCGGGAACAGACCGAGAGGCAGCGGAAGGCCAGACAGACGGGGGACGGACAGCAGACAGACGGACAGACAGGAGGCGGGACAGACGCTGACGTCAGCCGCCATCGAGAATTCATGAAAAAAGAGAAAAAGAAATTAACATTTTGTAGCAACAACAACATCCATTAATTGCATTATTGGTTCTATTATTCAGTTTTATATTTTCTATATTTTCATATTTTTATTAGTGTTTTTATTAAAATATTTCTTCCTCTAATGGTTCTTAATAAATTTCTTTCTCATTGCTGTTTCATTGCTTTTCACCAGAGCTCTTCCTCTTGTTCTTGTTATTTTGCATTGTGCTTGTTCTTGTTACTGGTCTTCTGGCGATTGTTGTTGTTGTTGTTCTCGCCTATCTCCGCCTCGCTCGCTCTATTTATAGACGTGTGAATCGCTTCGCTCGTGGCCGCAGCTCGTGGCAGCCGACGTCGTCGTCGTCGTTGTCGTCGTCGTCGCTGTTGTTGTTTTGTTGGTGCTGCCAATGTCTCGTGGTGCCAGTGATGCCCAGCGGCAGCTGTTGCTTCATCGTCGCTATTGTTGTTTTTGCTGTGTTCATTGTTGTTGTTGTTTGCACTCGTGTCGAAGCTTTGAAATCGCTCGTAAATAATTGCATTAATCATGTCGTTGAAATGCAATAGCAACAACAACAACAACAACTACTACTACTACCACAACAACAATAAAGAAAAAAACAATTAAAATCAGAAACCGAGGTGTGGCGTTGATCGAAAAAAAAGTAAAGTCGTGGCGTCATCGAAAACTAATCGTAAGGAAACGAATAAGACCATAAAAAATCCCAAAATTTATAATTAAAAAAAAACATAAAGTTACGAATAAAAATCTTAAAAATAAAAGAAATGAAGTTGCAGAAAAAACAATTTAAATAGAAATATCTCGAAATTAACCGAAAACATTAAACATATAAATATGTCTTCGTGTTTTTGTTTTTAAAAAATCCACTCGAAGACAAGATTTTTATGATAAAGAATTTATGAATGAAATCGCATATTTTTCAATGGGCCGGAAAGAGAGAAAATACAAGAGCAAGAACAAGCACAAACGCCATCATCCCGCGAAAGGAGAGAAAATAAAAAATTATTAAAAATCAAGAGCATCTCGTAGCGGTGGAGAGAGAGAGAGTGATGGGGGGGGGGACGAGAAACGGCCGCCCACATGTGGTGGAGCTCGTGGTGGGGGCGGCCAAATCGACGTCGTTGCTGTTGTTGTTGTTGATGGTTTCTCTATTTCCTCTCGGTCGCCAATTAATTACCGATAAATGGTTCACAAATTAAGATCTCAACGGGTGATGGGCGAGAGAGCGGGAGAGTGGAGTCGATGTCGCCATCGTTGAGGCCCCCGCCGCTCTCTCAATTATGACAAATACGTTTTCTACCTTCGCTCGTCGTCTCTCACCATCCAACCAACCCATCCCATTCAATTCAATTTACTCGGAATTCCAGTTTCAGTTCAATTCAATCGAATCCCCCTCCACTCGTCCTCTTGTTCAACACCTTTTCTCTCGCCACCGCTTCTCACCACACCACGCCCGCTTCTACACGAACCCTTCTCCTCTCAGCGCCTCTCTGCGCACTACTCTTGACCACACTTCGCATCGCTTCTCGCCCGTCGCGAGCATGGCGGGAAGAAGAGCCCGACGGCTTCTCGGCGTGCTTCGTTTCATTATCGGGTCTTCGCGCTCGTTTCCCCGCCGACGCCGCTCGCGCTCTCTGTCGATCCCTCTCGATCCCTCTAATGCTCGGCGCGCTGTTTCCTCGACTGCCCCGTCGACCATCGGCCATTGTCCGTCGGCTCGATTCGATTCGTTTCGACTCGGTTCGTTTGTCGTTCGATTTGCTTGGCGCGCGCACGAAAACAAAAGCAAATCGTAGCGGCAACAACAACAACATGTGAAAACTAACACCATAACCAATAACAACAAATAAATGTTCAACAACAACAAGCCAATAGAATCCCAAGCGCAACTACAACAACTACAACAGCATCATCACCACGACCACAAACAATAACAAATAAAACAACAATTGAGAATAAAATAACGAGAATTAAACAAATACAAATCAAATACAAGAAACATGACAATCGAAAAAATGCAAATAAAACAACAACATGCTAATATAAATAAAAACAACAAAGCAATTGGTATAAAAATAAAATCATTGCAAAATCGCTTGGTTTTATTTTTAAACTGGGGATCGACTGGGGATCGAGTAGTGTTGTTGTTGTTGTTGTGTTTGATGTTCTTGTAATTGTTGTTGCTTTGTTCGTTCTATAAATAGTTGCCGTCGCTCAATTTTAGTTTCAGATTTGGGGGCAGGTCATCGGGGGCGTGGCTGGACTGGGCAGGGCTGGTCGGGCCGGGTTTGCCTTTGTTTTGCTTTGTTTTCTTTGTTGTTGTTGTTGATTTCCGCGATAATTCCCATTCGATAATCCACTCATTATTCCCAAAATAGAAGTCTAAATGAATAATTCTGGGTTAAATTTGATAAACAACAATAGAACTAACGGAAAGTAATCGTAATGAAACGTTAGTACACGTTAAATTATCGATAGCAGGAGGATCGATAAAAATTCAATATGAATAAAGTGTAGAAAATGAAAAATGGGAAAGAATATTAATCCAAAATTGAAAATTAAATGAAATAGAATGAAAATGAAAACTAAAAATGTTGAAAAATAATCGACAAAGTGTCAAAAAATGAAAATTCGATAAATAATCGCAATAGTTAATGAACAAGAACGCGAAATAATTAACAAAAATTAATATAACAAGCCGAAATCGATTCAACAAACGTGGCAAATTGCTGAAATGGTAAGAAAAATGTTAAAACAATTTGTAAAAAATAGGTTTGATTGAAGAAACCGCTTCGAGTCGACTCCGCCGAAGCCGAGGTTGGCGTGCAAAATATTTGCGTTATTAATTTATTAATGTCCGCCATTCCTCTCCCGTCCGCCGCGGAGGAAATAGTCGAACGGACGATAATTAATCGCGAGCGAACGTCCGTGAACTTAAATGCAGCCGGACCGAAATAAAATCATATCTAAAAATCACAGCAAAATCGCGGCGAATTCGTAAAATGTGGATTGGCTAAAACAAAAATAGAGAAACATTGTACAAAATATTTAAAAAAAAAAAATATTTAGAAAAAAAATGAGGAAACATCGAAAACCACTCGACGTCTTGGGGAGCCGAGCGAGAGAGCGAGAGAGGTGATGAAATGCGAGAAGCCCTGGAGTGAAGAACAAGCATAAAAATAGGCGCTCGAAGCTCGGCGAAAAAATAATGATAAAAAATGGAATTGAGAAATTTAAAAGATTTCATACAGAATTAAATCAAAAATGGAGAATAAGAAGAAGAGAAAATGATAATGGAGAAAAATTGCAGAAAAAACGAGCAATTTTTCTTATTTGTCATTTATGATTTTGAAAATATTAATAAAAACATTGGAATTATTGAAAAAATTGCTTTATTTCTGTTTTAATTTCATATTTTTATTGCTTTTGTTAGGGGAGAAGGAGAGGAAAGTCTAAGAAACGGGTGGAAGACGGCGAGAGAGAGGGAGAGAGATATATATAGAGAGAGCGAGAGGGAGAGGGAGAGGGAGAAGCCGTTGTGAACTGAATTTCCAAGGCTGAGCTTGTATAAATAACGGCCGACGAATGGTGGAGGAAGGGGGGCAACAACAACAACAACTGGCAGGCATACAAGAAGCGGAGGAAGAGAGAAAAAGCAACAACACCAGACACTTAATGACGGCGCTGACGGACCAACGGAAAGATGGACGGACAGACGGAGGGAGGGACGGACATGGCGGAGAAACGCGAGAAAATCCGTGAGGCACAGAACGAAAATCAGGGGGAAAAATATGAAAAAACACAAAATGTTCACCAGCAACAACAACAAATATAGCAACTATAATTTTCACGTCAATTGATATAGTCGGCGTTGTTGTTGCTTTCATAATTAATATTCTCCGTTGTTGTTATTGCTATTGGCATCGTTTTTGTTGTTGTCGCTGTCGTTGTTGTTGTTCTCTACGATTTCGCTACGTACGCTCAACTGACAATGAAAACGAAATCGAATCGAGTTGAGTCGCGTCGCGTCGCGTCGCGTCGCGTCGACTCGATTGCGATAACACCAGCGGCAGCAACAACAACAACAACACTATCCACGACATAAGAGCGCAAACCACCAGCGGCGACCAGACACCAGGAGCACGAACGAGAGAGAAACAAACAAACACTTTAACTTCGTTGTTGTTTTTGTTTTTTATTCAGTTCAATGCGCCTCGTCTGGCCACGCGAACCGAACCGCGCCGACCGGAGCCGAGTCCAACCGATTCCGCCACTCAGGCCCTCCCTCTCTGGCTGTCGTCAGTGGACGCCCGATGGACTCGCGAGTCGCGACGACGACGACGACGACAATGAGCGTTCGACTGTGGCGAAGAGCGAGAGCTTGTGGAAGGGGGCGACGGTGAGAACGGCGGGGAGGTGGAGAGCACGATGTGGCGACTGAAGAGATGCGAAGAAGCCGCAGTGTGGTGAGTGACGGCGCCGTGGTGGTCGAGCGGGGAGAGTGAGAAGACTTCAGTAGGGAGCGAGCGAAGACTTCAGAGCGGGGCGAGCGAAGACTTCAGAGCGAGGCGAGAGAAAACTTCAGTTGGGAAGTGAAAAACTCAGTGCAAGAGCAAAAACTAGTTGAACGAAAAAAGCACTTGATCTCGCGCGCTGGAGAAACCGACAGGAGGGTGTGAGAGAAGACACTTGTAATCGGGAGAAGATGCGCGGAAGGGATCCAAAAGGGAAACGAGGGGCGAGGACGCGCGACGGTCGTCGAGAGGCGGAGATTTCCATTGTAATGAGAGGCGACGGCTGGCGAATAATGAGAGGGGAAGAGTTGCACACAGTGAGTGTGGCGGAAGAAGAAGAAGCGGTTGGGCCGAGGTGCGAAGAAGAGCAGAACGAAGAGGTCGCCGCAAGTGAGAGTCGTGAGCGTTGTCGGGAGAGGGAGAGGGCGTGAGGCCGACGTCTGGTGACGATTATCATCGAAACTTCATCGAAATCAGAGGCGGCGCTCACAAACACACACACACACACACACCCACACGCGCGCGATCGCCTGAGCAAAGTCGTCGACGCCAGCGAATTATAGGAATAAACAAAAAACATTAAAAGTCTCGAGGAGGAGAAAAAAGACCCAGGAACGGAATCCGAAGGCTCGGCTTCTTCTTCTTCGCCTTCTTCTTCGACGAGGGCGACGGATTGTCTTGTTGTTGTTGTTGTTTTTGTTGGACCCGATGATGATGGGCTGATTTTCTGACGATTAAACGGTAAATGGAATTTCGCTCTCTCGCTCCCCCACGCCGCCGCTCACGGCTGCCGACGGCTCGGTTTCGGACCGGGAGGGAGCGAGAGGGAGATCATTGGGAAGAGAGCGATGGCCGGTGCCGTAGGAAGGGGGATGGGAGGGGAGGGGAGGGGAGTCGATGATGGAAGGCAATGGAAGCCGATGAAAGATTTGTTTCTTCGCCGCCGAATTCATCGATTTAATTCGATAATTATCGAAGCGATTCACGCTTTCCCGGCGATTGACCGCGGGAGGGAGGGAGTGGGAGAGGCAGACAGAGAGAGAGAGAGAGAGAGAGGGGTCGAGGAGAAATTGAGGCGCAATCCCGAATTCTCAAAATCCCGAGCAATCGACGGCAATCGCTCGAATCGCGGTATCTGGAAATAAACAAAACAACAACAGCAACAAGAACAACAACAACAACGAATGTGGCTGTGGTGTGGTGACATAACAACAACAACAACAACTACGGATAAAGTCACCGGAATCGTTTTTTTATTTCACACAATTTTCACAAATATTTTTTTCGATTTTTCTCATGTTATTTTTGTTTTTTCTAGTAATTAATATTCTTATTTTTTCGCTTTGGCTTCTTGTTTTTTTTTTATTTAATTTTTATTTTTTTATATTTCTTTTATTTTCTTATTTGCTGTTTTCTTCGTTTGCTCGTAAATCGCCTTCAACTGTTGTTGTTGTTGCTTTTGTTTGTTGCTTTGAACGAGTGCGACGACGACGGCGACGGCGATGGAGAAGAAGAAGCAGAAGCAAGAGGAAGAAGAAGAAGAAGCCGGGAACGATAAGAGCGCGAAGCTGAGCGAAAAGTCACGAAGATTGTTAACAACAACAACAACAACAATAAGAAGAAGCAGAAATCACAAGAAATGGAACAGAAATGACAACAACAAATAACAAGAACAACGACAAAAATGAACGTAATTCGAGGAAGAGGGAGAAAACATGCAAATAAAAACAAACACAAAAAGAAGCAGATGAAGTAGAAGAAGAAGAAGAAGAAGCACGTCGCAAGCCAATGAAGAATTTTAAAAACTATAAAATGGCAAAATTGAAAAACAATAAACAGAACACAAACATGAGAACGACAATGAAATAAAAGCGAATGAAATACAGACAATAAATAAAACATAGAGATAATGAATGCGATGAAGTAAAGCAATGAATAAAAGTAATGCGTATTAAAATAAAAGAAATGAATTAAAAAACCGAAGTGAAAATAATTCACAGATAAAACTGTTTTGAAACAGCGTTATAAAACGTTTACGAAAAACAACGAGAGAAACAGGAAAATAAAAAACGAAATCAAAACAAATACAAAAACAAACAAAAACAAAAGCAAAAACGCACGAATGCGGTTTGGGAACGAAATTCGTGGTTTTTCGTCATGCGTTTGTTTTTCCCTAATTGTTGTTGTTGTCGTTGTTGTTGTTGTTGTCGTCGTCGTTTATCTACGCGAAGGTTGAAAGTAAAATTAAATGCAACAACAACAACAACAACGACGACGACACGGGCATGAAATTAATGCTGACGTTTTTATGACGCACTTAGCAATAACAACAACAACAACAACAATAGCAGCAGTGGCAGCAACAACAAACACTCGAACAGCAGCAACGAAACCCATGATAGAAGCAATGAAACTACAACAACATCATCAACACAAAACAACTACGACAACAACAATAGCAGGAAAATAAAAACAACTGTTGGAGAAACAACAACAAAAACAACAACATCAGTGAAACGACAAAAACAAAAGCAACTAAAAATTTGCGGTCACAACAGGAATGAAAAACAAACACCACAACAACAACAATAACAACAACAGCAGCAGCAATACAAAATTCATTTAAATGCCCGATTAACAAATGGCGAGTTTGGAGACAACAACAACAAATGCTTTAACCACAACAACAACAACGACAAATATGATAAAAATTGAAATATAGTTTTTTTTGTTGTTGTTGTTTTTGCTTTTGCTTCCATGTTCGTGGTCGACGTCGGCATTCGAGGAGGAAAATGTTGGAGACCCGTCGGAGACAGAGAGGGAGCGAGAGAGAGAGAGAGAGAGAGAGAGAGAAGGCAAATTCGAAGAACTGACAGACGGACGGACGGACAGCGGGACGGACCAACAAAGTTATTGCTTTATTAATTTATTGCTCGAATCGACCTTTGATTCTCTCTTGCTTGGAGTTTGTTTTAATTTGTTTAATGTTTTGGAAATTCTTAATTTAAACAAGGTTTTTTTTTCAACTTTTCCAAAATTCGTGTTTTTTAAAATTTTTATTCATTTTGCTTAATTTTTTTTAATTTCAAAAACAATTTTTGTTCCCCTTCCCTTTCTCACGATCTTCCCCCAAAGTTTCCCCAATTTCCTGTACGAATCCGTTTGTTTTGCTTCAAAACAATAAATTTCACAAATGAGACAAGAGCGATCTCTCTCTCTCTCTCTCCCTCTCTCTCCCGCACCCTGTCGTCACTCTCAGGCCAAACAAAGGTTTTTCTCAAAGCGAACGGAGAACGTGAAAAGTTTCAGAAAATACAAAGAGGGGAAACACAGAGAGAGAGAGAGAGAAAGAGAGAGAGAGAAAGAGAGAGAGAGAGAGAGAGAGAGAGAGGGGAGAATGAGAGGAAAACGCGAGTGAGGGGGAGGGGGAGGGTGAAGGTGCAGGGCTGAGGGAGAAGCTGAATAAATAAAATATAAATTATCGGCGATGGCATTAAATTCGTTCCGTTCGTCACGCCGATCTCGCCCTCGCCCTCGCCCTGGCCCTCGCCCTGGCCCTCGCCCCCGCTCTCCCCCCCTCTCTCTCTGGTACCCCCCTCCATGGCCGGGTCTCCCCGACTTGCGGATGCAAATAGATTTCTGAATCAATCCTCGGTCGCCTGGGAAGCCATGAGAGGTCGGGGCCTGGTGTTGTTTTTGTCGCCGGGCCATTGTGGTTGTTGCCAGTGACTGGCTCTTGTTGTCGTTGTTGTTGTTGTTGTTGTTGTTGTCACTTTCCTGCTCTTTGTCGCTACAGTCAGTCAGACAGACATCGACAACGAGCGATGAGAAAACAAATGCCGAATGAGTCCAAATGAGGAGGACGACACAGCAGCAACAACAACAACAACAACAACAACAACAACAACAAGAACAACAACAAGAAGAAGAAGGAGAAGAACAACAACAAGAAGAAGAACACCCATAAACAACAACAACAACAACTAAACCAACATCGACGGCCGCATCGGCTTCGAGAAAAACAAACACAAATTCGGTCCTACTTTGGGAATGAGTTATGAATTGAAAACAACAACAATAACAACAAGAAGAAGAACAACAACAACAACACGAGGTTCCCTAGCACAACAACAGCAAAAATCCAAAATGAAACAATTACAACAACGAAACGTCGTTGGACGTCGACTTCGAGTTTGAGAAGAAAATTTATTTCGATCGCTTCGAAAAGCAAACAACAACAACACGAAAGCCTCCCGCAGGAAACGTGGCCACCCTGGCAGGGGGGAGGGGACGGGACGGGGCGTTTCCTCCCCTACAACAACAACAACAACAACACGTGGGCAAACACCAGCTCGCCATCGAAAAGCGAGGAAAAATAAAATGAATTTTCAAGGATCTTTTGCCACGTTCTCGTTCCCCCCGCTTCCTCTTCTTTTTCCATTTTCTTTTACAATTTTCCATGTCTTCTTTCATTCGCTGCTCCTTATTTTTGGTTTTCTCTTCCACTCTGCTCTCTTTGTTTCCTTTTGATTGCATTTCCATTTCATTTTTCTCCCTTTTCCTTTCGCATTAATTGTGATCGAATTAATTTCGTCATTTAGAGAGAGAGGGACGGAGAGAGGGAGAGGGAGGGAGGGAGACAGAGCGATCGGCCGACGTTCGCCACGTTCGCGTGGATACAATTATAGCAACAGCAGACAACAACAACAACAACGACGAACCTCACAAATCGCATGCCGAAGCGAAGCGACCGAGGAGACCAGAAAGCAAGAGGAGGAGGAGGAGGAAGAAGAAACACGAAAGCAATCGAGAGAGCGAGAAAACAACAGGGCAGAGGCAACAACGACAATCAGCAGCAACAACAACAACAACAATAACAAGAACAACAACCGGGTCCGCCAGCGACGGCAGCGACCAACACAAAAATCACCGTCGTACCGAAAACAACAACAGGAGCAACTACAAGAGGAACAACAACAACAACGAAAAGTATTTCAGGGTCAGTAGACGACGACGACGACGACGACTTTGCATCCGTCGGATGCGGATGCAAACCCCGATAGATACTTCTATACCTTGGCCAGCGATGGAATGCGATTTGGATACTTTTTTTGAGGAAAAAATTGCAATTTTAGCGCTTTTTATTTTCGTTAAAAATGTGTATTCAAATGTTTTTGATTCTTCTTGTTTAGGGTTTTGTAAAATATTTTTAATGCATTTTTTCCTCACTTTTCTCCTTTTCGAAATGTTTTGCCACAAGCGACCGACGAACGGCGACGACGACGACGACGAGCGAGCGAGACGGCGGAGAGGGAGAGACGTCGATGACGTCACAGTGGCCGCGGCCGAGTGGGAGAAAAAGTTACTTCTCTCTCTCCCTCACCCTCTCTCCCTCACCCTCTCTCCGTCTCACCCTCATTTTCTCGATTTCGATTTTTCACTCGATTTTCCACGAATTCCCTCGCGCTTCCGAAGAGATGAGGGAAAGCAACAACAACAACAAATACGAGTGACCATGACGAGGAGGAGGAAGAAGAAGAAGAGACGCGCGGGTCGAACCTAACGGTAGTCGTTGGCTCTCTCTCCCTCTCTCCCTCTCTCCCTCTCTCCCTCGCTCTCTCCGTCTCGCTCTCGGCCCCTCGCGAAGCTTCTCGACCGGACTTCGTGGCCGCCAAGCGGTGGGGCTGTTGTTGTTATTGTTGTTGTTGTTGTTGTTACCTAGTGATGTTGTTTTTTCCGTGCTGTTGCTGTCGTTGCTGTTGTTGTTGTTGTTGTTGTCGCTCGTGGTCGCTGATGTAGCGTGTAATTTTCATAATTCTCATGATTCTCATGATTTCGAGCAAATCTCATGGTTTCGTATCTGCGTATCTGAGAGATTGCCACGAGTAGCTGACGACCCGTTGTTGTTTTTGTTGTTGTTGTTGCCTTTATGGGCTCCAAATGTATGTCGAACTCCAGATTGGCCGAGGTATCCATTAGTATGAGTATCTAAGGGCCTCAAAATTTAATACGCAAAAGTATCTCTGAGCTAGTGGATGCAAACGAGGTCTCGTGGAGCACCTGAAATCCCCTGGAAGTATCTAGAATCCCTCTTAAAGCATCTCTAATCCACTGAAAGTATCTAGAATCCCCTCCCAGCACCTGCAGTCCTCTCAAAGTCCGCTATTTTGTATCCATGAGAACCACCGCGTGCATCCACGCGCTTCGCCGTGAATATCTAAGCCGAGCAACGTGTATCTGTTGGCTTGCGAGAGTATCTGGGAATGACTGCGCACCTGTACAGCTATCTGTAAACCCCAGGAAGTATCCACGAAACCCACAAATGTATCTATAAACCACTGACAGTATCTATAAACCACTGGCAGTATCTGTGATTCCCGGAAAGTATCCATAAGCCATAGATGGTATCTGTAATCCACTTGAAAGTATCTTTAATCCCCCGATAATATCTTTAATCCATCTTAATGTATCTACAAACAAGTCACGCAAGTATCTCAGCCCAATCGGAAGTATCTCAGCGCGGCGCGAAGTATCTGCAGCCCGCTGAGCGTCCAGAAAGTGCTCGTAGATATTTCCATCTCAGCAATAAATATTTCTTTCAATCTCCCAATGTCTTCGGATGGATATTTTCAATTTCGGTTTTTGAGTTTTTCTCATATCTGAAGCCGTTCGAAAGTATCTACCGTCGGCGCAAACTGTATCTGCCGCGCATTGTCGACGACGCTCGAACTCAGCCGAATCCCGTTCGATCCAGCGAGCGACCGAGCGAGCGAGCGCCGGAAATCTGCTGGAAATTCTCGCATGCCAGCGAGCAGAAAAACAGACATAGATACGTAGATACAAGCGTCAATATCGCTTTAATTGATCGCGGAGACAGGCGGAGGGGCCACAACAACAACAACAACAACAACAACAAATACAAAAAACAGCCATGCTGACAAGGCTAGGAAGAGAAGGAAGAAGAAGAAGAGGAAGAGGAAGAAGAAGAAGAAAGGGAAAAAACAACAGCAACGGTGACAACGCGACATCTCGAAGATACGCCGATTGTGCTCACACAATCCAAATTAAATTCAAAATAGAAAATTGAAAAGAAATAGTTTTTAAAAAATTAAAAACTTGATGGTAAAAGTAAGTAAATTCTAATTAATTGAATTAAATAAAAAACCCCGAAATATTTTCAAAGCACTGAACGTTTCCAGAAAAAATGGAAAATTATGCAATTGAAAAAAGTTTATTTTTTAAATTCTGTTACAACAACCACAACAAACATCGAGCATTGGCTGAGTCCAGAAAAGTGAAAAATCATCGTCAGCCAGCGGCGGAAACCGAGATAACAACAGCAACAACAACAACAACAATCAAGAGACAGCAAGAGCAACGACAAGTACAAACACAACAACAACAACACAGCGATATTGATAAATATGGAAAACCGCGGCAACGACAAACAAACATGGAGAAAATTCGACAACAACAACAACAACGAAATCGTCTCTGGTGAACTGAGCTGATTCCGTTGTGGGAACAAACGAGCTGGAGAGAACGAGGAGGAGGCGGCGAAGTGAGTGATAAGAAAACAACAACAACAACAACCACAACACCATGGGTTGGTCGATCGAAGTCGACGACAAATCAAAAAGGCAACAAAAAACGACCACAGAACGGGAGCAAAAACCGAGAGAAAACCCTTGAGAGTGGGTTGAGAGAGGGTGGGAGAGAGAGAGAGGGAAAATTTAGCAACAACAGCTAAGCACACTAATACAATAGCAACAACTACAGCGCAATGATTATGCATAATAACAACAACAACAACAACGACAACCACATCAGGTCGATCCGACGCGACTTCCGAAGCCTCCGAAATTTCCGAATTCGCGTCGCGTTCGCCGCATAAACGAAGTCAGTCGCCGATACACGAGCTCGTGAGCGGGTCAGAGGAGGGACGAGGCGGCCATGGCGACGGCGACGGCGATGGCGATTGAGCGGTGTGTGTGAAGAGTGCAGCAGGCGATCGCGGCAGCCGAAGGCGACGGCGATGACGATGGCATCGGCTGCGGCTGCGGCTGCGGCAGCTCGACCTGAGCAGTTGAGGAAGAAGAAGAACAAGCAAAACACACACGAGCCGCAATGCAACAACAACAATCACAAAACACCAACTACAAATATCAACAATTCAGCAGCACAAGCAACAGGAACCAGGAGAATGAGTAACAACAACAACAACAGCAAGAAGAAGTAGAAGAAGAAGACAACTGAGAAGGCGATGTCGACGAAGAAGAAGAAGAAGACGCGAAGCCAAAGCACCATCGCCAGCAAAAAGAACAATAGCCAGCGAAACCAGCAACAAAACCCACGGTGAAGACGACGACGACGTCGACGACGGCTATGAAAGTAAAAACAACAAATAATAATAGCAACAACAAATAATAACAGCAACAACAAATAAATACTACGACAACAACAACAACAACAAAAGCCACAAGCATTGAAATGAGTTGAACTGCAACGGAAAACGTAAAGAAACGAATCAAAACGAAGTGAACGAAGCGAGTGAACGAAGCGAACGAAAGCCGAACGGTACGAAGTCGGGCCAATAGCAAAAACAACAACAACGACACACTCACACATCAATTGCAAGAGCGAGCGACTGAGAGGGACTTTAATGAGAAATAACAACAACAACACGAGAGGAGGAGATGCGATAAAACGATAATCAAACGATGTCGACGACGACGACGACGATGACGACGGCGTCGGCGTCGGCGTCGGCGAGGGGAGGGCGAGAGGAAGGCAAAATATCAACAACAAAAATCGAACCGAATGCAACAACGGCAGATCGAGGGGAAAAAGTTGGGACCACGGAGAGGGCGTCCAGTATTTGTACAACAACAACAACAACAACAACAACAACAACAACGAGCAGGGGAACTTGAGGGCAACAGGAAGAATTTTTGTGGAAGAAAAAATTAATTTAACAACAACAACAAGCATTTGAGTGCAACAACAAGAGTTAGAATGCGATAAATCGACAAAACCCGACGGGAGCAACCGAAAAAGAAGAGCAGGAAGAAGAAGAACAAGCAGGAGCGGAGTCGACAGAAGCAGCGGCAGCGGCAGCGGCAGCGACGATCGATCTGTTTATCTCTTCATCGGTCCGTCCGTCCGTCCATCTGTCCCTCGGTCCATCTGTCCTCCCCTTGGTCTGTCCGTGCGGTCGCTCGTGCGCTCGTCGGAGGGCGTCGGTGGGATCGGCGTCGCCGAGCACCAACGAGAGCCAAAAATCGTCAACCTCATTAGCAACAAAAACAACAGAAACAAACACAAGAGCAACAAAAACACAGAACACACAAAAAGCAACAAAAATAGCAACAACAACAACAATAGCGAAAATAGAAACAATCACAATAACAACATGATCGATGACATCAACAACAACAACAACAAAGGCAAAAACAAAAATAAAAACAACAACAACAGCATTAATAATAAGAAGAGGAAGCATTTTTGGAGCACTCGTTGCACATCGCAAATCACCAGCAGCGGAGCGAGGGAGAGAGAGAGGGAGATCGAAAAGGCGGCGAAGACGACGACGACGACGACGACGCCGCGAGCATCGCGAGAGCGCAGTCGACGGCAGGAGGGCGAGAGTGAGAGCGAGAGGGAGTGAGAGTCGGAGCCAGCGAACGGGTCGAGCGCTTTGCGGACATGTGGAAAGCGTGGCAAAAGAAGAGAAGAGAAGGGGAAATTGTGTCGCCAGAGGAGGAAGAGAACGGCTTGCGAGGAGCGTTGTTGACGAAGAGAGGGTCGAGGAGGAAGAGAAGAGCAGTCGGAAAGAATGTGGAAGAGCGGCGATCAAAAAATCAGTTAAGTCGAAGAGGAGGAGCAGGAGGAGAAGCTGAGGAAGAAATGCAAAAAAGTGCCGACGGCGGCGCCAGCGAACGTCGACAAGGACGTTGGACGTCCTGACCTCTCGACTCCCGACTAACGGCGATCCACGAGGGCCGCCGGGCTTCGACGACGATCGCCCCCGTTGTCGTCGCTGTCGTCGTCGTCATCGTCATCGACGCAGTCGTCAACAGGCGGCCCACGAGCGACGACGTCTTCCCTCCCCTCTCTCTCGCACACTTCACAGCACGATTCGTACTCGTTCCTTCGGTCGCTCGCTCGCTCGTTCGTTTCCTCTCCGCGCTCGGCAACTCTCGCTCTCCCACACTCGCTGCCCGTCGTTTCGCGCCACTCAGTCGCCCTCCCTCTCACTCTCTCACGCTCACTCACCATCAGCCGCACTCTCCATCCTCTCGATTCCACTCGACTCGCTCGTTCACTCGTTCGTTGGCTCATTTATTACAAATATTTTTAAAGCAATAAACAGAACGAATTCGTTCCCTCGACTCTCCCTCTCACCGGCCGTCCCAGGCTCTTTCGTTTTCCCTCCACCCAGCGGCATTTGTTGCACTTCGGTTGTCACCTCCACCTCGATCTCCCCCAGCCCCGGCCCGCCCTCTCCACCACACCCTCGGCCGCTTCCATGCTTTGTCTTCATCGCACTCGATCTCGATCTCGGTCTGACGACGGCGACGACGACAAAACGATGATGATTCTCTCCCTCGCCCCTCGATCGCACTCACTCCCACCACTCTCTCTCACTCTCCCTCTCTCTCGCTCGCCCACCTTGACCGCCCTCTCTCCCCTCTCTCGCCCCTTGGGCGACGCCTCTGTGGCGAGGAAATTTCTGAAATCTTCAAATGATGCGGAAAATTTTGCTGATAGAATGTTGTTGTTGTTGTTGTTATTGTTGTTGTTGTTGTTGTATTAGTGTCTTCGTTGTTGTCATTCTTGTCGTTCTTTTCTTTTTGTTCTTGTCGTTGTTCTCACCATTGTCGTTGTTGTATCATGTGTGGTTGGTTCACAATTGTTGTTGCATAATTTGAATTTGTATCTTAATTAAAACGGCATCCTTGAGATACCTTCGCACGCACACTGCGCCAACGAACACACACACACAATCGCATAGAGATAATGGCAGAGCGAGAGAGTGAGAGAGAGAGGTCGTCGTGTTTTTGCTTCGTTCATTTTCCTTTCTCGCCATGGAAACAGCGAATGAAAGTTTGGCGAAAATACAACAATAAAGTACTGACAGCAACAACAACAACAACAACAAAGAGAAAAACAACAGCAGCAACGACGACAGCAACACTTATTACAACATCAACGAGAGCGATAACAATTACAACAACAACAAGTGGATTTCGTCTCGATTGAATTCGTCGAATAAAAAAATCGTTGACGTGCGACGGAGAGGAACGAGAGGAGCGGGGGGAAGAAGAAGAAGAAGAAGAGGAGGAGGAGGAGGTGGGGGCCCGGCCCTGACCCCAACTTGTTCGTGTGGGGAATATTGCCGCCGCAACAACAACAACAGAGATACCAATAAATTAGCAATTAAAAGGTAGAAATTAGAAAAACTTTGTAAAACTCAAAAATATTTGTGAAAATGTTTTTCCATTTTCGCGATGTCATGATGAAATCAAAGGAGAAATAAGAAAACATTTTTCAATTCGAATTTTTTCTCCTTTTGAAATTAAATTTTCTCTTAAAAGAGGCAACAAAAATCCTCACGACTCGAAAATGCGTCAACCACAACAACAACAACAAACCGTCGAGCACACTGAAAATAACAAAATGACAACAACAACAACAACAATAACAACAACAAGAAGAACAACAACTCAGCAATGTGCGGACAAAAACAAATTACATAAAACTTTCAATCGAAACAGGTTTCGATCGATTTGCCGGAAGTTCGTTGGTTTCAACAGCACAACAACAGCAGCAACAACAATGAAAACATCATGAAACTGAAACAACAACCACAACAGCGCCGAGGAGAAGAGGAAGAAGAACAAGAAGAAGAAGAAGAAGACTGGGGTGATAAAAATATCTTTTTACGGGATATTTTGAAGAAGACGAGGAAGAATCGTTTGAAAAACATAATGAAATTTAATTGTGAATTAAAGAAACATTTTAATAGGGAAAAAATTCAGGCGAAGAATAAAATTCAGTTGAAGAAAAAAACAGGTGTGAGAAAAAAATGTAAGAAAAATTACAAAAAAAAAAAAATAATTGGATAAAAAGAATTGCGTTTCAAGAAAAACAAAAGATAAATTAAGGATACAAAATTTCACTCAAACGGCGACATAAAACGCGAATTCCGCAAACAACAACAACAACAAGAACGAGGCGACGACAACAACAACAACAATCGCCGTCGCACTCACAATTAATAACGATTTAGATGAAATCTTGTAATTTCCACTGTTTAACCTTATTAGGCAGAAAAGTATCTCGCAAATACGCATGGCTCTCTCGCTCTCTCTCTTTCGGCGAGCCAAACCCGCCCCAAACACAATCAGCTGTTTTCACTCGGCCCGCTCTCTGTCCCTCTCTCTCCGCCGCGTTCGTGTGTATCGCTCGCTCGCACGCTCTCTCTCTCTCTCTCTCTCTCTCTCTCTCTCTCTGTGGTATCTCGCAGATACACGGGAGAGCAGCGTCTTCTTCTTCTTCTTAGTCTTCTCTGTTGACACAGAAACAGCAGACGCCAGCGTCTTCGTCGCCGTCGTCGTCGTCGTCATCGTCGTCATCGTTGTTGTTGTGAATTTTGTTGTTGTTGTTGTTTTTGCCGCTTTGTTATTGCTGGCAGCGCCGACATGTGAGCGCGCGAGTGTATCTAGATACTTGCGGCATTTATGCGTTACTCGAGCGATTTTTCAGTTCGACTTCGGACCGATTTTTTGTTTCCTCGCCTTTATACGACTCTTTCTTTTTTCTTTTAATTTTTTCGATCAACTTTGATTGAAATAGTTCGAGAATTCTCGATTAAAGAACTTTTTCCGACTCGTTCTTGCGAAGAAACGGTTTATTTTTCATTGGAATTTACTATTTTTTTCTACTATTGTCCGTATTGTTTGAAACGTATTTCATTGAATTTGCACATTTTTCATAATTTTTATATTATTTACATATTTCAAAGAGGATCAATTAATTTAATGAAATGTATTAATTCACATGTATTCTCGTTGTTGTTGCTTTCCACGTATTTTCCCCCTCCTCCTTGTCAATATTTGGCAGTGGTTGGAAAGGGACGCAGGAAGCGGGGAAAACAACCGTAAGCGTCTTCTCTGCGACGGCCAAGGTGGCCAGAGGTGGCGGTGGAGGGGGGAGGTCGTGCCGAGGGTGCGGGGAAATGGAATAAAATACGAAATTATTATGTGTACAACATGGGACGTAATCAGCGTTCCGTTTCCACTCTCGCGCCCTCGCCCTCGCCCTCGTCGCCGCCGTCGTCGTCATCATCGCTCACGCTCTCGCTCTCGTTCACTCGCTGGCGTCCACTCGCTGGCGTCCACTCGCTCGCTCCGCTCCTTCGCCCAATCCCGCTCGCTCTTCCCACGGCGACTTCGCTCTCGTTGCAGTTGTTGTCTTCGGTGTTGTTGTTGCGATTAGAAATTCATTTGAACGTTTTTCCCCACCTCGGGCTCTCCCGCTCCCGCTACGGGCGCTGTATGAAAATTTCGACCATCGACGTCGCAGAAAAAATTCTTCAAATTCTCGAAAATATTTCGGTGTTGTTGTTGTTGTTGTTGTTGTTGTTGTCGGTGTAGTCGTTGTGATCGGTTCAATTTTCGTGTGTTGTTGTTGTTGCTTTGGGGGCTTTTCGGGGAAACCCTGGAAATGGAAATGGTATTGAAATGTTGTTGCCTTGGGCTTCCGGGCGAATAACATTGAAATTGTTGTTGTTCCTGGTGTGGTTGTTGTCGTTGTGGCTTTTCTGCTCACGGGAGCGAAAACATGAGGTCAAAGAGCGAAGTGAATCGGGAACAACAACAAGACCGAAAACAGGATCATTAAAATTATTGAAAAACATCAAAAGAGATTATCAAATATAGAAAGCAGCGAAACTGACCAAACAAAGCAAATTGAGAGGAAACAAATATTCAAAAAAAACGCAAAAAATAATAAAATAAAATCACAATGAGGAAGGAAAAGTTTGTAAGATTGAACGAAAATCGACAACAATGGGAGGAAGGAAAACCAAATGCAGAACAGGCGAAGCCAACAACACAACAATGGCAACAACAACAACAAAAACAACAACAGCTCGGCAGCAGCAGGTGGCCAGAGGAATTTACATAAATTCAAATGCATCCCGTATCGATTGCGACCAACGCGCAAATATCGATGACAACGACGGCCGATTAATGGCATCGATTAATTTGTTGGCGCAATTGTTTAATCCGTCAAATCGGTTGATTCGGCATTAATTACGGAATTAATTTATGCGGCCATAGAGAGCGAGAAGAAAATGTTTGTAAATATAAAATAGTGCAATTCATGAAAATATAAAAAGTTAATTTTTGACAAATCAAACAATTCTATTTGAGAATAAAACAAAAAATGTCATTTTTTAAAATACATAAAATGTATTTTTTGAATAAATGAAAAATATGTAATTTTTTAATAAATAAAAAAAAAGAAATTTTTGAATAAATAAATAAAATGTAATTATTGTAATAGTATTGAAGTTTAATTTTTAAACAAATAAAATATGTAAGAGGTAACAATTTTTGAAAATAAGAAAATGAAAATGACTTCGTTTAAAAAATGCTCGAACATTTTTATTAGAGAGACAAACACGAAAATCGCAATGAGGATGTTTTTTTTAGACAAATTAAATAAATCCGAGATCCCGAGGAAGAGACTTTTTTGCAGAGCCTTGAAACGGCGCAGCAACAACAACAACAATAACACGACCAGCGGGCACCGCGGCAACAATAAGTCAAAATACAAGCAAACAATAGCAGCAGCAACAACAACAACAAGAAGCCAGTAACAACACGACTGCGAGCGAGCGAGTGCGACTCAGGCAACAACAACAGCAGGAGCAGAAACCACTACGGCCGAGCCAAACGACAACAACAACAACAAAAAGCATTGCCATAAAAAGAAGAACAACAACAGCAACAACAACAGCGCAGGTCGCATAAATGGAATTTCCGATCCGAGAGCCACCGACTACGAATCCGACTCCCGACGCCGACGGCCGCCGCACGACGACCGACGAGCGGCGAACGGCGAACGGCGTCCCCGAGCGTTCCGTTCGGTTGCCCCGGCCGAGAGCGCGTCGTCGTCGTCGCCGTCGCCGTCGTTCCATCCCGCCCGTTCCGCGCTCCGTCCCGCGCCAATGTCGACCACTTATTGCTTTAAAAGCCATAAAAGAGCGCGGCTGCCGCTGACGCCTAACGAGAGTTCGGCGTCCAACCTCAGTCCGTCCGTCCGTCCGTCCGTCCGACTGTGGGTCTGTCCGACCCTCGGTCCGTCTGTCCGTCCGTCCGTCCGCCCGTCGCCGTTCGTCCGTTGGTTCTCTCGAAATCGCACTCGCTTCGCTTCGACCTGTCCGTCCTTCTGTTTCTCCGGCCGTCCGTCCGTCCGTCCGCCTGCCTGTGCATCTGTTCCTCTGTCTGTCTGTCTGTCTGCTCCTGACGACCTGTCTGTCCATCAGTTGTCCGTCTGTCCGCCCGGCCGTCCGTCCATTTCTCCGCTTGTTCTCTCTTTTAATTCAAATCTCCTGGCCTTTCTCTCCCCCTCTCTCTCTCCCCTTCACGGCCGGCAGGCGGCTCTCTTGGGAGCCCCCGCTCTCTCGCTCTCGCTCTCGAGCTGTTTGGCTCTTGCACTGTCCATCGCTCTGCAGGTCTGTCTCTTCAGCTATCGGTCTGTCTGGCTGCCGTCCCCAATCCGTCGTTTACGGACTCCTGTCTGTCCCGCCGTGACCTGTCTGTCCGTCGGTCCTGTCCGTCGGTCCTGTCTGTCGGTCCTTCCTGTCTGTCTCTCGGCCTGTCCTTCTCCCTGGCTCTCCTTTCTCTCTGGCCCTTCGTTCGTCTGTCTCTCGGCCGAAATTTTCGCCCAAAATGTCTGTCCATTTTTGGGGACTCGAACGGCACGGCTACAACTGTCCATCCGTCGGTCCCGGGCCGCCTCCCGCCTGTCTGTCGATCCGTCCGTCCGTCCGTCCCCTGCTGCCTGCTCTCGTCCGACTTTCCGTCCGTCTCCACGTCAGGTCTGTCTGGCACCCTGACTGACTCCTGTGCGACCGCGTCCTGCCAGTCCGTCCGTCCGTCCGTCCGTCCGTCCGCCGTCCCTCCACCATCCGACCGACCCAGCGTCCGTCCGTCCGTGGGATTCGCATTCGTCTGCCTCCGCGCGGGTACAAAATGGAAAACCCATGCATTGAGCACGGAGTCACAGAACTCACACACACACACACACACACATGCCCGACACCTTCGTCCGCAACGGAACAGACACATCGACGGTTGTACGTGCGCGCGTGTGCCTGTGTGTGTGTGCGTGTGTGTGTGTGTGGCACGCACTCGGGTCTCTTGACATGCGACAAAACGGCCTGCGATCCACGGCGCTCTCTCGCTCTTTACCGGGTCCCCCGCCCCAGTCCAACAAAAAGTCGAACTCGCTCGCTCTCTGCAAAGCCAAGTCGACTGCTCTCGCCGCTCCCCAACCCGCGCTCGCTCTCACGACATTCGAGCCGCCGTTTCCTCTCACGAACCCCAACATGGTGTGGTTCAGTTCCGTTCGTTCTCCGCCCCTCTCTCCCGCTCTCTCTCTCGCACGACCATCATGACGGCTCGCTCTTCGTCGATAGGCAGCAACAGCAACAGCAACAGCAACAACGAGGCTGCTATAAATTACAACAACAACACTGTGCCAGCATGAAAGGCATGAAGCCGACAACAACAACAACAACAACAAGGAACACTCTCAATTATTTATCCTAAATCTAGAATAATTAAAATGTTCAATAATCACTACATTTTAGAAAAGCATCTTAGAGCGATAACTGAATTTTACAAAAATAACTACAATTTTCGACAATAACCAAAGGTATCAAATTCAACGAATTCAATTCACAGAAAAACCCACGTTGAACCAACAACAAAAACAACATTTACGACAAGAATATAAACTAAAGGAACCGAATTAATAAAAATTCAACCGCAATAATTAATACAATAACAAAACAACAAGAAGAACAACAACTACACAATCTGGAGCAACAACAAACCAGTCTGAATCGCCAAAAGAGAATAATTATTCACACTCTAGCACAGTTCGTGCGAGAGAGTGTGAGAGGGGGGGGGGGGAGAGTGAGTTTCTGAGAAGGGTGTGCGAGAGGCAAAGAGTGAGAGTGGGAATGAGTTTTGCGGCCTGAGAGAGTGATAGAGAGAGAGAGGGTAGGGCGAACGATTGATGGATTTCGAGGAGACGAACAGCACAAACAAACACAACAACAACAAACGTCGCCCTCTCTCGGTTTGACACACAGAAGACGAAGAAGAGGAAGACCGACCACGACGACGACGACGTCGACTACGAAGTTCAACTCGCTAAACGCAGCTCTTAAAACGCTCTTCTCAGTTGTTTTTGTTGTTGTTGCTATCGTGAGGAACGAAAAAATTACTACATAATTGCTGTTGTTGTTGTTGTTGTTGTTGCTGTTGTAAACCAGGCTTAGCTACTGCTGCTTATTGTTGTAACTCTCGTTGTTGTAATTCTTGTTGTTGTTGTTGGTTTCCATCCATGTTTTTGTTGTTGCTCATGGCCGTCGACGCTGGTGCGCTGTTGTTGTTGTTGTTGTAGAATTTGTAAATTTTGTTGCTGTTTCAATGGATTTTCTTGTTCTTCTTGTGGTTGTTTTTGTTGTCATTTTAATTGTTGTAGATTTAGTTGTTTTTGTTGTTGGCGTCGATGCTTTTGTTATGCGTGTGTTTTCGTTGTTGTTGTAGGTGCTTTTCTTGTTGTTTTTCAATATTAGTGTTTTATTTTTTATTCGTTGTCGTTGTTGTTGTGAATTTCGTTATTGTTGTGAATTTCGTTGTTGTTGTCGCTCATGAGCCGATCGCACCGACAGCTGGGCGCAAGTTGTAATTGTTGCTGTTGTTGTTGTTGTTGTATTGCCACAGTCGCCGTTGTCGCCGCCGTCGCCGTCGCCGTCGCCGTCGCTTTCGTTGTCGTCACGAATTTACGAGACAGACGCCCGATACATTTGTGATTGTACGATTGTGGCCCGCGAGCATCCGAGAGCTGGACGCGGGCGAGTGTGTGCGTGTGCGTGTGTGTGTGTGTGTGTGGGGCATGTGGACTAGTGTGCGTGCGTCTGGTTATCGCTTAAACGCTTCCGATTGTCAAGCGATCGGCGGAAAAAGTCGAAAATTCAATTGAAAAAAATGAAAATAAACATAAAACAACAACAATTATTAGGGCTTCGTGTGTGTGAGAGAGGGAGGGAGGGCAGAGAAGTTGGAGAGAGAGGAACAGTTGTCTTCTTCTTCTTGACATTTTTTGTACCTCTTAAACATTTTCTTCTTCTTGAAGAGTTGTCTTATTCTTCTTCTTCTTCTTCTTCGGTTGCCAAAATTTCGTCACTCGAATTGGTTTCGGATTTTCTTCCTCTTCTTCTTCTTCTTCCCCATCTTCTTGGACTTCCTCCCATCGCCAGGCTTCAGTTTTTCCTGCCCTACCTGAGGCTCTCGTCGCTCCTCTTCTTCTTCTCCTCCCCTCCTTCTCCTACCCTCAGGGACCGGGCTTCGTGGCGGCAAAAAATCGGATCCCGTAAAACGAGATTAAGAGCGAATGGAGGAGAGAAAATTCCCAAAAACTCGCCAATCGACCAACAAGAGTCCAGAGCAACGAAGAGCAGAAGAGGAAGAAGGAGACAAGTGGTGAAGTGGTGTAGCAAAACATGGAAAAGAAAATAAAAATTTGATATATCAGAACGATCGAAAATTAAGAGAAAAAATCAATTACGAGTTAAATAGAAAATACTTAAAGCAGGCTGCGGATCGTTGTTTAGTCGTGGGAGAGAAGGAGGCCGACGAATACGGGGAAAAGGCGATGAGCTAAGTGTGAAAATGGGAATTAAATCAAACGAAATGAAATTCAATCGAATTCGACGGCGACGACGGCGACGGCGACGTCATCGATTCGCGCTGCTGCGACGTCTCGGCCATGGCGTTGTTGTTGCCGGATCGTCAATGAAAACAATGGGCGGAGAGCGTAGAGGAAGAACAAGAACGAGAACGAGAAGCGACGCGGCACCAACAATAACAACAGGAACAACAAGAACAAGAACAACAACAGCATTAGTCGAAGACGAAACGTAATAATTTAAAAACTCGCATAAAAATCACGTACGAGGCGACGGAGAGCAACAGCGGGTGAGCGAGCGCGCGACGAGAGCGGAGAGAGCGGGAGCGAGCGTCGGTCGGGAGAGCGCGGTCGGGGCAGGGCGTTTGCTGGGGGAGGAGGCGACGGCGACGGCGACGGCAGTCGTTGCCACTGGGCGGCCGGAGCGACACGTTGTTTGTTTGCCTGTCTGTCTCTGTCCGTCCGTCCGTCCGTCCGACTGTTTGTTTGTCGCACGACGACAGCCGGGAGCGGAAAAGGCGAAGAGAGTGCGAACCGGTGAGAGCGGGAGCCAGAGAGAGCAACGATGCAAACGAGAGCAACGTCGCAGAGAGGGAAAGACGTCGGGAGAGGGAGAAACACAAAAAGTGTGTTGAAAATTGTAAAAATCCGAGAAAAACAAACACTAGAAACAATCCTTACGGAACGCAAAAATGCAAACAATAAAATCGAGAGAAAAGAAATTAAAGGCCGAAAGAATGAAATCAAGAGCGTGAGGAGAAATCAAAACAGAGAATGACGGCCGACAGAGAGCGGAAGGAGGAGGAGCGATTGGGAGAGAAACCCCAAGGGAGGAGGAGGAAAATAAAAATCCAGCCGCTCGTTGTGGGCAGCGAATTTGTGCGAACTTCAAAAATTTATTGACATGAAGACGTTTGTTTGGCTCTCGACGTGGTCGATTTTTTACTGTCGCTGTTCTGTTTTTTCCGCCAATTTGTTTTCCGAAAATTTCTTCCCCTGACCACTTATTTGGAATTTGTATTTTCCCACGTACTCTCGGGATTTCGTTGAAAATTGTGAAATTGCCGAAAGTTTCACAACGCAGAAAGGCGAAATTTTATCATTATTATTTTTGTTTTTTTTTTTTGTGTTTTTCGTAAATTAGTCAAATTAGTCATTGTTTAGCGCAATTCTTTTGATGTTCTGATGCCCTCATGGAAACGGGAGGAAGTTAAGAAATTGTCTCATGGGTTTTACTTTCGTTTTTCGTACCAGGTTTTCTACAGATAATCGTTCAATTGTTTTTGTCAACCGCTCTCCCTCTCCACACTCTCTCTCTCTTGCTCGGGCTCCATCGCTCGTTGGTTCTCTTACGTTTCCCCTGCGACCCTCGTGCTCTCCGCCATCCACACTTGTGCTGTCTGTGTGTCACACGGATTCAGTCGCTCTCTCGGTCTCCGCCGTTCTCTTCCATCGCTCGTCGTCGTCTCTCTCGCCAGTCGAATTTCTACGAAACTCGTCTCCCGCTCTCTGGAGGCCACACGCTCTTTCTCTCCCCACCTCGCCGCCTGGTCCGACGTTCTCCCATTGACTTCGGTCGTCTCTGCCCAACTTCGCCTCCACGGCCACCCCCTGTTGCTCTTACTTGGAGATTCCCCTCTCTCTGCCACTCCGGTCTTACTAGCATGACGACCTACTGCCTGGTGCTCCCTGCCGTCGGCGCCCGACGCCCAGCCGACCTTCCGATTGCTCTCTCTCTTCATCGGAACCAACTCTCGATTTCCGCCCTCTCCAGTTCGATTTCAACCGACTCTCGCTCTCTCGCTCTCTCTCTTTATCGCTCATTACTACGACTGCCTGCGCTCTCCATATGGTTTTGCCAGCCGCTCTCTTCGCCGTCTGCCTGGCGCACCACTGAATGACTGCCTGCCCCTGCCCAGCCCCAGGCAGCGACTCGACCGACGACGATTCTCTGCCTGCAGCGTCGACCCTTCCCCGCAGCCTGCCTAATCGCTCTTCAATCTCAATCCATCTGCCGCAGTCAATTGCGAGCTCTCTCGCAATCTCTCCCGCTCCCACTGGCCTGCCTGACTGCCTTCGGTAACGACCTCTCGCTCTCGATCGCGCTCTCCGCTCTCGACCGCGAGCGAGCGGCGACGCCGTGTGCAGCGCCAACGACGGCAACAACAAAGCCAGCGAGAGGGACTGCGACGGAGGCCACGAAGGCTACGGAGACGACGGCAACGACGACGACAGCGAGTCGGCGACGACGGCGAGTTCAGTCGGTTCGCCACAATCAGCCGAGCCAAGCGCCCGTTCGACGGCCGGACCCGAATTCAGTTCGTTGCGAACGTGAGAACCGTGTGGACGTGAGCGCTCGACATCGACAGCGGCAGCGGCGACGAGTCGTTACAACAAAAGCACGGCTACTGCTACAACAACAACAAACAATATCTCTTACATTATTACAACAACAAGAAACCATAAAGACAACTCCTGAGCCACAAACAAACAAACCCGAGTCGAAGTCGCTCAAACGTAGGAAATAAATTTAATTGAAAAGCAAGTCAAGTTGATTACGAGCCTAATCAACAACAACAACAACATTATTAATAATAAAAAATAAATATTTTTGAAATCTCAAAACAACAAAAATTATTCTGTGCAATTGCAAAAACATACAAATAATTAAAAAAAAAAAAATACAAAATTATTTGAATAAACATAATTTCAAGAGAAAAACAAGTCATTGAAAAAAGTTTCAAAAGTTTTTGAAAATTGAATTTATTGAAAAATTCTATGAAAAATCCATTTGTTGTAAATACATTTTCTGCAAAATACTTCGGTCGTTGAAAAATAACTCCGAAATAAGTAATAAAAATAAATTCCATGCAAAAAATCACGACTTTTGCACGTTGATTTTTTTATAACTTTCGCATTGTTTTCAAGTGGAAATTCAAAAGTCCTGGATTATTTTGAATTTTTCATCATTGAAACAAAGTCAATAAAAAAATCGAAACTCAGTTGAAATTCGCGAGTGAGTTGAGAAAAATTCAAAAGTCTCCGAAACTCAAAACAGCTGATTTTT
This sequence comes from Coelopa pilipes, assembly GCA_947389925.1. Lineage (NCBI taxonomy): Eukaryota > Metazoa > Arthropoda > Insecta > Diptera > Coelopidae > Coelopa > Coelopa pilipes. Next base: position 4,072,385 of record OX376700.1, read on the forward strand.
TTAAATTCACAAAGAAGATAAAAAAAAAAGTGGGTGAAGAAGGTGGAAAAAACTAAAATCAAAACAGTTATTGAAATTGAAATCAAATATTTTAAATTCAAAAATTTTTTCAAAATTCCCAAGAACCGTTAGACGACGTATCTCAAAGATACAAAGCCTAAGAACAACAACAAAACCACAGACTGTGATTGAGAGCAAAGCATTTCAAAAACAAAAACAAGGACAGATTTGTGCAAAGCAAATTAAAAAAAAAAAAAAAAACACAATTTTTACAAAAACACAAAAAGTTTTTCTACAGAATCAAAATAACACAAACAATTCATCGACAAGAACAAAAGCAACAGCAACAACAATAGCATAAAAGTCAAGCACCAAAAGTACAACTGAAACAACAACAAAAACAACAACAACAACAACAAGTTGTGGAAGAAGACGTGGAAAACACAAAGTGGAAATAAATTGTGGTTTACCTTGCAGCGGCGTGGAGTGTGGCAACAACAACAGCAACAACAACAACCACAGCAACAACAACGACTGCAACAAAAACACGTTTTCCCTGGCCGCTCGCCCTCTCCGGACCACGGTCGCTCTCGACCGCGCTCTCTTGAAGCCCGCTGCTCTCTTCGAGCCGAATTAGAAGAAGAAGAAGCAGAGTAGGAGGAAGAGTGAAATCAGTGCAAAATAACGGTAATCGGCTGCCCATCGACGCCGCAGCGAGAACGAGGAGGGAGAGAGAGCGAAACCGAGCGCCGTCGTCGTCGTCGTCGTCGTCGTCGTCACCGAAGTGCGGCCGACGGCCCGATAGCGCGAGAGACACAGAGCCAGAGACAGAGAGAGAGAGAGAGAGGAAGCCAGAGAGGCACCGCGAGAGCGAGAGAGAGAGAGGGGAAATGACCTTGCCAACAACAACACAGCTGAACGATCACTGCGAGGACGACTCGGACATGTTCGGGCCGCCGCGGTCGACGCCGATCGGCTTCCACCACCACCGGTCGCGCGTCCCGATGATCTCGCCGAAGCTGCGGCAGCGCGAGGAGCGCAAGCGGATCCTGCAGCTGTGCGCCCACAAGCTGGAGCGCATCAAGGACTCGGAGACGAACCTGCGCCGCAGCGTCTGCATCAACAACACCTACTGCCGGCTGACCGACGAGCTGCGGCGCGAGAAGCAGTCGCGCTATCTGGCGAACCAACCCAAGTGAGTAGAACTGCGATCAGCGATCAGCGAACTGCGGCCGGGGTTATCGCGGCGGGATGTTGGGATACTTTTGTGGGGTCCGCTGTGGATGCGTTTCGCGATCGCTGAGATACATTTTCCATCGGCCAGATGCGATCGGACCCCATCGAGAGATTCAGATACCGCGATGCGCAGATACGCGCGTCGCCGTCGTCGTCGTCAGATACATTTATCGCTCGCTCGGAAATTTCTTCGCCCTGGGGCGGTGATTTCGTATCTGCCAGATACGGCGGCGAGCGCTACTTTTCACGGTCGTCGCTCGCTCTCGCTCTCTCCCCACCTCCCTCTCTGCGCTTATTTTTAAACGCGAGCTTCGTCGGGTTTCGTCGAAATTTCGTCACCTACGTGAATTTTTCACAAACAACAACAGCAACAACAACAACAACAACAATTGCTCTCGCTGTCGTCGCTGCTGTCGTTGTTGTTGCGTCGTTTTCACTCTTGTTTCTCTTGCTCTTCCGGTGCTTCTTCTTCTTCTTCTTTTTCGGCTGCCCTCGTCCGTCTGTCGAGAATTCACAGATACTTGTGTGAAAATTTCCTGATAAGCTCTCGTTGTTGTTGTTGTTAATCGTTTTTATTCTTCTTGTTGTTGCATTTTGTTGTGATTATTGCTTTTTTCGGAGAAAATTGCTCGTTAATCGCGATTCAAATTGGGGAAAAACATTGAAAGAAAAAAGGGAAAAAATAAATGATTAAAAATAAAAAAGAAGAAATAAAAACGAAAAAACAGAAAGAATAGAAAAATGAAACCTTGAATTCAATTGGGGAAAATAGTGACAGTAAAAAAAAATAATGGAAAAATAACAAATAAATGAAGAAAAAATAACAAAAAACGAAACAAAACGACAAAAAAAAAACACTGAAATTAAGTAGAAAACTTCATACTAAATACAAATAACAAATTTAAATGAAACACTGACTTGAAAAACAATAATTTGAAAAACCGACTGAAATCATAAAAAACTTAGCTTGAGCCAGAAGAAATTAAAACGCAATTTGACCGGAGATAGAATAATAACAGCAGCAACAACAACAACAACTACAACAATAACGTCGAGAACGCTGCCAAAAAGCAGCATTAATAATGTCAAAAACGAAAAGAACAACAACAACAACAACAACAACAGCAAAAACTACAGCAAATAACGCGAAGTAAGAAAAAAAACTGCACTTGGAGTCGACAGATTTAATTGCGAATTAAAGAAATGGCGACAACAACAACAACAGAAACAGAAACAGAAACAAAAGCAAGTGGAAGACGAAGAAGAAGAAGAAGCAGAAGAACATGAATAGCAACAAACCCAACAACAACAACAGCAACAACAACGATAGACACGACGTCAATGCGGAGAAGACGAAGAAAAAGAAAAAAGCACGATAACAAAAACAACAACAACAACGATCACGACGACGACGATGACGGTGCAACAACAACAACAACAACAGCAAGCTCAATTCAGGCCAAGCTCCGTGGTTTGCATGCAAAATCAAAGATACGAATTGTATCTTGAAGATACATATGTATATGTATGTATATATGTATTTGTTTGTATGTGGTGAGCGGCTCCAGTTGCCAGTTGATACAACAACAACAACAACAACGACAGCAAATGCATATGCAATTGCAACACCAACAACAACAACAATTGGAAAACTCCAAAAAGGGACATCATGTGGTTGTTGTTGTTGTTCTTATTACAAAACTATAAAAAAGATTTATTTTTCTCGAAGAAAATGAAAAAGATGAACAGGACGAAGAAGAAGAGAAATAGTTGAGAAAAACCTTTGCGAAAATTTGAGCATTCATATTTGTTGTTGTTGTTGTTGCTGTTGCTGTTACTGTAATTGCGGTTCTATTTTGCATTGTTGTTGTTGTTGTTGTTATACTCTTGCTCTCGTATCTGATCATATTTGTTGTTTTTATTGTCGTTGTTGTTGTTGTTGTTGTTGTTGTTGTTGTTGTTGTTGTTGTTGTTGTTGTGTTGTTAACAATATCTACCGTTAACTCGTTCGGTCAAAAGCCAGTTGTTGCGCCTCCTGTTCGCGTTGTTGTTGTTGTTATTTTAGTTGTCAAGAAGAAGCCACGAACGCGAAGAAATCAGCAACTACAACAACAACAACAACAACAACAACAGGAACAATTTCCACAACATCAACGGCAATAATCAGCTGCAATAACAAAAACAAAAACAACAACCACAACAACAAAAGCAATATAAATCATAAACTTTTTCATTTTATTTTTTTCGATTGTTGGTCTTTTTCGCTTCAATCTTTTCTCTCTCTCTCTCGCTCTCTCGCCTGCTCCCAATTGACCCAGTTCGCTGCCTTCGATCTGGCAACTCTACTGGAGTAGAACAAACGACAAAGAGCTCTTGTTGTTGTTGTTGTTTCTGTTGCGACCAAAAATTGTTGAAAAAATTATTGAAAATATTAGAGCAACAAATTACTGAAAAATTGGAAAGATGATGTGAGAAGCTTTAAAAAATTCTTGGGAATCTATTGAAAAAAAAAACAGAAACACTTGATGAGAGAATTTAAATATTTTAAGAAATTATTAACGTGTGATGTGGACGGCAAAGAGAGAGAGAAAATAATGAAAAAATGAGCGAGAGGGTGAGTGGGAGGGGGGGGGGGAGGAAGGGGGGTGAAAGGGGAGAAAATTGTAGAAAAACTTGCTGTAATATTTATGCAACAATAACAACAACAACAACAAACACATTGAGCAGCCGCATTTCGAATTACAAATGCAGAGAGCGATGCCGAAGCAACAACAACAACAACAACAACAACAACACAGACAACAACACAAATGACTGGCGAGCATAACAGCAGAGACAACAACAATAACAACAACAACAACTACGACGACGACGGCGACGACAACAACAACGAGAAACAAATGCACACTTTGGCAAAGTCAGTGTCAGAGCATCGAGTGTGCAAGCATATGAAATACAACAACAACAACAACAAATGCACGAACGAACCAGCCAACCGACAACAACAACAAACACACAACTCCAATGCAACAACTCGTTGCTGGCAACAGTTTTTAAGCATCGAAGCCTCGAAGCAAATCGTCGTCGTCGTCGTCGGCGTCGTCGTTGTTGTTGTTGGCGGCCAGCTGGGAAGCAGCAGCAACAGCAAAACAACAACAAGAACAACAAGCACAAGCTCTGCATGAAGAAGCAGCAAAGGCAAAGCGAATGGGAGAAAACAAAACGAAACGAGAGCCAACAAAAGCCAAGCAAAGCAAAACCTCGGCAAAAGGCAACGAAATCCCGCATTGAGGAAAAAGTTGGGGAAAAGCGAGGAAGAGAGGGCGAGAGGGGCGGGGGAACAGAGGGGGAGAAAGGGGGAGAAAGGGAGGAGGGAAATTAAGAAGAAGTTTTCAGGGGACGCCTTAAGCCAGGGAGGGACTCAAAAGGAATATTGAAATTTGAAGAATTTAAGGCCGATGGAATGTTACAAAAACTACGAACAATTATAAAAGTAAAAAAGTTATTATTAAAAAAATTAGAACAAATCACATCAGATTAAAGACAAAGGGGAACAAAAACAATGTAAATCAAATCGAAGCAAGGAGATGTGGAGAAGGGAGAAAAAAATATTTGCGGAAAATTCAGGCTCGTCGCGCTGCTGCTGCTGCTTCTTCCTCTTCTTCCTCTTCTCCTCCTCTGTCCCCAGACGACGGCAGTAGCGTTACATAAGTTGTTGTTGTTGTTGTAGCTATAGAGGTATTTTTCTGTTGTTGTTGTCGGCTTGCTAAGGAAAGCCAGTTGAAGCTGCAAAAAAATGAAAGCGACCGCATCAGCGGAGAGAGAGAGAGAGAGAGAGAGAGGGAGAGCGGAAGACAGGGCCGGAGCGAGATGGCGATGTGGAAGAGGGAAGAGGAAGAGAGGCCCGAGAGACAGACGACAACAGGATGTCAGCGCGAGCGAGAGGGAGTGAGAGGGAGGGAGAGCGGGCGAAGGCGGGGAAGCAGAAGCAGAAGCAGAGAAAGGAGCCAGTGGGCTGCGCGGGGGGCGTGGCCCGGCCGCTCGCTCGCCCGCTCTCTCGCCGACCGATCAATCAATCAATCCAACAATTATTTACTGCTGTGGTTTTTTCCTCGCTCTCGCTCTCGCTTCGTTTTGCACTTTGTGACGACCACGACTGGTTGGTTCTTCGTCTCCCTCGTTCCTGTCTTCGGCTCCTTCCCTCCCCTCCCTGTCGCCCCGTCCTCGTCCTCTTCTTCTCCCTCTTCCGCCCCCTTCTCTCCCGGTGGTTTCCATGCTAATTTCTGCACTTGCGTTTGCCTTTTCAATGTCTGTCTCGCGTTTCGTTTCTCACGGCTCGCCGTCGACTCTTCGTCCTCCTCCTCCCAACGATACTCTCTCTCTCTCTCGCTCTCTCCCTCTCCTCTCCAGAGACAGCGACGGACAGGAACATCTTCTTCTTCTTCTTCGCCACATGAGCATGGAACATTTTCCGAACTAATTTGTGGTTTTTCTCAGCCGTCGCCGTTGCTTCTCCCTCTTCTCCTCTATCTTCTCCTCCCATTCTCCCCTCTGCTTCTTCTTCTGCTTTTTCATTGTTGTTGGTCGATTCTTCTCTTTTGACCTTCTTGCTCAGCTCGGGGAAACCGAAGGCAATGAAAAGAATCGAAGGGAGAAAAACCAACAAATTTTGATGCAAAAAATTTGAAAAAAAAATCTTTGAAAAATTCTTTCAAAATAAAAAATTTTTTTATGATTCGAGGCGAATCAAGGGAACTGAAGGGAAATAAGAAGAAGAAGAGACGAAGAAGAAGAGAAGAATTCAGGGAAATAAAGCGGAGGAAAACTGGGTAAAAATGTCGATTAAATAAGCGGAGCCAACAAGTGAACGAGGGGGGGGGGGGGAGAAGGAGGGGGGTGGGGCGAGAGGGGAGGAAGCAGAGGCCTCGTGTGGACGTCGTGCGGACTCGGGAATCTTCGTCGCCGCCGGTCGTCGGTCGAGCGCGAAATGTTTTCGTTTTCTGTTCGCTTGTTTTTGTAATTGCCTTGTAACTTAATGTCGTTGTTGTTGCTCATGTTGTTGCTCATGTTGTTGCTCATGTTGTTGTTTTGTTGTTGTTTTTCCTCTCGGTGTTGTTGTCCGCGTATCGTTGTGAAAGAGGGGGAAATCGTTGTGGCAATTGTAGTTGTTGTTGTTGTTGTTGCTGTAGTGTTGCAGTCGTCATTGTTATGTTTTGTGATCCATAAAACATAACGGTTTCCGACGGTGGCATGAGGACGACGCGGTGAAAGAGAACCAGAGAACAAATCAAAGAAGTCGTAAAATATAACAGAAAAGAAAGCAACAAAATTCGAGTTCGAGTTCGGTTTTGATGAGCTCTCCTCGCGCTCCCCCCGCTCTCGCTCTCGCTCTCCCTCTCTCGGCCCTTCGCCTCTCTCGCCTCGCTCGCCCCAGCCCTCATTAGTCAATTTATGACAACTAATGAAGTAATTGAGCTGCCAATAGGCCCGAGCGGCCACGCCCCCACCCGTCACGATTCGAGCTGCTCATTCGCATGCCGTCTCCCTCGCACGCCGAGGGAGGAAACGAATGGAACGAAACTCACGACAGGCTGCTGTAAACAGCGCGTAAATCGTCAACGTCAACGTCGGCGTCAACGTCAGCGTCAGCGTCAGCGTCAGCGGCGACGGTGGCGACTGCGACGAGAGATAAATAATTCAGGAAGCGACACACACACACACACGCACACCACTGTTTATGGACGTGGCAGCAGACCGTGCCATATTGAGTGGGCGCGAAGAGGGGGCGAGAGAGCGGGCAGCGGGACGGCGAGCGCGGCGTCGGGAGAGTGGCGAGTGGAGGGGGAAAGAGGAAGATATAGTGGCGACAATGACGGGTCGCCGTAGCGGCGTGGCGAGGGGGAAAGGGGCAGACGGACGGACGGACGGATCGCAGCCAATAAAGCGAAAGTTGGCGCGCTCAATACGAGCAAAAACAGTGTGCGAGAGGGAGACGGCGACGGAGAGCGGGGCGCCGAAGTCATAAATTAATGTATTAATACATAAATAAGAGTCAGTTGCAATAATAAATAATAATTAAAATTATGAAGCCATAAAAGGAGATTGAAATATTCAGATTCGCTGCAGTTGCTCTTGATTTTGCATTTTTCGCTTGTTCTTTTCTCCTTCTATCATGTGTTTGCTTGCTTTCACAGCAAATTTTTTCTTCATGGAATTTCTTTTCTTCATAGAATTTTTTTCCTTCCATAATTTTTCATTCGATAATTTTTTCCCTTCGATCATTTTTGCATTTCATTTTTTTATTCGATATTTTTTTTCATTCGTTCCTTTTTCCCCCTTACCTACCTTCGGCCCTTGACTCAGGCCATGGTCGCATTGTTGTATAACAACAACAATAGCAACAACAACAACAACGACGACGACGGCGACTAAAATCGCCTTCAATATTAATATTAGCATTATGAGTAACAACAACAACAACAACAACACCGAACGCCACATCAAGTGAAAGTGAGGAAAAGGAGAAGAAGAAGAGGAGAAATACAACAACAACAACAACAGAAGCAATAATGAATTTCCATGATTTTCCCATCACGTGCCTTCGTCGTCGTGTGCTTCTTCTTCTTCTCCTTCTACTTTTGCGAAATTTCCCTCGTTTGCTTCTTCCTCTTGTTTTCGACTGGCTCGTGCAAATCCAACAACAACGACAACAAAAGAAAAGAAACAGAAACAACTTCGAAGGACGTTCCGACATTTGATTTTCGCTTTGCAACAACGATAAAACTCTAGAAACTACTACAATACAACAACAACAACGGTTACATCTGGACACAATAACAACAACTACTACTACTGCTACTACAACAACAACAACAACAACAACAATAACAACAGCGACCCCGACGCCGACGCCGACAGCAACACGTGCCCATCGACACGAGCCGAAGGAAAGCAAAAGTTTAATTGCAACAAAAACGATCAATGCAGCCGCCTGCCGTCCCTTTCCCTCGCACCGCGCCCCAGTCCCGCAAACCTCTTGTCGCTCTCTTCTCCTCTGCTCTCCTCTCCTCGTTGTCCTCTTCGCTCGCTCACCTTCGAACACAACCTTCTGCCAACAACTTAAGGTTGAGCTTTCGACAACAACAACGAATCTATAGAAATTAATCTTTTTTGGTTGGGGAAAATGCATTAAATCAATAAATTCAACAACAACAACGACAATTATACAAACGACAACAACAACAACAACACAAAGAACTCCTTTTTCACCCACTCGGCCTTTGTTTCATCCTCGTGAAATAATAATTGATGAACCAAAACAATGAAAGCCGGAATATTGAATAAAATAATAAAAAAGTGAAGAGAAAAATTATGTTTAATAAGGATAAAACATAAAACCATGACTAAAATTGTAAATTTGATGTACAAAAACAAAAAAATGTAAACTCAGAAACGAAAAAATTGGCAATAAAGAAGCATTAAATAAATTATTAAATTAAACAAAACCGAATAAATCAAAACTAAAAACTGGCAATGCAATAAAATGAGAAGAAAAGCACGAAAACTCAAGGAAACGACAACGATAATAACAACAAAGCAACACAAACAACAACAACACCAAATTGAGCTGAAACCCTGACTAAAGCTAAACAAAAAGAAAAAACGAAGACAAAGAGAAGTGAAAAAACAGCAACACTTTCACGGAAAAACGCACGCTTCGGCGCAAGTGGATGACAACAAACACAAGAACAACAACAAGACCGACACCAACAACGACAGCTACAAAAACAGCAAAATAGATAAAACAACAAAATTGCCCGCAATAACAACAAAAACAATGATTGAAACCAAGCAGGAAGTAAAAAACGCGCCATTGCTTTGAAGCGTTGAAGAGCATCGAGAAAAAACAAAAACACGAAACAACAACAACAACAATAACAACAACAGAAATTTGCTAAAACAAGCAGCGCGTTGGGAAAAATAAATAATTAGAGAAAAGAAGAAAAACAAGAAAATTAAATTGAGAAAAATCGGAAAAACAAAAACCGACAATTTAAAAGACAACAAGTTTGAAGTTAAAGAAAAACTTCAAAATTGTAAAAATTAGTAATATATTTTTTCCGTTTCGGTTTCTTCGGTTTCATCTCCATTTTGTTTCTGCATCCCCCTCTCCCGCTCCATCGCCGTTCCATTCCATGACGTTCTCGCGTCGCCCTGTTCCATTCCTGGCGAGCGAAACCCTTGCTTCCTGCTGCTGCCTCCTCTTCCCAAACTTTTCCCCATCTCCTTTGGCCCTCTCGCCCCACTCGCCGCCCTCGCCCCACTCGCCCTCTCGCTCACTCGTCGTCCACGCGCGTGACATAAATTTTCCGCACGTTTCGCGTGCAGTCGCGTCAGCAACAACAACAACAACAACAACATCGTCATCGCCATCACCAAAAGCACCAGCAGCTCCAGCGTTGCCAGACTGTCTTGGCTTGAAACGAAAATAAATAAAACACAAAGGAAATAAATTCAAACGTAGTTGGGAATTTTTGTGAAGCTCTTAAATAGGTGGCAACACTCAAGCCATCCAACGAGGAGCGGTGGGGAGGGGGGGGGTCGGTTTTTACGGCATCAGAAGATATGGCAACGCTGTGGCGAAAAACATCAAGAACAACAACAACAACAACAACAACGGCGTAGCGACGACGTCGACGACGACGACGACGACGACGGTGACAAGAACAACAACAACAACAACAAAGACAAGAAGACGTGGGAAGTGCCGTAACGAAGAGGAGGAAGCGCGACGGAAAAGAGAAGGAAATAGAGGGGGGGGGGGCTGGACAGACAGCGATGAAGAGAGAGAGAGGGAGGGAGGGAGGGAGAGAGAGAAAAGCTTGCACGCGCTGCTCGTGTTTTCATTGAAAATGAAATCATTGTTGTTGTTGTTGTCATTACTTTTGTTATGGCGGTTCTTGTTGTTGTTGTTGTTGTTGTTGCTGAAGTAGTATTTATTATTTTTGCCTTTTTGCTGTTGTTGTTGCTGCTGCTGCTGCCTTTAAACACATCATAAATGGAAAGCTTTGCGCTTGTAAAGCTTCCGGCCAACGCAAGCCCAAGAAGAAGAAGAACAAACTCGAGGAGAAGTCGAGGAGAAGAGAGAGAACGCCGAACGAACTCCCAACTGTCCTGTCGCTGGCCGGTCGTCCGGCCGCCTGTCCGTCCATCGGTTCCTACCATTATCCATCCATAGGTCCATCCGACTATCCATAAGTCCGGCCGACCATCCATAAATCCGTCTATCCGTCCATTAATCTGCCCAGCCCTGCCCCCCGATCCGTCCAACCATCCATCCATCCATGTCTCGTCTGTCTGTCTGTCTGTCTGTCTCCCTTTCAGTGACATTTCGACGCTCGTTCGCTCGCTCGCTCGTATCAGCGACACGTGTGGCCACCGCGGCAGTGAACCCAGCGCGAGAGCGTGACAGAGAGAGAGAGAGAGAGTGAGAGAGGGGGGCGGCTGGCAGCGCGGGCGAGAGACGAAGCCGAGCGACCGACCGGACGACGGCCGAGGGCGGGCCGAGAGCGCGACGAGTGTGGGCAACGGTAGCAACAACAACAATTAGCCGTTGTTGTTCTTGCTATTGTTATTGCCGAGCGAGCAACATGTTCGCGTCTCGAGTGAGATGGCGTCGTGTGTGTGTCGCGTGGACAGGCTCAGACACACACACACACACACACGGGCGTGTGTGCTTGCGCTCGTGTGTTAATTGATAATCAAATTGAGGCAAAAAGTGAGGTCACGCTTGGGGCCGGGCGAAGGGCGCGCAGTGGGCGAGCGCCAGGGGGCAGGGAGGGAGCAGATGGGGGAGAAGCGGGGGAGGCCAGGACGGGTTGGAGAAGGACCTAGGGGAGAAAAACAACAACAGCACGACTAATTGATATAATTGAAAAACAGTTGAGCAAAATAGAAATAAAAATTTTCATTTTCAAAAAATTTAAAAAACGTGTGCAAATTTGAAATCATAAGAAAAAATTGAAACCGACAAATTTACAACAAAAAAAATTAATTCATTCAATTGAACTTTATCGAACAATCGCCGTAACAACAACAACAACAACAGAAACAGTAGGAAAATTAGGACAAAGCAAAGACAACAACGAAACAAAGAAAAATCTCAATCGAACCAATCAAAATATTTCGACATCGACCACAATGACAACAACAACAACAACAACAACACGACCGGCTTAATTACACATAGTTATGCAGATGATCCGTCTGTCTATCCGGCTATCTGTCTATCTCGCCAGCCATCTGTCCATCTGTCTCTATCTCGCTTACGTCCACGTAACGCGCCCGCTATCGCCGTCTCGTTCGCACGCTTAGTGCGTGTCGCTCGACGATCGGCGAAGCGAATGCCAAAAACAAAAGGGAAAGTGCGAAGACAACAACAACAACAACAACAGCAACGGCAGCTACATACAGTAACAAAAGCCAACGACTACCACTACAACTACAACAACAAGAACAACGACGACTACCAGCGATCGACTGCGAAGAGCGAAAACCATCGACAGCCGAAGCAACAACAACAACAACTACTACTACAACGCTTCATGTTCGACGCATTTTCATCAAATTTTCACTCATCGACCATCGCCAACAACAACAACTATGTATAATAATAACAACAACAATGCAGCAAATTTCAACGAAACATTTTACACTAACAATATTAATTATAACTACTACAACAACAAGACACACGGAGAGCATGAGAGCGAGTGAGTGAAACGAGAGAGGAACGAAATGAACTAGTTGTACAAAAACAACAGCAACAACACACATTCAAGTAACTGCGTTAAGCGATGGCGAGGAAGAAGAAGCAGAAGCAGAAGCAGAAGACGTAGAGGAAGAGGAAAAGAGAGCAACAGACGAGGAATGCGAAGAAAAATAAAACTGAAAATATTTTCATTGGCATTTCTGCTGCGATTACAGTTACAAACACATGAACACACGCACACACATGTTGATGTTGTTGTTGCTTTGATTGCGAATCGTTGCTGTTTAGTTATAATTAACGTTGTTGTTGTTATTATTGTTATTGTTTTGCTTCGCAACTATTTCGCCTAAGTAGAGAAGACGAAGCTCAAGAAGAAAGAAAATTATGAAAAATTCTACTGAAAACAATGGAAGAGAACAAAATATGAAAGGGGGTGAGAGCAAGAGAGAGAGAGGGAGGGAGAGCGATAATGACGAGCATAACAAAAGACATAATTCCTCAAAAATTGAGGTTAAATCAATACCGAGCGGAAAACGAGGTTAAGGCGAGCCAAGAAGGCGACGAGAAAAATATGAGACGAAGACAAAGAAGAAAAAGGGGAATAGTAGATAAAATGCAAGAAGGAAAGGTAGAAGACGATGGAACGCTTTGCGTAAATTATCGCAAAAACAAAATAGAGAAGAAAGCAAAAACGTAAAAGTTGGGGAAACAACACACGAAAAACAAATAAAAAACACCTTGAACTAAAAAGTAGCGGGCGGGAGAAGAGGGCGAAGAGATGGCGATTGCGAAGGCAGGAGTGGGAGAACGCGACACGCACTTCCGAGTCAGAGCCAGAGAGAAGACAACGAAGAAGAAGAGGAAGACTTGCGGCGGCAGAAGGCAAACAAAATGACAAACACAACAACAACAACAGCAACAGCAACCCGACAACAATGAACACGAAAAGCACAAAAACAATTACAAAACGACAACAACAAACGAGCGAGCACGAAAGCTCGAACAACAAAAACAATACAATTCGATGAATTGAACGGACTGCGACAAGTACAACAACAACAAACGAACGAGCGACCGAACAACCGAGCGAACGAACGAACCGACCGACGGCCGACCGAAGAAATCGTTGTCCTAATTTCCACTCGTAGCCAATCGTCGTAACTCAAAAAGATCAACCAGCCAGAGAAACCGCCGAGAGAAAGAGATGCAGAGCGGCGACCGCCGCCGGTGGGAAGGAGGTGGGAGTGGGGGTGGGCGAAGCGATTACGCGGACAACGGGTGCGTCGCCGTGGGAGAGGCGAAGCGCGGCGGGACGTGGCCTGGCCTGGCGAGAGTGGAAGAGCGAGCGAGCGAGCGAGATAAGCTCGTAATCGTTGGCGATTTCAATGTCGTTCATTGACAGCGTAGTATAAAAATTCAACAACAACAATCATAATTACCAATAACAACAACCACGGAAAAAATTGCCCAAAATACCAAAAACAACATCAATAGCAAAATTCGTAGCGCGACCCTGAGAGAGGCCGACGGCGAGAGCGAGAGCGAGAGAGAGAACGAGCGGACGAGCGACGAGCGCGTTGGCTGTCGGTCGAGGACGCCGCCGATGGGGGCGACGGCGACCCTCGTCCGGTCGTTCGTGCCTCGCTCGTGCTTCGTCGCTCCTCGTTTGTCCTCGACCGGTCGACGGTCGACGGTCGCCCCTCGTTCGCGCGCTCGAGTCGGGAGCGGGTCGGGGTGGGTCGCGACGGAGCGAAACTGGAGCAGTGGCGCACGTGTCGCCAGGCACTCGAAGGGCGTTCGGGGCGGCGACAGGCGGCCGTGGCTGGAGGATGAGTCGGCTGGCCGTCCCGTCGACGCTCGGTTGACACGAAAACGTGTCGTCGATCTTCCCACTCCGTCTCCGTCTCCGTCTGCGGCCACCGCACAGCTCTCTCTCTCTCCCTCCCCTCCCTCGTCGCCGACCGTTTTCTCTTTCTTCGCCTCGCATTGCACCGGCAGTGAAAGTTTTTCTCTCTCCCTCTCCCTCTCTCTCTCTCTCTCGCTCTCTTTCGTGAATGGTGTTCGCTGTTTTGTTCTGCGATTTTCACCGCGGTTATTGGCAGAAAGATAATTGTTTCTGTCCTCGCGCTCTCGCACCCGGTCGCTCGCAGTGACCCAAAAATGAATTTGTCGTATTTATTGTGAAGACAAACCGTCCCAAACAACTCCTAAGCCGTTTCTCACCACCGCTGTCTCCTCGTTCCAGGTCTGACTCCAAGCCGGAAACCGCTCGCGACAACATCTTCAACCCGTACAACAGCTGCGGCATCGACAGCTCGAACCACCAGCCCTCGACGAAGCTCCAGCAGGAGGCGTCGGCGGGCGCGCGCCAGACGCCCGGCGGCGAGATGAAGAACAACAACAACAACAACAACAACAACAACAACAACAACAACAACAACAATTGCTACTCGAACGACTCCGCTGACCTCCATCAACAGCATCACCACCATAGTCAGAATCACCACAACAGCAGCAACAACAACAACAACAACAGCCTCCTACACAACCACAACAATGCCGCGTACCAAAGCCACAACAACAACAACAACAACAACAACCTACTCCTCAGCCACGCCCCAGCCAACAGCAGCAGCAGCAGCAGCAACAACGACGTGACGACGACGACAACCGCCTCCCACCCATCGGCCACGCCCACCGGCCACCACCACCATCAACACAACCAGCAGCACTCGCGCAAGCGAACGATGTCGAGCAACAACCTCGACACCGACCTCGAGATCCTCGACCGCGAGCTGAGCGCGATCAACGCCCCGATGCCGCTGATCGACCCCGAGATCACGCAGGGCGCCGAGCAGCTGGAGAAGGCGATCTCGTCGCGCAAGCGGCTGCGCAGCGAGGACGAGAGCGACCGGCTGGTGCGCGAGGCCCTCTCGCAGTTCTACATCCCGCCCCAGCGCCTCATCTCGGCGATCGAGGACTGTCCGCTGGACGCGGTGGGCGCCGCCGCAGCCGCTGCCGCCGCCGCCGCTGCTGCCGCGGCCGCCGCTGCCGCGCACAGCAGCGGCAACAACGGCGGCAACACTCTGAGCCTCAGCAGCAGCATGAGCGGCAGCAGCATGAGCGGCAGCAACATGAGCGGCACCGGCAGCGGCATCAACTGCATGAAGCGCCCGAAGCTGGGGGGCGGCGAGCTGGAGCTCGAGTTCGACCTGAACCAGAACCAGAAGGAGTTCGAGGTCATCATGGACGCCCTGCGCCTGGGCACGCCCAGCCCCACCCAGTCGGCGATGGGCGGCGGCGACTCGTGCGGCCAGGCGGCGATGATGAGCGAGGCCGGCGTGTTCCACAACCTCGTGGTCACCTCGCTGGAGACATGAAAGTATCAGTAAGCCTTCGTCGGTGGAGTCTCAAGGTCTCAAAGTTCATCGGTGAAAGTTCAGAAATTTCTTTGATGAAAAGTGGGAAAATTCATTCAAGCTTCTTTGGTGGAGAATTCCAAAAATTCGTTGAAGAAAATCTCAAAATTTCGTTGGTGAAAAATTGAGAATTTCTTTATTGCAAAATCAGAAAATTCCATCGCGGAAAATGCGAAAATTTGGTCGATTGAAATTGAAAATTTCTCGAAGAAAATTCGTGTACAATAGTTGAAGAAACCATGAAGGATTGAATTGAAACCATAAGTAAAATAACTGAAAGTATATTTAAAGAAAAACAAACAAACCAACAAAACGGCAAAAACATATAATTAAAAGGGAAGAAGATAGAATTCTAGCGAAATTTTAGTGACATTCATTATTTCTATGTTAAATTTAATTATTTTTCATTTAATTCGTATGTGAAAAGTTAAGTTTTTTTATTATTTTAATGGTACTTTAAATAGTTTTATTTTATAATTTAATTGTTAAATGAAAAAACAAGCGGAAGTGAAAAAGGAAACACACGAGCAACAGCAACAGCAACATAATCAAAGAGGAGAATGACAAAACAAGAGACATAATCACAAATTACGGCAATTTTTCAAAAATATTATTAAAAATCCAGCAACGTACGAAAATAGCTATATTATTGCAGAGAGAGAGAGAGAGAGAGAGAGAGAAAGACAGACAGACAGAAAAAGGTAGTTTTGAATACTGCGAAATACTCACGGAGAAGTTGACTCCTAGTTTGTACTACTAAAGGACTTTTTCTCGAAAGGATTTTTCTTTTCTTGAAATATGTCATTGTAAATGCTCTTTTTCAATTGGAAAGTCAGATTTCTCATTCATTCGAGTCGAGTTCCGTTGCTGACCACTTGTTCACGCCTACTACTGTTTACTGCAATTTGTTCACTACTCTTTTTCCTACCACTACGTTTTTTTTCCTACCACCGTTCGAGGGCAATCGGATGCCTTTCGGATACCATGGCTTCCTAGTAGGGTTCTTAATTCCCACCACTATATTTCGCTACTATTTCGACTGCTGTTTTCTACCGAAACTCGTTTTGATTCCTACGCGCGACCAAAACCACTATCAACTATCGTTATGTTAACTACTCTGACACTCTACAAACGCAAAGCACACTACACTGAGAGAACCAATAGCAATTAGTGGCGAAATCGAAAAATATGGCAGCTTCTCCTAGTCATAGAATTTGTTTTCCCCGTGTCTCCACGAAGAAAGAAGACAACAATAACAGCAACCAAAAAAAAATTCATATATTACAACGCAAATGGTTTCATTTTACCGAACAACAACAACAACAGCGAAAGTGTTTTTCTTTTCTACTTGTTTACATTTAGCCGTCAATTACAACAATAACAAAGTCCAAAATGATTTGTAATTTGTAGATCGATTGGAAAAGTAGGTGCAAAAAAGTATTGAAAACGGACCATTAATGAATAGTTAAAAAAAAAACAGTATTTTTAAAAAATTCGTTTGCGAAAGAGAAAAATTCCATTTCCGAAACATAGCAACAACAATATTCTGTTTGTAAGTGCAATTAAAAACCACAAGAACAAAAACAAAAACAACCAATGCCTAAATTTTTGTTGCAAAAAAATACATATATACAAGAATTGAAAACCTTTGATTTTTTCACAAAATTGAATATACAAATATAAAAGAGAAGAATCAAGAAAAGTTTCAAAAATGCGACTCAATTAAATATAATTAAATATATATGGTAACAAGAATTTTTTAATTGTAGAACATAATAAAGAAAAAACAAAATGGCTGTGATAATATTTTAAGTTTGAAAATTTACTATGTAAGCAACAACAACAACAAAAACCACAACTACAACCACATAAAGTAGAGGAAGAAAAACCCCAAAAAATGTATTAAAATCGGAAAATAATTTGTAAAATATTTTGCAGACTAACAAAAAAATTAGAACAGTAATTGAGACAACAAAATAATGTCTTAGATAAAATTTTAATTACAGTTGAGAAGCTTGAAAATAAAAACCATCAACTCAATGCAATTACTTGAAATTATAAAAACAAAACAAAAAAAAAATGCAAAAATTATTGAGAATAAAGTCAAAAATAAATGCAATTGAAAAAACGTAGAAAGTTCTGCTTCATCTTTGTGTTTAGCATTAAAATTATATTTATATTTATGCTGCAAAATTTTGTTGAATTTAATTTTTATTTTTGCTTCTTTTTATATAATATTAACAACCAAAACAAAAATAAAAAAATATGCAAAAAAAACACATTTCCCAACAATCGCCTTTTTTTAATTTGCATTTTTCATAAAGCAAAAAATACATCTACAAAATATATTATTGATACACAAAAGAAAAATATAAAAAAAAATTATTACAAACATTTTTATATAAGCAAATAATTAATTAGTTCTAGTTTTTACCTTAATTATTAAACTTCTAAGATTTAGATGAACAACAACAACAAACAAGCTGCGTAAGAATAATTTTATAAAAAACCTACAAAATAAAATATAAATTAAAACAACTGCAAAACAAACATATATATTACCAAAAAAATATCAAAAAATTAAAAAAATAAAAGTATTCAAAAATTTGAAAAAAAATTTACAAACCGTTTGTTTTTATGTTTTGCTGCTTTTTCTAGACTTTTTCAATTTCGATTTCAGTTGGAATTTTTTGCTATCGAATTTCGGGGTTTTTATTTTGGGGTTTTCCTTTTCTTTCACTTTTGCATGCAGGCATCTTGAAAAACTATGTTTGAAATAAAAATTTATTTGAAAAAAATGATTTAATTTTTTTTCAAATTTTTTTAATTTCCCGTGAATTTGGGATCTTGCGCTCCAGATGCCAAGGCTGGAGTTGAACAAACTGCGCTCTGAAGTTTGGCGCGACCTCAAAGTCGAAAACAATGACAACAATAACGACAAAAACACCAACAACAAAGAATCTACCTAAATAAAAACCTCGACTAGAAACATAATAGAAATAGCAGCAACAACAACAACAAGAACAACGGCGACAGCCATTCCCAAAATGATTATGGCAAAGCATCAAAGACAAGAACAACAATAACTATAACAACAACAACACTGTAAACAAGTAGACACAAGTGCAAAACCTTCACCCCTCCCTCTCCTTCCCCTCGCCGCCGCCGCTCCCCTCGTCCACCTGTAGTGCGCAGTATCTGGCAGATATATTCGTATCTTTCCAACTATGTTTCGCATGTTTCGTATCCAGCGGATACGCGCGCCATACCCGAGCTCATTTAAATAACGAGATGAATTTGAATTTTCGAAAGGTCGCCGGTCGCTTTTCAACCCGAACTCCACGCGATTCCCCTCGAAAAAACGCAGCACACAACGTCACATGTGATTTAAAAGAAAAATCACATTTTTAACAATTTCCATTTTACACAAATAAATATAAAGAAATATATATTAAAACGGCGACCTAAAACAATAGAATATAAATAGCAGCAAATGGAAAAAGAATCCAAATAGAGCTGCAATAAAAATATTATCAAAGTATTAATTTAATTCTTTGTTTTTGTCTGTTTGAAGAAGCTTCACGCGTTCACCTCTGCTGCCTGTGTTGCTTGGAAGACAGCTGGAGGTCGCCCGAGATCTGCTTGACAACACTTTTCCGCCTGATATTGGCGCAAGTTTTTGTTGTTGTTGTTTTCTTTGGCAGGAAAAAAATATATCGTAAATAATTTGCTTCAATTTTATTATTTCCTTTTTTTCTTTCATACTCTCATTCCTCAAATAAAAGTAACAACAAGTTGCCAATAGTGTATCAGTTAATTTTTTTCAGTAAAATATGTAATTATTTTTTGGACCAAAAATACAATTAAGTAATATATAACAACAAACAAGAAATTCTTAATTTTAAAAAATATAAAAAAAATTGTAACAGGAAACCGTTAGAACGTAAGAATTTTGAAATCTCGATGTGACGTAGAAATGTACATACATGCATATATATGTATATATTTATATAGAAATACAACAAATATACACAAAAACAACAAAACCGGAAAAGTTTTTTTTTAGAATGACGTTAAAGTGACAGTAGAGCCATCTCTTGTCGGTGGCCGGAAACAGCGACTGATGGTACTGCTTTATCGGCCATGAGAGCGACCGGCATCTCGTCGTCTCTCTCATCTGCCGACCCGCTTCGTTGACAGCCGCTCTTTTCTGTTGACACCTCTCTTGACGTTTCTACTCTCAATAATTGCGAGAATTTTCTTTTGGCCAAACAAAAAGCGGACACGTACACGCGATCGAGTGATAAACGAGTGTGTGCAGAGAATCGGAGAGTCGATTCAACCACGATATTCGCCTGAAGTGCGCCAGCCGCGAGAGAAAGAGAGAAAGACAGGCAACAAAGGAAAAGAACACGTCAGTTAACTGTGCCGTGCATTGCGATTGTCATTCGTTTCTAGCCATTCTCCAGGAAGTCCACAGCGCCATCGACTACGGTTTGCGCAGAGAAGAAGACACTCCAGTAGCAGTAGCAGAGCGAGAAGAAAAAAGTCTTATATTAAATTTTTCTTCCCATATTGCGCTCAATTGCATCTCTGAATCTACCAATTTTCCCGTACCGGAATAGTTCGATCCACGTTCGTGGCCAACATCACAAGTGAGTTCCATTCATATCCCCCAACGTAACAGAATCCGGAGGTGCGAATTCTCTGGTGAAAGTTTACTCTAACCTTAAAATTTCTCACCTACGTCAACTTCGTACCTCTTGCATCGTCCACCTTTGGACGACCAAACTTCCACTTACGTGTACCATTCCTATTCGCAGAAGGAGGAACTGAATATCGGGTAACCATGCAGAGCTGTCGGAACGCCCCCACAAGCAGGGGGCACGGCTTCGTCATGTCGTGCCTCGCTCTCGGGCTGCTGGTAATCCTCGGCAGCTATGTGCCCAGCAGTGATGGGGCCGCAGTCATGTCGGTCGACTTGGGCACCGAGTGGATGAAGGTGGGCGTCGTGTCGCCCGGTGTGCCCATGGAGATCGCGTTGAATCGCGAGTCGAAGCGCAAGACTCCGGCCATTCTCGCCTTCCGCGACGGCGTTCGCACCTTTGGCGAAGACGCCGTCACCGTTGGCATTCGTGATCCCTCGGCGGCCTACGGTTATTTGTTGGACTTGCTGGGCAAAACCATTGACAATCCCATTGTGGAATTGTATAGGTGAGTTCATCGACCCCGACGCCACGTTTCCCACACCTCACCCAATGCTGTCTTCTGTTCTCTATTGCAGACAACGTTTCCCCTATTACAACATTGTCGCCGATGAGGAACGCAATACGTTGATCTTCAAGAAGAGCGACGAAGAGCAATTCTCCGTGGAGGAACTCGTCGCCCAGATGCTGGTCAAGGCCAAGGAATTCGCCCAAGAATCCACCCAGCAAATTATTACGGAATGTGTTCTCACCGTGCCCGGGTACTTTGGGCAAGCCGAGCGTCAGGCTCTTCTCGCCGCCGCTCAATTGGCCAACCTCAAGGTCCTCCAACTGATCAACGACTACACGGCCGTTGCTCTGAACTACGGCGTCTTCCATCGGGCCGAATTCAACGAAACCGCTCAGTACTTCGTCTTCTACGACATGGGTGCCTACAAGACCTCGGCCGCTGTGGTCAGCTACCAGTTGCAGAAGGACAAGCAGACGAAGGAGACCAATCCGGTCGTCCAGGTTTTGGGTGTCGGTTACGACCGCACGCTGGGCGGCTTGGAGATTCAACTGCGTCTGCGCGACTACTTGGCTGCCGAGTTCAATGCTCTGAAGAAGACCACCACCGATGTGACCAAGAGCCCGCGCGCACTGGCCAAACTGTTCAAGGAAGCCGGTCGCCTGAAGAACGTCCTCTCGGCGAACAACGACCACTATGCCCAGATCGAGAATCTACTGGAGGATCATGACTTCAAGTTGCAGGTGACGCGCGAGAAACTCGAAGAATTGTGCGCCGACATGTGGCCACGTGTGACGAAGCCCTTGGATCAGGCCCTGGCCGCCTCTGGCCTCACCATGGATGTCATCTCGCAGGTGATTATGTTCGGCGGTGGCACTCGTGTGCCCAAGGTGCAGGAGGTCATCAAGGAGTCGATCAAGCAGGAGCTGGGCAAGAGTTTGAACGCCGACGAGGCCGCCACGATGGGCGCCGTCTACAAGGCAGCCGATTTGGCCACCGGCTTTAAGGTGAAGAAGTTCGTCGTCAAGGATGCCGTCATCTTCCCCATTCAAGTGACGTTCGAACGCGACCCCGGCGAGGGAGCCGGCATTAAGCAGGTGAAGCGCGTCCTCTTCGGCCACATGAACTCATACCCGCAGAAGAAGGTGATCACATTCAACAAACACACCGACGACTTCGATTTCTACATACACTACGGCGACCTGAATCATCTGTCTGCGTCGGAGGTCTCCTACCTGGGCGGTTTGAACATCTCGCGCGTGGAACTGCAGCATGTGAAGGAGATGCTCGAGAAGAACTCCAATGGTATTGTCGAGTCGAAGGGCATCAAGGCGTACTTTGTGCTCGACGACTCCGGCATCTTCAAGTGCTCGGGCGTCGAGTTCGTATATGAGAAACAAAAGACTGAGGAGGAGGATGAGGGCACTCTGGCCAAACTGGGCAGCACCATCAGCAAGCTGTTCTCCAAGGATACCGATGAGAAGAAGGACGACGAGTCCGCCGATGACAATAAAGACGGCCAGAACGAGGAGAAGCCCACTGAAGCTGAGGGAGAGAAAAAGGCTGACGCTGGTTCCGATGGAACAAACAAAACAGAAGACAGCAGTAAATCCGACGAGGACAAACCAAAGCCCAAGAACGAGACAGTGAAAATCGTCACCATCAAAGAACCCGTCCAGCACAAGTTGACGCTTCAGTTCACCCACCCACTGACTGGCCCATCCTACGACAAGTCAATGGAGAAACTGACCGCCATCAACACGGCCGAATTCGAACGCAATCGTCTGGAGTCTTCGTTCAATGCACTGGAATCGCATGTGATCGAAATGCAACAGAAGCTCGACGAGGAGGAATACGCTAGTTGCCTTACGGACGAAGAGAAGCAGAAGATTCTCGACGAGTGCTCCACCATTTCCGAGTGGCTGTACGAGGACATTGAGAATCCCAAGCCCGACATCTACGAGAAACGCCTCGACGAGCTCAAGAAACTGACCAACGTCTTCATGGCCCGCCACTGGGAGCACGAGGAGCGTCCCGAGGCGCTCAAAGCACTCGACGGCATGATCGATGGTGCCAAGAAGTTCCTGGCCACCGCCAAGAACCTGACCAAGGAGAACAATCCCGAGAAGGACGTGTTCACCGAGGTGGAGATCGAGACACTGAGCAACGTGATCAGTGAAACCGCTGAGTGGAAGAAGACCGAGTCCGCGGCCCAGAAGAAGCTCAAACGCTACGAGGAGGTGCGGCTCACAGTCAAGGACATCACCGACAAGATGTCGCTGCTCGACCGGGAAGTCAAGTACCTGGTGAACAAAATCAAGATCTGGAAGCCAAAGACCAAGCCCACAAAGAAACCTAGCGAAAACAAGACCGACACCGATGGTGCCGGTGCACCCGAGGAAGCAGCGCCAGCCGAAGAGGGCTCTGGTAGTCAAAATGCTAACGCAGAGGAGGGCGCCGCTAAAGCCGAGGACGAGCAGGGCGCCGCTAAAGCCGAGGACGAGCAGGAGCAGGAGCAAGTGGAGATCCCACAGGCCCAGGAGGCAGAGGAGCCAAGCGTGGAGGACACCACGGCCAAGCCAACGCCTACAGAGAAACCAACTCCCCGCAGCGATCTCTAAACGTAAGGTGGGTGGGGCCGGAGCCGTCGGCGAGGTTTCTAAGCTGAGCAGCGGCGCCCAACGACAATCGTCCGGACGCACTTTCTTCATTCCGTCTTCTCCAAGAACAACATTCATTTCCACTCCTTAACTCATTTCAAGTTCGCAAGCCGATTTCCCCGTGCTTGGACCGCAGCATTTGGAGCATTTAACGAGACTTCATCCAATAACGTACATCTGATTTTTTTATTTTTTTTGTTTTGTTTGGTTTGTTTACATTTTTCTATTCATGGCCCACTGCTGACTGGCGGGAACTAAATTGAAATTGCATCGATTGCAGAAATTGATAAAATAAGAGATGAGAACCAAAATACCAAAAGCGACCAGTTTTATAAATCAATCAATGAAGGAATCAATCGTATTTTGTACAGGAAAACATTGCTGTCTTGCGTTCAATAAGAATTCGACTTCGAATTAGAAAAGAATGCAAACATTTATTTATTTATAAAATTTCAAAATGTGTTTTAGAAGCTAATTTGTATTTTGTAATTATAAGAGAAAATTAGAAATGATTACAAGTTAAATAATAAATGATACATCATCTTCTGAGGAGGAAAATCAATCGTGGAATCATTGCAAAAGGGATATTTTCATATATGATATAAATAGTTGTTTGGAATGTTAACTTCCTATGGAACTCCTGGACTCGCCGGCAACACTGCCAGAAATGTGAGTAAAAAGCAATCGTTACGTTGAAAATGCCATGAGTTACAAATATTTTTTGTTTTTAAGATTTTAATTTTTTTTAAAACATTGTAATCTTTCGACCTGTTGGGTTTGGGTCTGTGGTTAATCTTTTTCGCTCCCTACTGAGTGCTGCCAAGTTTCCATCTCTCTTGTCCATCGTGATTTCGACCAGTTTTACGTTGGCAAACGGTGCTCGACCGGGCGAAAAATTGTTTTTGCAATCACTTGTGTTCGTGAAATCGTCGTCGTCGGTCGATGGTCGTCGCCGTTGTTTGTGCCAAGTAGTGCGCGAGTGATTTTTCTTTGCCCTCTCAATAATTAAAACTAGAAAATTACTGCATGCAGAAGTGGACAATGTTAAAACGCACTTCGAACATTGCAGTGCACAGGGAAAATTAGCACTCATATTTAGAGTTTAGTGTGTATATTATTGTTTTGTGTAGTGCAGACGAACCAAGAGCATGCTGTGTGAAAAGGTAAAACGAAAACAAGAAAGAGGAAGATTTCCTAAATTACAAACTATTTTGTGAAAAAGACCGACCGATTTCCGAAATGGACAATTTCTTCGAATTATATTTGTCTGATTCGAGTGCGTGTGTGTGTTGCAGTTGCAGCCATCTCGAAAATAATAAGCGTTGTCCCTGTCCCGCACGCGCCGTTCTTAGTGTTGATGGCGCGACCAGAAATTCACAATAATCGATTTTTGTTAGTTTCTGAAAAACTGGTCTAAATTATCGCTGTTTGTCAATATCATAATATATATACACATATATATATCAATATGTTATCAGTATATATATGTCATTTGCATATGAGAAATTTTAATAATAATATAATAATTATTCCTTTAAAGAACCTTCTTAACTAAGTTAACTGACACCCCATTTAAGGAAACCTTGTATACAATAATGTTGGTAACCATTTTTTTATCGCATCAATTTAGGTGGCAACACCAGGGCCATGTCAGTTTGTTAGTGGTTTCTCTTTGGGAGCCCCCCATTTTGCTTATTTTCCTTTGCTCTGATATTCATCGTTGGCGAAAGTGATTTTTCGCTCTTTCTTCATGCCTCAGTCTTCGTTCGTGTCTTTAGTATGCGAAAAGTTCCCATTTTATATGAAAATAACACGCATTATCAATAAGTTTGTCACAAATAAATCTAATATAATAAATAAATAAAGGAATAGAAGCAATAGAGATCTACTGTGAAAATAACAACGAAATATTGTTCGTTTGCTTTTCTTTTCGCTTTATGTGTGTTAGTTCTTGTTCATAATGGAGAGCACGGAAAAAAAAAAATAATTATAATTAAAATTAAAAAAACGATCTTTCAGATTTTCACTTCAATCAAAAAATTTTCTGTGAAATGTTTGAAAAAATAAAAACCACGATAAAAAGTGAAATCATTTAGAATAAAGTTGAAATAATTTCCACTCAAAAAGATAAAAAAATTAATAAAATATACGTATATATTTCTTTAACAAAAATATAAAAAAACATAGGAAACGTGTTAACCTGCGAGTCTGACTCGTTGACCGCCTGCCACCACCGCCTCTAGCACCCCTGGCCCTGGTGACGACGTCGACTGGCTCCCTCCGTCACTCTCCCCGCTCATTGAATATTGCGTGTGGACAGCTGTTGTCTGCAGTCTCCGCCTCGTCGTCTTTCGGCCACAATTCTCGATCTCTAGCGGAGACTTACGAGACTTGCAAGACTTCGGCGTCGGATTAACAGTTACACAGCCTGTGCCGACGAAGCAGAGCAGTGTAGAGGAGAAGGAGAAGGAGAAGAGGAGGAAGAACAAGACGTTCGAAACGAGTCGACGGCGAAGACGAAGTTGTTGATTGACGACGTGAGCAACTGCAGCGACACCAAAGACGTCGTCGTCTGCGTCTACGTCATTCTCTTTGCGTCGTATCGCATCTAAGGCAACGTAACGCAAGTCATCAACGTAACGGACTATAACGTAACATAATACGCGAACATAATAACAACAAAAACTATCAGGAACGTAACGCATCGTCATGGCTTGTTTAAACACATTGAAATTGGAAATAAAAACTCTGGAGAAGATTTTCACTAAAAATCACGAACGATTTCAAATTCTGAACTCGAGTGTAGACGAGTTAACGTGTCGTTTTATTGGCAAAAATGGCAAAAGATACGACATACATGCGAATATAACGGTGAGTTCTTTTAATGTTACTTTGCCTCCCCTCCGTCATTCTTTCATTTATCTTTCTCATTCAATCTTTCCCTTTAACAATCAATTCTCCGTTCAACAATCATTCTTCCTTGCAATCCTTCCCCAAAGCATCTGTTTCTTTTTTCGAATATCATCTGTTGATGAGGTCTACGGAAGTTCCTGGGAGAAATTCGTGCAGAGATTTTGACATTTTTCAGCAATGTCGGAGGATTCTTGTTATCGTTAGTTATGTTGATCCTTTTTAGATTTCGAAATACTCGTAATTCTCCGTAAACTGAGTGTGGAGGATGTTGATGCTCGGTCATCGTCATTCGCAAATCTTCCAGCAGATCAATTTTTGAAATTCCTCAGAATTATCTGCTGTCTCCTGTTTCCTCCCCCCAACCGCTCTCTCCTCTTTCTTTCTTCGCTTCTCTCTGTCTCTCTCTTGCCAGACGAAGAGACAAACGATAATCCGAGTTGTCTCCTTGCATTGGCTCCTCTTCAAATACGTAGAATCGCACACGACGACGCCACAAACAAAACAACAACACCCAACAGAAAAAAAAAACACATGCATGAGTCAAGTCCATCGCACGCTGAGTGAGCAGGAAGAGAACGTGAGAGGATGCGGCCGAAGAAGATGCTTGGGAGAAGACGTTGAGATGCTGCTGCTGTTGCCGCTGCCGCTGCCGCTGCTATCGCAAACAGACACAGACAGCAGACAGACAGAGAAGCAGGCGGGCAGTCGAACGGATGGAGGGACAGACATACGGTCAGACGGAATCCGAAATCTTACGTGGGAGTTTAACGTGTTTCTCTTCTTTCTGTACTTTATCGTTTTCTCAGTCGCTGTCGTTATTGCCGTCATGGTTGGGCAGAAAGACTGCAATCACACTTTTTGTCACACGTTGTGATGCCTTCGTTTTGTGTTTCCTTCCTTATTTCGGTTTAATCACTTTTTTATATAAGCGCAAATGTTTATTTTTATAAATCCGTCCGCATGTCGAGGACCGTGATGCGCGTATCCTATTGATATGGCATTGATTGCCATGGGAAACGTTCACCTCAGCTGGAAAGTTCAGTGTTGTTCACTCGGTCCCTTTCATTTTCGGTGGCGACTGGAAACAATGACTATTTGTCGGTCTTCCTGTCGCCTGTTTCTCTTTCGGTTTCTTTGTCGCCTCGCTGACTGCCTGCCTATAGGACTGTATTCCATGTCTGTCTGTCTGACTGTGTCTATTTCGCTGTTCACTGAAGTGCAAAAAGAGAACCGTTCGTAATTTATTTCGCGACATTTGCGTCTCTTTGTCGGTCTGTTCTGTTCAGTGAAATGCTCCCAGGAATTGTTTATTTTTTTAAACTCTGTTTACTTTCACAACACACATTTATTATTACATGCTATTCTTATATAAATGTATGTACTGTTGTATGTGTGAAACGCGTTTGTGTGACCGAGGAAGACCAAAGAAGTTGGCATTGTCAGGCTCTGACCTAACCTAGATTTATTTTCCATATACTTAACAGCATTTTGTTTTTGTGTTCCCGTTCGAGTCAATATTCATATATTCGAGCGATTACACACACATATACCATTGGCGCTCGCTCGCTTGCCCATGTAAGGATGTGTGTATAGTTTTTGCATTGGTATTTGGTGCACCAGCGATCCTTTGGTGGACTCACCCTCTATCGTCTCGTCCACGAACTCCTGGCATCGTGTGGTGATGCATCCCAGACTCATTCCTATTTTGGCAAGGGCTCTATGAGTAAGAGAAATAGAAAAAGGGAAGAAGGGAGAGAGAGAGCGCGTGAAAGGCGGTGCAATAACAATAACAACCACATCATTCATTGCTCATCTTTTCAACCTTGTCGTCCTCCTCCTGCTTTTGCTTTTGTTGTTGTTGCCATCGTTGGAGTTGTTGTTTGTTTTCATTTCGTTTCACCTCACAACAACGCCGGCGTCGACGTCGACGTCGTCGACTCCTCACCTGCTCGTCGTTTTCATGCTCATGCATATTTGTAGTCATTGTACGTCGATTATTTATTGTTTTCACTCCGTTCACCCCTCCTCGCCACTCGCCACCCGGCACCGCCAAGTTTTCTTTTTTGTATTTCCTTTACTTGTATTCACTTCCCTTGTGTTTATCCGACGATTAATAAATTATGAGCCATTGAACTTGCACACAAGGTTCAGTGTATTAATTAAAGGCTATGTTTGATATAAAAGTTAAACGTTTCTGATCCAATCAAAATGTAAATTGATATTGATATTACAAAAAGTTTAATATATATTTTTGGATTTTGAACTAATCTTATCTTGTTTTTTCTTCTGTTCAGGAAACCTACCCCTCATCGCCGCCCGTGTGGTTCGCCGAGAGCGAAGAAACAAGTGTTACCAATGCCGTACA
The DNA here is from genome assembly GCA_947389925.1 of Coelopa pilipes. NCBI lineage: Eukaryota > Metazoa > Arthropoda > Insecta > Diptera > Coelopidae > Coelopa > Coelopa pilipes. The sequence continues at coordinate 4,100,963 of OX376700.1, forward strand.
AATTCTTAGCAATACAAATGGACGTGATAATCACGTTATCAATCAGGTGTGTCTCTCACACTTTCTAATCGTGGAGGGGGAAAATCCACTAACATGTTGCAATATTCCCATAGGTCGGCATTCTACTACGTGAACTCTGTAGCCTGCACAATGTACCACTGCCACCCGACATCGATAATCTAACAATTCCATTTCAATTACCACCGCCTAATGCATCGCCCTTGCATCAGCAGCCCGCAGCGCAAATCGAAGACATTGATTCGGATCAGGATGAAATCGAGGATCCCATCGGAGACAGTGAGCAGGAGAGCGAAGGCGATGAAGATTTGCCTCTGGAAATGGACGACGGCCGTAGTGCGAATAAGGTATTAATAATATCTCTCTTTAATTATGCTTAAATAACCTTGATTGCTTTGCTTTTGAACTCTAGAAAGATGAAATGGAAGTTGAACACCTTGCCACACTGGAAAGACTGCGACAAAGTCAAAGACAAGACTACTTAAAGGTAATCCTTTTCCAATACATATATTTCTATAATATTTGTAATATATCTATTCGGATTTCAGGGTTCAGTTTCTGGTTCTGTTCAAGCGACCGATCGTCTAATGAAAGAGCTTCGGGATATCTACCGCTCGGATTCGTTCAAAAGCAACATGTATTCCATAGAGCTGGTGAACGATTCGATTTACGAGTGGAATATACGACTCAAATCGGTTGATCCCGATAGTCCGTTGCACAATGATTTAGTCATGCTCAAAGAGAAGGAGGGCAAGGACAGCATTCTCTTGAATATTATTTTCAAAGAAACATACCCATTTGAGCCGCCATTCGTCCGTGTCGTACATCCAATCATAGCAGGTATATTCACAACTACGGTAATTGTGAACTATAACGCTATCGTGTTCGATTATGTAGGTGGCTACGTGCTGATCGGTGGTGCCATCTGCATGGAACTACTTACTAAACAAGGTTGGAGTTCGGCGTACACTGTAGAAGCAGTGATTATGCAAATAGCTGCGACACTGGTGAAGGGCAAGGCTAGAATACAATTCGGAGCCACAAAGGTAAGTTGTTATAATATGAAAATATGATGCTAATTTATTTTGAAATTTACAAATGCAATCCCTAGGCCTTATCGCAGGGTCAGTACAGTTTGGCGCGTGCCCAGCAAAGTTTCAAATCGTTAGTGCAGATACACGAGAAAAATGGTATTGTTGTCAACATTTTATTGTGTCAGAAATTAAACTTTAACAAATATATGTTTCTATTTTCTTCCAGGTTGGTTCACTCCCCCCAAGGAGGACGGTTAAAAAGTGAAATTCGCTATAAGTGTTGCACATAATTTTTATTTTTGTTTTAGTTTCGGTTTCTTTAAATTTAAAAAATACTTAAATAATATTATTACAATTATTAATAAATTAAAAAATGAAAAGATCATACAAAAACTAAGAATTATATATATAAATTATAAATGTACACAAACAACTATACATATTTATTACATTAATTGAACAACAGAAGTAAGATGGAAATCATTTCATACAAAGTAAAATAACTTGTTTATAAAAAACGAAAAAAAAAAAAATCATAAACGGAGTTAGTTTTCATTAGAAATGCGTTCTACGACAAGTTTTATACAACGTAATTTGAAAATAATGAAAGAAAGAAAACATGTATATCTGTGTAAAAGTCGTTGCTTATTCTCTAATTGGTCTAAAATACTTGATCACGATGTTACGTTTTATTTTAGTTTCTTTTGCGATTTAAACAAGTTTAGAAAAGAACGAAAACAATTTCTATAAATAATATTGATTCTAACCTTTTCCGACCATAAGCCGCAGCTATATAGATTACTTTAAATCGGCATCGAACTGCAATTTCATCCCTGAGAACGTTTCACCGTAAAATCCATTGAATGTATCCGCGCATTCCATTTGCTGAAAATATCCGCACAAAATTGTACAAGGGTCTTAGTCGAATCGGATCAGTGCTTGTTTATCTTTGTCTGAAATTGTTTGCTTAAATTAAATTTACTAAACTTCAATATTTCTGAAATGTGCATATAAAATCGGATGCTAATGTATGTTATCTTTATTATTTTTTTTTATTTCTTATTTAATCAGACTGTGAATATATTTTCTTTTAATTAGAATTAACAACTCTTAATCTAAGCACATTATATAATGTAACTGTAATGTGTCTAAATCTTATTTATAAAGAATCAAAACAGAAATACATAAAAAAAACAAAAACATGTTAATTTTAGTAGTTAAGAGTTTTATTTAATAGTTTATACCGTAGTGTAGCGTATATAGCATCAAATATTGAATAAATGTAATGGACAAGTCTACGTTTACATATTACATTTTCCATTTGGATCATTAAATTTTCTAAAAAAGCAACAAACGATTATAAGCGCAGTAAGTTAGATATTGAACTACAATAAAACCAAGAAAAATACTAATGCGAAATTGGAGCAATGGCAAATTTTTAATCGTTATCAAATTGTAAAAAAGTAAACAACAAACCAATTGTACATTAAATCTCGTTGAAAACCCAGACAAAACAAGAAACAAATATAGGATGGAAACAGCAGATAGATGATGTTTAAAATAATTCATAAGTACATCAATCAAATAAATTAAACATTGATAAATAAGTTGATTGATATTCAAATGTAATTTAATCAGCGATGCTGGAGTTATTTTACATATTCTTATATATATATACATATAAATATATATATACTGAATAAACTATAATACATAACGTATATATGATAAATAAATGGAAAATAAATACCACATACAAAAATTCAAAGCAAACATAATCTTTTTTATTTAGTACTTTTTGCATGACTTGCCTTCGGTCACGTTCGCTTCTTCGCCTACCGGTCCCTGCAAGCCAAAAATCTGCCAACTGATAATAGAAGTCATAACTTCTTTATAAACAATGATTCGCTTTTAAATGTAAGAATACAGTTTTATTCATTCTTTAGCTAAGAAATTCTTAAATAAAATTGCTCTTAACGCATACATCTACTATGTAGTAATAACCTTTAGTCAATATTCTTATCTTCACTATCATCTGCGTAATCTAAATGCTAAACGGTTAATATGGAGGACTCCTTAGCCATTGTTGATTGTTTCATTGTCACGCCCTTGTCATCTTGCACAAAGCTGAACGACTCATTCGATTCGTCGCCGACACTTGCTGCAGACAAGAGTAATTCAAAGGACCCTTGTAGTTCGAGCAAGTCATATGTTAGTTCCGTTTCCTTTTGCAATGTCGTAGCCAAACGAATAAAGAGTTGACCCAGAGTTCCAGTGAACTCGTGGAAGGAGTCTTCATATACATCCAGCAATATATTGGCAACGTCTATTAATACGCGCATAAAATGATGTTCGCCAATGTTACGAATAATGAACTGTATGATGCGTGCCAGAGATTTATGCGTGCGACCGGACAGTGCTCGATGCAGGCCCTTGCGATGGATCAGCTCTTGCATAACACTGACAGTGATCTCGGGAGTCTTGTTGATCACGTGGTTCTCCATTACAACATCCAGACATTTAACGTACTCGTATTTTCGCAAATGCTTATTGTACTGCTCCTCCAATGGACGTGGTATATGCACTATTTCATGATCGACACGAGTGTTTGTCAGTTTTGGGTATTTTTTCTCGAGCGCCTGTGCCTGGGCCTCTTTGCGGTCTGGCTCCATATTCTGTATAGAAATGAGACCGTCAACCATGCCGGCAACGACAGTTTGATCGTTTTGAGCCACTCCCAGACTTAGCACAGCATTAGGAAAGTCAAGTGTGTGGACAGTTTGATACGAAGCCACATCGTAGATTTTCACATGTCGATCCAGACCGCCGGACATAACACGCTTGCCATTGGAGCCGAGACGAAGACAGGTAACTGTTTTGTGATGCTGCGAAAGCTTGGTCAAGAGACGGCAACCTACACAAAATGAAAGCATATTCAAATGTATCAAAGTAAATTAACTGCACGAGATGCATACCGGCAAACGCATCCCAGACCTTGACCTCGGTACCACCAGCACTGATAAAGATGCCACCAGTAGGTAGGAATAACAATGACTCCACGGGACTGCCGTGATCTACAGAGAACGAAACTTGCTTCGTGCGTGTGTCGTACAGCTTGATTAGTCCATCATATCCACCGGAGGCAATGACATCTGTCGACACAGGATTAACAGCGCCTGCACGAATATAGTCATTGTGCTCTTCGAACATATGCACGGATTTCTCTGAGGCGACATCCCAAATCCTTACGGACTTGTCATCGGAGAAGCTGGCGATGTGCAAGAGATCTGGAGTGAAAAATGTTCGATGCACTGGCGCCTTGTGTCCCTTGAACAGACGCAATACATTTTTGCTTGAGGTGTCGAAGAGCTTAACATAGCCCTGCTCATCACCGGCAACCAGGAGACGACCATCCTGACGGAAAGTGCCACCATATGCGGTCTCCTGGAAGCGTGAGAGATTTTTCACCACCAATTTTGTGATCGGATTGTAGATCTGAACGCGCACCGAGCAAGTGACGGCAAAGTAATGCGGCTCTATCGGACTAAAGTCGATGTAGTCAATGGCTCCGAATTCCTTTACCAGAGTGGGAACCTATCGATGGAGAAATGTGATTAATAAACTCTCAATTAGCTGAATGCGGCTAAAAGATGAAAAACAGTTTAACTCACAGACAGGCGCTTCCAATAAACTGTGTCCGGCGTAACGACTTTTCCTGTCTTTTGATACTTTTTAGTGTTTAAGGGCTTGAAACTTGACATTATTTTATTTAATTTTCGTTACAACAAAATTAACAAATAACGATGGGGAAAACAATTTTTGTCCAATGTTTTGACAATCTCTTGCACGTGCTGTCATTGACCATGTCCTAAAACGATATTCACAATTACCAGCGCAGCTCCCAATACAAATGGTTTCTGGGGTGATCTAAACACGATTATTTTATTTATAAAAATAATCACAATTTTTTAAAAAGTACAAATGCTTAAAATTTTTTATATTGCATTAATTCCAAATGCCATTATTAATGCAGCGGTCAGTAATTATTAAATCCATTGTGAATTGTCTTGTATTCGTTTCTTCTGGGATTGTGACGTTTTCCGAAGTCAATACGAAGAAGAAGACTGTTGATTGTTTGGCACGTCATCCATCAGCCAAAAGTTTATTAATTTATATTAAAAATAGTGTTTATTAACAAAAGAAGATATGGTATTATAACATTATAATTTACATAAACGTGTATAAACTCAAAATTTGAATTAATTTTTTAGAGCGCCCTCTTCAATTTCCAAAGTCTTCTTTCGGTAATTCTGTTGCTGATATGCACCTGTGCGTATTTACGGTCTTTATTCCCGAGCATTATGGACCGCAACAAGACGGGGTAAGTGTAAGATGATTCTTGGTTTGTTGGAATGAAATAAATGCGTATATCCTCGTGCAGCTTACTTGGAGTATTTTGGAAACTAGCTAGGATTGGAGAGCGGAAATCTCCGTATGTGGCAGTGGCTTGTGTGATAATGGCAACTTCTCTACTATTTTGGACATGAAAAGAAAGGTTCTCAATTTAGGATGTAAACTTTTATTAGAAGCTTGTGCTCTTCATTGTCATTACTCTTATGTTATATTCATTGTCAACTATTGTATATAGAAATATTTGTATTAAAATATTTGATTTCCCTTAATATGGATTGATATTAAAAACGTTTACAGTTCTCGTTGCTTTTTATGAGTAGGTCCGTCATACGGTATTTTGTATTTCCTTATAACAGGAATATATATATATATGCAAGGAGTATGGCACCACTGGTGATGTCCACTAAAAATGGCTGATTTTCTCCCAAATATCCGTAATGTCGTCATCATTCCTGTTCCAGTAGTTGCCACACGTAAAACTTATGCAGCAAAGTCGTCTTATTCTTCAAATTAGTAAGATATTTTTATTATCAGCATGTTACATAGAAAAATCGGTTATTAAAGTACACATTTTCTATCGAATTCCATATCTGAATTCAGTGTAAAAATGTTCTATGTTCACCGCAGCGTGATAATAGGATGTGGCAACACTTCAGTATTGCCTATACCAAAGCCTCTATGAAACTGAAAAGTGCAGCGAAACGCGGTGAACTATTTTCTTCTCGTTCTGGCTGAACGGTCGAAAACTGAGCTAAAACCAAAAACCGATGAACTCCATGCAGTATAGAAAAGTTTCGTATTTCGCTTCGCCTTGTTCGCTTTTTGTCAACAATTTCTCGTAATGCAAAAATAAAAAATAATTCAACTAAATCATTTTGAAAATCTATAAAAAACAGTTAATAATCGCGGCTAAGTATTGGAGAACATTTTGCAGATGATTTTCTTTTGATTTCCTAATATTTGAAGTACTTTTTTCGTGATAGCAAATAATATTCGGTGAAAATTGTGTCAATTCCACTTTTCCCACAACTTGGTTCACTATATTCTACTCGTCGTCTCGGTTTTGTGCGTTGAATGGTGTCTTCTGATGAATGGTCATTTTGGCTGTTATTCTACGACATTCTTTTGTGTGATGGGTTGTGAGCGTTTTTCCAAGTAGTAGAAATTCTTAATTTCAACTCATTGCAGTGTTATCAATTGCTTATGATTGTTTTAATTATGAAAAGTTTCTGCATAATTTGAAGAGTGTGAGTGATGAACTTATTTTGTTCCCATCAATGTCGGTAAAAAATAGTTCCGTGAAAAGTGCATTGGGAACAGTGTTATACATAATTGGGCGCATACAGTGAAGTGCAGTCGCTCGATTTGTGCTCGTTGCAAAAGTATCAAAGAAAACAAATGATGCTCGAGCGTGGCATGTAAACGCGGTAAGTTTTTTCATAAAAAATGTTGCGGGAGGAAATATATATATATATATATATATATATCAATTAGTGTAGTACTGCGAGAGCCAGAAATGAAAAATGGCCGGTTGTACTGGAAAGATCATAATTTATATGACTGTCATTTATTGCAAAAAAAAGAAAAAATAAACAAGCAAAATATTTATAGTTGTATTTTATGTGCTGTTATATATTCAACAAAACTTCAATTAATATGTTATTATTTTTATGACCATTTACATAGTTTTAAAATCTGTTCCCAATTCAGTCTTCTCCACTCGTATGGACTCGGTAATTTACTCGTTCGTGTACTCGTTGGTTAATCAAATTTTGACAAATTCACAATAGGATACTCGTTTCTTCGTTTTGTCGTTTAGCTTTGGTACTGCAGAAATTCAATTGAGACAGATTTTTCATCCAAAACGTCGAAATTCGTTGATTTTCACTTTATTATAGACCTTCCCTGGTTTTATCCGTTTTTTGCGGGAGTTCACTTTCGAAGTTTTACAGAACGTTTCATCGTTTATCCTGCTTACACATGTAAACTTTCTCGAACTAAAAGCAAAGTGGGAAGACAGAGACAGTGCTACCATACTCAATTCGCCATTTCCTACACCTATTAGGAAGACTTTCATCAAGTATAGCTGCAAAAATTTTCAATTGTTCATTGAGTTAAAACTAATAGAAACATCCTAAAAAATTAAATTAAATTTAATTATTGACGACTATACGACATTTACTGGCTGTGCACAAAAAGGTTAGCAATCTTATTAATTTTTTGCTTTTTGAGCTGTAAAAAAAGCTAAAAGAAGAAATAAATCCGAACTTGTGTTGAATTGAGACGCTGGCTGTGGTTGAAACGATGTGCTATGGTCTGTCTGGCCACCGACCAGACTGCAGATTTTTTAAATAAACGCTTTCTTAAGTTTGTTGCTTTGGTTTTTATTTGATAACAACGCAATTGCCAGTTCTCCTTTGCAGGAGAATTATTGATAGAAATGCCCAAACTAGGTAACAAATATATACACTTACTATATCTTATATCCAATCCCTCGTGTGTGTTGTCAACAATTCACCACCACTGCCAACAATAATAAAATCTATCTTCTGTTCATCAGCTCATAGGTTATTGGTTTTTCCCTTTTTTTTGTTTTTATGTCTGTTGCTCTTAATTGGAGGTTTCATAAGTAAATTTATAATTTGTTATATACTTTATATTAATAAGAGGTTTTTTGTGTTGGTATCATAAAGAAAAATTTCATCCACGTCATGGAATATTGGAAGAGCTGGTGGAGACACAGGAAATCTGGTTTACCATATGTTCATGGGGTTGCCACGGTTTAAAAAGTGTCGTTTTTAAAATTAACAAAAATAAAAAAGTGAAATGCCATTGTATTTTTTTATTTTCTTTTTTTGGTTTGTTTTGTAAAATATTAATCTCGTCTAATAACCACATGGATTATTACATGTAAATATTACATCGTTATAAATATATAAATGGTTTTCAAGAAATTTTAAATATCAGCATCTAGTATCAGAATAAATTTGGGACCTCTTTGCCATACTTACCATACCATCTTCTTATATCAGTGTTTCTTACGAGATCGACGTCAATTAGACGAGTCGATCACGCAATAATTTGTCGAATATATAAAATATAAACTACGCATTTCTAACCCTTAATCATATGCAATTTCACATCACATCATTCCCGATTTCGCTCATTATACTTCTAATATTGGAAAATTATTTCCCGTCAGATAAGAAACAAAATCGTACGATTTGAGTTATATTGTTGTACCGAAAGGACAATATTTGAAGCTTATCAGGAGGAAGATCGCAGCAATATTGACTTCTGAATTTAATTACACGCACACACTGAATAATGAGTCCACACTTTTCCTTCGAACATTAATATACTGAGTTTAATTGGGGTTCTGAGTCGATCACGCTTGCTATCTATCAGTTATTGCAGTCCACCGTTAGCACCTTTACGTTGCCGCCAATAAATTATATTTTCACCAATGTGCGATCGCGTTCTCACTTCTTCGCCTGCCGCCCATAGTCTACCCCGACTTCGCCTGCCGCCCATAGTCCACACCGACTTATTTTGATTATTTACCGACTTACGCTTTGTTGTTGCTGCTGTTTATTGTTGTCGTTGTTGTTTACATTCTAATAGCATTCTTAAAATAATTGCAATTTAATTCTGCCGACAAATCTCGATTTGATTACATTTACAACATGTGATCGCCAAAAGAGCCTGATTGGTGACAGACAGATAACGTGAGAAGTTTGTGCGGAGAGCGAGAGACTAAATGAGCGAATATCAAGAGAGCTCAGTTCATGCTCTTTCTCTCTATCTCTGTCCCTTGGCCATTTACGGAGGCAGATTGCGTAGTTGATAATCAAATCAAATTATATGGTTTTGCAGCATTTGCTAAGAGTACAAAGTAAACTGAAAAAAAAATTGCAGAAGGGGATTCGGCTCTCTCCGTTGGTCTCAGATGTTATCAATAACAATAATGAGCGAATGAATGAAGTCAGCTGGCTGATACTGGATCGTCTAAATCGCCTATCTTTCTACTCCGTCGTCGTCACTCCTGCTGCTATTGCTGGCGTAGTCGTCGGAGTTGGCTCGTCCGTAATCGACAAAAATATCATTCTTGTTTTAACTGTCATCGAGAGAGAAACGCATTACTCAAGTCGTTCCCGCGATATCGTTAATTTGTAACTTTCCTCAAGCCGCAAGTGCTTTCGTCTTAAAATATTTACTCAGTTTTGTTCTGTTTGTTTTTGGTTTTAAGTTGTTTTACGAATACACTCGACAGAGATCGTTGCGTGGTGTGGCCGCTGTGCTGATCGTGTGTCGGCCGGCGGTTGCCGTTGCAGAGCCTTGCCGTGGGCCCAACCCTTCCCAGGGGGGCTGGCGGAGGTTTTAGTATAAATTTCTGGTGCTGCTGCTGGTTGGTGTTTGTTGTGGTTTTTTCTTCTTAAATTCCTGCAAAGAAGAACAAAACAAAAACCGATCGAAATTTGCGAACACGTGAAGTTGAAAATTGTCCTTGTGCTGATTTTTCTCTCTAGGATTTTCTCTGTTCCGGTATATATTTAAAGTTATTTGAAAATGGAAATACGTGCTCCATTTGCATGTCGAACGGCAAACTCAGTTGCGCTATGTAAATATGTTCATTTGGTTGTTTTTATTAACAGTTCTCTATCGAAATAGCGATATTGGGAATTATTTTATCTGTTTGGAATGCAGAACGAAAGTAGGATTTTATGGTCTCGATTGACACCTACGTAGAGAGAAGAATTTATGAACATGTTTTTGGTTTGTGACCAAACTTAAACCCAGTCTCGAAACTCGATGTTTCGACGAAACCCCACGTAATCAGAGAAGAATTTTTATATCAAGTTTTCGGTTGGACCTTTTGTCGACGCGGTTCAAGTTCAGCAAAACGGTCAGTGGAAATATTTCTGCTGTTTTACGCTGTTGCCAAAAATTATTTATAAATGCATATCTCATCGAAAGGCTTCGACAGACATACCCATTCAAATGTCGCGCGATAAGGGAGGAGGTTTTACAAAAAATCAAAAGAAATTGGTTTTATTCCTTTGTCGTTATTTTCAAAAAAATATATTATATGTACTATTTCTTCATTTGTTTTTGTTTCTTATTTATGAATTATTTGTACGATATTATTTTATCGCATGAGGACTCATTTACTTATTTTCTCCAAATCATTCAGTAATTAATGCAGATTGTGGCTGCCTTCAAATCTAATCGCCACGAGCCTCAATGTTGAAACTAATCTAAAGCGTAAACAAAAACATAAACATCAAACGACACATCGTCATTTGATTCTTGATGATTTCCCATTTCGATTCACCACGAAGTTTTAATAAAATGTAAATATTTTTCTGATAGAGAACAATACGAAGAAGCAATACGACAGAATTGCAAGAATTGAGAGTATTCAAATCAAACGTAATCATCATTTACGTTGATTCCTTGCATTTTTCTCTTCTTCATTGATATTGAATTATTGTTGTTGATATTGTAATTGTCAATGTTAATTGAAATATATGAGCAATATTTACACAAAGCACTCACACTGAGAGAGTTAGAGAGCAAAGTGAAATGCACTCCTTGGTTGTGTTAATGCAATTAGATCAAGAGCTATTGGCTGGCATGTGCGTGAAAAAGAGTTCACTTGATAGTAATTTGTTTTTCATTCTATGTCCACATCTACGTCTAAGTCTACGTCTCTGTCAACACCAAAGGCGACTCCTGGAATGCACTCCAATGCGATTGAAATAGTTGTGCACAAGCTGTTGACTAGGTTGGTTGTCAATCGACGATTGCATTCACCATTCGCTTTAATCGTTGAGTTCATCGCAGTGCTAACAGAATCTTCACCTCGACCCAAAAAAAAAAAATAAATAAATAAATAATTATTATTATTAATATATTCTACATTCTAAGGAATATTTTTCAAACTTCACGAATTCGCTGCAAAATATTTTTTGATAACCCAAATGGCTTCTTCTTTGACTTTGTTTTCTTTTTCTGGCTTAACATGAGAATTCTCTCTTATTTTCTTTTGGTTTTTGTTTTTGCCTCTTTTAGTGTTGTATGTTGTTTTGTGTGTTTAAAAGAAAATTTCTTTTTACATTATTTATTTGCAGAAAGCAAAAAACGAACGAACGAATGATCAAGATCTATCTGTATTAAATCAGTCAGTCAAACACTCAGTCAGTCGATTAGACAAACAATCCAATAGTACTTCCAATACAGCAGGGTGTCCATAAGTTCTCAATTCACTTGAACAGCCCTGAAATCTCTGCTGAGAACCTCCAACCCGAACGAATCCAATCAACCAACCAACCAACTAATCAACCAACAATACCAACAATTGTCTATGAATTGATACTTGTGGTTCAACTCATAGAAATATAATCACTATTAAAAATTACCATATCAATATATATATATATATACATATATATATATTGAATTATTTGTCATTGTTGCGTTAGAGCAGAAAAGAAAAAAACTATTTATGAATAATATTGCACAAGCTAAGGAAACGGCATCAGTTCCATCCTCATCTTCATTGTCGCTGGTGTCATCCTTCTCATCATCTTCATCATCGCCGTCATCGACGCCATCATCGATATCATCACCAATATCGTCGTCACCCTCTCCTGCATCGGCATCGGGATCGGGATCGTCATCAGCATCATCGTCGTCGACTCCACAGCCACCACCAGCATCGCCAACTCCACCGCCGACCCCGCCTCATCTCGCATATAAATCCTTCACATCCCAAGAAACACAAACCCAACTGACACAAGCCACTTCCCTACTGCTCTCCTCCACAGCTGTTGCTGCCGCCAATCACCAATCACTCGTGCGGTCCGTGACAGCCACCAGCATCATGGATATGCCCTACAGCTCCTCGCCGTCACTGCGTGTGCGTACGACATCGTTGAATCAGCTAAAGAAAACCGCCGATCTTGCCATAGAAAACGAGCTTCACGTCTGTCCCAGCGTCATGTCGGATGAGCTGCGCAAACTCTTGCCACCGACCTCCGAGACGGTGATGACCAAACCGTTTCCCATACGCGGGGAGCGCGCCATCAACGACGTGACCACACCCCATGTCATTGCCATGGTGGGTCTGCCGGCTCGCGGCAAGACCTTCATCTCGAAGAAATTAGCTCGCTATCTGAATTGGATCGGCATCTCGACGCGTGTCTTCAACCTGGGCGAGTACCGGCGCTGCGCCACCACCGCCTACAAGTCGCACGAGTTCTTCCGCGCCGACAACGAGGAGGCCATGGCCATACGCAATCGTTGCGCCAATCAGGCATTGCACGACTCCTGCAATTGGCTGATGAGTGGCCTCGGCAGCGTCGCCGTCTTCGATGCAACCAATTCAACGATGGAACGTCGAAAACTCATACACGATATTGTGGTGAAGCAACATAATTTCAAATTGTTCTTCGTTGAGTCCATCTGTGATGATCAGGAGATAATTGAGCAAAATATCAAGGAGGTGAAGGTGAGCTCGCCCGACTACATGAACATGAACACCGAGTTGGTGGTGCGTGATTTTTTGCAACGCATCGAACATTACGAGGAGCGCTACCATCCGATCGATGAGATCAAGGAGCACTCGCTTAGCTTCATGAAAATCTACAATGCCGGAAAGAAGGTCGTTGTCTACAACAACGAAGGCCACGTTCAGTCGCGTATCGTTTACTATTTGATGAACATCCACATTACACCGCGAACGATCTACTTGACACGCCACGGTGAAAGTGAGCACAATCTGAAGGGTCTCATTGGTGGTGATTCGAATCTAAGCGAGCGGGGCCGTTTGTATGCCCGCGCCCTCTCCTCGTTCATCGATCAGCAGCATATCGATGGCCTGCGCGTCTGGACCTCGTGGATGAAGCGTGCGATTCAGACAGTTGCCGACGTGAAGGCTCCACAAGAACGCTGGAAGGCACTCAATGAGATCGATGCCGGTCATTGCGAAGAAATGACCTACGAGCAAATCAAGGAAAAGTTTCCCGAGGAATTTAAGGCTCGTGATCAGAACAAGTTCGCCTATCGTTATCCTCGAGGCGAAAGCTACGAAGACTTGGTTGCTCGTCTCGAGCCAGTCATTATGGAGCTGGAGCGTCAGGGAAATGTCTTAGTTGTGTCGCATCAGGCCGTGTTGCGTTGTTTGTTTGCCTATTTCTTGGACAAGTCTGCCGACGAGCTTCCATATTTGTACGTACCACTGCATACGGTCATCAAGCTAACTCCTGTTGCCTATGGCTGTAAGGTGGAGCACATTAAGTTGCCAATCGATGCTGTCGACACGCATCGACCGAAACCGAAAATACCCGGCGACGTGTCCTTGGGTTTAGATGGCTTGAGTGGTGAGTTGGTGGCAGCTGATGGCATTGGAAAGGTGCTTATAGTAGGTGATGAAGTTGCCAAAGCAAATGGCAGTGTTGTCAGTAACGGTTTGTTAGCTGCAGCTGCCAGCGAGGGCGTAGTTCCTGCTAGCGATGCTGCTGCTACAACTGCTGCTGCTGCTGCTGTCGACGGCGACTGCAGCAATGGACCACGTCTATGACAGCATTCGAATTTGTTGCTCAAACGTGGTCTGCTGGCTCAGATCCATTACAAATTTAAAACTTTGTAATTCATTAGCGAAATCCCCTTAGACCACTGAATTGTACTGATTGGACTTGATATGATGACTAGAATGCATTTTTGCAAATTAGAAACCAAAATACATATATTTTTTTAACTATATATTTGTAACAGCTTATGAAAAGTAAACGGTATATGATGGAAGAATTTGTAAACTTTTTACGATTGAATGTTTTGTATTTTTTTGTTTGTTTTTGTTTTTGTTTTTTGTAGCAATTTTTCGATGTAATTCAAAGAGACAGGACTTATATAAAATAAAAATATCTAACTTAATGTATTTCTAATTGTCGCTTAATGTACCCTACAACTATCTGTTTTAAATCCAATCCAATAAATATACAAATACGCATTGCTAATTAGAATCAATGTTTTTCAATCTAATGTGTGAATAAATCCAAATAATAAATCTTTGTTGTTTTACTGAGAAATCGCCAAAAACCAATTTCAGGTGTGAGTTCGCGTCTCCGTTGAGGTCGTCGATAACCTAGGTATAAACAAAATATGCTTTGTGTAGTAAATAAGTTCGTGTATGTTTGTTGCTTTACATAGGTACAAATCCTTTCTCGTTTATCCATTAGTTCCCTGTGGAAAGATCCGAAATTAATATAGTATCAATTTTGATAACTGCTGATAAGATAAGGTGGTGGTAACATTCATCTAGTGAAACATCGATCACTTCCGTGTTCTCTTCGAAGTTAACACTTGAGTGAACAACTGTTAATAAATCGAGATTAAAAATCGGCTAACAGATTAAACAAAACTAGCTACAGCTACAACTATCTGTAATTATTTTTTGAATATTGAATTGAAGTGAGAAAGTTTTGAAATATAACAGTTGACGAAATGAAAATTTTTGATTTTTATTTTCCCATTACTGTCAATTTAGGTATTTAATTTTTTATAGCTGTAATTTTAATTTTATATATATAAATATATATTTTATTGGGGTCTCAGTTTAAAGAAAAACATTTTTTAGTTACTAATAAAATACATGCTCTCTCGTTCTTTCTTTTAGAATGTATTTAAATACATAAACATGAAATAATCACAATTTGATCAATCACGGAGGTGCGTCTACTACACTAAATCAACACTGACATCGCTGGCTGTATTGTAAATCAGAGGGGTCCAGTATGTCGGACGACAAATTCTACAAAGATGGCGACGTTGTTTGGGTTAAACTGGGCAACAATTGGTGGCCGGGAGAAGTCACGGGTGTCCATCGGCAGCCCGAGGGACTATTGAAGCACTTAAAACGCAAACCATATTGCGTTGTAAAATTCTTTCAAGAGGATTCATAGTAAGTTCGACCCATTTCGGGTCAATTTGAAATCAATTAAAAATATTAATTATAAATATATCCAATCTATTACAGTGAATATGTTAAAAGTTCTAAACAAATATTTCCCTTCAACTGTAATAAAAAAGATGAGTTCAAAAAGAAGGGTCTCGGTAAGGAAATGTCATTTAGAAAATAACTTCAAACACTGGACAATTTTTACAATATTTTGACCTTTTAGCTCTCTATAATACAAAAAGTAAATTTATGGAAAAATTTCCCTCTGATGTGGAGATTGCAGAACGTCTAACCCGAAGGGTGGTGGATAACGATATGCTCATAATAAACGACCGGCCCGATAGCATTGTGAAGGCGATACTGGGCCAGGCACTAACCAGAACAAGCAGCGATTATTATAGCAATGATTATCCCAGCACAAATACTCGACGGAGTGGGGTATGTGCAACTTATTTAAATTAAAACAATGAAAAAAATTCAATATTATATTTTTGGCAATTTCAGGATTCAATAACGAAAATTCTCAATATAACTCCGAACCGTACAAATGATACTTCGACATCAAATTCAATAACCAGTGGCAGTCACAAATCCAACCTTTCAACACCGACTACGCCTATAAACAATTCATTTAGTGGCAACTCGAGTGAATATCGATGCAATCTGTGTGATTTCACAAGTCTGCGACAAAATGTTATGATATTTCATCGTAAATCGCATACCATAGGCAGAAATAATAGCAGCAGCATAAGGAATTTATCAGTAGCTAGCAAAACAACAACTCCCACAAGCACAACAACAACAACTACAATCACACCCAAAATAGCATCTAGTATCCCAACCTTGACGCCTGCAAAGAACAAAACTGGAGGTGTCACAACAAAGTTGTTCGATGAATCGTCGGCAAAATTAACTCCTTTGTCATCGAAAACAGCAGTTGCAGATGAATCCTTAGAAATTGCAATAACACCCATAAGAAAGTCAACTCCAACAAGTTCAAAACCGACCCGTGTCTCTGTGACTCCCGAACCTATTCTAAAGCACAAGGCGAAGCGTTCTTCATTAAATCGATCAGAAACAGTATCATCATCACCAAAACCTTCCAAAAAGAAGGAGAAGAAAGCTTTACCAAAACGAAAATCACTTGTTACAAATTTGTTAGAGAGAACATCGTCAATAACCCCATCGACGAGTTTCGAATCAATTTCAACGACAACGACACAATCGCCAGAATTAAAGCAGTCCAATGAAGTATTGTTAGAAGATGAAGATAGGCTATCAAAGACCACTTCATCCACCAGGCAATCGCCAAATAAGGTGGCAGTTCCCCAATCTCTTGGTAAATCCGAGGACATTATAAGGAGTTTTCAGGCCGAATGGAGTGATGAGGAAGAATCTCTCACGGCGGAAACGGCATCCGTGCCAGTTGTTTCGGAGGAGAATAAAGTGGTTTCGGCCGAATTATCGGAAACTGCAAATCCAGCATCGGAGAGTGAGAATACGGCTGCACCAGTTGTAGCGGTCACAACATTACTACCGTCTTCTGGTCGCATTCGCAATATTCCGAAGAAGGACCGTCGCGATATTATACTAAAGGAATTTCACCCGAATGAACTCAACAGCAATTCACAATCGTCGGCATCGATGACACCACCTGTTGTATCGATTGAAAGTTCCAATAATAGTGATAATAGTTCCGAATCAGTAGTTGTGGTACCGACGTCAGTCGATGCAACTGTAGCGGAGGAGGAAGTCGTTGTTACATCAATAGAAATTGTTGCCGAACCTGAAACACCGATAGAAGACACTTCCACCGTACCCATTGAGGAAGCGCCTCCTGAACACGCATCCACAGTGCCCACATATTCCTGTTTCGATTTTCAAGAGGAAGAGGAGAATGACTCTGATGTTTTGTCGTCCATTGCAAAATTCAAAAAGAAACATCTGTCTCCTGAAAAGAGTCAACTGGTTAGTGATAATGAAGGTGCAGTAGAAGCATCAAAATGTGATGAGAGAGCCTCCAGTCAGGAACAAGAGGATCTTGAAAATCAAGATCAGCAACTTTCTGCCGAGATTGAATCTCTGTTACAACAGACACAGGCAGCTGTGGACGATATAACGGCGGCGGCTTCAAATCCACCGAGAAGAGAAGATGTACCCGTAAAGGCATTACCCATAAAGGAGCGCGGTAAAAGAATATTCAAATCTCGCAATCGTTCGCGAGTAGAAGATTCGTTAAACAGTGTAGTATCACCAGAAAAAACAATTTCTCCACTACCTCAAGAGGAATTTAAAAATCATGTTGATGAAAATGATGGAGACCCTAATGTTGATGGTGAGACTTCCGCTTTGGTGTATCGTGAATGCGTTCAGACAGATGAAACAGAAAGTCATACTTATGATGCTTGCACTTACCCCGAGCAAGAAAAAGAGAAAGAACTCCATTCAATTACCGATAATCATGTTGATGTTCCGTCGGATGCAGTTCCTAACACGGAATCCTCTGACATTAATCAACTTCAGGAAGAGAGTGTTATTCTCGACAACGTCGTCATGGAAATAGATGACAAAGATCCGATGGAAAATGTACTTATTAACTCCGAAGAGCTGGGAACAGGGACCGAGCATCCATTGATGTTGCGTGTGGAAACAGATGAAAACACCGATATCGAACATGTATCGAACATGGAAGTTGATTCAAAAATGGATGAAGAGGTTATATCAGTGATACAGCATAAACCTACAGAAATTTACAGAGAAGTTTCTGAAGAAAGTGACAGCGAAGTCAATCAATCAGAAACTAATAATATTATAGAATTACCTGTAGAACACGACCCCAAATCTGATGGGAATTCAATTGGTGAAGAGCCAAGTAGTGAGGCAGAAGCTCCTGAAGATTCAGCAGTTAATAACTCAATCGATGAAGAGCTACAAAGTACTCGGGATCCAATTGAGAAGGATCCTATCGTACAAGAACTATGTGATGAGCAGCCAGCTGTCGACGGTCCTATTGTAGAAGAGTCTGTTGTTGAAGATCCTGTTGTAGAAGAGCCTACTTCAGAAGATCCTACAGAAGCAGAGTCTACAGTGGTAGAGCCTACAGTAGAAGAGCCTACAGTAGGAGACCCTACTGTAGAACAACCTTCTGTAGAAGATCCTAATGCAGACGAGCATTTCACAGAGGAGTCTGTCGCTAAAGAGCCTATTGTAGAAGAGCCGCTGGTAGAAGAGTCTAAGATAGAAGAACCGATCATAGAACAGCCCATTGTAGAACACTCTAGTGCAGAAGAACCGATTGCAGAAGAACGTGTCGCAGACGAGCCTCCTGCAGAAATACCTATTGCAGAAAAGTCTATCGAAGAGGAGCCTATCGCAGAAGAACTATCTGCTGTTGAGAGACCAACATCACCTGTAGAAGATTCTGAAATTAAAGAGTTCTACACTGAACCGTCTCTACAACAGAATGACATAGACCCAGAAGTTTCAAGTCGATTTGAATCACCCATTGATGAGAACAGTTCCATTGGGATTTCTGAGGCAGGGGCTGAATTTGGTTCCCCGACATCTATGTTGGATGATGAGCGTTTACCAATTGTTGCTAGCAGCTTAATAGCAGACACTGAACCAGCTCCAGACAATATATCCCTAGATGTTACTGCGACCGACGATGTGAAGATTGATGAAACAAATGATTCCCTGACAAACAATACGACATTAGTAGAGGAAGTTGAAGAGAACGCAATCCAACTAGACAAAGGTGTATCTGAATCTGAGAGAGAGGAAAACACCGCGCACAAGGATGAAGTGGAAAATGGTGCAATTAACAACGTATCAATTAGTAACATTAATTTAGTAAATGAAAATCTAAATGACCATCAGGCCCCGGTTACAGAGGATGAGGATGAGGACGATATCGAAAGTCCTCCCCACGAGAAATTGTCTGGAGATGAATTTGGTAAGGTGGAGGAGGAGGAGCAGGAGCAGAAGAAAGTAAGAACTAAGAGAAAAGCAAAGAACACCAAACACGAGAAGCGTATAGAAACAAGAGATAATGAAAATCATACTCCAATCAAGGAATTAGCATTAGCAGAAGAGCTGGAGGAGGAACCCATAAAACAGGTCGAAATTGCATCTGAAAATGCGGAAAAGGATCGCGAAGAAGAACCCATTATCGAAGAAGTAAAAGAGCTTGACGAATTAAGCACCACTCAAAACGATCAGCACAAAACTGAGGAGAAGTTGGAAGTTAAAACCGATAGACCTAAGTCACCTGACAACGATAACAATGATATTACCATTCTATATGAGAATATAATTCTGGAAAGTCAATCAGAGAAAACTGACAACTCAACAGATCTGACCGGGGAATCAACTTGCTCCACACCAGATGTAGCAGTCGAGGTCGAGGCAACTCCAAAAGCTATACAGAAACACGTGGTCACACGGAAACGACGATCCCACATCAAGATAACACCACGAAAACGTGGTCTTGCGATGACACCACCGATTGTCACGAGCGCCGAGAGTTTTCATCGTGCCGAGCCGAAAACAAGAAGGAAGTCCGAGTCGAATCCCAATGAAGTACAATCGAATACATCGACCGACGTACAAGTGCTTGCAGATCAAACCGAACTGAGAACTTCGATGGAGAATATTACAGCCACCACAACGATTGCGGGTTCGTTATCCGAAATGAGATTATTCCGTCCGAGACGAAAGACTAATCAGTACGATTGTTCTCCGGACGACGGACTAGATAACAACTCACAGGATAATATTATCCAAACAAATATCGTTTTCGAAACCCAAGCGCAACCGGAGATTACGGAAGATGTTGAAATGGTTGAGACAACCGTTCGAGCACCATCGCCAATGGAGAAGGTGCGCATCAATGTCGACGTTGCGAATCCGCTATCATCACAAATTGCTAGTATTCTGGCTACCAGTTCGCAGCAGCAGCGCAGCGGCAGCACGCCGTTTAGCCAAGCCCAAAGTCCGACCAACAATAAACTATTGAATGTCTCGAATTTGCCGTCGACCACAACAATATCGAAGTCCAAAACAAAACTATCGCATATGAAACGCAAGAAATCCATTGAGGACGATATCCCATCGTTCATAATCGAACGACCCACGTTGACGGCAGAGCGTGAGGCCTTCGCCCACGTGCAGAACAAGTGTCCGCAGGTGAAGATAACACGGAAGGAGAAATTCATTGATCAGCCAGCGGTAGCGGTGGGGACGGCCACTTCCAGCCAACCGCCACTGGGAACTTCGATGGAGGCCGGCAGCAAGACATGTTCACCAACCCAGATGATTATCATCAATCAGCCGCAATCGAAGCAGCAGAAAATTTTGGCGACGGCCACCGATGTCGGTGCAGCGTCCAACAGCAGCGCAGCCATGTTCGACATCGGCAGCATGCCCATATTGCTGACCAACGATCAACTGATGTCGGACAATGTGCACATTGTCATAACGCCAACGGCACACGGCGAAACCGTAACGACGGATGCAATAGCGACCCAAATTGAACAAGCAATACCATCACAGACAAAACAAGTCCAGCAGCAGCAGCAGCAGACCATCCTGATGCATGTTGTGCCCAGCGCACCGTCAGCGATGACCATCCTGCCGCCCTCGAAATCCCCCAGTGATGGACCCAAGATCATACAACAGCAAATCATTCAAGCTGCTCACCAACCGAACGAGATCAAACAGCAACAAGAGTCACAGCAGGTGAAATCTCGTAAAACACCGACTCATATGCGAACCAAACGGTTGCCATCCCGCCAAAATATTCTCCAGCAACAACAATCAGAGGAGGACCAGAAGAAGAAGCAAGAGCTCGAACAGCAGAAATTGACGCCATATCAAAAGCAACTGCAGGATCAACAGCGCGTCTTGCAACTTCAGAAGCAACAGCAATCAGCGGGCGATCAGAAGATTCAAACGACGAACAAGCAAATAGGCGTCGATTCGCGCGGTAACAAGTATGTCATCATAAAGACGCAGGCCACCGATTTGGTGGTGCAGCAACAGCAGCAGACAACACTGCAGAATGCGGTGGTCGGACAACAAAAAGCCCAGAGTGCATCGTTCAGTATTGGATCGGGCGTGACTGTGTGTCCCATTGTGGAGACGGTGGCCAGCCCAGAGGAGGGCGTTGTGGTTGTTGCCGCCTCCCCCACCGCCCAAGAGGCTCAGCAGCAAGTCGTGCACACTGCCACACCACAACAGCATAAGGTGAAGTCTCCGGCGGCCGCGGCTACTGGTGGACGCAAACAAGCCGGCAACACGATAACGTTGCCCAGCACCATCACAGTGCAGCAACACCAGCAGCAATTCAGCGATTCGATGCAAGCCGCAAGTATTTCTTCCTCGCCATCGTCCTCTGCTCCCGCTGGACATCAGAAGACAAAACCCTCGACCCACAACCACAAAGGGCAATCACGTGGTAATACGGCAGTTAGTCGTCGTGGAAAAGCCCAACAACAGCAAGAGGTAATGAGCAAAAAGTTGTTGGGAAGTAGAGATAAGAAGAACGACGTGGCCGGCAGTCGTCGTTCGGGATCTGCAGCGGAATCACCGCTGCCTACGAAAGTCTCCAAGACATCAGCCAAAAATTCATTCACCGGTGATGTTGTCATTGCACAACAGCAGCTTTCAACAACACCACCCCCGCTTCATCATTTGCATAACAAGAAGCCGCGCAAACAGCCACAGCAAACACGAACAACCGTACAGAAGACCAGACCAATGGCCACTGTAGAATCAAATGAGTTGCTGCAGGTTGTGTCGCAACAGCCACTTGTACAGCCGGGATCCTCAAATCAGCAACATCAACAACAACTGCAACAGTCTGTCCACTCAACCACCATCAGCGAAGAGCAGTTAGTGCAAATGCAATCAGATGATGTGAGTATTCATAAATATACCAAAAATATCAAATATCAAATTTGTATTTATCTCTTGTAGCAAATGGAAGGAACATCAAAAATATTGGCCGTTCCTACGCAACCCATACCTGGCTACAATGAAACCTTCCTGCTTTGCACCCTCGTGAACAACAACTACAAGCCCATTGACAATATCCCTCTCTATCTGGATCACGATCTCAATCAGTTGGTGCCGGTGCCGTTGGAAGCCATAAATGGACAGCCAAATTTAATAGTAAATCACCCGCCGCCTGATGATATTGTCAACCAAATGAACATTGCGACATCGCAGCCACACAATCCATTGCAAACGACAATTCAAACGAATGCGGAGCATGCAAACGGGGAAAAGACCTTGACGACAATGAAAGCTGTTGAAGCAGATTCCTCCACACAAATGCTGTGCCTACAGACCATCGATGGCGAGGAGCAGCCGGTTGCATCAGAAATTGTTCCCATTGATCAAACCACTGTGGTAGCCAGCGAGGCCGATGAAGCTCAAATGGCTGTTTACATACCGCCGGAATGTGCAGCTCAGTTGCCGTCAGACAATGCGGTCATCATCAATATCGAAGGTCAGCAGATCATTCTCGATGCAGCAACCTTCGAGCATTTGCTGAAGAATCCAGACGCAAACACACAGCTAATTACCGACGATGGGGCAGAGTTTGTGCTGACGCGTGAGGTGCTCGCAGCCTTGGAGGCACAACAAGACACCCAGGAGGAGGCGGCTGTTGAGCAGCAGCAACGACTACAGCAACAACTGCAACAAACACATCAAATCACTGAGGCTGGCCCTACCGATATCCTTGCAGTTGCGTTGGCTGGGTCCGATTTGTATGGCAGTGAAGTGTTGGAGATCGAAACCTCGCAAGGTTTGCAATTGGTTGGTACCGATGGTATTGTCTTTCAATCGGCGGCGCTACCGCAGGCACATCTAACGCCACCAATAACAGCGCAAACCAGCGAGACAAACGCTCTGCTCAATCAAACGCCCATCATGTCGACTCTGGAGAAACCATCGACGTCTGCAGCTGTTGTGTCCGCTGCCGAATTGCCCGCGTGTCGCCAAAATCTGGAGGATAGCTTGGCGGTAATTGGTGTCACAACGCAATCATCATCGGTGCCAACGTCACTGGAGTTGCCCATCACAGTGACGAATCCGGCGATAGCGCCAAAAGCAACTATGGCTGGACCCACAGCTCCAGTCGGTCTTGCATCGACCAGCTCTGTTGTCGTCACGGAATCGGTGCAATTCCAGTGTCTTCCACATCGAACTGGACTGGCGGGCGAGTCGCGCATTTACAACGATCCAGGCAGTTAATATTGCCCGTCTATTGTCTATCTAGACAATGATCCGGTTGAGAGAATGATCGAAGACGACGACGATGTGGTGGAGTTCGGCGAAGATTACTTTTTCAACAGGGCAATAAATGAATAAAGGCGCGGATCTGGACTGGGCCGACTGGGTGTATGGAGAATTGCGGTTTTGTGTACATAAAGTAGGAAAGGCAAATTATACAAAAAATGTGTTTACTCACACGCAGAATACATTGAAAATGTATTTATTTTAATGAAGATCGTTAAACGATTATTGGTCATATATTAACAAAAACAAAAAACATCAATTGGAAATTCATAGTTTGAATATTAAGTTGAACATTAAGTTTAGTTATTAAATCAAAACAAGATAAACATATTTTTTTACGTTTTTTTTTCCGAATAAATCTTAATTTACTATGTTTTAATTGTTAAGCAAGAATTCTATCCTTTATTTAATTGATGTTTCTACTACATGTTTATATATACACATTATTTTGAAAAAGGAGTAAAGTATGATGTTAAAGAAAAATAGAGAAAAAATATAACACAAGAGGAGAAAATTAAAAACAGACAGGAATATACTTTTATACATGTTTTGCTGCAATCAGATGTAGAATATATTTACATATATACTATATGGGTGTATGTAAACTTGAGGCGCTTCTTATTTGTACAAAGTCCTGTCTTCATATGAACCTACGTATATAACTATCGAAGTCCCAGCAATATGTCTCACCTCATCCTTCTCCTTTCTATGCGTAGAATTAACTTAGTGAATGGCAAAAAATAAAATACATCAGAAGAGCGTTGTCCACAAGCTTTCATTAGAAGAAAAGCCGCTACAATTCAATTTAAATATTGTAACTTTTAAAATTGTTAGACATAATACTTATTAATTTTAAATAATAAGAAACAGTTATGAAAAACATAAAAAATAAATAAAACAAACATATTTTTACTATCTGTAGTATAAGAACATACAAAATATATATATATATATACCACTATTACAATATTAAATAAAAGTGAATTAAGAAAAAAAAATTATCACAAACTATGTATTTCATTATTGCATTAATGTGAATAAAATATATTATATATACACATGAACATGTTTGCTAACCATTACATTTGGAACCTTTTTCTGCAAACAAGCAAACTGTAAATGTTCAGAGATCCACTGACCAAACGTTGACGGACACAGGAGTAGAAGGAAAACAATAATTTGCATTTTTTTAAATGAAATAAAATACTACATACGGATTAAGATTTTATGCAATTATTTTATTTGAAACTATTTTGTTTGTTGCGCTTGTTGCTCTGATAACAACAGTGATTTGGTTTCATACTACCATAACTTATTTTCATAATTAATGCCGTTTTTGGCGTCAACAATGAATGAAACCACAAACAATTACAATCATCAATTAATTATTTAATAAAATTATTGAATATAAACTTCAATCACGTATAACTAAAACAAAAATATGCGTTAAAATCTTCATTGGCATCAGGATGGATTTAGGTAGAAGCAAAGAATACTAACAAATAATCATATGATTTTTATAATAAATTATATTTGTTTAAATTAGAATTACATAATATTATGTTTTTAGTATTTTAGGACAAATGACTAATTTTCAAAAAAGAATAATGTTTTCTTTGCTATTATTCGAACAACCAATACTAACTGTTGTAATTATAATTCTTTTGTTTTGCATTTTGCGGTTTTATTCAATACGGATGCGACAATTGAAGTCTAGTAGATGGTTTCGTTATGCATGTGTTGTATCGTGAAATTAAACACATTTAGAGTTTAGCACAGATTTCATTTGTGAATTCAGAGCACTTAGCGCTGCCGCCAAGATCACCAGTCAAGTATTTGCCCTCCTTAATAACCTCGAAGCAGGCTTTTTCAATTTTATCGGCATGCGTATTGAGTTCCATATGTCTAAGCATCATGACAGCTGACAACAACAATGCAGTGGGGTTGGCCAAGTCCTTGCCAGCAATATCAGGGGCAGTACCGTGAACCTATTAACGAAATATAATGAAAATCATATACAAAAATAACACAACTCTTTACGAACCGATTCGAAGAGAGCACCGTTAAGACCCATGTTGCCAGATGGTGTCAAACCCAAACCACCGACAAGGCCAGCGCACATATCGGACAAAATGTCACCGTACAAGTTTGGCATAACCTGAAAGAAGGGTTGAGAATAATCAATATCTATTAACTATTATAAACGCTTGTTCTCTTTACCAAAACATCGTATTTGTTTGGATTTTGAACCATGTTCAAACACACGGTATCCAAATAACGTTCTTCAAATGTGATTTCGGGGTACTTTTCGGCCACATCGCGGACACAACGCAAGAAAAGACCGTCCGACATACGCCTATCAATACAAAGAAAAAATAAATTAATTGGAAATTTACCAAAATCCATTACTCTACACTTACATAATGTTGGCTTTATGGACAACGGTAACCTTCTTCCTGTTATTGTTCTTGGCATATTGGAAGGCATATTCGGCCACACGGCTGGAAGCTTCCTCAGTAATCAATTTGATACTCTGCACAACACCATCAACGATTTCGTGCTCAATGCCAGAGTATTCACCCTCGGTGTTTTCACGAATGGTAACGACATCAACATCATCGTAGAGGGTCTTGTAGCCCTCCAAACTGCGGCATGGCCTTACGTTGGCATACAAGTTAAACTCCTTACGGAGGGCCAAATTCAACGAACGATGTCCTTTACCCACTGGGGTCATGAGAGGGCCCTTCAGACCGATTTTGTTGGTGTTCACCGAATCGATGGCGGCTTGTGGAATTCCGAACTTTCCATCGGGACCCTAAAAAAATAAAATTAAAAAATTATTCAACTATTCTCAAACCATATACAGAATATAAACATCATACCATAACTGGAGTAACGTCGACGGCTTCCCATTCGATTGGGACGCTGGCAGTGGTGAAGATCTTCTGCACGGCAGCTGAGATTTCGGGACCAATGCCATCTCCGGGAATGAGAGTGACTTTCCTCACGCCGGATGAGTAGGCGCGTCCGGAGGCAGGAGCAGAGCTGACCTGCAATGCGTATGAATGAAAGATTATGAAATCAATCAAAGCGCCTTCAGAAGGCGAACTGATAAAAAGACAATCAACTAGACACACACATTCGCAGTTAAGCGAATAGATAGATTGCAGTGGCTAAAAACAATTACATAATGATAGAAATTTTCTTCTTCTCCCACAAGTTCTCTCACTCAATCGACTGTTCGTCGACGTTGGCGTCGCAACTGATTTTGAACGACTGCGTGAAGATTGCGAACGGCAGCGGCGCCGAGGGACGGAAAGACAGACAGCACCATGCATGTGTGAGGTTAAGAAAATTTTCTTTTATTCAAAAATTTGCGTACGTTTGCACAATTTATATTTTTTCGAATAAAAATTTCACAGAATAATCCAAAAATCTTTAGATGGCTTAAACATTTAACCAGCAGCGAAGCAAATGACTGAAAAGCATCTCAATCGTTGCACAGATGGAGAGTGCGAGCAAATCTGTGTTATGTAAAAATCTGGTAACTGACAGAATTTGATTTGGTCGAGGGGAAAAAATCTCGAATGGTTAATGAATTAAGGGTCCAACCGACCTTTATGTTGGTTGCAAACTCCGTCACTTTCTCGCGCGAATCGTTCACAGCACTAAATCCCAAACTTTTTAACTAAAATACAAATGCACCAAAGCAAAAAAGGGTACAGAAAACAAACAAATTTTTATTAATGAAGGGAGTACGTTAGTTTTCATTCTGTATGTAGCGGGCTTTTGGTTTCGGGAAACAATTCAATAGTTTTATATTAGTCGCTTACAATCTTTTGAATTAATCTTGCAGCCATTTTTTACTTGTACTTTCTTTCTATTTAATTAATTATAAATATTGAGCGAATATTCTACTGAAAAACTAGAATCTCGTCACTTCTGCTCCAGCCGCTCGATTGGATTCTCTTCGGAAAACTGGCAAAATTTTACACACTACGAAGTTGGTTCTAGTTTTTCTCTCTCTCGCTAAATGTGGATTCATTGTGAATGGCAAAGAGAAGCTACATTTGGCGAGCGGAAAAATGAGATTATTTGTCACGTGCAGTCTGGGTTTCGCTGCAACGTAATTTTTGTTTACTGCGAAAGTAGTAAGAAAGTATTTTCAAATGTTCGTATATGAAAATAATAATAATATTTTTTCAACACATTTGCTTAATTGAATGTTTAATGAAAAATATAACAACTTTGAATTTCATCATTCATTAATGTTTTTTTTATATGGATGGTTTGTCCATTCATCAAAAACAGACTCTCTTCCTCTCCTCACCACGAGCAATGTTACTATTCGCACAGCAGTCAAAACAACAACAACAAAAAACCTCTACAAATCGCAAGGAAAAGGAGGAGCTTCGTGTCTTCCTTTTTCTCCTTTTTTAGTGTTATTTTTTCTGTTTTCTTTCACGTGATGCTGCGCTCGCTCCTGATTCGACGAGAACTATGTCGTCTATACATATATAGGTATATTCGAAGAAATGGGTGGGTGTCGCGAAGTACTCGGCTGGCCAACGAACTTCTCGCTGTCCTCATAAAAAAGTTAACAACTGAAATGAAAAAAATATAAAAATAAATTCAGAATATAATTGGTATTTCATAAATAATAAAAGTATTGAATTTGAAATTGGAATTGGAATTTATGCGAGAGAAATTTTGTCTGCAATAAGACGACAAATTATTATTATTATTATTATATAATATCACTCTTTTTAAATATTTGATTCAAAAAGTTCATAAAAGTTATTATTTTGAATATTTTTAATTTAATTTTATTTTTTTTATTTCATTGGCCCGATTCTATTGACCACAATTGAAAAAAAAAATTGAATTTATTTGGAAACAGCCAATAAATCTACTCATATTATTACATCAATATTCGTTATTTTATGAAGTGATATGGCGGGATTGAGAGAGATTAAACAAAGCGCTTACAATTGAAATCAAACACAGACTCAAAAACAAGAAAAAAAAAGACCTTTTAAAAAATCACTCTTCCCATCACGATTACTCAACTTGAGGCAATCATTTTGAAAGCATTTTTCTTTTTCCTTTTGATTTTGTTCTCATGCTTTTTCCATTTGCATTCATCTCTTTTTTTATCCATCATCGATCTGGGGTTTGGTTCTAGGAGTTCTGCTGGTAGTCGTACAAAATAATTGCGAGAATATCCTTTAGTTGTGTCCCCGAGGGAATTTCAACGAAAAATTCTTAACTTGGCATCACATTCCACTCTGGCTCATTGTTGTTGTTTAGAAGTCGCGTTGTGCGAAGGGTAGAAAGAGAGAGGCCGAGGCGGATGAATTATTACTGTTTCCCAAGATTTATGAATAACAAAGGCGGTTTTGAAGTTTTCATCGTTGACGCGGTGGGTGGAAGAAAGGGATGGTGATATACTCCACCTCCATCACCAACTTCCGGCTGCTGAGGGAAAATCGTCAACCGCCTGGCGAAATGCGCGGCATAAATTTCCTGCAATTAGGTTGGATCTCAATTTCCATCCGCAACACGAGGAGGAGTAGAAGCTTCTTGAAGGAATCCCGAACCCTCTGTCATCCCCATCCCCCATCACCCGCTACCCCCTCACCATTCCCCTCGTTGCGGTTTATTGAAAATGATCCAATTTGGTGGTAATAAATCAAAATTGCTTTTTAATGAGAACCGTGAAGAATCACTAAGAAAAATTCCTGATTTTCCCGCAAGGATGACGATGGGTCCTGTGGATATATTTATATATATTTTTTTCCATTTAAAAAAATCATTTAAAAATATTTTTATTTAATTTATTAATTTCAGTTCAGACACAAAATATAAAACCAACAAATAGGTGAAAAAGGGAAAATGAAAACGATGACATTCATACGATTGTGAAACGTTGCACTTTTTCTGCTCGAACGAGTCGTTGATAAAAAATAAAAGCAAACAGTAGTGGAAAGAATAAAATAATAAAAACGAAAAAATGTAAAACAAACGAGCATCGGACGTGAATGTGAAATGAATTCCATCTGATTGATAAAAAGTCACGAAAATCATACAAATAAACATCTGAGGAAACACATACACATGCACATACACTTGAGGAGACATACACAAACACGACTGGACTCGTGGACGTTGTTACACACACACACATCAACAATTAGCAAACGGAAGCGATACTTTCGAGCGAAACCCAATGAATGGTGTAAAAATTAATATCCTGGAAAAAATGAGAATCAGCGGAAAGCAAGGAGCCGAACGGAGCCCAGCCGAACACGTAACGTATCGTATCGCGGTGTAAATCAGTGAATCTTCATCACGGAAGCTTCATCATCGCCGCGGAAGCTGCACCGTCATCATCATCATCATCGGCATTGTTGTTGGTGTTGTTGTTCCCGTGAACGCACAATTTTCCCGCCCATCGCCCCAAGGAGGAACCGCCCACCACCGCCAGTAAATGATTTATGAAATTGCTTTCAGATCTCATCGTCAATTAAGCGCGACTTTGAGTCCGTTATTTTATTTCTTTTTCATTTTTTGTGTCTCTCGTTTCTGAGAATTTTATATTTTAAATATCAACGAAGCATCAGGACTCCATCGTCAGTACTTGTAGGTAGGTAGAGCGAGAAGGAGAGGGAGAGGGACAGCGAGCGCTTGTCGTTGATTGCATGACGAATGGGCGGCGACTCGTCGTCAACCGCACCTGTCGCCGCATTTGTTGTTTTTGTTGGGTTTTCATTTCGGTTTTTCAATCTCCACAAAGTTTTCGCCGACTGTCAATCATCGGAGGGGCCCCCAGGACTTCGCGTGGTCGGGGGAGTTTTTTGCGATTACGGACTTATGAACATTCTGGAGAATCATTCGATTTCACGGGCTTCGTGATTCTTAACAAACCATATGAAAATTAACAAATATTACAGAAAAGTAAAAAATATATTTTTAATGAATTATTTATTTTTTTTAAATTTATTTATAGAGCTTTCTTGTTGACTTTAATACCATTGTTTTCTTTAACTCTTTGATCCTTCACTCGAGTACATCCTTAATTCTAATTAAAGTTCATTTTTGTTACTTAATCTTAATTAATTACGTTTAATCCTGATGATAATAAATTCAAATTAGTGATTATTGATATTTACTTAATTTTGCGATAATTATTTTTTTTACAAATCAGTTAAAATTTGCACATCTCATCAGAATTCATCAAAATTTGTGTTCATTTATCGAAGTATGTGATAATTTATCCAAGTTATTGATAATTTATGATAAGATAAAATTAAAAATTTTGTGATAATTAAATATAGTTAATGATAATGATATCAAATCATTGTTAATAACCTTAACATATTGTTAATTAACATAAATTATTCCTAATCAACCGAAATTATTGATAATTAACCCATAATATTGACGATTATCCCACCTAATTAACTTAATTAAGCCCAACTAACGATATTTGCAGCGCATCCCATTCGGATTCTCTAGTCGATTTGCGTAACGGACGCGTCGTCCGCACTCGAGCCCCGGCTGCTCTCGCCGTCCGTCCGATACTTGATCGAGTCGATGATCTCGACATCGATCTCCCGCTCGCCGCGGTTCTCGTCCCGGCTGTCGTCCCCATCGTCGCCGTCGCCGTCGCCGTCACCCTCGCCATCGACGTCACCATCAACGTCACCCTCACCGTCACCCTCACCGTCGACCTCTCCGTTCTCGAGTGAGGCGCGGCCATCGATCGAGTCGCCGTCGGCATCGCAGTCGGGCTCCGATTTGTTGTCCTGATCCTGATCCTGATCGTGGTAGTTCGTTGTCGACATCGTCTTCGGGGTCGGCGTCGGCGTCGTGGTTGGCCTGGCGGAGTCGGAGGCCATGTGGCCGACGCCGATCAGGTCCCTGGCCGCGAACTGGCTGTAGAGACGCGGCAGGTGTTGGAGCATGTAGTTGGCGCTGCTCCGGACGGCGCTCGCGGGCTGGTTCTCCTTGGCCTCGCCCAGGTCGTAGTACTTGGCGTAGTCGATGAACTTCTGGTGGCTCACGTTATTGTTGTTGTTCAGGCTGTTGATGTTGTTCAAGTTCTGGATGTTGATGATGTTGTTGTTCTGATTGGCCGACAGGTTGATGGCGTCGTTGGCGACGATCGCCGCAGCCGCCGCCGCCTTGGCCGCTTCGTTGGAGCGCGGCACCGGCACCGTGAAGGCGGACCCATGACGGTGCTTCTGCAGCAGTGTGTTGTTGTTGTTGTTGTTGCTGTTGGTGACGATTGCGTCGCCCTCGCCGCCGACGGCTGAGGCCTGGTTGCTGTTGTCCGCCTGACGCCCGCCCAACGGCGAGAGATTCTCCTTCTTGCGGTCGTAGATGTGGCCCGAGACGCGCAGGTCGATGAAGAAGTGCAGGGGGTCGATGCCGCCGTACGGCGGGTAGAGGGGCGGGTACCAGACGGGCGGCGGCGGCGGCAGCACCAGGTCCTGCGGCGGCAGCGACGCCACCGGCGGCGTCTCCTGCAGCGCGGCGTTCGCAGCGCCGCCGCCGCCGCTCGTCGGCGCCACGGTGGAGCTCGACGTGTGCGGCTGCCCAGCCGGTAACTCGGCGAGTTTGAGCGAGTCCTTCACGACCCCGGAGGACTCGAGCTTGCCGTACTTGGGCGGCAGGTGGAAGCACGGCTTGTGCGTGGTCAGCTCCAGGGGTTTCTCGGCGGCGTTGCTGGGGCCGCCCCCGGCCTTGCCCGAGGCGACGGCCGCGATCGAGTTGGCGACCGAGTTGGCCGCCGTCTTCTGGTCGCCGGCCTCCTTGCGCTGCAGGAGCTGCTGCTGCTGCTGGTGATGCTGATGGTGGTGATTGTGCTCGTAGTAGGGTCGATGCGTGGCCCAGGCCCGTTTCCGCGGTCGCCGCCCCAGCACCGAGTGTTGCTGGTGGTGGTGCTGGTGCTGCAGCTGGAGACTGCGGACGTTCTCGCTGTTCCGCTGCTGGACGAGGGCGCGCAACATGTCGCTGAAGAAGAAGTTGTTCGGGCCGACGGGCGCCGAGTAGAGGTAGGGGG
Source organism: Coelopa pilipes (assembly GCA_947389925.1). NCBI lineage: Eukaryota > Metazoa > Arthropoda > Insecta > Diptera > Coelopidae > Coelopa > Coelopa pilipes. The sequence continues at coordinate 4,133,763 of OX376700.1, forward strand.
GCGTGGCGGCCAGGAGGCGGCTCACGAAGTCCTGGTTCCGCATCTCGTGGATGTTCGTCTTGCGCGTCGTCGCCGCCCCCGTTGGCGTCGTCGTGGGCGCGACCGCCGGTACGGTGGCCACGTTCGTCGTCGCCGCCTCCTTGGAGAGCTTGTGCAGTTGCAGCTGTTGTTGTTGTTGTGTTTGCTGCTGGTGCTGTCGGTGTTGCTGTGGCTGTTGCATCTGTGGGTGTGGTTGTAGTGCTTGATGTTGTTGTTGTTGTTGTTGTTGCTGCTGCTCCTCCGACATATTTCACTGAGCTGCCACTACAATCGAAAGGAGGGAACGAGAGAGTGAGAGATGCAAAATGGATGTGAAAGTGGAGCGGGGAGAGAGAGAGAGAGAGAGTAAGGATGAGAGAGTGAGCGGGGAGCGACAGAGAAAGAGAAAGATAATTATTTCCATATTTCTGTCCATTGCGGATAAATTAAAAGAACGTCTGCAGCTGAAACGCAAACACGGGCAGGACAATTAAATAGAAATTTCCGTCTTTCCGCCGTATGCAGAGGCAACAAGACAGCCTCGAAGAAGAAGAAGAAGAATAAGACGAACAAGCTGAAATAAGAACGAGCTGAAGGAAGAACAAGCTGAAGGAAGATCCGTTGTTTGCTCTCAGCAGGATTCACAATAAAATCTGTCTCTGTCTGTGTCTCTGGCATCAGGTCGTTGGTGGAGGGTGGGCGGCGACAGACGAAGGCACAGCATGTTGCCAACGATTTCTCCGCTGTCACCTCCCACCACCGACTCCACCTCCACCACAACCTCCCAAACTCCCTTCTCAGTCTTCACCGCCCACTCTTTGCCGCCCACCTTCTTGGAAGCATCTTGATGTTCCATTACTGACAAAATTAAAACCTCGTCGAAAGGACGCCGACCAACAATGGAAGATGTTTTGCAAACAATGAAGATGAACCGGGTAATCGTGGAGGTGTGGTGAAGATGCCGTGGTGTGAGGAGAGGTGGCGAGTGGGCACGTGATGAGAGAGTGAATAAAGTGATGGAGAGTGAGGTGAGCTGAGTGGGAGCGAGTGAATGAAAGAGGGTGGGAGGATTTTGGAGGTGTAAGGAGAAGCCCAGACTCACTGGGGAATTGAAGACGGCCAATTTGTATAAAGAAAACCTTGTCGGATTCTATGCCGGACTCCTTGGACCATCGGGGGGGTCAGGGGGAGAGATGAAGAGGGGTTGACTGGACTATTGGAAGAGTTTCACTTCTCCAGAAGGATCAGTTCCCAAAGAAATATATTTAAATAAAAAATTCACAACAGAATGATTTCCAAATGAAATAATTTCCATCGAGAATTTCTTGCAAATTTATTTTTAGTCCTCTGCTCTCGACCACACCAAAATCCATAGCAACTGGGCTAATTAACATCCTCGAACCGAGACAAACACAACAAGTTGCATGAATTACCGGGTAAATTTGAACAACACCTTTGTGTGGCAACTGCTGGCAACAACGCGTGAAACACGGAAGCCTCCCACCGACTCCCACCGACATCACCGACCTCCACCACACTCCGCAACCCACTCCAACGACTTTCCATATACAAACGACTCCAACTTTTTAAAAACGAGCTTCCCGAAACCCTCATTTGAAAAACCAACTTCAACCGATCCCGACGGTTGGTGAACCCCGCCTCCCTCTCGCTCACTCCACCGAAACAACACTCGCTGACAATCTGTCGCACTTGTCTGTCTGTCTCGGTCTCGCTCCTCCGTCCCTCCGTTTGGCTGCCTGTCTGTGGCTGTGTGTGTGTTTTATTCTCTCATTTGAAAAGTTTGTTTTTATTGTTTTTTCATTATTTCGCGACGGCAGAGGACAGGAGAGAGAGTCGGGTAGAGAGGGTAGAGGGAGAGGAGAGATGGGGCGTGGTGGTTGGGCATGTTTTAATTTACGAAAATATTTCCACAGCGAAGGAAGTGCTCCAAGTATAAATTGAATTATGTTAATTAAGATGCTAATCCAATGGGAATACCGAACTCAATGGAGGGGGGGAGGGCTACGGGTGTTACGTCGATTTATTCGGAAGGCTCAGGAACGTGTCCTGGTGGCCAGGACGACGATGTTGATGATGATGACGATGATACTGACGATGATGGGTCCATCGCCAAATTGGCGAGATTCGAATTTGCATTTTGTTGTTTTCGTCATGGATTCGAAAATAACAAAAGTTTCTCCCACAAAAAGAAGAAATTTTTCGCATTTCCTTGACGGAACAAATGCCAGATTAAATTATGAAGTTTTATACGAATATTTTAGTGTTATTCACAAAATGAAAAATATGAATAGAAGATGATGAATTGCTTCAAAAAGTAATTTCCGTGTGATTCTTGGTAAAATCTTAATTTTTCTCTATTCTCAAAATTTTCAAAATTATTTTTTTGTCAAATTTTGAAATTTAATGTTGATAAAATTTATAAAATTTAAATCCTGGTAAACATTTTTGTTTTTCAAAAATCAATTTTGAATTTTTGAAATTTCAGAACTAAAATTTTAGTAAAATAAATTTTCCTACAAAATTCATTTTGGTGAAATTTCCCCAACAACAACTCCAGGAACTAATTTTTGGAGGCATACATTTCCGGCAAAAAGGCGGACAGACAGACAGACGGACGGACGGATAGACAGGCAGACAAATATTTGTCTCTTCGCTGCTAACGAATGGGCAAAGTTTCCAGAAAACTTTATTGTTCTGTGGAGGAAGAGTTGAAACTCATGAAAAAGAAGCACGAAGGACGAAGGAAGAGAGGTAAAAAGTGTTTGCTTTCGACTTGGGGGAGGCAATTAAAAACCAGAAGCTTACTTTGCGATTTACGAGCGAAATTAATGAAAAAAAGATTAGTGTGTTTTGTTTTTTCTCAAAGAATAAGCGATCACTTTAGGCTCTTGAGAGGGGGAGGGAATTTTGATTGATTTGATAATTTCATGAGCCCTCGCCGTTGGTGGGTTTCGAGAGTCGGCGGGTGGCCCTCGAGGAACCCTCGCGAGGCCGCACAGCTGGAAATCGAGCTCTAAACGTAATTACCGATGTCATGAGAGCCACCGCCGTCCGCTGCAACCGTCGGCCGTTCATCCGTCAAACAATCGCCGCTGCAACCCTTGAGTCGAAGACGCACCGCCGACGTTCGGCTCTCGGTCCCCCGACGTGCGGCGCGCGTCAACCGATGCCATCGAAACCGTTGCGACCCAACGCACGCTCTCCCACACACACGCACACATGCGAGTGCCAGACTCACACACGCACACACTTGGACTCTTCAGCGGCCGACGGACAACGGATTCAACGAAGGTTGCCGGCGACGACTTCATCAACGACGTAATGGACCACTTGTGGCGTTGGTTGTTGCTTTTCAAGTTGGCATTGTTGTTGTCACAATTGCTGTTGTTGCTCCTGTGCTTTTGTTGCTTTTATTTGCCATCGCCGTTGTTTTCGAGTCATTGTTGTACATCATTCAAGCCACAAATGTGACGAAAAACAACATCTCGCTTCGTCTGAACCCTTGGCCACAAATCCTTGTTTCCGCCGCCCCGGTCCCTCGCGCCGGCCTCATCTGCATCGCCGCCGGCTCTCCTCGCATCACGCCGGGCGGGGAGAGCGGAGGACGGAGGACGGAGGACGGAGGACGGAGGACGGAGGACGGAGGGGAGGCTGCTAGATCCCTGCGATAAGTGGACGGCGTCGGCGATGGACGAATCCAGTTACAAAATCCGAACTTGTGCTCGACTCTAATCGAATTTGAATTGAACCCTTTTTACCTTTTAAATGCACGCCGTGCAGGAGGGATGAATGAGAGGGCACCGATGCCCTGGAGGGCCAGACTGTAGGGGGAACAAGGGCGGACGTATGGGAAAACAGGGAGAGGGAAGCCGCGGAGAGAATCACCAAGGGGTAATCGAGTAATCGGGAGTGGGAAAGGGAAAGGGAAACAGGGAGAGGTGTGGAAACCAATGAGAGCAAGGTTGATAACGGCAGTAACGGCGGCAATGGAGCTGGATGGACGGATGATGAATGTGGTGTAAATCACTTGATGCGTGTGTGTCTGCGGTTCGTGTCCGTGTGCTGCCAGTGCCGTTGTGCGCCACGATCCCATCCGTCCTGACCCGCACCGCCCCGCCCCGCCCCTGCTGTTCTGACCCCTGTGCTTGGCCTGCCCGCCTCGTACGCCTCACTTGATGGATGGGCGGTCGTACAGTTTATGCGTGCGAAGGACACCGCAATAACATGTGATGTGGCGTCGGTTACGGGACCATTTGCCATTTACCGTTTCACCCCGCTGCCACGTCATGTGAGTCCTCAATTTGAAGTAATTACAAATTACTCGCAATTACCCGGCACATTTAGGAGATCATAATTCGGGATTAATTCTAAAATCACATTTTTACCTTTTTTTACTTTTATTATTTTTTTTTGATTTAATTTTCAAAAATTTGTCATTGCATAATTATTCTCCATTAGCCGTTAATTCGAACTGAATAGATTTTGAAGTTGTCTTTTCACAACCGATTTTAAATTTTCCACCACACCAAAAATCTCACGAAACCTAATTCGTTCGCAAAATGTTAGAAATATACTTTTTTTACTTTTTGAATTTTGTAGTATTCGATATTTTTTTGTAATAATATAATAAATATTTTTTTTATATTTTTTTTTTATTATGGTTTTTTATTTACCTCGTTTTAATTAATTATTCGTAAATGTATTTTCAATTAGCACGACAACTCGAAAGCTACCAATGTTGCCACAAACCACCGATACGAAGCGAAACGCGCGACTGTCGGCAACACTTGTCCGCAATCAGTTCCGCCGCCGATGACAGTTAAAAATCAAATGAACTGAATCGCACGATTTCGAATGGTGGAGCCAAAACCACCAGCAGCAACACCGCAAACCTCACCGTCGCGGCTGCACGGCGACAGGCACGACAGAGAAAAGTGTTAATCTAAAGCGGCCAACGTGGCGACGAAGGCTGAAGGACAAGGACGAAGCACGCGGAACAAAAATAGAGCAAAAAACAAAAAAAAAAATGGAATCCACCCCCAATTGAAAGAAGTTTCAGCACTCGCAGCCACCGCAACCGCCGCCGTTGCCGCCATCTGCCTCGCTGCGCTAAGCACGGCAGCAGCTACAACAAGGATTTCTAGCCAACAACACCAACAGCAGAACGTCGACAGCACCAACAACAACGTGTCGTGGCAAACGAAGCAACATCCAAGGAGTTCTCAACTTCACTGCTGGCGCAACATGCATAAACTTCAGCCTGAGTTGCCAACAACAAAGGCCAACAACGAAGGAAGCCAGGATGCGGGGACAACGGAAGGTAGGGCAGAGAACAGAATAGAGCGAAGAGGGAAGAGCAGGGAGAAGACAGCGGTAGAGAAGGACGTCGACGATGACCAGGAGGACGAGAGCGTGGCGCAACGTGAAGCAGCCAACAAGGGAACATCTCCATTATAAGGGATGGATGCTTTAACAGTTGTTGTGGTTCTGTTGTTGCTGTTCTGTTGTTGTCGTTGTTATGTTGTTATTGTTGTTGGTGGTGCCATATCCGCCTCGTTGACGATGTGCAACAGCAAGTTGTGATTTTGTCACTCGCCATGGCAGCCGCAACTGACTTCATTGTCGACGGCACGACGTGGTCCCCCCTTCACCTCCTGCATCTCATCATCATCGCCATCGTTCGCCTCGTCGTTGGTAGCGGATGTTGTCACCGCAGCTTCCATCGCATTCAGGAAGGAATCAGCATGACATGAAAGTCCCATTTCGTCAGCGAGTCATCAGATATGGTTGCGGCCACGCGATGTTGCCACATCAGCTGCAACCGGCCTCATGTTGCTGGCGGTAAGTTTATAAACATCATGATAATTTATTGGCAACATTTTTTAAAAGTGTTTTTTCCTGTTTATTAAATACAAAAGAATTTAACACAAACACTTTTTAAAAAAACTTTAAAATTTTAATGTACAATACTAGAAACGTAACGTATGCAATATTGAATGTGTAATCCTTAAAAATTGTATTCAAGATTTTTTTACATATCATTTTTCGGGTATAATTATGACATTTTCGGGAAGCATTAATTTTTAAATTTAAAAATACACGAATAATAATTCTCATCACAGCTCGGTCGAATGGGTAACAGGAAACGGAAAACATGTCCGCAGGCATCGTAGCCAAATTAAAAGGAAGGAAACGTGTTGCAAATCTGACAGCAATTGTTCGAGCGGGAAGCATCCGCTTTAACAAATCCTCTCAATGTTTTCAGCATATTATTCTCTTTTATTATGTCTTTTTCTCGTTCCCATTTTCTTTTTCCATATTGTTTCTGTGTTTCACACAAACAAACATATATAGCCATATTCGCCGTTGCATGGGTATTTGCTAAAGTGAATTTTTATGCTCCGCACAATACAACACCGTTGTTGTTGTTGCGTATTAGAGCCGAGCAGAGTGAGAGAGAGTGTGTGAGTCGCGGGATCGGTCGGTTTGGTGTCGGGGTGTAAGGGAGACAGCAATGCCTTCGTTGGCATTTGTAGGTAAAAAAAGAAAAAAATTTAACCATTGTAATGAATACCGCTTCAAATTCGCCGTAGCTTCTTTTTGCATGGTCTTCTCTGGACCCATTCTACCCTCATGCTTGCTTCTGCTCATCAAATCTCTTTTTATCCGCTTTCATATTTCTGTGGAAGTGTTGACGATGATGATGTTGTTGATGGTGATGTCGGTGGCCGTTGCTGCCTCTGTTTACTTTTTGGATTACGTTGATATGGAAATTGAGACCCACTTCCTCTCCACCACCACACGGTGGAGTGAACAAGAAACCTAGATGGGGGAATTAATAAAAAATTTCAAAATTTCGCATTTTAACTCCTAGTAAATTGCATAATCTTAATACTAGCGGAGATTTCAACTAATAAATAACTTCGTTTGGTTTTTTCGCATTGTGAAGCAACTTTTTGCATCCTCTCTTCCACTTTGTGTGCATCTAGTCATCCATTCCTTCATGCTTCTAACCATTCCTCCTTGCGTCAATCCTATCCACCATCTATCACTCCATCCATTGTGGTCTGCAGGCCGTGAGGAGTGTGTTGTCGGTGACGGCAGTGTTGTCTACGCTGATTGAAATGTGTGCGAGCGTCACAGCGGTGAGGAACATAATACGAATGCATGTGTCGTCCCCCTCCCACCGTTGCTATTGTAACATTCTTTTATGTTTCGTGCTCTTGTTTTTCCTTTTGTTGTTGTTTTGTATGTTTTTTGCGCGCATCCTTTTCTACCCTTGTTTCCGCACATCAACGACAATCAACGTCATAACAATTTAGATTTTGCATAAATTTACGCAGTCTAGTTCTGCAGCACTGCCTTCTAGCATAAGGACAGTGGTAACGGTTTGCGAGAGAAAATTCTCCCTGGGTGTTGATAAAATCGCGTTTTTCGCTTTGAGTGCTCCATACTGAATTTCACATGGCTTAAGTGAATTGTCATTGTCACCATCTAACCGAATCCTTGTGTACCGCACCGTCCTCTTCCCACCTTCATCTCTCTCCCACTCACCCTCCTCATTCTCCTTACGAATAACGTTATCCCCAGCTGTGATTTTCCTCACGAGAGTTTCCACAGCTTCATGGAAAGCACTTGCAATCGAGGGAAATCAAACGACAGACAAATAGAGACTTCGACAGACAGGCAGACAGGAGATTCACACCGAGTATCATTTGCAAACAATTTTCACTCTCAAGTGCTTTGGACAGAGGTGTGAGGGAAATACAAACATTTCGTTATTGAAATCCTCAACAATCGGATTAGGAAAATACATGCCACATATCCGTGAAGAATTAGAATATATTGAAAAATATTCCTGATAACCGTGGGTAAACTTGATAGGGAATATTTTTAATACTGGCAATTTTAATAAAATGGCATTTTTACTAAAATTATACATTTTCTGAAACAAACGTTTTATATTATTTACTTTAGGAACAAAATTAAATAATTGATTTTTGTTTTTTGAAAATACAAATCATCTCTTTCAACAATCACGTCTCTGCAAAAATAAAACGTCGAGCATGCAGCGCTGCACGCTTAATACAGCTTAAACTATGCGGGTATTGCATCCCTGGTCAGAGCTCTGTCAAACGTCATCTGGAATTTCGTTTGGAGTAAAGTTGGGGAACATTATTTACAAGGATTCGTTGTGAAAATCCTTTCGATCTTTCGTATTTTTGCGTACGGATTTATACAGAATGAGCATCAGCTGGATTAAAATAACAGAGAGGTAAGGGAAATACTAATGTTCTTAACAAGAAAACGCAATATTTGAGTTTTTGGATTTTGTTTACAGAGCTCGCGAGGGCATAAAAATAATAAATTCCCTGCCCTATGAAACGTTCACCACAGTGCTCGACTATGTGCATCGCAACATGAGTCCCGATGCCGATAACGACGAGCCCGAGAACGCACTCGAGGAGCTGGAGAAATTGGTGGGCGTGCCGCGGTCTGACTTTCTCTTGCTCATCAAAACCTTTTCCTACATTCTGAAGCGAACTTCAACATTCGTCATCAAACCAACCAAGTTGCAGGCGGAGTTGCGTGAAAAGTTGCAACTGCACGACGACAAGGTCGATGCCATCGTCAAGCTGTGGGTGAAGAACACCAAACCAATTATGGAAAATCTGGCTGATGAAAAATACGAATCCAATGAAATCCAAGACGTTGCCTGGAAGTTGAACGTCCAGATCTCGTCTCATTGCCAGCAGCGCGAGAAGACGGCGCTGGCGGTTCTCCAACTGAAAACTGGTGCTGGCGAAGATATAAACTTGGAAATGAATCATGAGGAGCTGTTGCATCTGTACAATCAATTCGAGAGTATTCAGAATGAGCTCGATGCATTGCGCAGCAGCAAGTGAAGAAACTGATTGGGAAAATGCTTAGAGAGTCTTCGTGTTGTGATTTATGCAATATAGATTTATTATATGTAGCCTTTTTCCGCTGGACAGAGAAGAATATGCACTATATATATTGAAGGTCGCGAATCGGTATTGATGATTATGGGCCAAATTCATATTCCAGCTTAGCCAAATATTCCGTTAACGTTTGAAAATCGGACGCCCTTTTTGGGATGTCTCTAGCCAAATAAGACAAATGGTAGAAAACTAATAAAAAAAACGTTGATGTTTGATGTGAAAAAATTAAAAGTAATTAGTAAACAATCTATATCCATATTTATTTTTAATTTTTATTTACCAATTAGGTTTTAAAAAAATAATTTATATAATCATGTTTTAGATTTAATAAGACACAGCATATTTACAATTATTTTCTACTTTTAATATATAAACTACAAAATTACTTTTAATTTTTAATTGTTGTTGTTGAATTGTTCCAATAAAAATAAAATAATACTACTTAATGTAACCGTTATTAAATGTGTTGTTAGATGATAAATTGTTATAAATAATAAAAATGAATAACAAATAATAATAAAGTGAACAAGGGTTATGTTTGATTTATTAAACGTATTTTAAAACAAACTAGATGGGGAAATGGTTGTTCTTGCTGTTAGTATATAAGTATACATTTAGTCTTTCAATAAATTATGTTTCAAAATGTTTATATATTGCTGTAACATAAGTCATCACTTGCGTCCAATCCGGCCTTTCTATCTGACACATATCGTTGATATTCTAGAATGGAGAAGAGACACGATATGAAATCCAGGGCATTTCCATTAAGAGGGCAGACAACTCACCAAGGTAGTGGGTATTCCGACAGATTCTGCTGCTGCGAATGCCAATGAGAAGTTTCTTCTTTTATTTGCTGGACTCAGCGTATCATACGGTATGCGGTCTGGCAAGTAGGAATGTAAGATCGCACAGAATGCTAAGCCATCGTTCCACGATGAGCTGAAATTCGTTATGTCGATATTGCGATAGCCGACAGTTTTATTTTGACACCATTTCAGCAGAGCATTTCGCTTCGAACCGCCGTTCTTCGCCAGCATATTCAACGGATCCTTGCGCTCACCTATAAGGAAAACATTCGATTGTTTTAATTCTATAATAAAGCATGTGTTGTGATCCGGACTCACCACTAACAAATGGCTTTGAGACATTATTAATACTACTAAAGTGCATATTGGACACGATAGATTGCTGCTGCTGTTGCTCTCGCAGGGGCCCTTTGGATGTCAGCGTCGAAACTGTCCCAGCAGGAATGCGTACCTATAAAAAACGAAAGCAGTTTGGTAAGTAATCGTTTTTGTATGAATCGAAGATCAAATTTACGTTATCAGTCCATTCGTTTGGAATGTTTGTAGTTGCAGGTAAAATATTTGGTGATATGGTTTCAGGAGTTCCACTGTTTAGGCTCGACGAGGAGCTATAGTGGGATTCAGTTTCATCCGATTTTGACTGGAAAAACAAGAAGACTTCATTTAACTTCAACTCAATTGAAGAGAATATAAAATCAGGTCTACCTGTTTATTGTTTTCAATGGTCTCGATCAGACTCTTCACGGACAGACGTGAATCTTGTTTGGTTAGGCTGCCAACTTTATTGCGTCGCGATGCCATCTCCTGCTGTACAGTGGACAACACCGATTGCTGGGTTTCATTTTGTTGCAGTTCTAATTGAGCAATAGCAAATAAATATATTACTAGGTTTTCATTATAATCAGTAAAGAAATAAACACGTACGCTGTTTGTTTAATTTCTCAAGTTGTTGCTCAAGCAAACGAATCTTCTCCTTTTGTGTTTTGTTGTCCAAAACCAGTTGTTCGCGTGCACTTAATGCTTCAGTCTTAAAATCGTTGGCAACACGTACAGTCATTAAAAGATCCGATTGGAATTGTTGCCATTCCTCAGCCTGGAAACGACATAGAGAATTAGTATCGAATTGAACTAAATACGTTCTGGTACACTGACCTCTTGTTTTCTTAGTTTCACTTCCTTCTCCAGCTGCTCTTCCTTCTCGTTCAATTTACGCTCGACATCGCCCAAGTGTTTCTGAGCCTCGGTCAGCAAATTTTGGAGTTGAGCTTTATCCTCCAAGTGACATTTACACTGCACCTACAGATGTAAAACAGTGTTAATAACTTCATCATCACCAGTCGTCTAGTGACAGTGCATACTTGTAACTCAGCGGTGCTGTCTACCAACTGTTGATAGTCGGCGGCCAACTTGTCCTTCTCCTGCTGCAGGGTCTCGTAGCGATACTCCAGGCGCGACAGCGCGCATTTGGCGTTGTTCTTGGCCACCTTGCACTCCTCGGTAACCACCGACAGCTGGTCTTTGACTTTTCGCACCTCTGCCTGGCTGCGTGAGCATTGATCCTGCAACGCGGCAACCCGTTCCTCCAGAGCATCCTTCTCCTTGCGCGCAGCATCCAACACCTCGGACAGATCGGTCTTCTCGCCACGCGCCATATCCTGTTCCAGCTCCTCGATTTTGGCGCGCGCATTGTCGAGAAGCGTCGTCAACCGATTGATTTCGATTGCCTTCTGTGATGCCTCCTCTTTGGTTAACAGCAACTCCTCCTCCATTTGCTTGCGTTCCGCGTTCGCCGCATCGACGGTGGAGTCGAGCAGCGCGATTCGTTCGCGGAAGCGAGTATTCTCTTGGTTCGCCGACTCGACCGACTGACGCAACTCTTGCAGCTCGGAATTGAGTTCCTCCTGCTTGACGAGGATCGCCTCGCGCTCGTCCTGTGAGGTCTTTATCAAATCCAACAGCTTCTTCTCACGTTCCGACGAGCCGATCTCCGCTTGCTTGGCATCGCGCAGCAGAAGATCTTGCAGGGTGGTGATTTGAGTCCGAGTTTCGTTGAGTTTTTCGGTTTGGCGACACAACGACTGGAAGAGCACATCCTTCTCCTCGGCCAGACGTTCGTTCTCCGTTTGGGTTTCGCTGAGTTGGGCCTGCAAGTCGGCGAGTTCCTGTAGCGTTGCCTGAAGCTCTTCATTGGTCGAGTAGTGCGTCTCCTCCATTTGAATGATTTTGTCTTGCAGGCAAGCTACTGAAATTTCACTGGACGAGGAGTTCTTGTCCCAATCCGGTGTGACACACGGGGTGCCATCGTGTTCGTTTGACTGTCGGAGAAATCGTATGTAGAGAGGAATTGTATTTTAATAAATTAGAAATCACTTACAGTTGGTAACGCAATCGATGCTGGGGCTGAACTGTGCAAGCGTTGCGAATCTTGGATGATCTGATGTTTCTCGGCATCGGAAAGGGGCGAATTGACAACGTCTCGCAGTCGATTACGTAAAGATTCGTTTTCATATTTTAGATTTGTGATTTCCAGATTGCTTTTATCTTGAAGGCTCTACGAGTAAAGCATATACAAATTAAGTACTATACATATATGGAAACTATTGTAAAGCGGATCGATCGGTCGGTCGATAGATTGTCTGCAGTTTTGATGGATTGTGGCTTTTAAATTGTCAATAGGTGGAAGTGTGTGATGCAGTTGTGTGCAATTGCGGTTTCACGTTTGACTTCATATTACAAAAAACTTTATTTCCTTTTGAACATATCGAATTTCATCCGACACAAGGGGAGCAAAGGAAACCAACGGCTTGCCTTCGGGGCCACACAATCAGCACTGGGCCAAGCCAAAAATGTTCATTGGAAAAATGACGCATTAAATAGAAATTCAAAAAGCAAGTGAAACGTCTACATTGAGCTAGTTGTCAAAAAAGACTCAGGGAAAACAAAAAGCCAGTGCCGAATCCCCAAGGAATCATCGTCAATCGATCTCGCTTTGGTCACGAGCCTTCAACTGACCTGCATTTTCATCAATTCGTTCTTCAGTCGCCCCACCTCGTTCTGATACGGCACCAGCTCCGAGATCCGTGCCTCCAGCAACGAATTCTCACGACCAACCCGCTCCAACTGATTCTGGAGCTCCTGCATTTTGTTCGTAGCCTAAAAAAAATGAAAATTACAAATTTATGAGTTGAATTTAAATTCAAAGTTTTCAAGAGAAATAAAACTCAAATGTCAACCAGCTGCTTACTGACCTCTTGGATTTGTTGCTGTTGCTCCTTGCTGTAGTTGTAATTGGCAGCAGCAGTTGCTGCTGCTGTTGTGTTCATCTTGAGCAAATCGGTGCCGATTACATTATCGCCGGGGATTTGCATGGACGTGTAATTGGACGGGATGGAGGCCTGCGAGAGGGCTGCAGTTGGAGCTGGAGCTGGAACAGTGGAGGAACTATTGTTGTCGGTGAAGTGGTGATTGTGACTGTGATTGTAGTTGTTGTTGGTGGCCGCTGTTGCCGCAATGATGGAACCCGCGGAATTGACGCTTCCCGGTGCAACGGCGACAGTAGTCATTACATTTGCATTTGCGGCCGCTCCGGCTCCGACCACGCCAATTGACTGAGACTGCTGCTGTTGTTGGTCAGTGACCACTGCCGGTGTCGGTGTCGGCGTCGGTGGCACTTGCTTCGGTTGCTTCTGCCGTTTGTTGGCCGCCTTCGTCTTGGACTTCAGCGACAAGGTGTTGGTGTTGCCACCGCTCACGACCGGTGCAGGCGACACAGCCGCGGACGCGTCGTTGCCCACGTCGATGCCGCGTTCGTCGGCGGCGGCGATAAATTGTGATGATTGTTGGGTCGCGGTGTCGACGTTGTTCGGGTAGAACTTCGTCGTTATCGCCGGGTCCTCCGCGGAGTTGAGGGACGTGGTCGAGCGGGTCTTGGTGGAGTTCTTTCCCTGGTGATTGTTGGAATGTTTCGACGAGGACCCCGACGAGGAGCCGGAGGCGCCCTGGCCTCTGCGGAATAACGACTTCAGTTTAATCATTTTGTCTCGTCAGTCGATCAAACGACTCAAATTGATAAGTGGAATTCCAAAGAAATTTTCGTGGAAATTTTCAACGCAAACACTTCGTTGTTGCTAAAGAGGTAATCTGTTGTAGTGGTATTTGTTGTTGGTTTTTTTCTGTTATTAGAGGCACTTGTGGGCTTTTGTAGTTTTTAAATCTTCGTTGGCTTTGTGTAACCGTTACATTTGAAAGTCTTTTGTTTTGTCTGAAGGCCAATTTAACTATTTCAAAGTTATTATGTTTTAATTGTCGTTGTGTGGATTTTTATTTAATTACTATTACTTTTATTTATTATTATTGTTTCTGTGTTTGATAATTTATTTATTCGTTGTTATTATGTAGTCGTTGTTACATTGTTTCGTGTTATTCGCAATCGGTTTTTTTATTTATTTCCTGATACTGTTAAATAGCAGAATAGAAAGAATTCACAATCGATTCTCAAGAAATTTATATTTTTCTCCTCCCCGCCCTCTCTTGCCTTGACTCGCGATTATATTTATGATTATAATGACGACAGTGATCATGATGTTATAATGATGATGATGAATAAATTCATGCCAATCGTTCAAAGAACAGTTGTTGCTTGGGAAGAAGCAACAATGGATTTCTTTGATTGACTCAACGACGACGTTGGCGTCGGCGTCGACTTCGACGAGGCCATACAATCGAGAACCAAAGAATCATGGGAATCATATTTTGTATAGAGTTTCAAATTTTCCTCTATAGACAAGAATACTAAAAAAAAAAAAAAACACACAAAACAAAAATACAAAAAAACGAACAAAAGAAGCTGGGCTTATTTTGTGATCCTCATTGATGGAGCGACCAACAACAACACAGCGATGATCATGGAAATAACCCGAGGTCATCATTTTGGGGTTTTTAACACTACGAAACGCTCGGACGGATGGAGCTCTGGTAGATGGAGCTGCGATGGAAGGAGCTGCAATGGATGGAGCCGACGCTCAACAGGCCGGCTCTCACCAACCAAAAGTGAAACCTTGGCGAGAGGATAATTTCACACAACAACAATGCACGCGCGGTGTGGGACGAGAGGCGCGAATGACTTGAAGAGCAGCCAACACTCTAATGTTGAATGGCACAAAACCAAGGGGAAATCTTCAGAAATGTGAGGGCGGGGAAGTGCAAAGGGAAAATATGGCAACGAGGGAAACCCCGAAAAGGGAAAACTCTTCAAAAGAAAGCTACAAAAATATATGCAAAGAAAATACTATAAAGAGAAATTAATCTGCAAGTACAATAAAACAAAGAAAACATGTCTTAGAGAAACGATACAAGGAGAAATGAAAATTTCAAGTCACAAAAAAAACTTGTTATCAAATAAAGAAAGGGTTAAAGAAAAATATGATAAAAACATGATTACACGCATGATTCAAATTATGAAATACAAAAGAAAAGAAAAAAAAAACTATACAAACAATAAATATAAAATATAAAAACAAGTACCAAAAAGGAAGGCTTAAGAAAATATGGTCAACTCATAAAAATTATGCAAAAGAAACATGTTTCGAATCAAGATAAAAACAGTATAAAGAAAAAATAACAACTTTCTTCGGCTCTAGGAGGAAGTGAAACATTTGAGACAAATTTCTAAGACACAATCGAGGTTTTTGTGCTTCTGTTGCACAACACACACACCGTGTAAATAAACACAGCGAAGAATAATTGGAAAGGAAATAAATAGAGTGGAATGGAGACTGGGAGAGAAGGCGAAACTTCGAGATAGCGATTAGGCAGTGTGAGAGAGCGGGAGCGGGACAGGGAGCGAGTGAAGCCGACGTGTGAGGAAATCAAAAGGTGGGAGGGAGGTGAGAAGATGACACTTCGGTAATGAGCAGGATATTGGGTTAATGAAGAGCACGCTGAGTAGAATAAGAATGAGTAGAATAAGACAGGGAGAGATCTAATATTCCGATGGGGTGGACAACAGAACAAATAGTCGACATAAACTCGAATCAATAAATTCTAAATGACTGCTAGAACACGGATTGAATTCATTAATTGATCATCATGGAGTAGAGCAGGCGTATTCATGTCATGGATTCACGTCAAAAGGTAGAAAAGAATTTTTCTGTAGTAGTTTCATCATCGGTGAATGTTCTTTCCCTCACTTCACTAACTACTATGTTGTTTGCTATCTTTCTTTCACACGTCATGCACCGACATTTCTCGCATTGCTTTTATTTGTTTTGTTTTCCACAATCCATTTTCTATTACTCAACGTTCGTTCGTTTCTTCGCTCTTCCGACCGTCGCTCGCTATCATGACTACTGTTCTCTTTGGCGTGTTTTCTCCTGCACTTGTTTTTCTTTTGTTTTATACTCTTGAGATATGTTTTCTCTCTCGTTGTCTCCTCACTCCCTACCTCGCTCTCTCTCTCTCTCTCACTCTTCCTCTGACTCAACTACTTCACTTTACTCTACTCTAAATCACGTTCCCCCCTTTATATCGTCGTTTTCCCTACTTTGCCGTGTTTGTTCGCTCTCAGTCGCTCTCGGTTTTTCCTGCCTTTTCCCCAACTTCATGTTTCTCATTACGAAGTTGCTGCTGTTGTTGTGTTGTGGCTACTGCTGCCGCTATTACTCATGCCTGTCAGTCAGCCCGACCCGCCCCTACCTCCCTCTCCCTCTATGTCATCCATTTGCCCTCTTCCACACTTTTGACGATTAATTCCGCCCGATATCTAATACTAACCTAAATTATCTGTTTAATGTGTTTCTCCATGTTTACTTGAATTTGATCCATGATTTCATATGTAGTGCCTTTTATATATTTCCCCCATTATGTTTAGGTAATCGACAAAAACGTTCAACTAAGAAATACAAAAAAAAAAATCGTCCCCTCCTTATGTTCTGGGGAATTCAATTTAAAATTTATCTGATTCAAGTGAAGTTCATTGCAGCAATTTCTTGTGGTTGTCGTATTTTTTTTTTTTTTTTCTGATTCACAACAATTAATTGTCGGTTGGAGGAGAACCCAGCAAACAGTTTCATGAGGGCTGAGAAACGTTGATCAGGGCTGCCAAGCTTACAAGAGCCAGAGTCAAGCAAAAGTGAAGAAAAGGTGAAGTGAAATTGAATTCAAATTATAAGCCAATTGCGAATTTTCAAAATGTTGTAGTGCCTTTAATAGACGATCTCCTAGGTAAAAAGAATTTGTTCCTGAATTGACAGCCCTGATGGCGAGTGAATCTACAGAAAATTTACAATATATCCGACTTGAAATTCCTGTTTGCAGAAATTATTGCTTCAATTTGCAAAAGGTTGCTAATTGAATTCACGTGTTGTTGATATTTCTCGTGTAAATAAATTCGTAAATATAATGTGTAAACCGTCTATTTGAATGTGCAGAGGGAGCCACGGTGACGAAAGCAATGACTTCGTTTACTGGGACACGTAATGGAAGGGATCACCGAGTGCCCCTATCTCCATATCCATATAATACCGGCAATTAGGTTGTAAAATAACGCAATGCCAAGCTACGAATCCTGGCTTGTCAGGCATTTCATCATCTTCCACAACACAGAGTTTCTTCACAATATCTAAATTATGTTCAACAAATTAACACTCACATAATAGATAGTAGTTAATGCGATTAGATAAAACCCTAGGTGGGAGGATCGAAGTAAGTTTTTAAACCAAATTTGGATTGTTTATTTTGTGATTAAAAAAGCCGCCGAAAACAAAAAAACACATTGTAAAAACTTAAGCGTAGGTTGCTATTTTTTTCCGCCACTTGTTGATGTGTTTTGTTCGTTTTTTCACTGTTGTTTTTAATTCAACATTGTATTTTTTGTATAAATAATTATTATTCATCATCATCCACGGTGGAGGCAATCTGGTTTCGTTATTGTCGGTGTAGTTTGTTCTGATGGTTGTCGCTGCTGCTGTTGTTGTTGTATAGGTTGTCAAGCCAGACGACGACGACGACAACAACCGCCTGACTGAATGACATTTGGACACTTCTCATTTCATTCTCATTCTCATTCTCCGAGCCCGTACTTTGTATTGTTGTAAGTTAATAAATTTTTCCAAGGTTGTGTTGGATGGATATGAAAAACTTTCAACATTACTGACAATCGAGCATCGACAGGGAGGGAGAGCGAGACAGAGGCAGCAACAGAGAAAAGAAGAGGAGGAGAAGAAGAAGACGACGACGACGACGATGAAAACCACGAACAACAAGACACGACACGACCTTAATGATGTGAGGGGACGCAGAAGGGGTGGGGTACCACGGGGTACCAAGGCGAGCACAGGCAAGGGAGGTGACAGAAGGAAAGCGAATCAATTCAATTACTTTTTCAGTTTTACAAACAAATATGTCGACCGAATTTTCAAATTAACGAACGCTGGCGACATTTAAAATAAAAGGAAGTTCACTTAAAGGCAACATCGTTGTGGTTTCTTGTTTTTTTCGTTCGAAACAATAACTAATTTCACGCAAATGTTGGTGCACAAGGCGGCGACGAAGCCGACGTGAGGCTTTCTTCCAGTGATATTGGAAATTGAATGGTAACCGGGAAGTACGGAGCGGCTCGGCACAACAACAACCACGGCGGCAACTGCGACGACGGCACTGAACGGAGACGCACGAAGCAAGCAACAGCACCAACTTCGTGGTGTTAACGAAACGAAGGAACTGAATTGACGACGGACGGCAGCACTCGCTCGGAGCGCACAAACTGTTGCCTGTTGTCTACGTCGTTGTGGTTGTCGTTGCCGCTGCTTCTGCTTCTGGCTTCAATGGTGAGGAAACTGTTGCCTGCCTGCTTGTGTACTTATTGCAGTTGTTGTTGGAGACTGGTTGGTTGCGTGCATCGGCGAGTTAATGGAATGGTATTGTTTGTCAGATCGTGTGAGAAGGAGAGATTGACTCACACACACATACACTGATACCCCACATTATGGCGAGAGCGAGAGCAAACGAGAAATTTGAGAAATGGTGAGCAAAAGAAACGAAATCAAAACATAATCAAAACCAATGTTGGCGATGATGATGATTATGAAAGGCAAGTCCCAAGAAGTAGAAGACGAAACCTGAATTGACCCTCGACAGCGTTTGAACATGGAAGACGATGAAAAGCAAACGCAAAACAGAGAGAGAGAGCGAAAGCGAAAGAGAGGCGCCAAAAAGCAGATGTTTTAATGAGAATGACTGAACAGAGTTGCCAAGACGTTCGAAATAACGAAAATTACTTTATGTTATCAATGAGCATATAAATACTTCTCCGGGTGGCAACTCTCTGTCTATGTTTCTCTGAAGCGATCTCCATCATTGACTTAAGAGAAACGAACTATGAAGAGAGCGGCAGCTGATGACTCGAAGAGTACCGGCAAAGTAATAACAAACTGAAGAGTTGCAGAGTTTATAAGTTATTAAATAGTAGTATATTAAATGTTATGCCGAACATACAATTTAAATTATTTATGTTGATATGTGGCAAATGTTCTATTTATTTTATTATGATGAATGGTTATTTTTTCCCTAGGCTCGATTTAACTACATTTTACCATTATCATATACTACGATTTTCAGATTCCCAAGATCCGAACCGAACCTTTACGTTTGATACTCTCTTCTTACAGTGAAGGCGAAAATTGACTAACCTAAAATTATAAATCCAAAAACTTGTTCATTAGAGTAATTTTATTATTATTATGACTTCCGAATTGCTTAGAAACACAGAGATTATCTTTAGCTGATGTCGAAGCATTCACTGCATCCATCAGATGAGCAGTGATTATTTTTAGAATTTTCGATTTCGACAACTTCTATTCTAAAGCCACATCCGGTCGTTTACATGTAGATGAGATTAAAATAGTGTATTGTGTGGATGTTCTGCTTAATAGGATCATAAATAATCATGGAGCAATTAATTAACTTTACGCTGGGGAACCAAATAAAGTCGAGAAGATGAGAAGCGATTACGATGATAAGAGGGCGATGACGACAACGGCAGTTTTATTTCTTATCATCGGTAGTTTCTGATCCCCTGACCTATTCCAACGTGCTGGTCTTTGTCTTCGGCTAAAACTCAATGACTTTACTGGTTTTCAAAAGTGGTTTCCGACATTAAAAACAATAAAATTGACCAAAACAAGAAAATATATGGCGCGAGAGGGATGAAGGAGGAGAGAGAACGGACTGTCACATGCGTTCTTGCGTGCTTGTCAAACATTAAAGCCAATGTTGCCCGCTGGGTATTTCGAACACTGTACATTGCACCGAAATACCAACAGAAATAACACAAAAATACCTCGAAAGTTCCGCATTGTCCCCAACCCCCACTGGCTCCACCTTCTACTTCTTCCCGTGACCGTCAATTGCCAAGAGTTGGAGCACGATGGAAGTCGTACAACTCCCGAAGCCTCCCATAAAGAGCCGCGACTATGCGACAAGTGCTGCTGCTGTCATCGGCAGACGCATTGTCGTATGCTGTCGCTTTCACGGACAACACTGAAGGCAACATTGAGCAGCAGCAGCAGCAGCAGCAGGTTTTTTCCCTTCGGTTTTTCTCCGCAACAAGTGCGAAGATTCTTCCCAGGGGACTTTCAGGTTTTCACATTGGCCTTTGAATTGATTCTTGGCATTGAAAGACAACAAAAGCAAAATGAACAACAACAACGAGATTATGAAAAACGACGACATTGTGAAAAACGAGGGAATACGAAGACAATGAAGATAAAAACAATTGCTACTTGCAACAATGAAGGGAATAACAATTAAAAGAATCGCCTGGCCGAGGTTTCAACGGCAGCGGAGCAGCGGCAGCGAAACAGGACACGCATAATATTCTAGTTTTTGTGCTGATCTTGTTGTTGTTGTTGCTGTAATACATTGTGCTAAAAATAAACTGTCAACATTGGCAACATATCGTAGAGGCGACTAAGCGACGAAGGCGTCAACATGTTTTTCTTCAAGATTAAAATTTTAATGCAACAAATTTTATGGAAAAAGTTCAATTCGACTTTAAGACGGAGCAAGTCATGTTTACGGTATTCTGTGCGAGGCTTCTTCATCTCGGATATCTTCGTGGTGATATTTCTTCAATTCCGTTGCGTTGTTTTTGTAATTGTCAACGCAATAACAATAGCTGTAGCAGTAACAGCAACAACAACAACAACATCATAATCATCGCTACTTCTCGTCCGTTCTCGATGTTGTTGTTTTTTGTTGCTTTTATTCGCGTTGTTGTTGCTCGTCGTGGTTTTTTCTTTCTTGTTATTGTTGTTGAAATCAGTCGACGTTGACGTCGTCGCTTGCATTTGTTGCTGCTCCGTTGACTGCAGCCACCGTTGACACCAACAACAATGACAACATTCATAAGAACAACAACAACTACTACAATAACAGAACAAAAACAACACAACACTAATAGTTCCAATTTCAGCTGAGAACCTTACAGAAATAATACAAATATTCAATAAAATATTCCACAAGAAAAAATAAAAAATAATAATGAAAAGAAAAATAAAGGCGAAAATTAAAAAACAAAATAATAATAATAATAATTACAATAAATAATTATAAGAAAAATAAAAACAAACACAAATAAAATTTACCAAGTCTAAGGAAACCAAGGGAATAACAACAATAATAGCGACAAGAACAACAACAGTAATGACTACAAGAAGAATAATAATATTGACAACAACAACAACAACTTGAACGAGGGGCAACAGCATGAACGGGAGCAACATTCTTATCTCGCGACGCAAACAACTGTTGTTCGCCGCTGATGACGAAGAAGAAAAAGAAGTCCAAATCCAGAGGCTGAGGAAGAAGGATGAGTATGAGGAGAACGGAAGGAGTGATGGAAGGAGACAGAGGATAAGGCAAGGGGGGGGGGGGGGGCGGGGGAGGCGATGCGCACTTGTCCATGCGACCGGATTGGATCGGATCGAATTCGACGAGATGGGTTGGGATGAGAAGAGACGCCGTTGAACCTGCCGCTGGACGAGGATGAAACTAGACAAACGGGCAAAACCTGTGCCGTGGACGCGACTGCAATTGCTTAGAAGTTTCTCTCAATTTATGGCAACATTTTTTCATGTTTTCCCCAACAACTTTTTTCCCCTCCAATCAAGTTTTCCTTTTATTGCATTTTTTTAAACAAAAACATGTTCCTTAATTTTTGGAAAATTCATAATTTTTTTTTTTTAGAATTAAAATAATTCTTTAAGAATTAAAAATTATTTTCCTTTCATCATCTCAAAATTTGTGACTTTTTTTGGTTTTTGCATGGTTCCCTCTAAGCATTGGTCAAATGTGTCAATTGGAGGCAACGCTATGCTGCAGTCGCCGTGCTGCCACAGCGACGAAATATTAATTGATTTTAATTGCTGCTCATGCAGTTACAGTTGTTGTTGTTGTCGCAGTAACAGCAGTTGAGTTTGTTTTTGTTGTGTGAAAGAAAAATATTTGAAAATTTCCAGAAATTGTTTTTCCTATTCGACTTTACAGTTTTTTCGCATTCTTCAATATTTGTGTTGCTTCTTATTTGCAGTTCTATGTAAGATTTCCACTTACTGTAGTTGTTGTTGGTATTTTTTGTTGCTATTGCTGTTGTTGTCAAAGCCAATAACAATTAAAATGCCAGACCAATCGCGCTCGAGTCCGCGGTTCTTCCACCAACCGATCGTATCGATCGGCCAAATGTCTGTCCGTCCGTCCGTCTTCTTTCTTTATGTCTGTCCGTTCGTCCGTCTATCTGTCCATCCATCCGTCTCGTTCTTTGCCTTGCCGGCCCCCATCCCGCCTGCTTCGCCTCGGCGGCCCGCTATCGCAATAATTCTATCAGCGTCGCGCGTCGACCATCGAGTATCGAAGAAGAGGAAAACAAAATATACATATATGTATAAATATAAATATAATTATGAAAAATAATAATAATAACAATAACAAGAACAACAATGGAAAATGTAAAAATTGAACGAGCAAAGAAATTTCACTTGTGACCGCTTCGATGAACTCGCCGTTGCTTGCGCCGTTGCTCGGTTCGGTCAGCCGGTGGATGCATGGATGGTTGGCTGCCTCCACCGACCGACCAACCGCCCGATTACCTCCCCGGCCCCTCTCTGACCACGGCTCGCCGCCCTGGACGCCTCTGGCCCGGTCCGTTAGCCTCTGGCGATCGCCGTTCGCCTGTTGTTCGTCGGTCGGTCGATCGCTCGGCCGAGGCGGCGTTTTGATTACAGGTACGCAAGCGCGCACATTAGTTGTGTCTATTGCTGTTGTTGTTGTTGCTATTATTATTATTATCGTTGTCTTTGTATTATTGTGCTCGGCGATAGCAAAATTGTATTTCAATTTTACATGGAGAATTGCTTTTTTTCCATTTCTTTCTTTTGCCAATCGAACATTGTTTTGTTCGCCGCAAGCATCAAATTCGATTAAATTATGATAATTTGATGTTTTAATTAGAGTCGGTGTCGATCGACCAGGGCCCGAAAATCGAGTGTTTTTAAGGTTTGTAAGATTTTATGCACGTACTATTATAATTTTCTAATCGAAAACGGAAATGACTAAACCTACCCTGTGGCATCCCAGAAAGCATTGAAGGATCACCGGCCGGTGGTAACATCCTGGCTCCTTGAGCCTAGTTTGCAACCCTGCACCTCTAATGTTGCCATCGAATTCCTATACTTTTAGTTTTACCCAAATTCAACCATTTGGCGCCGAATGCGCTCCTGTGCCGTGGCTGTTACTTTTTTTTTTGGAAATCATTTCGTTTTCTTCTTTTGTTATTGCGATTTTGAATTTTGTTTTTATTTATTTTTTTTTTGTCTGCTATTTTATTAGGGTGCTTTTGTGTTTCGCTGTTGTTTTGCATAGAAACTGTTTCAATTTCAATTCCAGTCGTCGTCTTTCTGTCCGTCCGTCCGTTCGTCCGTTCGTCTTTCTTTCCGGCTCTCTGGTAGCATGTCTTTCTTTCTTCTTTCTTTCTGTCTGTCCGCTGACAGCATAAATTATTTGTTTGCGTTAAATTAGAAAATTTCTTTGGAATTTCTATGCAAAATTTCTAAAATTATATAATTAATGGAAAAGAGAGGTGAAACGCTGAAAACTTACCAACAAAACGATGGCGACAACGACGACCGGCAGCAGTCACAGGAGGAGGTCGGGGGAAGGCGCCAAGTCCGATGAAAGTTGAATGCAAATTAGCGAATCGATCGCAGACAGTTCAATTTAATGTGATTCAAACGAAGTATTTTCAGCAATTAATGCGATTCGGTCGTTTCGATTTTTTCCACTTCTCCTTCTACTTCTTCTGATGTACCGACCGAGAACGGACCGCCCGATCGACCGTCTGTTGGTCTGTCTACTGTCTGTGGGTCCGTCCGATCGACCGTCTGCCGCCTCCTGAGCCGTCCCGTCACGGCGTGAGCTTCCACCGACAGCTGCCTCCAGTGTGCGCCGTTAGGCCGCGGTCCGCCAGCCAGACGGACGGAATTCCTGCCCAGAACTTAAACCGTTCTGGTTCTTGTTGTTGTTGCGGTTGCTGCTTGAGTTTTCTTTTTGGTCTTCTAATACTTTTTCTTCTTCTTCTCTTCCCACCCCTCACTCACTTCCTCTCTCGTTCTAACACTCGCACACCTCGTTGACGACTTTTTCTGCGTCTCGGTCACACTTTTTTCATCCGACTGTGTTTTTTTTTTTTTTCTTTTTTATATTCTCTTCTTATACCGAGTTATTCACGTTCTTCGTTTATACTTCTAACGGGATTGGAAAAATAAATCTAATTACATTTTGGAGAAAATGTCGGAAAACGAAAGAAAACACGCCACAAAAAACGCGAGATGCTGCACACACAACCCAGGAAACCAGACCGAATTTTCCCAACGGAGTTTTCCGATTGACTTTTCCACAGTTCAATGCAATTCCTTCGGCGCTGCCAGCTTTTATTTCATTTTATCCTTACTTGTCCTTCGTTTTCTACTGCGTTATTATTGTAGTTGTTCTATGCTTCCAAATAGACTCACTCACGTAGCGTTTGCTTCTGTTATAAATTTTTCAATTGATTTTGATTTAATTCAATTCGCGCACAATTGCAATGGAAAACTTAAAACAATTAGAGCCGAGAAGGAAAAGACGAAGAAGCAAAACAACAATCATTCATTTTCCTTCTATTTATTTTAATTCGTCCAACGTTTGGCTTCTGCAACAACGACCACGACAAGAGAACAACTGCGAACCGCTGCGTCCGGCCGATTGCAATTTGCCGAGCGAGCTGTGAGCAAAATAAAAACAAAATGTATGGCAGCATAAAAGAGAGCCCAATGAGAGCGAGCGAAAATCATTTGGCGGCGAATTCAAGTGTTTGACATGTTAGAGCAAACGAGTAGACTGAACACTAGTTACTTTCGCCAGAGATGTGTTTATAGTAATGAAACGATATTTTATTTCATCTAAAAAATAATTATAAAAATAAAAAAATTCATAATAATAATCTTATTTAATTTAAAGTAGGAATAGCTTATTCCTGGTATATTAATTGAACTTCCATATAAAATATGTTAAGATGTTATTGGATCGAGTAAGTTACGACTCATGAGTTGTTTCAATAACAATGTGTTGTTAGTCGTATAGTAAACTGTATATGAACAGATATAACAGACAATTCAAGAAATATTGACTTTATTTTACAAATAATATTTTCTGTTCATGTTTTGTAAATATTTATTATTCGGTCCCACGGTGCATTCAAAGAAGGAACGAGTTGTTGGTTCTCGTTACCATTTTGAGCGAATGACTACACTTCTAACAACACCAGTAGGAGCAACAAAAGAAACCTTTTCCAAACACACTCGCCATCTCATTCTATCGTACACTGTGTTTTGATTGGAAGACAAGTGCAGATATATGTAGGTGCAGCGCCAATGTACAGCACGAAAAAATTATAGTCGCATACAACAACAAAAAAACGAAGATCAACCAACGAAACTGGCAGAGGAGGCAGAAAAAACCAGCGAGTAGAGATTTTTTTTCCATTCCAAAGTGAACAGTGAAAAGACATCAACTTTCGGTAGGAAAAAATTGTAATATTTTGATTAATCAGAGTGAAGAAAAAAAAAAAAAAAAGAAAACAAAACAAAAAAGGGAGAAAAAAGAAAAAATAAAATTACCAACGTTTGTTGTTATTTTGCTGCCAGTTGCACCGCGCCTAATTGCGCCGACATAAACAAAAGTGAGAACAAGTGCTAAACTCGCACTCCAAAGGGCCACGAAACCTGGCTAAAAGTCGAAAGCCCGAAGAAACGCAAACGCTGTTCCGCAAAGGAGCCCCGCGAGCCGAAGGCGCTCCGCTGGCCAGCTAGAATTCAATGAAGAAGAAGATTTTCTGTAGGTTTTTCTGTGCGTTGTCAGAAATATAAATATTTTGTAAGCTTTAATAAAAAAAGGAACCAACTCGCTCCTCGAACCTGAAATCAATACGGAAAAATAAAGTACCACAAGAGCAGGAATAGTTGAGACTTTTGTGCTTGTGTGACCCAAAGAGACCCCCCCGATGTTGGATTCCTCTGGTGCCGCCGCCGTCAGGGAACGACATGGAAAGCATCTGTAGACTGTGCTTCCAACCAGCAGCGGTGAGTAGTGGCCACCATTACAAAAATATTCCTAAATTTCTAAAATAAATAAGCAAACTGCTAACTGTACTATAAGCCGACGATTGGAGATGAAATTGTCATTAAAAAGTGTTCGACGCAAATGTAAAGCAAGCCAGAAGAAAACAAAAAATAATAAAAAATAAAACTAATAACAATACGAACATATTTTTCTATTTGCGAAAAATTGTGTATTTTGTTATTCTTATTGATTTTTCTACTTGTGGAGCGGAGCGAGGGATAGTGGAGGACGCTCAGCATTAGGGAATGACGAACAAACGAACGAACTGGGAGCTGGGAGCCGGGAGCGTTTGGCACAGTGGGCCAGGGCAGAGCAGCGACGGCGAGGAGAGAATCGCAAATAGAAAGTCGCGAGTGGGATGGATGGGTGGAGGGGTCACAAAGAGAGTGAGCGAGAGCGATAGAGAGGGATAAACATGGAATTGAATGCGCGGACCAAAGCTGGAAAATGTGAGAAGCTGAGGAATTAGAGCAACGGATCAGCTTCGATTGCATTGTTGGAATGTCTCAATTCCTTATTTTCCAATAAGATAATTGGAATATTTAAATTTGTTTATGAACTTGTGAGAATCAAAAATTTCCATTACAAAAAAAAAAAAAAAACAAATGTATTGCAAAAATTCCTTTGAAGATAATGTTTTCCTTGCTCTTCTCCCGGATCTTCACAATAGCGACAACATCTCGAACTTGCGCCAACTTCTCCATTCAACGTTTGGGTTTCTTTTCGTTTCGTTCTCTTGGCTTCTTTTTCTTTTATTCGCTTTTCCGTATAAAATTTCATTGCGGAATAAGAAAAAAAAAACTCTTCAGAAAAAAAAAGATAAACACTCGTCCAAAGTGAAATTATAACTAAACGGAAAAATTAAGAAAAAAATACAACTTGTAAAAACAAAACAAAAATAACGAAAACGACAAATTGCGCGCAACGAAATGTTGTTGTTGTTTCTGCCGTGGATTGTTTTCTTTCAATTTATTATTGCTTTGCGCCAGGGTTACCAAGTTGTATGGATGTGAGAATTCAAGCGAAGACCAAGCTTAAAGTTTCGTTTTGTTGGACGTTGGCAATATAATCTAATGGTTATTGGGCTGCGCTTCGTTGCTTCGCACGGTGGAAGGAGGGAGTGGAGCATTTTTTTTTTGGTTTGTAATCTCTAAAGGTCTTTTGGAAGAAGGAAGGAAAGAATTAACGAGAGAAACAAAGACGAACTTACCTATTTTATAGTATGAGTTCAGTCGAAATTCCTCAGTTACTTTTTCAATGAATTTCAATCATTGACTGGGTTATCTACTTTTGCAGTTATTTCAAGTACCCGGTTACAATATTCCCACCTGTGTGAAGTGCTCCGAACATCTAACGACCACAGGCTTCTACCAGTCATCGCGTGAAGAGGGCAGCTCACCAGTGGCAACAACTTCGGCGGCTGCGATTGCCAACAACAGCAGCAACCTGTCACAACAACAGCAACAGCAGCAACAACAACAGCAGCACCAACAGCAACAACAACAGATTCAGTCGAACAGCTCATCCGAGAATCTACAATCACAAGACGATTCCGACGATGTAAGTCCATCATAGTTTAGTTTTTAGCAACATCATTTTCAATTTCAATGTTATGTCCATAAACATTTTCATTTGAGAAAATTTTTTGTTTTGGATTAGTATTATAAAAAAATATTGATATTCTTTTTACGAAATTTAAATTCAAAGTTATTCCTTTCAAAATGACAAAAAAAAAAAAATAAAACAAAAAAACATTTGTTGTCCAAATCTTGCTGCAACAACAATGATTTCTTCCATATCTTCTTTTTTCCTGTTTTTCTTCTTATTCTCTTGTCTCTTCTGCTAGATTGATAGCGAGCGAATAGGTTCGATCCAATCCAATCAAAACGGTGTGAAAAAAACCGAAACCATGTCCTTTGATTTGGAGAAAACCATACAGAATCTAGACGTATTTATTCATATATTCATACATTTTTAATATATATACTTACTATTCATAAAAAAAGGAAAAAATTCGATTTTCAACAATTAGTCGAAATTATGTTTTGGAGAAATAAATTTTACACTTACATATATTTAAATGCTTGTCTACTTTTGCATTATACACTGGATATATTTCGATTTGCTAAATGTTTGTCTGTCAGCTTTCCAAAGATACAAAACAAACTGGAAAACGTTTGCTTTGTTTTAAGCAAACGAAATTTCTAAAAGTAGAGAAGCATTTTTTTTCTATTGTTTAGTATGAATCACAGAATCTTTCAAAGGAAATTTCTTGATGATTCGTTTCTTTATTTGCTGCTGTTTAGGTGGATTTGATATTCAACGAAGAGGGCTCGTGTCCTCTCTGCAACAAGACCTTTTCTCGCAAATCCTCGCTTCTGACACACATTCGAAATCATGCCGCGGAGCGAAAATTCGTATGTACCTTTTGTCACAAGGGTAAGTGGAATCCGGTTGTGAAACTCTTGAACTTTTTAACTGTATCTTCATCCATTTCTTTCACAGGTTTCACTCAAGCAGCCAACTTGCGAAATCATGAACGAATCCACACCAACGATCGTCCCTATGTCTGCGTCGATTGTGGCAAAACCTTTACACAGGTAACTTGAATCCCTAATCAACAATATTGGCGAAAGTCTTCAATAATAATGTTCCTTCCTTAAAGATAACCAACTTGAATAACCATCGTCGGTTGCACACTGGGGAACGGCCGTTCGTGTGCATCGAGCCTGAATGTGGACGATCGTTTGCGCAGGTAATTTTCATTTGAATTTCATCTAAATCAATCGCTTATCTAATCACTCTCACTTTGCAGGTCACAAACCTCAACAACCACATGAAAACTCATCATAAGGTGCAGCAATATTGTTGCAATCAGTGTCCGAAAAAATTCACACAAGTTACTTCCTTAAACCAACATCTACAAGCACATGCCGGCATCACTGGCTACTATTGTCCGCGATGCCCGGAGAAGACATTCAAACAGCAATCACAGCTCCACACACATATGAAGTCGCATGGCCTTGCCTTCCCCTTCGAGTGCAGTAAATGCGATGAGAAATTCCTGCAGCAGGCACATCTCGATCAGCACAACAAGATGCACGATGAATTCAAATTCAAGTGCGATATATGTCCATCGTCGTTCAATCAGGAATCATTGCTAAAGAAGCATGTCCAACGGCATGTGGAAGGGAGGTCAGTATGCTATATCATGTTGCAAATGGGGACATATATGATTGAACTTTGTATTACTCTTGCAATAGATATCTAGCATGTCCGGTGGCCAATTGCAACGAAGCCTTTGCCGTGCGGCAACACTTGTCGAAGCATTTGCTAACGCGCCACTCGCATGACGAGTTGCCGCCACCGAAGCGGTCCAAGAAGTCGATAACATTGCAGTCACCGCAGCAGCCCCTGGCGATGATCGGTCAACCGCTTTCGATACAGCATACAACGGGTCAACGTATGTGAATTCAACATGAAATTCTGTGAAATACTTAATTACATTTTAATGATATATGTTTCCTTCTTTTAACCAGGCGGCCGTCCTCCGAAGAACAAAAAAGCCCAAAACGCTGCCACCGCCGCAATTAAAATCGAGCTTAATGAACCATTGCACAATCAGCATGTGATCAGCAATGCCAGCGGTCTCTCGATTCAGCAGCAAATCAATCAGCATATGCAACAACATCAGCAGCAACAACTGCAACAACAACAACAACAGCAGCATCAACAACAGCACCAGATGCCAATAGGTGGAAATCATGCGAAAGTTCGTTTTATTCAAACGAAATAAAACAAAAAACAGTTTTAAAAATTTTATTTTTCTTATATTATAATTTTGCTTTAAAAAAATTATCTAAAAACTTATTAAAAATTTTAATAGTTAAGTTAGAGCAGAGTGTTAAAGGAATCCGCAGAATACTCCTGAGTTTCTGTGGATGTTTTTTCTAGTATTTAAGAGTATTTTTAAACATTTTAAACAGAAAACGAAAAAAATTGAAATTACAATAAAAATGTTTGTAAATAAGAATTTTACAATTTTACTAACATAAAACAAGCTAACAAAAATATATAGAAAAAATATGAGAAAAAGAGAACAAAAAACAAAAAGAAAAAAAGAAAGAAAATGGAAAATAAATACGATAAAAAATTCACTTTTTAAAATCGTAAACGTAATGCTTTCACAGAACTCATACATATATATTTACAAGTTAACGAAATAGATGTATTGTATTATTTACATAAAATCTTTATTGGTCTTCCTTCATCTGCATCATAATTCTATGGTTTTCTTATGTAGTCTGTAATGTAAAGTTATTTGGTAATAGCAATTATTTTTCCTATTCAGATATTAGTTACAGTAAACAGTTTGCAACAATGTCTCAATTCATGCATACAACAATTTCCTCCCCATTACCGAATTGAATAAAATTTTTAACTAAATTAACATGATTGATTTTTACTTCGAAAATATGTTGTAGGAATCTCACTCTTTAATAAGTTCTTGAACCAAAAGAATATCAGCATATCTGCCACAAAGTGAGAGAGAGAGAGAGAGAGAGAGTGTGTGGGAAGGAAGGAGGGAGAAGGAGCGACGACTTCGTTCATTTGTTTTCATTAAGTTTTTATGTCTTCGTCGTTCGTTGCGAGCACGGCGAGGGCGAGTCCGAGGGTGGGCGATTACGACTTTATTAATTCCAACTTTTTATGCGTTGTGGAAACGCATCTTGAGGCGTGCGAGGAAAGCGAATAGAGAAAGAACGAAAGCTGAGTAAAAAAAAGGGAAAAAATAAATTAATGCAATTGAGACGAAGAACGTGTTCTGGAGAAAAGAAAAGAGTGAGAAAAAATCATTCAGCAAGAGTTAAAAAAATAATGAGTAGAAATGAAGTAAGTTCTTTAAAACAAAAGAATAATCTAACAAGAATCAAAAAAATCAATTAATTTATTCCAAAGATAAAAAATAACACATATTAGTTAATTAACAGCACGTCTTAAATTGGTGAGAGTCGACAGGAAAGGAATTAAATGGGATTAAAAACGTAGAATGCAGGAAACCTCATTAAATCCTGACTGGCCAATTCATCATCTCGCTCAACAGCGATCCGTCATCAGCTCACCTCAGTGGTGGGTTCCCCTCGTCCGTCTCTCACTTGAGGCCCCCTCCCCGTTTCCCTCACCACATCCACCTTCACCACGGCCCTACTCCCGAAGGCTGTCAACGCCGCGGCCAATGAAAGGGAAACCGCAAGAACTCTTTGTGCTAGTGTTGTTTTTGTTGTTTTGGCTAATATCCCAGCTCGGCTGAGCTCGACTGAAACAAGTTAATCCAATTGGCGGGAACAAAAGCCGAACGGCCGAAAAATGGCTACCGAAGTGTTTTTAATTTGAGCTCGTTTTTCGTCCCCTCCACCCGACAACGCACCAACGGTGGGCAAACGTTGGCACGCATTTAATCAGCTTCTTTTGCGCTGTCCTCTTTTCCCCACCTCTCTTTCCCTCTGACAACCTTCCCCTTACGACCACGACTTTTTCTGTGATGACAATGAAAAATTTAAATTAAATCAGATGAGGGATTGATTGATGGCCGGATAAACGAGGCACCTGGTGGGAGAGACAGAGACAGAGAGAGTGAGTGAGTGGTTTACGAAATTAATAAATATGTTAAAGAGTGGAAAGCCCTTTTGCGCCGGCGACAGATGTTGGGAGTTCCTTTTGGAACTGACCGCAAGGATAATACGGGCTTCCTTTAATTAGGTTCTAAAAGTCATTTAGTATGTAGATCAGCGACGCGAGAAATAAATATCGGTGAATAAAAATATATTATTGTCTCTTGTCTTGTTGAGAGGTTCTCAGCTCCAGGATAAAAAACAAATAGTCCAAGACGAATTTGGCTTTTTTTGCATGTAAGACCAGACAGGTTTATATAAGGAGGAACAAAAAATCACAAATCCCATCGACGAATCCGCAGACTCCACCCTGAAAAGGCACTAGAAAATGCAGTAAAGTACAACATTTTAAATTTTTCGCTCGTTCTTGCTCGCTTGCTCCCGAGGCCATCCATGTCTCCATCTCCATCTCAAAGTATTGTTTTTGTTGATCTCACGCCGAGCCGCAACCAGAGCTGGCAGTGAAGACGTCGGAACGGGTGGGAATGAGAAGGATATGAATCAGGGCTGCTGCTTCAGGAAACTCTAACGAAGAGGCCAGTTTGAAAGTGGCCACTTTATAAAAGAAAAATATCACTATACATTTTTTAAAAGAAGAAATACAAGAATAACTTGATCCCGTCTGTTAATACGAATTTCAGTTTCATTGCTAAATTAGATAAATAAAATGTTCCCCCCACATGTAAGGCATAGCATAATTGTTGAGTTAACTCTCTTACCGACCATCAATCTATGTTACCGACACCAATTTATGAATACTCACTGCCAGGGCAGCTAATTTGGAGCAAGCAAGTCAAATTCACAGCGATGTGACTCAAGTGATTCCGGCAGCCCTGACCATGGAAAAAATAGCACGGAGAAGGAATGTGTCAACAACTCTAAGAAACAACAACATCGCGAAAAAGTGAAAAACAGTGCGAGAAAGAGAGCCTGAGTGAAAGAGAGACAAAACAGAAAAAAAAAAAAAAATATCCCTGCGCATTATTTCAGCTTCTAACGAGATTTGGATGATTTCATAGTTCGATTTTTTTTCCTCAGATTTGCTCAACCCCACTCTCTCTCTCTCCTTCTCTCTTTCTTTTTCTCCATCCCACACTTCACGGCCTTTGACGAGCTCGCTTTGTCTCGGTTGGCTGCGATGCTCAGTGGGCGCTGGGTGGTGGATGGAGTTGGGGTCGGGTGCCGGGTCAGGGGTCAGGGTTGGCTCAGGGAACATATTGTCTGCGGAAGGTCTATTAAATTAAGGCAGCACCGCGGGTGGTGGGGGACGGCGGTCGGCGGTCGGCGGTCGGGGGCGTAAGTACAAAGCCGCAAACGGAGGCAGAAAAAGCAAACGATGCTAACAAGGGAGCGACCGAGACGGAGCGCGTTGACAGACACAGACACAGAGCGAGAGAGAACGAGCGAAGGGGATGGATGATGGTAGCCGAGGAGGATGAGGCGAGAGCAGGGAGAACGAATTGCCAGAGGAAGCGCACGAAAAACCAACCAAGGGGCGAAATCGGCCAAGTCGAGTTCACCGTAACGAGTCAACAGAGCGCCAAAGGGAGACGAAGCGATGAGCGAGCGCGGTGCCAGAGTGGGATGGAAGGGGCCAGTTGGAGTGGGTGTGTGTTTGTGGGAGAGAGGATGGCAAAGAGTGTGCGGCGGGAGAGGGAGAGAGCGAGAAGAGATTGAGTGCTAACCGGCGACTGAGGTGGGAATCAGTGGAATCAAGTGAAACGCCTGATCCGCCCCCGGCTCCTGGAGGAGGGAAAGTGAGAACACGCATAAAACACCCACCTCTTGCCCGGCACCCGCCCCTCGCCGGGTCGCACGCCCGCCCCCCGGAGCGGCCGCCGCACGACACGGGGCGAGGCGACCTCATGAATACGGAATCGATGTTGAACAGCCTCCAGGACCAGATTTCAATTTGTGCCCAAAGTGTTTATGAGTTTCCATCGCAACCCCTGCCACGCCGCCGATTCCGTCTCCCCCTCTTCCTGAGGGTGCGGCGCGGGGCAGTCGGCAGCCGTTCGGGCTGCGGATCTGCGGATCTGCGGATCTGGGTTTATGGGCTCGAGCGACCCTTGGGAGAGAGACGAAAGTTCACAACTTTATTTGTTCTCGCCGTCAATTTGTTGCTTGTGTTGGTTGTTGTTGTTATTGTAGCATTTCTCGTTTCGTTCTTTCGTTGCCGTTGGCGGTGGTGCTGGTGGTTATGGTGGTGATGTCGTTGTTGTTGTTGTAGGTGACGACGTTGTTGATTTTGTAAATCGCTTCAGCTAATATTCTTGTTCTTGTTGTTGCTGTTGCTTGTTTGGCGTTGTCGTAATAGCAGTGGTTGTTGTTGTTCTTGTTTTTGTAGTCGTTGTCTCTGTCGCTGCCGTTGTTATTGTTGTTGACTTTGGCGTCGTAATTCCTTGTAATGTGACATGATGGACCAATCAAATGTCAAATTCGACAACCTAATGAACAAGAAGAAGAACAACAGGAAGAACAAAGAAGAACAAGGAGCAGAAGATGATTATGCTAAGAACTATGCTAGAATAAGATCGTGATGAAGAAGATGAATTACATAAAAATGTATAAATATAAAAACTTTTTTAATTACTAAAAAAATTTAAATAAAATTGATTACAATATTTTATAAAGTAATGTTAAAAAAATATAGTTAAAAATTCCGGTTACAAAAATTAAATGTTAAAAAAGTAAAAATATGCAAAATATAACATAATGAAAATACTAAAATTTTTTGACAGAACAAAAAATAGTGATTGTCATTATTGACGGTGCTTGACGTCATTTCAGAAGCCGTAGTCGAAGGTTTATTCAACATGTTGAATCCGGGTCGAATTAGGAAAATGACCAAAACTCGAAACTTTGGCTCGCTTCCGGTGCAGGTCACGAAACTCCCAGACAATTGTGTGGCAGGAAATTTATTCAATGTCCGTGCAGACGTCGCTAGGAAACAACTCGAATGTCAAAGAAATCGGTTGACGTTGCAAGAACGTTTCTCCACTTGTCGTGGACCACAAAAGGCTTCGGAAAAAATCCACGAGGAAAAATTAAAAAAAAGAAATGCACACACGGCGAACTAAAACTATTTTTTCAAAAAAAAAAAAAGCAAAAAATAGGAGTACAGACAAGAAATAACTGAAGAAGGAAAAATTGAACAAAGAAACAAAAAAACGAAAAAAAAAAAAATCGACAAAGAACCAAACTCGAGCACGAACACGAATAAATAAAGATGACAACATTGAACGACGATGAGAAGAAGAAGAAGACGTCATGACAAGTCAGGGCTTCCGGAAGCGAATGATGCGGAAAAAATGCAAAGGAACAACTTCTCAGACAGGGCAGGGCATCTGTGTGAGAGCGACAGGGAGAGCAATAGGGAGGGGGAGTGGGAGAACTATAGAAATGTCCAACAATCAAAGTCGATGATTTTTCCGGTTGCAACGGCGATTAAATAATAAAAGAAACCATGACGAAAACAGGAAAAATCATAAAAAATTGAGCAAAAATACAAACAAGAAATATAAATGAACAATAAATGAAACAAAGAAGAAAAAAAAATTTAATAAAAAATAAAACAAGGAGAAAATAGCAAATTAGGAAAGCAAAAGAAAGGAAAAACATATCCAGTATCATATTTTTCTAGATAAAAAAAACAGAAAAATAAACACAATTAAAACACAACTAAAAATAAGCAAAAAAATTAATAAAAATAGAAAAAAATAAATAATATAAGGATAATTACGGAGAAAATAAATTTGTAAATAAAAGTGAAAAAATAACCATTTACAAGAAAATCGAGAAAACAACAATAAAATCAGGGTGAGGCGAGGGGGAAATGAAAGGGACAGGGAAGGGGGTGTGGGCGGAAGGGGAGGGAAACAAATCAGGGCCCCTCGGCACATCCTCCGCAATACAATAAATCTCGGAAGGACATCGAAGTCAACAAGGACGAGGACACATTTCGCATGTCCTCCCAACCATCCAACCATCCATCTGTTTGTCTGTCTTTCTGTCCAGCGGCCCGTCCATTGAATGACCCACAGGAAGAGGACGTTTCCGGCCACGCCTCCGCCCGCCGCCTTCCCTCCTCCATCCTCCTGTTCCCGTCAGCCACTCGACGTCCCAATGATTTGTATCGATTGCGTCGTAAGGAGGAGGCAGAGGGAAATGAAATAAACACAAAAGATAAAAAAAAAAATACAAATACAAATACGGCAAAAAACCATATTGAGAGAATTTTTTACGACCGCCCCGAGGGTTGGGCCGTCGTCGTCGTGGTCGTCGTCGTTAATGAAGGCAATAATTGCAATTGTTGCAGGTCCTGCTCGCCTCCGTTCCTTCTAGGCTTCCTCTCCCTCGGATGGGATTATTTATTGCCCCTGATGGCGGGCAGCGGGCGAAATTAGTTCAACTAGTTGGCCAAGTGAGGGGCGGAAGGGCCGAGGCTCGATAGGGAAGAATATCCATCAGAGACGAAGGGATTTTTTGCCTTTTTTCTGTGCGAACTCGGCTGAACTGTGGGTCATTTTCGGAGTTTGGAATTGATTGAGTTCTTCCAGAGGTCATGGGAAGCCTCGAGAAATCGAGAAACCAAGATGTTTCCGAACATTTTCTCATCTTTTGATTATGGTCTTCATCCTTTTAAGAGTCACGCGCATTCTTCTGAAAGTCATTCCAATCCTTTTAAGCGCCCATCGGATCCTTTGCTCTCTGAGCTCGCTCATTATCTTCTTCTGACGAGCCTTTCCCAACTCATGGCGTATGTTTCGAGTGTTTTTGTAAAAAATGCCCATGTCCTCGAAGTCATTTTCGGTCGACGTGTGGTCATCCTCGTGTCCTCCTCATTATCCTTCTGTCCGTTTCGGTTATCTGTGATGGCTCCTGGTCGGACTCTGGTCATCCTCGTGTCCTCTCGATTACCCTTTCCCCATCCCCTGTCCTTCGGCCCTCCCCGTGCCCTGGCCGTCCTCGTGTCCGAAACCGCTTTAATGGCAAATTCTGCTGACACACAGTGGTCGTTTGCCAAAAAAAAAAAAAGAAAACACAAAACAGACACCGACGAATAAATTCAAATAAATCATAAAGCATAAGGCCAACCACCCCCACCCCCTTGCCAGCCGACACCCTCCCACCCCCTCGACAACATGGGACGACTCATCTTCACATCACGTGACGACGGGCGGAGGAGGGGAGGGAGCGGGGGAGGGGGTTGCACTATCTATAGTTTCCGCTTAAATGCACAGCGCAGGAACCAAAGGGCCGAACGATGAAAGTGCCAAAGGACGAAACGACCAGCGGCGCGGAGGACCAGAGGCGAGGGGAGCAGGCAAGGCGAGAGGACCTAAGGCGAAAATAATCTGTTTAAAAAAGGGCCAAAGGCAAGGAGAACACGAGAACCAAAGGCCAGAGAACCAAAGGCCAGAGTTCCAAAGGCCAGAGAACCAAAGGCCGTAGGACGAAGGACTGCAAGTGTTGGAACCATTAACCCAGTCACCTCCCCCCCCTACACCCCACCTCCCTCCCCATCCCCCGATGCCACACGCGTCGTCGTCGGTCGCCGTGTCCACGATTTCATTTCCATAAAAATCTATCGAACATTATGAATATACAGATATAGATGTATAGATTATTCGCACACACTCAGGCGACGATGGCAACATGGAGGGGGGTGGTGGAGCGAGGGGAAGGGAGGGAGAGGGAAAAGTAATCGGAACATATGCATAAATCATAAACGGTTATTAATGGACAAACGGCCGCATCGAGCGATTAGGTTTCTTAATCAAGCGGGGTGGATGACGAGGGAGGGGGAGAGAGAAGGGAAGGGAAGGGAAGGGAAGGAGGGAGGAAGGTGGAGGAGCGGAGGGGAGGGAGGAGCTGTGTCTAATGGGGCGATTCGCTAGATAGGAGTGGCCACTGGGCCCATTTGGCGGACTCATGGACCGAGATCGGATCCTCGTTTGCTCCTTTCTGGCGACTGGTGGCTCCAGAGGGAAAGAGAGAGTGAGAGAGAGGGGGAGAAAGAGAGGGGAGAGAACTAGGGGGCAGGCAGGAGGAGAGAGCGGAGTAAAAATGACAAAAAATGCTCATGGAAAAGAAAAATAAAAACTTCCTTCTTCTACGGAAAACGAAACTTATTCGAGGGCTTTTTCAAAAACAAAACAAACAAAAAATTTAAAAAAAAACAATCTATATTATATGAATTAAAAAAGAACAATGTTGGTATCAAAAATCATAATCTTCCAAATTTTTCTATAATACGAAAATAAATGAAAAAAAAATCGTTAATTTTGACTCTTACTCAAAAAATCAAAATAAATGCAAATAGATGAAAAATGAAATGGGAAACTAGAAATTAAATTAAATCGAAAAACTTCCATTAAAATTCTCTCAAGTAGATCGCTTTTTCTCACTTCGAAATCGCTGCCAGCGGTCGCAATTTGCAAATAAATAAATTGTGATTCCGAAATTAAATGATTTATTTGCATGGACGAGGAATTTCCGAAAATAATTTACGAGCCTTCGGCCAGGAGGAGAGAGCGGGACGGCGGGGGCGAGGCAGAAGCGGGAAGTCAGAGATGGGAATAATAGAGACGAAAAGGATTCAGGCCATTAAGTTCCGGAAGCGAGTCTCGAGCAGAGCGAGACGGCGAGATGGAAATGCGGATCCACGACCACGGCCAGGAGGCGGAGGGAGGGAGAGGGAGATAAGTCGCGGAGACCACGAGAAAGACCCGGCATGGCCAACGAACCCAGGGACAGAGTCGTTAAGCCAATTGCTCGTCTCTTTTTTTTGCGCTATTTCATTTCCCCCTCCATTTGGCATTTGCGTGCACTTTGGGTATTTTCATCGGCTGCTGCGAATTAAGCAACCCTTCCGTCAAATAAATCACCCAATTTCAGGCCCGAAAACACCGAAAATCAC
Source organism: Coelopa pilipes (assembly GCA_947389925.1). NCBI lineage: Eukaryota > Metazoa > Arthropoda > Insecta > Diptera > Coelopidae > Coelopa > Coelopa pilipes. Next base: position 4,172,872 of record OX376700.1, read on the forward strand.
CGGAAACGCAACAAAAGCCAAACTCAAACAAAACAGTTTACAAAGTCAAATCCAAACCGTGAAAAGTCTGCGTGGAGTGGAAATAACTATGAAGTCAAATAGATCTGCGCGAATTGTGGACAAATGTATAAATATTGTTGTTTCGAAGCTTATCCACTGGAATCACGTGGCAGCACTTGAGGGAAACGTGACCACGTGGCCGCGGTCGGTCCGTCGCCATCTTCCAGCCATCAGCGACACCCTCCTCCCCTCCCCTCCCTCTCCCACTCCCACTCCTCCTCACCACCCTTTCTTCGCCTCGTGAAGTGGTTTACATTTTAAACTAAGGGGTTGCGGGCGAAACTCCCTCCACATGCTTCCGCTTCCGGTTGTTCAGCCGTCCCTCCCTTCCCCTCGTCGCCCTCGCCTCGCCGCGCACAGTGGAGCGTGTTTTATGGCCGGATTTCGCGAAAATTCATTTTAAATTCGAATCGCTTTTTAAAGTCCCGATCTCTCGAATCGCGACTTCCGCTTCCGAAAAGCCGAATCCTTGCAACAGGCAACCCAGGCCGATAAATGTTAGTAGGACGTGGACGGGACGGGTTTGGAAGGGCGGGAATTGAAAACTATTGACAATAAAATGAACTGGAGCAGAAGGACAAATTGATGAAGGCATAAATTGAGGAATAATTGTTGTAAATTAAATAATCGAGCGATGGATTTTCGGTTTGAACTCCTTTTAATAATCAAATTATTTCGTCTTCCAAGAAGCATCAAAGGTAAACTTAAAATACAATAGAAACAGCTGAATATAAAAATATCTGAAAAATTGAATTTAGTAAAAAATACAAAAATTATAAAATCAAATTTTACAAAATTAATGGAATAAATGTACTAAAATCAAGCAAAATAGAAACAATAAAATAATAAAAATGCAGTAAATAAAATAGTTAAGAAATTTAAAAAGAGTACGTAAAAAAAAACAAAAGAAATTATGAATAAAAAATAAATAATAAAATAATAATTTATAATATCAATAATATAATAAAATAAATTATAGCAGTCACTGAAATAAACAAGAATAGGATAAACTAAAATGAATAGAATAAATATAATAAAAATTCACTTCTCCGAACCGATTGCTTTGGCCGTGCCCAGGCGCCTCGAACCCCGCCCCCTTCGGCCCTCGCTCCGCCGCCATCAATCCGGATATTTTCAGCGATTTGTTGATCTTGTTGACGACGTCTTTTGCATTCACGTTTCATTTGATTTCGGATTTCATTAGCTTAAGTGCGGCCATCGAGAGAACATGCAAAATCCTCCTCCCCCCACCCCTCTTCCTCTTCTTCGTGCTCTTCTTATACGTCTCAGCTTCTTGTTGTTGTTGTTGTTGTTCCCGCAATCCCCCGAACCAATGTCCGCACTTCCGCTTCCGCCCGCGCTCGTCTCAATCGCCTCGTCTTCAGCTTTTTTATGGACCCATCGATTGTGCTGTTGTTGTTCGTTATTGACCATCTATTGGCCTGTCTAACGGTCTCTCCTATCTGTCCATCTATCTCTCTCATTCTCTCTCTCTCTCTCGCTCCCTCTCGGTCGCTGTCTGGGGTTGGAAAATTCTTCGCTTTTTTATCGTGTGATTTGAGCTTGTTTTTCCGCTTAAAGTATTTTTATCGTCTCTGGCTTTGTTCGGCTTTCTTCACCTATTGTTGTTGTTCATTTTGTATTTTGCTGGTGGTGTTGTTGTTGTTGTTGTTGTTGTTATTGTCCCCCTTTTTATGGTCGCACGAGTGTATTGAGCACACTAAAGCTAATCCAAACAAATTTCCATCGTCGATGTCTTTATTTAGTGGTCGTCTTAGTTGTTGTTGTTATTGCGTTTTTGTTGTAATAGCATTCCTTATTGCAGTCGTTGTTGTTGTCGTTGTTGTTGTTGTTGCCCCATTAGCTCGGGCCAAGCATTAGAAAACACAATCGATCCATTCAATTCAATTACATGTGTTGGCATCACTGTCGTTGTCATCAACGTCGTCAGTGTTGCCTGTTGTTTGCCCCCGTGACTTACGCGGTGTTGCTTGTGATTCATTTCGGGGAGCACGGGGGCGAGGATATCATGGCAATAAGAAGAAGAAGAAGACGGAAGTAAATGAACGAAAATCGAGTTCTTTCAGGCTTTCTTTTACTTGTTTTTTTTTACTAATTGTTCCTATACAAATAATAGAAATTCTTGAACGTTTTGTTTCGCAAACCATCTGTTATTGATATCCAAAAAACAAAAGTAACAACAAGCCCTTCTTGTGCCTCTAACTATCCACGAAAAGCCGGCCTCGGGTTCAATCGAGGATCAAACAGGAAAAAGGGTTTTCGAACAAACGGCGTCCCACGCAATTAGCCATCGATTGAATAACAACAAAGATAACAACAACAAAAAAAAAAAAAAAAAACGAAAAACAAATTACAAAAATAACAAAAGGAACAACAATTAACTCTACAACAATGCCAAATACAGAAGCCACAAACGGAAGTCGTAAAAACCATCGAGAAGCCATCGAGTGAAGAGGGGAGAGGGGAGAGGGAAGAAGGGCCGCGAGAGCTGGATAAAGGGTGAACCGGTGAGGGGCGAACCCTGGCGAACGGGTGGCGAAACACGAGACAAGGTGCGATCATAATTTCTTGATTGCTTTGTTTGCTCTTTTACACCTACGTTGGCCCGTCTTTTGTTCGCTCGCTCTCCCGCTCACGCGGAAGCCGCTGATCCGGGGCCGAGGGAGCGACGACCACGCGACCGACCGACCGACCGGCCGACCGATCGTCCGACCGCCGCCGAACGCACGCCCGAACCGCCGACGGCTTTTAACTTTGGCGGTAATGGATTTCCAGCCAAGCTGCTCCGATGTGGTCGGTGTTAGTGAGGGCGAGGCGAGGGCGAAGGACGGCGCTCCTCTAATGGGGTGTTTCAGAATTTTTTTTATTGTTGTTGTGGTCGTTGTTGTTGTTGCTGTTCTCGCTTCCACCGCGTGCATTTTCATATGTAAATAAAATGTAAATTTTCCTCCCTCCATTGTCCACAAGTTCTGTGGCTATTGTTTGTTGTAAACTATAATGGATGCGTGTCAATGTTGTTGTTGTTGTTGTTGTTGTTTTTATTTTTATTGATATACTTGTTGTTGCTAGTCGTCGGTGATTTCGTGGTTCAGTTCAGTCGCCAAAGGGCATCAATCCATCAATATCGTGAGACTTTTGATATACGATATTCAAATTAGTCCTCAGAGGTCATGTGATAGTGCAGGTTTTATTTGTTAATGGGGTTCGTTGTGATTGTTTTTTTTTTTTTTTTTTTTTTCAATTTTCCCTCCATTCTCTTCCATTCCACATTCTATCGTCGATCTGATTTTTCCCTCCATGCAAATGATGTGAAATCATATTTGGTTATTTAAATTGTTGTTTCACACGCGTCGCCGGACGGCGTCATTATCTCCATCAATATGTATTCTAATTAGCGATGAACTTTGCCTCGAAATCGGCGGCGTGGGAGCGGCGGGTCGTGGGGATTTCTTTCCTCTCCTGGGAAGGTTTTCTCCTGTGCTTGGAAGCTTGTTCCCACGCCTTGGAAGGACTTCTTTCTCCTCTCCTTGGACGGAATTCGTCTCGGTTCTTGGAAGAGCTTTTTTTCTCGTTATTCTCTCTCTCTCGTCATTGCTCAACTTTTAATTTGTTAGTTTTAAATTTTTCTACCTTCGATTTTGACCCAGAATTTCCGAATGTCTTAATCAAATCCCGTTTAGCCGCAGATTGATGAGATCAGGCGGACTGGGTGACCGAGACAGACAGACGACCAAACGTCACGTGCTGCTCGCCCTCTCGCCCGGTCCCGACCACGTTCGCTGCAATCGGAGCGAGATGAGACGGGTTGTAACGAAACGGTCTGAGACGGGTCGAACCGGACCGAGTCGTGCCGAGTCGAGTCGTGCCGAGTCGTGCCGAGTCGAGCCGCGTCGAGCCGAGCGGGGATCGGCGGACCCTCCGCTGACAGGGCAGGAAATTCAATTTTAAAAGCAGCTGCCACGTGTCCTTTTAGTGCTCGAGAGTGTTCGGAGTTTCGGGTGCTCTTCTTGTTGTTGCTGTTGTGTTGCTGTTGTAATGACTTCATGTGGCTGGTGGTTGCTGCCAGCGATGCTGCTGCTGTTCCGACGTAGGAAACGCATGTTTCCTGAATCCAGCGAAGTCACTTTTGTTTCGCAAATAAAGCCTTCGCCACGTTCCCGCAATGCCTCCCGCACACCCTCACCCACCACTCTCCCTCTCTCTCCCCCGCTCTCTCCACACCCACTCTGTTGCGCTCTCTCTCTCCCTCTCTCCCTCTCATGGTTTTGAATTTAATGCCCCGGTGTGAAACGCGGAAAAGAGCAACAATCGGAAGGATGGACGGCTGGAGGGTGGGAGCGAGACAGGAAGCCGTTGCTGGTGTTGCCGCCAATTTGTTGTTGCTCTCTTTGTTGTTGCGCTCTTTGTTGCTGTTGTTTCTGCTCCGTTGTTTCTCTCTGCTATTCCTCTGCTGCCCGATCATAATGAGCTCGAAGACGCGGAAGCGGAAACGCCGGGCCGACCCTCGTATGTGTGGCGCCCCCTCTCACTCACACCCGCCCCTCCCCCGCTCACTTCCTGCCTCTCCCGGCCCGGCCCGAGGCGATTAATTCGCGCCCTCGTTGCCGCGCCGAGGGGCGTGTGATTGACTTAATTGACTATGAAAATGAGAAATTACACAATAAAAGCAGCGGCGGCGAAATGAGCCTCGCCTGCGCCACCCCCCGCCGCCAGGGGTGGGCAATTAACGGGGGGAGGGGGGCGAGCGACGGCCGTCGGCGGTCGGCGGGCGTCGGCTGCGGCTGCGGCAGGGCGCATCAGGATAACGATAATGAAAATGAAAATGTAAAACATTTTAAACTCCATTCAGGCGGCTTCGGTTAATTCGCCGCCCCCCACTCTCCCTCTCCCTCCGCCTCTCTCGCTCGCGAAGTTGATCCGCGACTGCCAGAGAATTGTGGGAAAATCGTCGGTTGTCAATCGAGGGCAACCGCAGGGAGCACGTGTGCGGGAGAGAGAGGGCGGAGAGGGCACCGGCGAGGGGGAGAGGGAGAGGGAGAAGGGTCGGCAGCACTTTGTGGCCAAAGGTAATTAGCCGGGAACTCGAAATGAGCTTTGATTTGGCGTTTGGATTGGGAACTCGGCTATTAGGGATTTTCAGCTCAGGGGCGACGGGTCGGGGTGGGACGAGGCTCCCATTGGTCATTGAAGGATCCGACTTGGGGACTTGGGATATATTTCATACATCTGTAAAATTAATTTGATGTAAATTAAAAATTTAGTGAGAATTTCAGAAATTTATTTGTTTGTTCATAATTTTTTTTAATTATCATATTTGTTGCGATTTTTGTATTTATTAATAAGTGCATTTCCTTTCGAGACGTCTCCTTGACTTCCATTCCATCCTCTCGATGGAATATTTCCAGTCGAAATCCCTTCGTCTCTCTCTCTCTCTCTCACTCTCTCCCGCTGCGGCTGAAAAAGTCAGCGAGGCCTTTCAGTTCGACCTACAAACGCTTATCTCGTTTTATTTATTTAATATTATTATTGTTTCCTTTGTCAATTGTCGTTGGTCGTTTTCGTTTTTGTAGAAATATTTTATCAAATTGCATTTCAGGTCATCAGTTTAAATTGTTTTCCTCATTTATTTGCTCTGCGATATTTACAACAAAATGTTTTCCCCGTTTTTTACAAAATGTTATCTTTCCGTTAAATCAATAAACGGTAAAGGTGTTTTGCTGTCATTGTGGTTTTTATTTTTTGTGTTTTTCCTTGGAGTTTTTTCTTGCTTTATGTTTTTATTTTTTATTTTGTTATTTTCGATTTCTATCACTTGAAGCCTCTGTTACGTGAAAATTCAACGACAAAGGAAATATATATAAATTTTACTTGATAGATAATGCAGTTCGCTTATCGACGATCAATGATCTGACATAAGAAATAATATAAAAACGTATGAATTCAATGTTTGTATAAAAAAAAATAATTTAAAATAAAAATAAAAATAGAAAAAATAAAGAAAAAAATTGAAATGTTCAAAATTGTTAAAAATCGTTGTCTAGCGCGAGTTTCTCTAGCCAAATTTTCTCCCCGTGTAGAGATTACACGTTCGATTGGAAGTCATCAGCAGCGCTTGTGTGTGTGTGCGAGCTCCAATACAAGTGCAGATGGGCAAAAAACGAGGTTTCCTTATTATCGCGCATTGAATCAAAATTCGAGATAACGACGTTAAATAACTGAGTATTATAAAGAACCCAAGTAGTTGGCTGCTGCCTCATAATCCCCGTCGCAATAATTATAGCCGTCATCATTTACAACAACATCGTCATTATCAACAGCAACATCGACATCGAAATCAACATCAACATCAATAACGCCAACAACAGCAACACTAAACACTACACACACCAGCAGCAGCAACAGTAGTGGAAATAACAATAAAAAAATATAAAGAGTAATAAAAGAAATAAAATGCTTTATTCGCGATAAGAGTGAGGTGGGTGGGAGAGAGGGTGAGTGGGGGAATGGGAGTGGGGGAATCGGAGTGAGCGAGTCAGCAGGGAGAGTGCGGTGGAGCAAGTGCAAAGGAGCGAGTTCAATGGGCCGAGAGCAAAAGAGCGAGTGCAAAGGAGCGAATGCCATGGGCCGAGAGCAAAGGAGCGAGTGCAAAGGAGTGAGTGCAATGGAGCGAGTGCACTGGAGTGACTGCGATGGAGTGACTGCGACGGATTTCCTACTGTGGAGCCGAGGGAGCGAGAGTGGGAGGAGGAAGACAATAATTTTTGTGTTTTTGGTCTCGACACCATATAGTTGGTGCATATCACACGATAACGGTTCGAATGCCCGGTGCAGCAACCGCTCGAGACCCTCGAGATCCCTCGACGGCGACACCTGTAACACGGCGTGTTTATTGGAGGCGCTCGAGTGCCCTCCCAAGTACCCAGGCGAGCGAGTTCCAATTACCAATTGCACAGTTCAATCGAACCAATGTTTCTCATGCCACTCCGTCTGTCTGTCCGCATGTCTCTCTCTCTCTCTCTCTCGCTCTGGCTCGGTGCTCATGTCTGTTCATCCGTTGTTCGTTTTTTCGACAATTTTTTTTTTGCTTCTTCATTTAATTCCAATTGTGATAAATCAAATTTGAGAAATTTATGGTACTTGAATTCACTTTAGTGGCCATAAAAAAACAAGCACAAAACACGACAACAACAACAGCAACAAATAGCAGTGTTGCGACCTCTCAGGATCGAAAGCGCTTTTATTGGAACTCAAGTGCTGTGTCAAGTGCTGAGTTTTGCTCAATACTATAAAAATATTGCTAAAACACTCCAGTTCGCGATCGCGGTCAATGGCGCGGAAAAAAAACACCGACGGCACATCGGAAATATTCAGAATTCCGAATTCCGACGGCTTTTCATGTTGGCATGAGATTCGAAAGAGTTTTTAATTTTTTTGAATTGATTTTGAATTCTTCCAGGAGATCTTTCCAGGATTCGGCATCGAACAAATTTTTTACTTTCACCAGAAAAGCATGTGAAATTGAAAAAAAAAATAATTTTGAAAATGATCCAAAGTCGTATTTAATTTTTCTATAATATTTTTATTTGTAATTGTAGTAATAATATTTTAATTTTTACAATTATAATTAGTCCTTCCATAGTTTATGTAAATATATTTATAAAGTTCTTGTATTTGTAATCTTCATACGATAATAATATAAACACGCTAAAACTATAAATTCAAAGTCGAAGAAAATCTCTGCTAATTGTAAATAAAATAATATTTTTCATTTTTTATTTATTTGCAATCCATTTAAAATTATTCTCATTTGGTTTGGTTTGATTTAAAAACTATATATATATAGATTGAAATATATGTATATATGTACGTAATTATCGAAAGAACTTATTTCTTACATTCTATGAAAAAGAAATCGATTTGAACTTTGCGAAAAATTTTACACTTTTTAACAATCGAAGTGAAATTTACAAATATGATATAGAGTTTTCTTCTTCTATAATGATAAACTTTTTTCTTTATTTACAGGGTAAAACTATATTTATAGAGTTTTTTGTTGTTTTTTGCAACAGTATTTGGATTTTTTGTCCTATTTTTCTCGTATCTTTATTTATATTATTTCTTTTTATTCATGTTCAGAAACATTTTGAAATTGCTTTTAGTTATTTACACCAACGACTTTTTACGGAATTTTAAGGAGTGATTTTTTTCTTTTTCAGCTTTTTAGGTTGAGTTGAGGAATATTGAGGAAAGTCATTAGCAAATTTCATTGATTTGACTTTTTGTAGTTTGGCAAAAATTTGATATTTTCTCTGGTTGCTGACGTATTGCACCGGTTTTTGTTTATTGTCCAATATTCGAGTCGCACAATGGGAGCCTGACCGGGAGAGAGAGGGAGAGAGGGAGGGAGGGAGAGAGACTTTTTCAACACCTTTGGAGGGCAACTGTGCGGATTCTGTTGCTGTTGCATCCTCTCCCAGTCGCCCTCGAACTGCTGACGTTGTTCCAAAATGGCCACCCAGCAGCTTTTTCGCACATCCGGCGGCGGTCTCGCTCTCGCTCACCCCTCTCTCTGGTCCTCTTCCTCGGCTCAGCTCCTCGGCCCCTGGATTTCGGCCAATCAACCTCGATCTCCTTCTCCAGCCTCTCCACCTTCCCTCCCGCCACCGCCGCACGCCCTTTGGCCGTGTTTGTGGCGAGATTTTCCCGCAGCAGTTGTCGCAGTAGTAGTTGCCGTTGTTGTTGTATTCGCACCGTTCACACGCACACGCACACGCACACGCACGCAGTCAACCTAACCCTTGCACTTGCCGTCGGCCCGGTTAACAGCATTAGGGCCACCAGCCGCGCTGGTGCGGGTGGCCGTGCAGACCGGCTGCGGCCGCCGCCGCCGCGTGCTGGTACGCCGCGTGGGCGACGGCGGCGCTCTGCATCGACGAGGTCACGCAGACGTCCTGCGACAGCTTGGCGGCGTCGCCCAGACACGGCTTCCCGTTGCGCACCAGCACCGGGACGGCGACGCGTCGGGGCGACGGCAGCGCCGACGGGTGGTGGCCCGGGTGGCCCGGGTGCATCCCCGGATGGTGGTGCTCGTAGACGCCCTTCTCGTTCTGGGCCCGCTTCGTCTTGTAGCGGTGGTTCTGGAACCAGATCTTCACCTGCGTCGGCGTCAGCCGGATCAGGCTGGCCAGGTGCTCGCGCTCCGGCGCCGACAGGTAGCGCTGCTGGCGGAACCGTCGCTCCAGCTCGTACGTCTGGGCCTTCGTGAAGAGCACGCGGCGCTTCCGCTTCTTGCTGGGCATCGAGTCGCCGCTGCCGCCGCCGCCGTGGCCGGAGCCGTCGTGGCCGTCGGCGCCGTCGTGGTCGTTCTCGTCGTCCAGGATGTCCTCCTCGATGCCGTCCTCGATGAGGCTGTCGTCGTGCGGGTTCGAGGAGCCGCTCGCGTTGTCGCCGACGCTCTTGTTGAGCTGCTGCTGCTGCTGGTGTTGGTGCTGCAGGTGCTGCTGGTGCTGGTGCTGCTGCTGTTGGTGGTGGTGCAGCGCCAGCGAGTGGCTGTGCGAGAGGCCGTGGAGCTGGGGGTGGGGCCCGGCCGCAGGGTGCAGGTGCATCGTCGCGTCGCCAACGGAGAGCGTGTCGTCGGCGGAGCGGCTGTAGGTCTTGTAGTCGGAGGAGAGCGCCGGCGAGGTCTGGCAGTTGGAGCCGATGTAGGCGTAGGAGACCTCGGAGGTGACCGGCGAGGTGCTGTCGGGGCTGGCGGGCTGCTGAATGCCTGCAGAGGAGAAGACAATGCTCTAATTAGTCCAAATTCACCTAATGAATACATGTGCTTTTCTGAAATTGTTCACAATTTGCACCCAAGAAATTCCAAGAAATTTACATAATCATTTTTTTACATTTTGCAAAACTCATTTTTTTTATTTCTAGTTTTTTTATAAACTCCCAAAGTTCCCCCGACGCCGTTAAAAATTGCAACGGCCGCGGAGTCTTTGCGAAGTTGTTGCAACCCTGGGCTTGCAAATTGCTTTAAAATTATTTGAGGTTAGAAGTAGTGTTTTTTCCACCGGAATCTGTCACGTCGTGTAATTTATGGCTCTCGCTCGCCACTCCTCCTAATCCCCGGGACAGTGAAAATTAATTCAAAATTATTCGAATGATCTCGGGAACAAAAGTGCGTTTAGTGAAGAGAAGTGAAAGGAAGTGAAGAAGAGGCGGAAATAAATCGTTCGGCATCAATTTGGACAAACCGGAAGGATGGCCTATTAGATCACACCTCTATTTGAGGTTTGTTTCCCCCTCGCTGTCGCTTCCCCGCGGTCTCGCCAGGCAATGGTGTGAAAGGCAGGCAGGAGGAAGGAAGGAAAACAACACAAAATGACACATTCACTAAGCGCAGAGGACTTTCATTGTATCAATGGCCGCCTGGATTCAGCGTTGCACGGATGGAGGGAGGATGGACGTGGATGGCAGTGAGCGAGGTACGTACGAAGGGAGGGAGGGAGGTCGGGCGGTAGGAAGGGACGACCTTCGCAGCCAGCGGAGACAACAAAAGCCATTGGACGCCTGTAGAGTTATTGAATTCGAATATGGAACACGATTGAAAATTCAATGAATGAAACTCCGGGCCTCAGGTAGTGAACGGGCGACCTCAAGGATTCCCTCGTGAACCCACGGACGGACGGAGAGACAGACAGACAGACAGTCAGACAGGCGGCCACAAGGGGAATCGTTTAGGGCCCGTGGACAGCCGAACCGAGCAAAGTATGTCAACGAGCGGCGGAGGGTGCGGCAGCGACCGAGTCCTCGGGAGGTGTAAACGGGAACCAACCTCGAGCCAGATCGTTGCCGACATCGAGCCGTCCTGCCCCGCTCCGCTCCGTTCCATTCCAAGCCCTTCCGTCCGTCCGTCCGTCTGATCGCTCTCCTGTTTGCATAGATTGCACTGCAGAAACACACGCGGAGGCGAGTGTGAGAGAGCGCGAGACGCACCCGCTGACTAGGTAGAGAGGAAGAGCCTGGAACTCGGGAGGCGACCACAGAAACACCATCGCGCTCGCTCACGCTCTCCCTCTCCCTCTCCCTGTCCCTGTCCGCTGGGCCGGTTTGGGTTCGGCCGAAGTCGGCTGGAATTTATTTATTGAGTTGACTAATAATCCAATTGTGTCGGCTGGGTGTCCATTATCCTGCTAAAATGTGCACGAGAACAAAGCGGCCGAAAGTCCGGAGGGAGCGATCGGCAGGGCGAGAGGGAGGGAGAGACGTGTGTGAGTGGTGGAAGCCGAGGAAGGCAAATTGCTGGGTCACAGGGTGTGCGCTGTGTGCGGACAAATTTTCCGTGTTAACCTTTGTTTGCTTACACAACTATTTAGCCGAATCCGTGTTGCCCGCCTCAGAGCGATGTCATTAATTGTAAGTTAAAAAGTTATAAACATCGACAGGGGCCGAGGGCGTGCGAGAGAGATGGAGAGATCGATCGCGCCCTCGGATGCGCCCTTAAATAGGCAGATGTTTCGACGTCATCTATTTGCCAAATAAATATCGCCTTTTTGTAACGTACTTTTTATGCCTCATACTACCAATGTTGTTGTTGTTTTTGATGTTGTTGTTGTTGCTGCTATTGGCTGCTACTAACAACAACACCAACAACCCTTAGTGGCCCCGACACCAACAACAAGAAGAGAGGTTTTGCTTTTTAACTGAACATAATCTTGACTAATAGTTTGTGTGCTTCACACTTGAGGATTATGGAGGATACGAGCCGGCGGAGGAGAAGAACATATATGTATATATATATATTCCGGCCCCACCTCCCTCCGCCCATGCCGGTTTATGAGTTTGGGCACGAACTTCCGCCAGTGGGGATTTTTTCCCTTTGGGTTGCGGGTTCGATTTTTTCTCTCTTTCCCTTTTTGGGAAATTTCACAGCTGTAATCGGTTTATTAAGTTATTAACTACTGCAGTCGATACGCCACGATGCGATACGTCCGTTGTTATGGGGATCGGGCATTCGTATTAATTGCCCGGAAGTTGTTGTGTTGTTGTTGGCCCTTGGTTGGGTCCCTTGAGGTAGGCCCTGATTTTCCCTCGTCACCCCGGTTGCTCTGAAGGTGGGGCCGAATCAAAATTTGCTGGCTTCACTCTCGAATTCAACTGCAGATTCTCAGGTTTCGGTTTTGAATTCAACATATGAATTTTCGCTTTTGAATTCTGAAGGAGTTTCGCCTTTTCTCTAGGTTTTCACCACGAGTTTAGACGGTTTTTAAGTGTAAGGTTTCTATGTGTAAGGTCTAATTCTGAAGACTCTCGACCTCGACCGTTCTTCAACTTTTTCAAATTTTTTTGCTTTCTTTTCTAGTTGACAAATTCGAAGAAAATTTGAAAACAAAAAGTTTCGATTTCTGGGAGTTGCCGAAGTAAAAAAAAGGCAAATTGAAATCGGGAATATTTTTGTATATATCCTAAATTTTGGTTTTGTCACCTAGTATTTAGAAATTCTGGAAAAATTTTAATTGGTAACTTTTTGCGCAAAAATTTAGAGGAACAAAATGTTCGTCTACAGAAGGTTATGAAGATTATATTTGGAATTCTTTCAACAATTTCAACAGAAGGTTTTCGACTCCAGGAGGTTTTCGTCTTCAGACGGTTTTCGCCTTTGGTCAGGTTTGGTGGACCCAACTAGGGATCGATCTGCACCAGGCGGAGGAGGGTCGGTGGCGTGGGGCGTCAGGGTCGTGGGGTCGGGGTCGTGGGTACTCACCGTACAGGTCGTTCTCCTTGATCCAGACGGCGCGGCCCGGGTGGCCCGCGAGCATCGAGTGCGCCATGTGCTGGTACTGCGAGATCTCCTCGCCGAACTGGGCGAAGTTCTTCGGCAGGTACTGGCCGGCGGCGACCGCGGCCACCGTCGCCGCGTTGTGGCTGGCGATCAGGGCGGCCGCGGCGTGCGCGTGGTGCTGCTGCTGTTGCTGCTGCTGCAGGTGGCTCTGCTGGTCGCCGAGGTGGGCCCCGCCGGCTGGCAGCGCGAGGCCCGGCGTCGTCTGGCCGTCGTCCATGGGCAACGTTGTTGCTGCTGCCGCTGCCGCCGCCGCTGCGACTGGCAGTGTTGTTGCCGCTGGCGTGGTTGGTGCCGCTGGCGTCGCTTGCGATCCTGGCGGTGTTGCCGTTGCGTTTCTTGTTGTCGCGGCCCCAATCGGCGTTGTTGTTGTTGTAGCGCCGGCCAGTCCACCAACCACGGCCGCTGGTATCGCCAAGTGGTTGCTGTTGTTGTTGTTGGGGGCATCCGAGCTGTTATTGTTGTTGTTGCTGTGGCTGCTAATATCAGTGTTGGGGATAATGGTATTGTTGTTGTTGTTGTTGCTGCTGTTGCCGTGGCCGGTCGGCGTGTGCGGCGAGACGACGCCGTTCTTCAGGTCGGCGCCGTCCAGGTTCAGGATGTCCGATATGTGGAAGCCGGACGAGCGCTGCGAGGACGGGACCTTGGCGTCGAAGAGGCTGCAACGAAGAAGTAGAAGAAGAAGAGGATGCGATAAAAAATATGTCTTTGAAAGAATGAACGCATTTTGTGCCCCCTCTCTTTCCCTCTGCCCCACTCGATGTCGCCGAATCGACGACCGGAAATCGAAACAATTGCCAATCACTCGAGTCCCTCGCTCTCTCTCTCACCCACTCTCTCTATTTTTCACTTTGTCTTCTTTCTGTAGTCACTTTTTCATTTTTCAACAATTTTTCACTTCAATTCAATGCAATTTTCCGCCGTTCTTCCTGAGGCCATTTTCTACCTGTTGCCGGGAAATCGGCGTGAAAATCGACACAATCATCGCAATCAAAGATCGCTTCGCACGGATTTCCTGTGTTTTGTCTCGCACTTCCCAATGCCCTCGTTCTCTCCCTCTCTCCCTTTGGCATCCTTTTTCTTGTCCTCCTCTGAGCCCTGTCGAGCTCCTGCTCGCCAATCCCAGCGATCCTGCACAAAATCAAAATTAACTTCGATTTAGGCAAATCGCAAATCTCGTGAAATGTGCGAAAGTTAGACGAGCTGAGCCAAAACTTTTCCTAATCCCGCCCAGACCTCGGAGCTCCGGAGCTCGACCCAGATCGGCTGAGCCAGAGGACACGTGGACGATGGACTCTGATCCTTTGACTGTGGATCGTGGGATCCTCGGCCGTCCTCCGTTGATCCTCGGTCGTGGACCTGAAGTCGGAGCTCGGCGGCCGGCGGACGGCGGTCGATGCTAAACACGAAGATTTGATTTGTTTTAATACCATCAACAATTAAAGCAAATCCTCTTAAATCGCGATACCTGTCCCTTCCGTCCTCCCTCTCTCTCTTCCCCACACTCTCGCACTGTCCATTTCTAATGCTCTTGCGATCTCTCTATTTTGTTCCATTGGCACCTTCTCAGTCGACCACATGTTGCTGTTTTTTCCCATCGCAATATTTGCAAGTTTTTGTTGTCACATTATGTATTTTTGGATTTCCCAACGATGGCTGCTAATTTTCCCGATCCTCGATCCCCGGTCGTCGATCCTCGGCTGGGCCGTGGGTGGTTGAGAAATTCCCATGCCCCGGCACAGGTTACTTTTGCACGACTGCGAGGACGAGGACGACAGCGATGACGAGGACGAAGACGAAGACGAGGACGTGGGCGAGTGCGAGAGGATCGTGGTTTTCACGTCGGTCCGCCGGTCCGTCGGTCGGCTGGTCGATCGGGGAATTCCTGTCCGGGCCAGACAGTGCGACGCCGACAGGGCACAACGGCAGCCACGTTGATGACAGTGCAGACGTTTGGCCATCTGTGCGCACGCGCAACGCGTCCGTCCGTTGGTCCGTCGGTCCGTCGGTCCGCCGGTCTGTCCGAGGTCTGTTGCGCACATGTGCCGAAAATTCCCCACACTTTGCATTGTTGCCGTGGGCTTTTCCGGCCGACACCTATGGGAAATAACCAGAGGAAAATGCGAAAATTCCAACAGAGCCAACGCAGTGCAGGACGAACGGACGGACGAAAGGACGGACGGCCACAGCCAAGCCAGACAGCCAGATGGACAAAATCAGACACACAGATGCACGGACGGACAGTTGGACATATGGACAGTTGTGTAGAGATAGTGGGACAAGCCCCTTGTAAGGTGATTAGAGTGCAGAGATTTAATATAACTTTCCTTGGCCTCTTCTTGCTCCGACTATCGCCAGATTTGTTGTAATGTAATTTTATTAGCGAAATCTACCGATCGCGCCTCGGGTTTTCGGGGCGAGGAAACCGAAAATCCCAGAACGAAGATCTCTTGCCCTTCAGTCGTGGTCGTGGGGAATTTTCGTGATTTGGGTTTTTTCCTGGCGCGAATTTCGTTTGCCGCACCTTCGGCTGTTGGGAATCCGGCGACAAGTTCGGGGAGTTCGATTCGATTCGAGATTTTCATTTTCGATTTGCTGTCGTGTGATTAGGGTAAGGATCAATTGAGAGATTTCCAATTGAACTCCTTTTAGTGCGAGGCGTTCACGACTCTGAGTGTAAATCGAATGCTTGATTTAAGGGCATGGAGCTGGTTGAAGATTTGGGTTTGGTTTGGAGTTAAGAATAAAATCGAATCGAGTTACAAAGGACTCAGGACTCAGACGTGCGAGAAATTCTTTATCAAGTGATGGGAATTATTGGCGATTTGCTGCGATTTGAACAGGAGTCCCCGATCGACTTCGCCCGGACGTCCCTCGGTCAGGAAAACCCACCGTCGCCGTCTCTCTCCCTCACTGTGATCGACCGTCCCTGTCGTGGGAATCCCTCGCGACACTCGTCTGTCGTTCTTTCTGACCTGTTCGTGGCCCGGTGCGTGGGAAATTTCACAACAACCAACGCCGGGAATTGTGTGAATTTCCCCCGCCTACAAGTCGCCGATCCTCGGCTTGATCCCGATTATGAGCGAATATGAGTTTACGATCGTTTTAATTAGGCGAATTTAATCCTCGGCTTGTTGTGGTTTTTCCACGGTCAGTAGGTGGTGTCGCTGTTGTTGTTGTCGTTGTTGCGGCGGTGGTTGACAGTTGGGGGCAAGTGGTGACAGATTTTGGTTTTTTTGGTAGAAGTTGGTGGCAGAATTTGGCAGTTTTTCCGTCAAGTTCTTGACAGTTGTTGGAAGTCTTCGGTAATGCTTGGTGAAAGTTGCCGCTGGATTTTGGCAGTAGTGGGTGACCGATTTTGTTAATTCTTTGGTAAAAATCGGTGACAGCTTTTGGCATTTTTTTTCACGAGTTGGTGTCAGATTTTGGGATTTTTCGGTAGTAAATTTGTTTTAGTTGGTTAGTTATTGTTGCTTGAATCGAACTCTTACCCTGGCAAGGCGTTGCGCAGCGCCGCCGGATAGAAGGCGGCCGGCAGGAGGGCGTGGCCCCACGGCGGCAGCAGGATCGGGGACCAGGGCAGGAAGGGCGCAGCCGCTGCGGCCGCCGCTGCTGCCGACGGCATCATCAGGCTGCTCATGCTGCCCAGCCCGGGGAAGCCGCTGAAGGCCGCGGCGCCCGTCGGGATCTTGAGGTGCTCGGTGGCCATGGCCATGTGGAGGCGGCGGCTGGAGGGCGTGGTCGTCGGCACGCTCGTGCTCGCGGTCGTGCGCGGTGCTGACGGCGGTGGCGACGGGCTTCGAGCTGGCGACGTCGCCCTCGTCGGCGTCGATGTCAGGGTTCGCGTTCGCGCTCTGGGTGATGTCGGCGCTGGGGTCGACGTGCGGGTCGGCGAGATCGGGGACGACGTGCGGGTCGGCGAGATCGGCGGCGACGATGAGGCTCGGCTCGAGCGGCGTCGCGGCGACTTCGGCTCGGGCGTGGACGTTTTTCGACGCGTCGGCGACCGGGTGGGGGACGGCGAGCGCTTCCGTTTCTCAGCCACTTTGACGGTGTTGCCGGACGAGTCTTGGGAAGTAATCCTGGCGGCGGGAGGGACGGGGCGGCGGCGGGTGTCGCAGGTGCTCGCGGTCTACTGCGCTGGAATTTGGCTCATTTACCACGGGCTCCTGTCGACCGCTGGCACGATGCACTTTCCGTCCTCTGTCTCTTTCCGTCGACCGTCAGAAGTTCGCCCTTTTTTTTCGGAACTGTTTGTTCTTGACGAAATCTTTAATTGTTCGCAAAAGCTTCTTATCTCAAAAAAAAGTTCGATCACAAGAATTTTTTAAAATTTAGATTTCCTTCCGCAATTTGTGTAGTTTTTCGAAATGTGTCAGGATGTCTGGGAATTTTGATTTTTTGATATTTCACTTTCTGCTCCTTTCGACTTTGCTCGACTGATGTTCTTTATTGTTAGTGTGTTGAACGAAATCGTGTTTTTTTTTTTGTTTTTTTTAAAATGTTGTTTGTTATTTTGAGTCTCTTGGAGAAGTCCCGAGGTGAGAAGAAGCTCGCCAGTGGCAATCGTAGTCGTAGTCGACAATGATAACAATAATGGCGATTGTGATAATATATTGAGATCGAGATTTCTCTCCGCTTCTCCTACGTTCTCAACTGAAGTGTCATCGACAACTAACGAGTCGCATCAAGAACTCATCGCAGCCAACCGAAAACCGACCCCTGAAAACTGCCAAACAACAACAATAACATCAACAACAACAACCATTCATCCAGCCTTTTCCGACCATTCAACGGACGATCGATTTTTCTAAGTGGCTTCTCATGTCCTTTTCAACAACCCAGCAACAACAACAAGAACAACCACTACTACAACGTCCATATATCCTTTAGCTACTCCCTTCGCGGCCGCCGTCTGCGTGCGCACGACAGAGACCAACGGCACTCGTGCGGTCCCCTTCACTCCCGCTCGCCGCCAGCGCTGCCGGCTCGCGCTCGTCCTCCTGCTCGTTCTCGCGCTCGTTCTCCCTGCTCGTTCTTGGCTCTCGTTCCCGTGCTCGTGGTCGTTCCAGTACTCGTGTTCGTGCCTCGCCTTCGCCTTCGTCTTCGTGTTCGTGCTCGTGTTCGTGCTCGTTCCTCGGCCCATTGAGGAGAGGCCGAGAAGGCACTTGAGTGGCGGTTCCATTGTGCCTAAGTAGGTAAACGCATGTAGTCCTTCTCTTCTCCCCGTTGTTGTTGGTGTTTTCCTCGTCGTTGTTGTCGGTGCGTTCCATTCATGCCGCCAGCCAACCATCATTCAGTCCGTTCCACCACCACCACCGGCCACGACACCGAGACTGACGCCAACGCAGACGCCGATGCCGACGTCGCCGCGGCCACTCGTCGTGAAGAACCCAGAACTCGAGAGGAGCCGAGGACGAACTCGAGCGACTTTCGACGTGGACGGACGGCGTCGTCTCCACATTATGTACTCGTCCCCGCCGACGTCTTGGCCGTGTCATCAATACCATCATCATCGTCATCGTCTCGCCGTTGAGGTCGACATCGCGATGATCGTCGTGCGGGGCGGGTTGGGGGCAGCGAGAAGACCGAGGCGACTGAGGCGACCGGGGGCCTCGCGCTGGCCGCCGAGTTCGAATGCTGGAAGTCGGGATTTGGCCCGGTTCCGGCTGTTTGTGCAGGGATTTCCACGTCACGGGTCCGGCACGCACCGGGCCCGACGATTTCGTCGCGTGTCCTTCGTCGCGTCCTGGTTCTGGCCCCGGTCCCCGTCTTGGCTTCGGCTCGTAATTTATCGGAATCCTTTGAAGCCGCCCTCGGGCTTTTTGTGTCTCGGGACATTCGGGATTTTTCGGGGAATTCAGAATGAATCGAAAAAATAAATATGCAAGTAAAAATCATGTATTGAAGAAACACGATTTCATGTAAAATCATGAAAATTTTACTAATTCAATAATTGACAAATATTAGATGATCAAAAATATGTAAATGAAAAGCGGGAGGCAGCAGAGAAATGCAATAAAAAATGTTGTATTATCAATTAAATTAATATTAATTTTTTTAGTTCCCCCGAGGTCCCGTCTCGTTATTCCAGTTCAATTTATTCGAGTCTTGTTCGCCTTGACACATCCACTTGGCGTAATCCCTAACGACCTTTGTGCGAGTCGATGTCCTGCAATGGTTTTCGCCACCACTGTACGCCGGCCGCGCCCGTCCAGCTGCCCGATTATCGTCCCTCTCCTTCGCGCTCTCTATATATACGAATACATGCAGCAGAGCGGCCGGGCCATTATTTACACGAACCCTAACGAACGCCTAACAATAAGCGTTGCCTCTTGTGCACATAAGAGCCACTCCAGCTCGTCCTGCGGCACCTCGTCCTGCCACCACTCGTCCCTCCGCCAACCCTCACTCCCCTCTCCGACACCCCTCGGCCCTCGCGAGCTCCTCGTGGTGCGCATCTGTCCGAAGAGACATCGAGGCGGTGAGAGCGAGAGCGAGAGAGCGCGCGCTCGAGACTCCTCGTCGTCGGATTACAATCGGCTCCCCATCCCATCCGATCCCATCACTTCATGTCGTCGGCTCAACTCGTCGAGGCAACGGTGAAATTCCCGGCTTCCATCGAGACGCGTCCTCGGCGCCGGCCAATCAGAGCGCGAGCTCGTCGCCAGCCTCCGTGCGGGAACAGGTAGGCACGATGGCGAGCTCTCGAGTCGACCTCACCGCATCACGGGAGCCGTCGGTCTGTCCTCGTTCATCCTCTCTGATGCCGTCGCCGTTGCCTGCACTTGCGCAGTCTGGAAATTTCCAATTTCCCGGGCATCCGAAGGACTCATCGACTCGTGTTCCACTCTAGCCTCAAGAGGGAGGTACTTCGGGCTCTTGTCCTGCTCTTCTCACTCGAGAGAGGACGACAAAGAGCCTCCGGTCCGCGTGAGCAGGCGACAGAGGGAGAGCGAGAGAGACAGTGTTGAGCACGCCCTCGTGGTGTGGTTTGGGATTTTCCTCCTCTCCGGGCAGGGTGAGGTGTGAGAAGAAAAGCCAAAAGTGAAAAGCGAAAAAACTTCCCAATACGATTTCTGGAGTGGGGAAATTTTCGAATGATTGTAATTTAGGAAGTAGTTTTGTTCCGCGCAATGTTGCTGTTGTAGTGGATGTTGTTGTTGTTGTTGTCACTTTAGAGATGGCTGTGTGCTTTGTTGGTAGTTTGTTGTTGCTGTGGCGTGGAATCGGAATCGGGAGGCGGGACGAGGCGAGGCGCGCCCAAACAACGCGGTAATGGAAACCCATTCAGGTCGAGTGAAGTCCGCGACTCCGATGCCATTTATTAGCCCAGCACCCCCCCCCCCCCCCCTCCCCCTCCTCTTCGCCTCCTCATCATCACCATCACGGTTACTGTCATTATTACGGCTATCTGTATTACATGCCCTGCCATCGGGGACGTTTGACTTTTGCTCGCCCGCGTCCTCGTCCTTAGCGAGGATCGAACAAGCTGGAAAGCATGATGCGATTTTCCGAAATTTCCCTGAAAGGAAATTGAGGTGACGTCATCTTGGTGGGATTTCGGATTAATTTATTTTATTGTAGGAATTGGATTTCTCGAGTTAATGACTTTGTCCCACTTGGTTTTTAAGCCCGTTTAATTTCGATGAAAATTTCTAATGTGAAGAATTTTTCCTCTTTCGAACGTATTAATTATAGAATGTTATCTGAAAATATTTTACCCGATTTACCCGAAAAATCGCGACACATTTGATTTGCCTCAGGAGGCGTTTGAAAATGATTTTGTTATAATTCAGAAATGCCGCAGGTATTTCGAGAGCCAGCAAATTTGAGGCGCCGAATCGCTCTCGACCTCGGCCCTCTCAAAATCAAGTGCTATCGTAAATAATCGCCGCCAATGGAAATGGCTTCGATCTCAAGAGCCTCTTCACTAGATTATTATAATTTCTTTATGGCTGGATTACGGCGAACTCGATCAGGGATCCCCTGAAGTGTCTCTGAAGAGCTTTATGGGCTCTTGGAGAACTTCACAGGGAGTTTTTTCATTAATATTTTTGATTTTTTACCAACCTCCACCAACCCAGACCGCGCCCCGTGAGGCCCTGAAGGCCTGGGTTCCATTCATGAACGTCTCACGGCCCGAGGTCGCCACGTCCCGAGGTTAAAACTTCCCCCTAATTAATTGATCCCATCAGGCCGTGACCCAGTGGGATTTGAGGGAATTTCCCGCGAGAGGAACTTCCTGTTTCCCATTTAAATATTCGCCTTCCACTAATATTGATAAATTGTTGTTTCGAAAGTTTCGAAACTCTTTACACGATGAGAGAGATTTTCGGGTGAGAAAAGTGAAGACAAAAATCAAAAATCTTCAATAGAAAAAAAAAATCTTCAATAGAAAAAAGTGAATGAAGAAAAAGAAAAATAAGTAAAAGTGAATATACAAAAGAAAAAAAAAAAAAATAAACAAACAAAAATCGTGAATGGGAAGGAAATCTAAAATAATAGAGATGGTCAAAGAAATCAAAAATCGTGAACGGCGTTTCGTGATCGATAAATAAAAATCAGATTAATTGTCGTGTCCAACAACAAAAGCAACAACAAATCACGCTCAACAACCGGATGCGACTTCCTGCGGATCGGAGAGGGAATTAAGAGGGGAAGTGGGGAAAAATTGGAGGGAGGGAAGACAAATGGAGGGAGACAGAGCGAGCGATATGAAAGAGCGGGAAAGAAAAAGAGGGGGAAAAGGAGAAAATATACAAGATCATGGACAGAAGAGGAGAGAAATAAAACAAACTGATAGATGAAAAACACGCGAAAAATAGATAAAAGATAAATAAAGTTAAGGAATCAAATACAGAAAGAAAGAAGTTTTCGTGAAATGGACAGAAAAAATATAAAAATTGGCGAATGAAAGAGAGAAATAAAACCTCACTCAGAAGAGGAGAGAGAAATAAAAACGTCATTGCGAAGGAGAGGGCAATAAAACTCCCATTGCGAGGGAGAGAGGGAAAAAAATCGCTCATTGTGAAGCAGAAGGAAATAAAAATCTCATCGAGACAAATACAAATCCCATTGACAAACTCAACAAAAAATGAGACGAGGAAACAAATCAAACACAATTGGACGGAAGGACGGATGGACGGATGGACAGACCGAAGGGCCTGAGAGGTGGACGGGGACGGACGAGCGGATGTCGAGGCCATGGGGAAGGACAAATGGTCGGAAGGGCGTCTGCCGCGGCTCGATCTTGCCCGGAACCGAGTCGGAGCCGGGCCTTGTCCGGGTCCGCGTCCGGACCCCTTAAGCCGGCTAATAATAATTGAATCTTGACAAATGGCCTTTCATTCGCATCGCTCAGCATGCCGATTGAGACCACTAGCTGTGTCTCCCTCTCGCTCGCCCTATTTCCTGTTCATGCGCTTCCACTTTCGCCGCTCTCGCTCGCTCGCTCTCTCTGGCTCTCTTCACTCCTGCTCAGGCCCTCGTGTGCGCTGTCTGTCCTCTTCCTTCGCCAACTCAATGGGGTTCTCGTTAGCCGAGTGTTGCTTCCATCAGTCCGTCCGTCTGTCTGTCCTCAAGCTGTCCGTCCCTCCGTCCCTTCCTCCTTCCTTCCTGCCTCGTCCGTCCGTCCGTCCGTCCGTCCGTCCGTCCATCCATCCGATACGCCCAGTACGCAGCTCGGTGGGATGCAGTTACCGAGTCAGAGCCACCTTTCCTTCCTCACACACAGCCGCACATATCGCAGGGCAACTGGATTTTCACAAATAGATCCTCAGTTGCACGTCCGCAGATACATTTCCACAGACCACATGCGGACGCAGCTACAGATACAATTGCAATTTATTTCAAATTTCCGACTGCGACTTTGAGGTCCCAGGCGAGGCCGATTCAGAGTTGTCCTCGTTGCTGTTGCTGTTTTTGATGATGTTAACGATGTTGTTGTTGTTGTTGTTGTTGTTGATGACGTTCTTGTTGTTGTTCTTCTCGTCGTTGTTGTTGTTCTCGTTGTCACCATTGTTGCTTTTGTGATTTTCTCACCTTTTCATTTGTGTTTTTTGTTGTCCTGCCTCTTCCTCTCCCATTGTTGTTGTGGCTCGGTTTCAACTTCGGAGTTTATGAATGAAAAACGCTGTCTTTGTTGTTGTTGTTGTTATCCTTGTATCTCGGTATCTACTCGAACACCTTTTAATTGCTGGAGTCTCGACGGCAGAGTTTGTTGTCTTTGCTATTGTTGGTTTTTTGTAATTGTTGTTGTGATTTTATTTAGTTCAACTTGTTGTTACCGATCATTCCCATTGTTGTTGTTGCTGTTAGTTTCATTGTCCCTGTTGTCTTTGTTTTTATGTTTTTTCCCATCATCCTTTGTCCTGATTGCCCTCCATACTTCTTCTTCTTATAATTCAACAAAATATTTATTAATTAAACACGTATACGGAAAAATATATATTTTTCCTAAATACCTTGTTCGATCACAACTTGATTTAAAAAAAATATTTATAAGGAAAAGGATGCTCTATTAAAATTAAATTAAAAGGATCACATTCGAAAACTGTCTTCAATTCGAAATGACTTCAATGCATTGACTTCGGTACAAAATTTTCAGGAATTCGCAATGAATTCCATTTGATTTATTTTTTCTGAAAAGAGTTCGGCAAATTCAATCGACTTTCGGCAGTTTCCGAGAACTCCACGGCAACCATTAATTGACGAGATGAATGGCGAAGAAGACGAAGGCCTCGGGTCGGGGTCGGTATCGGGAATTCGCACTTCCTTCCGGGTCGGCCGCGGAGGCCGACAAAGGAGGCGAGATGAATGGGAATCACTTCCGCAGAGAGCAGGACAGAGAGCGAGGGACCAAGGAGGAAGGGACAGGAGAGGAGAGGAGAGGAGAGAAGGAGGACGGTCCAGTGCGGCCGATGGAAGTCACTTGAATGGACATGCAGTGGACACAATGGCGACAAAGGGACGACATGGGGCATGACTTTGGCAAAAGTGCGACAAACCAGAGACAACCGGGCAGGGGAAGGGGAAGAAGGCAGTGGAGAAGGCGACGAAGAAGGCCAAGAAGGAGGCGAGGTTGAGGCGGCTGGAACGAGCGAGCGCGGCTCGCACCGTCAGATACGGACACTCGGATACTCTGACGATGGCCATCGATGGGACACAAACAACGACGACGTCGCTCTCGCCATCGACGAGGACACGAAGAGTCCCACTCTCGATCTTGACAAGAGAACCCAAAAACAACAACAACAACAAAATGGTCCTCGTTAGCGCATCCATTGGATACTCATTTGGCAGAGGCGACCTAGGGGAAGGAATGCAAACCAAAAAAAAGTGAAATCACTTCCGTAACGCGCAGCGGGAACGAATCGTGGAGAAGGCGCGGATCGAGTGCGGCTCGAAAAAGGCAGCAAAATTAAAATGGATGACACGCATCTGACAATGCTCGTTGTTTCCGTGTTGTATCGGAGCGATGCACACAGATGTACGGCGGTTGTTGTTGTTGTTGTTTTGCTGCTTTCGGCTGGGTTTTATCCGCTCGTGCACACCTTTCGCTTACCTGCTTCCCTCGGCGAGGCCGCCGTCCGCAGGGGGTTGAAATTTTCATCAACCGCAGCCGCATCCCCGAGACGCGTTGATGTCACCCATGTATCTCGTGGATATTTCACACTCGCTGCCATTCGATTAGATGCCGTTAACGAGCTTCGTCTCTGGCAGGATGTTCTACATATATTTATGTACGTTGTTTGAGTGAGGATTTAATGGAGACGATTCAGGGAGGTAGGGAGAGATAAATTCATTTTTATTAATTGGAATAAATTGAAAGTCGGACTCGAGGTCATCATAGAAGGCAGAAGAAAGGGTTATTTTTGAAACAATATTTTATTGCAATAGAATCATTGTGAAAAAAATGAAATATCACTTTTTTTTCAATGAAATAATTTTCTCAAATTATTAAAATATGTCGAAGTAGGGCTTTTCAAACGAATTTTTTTATACTCAATTTCTGAAGTTCTTCAGGGAAAACATTTTATTTTCTTTTCTTCTAATTTTCTTTTTGTCTACACGGCTTTGGCAACACTGGCCTCGAGTGTTGCCCGCGCTTTGCCAACATCATGAATAAGATTCGTAAAATAAAATTCCTCATGCATCATCGAAACGAAAGGGGGGTCCTGGACTGGCTGAGGGTCCTTCAAATAAAAATATCAATTTGCTCAATGATTCCTGGGCGAACTTTCATGTCCGGGTGACACGAACAGCAGATCAAAATCGGAGAGGGAAGAAAAACAAGAAAAATGAAAATTTATAAAATAAATAAAAACGTACACAAATGTTCCAAAGACAACCGATGCGAAATAGAGCTGACGAAAAAATAGAGCAATAAATGGACAATAATAATAATCGAAAAGAAGGAAATACAAAAAATCATGATAATAGAACAAGCAAAACCCGTCGGAGGACTTTTTCCGATTCCTCTTTTTTGTTTACTTTTGATTGACAGCAGCTCGGCATTAGTTGACGTTTATGGAAAAAATGCTCGTTCGGCGACAGGTGAAAAAAAAGTGGGCAGAAGCCAAGGGAGGGGCCTGCAGTGGGGGTGGAGGAGGCGGCGCAGAGAACGGCGCGAATTAAACGCATTGGGACATGCAAACGCCGACATGTGGGCGATTTCCCAGGGCCAGGACTCAAGTGCGTTCAACTTGACTCACGGCGCGGGCTCATCCGGGACCCCGAGTTTTTATTTCCGCTTAGATGGCTCATTAAATGAAGAAACGGCGAAATGGCATCGAAAAAAGCCAGCCGAAACACAGGAGCGGAATCGGAAAAAATATGCACGGAAAACTAATTCATAGAGGAATAAGAATTAAGAAAAGTGTTCAAATTAATTAAAAGATCAAATGCTTGAAGAAAATACAATTTGAAAAATAAATATTCAATGTGACGTTCTGAACATTTCCAACAACAAATAATAATAATTTTATAAACATTTTCACATTATAAATTCTATTATTTTTGAAAAACAAAGTCCAAAAAATATACATCCAAAAAAAAAATCATCAATTTTCGATTTTTGAAGTTTCGAAGGTTTCAAAAATTCACACAAATCACAAATCTCAAATCTTAGACAATAAAAAAATTCATTAAATCCAAAGAATTAAATTCCCTAATTCAATTTCGTATGAAAAAAATGAAATCCCGCCCCTGGGTCCAAACTTTGCGACTCCTTCGCACTCCACACGAGCCGCGGAGCAGCGGAGGAAAGAAATTACTTTTTCGAACTTCATATTACAGACGGAAATAAAATTAATAAATACGAAGGGAGGGAGGCGGAAAGCAAAAGAGAGAGAGAGAGAAAAAAACGATCGTCGCAATAAAAGTTCGGAAACTCTTCAGGATAATTGAGGACACTCTTGTGACAAGTGCGAGGCATAAACTTGACATGTCATTCGGAGGAAATAAAAACCATTTCGGCGACTCGCGATTGTCTTAATAATACTCCCAGAGGCGGCAGAGAGGCCGAGAGATAGGGGAGAAGTGGGGAGAGAGAGAGAGAGAGATAGAGTAGGCCCGAAATATTCTGGTATTTGGAAAAATACTTGGGTACCATTTGGTCGCTTGGCACCAACTTATTGTTGGCTTTTCGAGGGGCGACGACGAGTGAGGAGGGAGTGAGAGGGATGGGGTGAGGAGAGCTTGGGGTGAGGAGAGCTTGGGGTGAGGAGAGCTTGGGGTGAGGAGAGCTTGGGGTGTGACAGAGCGAGGGAAATCGTGATGAAAAAGGATGAAAAAGAATCAACTTGAAAAGTTGGAGCGAAGTTTGGTTGGGTTGGAAGAAAATCCTAGAAATCGAGACATTTTGAATTTCTGTCTCTCTCTCCAGTCCCCTTCCCCCATGTCTCCCTCTCCATCACTGCGATCTCGAGATAATTATCCCAAGCTTCCGTGACCGAGACCTGTCAAAATATTTCCGAGAACGAGAACGAGCAGAGCGAAGAAAGGAAACGAAGAATTAGCAATTATTACCACACGATAAGAGCGACCGAGCGATTGAGGGCGGCAGAGGGAGAGAGAGCGAGTGGGAGACGGAGGAAAGAACCTGCTGTAAAAACAACTTAAGGCATCTTAGGCAAATCCATCAGCATCGATTGGATGCGGTGTTCAAAATTCGCAATCGTGTTCATTCACAAAAACACAAAACTCCAGTTTTCGCTCGATGGAATCCTCAAAGCGATCGGCAGCATAATGAACCGATGTTGTTGTTATTGTTGTTGTTGTTTGGTTGTTCTCCCCGTTGTTGCAGCGGGGTTTTTGTTGTCCTTCTAATCCAATGTTGAACGCGAGCGAGAAAATAAATCGACGAACAATGGGAATTATTTCCACTTTGTCACCTTTTGCACAAACACACGGCCGTCAGACGGTCGCCGAAGGATCCTCAGACGATGGCCGACGAATCCTCAGACGATGGCCGACGAATCTTCAGACGATCGTCAGGCGATGGCCGGAGGAACCCGACCGACGACCTGCGATCCTTCGACTTCGCTGGTTCCTGCCAGGACTTGTCTTGGGTTTTCTCGCAGTCTTCGCCACAGCCATTTGTGTGTGAGAGAGTCCGTCGATGTGATTGTTGTTGTTGTTGTTGTTGTTCGTGTTCCCGCTGACATGTGCATGTGTTGCAATTGTAATTGGTTTGGCAATAAGCGCGCGATGAGCCCTGGGATTATCGTTCCTAATGCTGTTTGCCCTAATGTCATTTCAGCCAGGATCCTACTCTCCCTCCCTCTCTCCCCCTCTCTCTCTCCCTCACACACAAACCCTCTCCCAGGATCCGTCGTCGCTCCTGCCTCCCGCCTGTTTGTGGTCCGGGGTTTCTCGCTCGATCCTTGCGCGACCGCAGCAGGTTCGGCTCCGGTCGGCTTTGGCCTCAGATCTGGTTCGGCCTCATTGCCAGATCCCTTCTCTCCCTCTATCCCTGTCCCTCTTCCGCTCTCCCCCATCCTCGCGCTGCCTCCAGGTAGCGGGCGCGGCTGGTTTTCCAAGCGATTTCGCAATTTCCCCTAAATAGGATGTTAATTAAAGGAATGTCCTTAAGTCGCAGGATAATTCGCCATTGTTTGCCTCCCATGTTGTTGCGGCCGATTTACAGCTATGTTTGAACACTTTTCCTCACCGCGGTGTTTGGCGAAGTGCGGCAGGGAGGGCGAGCAAGCGGGTGATTTTTGGGGATTTTTCTTACATCCAGCAGGCTTTATTTTCGAGTTGGGAAATATTTATGAATTGCAATCAACAGTTCTTTGGGAGAGAGAAATTTTCGAGTCTGCGTCCTTCAAAAATGATTCAAGAGTCTTTCAGAATTTTCTTCAAAAATCATTTTGAAGGCGAAGATTTAATGGTAAAAACATTAAGAAAATATGGAAAAAATAACTAACGAAAACCTGAAACATTATCATAAAATTTGAAGAGTTCAAAAATCATTAGTTGATTTTTGAAAGAAAAAACAAAAAAACCAAAAATAGCCGTAGGTCATAAATGAATGAATGAAATCAAAACTTTCAATCTTATTTTTTGATGTTTATTTTCCTTCCGAATTATGAAAAAGACTTGTGAAGTTAAAATTGAGAGATTTGTTGCAAATTCCGTCGGCAATTTTGAAATTCCAAGAAATTTCGAATTTTCCAATTTCTGCCACGATATATGTGAAAATATTGTCATAAAATTTAATTTAATTTAAATTGTATGATATTTCATATAACGACATATTAGAAAAATAACAACTGAGTACTCAAAAATTAATTAGAATTGCATTCCCAAAATTAATTACAACTATTTAAGTAATAGCGTCTTATAAAACACTCACTCGTAGACGCTTTTAGAGTAGTCGCAGTCCGGGGGCATGTAGTAGTCGGGCTGGTACATGTTGTTGGTGTAGCCGCCGTAGCCGCCGTAGTCCTCGTAGTAGACGCAGTTCGGGTTGTAGTTGGCCATGGTTGCGACTTGGCCACACGTGGAAACCCGGTGGAAGAGGGCAGGGGTGGCCGGCACAGGCACGGCGAAATTTCAAAAATCGCTGTGCGGTTTTTATGTTTCCTTTTTCGAATTATTCGATTGCGAGTTGAAAGTAATGTGGAACTAAAATTTCTTTCTTTAAACTCTATCGAAAGATATGTTTGTTATTCGTATATTTTTCTAAGAAATATTTCTCTATTTAAGATTTTAAGTTTAATTTTACTTCTTTGCACATTAATTTAACACGCACTTTTTTTTATTGTAATTTAGTTTAATTTTTTTGAAATTAACACTTTGTTATTTCTCGAATGTAAATTTTCTTATTATACAAATTACTTTTTATATTTTTATTTTATATTTAGCAATTTTATATTTTTCTACCTTTTTTAATCAAATATCATTGGGGATTTCTAAGAACTTAGGTCGAAATCCCTCGTTATAAATTACAGTAAAATCCCGATTCCTTCACCTAATCACAGCGAGATTTTCAATTATTTTTATTATTGCAATTATCGACATTCACGGTATTTATAGGTTTTCCAGTTATCGCCCGATTATGGCATAAACCACCGATTAAGGCGAGCATTAACACATTTATGTTCAATTAAACTAAATATCTTTTATCAAATATTTTATTGGAATTAATGGAAAAATTTGTTTGGGAAATGATTTTCTTTGAATTTTTTATATTTAATTTTTATATTTTGAACTTTGTTGTTCTGTGGTAATTTGTTATTTAATTATTTAAATATTTAATTATTCAAGTTGGCACATGTATTTTTTTCGATTTTTGTATTTTTCCTATTTTTTTATTTGGCTATTAATTTCATATTGTAATTTCAATTAAATTTTTAAAATATTTTTGGATGATGTTTTTATTTTCCTGCTTAATTTTGTATTATTTCCGCTATTTGGCATAAATTCCCTATTTTATTGAAATTTTCTTATTTGGTAACAAATTTTATTATTTTGTATAAATTCGGTGTTTTTTGTTAAATTGATTTTTATTTTTGAATTTTGTTATTATTTTAAAATTATGCTTTTTTGCATTAATGTTGGTGTTTGTATGTATTCTGATCTTTGTGTTTTTTAATTATGGGATTTTCTATAAATGTTGGTGTTTTCTGTAAATGTTTTTAATAATTTGTTCTTAATTATTTGTCATTTGTGTTACGTTTTGTACTTTGTACGAATCTTCTTCGTTCGCATTAATTTCGAAATTTCGCGGCAATTTCGATTGCTTCAATTGCTTCAATTCCGCGGTTGTCGAGGGCGCCGCCAAATCGCTTCAACTAAAATCAACTCAAGTTAAGTCACGTCAAGGCGCCTTCAGTGATGCCGAGTGCCCTGAAATTAAAGCCATAACGATGTACTTAAAAATCGATTGGTTTCCCTGCGATCGCGGCCGGTCGATGCTGCTTCTTCTTGGGGGTGTTGTGGTTTTTGTTGTTGTTGTTGGATTGTTGGTGGTTTTGTTGCAGTTCTTGGCTTTTTAATCTCGTGATTATTGGTGTTATTTTTGAGTTGTTTTCGCGCTGTTGTTGCTGTTTTTCTCCGTGTTTTTGTCGTTGTTGCTACGATGTTGTCGCTAAGGTTGTTGTTGCTGGACTTGCGATTCTTTTTGCGGCTCTTGCGGCGATCGCGGCCCACGGCATCGACGACAATCGACAGGCGGTGAACTCAACAAGTTCCGAACTGATCCTAGGTGAGCGCGAGGCTTCGGCTGGGCCCCAACGCGTCTTCGTCAATCGGGCGGTTGTTCCTGTTGTTGTTGTTATCGTTCATGTTGCTGTTGAAACTGTTGTTGTTTTGTTGTTGTCAGAGTAGTAGTAGTTAGTACTCGTCGTTGTTGCTGTTGTCGTTGTTGTTGTTGCTGAATATTCAAGTCATAAGGCATTAAAAATCGAACATCGATTGTGTATCTTTCAGATACGCCACGCAGATAGCACCTTGTGTGTTTTTGTTTTTTTTCTGCTTTCCGTCACCCCGGCCTGTGTGTGTTTAACCAACAAACACCCTTCGATGTGTGTGTGTGTGGAGGTTTTTTTCTATATAGTTATTCCCACATCGATGTGATTGATAGAAAAGGACGATAATAATATTAATATTTTTTGACGTAGTCGTGGTCGATTCTGTTGTTGTTGTTGTTGTAGTTGTGACCTCTGTTGTTGCTGTTGTTTTCG
Source organism: Coelopa pilipes (assembly GCA_947389925.1). Lineage (NCBI taxonomy): Eukaryota > Metazoa > Arthropoda > Insecta > Diptera > Coelopidae > Coelopa > Coelopa pilipes. The sequence goes on from OX376700.1 coordinate 4,203,973, forward strand.
CTACCCCGATTCGACCAGGGTTTCCGAAACTTGATCGAACGAGCGGAATCCAAAAGGATGCACGATTTTAGCACGATCTTTTCTTGTCCTTCTCCGCCCTCCTCCTGCCGGTCTCCTCCCCCCACTCTCCTTCTCCACCCCTCCGCCCTCTGCCAATCCCCACCACCGTCCTCATAATCGATGGCTCTGGCTCTTGTCTCCCGCCTCCATCGATCATCTGCCGATGGATGGAGTCCGACCGAGGCGGGGCAGAAGCCAAAAGTTTGAGCGCCCCGACCGTAGCAGTCGACCGAGCCCCCCTCCTCCGCGCCCTCTCCCCGTTCACCTTTCACCCTCTCCACCAACACCCTCTCTCTCACTCTCACTCTCAGCAACGAGAACCGATCGGTCCCACCGTCCATGCCTTCGACCCACTCGCTCGCTCGCCGGCTCGGGATCTCAATCCTACATCGCTCCCTTTCCAACTCGCTCCCTCTCTTTCTGCTTCATCGCTCCCTGTGTCTGTCTCTCTCCCTCCGCTCCCTATAGCTGCTCTCCTCCCTCGCCCTCTGGGCTCTGGCGAATTCTCTTATCGAACATTTAACGGTCAACGCGTACGCCCGTCTGTCCCACTGTCCACTCGTCCCACTGTCCAAGGCGTCTGCCTCTCTGTCTCACCTTGTCTTTGTCCCTCTCTGTCCGTCTCGCTCCCTCGCCGGCCGATGTTTTCTCTCGCTCCTCATATCGCGTTTTGTATCAGAAAATATATTATTTGTTTGTTGTCGTCCCTGTCGTCCCTGTTGTTGTTGGTGTTGGTGTTGGTGTTGTTGTTATTGGTTTTGATATTGTTGTTGTTGATAGTTTTGTTGCTGTTGTTCTTCTTGTTGTTGTTGCGGTTGTTTTGGTTGTTGTTTATTATTCGTTGTTTGCTTTATCAGATATTGTGTGGACGAAACGTTCGGTTTGCTTATCGCGAGATTCCGTAAAGCAAAAACAACGAATTGACAACAATAACTACAAAAACAACCCCAACGATGACAACAACAACAAACCGACACAAACCACCACCCTCCCCTCCCTACAACAACTACTGAATCCAAACCCAGTGGTCGCCGCCTCCCCAACATCCCGAGGAGCCCCGGAATCGCTGAACGGAAAATATTTACCTGTCAATCGCCCTATCTCCCTCTCGCTCCCTCCCACTATCTCCCTCCTTCGCCCCATCTCGCTTCCTCTCGCTCTCTCGCATCTCTCCCTCCCGCTCGCTCTCGTGCCTGGTCGCTGTTTGTTTAAATTGAGATTACATTTGTTTCGACTTTCTATCGAGCACCTCGTATTGTCCGATCGTTGGATATATATACACATATATATCTCCATATATCTGGCATGTCGCGTGTTGACATTTGTTGTTTCTCCCTGACTCGTTGTTGTTGTTTGTTCTCTCAAGTGCCAGCCAGGTTTGACCTCCAGGCGGGTGGGGGTCGGGGTTGGTTTTTTGGTGGATGGGGTTTCGTGATTCGGCACGTGATGCGCCGGAAGCCGATTTTATGGCTGTCGGTAGCTTCGATAACATTATTAGATCTTGAGATTTTTAGGCAGACTTCAAACTTTTCTCAAGATCCTGGCGATCAGACTCATTCTAAAATTTAGGAAAAAAACTTTTTCAAAATAATCTCATAAAAAGAATTATAAAAATTATTGAAAAAATCCCAAAATCATTAAAAACCTGATCACAAAATTATCCTATATTTGATCATAATTAATTAGTCACAACAGTGACCAAAAAAACTCTAAAAATCATTAAAGAAATCATCATGAATCTCTCCATAAAAATAATCCGAAAGCTAATGAAGAAATTATCTGAAATATCAAAACAAAAATTATTAAAGAATCATCCTAAAACCATTGAACAAAAATTGAAAAAAAAAATTGAATCATATAAATATCATTCGGAAATCATCTTAAAATCCTCGAAAAGTCATCATCGAAGATTTTCAAATGTACCTGAAATTTTATTATTAACAATTTAATTATAAAGTTATTGAATTAATCTACTTAGAGTATTGCAATTATTAATTGGCCAATCTTTGAAATCTTTCGTTTGAAGATGTATACAGAGGCAATAGAAAACTATCGATAGTTTATCTAGTCTTTGCTCGATTCCGATTGCGATTGACAATCGAGTGACTTGTGCAATAAATCAGTGTCGAAAATAAATCAATGTAAGGCACTCGAGCCTACGAGTGTCACTCGTGTAACTGCGTCATTCTCGAGGGCCCACATGAAAACCAAAACACACGAATTCGAAATAGCGAGAACAGCGTGGATTTCAAATTGGGAACCCAATTGATATAGATTACGAGTTGATGAATTGAGCCCGGGAATACGTTATTAAAGTTGCTATTGTAGCTATCGACAGGTCTGCGCAAAGAGAGAATCAAGCAGACGTAGGAAAACATAATGATAAATTAGTCAAACCTATCATGGGTAATATATAAAAAAATAGAAATAAAACTATCCAAAAAAAATTATCCAAAAATATCAAAAAATATAAACTCATAAATTAAAAAATTAAAAACAAAAGCACATCAGAAAATATAGAAGAAAATATAAAGAAATAAAAAATATAAAAATATTAGTAATGAAAACAAAAATATGAAGAAAATCTAAGAAAAATATTGACAATTAAATCAATTGATAGTAGTAATGATAATATGTGCATTTTTTAAAATATATCTTATCTTATTATATTATCTTATTATATTTTATTAAATTTTCCAAAACCAGAAAATCAAGTGTAAAATAATCATCGAAGCACTTAAAAACAATTACATTTTCAAGTTGTTTCTTCTACTTCTTCCTCTTGTTCTTTTCGCCTCAATGACGTTCGGCTGTCATTTAATTGTCAACACAGTTGTCAATGCGCGGCGAAGAACTTGAAAATGCACTTGAAATGCAATTTAATTTGAACAAGTGCACAAAAGTAAAAAACGATGAAATAAATGCACCTAACACTCATAAATAATTAGAAACCCGTGGAGAAAAATTGCAAAAATATCATCGATTAATTATTAAAATTAAGTAATTAAGAAAATTAATTTAGAAATCAAAAATTTTCAGTTTGTGAAATAAAAAAAAATTAAATTTTAAAAAAGATAAATTTCATTAAAAAAAATTAAATAAATTCAAATGATAAAGTATAATTTTTGATAATTAACATTAGTGTTAATTTAAAAAGCGTCAATTAAAAAATTTCTAATTCATATCAAAAAGTAATTATTGGTTTAAATGTAATGTATTCTTCATTAAAAACTTATTATTCTTCATTTTTGGAGGGGAAAAAATTCGAAACCAGAAGAAATATTCCATCAAGAAAGATCTCTCGATTTGACCCCGACGTGATTTGAACACGCAACCTTCTGATCTGGAGTCAGACGCGCTACCGTTGCGCCACGGAGGTTCGCCATAGGTTCCTGGAGGGGCTCCCGCGGTTCCTAGCGTTCATTTCCCCAGAGAATTGCATTCAATTCGACCTTGGGCCTTACCTTGAGGAAGTGAACTATCAAACGGCTATCAGTTCTGATAGTTCAGGGATTTCCGGCATGAGTCCATGAGTCAGAGAGGGCAATCGAGGCCCTCCAATAAATTTCCACCACATGCGGTATCTGTCGACATGTAATCCAAAGTTTTATCGGTTATTGCAGCAAGATCAATATTAGGAGCCCTGTTTATTGCAATATTTTTTGTGTTATTACTTTTAAAATTATTGCAGAAAATCACTTAAATGATACACAAAGCTAACTGAAGTGACATAAAAAATATAAAAATGCGATCAGAAAAAATGTGGAAAAAAAAGATCGCTTGACCCCGACGTGATTTGAACACGCAACCTTCTGATCTGGAGTCAGACGCGCTACCGTTGCGCCACGGAGTCCTTCCGCTCTCCCCCACCTTTTTCTGTGATATTTTCGCGAAAAAAATCGCAGTTATTTCCGGAAATGAAACACGCAATTTTTGTTTTTGTTGTTTTTTGTTTATTTTTTTATATTTTTATTGTTTACTATTTCTTACCAGCACAGGTTTTGTTTGTTGCTTCACTTAAACGGTAAACTAATGTTATCTTCTATTCTTCTCGTTCCTCTTCTATGAATTCTCTTATCTTGCAATGAAATTTAGATTCAATGATTTTTTCACATAGTTTTAGTATTTTTTCATGTCATTTTGTGTGGAATTTACATACAGAAATTAGTATTAATTGATTGATTAATACACAAATCAGTAGCTTTAGTTGCTCATATTGTTGTTGTAAGTGTCTGTCATGTTGCGTTTGTTGTTGTTGTTGTTGTTGTCTACTCTATACATTTCCTTTATCAGCTTATTCAATTTATTTGTCACTTCTTAATTATATAAAATATTTGCAATGATTTTTTGTCTTTAAATATTTTCTGAAATTTTAATTTCTTAATTATTTCCATTTCCACATAGAAATTACTTGAATTTTTTCACTGAAAGCCATGCGTTTAATTTTAATTGCAATTAGTAATTTTTCCTCTTAATGAATTCGCCTCTGCAATTTTCGGAAAGTTAGGATTTAATTTTTATTTTTTTGAGAAAAATTAAATGAACGAAAAATTAAAGAATAATTTAAACTAAAACTTATGAATAATTTTCTTTTTTCTGTATTAATTCTTGTTGGCGATTTAATTATGAAATATAAAATGTTTGTGAAAATGTTTTTGCATTATCCTATTTTTGAAAAGAGGACGAATTTCTTTGAATACAATCATTTTTACTTGAATTTATGATTTTTTCTTAATATTATTATTTGATTATTGACAGATTTTATTTGTATTTTGCTTTCATTTTATTTCATTTCTAATTTTAGTTTTGCTTGATTTATTTCATTTTTATGTTTAATTAATGTTTATTTTTATTTCAGTTTCATTTTATTTTATTACTATTTTTTGTTATTTTAGATTTATTTTCTTTCATTATAGTATTATTGTATTTGTTGCTTATTTTATCTGTTAAACGAAAAGGTGCAAATAATAGAAATTTTCCAGTTTTGTTGATTGCTTTTTTTTATCGAAAATTCTTATTTATTCTTAATACAAATGCAGTAGTCAACTTTTAGGCGCACAGCGATATATATTTCATGTAAATATTTCCATGGAAACGTTTGTTTTCATATCGATTTCTTTTATTCTATAAAGACGTGTGAGATTTCATCGAATATTATTATTGTTTTTGTTGTTGTTATTGCAACATAATTTTACAACTATATCTGATATACATAGATATATAGATGGAGATCTTCAGATAATGTGCAACTGAGACGGTAACATTTGTATATATATATATTTATTAAATTCCATTTATATATATAGATATATAATTGAGTTTGTTACAAAAATTAGCTCAGAGTTTCTTGAATTTGATTCCATTAATTTCTCCTCTAATTCTTCTATATATATGTGTGGGTTTGTGTGTATTTATATGTAGGTGAAAGCATGCTAATTATATAGAAATGTGTGAGTGTGTGTGAGAAGGACTCGACCACACACACACACACACATGCACTAGTACATTGAAACAGAATTTTTCTTTACTTTTATTTATTTTAATTTTTCATATTTTGTTATTTTTTCGTTTTCTTGTTGTTGTTGTTTAAGTATTTATTGGAGGGCAGCATTGTAAATATCTATATATTTATCGACTTCCGATCCAAGCACACACATACATACATATAATTATCTAAGTATGCATGTGCTTGGAAGGAGATTTTTTATTTTCTATGGTGATTTTTTTTTTTTTGGTTTTAATTTTTATAAAAATAATATATGAATGCGTATTAATTGTTTGCTTGCGTGTGTGTGTATATAAATCTGTATATAGTATGTATATATATATGTATATATTTAATGTATAAGCAAAAGGTATATATTGTTGTTGTGGGGTACATATAGTAATTTTTTATATATATATTTATATATGTATAAGAGGGACAATTTGTTGTTGCTTCTGTTGTGTTTTTTTTATTATTTATTTGGTTTTCTTGTTCTATAAAAAGCATTTCAATAAATATTTTCTTAATACTTGGACTTTGTCTATAATAATTTTGCATGTAAATTCATATCTATATATATATCTATATATATATATATATATATTTCTTGTCAATATCATTCGAAGCGAAAAACCATCAAGTGTCGAGATATTTGTAAAATTTTATTCAAAAACGTTTGGTATTTCTTGTATTTGTGCGAAAAAAAGCTTCGGTGAAAGATTTTTTAAGTTCGTGAGAAAATCAAAAAAATATTGTATGTGTTGAATAAATTTTTAGAAGGAATTTGAAAAGAGTTTGAAAAAGAACACGTCAGACATCGGGAGTGAAAAATTGTGGAAAATTCGACAAATTGATTTTTTCATATTTATGCATTATTTTTGCGTTTTTAAATTCATTAACTAGATATATTTGCTATATACGATTTCTAGCTGCTGCGATTGTGATGCTTGCGGTGGCAGATCCACGAGTGGTGGGCGTGGCCGAGCGGACGCCCACCGAATTATCGAAGGACCTTCTACTACTGTCATCTATGCCATTATGATTGATTTTATTTCATTTGATTTGAATTTAATTATTTTTTATTTCAATTATCTTATTTTATTTTTTATTTTATTTGTTTTTTTTATTGTATTTGGTTTTATGATTTGACTTTATTTTTCAATTTATTATTTTTATTTTATTTTATTTCGTCTTTTTCATTTCATTTCAATCTACTTTTTTAATTTCTTTTGGTTCTGGTGATTCGATAGATTTTGCGGATTTATTTCGTATGTGAATGAAAACAAAGAATTTGAAATTTTTGTTGATTAATGGAAATTAATATTTATTAAATAATTATTAATAATAAATTACAAATTTTGCTTAATAAATTTAGCGTACATTATTGTTGCAAATTACAAATTGTCATACATTCATTTCATATATATATATATTTTTATTTCTGGTTGCTGAATTGTTTTCCTTTTCTCATATATATATATATATGTATATATATATATAAATATATCAATTATATCATTAATAATAATAATAGAAAATTATTACATTGAAACGCAGAAACATTCGCTGATATTTGTTTTGTTCTTATTCTTGTTCTTGCTAATTTGTTAATTATTCATTATTTGTTTCTCTTTCAAAGGACGGGGGCTTTCTTATAAATACCATACAATGATAATAATGATAGAATGATAGAAGTTGCCATTTACAAATTTCAACTCAACGTCCGACTAGGCCAAACAATTAACCTTTTTCCGCGTACTTCTTACACGCACGGAAAATTTTCATTATTGTTAATTTGTTTTTTCTTCCAACTCCTCACGTTGAATGAGATCAAAACTGTCGTGAATAGTAGGCAACAAACAATCGTGGAATCGAAGCTTGACTAGTCGACTTTGTTTAGAACCTAATTCCCTAGTGGAAAATATCATTAATTAAGCGTTTTAATTCAAATCAATTTACAATTGCATCGTTAAAAAAAAAAGAAAACAAACAAAACAAAACTAAAAGAAAGTATATGTATTTAGAAAAATACAAGCAACAGCACGAGTTCACATTTTGATATTTGTTTCATGGAAATCAAACGAGAATCGAAAATCACGATATACAATGTAAATATGTATCAAGCATTTATTGTTTCAAGTGTTCAAGTATTCTCTCTACGTTGTTAATTCATGAATTAATTACTCTTACAAACAAACACAAACTATTTCCACTTCTTCGCCTTCTAATTCCTGTCAAATCATACGAGAGTATTTTTTTTTTTTGTTTCATTCTTTTTGAGTATTTCTTCGCAGCGTGTTTTCGGGAGCGAAGAAAGTTCGCGTGAGAAAGAGAGGGAGAGAGAGTGAGGCAGAGGGAAATTGGGGAACATTTTCATTCAATGGGCTTTCTATTTCAAGAAGTTTTTGAAGTTTTTCCATTTCTTTTCCTCAAGATCAACTCCTCATTTTTCTCTCCGCCTTCTGCAAACCCAACGCTCGATGGAACTCAGTTTAATTAATTATGATTTTTTTTTTCTGAAATTCCAGCGGTATTTTTTTGGTTGTTTTGCATTTTGGTTTTTCCTTCTCGCTCTATATAAAGTATGTAAATAGCAATTATATATGTTTTACGTACGCTCATACATATTTAATCTATATATGTACTTATCTCATTATGTGATGACTTTTGTGTTCTTGATGTTGTATGTTGTTGTTGCTTGTTTGTTGGTTTGTTGTTGTTGCTTTTGTTGTAGATAAGTGTTTTACATTTTTTCTTATTTCATTAAATTAGCAAGTATATTTTTTGTATTGGTTTTGGTTTTGTTTTTCGCCAAGTGTATTTCTAGCTCTGTTTGATTTGAAATTAATTGTTAATACGTGTTGTTGTTGTATTTACTGTTGTTATTGATTTATCTTTTTATTTAGTTTGCTGTAGGAAAATGTATTTTATTTTTTCTCGTTTAAATTTATAATTTTTTATTTTTTTATATTTTTTTATTATTTTTTTCTGTCATTTGTGATTCGGTTTTATTGATTTTGCTTTTGCTTTGTCATTAGTTCTTAATTGTTATAAGATTTTGCTTTTATACTTCTTTTGTTTGCTTAAAAATACATTTCTTCTTTATTAAGTTTTAATGGTTTCTCTTCCTCTTCTTACTTTCTGCCATTTACCGTTACACATAATACTTCTAAACAAGAACAACGTAGAATCAAGGAAAATTATCTTTAGCTTATTTTTGTGTTTTACATTTTTTGCTTAATTAAATTTCTCTCATACTCATCATTTGAATTTCATTTATATTTTTCTTATTCACTCCCATTTCATTACTATTTTTTTAATTTCTTTTACTCAAATAAATGTCCACTCTGCGTGATTTTAAAATCGTTCTTTTCTTTCTTTCCATCTTACATTCTCTGTGTTATTTTTGAATTTCAATGAATTTTCCTTGCTGCAGTTGTTGTTGCAAAATTCATTTTCATGATTATTTTTTCTTTTCATGAGAATTAATTTGCTCATTCCTGTTGATGTTCTTCATCTTCAAAATTTTCCCTTTGTATTTGATTTCTATTATTTGCAGAGTAGTTTCTGGATTTTACTTCACTTAATTCTTTAGGTTTATTTGCAATTTGAGTGTGTTGTTCTCTTCTTGTTGTTATTGTTGTTGTTGGGGGAGGGTTCCTTTGCTGTTGTTGTAGTTGTTGGTGGATCTCCAACTCGCCCCTTACTCCTTGACCTCGAAGTATTTGTATGTGGGGTTCTCGTAGCCGTTGATCTGCATGTTCGCCACGAGCTTCTCCTCCGGTGCCACTGGATGGTGTGTTGTGGCGGTCTGAGCGAGACAGAGGAGAGGGAGAGAGAGATATAAGGGTTAATAAAAGGATTTTCACAGTGGAGTTCACAATAGAGGTTGCAAGGGAGTCACGAGGGAATGCAAAAGGAAATTCAGAAGGAACATCACAAGAAAATACACAAGGGATATACAAAGGGAATTCAGAGGAAATTCACAATGGTGATCGCCAGGCAAATTAAGGGGAATTTCCAGAAGGAAATTCAGAAGAAATGTCACCTGGAAATTCATAAGAGAACTCAAAGGGAATCCACAGTGATGATCGCGATGTGATTCAAAAGGGAATTCAAAGGAGGAATTCACAATGGAATTGAAAGGGATTGAAAGAGTAATTCGCAGTAATTCTAAGTTCACAATGGAAATAACAGGGGAATTTACAACGGAGTTCAGAGGGAAATTCACAAGGAACATCCCCAAGGAAGTCCACAAGGAAATCCACAAGGAAATCCACAGGGAAGTCCACTAGGAAATTCAACGGCAATTCACAATCGACTTCCCAGGTCCATCCACGATGGACTTCATTGCGCTGGGCTTTGGCTGGGCTTCGCTCACCTGATCGACCTCGATGAAGCCCTGCGCGTGCGGGGAGCGCGATGTCCTCCACTTGGCGACGGCGACGCCGACGAAGATCGCCGCCATCAGGGCGATGCCGGCGAAGGACAACGTGAAGTAGACGTTGCGGCCCTGCTGCTCCTTGCTCGCGTGCGTGTGGAAGTCCCGGCGCACCGAGAAGCTCTGGAACGAGAAAGGATACACTTTAGGCACGAACGGCACGTGGGGCCTCAGGCTCAGCGCGAATACCGATTCCCGGTGGCCCAGCTCGTGCGACATGAAGTGCTGCACTTGCGGCTCGGCCTCCTGGTGGGCGACGGCGGCGGCGACGTCCTCGACGGCCCGCTGCAGCGCCTCGTCGTCCACGGTCGGCAGGACGGTCTGAGTTTTGGTGCTGCGAGGATCAGACGAGAGAGAAATCGTTAAAAAAATCACATTGTTCCCAATTTATTTCCTCATCCCCACCTGGCCGTGGACTCGGAGTACTCCTGGTCGCTGGTGTCCTTGTCGTTCTTCGCCGGGTCGCCGCCGGACGCGCCCGCCTGCTCCTTCATGGTGTCCTTGCTTGGCGACGACGACGACGATGTCGATGACGCTGCCGACTTGGGCTCGCCGTTGCCGGCCTCCTGCGACTGGTCGCCGAGCGCCTGGCCGGACTTGACCAGCTCATCGATCTTCTTGGCCTCCATCCGCAGCTTCTCCTCGCGCAGCTTCTCGCGCTCGGCCGCCCGCTGCTCCTTGCGCTGCTTCTCGGCCAGCCGCAGCCGCTCCTTCTCGGCCACCTTGCGCTCGATCTCGATGCGGTACTTGTCGAGGATCGTCGCCTCCGCCTCCTCGCTCATGCCCAGCGAGGAGCCGGGGATGTCGTCCTTGCTGCGCAGCGCCAGAATGTAGTCGTTCATCAGCTGGGAGATCTTCGCGGAGAGGTCGGGGTAGCGCTTGAGCATCGTCATCGACTGGTTGACGGCGCGATCGATGTCGATCAGGCGCTCGAGGGTGCGCGGGCGCTCGGAGGCGGCCGCCTCGAGGCCCCCGGGGCCGCCCGAGTTCAGCAGGTGGCGGTAGTGGGCGAGGGCGTGGGCGCGGTCCTTGTGCAGGGCGCGCAGCAGCTTCTGCAGACACTTCTCGACGTGGTGGGCCTGGGCGAGCGTGAAATTTTTGATGGCAAAAAAAAAAATAAAAATAAAATAAGTTAGAGCTCATTTGTGGCCGCGCAGGTGGGCGAATGGGGGCGGTTCGGGGCGTTCGGGCCTTACATTGGGCGGCTGCTCGGTGAGGGCCTGGGTGTAGCAGGTCATGGCCTCGCGCTTCCGCTGGTTGATGTGGGCCAGGACGCGCTGCTGGTGCATCGCGGCCAGCTGGTGCTTCTCGGCGTTGCCTTCCTCCTCGAGTGCCTGAACAGAAGTCTAAAATTACATTCCCATATAAAGACGTATCGCACATCAAGAGAGAAAGATATCAGAGAGAAGTTTCGCGTGGTGATCGATCGATTGATTAACTGTTTGGTTGATATATTGTTTCTGATTTCGATTCATTCAAATATCGATTGATATGGATTTGGACTTCGAGTGATATGAATTGGATATCGTGTGATTTGGTTTCTGAGTGATTTTTTTTCTAATGATTTCGATTGACTTTTGTTTTCAAAGATTTTTGAAGATTTTAATTTTTGAATAATTTTTATTGATTTTTATTTTCTTAATGATTTCGATGGATTATGATTTTTGAAGAATATTCTTTTTTTTTTCGTTTTTGAGTGATTTTTATTTGAATTATTTTGTTTGATTTTGAAAAATATTGTGATCAATTGATTTTTATGAATATCAAACGATTTTGTGTTTTGTGAGTTTTGCGTGATTTTTTTGGGATTGCTGATTTTGGAAATTTTGAATTTCTATTTTATGTGATCTACAACTAGTGCAGGCTACGGCTAGGCTGAGATGAACTACTTTATCGATCTCGATCTGGTGGCCGGTCGACGGTCGGCGTCGTCGGTGGTCGGTACGGGTCGATAAAAGTCGGTAAATTGTCGGAAATCGGTCGTGAGCCGAGAAGTGGAAGCAAAGGACAAGCAGGCTGTCGATAACGATGTCGAAGTCCTTGAATGAGCGAGAGAGAGGGAGAATCGAATCAACCTAGGTTTGCGGAACCTCAGCCGGTTGCAAAAGAAGAATACAAACACTTTTAAGGAAGACTTTTTAGGAAATCCCACCCCCAGTTTTTATTTAATTTTTGCTTTTGGATTAAAATTCAGATTTTTGAAAAAGTCGGCCACTTAATCCGGATCGATAGATGCATGTGGAAATGATTAAGTGTGAAGTTTTACTGAATGGAAAACTTTTTCTTCAGTTTTTGGAAGTTTTGTAGAAGGTTCTCTCAGGCTTGGGTTAGTCCATAGGCTAAGCTTCTAGTTGTTTGTGGCAAAAGCGAGATCTACTTAAGCTACGCTACTTCAACGAAATAAAAGCTTCGCATCTGACCCTCTTTCCCTCCCATTGCCATGAAGAATGAAAAATCATAAGGTGAAATTGCTAATAACAATAAGCATAATAATAAATTTAATATGAAACAAATTTAACAACTTAAGAAATTCAAAAGGACATAAAAAAGACAAATATTAATAAGACATTATTAAAAGATAATAAAAAATTTAATTTAAATTTTAATGAAATTTTAATGAAATGTGTACATATTAAAAAATTTATAACATTTCAAATCCGTGAATACAGGGAAACAATTTGAAATTAATTCTTTTTCGTTTGCAAATTAAAATGAATGGAAATAGTGTATTAAATAATATTAAATTAAATTAATTTAATTGAAAGTAAAATTGAACCAGAAAATGACGGAAATGAAGAAACGGAAATGAAAAAATTAAAATGGAGAAATGCAAATGAAGAGCAAGAGCAACAACGAGGCCAACTGAACAACTACAACAACGAACTACCATTACAACAACAATAACAACAATGTGAATGAAATGACAGCTACACACAGAAGGCGAGGGACGTCGATTTAGAAGGAGAGGTGAATAAAGAGAGGGAGAGGTGAAGAAATGACAGCGAGGTGAATAAATGGATGGCATGGTGAATGAATGAATAGATAAATTGACAACTGAGTGGATAAATTATAAATCGATGGATGAATTATTAAATCGGATTAAATCGGAAGATAAGGAAGTGGAAAAACTAATAAAAGGACTAAATAAAGGAACTCAAGATTGGTGAAGGAAAGGTGAATAAATCGATGGAGAGGAGAATAAGTCGACAGAGAGGTGAAAAAATCATGAATGAGGTTATTGAAGGGATGGAGAGGTGACAAAAGCGATGGATGGCGCCTGGAATCGATGGACGGATGAATGGATGAATGGATGGATCGATGGTCGATTGGTCGAAAGTGCGTCGAAGGAGCGCTGGCAAAACGAAACCAAAACAACAAACCTGGAAGCGGGCGGTCATCCGCTGCTTGAAGCTCTGGGCGGCCTTCGGGTCGGCGAGCCGCATGTCCTGGTACTTCTCCTCGAGGTCGGACCAGTCCTTCATCACGCGCGTGACCTTCTCCCGGTGGTTCTCCTCGAGGCGCTGTTGGGCTTCCTTGTTTTAGAACATTGTCGTTTCGTGGATAAAATGGCATTGGAATCGAGATCACTTACTTTCTGACTTACTTTGTAGCTCTGGTGCTCGTAGTGCGGGTCGAAGTGCGTGAAGTAGGGGTCGGCGGTCGGCTGGCTGGTCGACGAGGCCGGCGGCAGTTGCTGCTGACCCAAACCCAATCCCGATCCTGCTCCCGATCCCGATCCCGAACCCGATCCCGCCTGCTCGCCGCCCTTGCCGCCGTCCTTGTCGCCAGCACTCAACGAGGCAGACGCCGCCGTTGCCGATGATGACGAGGTCTTCGCGTCGAGCTTCGCCGGCTTCGCCCCGCTCGAGCCGCCGCTCGGCTGGTCCCAGCTCTCGCCACCCTCGCCGCCCTCGCCCTCGCCGTCGACGCCGCCGTCCTCCTCGTAGTTGTCCAGCTCCTCGGTCGAGTCGTAGTCGCCGTTGGCCTCGTCGTTCGCCTCGCTGTTGGCGTCGCCGCCAGCGGTGCCCACGCCGCCACTGCCTCCGCCTCCGTTGTTGTTGCTGCTGCCGGCTGCGAGGGCGGCCTCGTCGGCCACGATCTCGTCCTCCTCGTCGTCGCCGAGCAGATCGTCCTCGTCGTCCTCCTCGTCCTCGGCGTCCTCGGCGTCGTCCTTGGAGTAGTTCGACGAGTCCTCGTTGTCATCGTCGGCAGCGTTGTTGTTGTTATTGTTGTTGTTGCCATTGCCGGCCGACGACATGGCCACGTCGTCAGAGTCGTCGGGCACCACGATGGGCAGATCGGTTTTCTTCACGCGAATCTCATCGGCTGGGGGTCAACGGCGGTGGGTGGCGGGGGCAGAGGGAGAGGGCGAGAGAGACAGAGAAGGAGGGAGTAAAAATTAGGAATAAGTACAGAGCAATAGTGAGGGAGAGGGAGAAATGGGAAGCGACGGCGGTCGTGCGAATGGCAGAGGCATCGACGGGGCGAGGGACGGGGCGAGGGAGAGACGATCGTTTGACCAAGGACCAGTTCGCTGTTCGCTCTCCGGCTCTCGCCTGCTCTCCCTAACGTTTCGCCGTTTCGCTCCCTCCTCGTCCCTCGTCCCTGGTCCTCCACTCGTCACCCACTCGTACTCACTTTTGAAATGCTTCGGACAGCAGACGAACTCGACCCCGGAGAACAGGGAGATCCCGCACGGCAGGAGCATCGCGAAGCTGCGCATCTGCATCCCGCGCTCCTGGCAGGCGGCCGCCCCGGTCTGGTTCCACCTGACGAACGGCCAGCACCGGGAGGCGTTGTGGATGTGGTCGAACAGGCAGCCCTCGGGCACCAGCAGCGCGTCCGATTGGAAGGGTCCTTCTATCCAACAACAACAAGTCACGAATTTTACAGAAAACCCAAAGAAGGAATTAGTAAAATGTGTGAAAAAATCATTCGTTGTCCCGTGGCTCACCGAGGCATCGGAACGGTTTGATCCAGCGGTGGACGCCTTTGCACTTGGCCGTGTTCAGGGCGCCCTGGCGGCACCAGCCGCCGATTTTCTGGTAGTGGGAGGACTCGACGATGTTGGTGATGTCGCGGTTCGGGTAGGCCTGGAAGCAGAAGACGAAGAACGGTCGGGTTTAATCGGGGTCGAAACGACGGGCTCTGCTGGTTGTCATCGGGTTTAAAGGGATTCCCAGGCTTAAATACGGTTGCTTTGGGGTTTTTTTTATTTTTCTAATCGAGATCAATTCGGTTTCTTTGAAATTGTCCGGGTTTCGTCGAAATGAATTCAGTTTTTCAGTACAAAATTATTAATCAAAGTAGGCAATTTTTCAATCGATATCAAACATTATGTTCCAAAGCAGAAAGGAAACAATAAAAATGTTTAATTCAAATATCAATTAAAATGTCTAGATAACGAGAAAATCCCGAACAAGATCCCGGTCGAGTCCTTCGGTGAATTACAGTTACACCAACACCAGCGCAAACAAGAACGAAACATGTGTTAATTAAATTGAACAGAAAAAAACATATAAATAAATAAAACAATCATCAATCAATGATAGAAAAGAAAAATATGAATAACAATGAATAAACAAAATACAGTGAATGAAGAAAATAAAATAAAATAAAATAAAACGAATGAATGAAATGGAATGAATAAATAATAAAATAAAATAAAATTCAACGAATGAATGCAATGAAAATCGTGATTAAATGAAAGTCCATGATTAAATGGAAATAATAAGAACAATAAAGTGAACACAATAAAATCTATAATAAAATCATCGTGCAGCGAGTGGTGGGAAAACAAATGGAGTGAGTTTCAGTAGGCAGGAGCTGAAAATCAATAATTAAAGATGTAAAATAAATGGATTAATCAATAAAAATAGAATTTAATAAATGCAATAAGTAAAAGGAATAAAAAATGGGACAAATAATAAAATAACAAATAGAACAAATAAAATGAATACATGTAATAATGAAATTCAATAAATAAGCTGAATGAATTAATTGAATAAATAATAGAATAATATAGAATAGTTACATACATTAAAGAATTTAATACATAAGGGTAATAAAAAAATAAATAAATACAAGAAATGAGTGGAATAAATAAATACAATAAATGTAACGAATAAATGGAATAAGTGAATAGAAGAAATGAACGGAATAAATGAGAGAGGGAGCCAAGGGAAAATTAATTAACACATTTGCGGTCGCCGCTCACGTCGGTTCCACTCGAGGGCCGCCGTGGGTCGATTGTTCTATTTTCCAATCCCCAACGAGCTCGCCCCCCTCCCTCTCGGTCCGTTCTCCCCACCCGTTTCTCGCCCGCTCGCCCCACTGCGAGTGGAAGGTGAAACCGCTTGAACTGTTTTTCATTCAACCACTTTTGTGTCAACTGCAATCGGTCCTCGTTGGCTCGCACACGTGGAGAGTGGAGAATATTTAAAAATACATCACAATGGTAGGGAGGAGGCGAGGGTGGAGAGGGGGGACGGAGGAGGCAGAGGAGTTTGAGACTGAGGTAGGGTTGAGGAAGGTTTGAGGATGGGTCGGCGGAGGTGATGGGAGAAGTTTGGGCAGAGTTTGGCGAGGGTTTGTCGAGGGTTCGGGGGGTTTTGGTGCGGGTTTGGGCTCCGTGGAGCGGGTGGCGAGGGCGCCGTGAGCTCCGTGGACGGCCAGCGGCCCAAGGGGGGCCAGGGAGAGGGCAAGAGAGGGGGAGAGTGCGCTAAAATTAGCCAGCATTGAATGCAGCAGGCGACCCCTGAAGCAAACACGCACACGCGGCGATTTACACACACACACACTGAGTCCTCTCTCGCCCTCTCGCTCTCGCCTTACCCACTCACTTCATCAATCACACTCTCTCCTTCACTCCTCCCCTAACTCATTCTCCTCCTCGCTCACTCAATCACCCACGGGCCCTCGTGGGTCTCAGGCATGCACTGAGAAGCCTCGTCCTCGTCCTCTGTCTCTGTCTCTGTCTCTGTCCCTCCTTCTCCGCCTCCTCCTCTCCCTCCGCCTCTCCCTTCCACCTTCTCCTCCCCCTCCTCTCCCTGTCGCCAACCTCTTCACACGTACACGTCCACCTCACGCACACTTTCAAAGGCCCCTCGGGCTGATGACATGATGAAGTGTGTGGGTGTGTGGTGTGTGGCGTGTGGCGTGTGGCGTGGGTAACGGTATTGACCACAGGAAGCAGACGTGAGGAGGAGGGGGAGGGGGGAGAAGGGAAAGAAAGGAGAAAGGAAGGCAGGAAGTAGCGAAAACAGAGCGGAAGCATAAAGGAAGAGCGGGAGAGGAGGAGAGGAAGGGAGAAGGGGTGAATAAGAGGGCGAAGGGAGAGAGAGAGAGAGAGAGAGAGCGAGAGAGACTGAGCAGGAGGGAGGGCGAAAAAAGAGGAAGCTTTTACGTTGAATGCTTTTGTTTTAAGCAAACAGCGGAAGCGGAAGCGCAGGCCCAGCCGGATGTGGTGGGAGGGACGAGAGGTGGAGTAGGGGGGAGGGGAGGGAGACAGAGAGGGAGGGTCAGGCGCCGAGGGGGCGGAGGTGGGGGCGTGGTCGAAAATATAATAATGTTGCATGTCTGAATAACGCTGTTGTTGTTGCTGTTGTTGTTGTTGTTTTGGGTCTCGGTTTCGGCGCAGGTTTTGGTGGTGGTTTTGTTGTTGTTTCTATTGTTGTTGTTATTGTGGCTTTTGTTGTTGTTGTTGTTGTTGTACGTTTTGTCGTTGAGGATGCAGAGGACGACGATGTTGTTCCTGATGTCTTTGTTGTTGTTGTTCTTCTTCTTCTTCTTGTCATTCTCCAATTAATTGCTCTTGTTAATGTTGTAAATTTCATTGTTATTGGTTGTTGTTGTTGTTGTTATTTATGACGTTGTTGATCTTGTTGTCCTTGTTGTTCTCATTGTTGTTGCTGTTGTTGTTGTTCTCATTGTTGTTGTTGTTGTTTATTTAATTCATGCCACAGCCTCGATTCAAACACAAAGCTCGCTGTTGTTGTAATTGCGTTAACATCCCGAGAAACGCTGAGCGAGAGGGGAGGGCGGGCGAGGAGGGAGAGGGAGAGGGGGAGTGAGAGAGTGAGAGAGAGAGGGAGGGAGGTGGATGAAGAGGTCATGGTTGTTCTTGTTGTTATTGCCGTGATTAACATGGTTGCATTGTTCCTGTTGTTGTTGTCTTTCTGATCCTCGTTGTTGTTGTTCCCTGTGGCTTGTGGTTGTTGCTTGTTGTTCGTTGTTGTTGTTGTTGTTTCTTGTTCTCGTTCCTGTGATTGCCTCCAATCACAAGGCCCGACAAATTGACGCTTGTTATCTCTCGTTTTGCATCTAATTTCAAATTCACTTCAATCTTCACTTAATTATGTGGCACGAGATCGTTTTGATGGCGCCGATTGCATCTCGATGGGAGCGACAACAACAACAACTGAAACAACAACGAAAACAACAACAACAAGAACAAGAACAGCCCCTACAGCACCGCCTCCTTCGCCCAGCGGACGAGCGGACGAGTTCCACACGAGGAAACAATGGAACAATGCATTCATCGCGTTTGCATAAGTGAATACTTAACTGTGTGTTTGTGTGTGTCTGCGTTTTTCTGTGGCCGTGTGTGTGTGTTGGTTGCCTTTTGTGTATTTGCCCGTGTGTGCCGGATGCGAGTCCATATTCTTGGAAGGATTAGGCGGAGAAGCTCTGGACAACCAAGCAGTCTTCCTCGTTCCCTCTCCTTCTCCCTGAGCCAGCCTCTCTCTCTCCCTCTCTGTCCCTCTCTCTCCCCTCACTTTCCCCCACCTCTTCCTCCCTCCCCTCTCTGGCTCTCCTTGAAGAGCAATGAAAACAAAGCGAAAACTAATTTCAACATTTGCACAAGACGAAAACCAAGGACGCTCTTTCAACATGTGTTTGTCTCGCTCTCCCCATCTCTCTCCCCCTCTCTCTCTCTCTCTCTCTCTCTCTCTCTCTCTCTCTCGCACAGTTAGATGTGTGCGTGCGTGTGTGTGCGAGATGAATGACAATTAAATGATTAAATGACACGTGTCCTGACAACGAGGACGAACAACAACAACAATTGGCAATAGCAATTGTAATGGTTTACAACAACAACAACAACAACGACCTCAATATTTGACATTGGCAGCAACAAGCAGCAGGCAGGGAAGGAGCAGAAGAAGAAGCAGAAGAAGAATTCGGATCAAATTCGCTCGAGCAGAAGCCTGAAGTCCATTAGAGCGGCTCCAAGTGGCCATTGAATTAGAGAGTCAACAGGGCTTGGATGGGGTTCCGTCGAGTCAGTCCGAGAACGAATTCCAAAATTGAATTTTAGAATTCAACAAACTCATTGTTGAATTTGAATCGAAAGAAATCGAAAATCGAAAAACTTTGTATTGAAAATTCAAATTGATGAATTTTCTTTCCATTGAAAGTGAAAATTGTAAACTTTTGAAAATCGATCAATTTTGAAAAACGATAAATTTGGAGAATCGATGAATTTGGATAATCGATAAATTTTGAAAATCGACAAACTTATTAGTGGAATTGAAAATCGATAAAATTTCGATTGAAACTGAAAATTAATTTATTTCCTATTGAAACCGAAATTCGGGATAGAAATGGAAAATCGATAATGTTGCTCATATATTTTTCACCAAAACTGAAAACCGATAAATTTTCTCTTAGCCAAAAAATGTGAAAATCTAGGAACGAAATTTCCACATCAAGCTGTCTCCAGTGTCTTCTTCTTCTTCTCAATTCACTGGAATTCCCGCCACTGAAATCTATGGCGATCTATTTTTAGCCGACCTTTCCGCTATCTCCCCTCTCTCTCTCTCTCTATCTCTCTCAGTTTCTGTTTCTCTGTCGATTTAATTATTATTCATGGAAGGACGGAAGCTCCTTCAGTGGTTCCCAATCTGCAAACTGTTTCCACGTAATTTCCGGCACAAACAATTCCGCTGAATTTCTCTCCTTCTTCTTCCCTCCTCCCCCTCCTGACCTTCCTTTCCTTCCTTTCCACCTCATCCAGAGGTTTTCCCGCTCTGCTTCCTCTGCCCCACGCTCTTCCCCCTTTTCTTCTTCTTCCTTCCGCAATTTTTTGCCGCTTTTTAGTCGCATTCATTTTCGGTTTGTTGTTGTGGTGGGGGTTTTGGCATTGTTGTTGTTATTATTAGTGTTTTTCGTACATCTTGTTTTTCCATTAAGAATTATTTTTCTAACCTAATTTTCTGGGGCAAAAAAAACCAAATTCAACTCGCATCGAAAGTTGCATTTTTAATTTCCTCTGACCTAACTTTGCTATGCAACAACAACAAAAACAACAATGTCAAAAATTACAAGCACAAAAAAGAGGAAGAATAACAACAACAACAACGAAAACCAAAGCTATAGCGACAAAAACCACGACTGCGAATGCGGTGAAAATAGAGGGAAATTATGAAGGGAAAAAATTCGCGAAATTCACAGAAAACCGCAGTCGAAAAAGTTCACACTTTTGCACTCTCTCTCTCTCTCTCTCTTTGCCCCCTCTCTCTCGGTCTGTCCCTCGCACACTTTTGCTCTGCGACAGCGAGCGCGAAAATTAAACGAAGGTTTCGCGAATTTCCTTTCGTTTTCCTTCCCAAATAATTATTTATTGAGCTGGCGGTTCGGTGTTTTTCCCCCTGTTTTTGTCCCAGCCCCGCCACATCGCGCTCTGCAGTGGGCTGAGGGCTGAGGGTTGCGGGCACCGAAATAACGAGGATTCAAAGTGAGAAAAAAATAAAACAAAATAAATAAAAATCAAGAAAAAATATATGAATCTGGATTTAAACAAATATGGATATGAGAGAAATGTCGAAAAGTAACGACAAAAGTCAGGTGAGCTCAAAATCCACAATTCATTTACTTGAGTCCAGCAAAAACAAAAAAAAAAACGAAACATTTTTCAAGTTTTACATTTTTGACAAAATTTGGAACAAACTTTGAGTTTCAGACATTTTCTGAGTTTTTCCATTTTAAGCAATTGATATTAAAAAAATCGAAAAAAAATGGGATTTCAATTTATTTATTTCTTTTTGAATTTTTCCCTTCATTTGACAGTGATGTTTTTCTCGTTAAAAGCCAATTGTTTCCGAGATTTCCTGCTAGCGGTGCAGAAGCTCGATTGCTTTCAGAAAATTCACAAAACGTTTCTTCGCAAAATGCTTCAATTGATTTTAATTTTCCTGGAAATTTTTCAATTAGAATTTTGCTATCTCAATTTCACAGAAAGAGAGACGAGACAAACAAGCAAATTGAGTTTTCCCGTAGCGGGGAGGGCGGTGTGAGTGAGGGGGAGAGAGGGAGGGGGAGAGCGAGAGCGAGAGGGAGGGAGTGAGATGGAGGTCCTTGAATCGAGGCTCCTGCCTCGCTCGCTCGCCCGGTTCGTTGGGTTTCGTTGCTTCGTTAGTTCATAGTTCAAGGCTATTGGTGCCGCGGAAATAGCAACAAAAACAACAACAACGACGACAACAACGACGACGAGATCGCCAAAATGCGACGAGGCAAACAAATGCAACAACCAGAAGGAGAATCAAAAAAAAAAAAAAAAACACACGAGTAAAAACAACGAGAAATAGGAGAGAGCGAGAAAAACAACGAGTGGATCAAAACCGACGAGAGCGAAAACAACGAGGACGAACAAATACAACGAGAACGGGAAAAACAACAAAACTGGGGAAAACAACAAACACAAAACATTCACACAAACAACACTGACAGCAAACATCGTTGTCAACAAAAACTGCAGCGGCAACAACAAAACGCTGTCAACAAAAACAACAACAACAACAAATACGACAGCGACAACGCCAAACATGCTCGAGAGCCTCAACAACAGCGCCATCGGCAGCAACAACTGCGAAATCAACTACGAAAACACCGTGGAAACAACAACCGAACCCATCGGGATCGTCAGCAACAGCCGTCGTCATCGACGTCCTCCAACCGCCGACCCCGACCCCGGCCCCGGCGTCCATGAGTCACCGGGCGAACGCTTCAGTGACTCAGCGCCGTGTCCGCAGGCGTTGCGAGCGACACGACGTGGTCACGAGGGGCGCGCGTCGTCCGTCGGCCTCGCCCCCTCTTTAACGATCGATCGGTCGTCCGTCCGTCGTCCCGAAACGCCCCAAACGTGTTCTGGATGAACTCGCGCTCCCTCTCGCTCCTCTCTCTCCCACTCCCCATTCAGCCGTCGGCGTCAGGCTCGTTCGGCATCGAAGCCGAGATGACGGGAATATTCCAAATTTGGCTACGGAATAAAGGAAGAGAAACAACAACAACAACAACGACTGGTGTAAAACCCACTCATTCAATTTCGAAAGGAAAATAACACAATGAAGTGACAAAAAACCAAATGGAAATAAAAAAAAATTCAAAAAGAAAATTTCAATCGAAAATTCCCACAGCAAAAAATGTTGTCTTTTTTCGAATTGGAAAAAATCCCCGATGCCTCGAAGGAAATTCCCAGATACGTCTGGAAATTCCCAGAAGGCATTAGTCAACTATTGTGAATGGGACAACATGGAAATTTCGGGGAATTTTGTGAAGTCGCTTCTAATGGTGGAAAGAATGGGAATAGAAAGAGAAGGATAGAAGATACACAAAATACAAAATTTGGGGAAATAGAGGAAAATTGAGAGGAATTAAATTAATGTAAAGAAAGTAAATTATTTACTTTTGTTGTTATTTTCATTTTTGTCGTTCTCTCTTGCTGTTGGTTTTTGTTTCGTGGCTGTTTTGCTTCATTGCAATTGCGTTCTTTTTCTGGCTATTGTTGTTGTTGTTGTTGTTGTAAGAGAGGCGTCGCCAACACCGTCCCGGCGCCTCAGATTCCGCGTTATGAAATCGCAATCAAGTGCAGTCGCCGATAAAAACAAACGAACGCCCCACGAGGCGACACTCGGCGCCCCCCCCCCTCCCCTCCTCTGTCTCGCACCCCCTCTCTCTGTCTATCTCTCCCTCTCTCTCACTCTCCGCTTCTGTTGTCGACTCCGGCGGGCGCCCTCGGAACGGCCGACGAGGGCCCGGGGGCTTCGGTGCTGGCGTCGTCGTTGTTGTTGTTCACATTGTTGTAATTTGTTGCCGTTGTACACGTCATTGTTGTTGTTGTTGTTGTTGTGGTCGCCGTGTTGCTGACGCACAAGGTTAAAGCGACCATCATTCAAATGCACACACGCGTGCAGGACACGCAAACCCCACCAACACACGCACACCCACGCACGCACACACTTGCACATGCACATGCTGCTCCCCACCACGCCCACCCACTCAATCATCCCACACCCTCACACACACCCAGTCACGCGCCCTGTCGCGCGGACACGTTGCAAGTGCACTTGCAGGCAGAGGGCGTGCGTGTGTGGGCGGGAGTGGGCGGGAGTGGGCGGGCCGCGGACTGCAAGGGAGCGGGCGAGCGAGTGAGGGAGAGAGAGTGAGGGGGGAGGAGGCAGAGGGCGTGAGGGGAGGTGGGCGTGCGTGCCTGGCTTCCTTGTCGCCGGAATCCCTTTATTGATTTCCGTTTAAGGAGAACTTTTAAAATATTCACCACTCGAATATGCGAACAATACATTTGCATCGAGGGAATTCGTGGAAAGCGAGGAATCGTCGAAACGAGTTTGCGGCCGAAAGCGCCTCCCTCTCTCTCCGAGGAATTCCCAATAACTCCATGTTTCAATCGTGCCCTCCTCAGCCGCAGGTCGCTCACACGCCCCGAAGGCCGCTCACACTCCCTCACTCACTCACACTCCCTATATCCCTCACTCCCTCCTCCCCCTTCTCCCCCTCCCCCTCTCCTCGTTGTGTCCCTCGACCTCCATCGCTCTTACTCTTCTCTAATTAGTATGTTTGGCCCAGTCCCGGCCTCGAGGTTGCCCCAAGGGTCGCCCGGATATTTCCGGAAAAAGCCGCAATCACCCAATTTAACCCAAGGCCTCAAAGGCTAATTTTAGAGGAATTAACAACGTGTGGAAATGTCGGCGTCTTCCCGCTGCTGGGCTCGGCCCGGCCCCGTTCACTGAGTCGCTCGCTCTTCATCCTGTTCCGCCGCGTTTTCCTCACTCTTCCCACCCGCCTCCTTCGCCTCTAGAATTGTCTCTCCCTCTCTCTCTCTCTTCCTCCTCCCCTCCTCCCCTCCTCGCCTCCTCCCCTCAAGCCCTTTCTTTCCTCCGGCCGAAATCGCATCATCTTCGCTCGGGCGTGAAAACGAAATTTACAATAATTGCAGCTGATCTCGCTGCAGACGGGCCTCGACCGCGGCGAGGAGGGAGACACATGGAGAGCATGAGAGAGAGAGAGAAGGGCGAGCAGACTCGTGGAAGCGAGACGAGGCGGCTGCGGCTGCGGTTCGGTTCCATCAGCTCGGAATGGAAACCGCAGCCGCCGCCGCCGGCCGATGGCGCAGATTCGGCCAGCTCGGCCGCGGCTTTGGAGGGTCCTTCGAGCCAAGCCAAGCCGAACCGACCCGGACCGACCCGGTCCGACCCGGTCCGACCCTCCTCGACCACGATTTGACCGCCTTCGGACCTCGTTCCGCCCCCTCGGATCTCGTTTTGAGCCCTCGGTCTTCTTTTGAACCCCCGTCGACCCCGACCCCGACGCCGACCCCGGTCGCCTTCCCGCACTCACCTTCTTGCAGTAGTCGAGCAGGTCCATCTTGTCCCGCAGGCAGGTTGCACTCGACGTCTTCTTATTCAAGTCCGTGACCCACCGGCCCTCCTCGGAGAGATACTGGGGCTGGAAAACTTGCCCGGCCTCGCAGAGGACTGCGATTTGTGGTTCCCATCGTGGCGAGGCGGCCTGCAAGGGAGGGAAAAAAATAAATCCATCAGAGAGCGAACCACGAGTGGAGAGAAAATCGCTGGAAAGGGGAGAAAAAGGAGTGAAACGGAGCGAAGACGGCATCAAGAGGGGAGAAAATGGGATGGACAGGGAGCCGGCGAAGCAACGAGAAGGTTGCAGGGAGATACGGGACAGATAAAGAGAGAGTTGGACAGAGAAAGAGAGGGAGAGAGTGAACTGTAGATAGAGACAGCGAGAGTCGTCTGGGGTTCGTTCGCGAGGAAGTTGTTGGGAGAAAAGTTGGATGGACAACAAGAGCAAGAGAACCAAACAAAAATAATCCCAATGTGGCCAACGGGAGACAGGGATAGAGAGGGAGAGAGAGAGAGGGAGAGGGAGAGAGAGATAGAGACATGGGTGCGGTTGGCGTCGACGGAAAGTCGGATTAGAATTTAATATGGGATGTGAAAGTTAACGGCATCATCTGAGAAATCGGTTTGGAATCGTGACCGCGAAATGGGGCGAGAGAGAGGGAGACGAGAGAGAGAGAGAGATAGAGAGAGACAAAACCGCAGAGCGTGGTGGCAGGGAGAGAGGGAGAGGAGATAAGGAGACTGGAGTGAATTCTAGTCAGGAGATTCTCAAATCTAGCGAAGCACTCGGAGCAACGTAAACAACAAGTGTTTCATTCGGTTCCATGGAAGGCAGAGTTTAGGGAAGAGGGGGGAGGAGAGAAAATAAGTGGGAGAAGAACGAAAAAATGGCGGCAAAATGGGTGGGAAATCCTGGAAATTCTCGAAAACCTTGAAATGTTCCTTTGTTCACGTCCAACAATTGACGGTAATTTCAATCAAATTTATTGTTGCCGCTGTCCTCTCATCTGGAAAGCTCGTCATCGCCATCTCCCTCTCTCTCACTCTCGGGCCCCTCACCTACGACGTCTGCCGCTTCAGACCCTCTGTCGCACTCGCTCCCTCCTTCACACTCGCTCGGGCGCCCACTCGGTCCTCGTTCTCGTCACTCGTCACTCGTCTCTCGCTCCCATCCACCTCCATTCCATCTCATTTCATTTCGCTTCGTTCCATTCCGTTCCGTTTCATTATTTCGCACAAAGGCATCAACTCAAGGCGCTCGCACACAATCACACACATTTATGTGTATTCTTTCCTATTCTATCTATTTTCGTCCTCGTCCTCGTCCTCGTGTGCGTCTTCGTCTTCTTAATTTTAATTGTTTTTGCTCATTGTCGTCAGCTTCACAACGATGTGGAAAATTCTCCAGAACCCAATGCATGAATGAATGAATGACTGAATGAATACATGAATGGAATGGGGTAATGAGCAAAAATGAAAAAAAAAAAAAAATATTAAATAAATAAAATCGCAGAAAAATCAAATAGATATGCAATAATAATTAAATGGGGAGATAAATAGAATGTTGAATGGAAAATAAAAAGTGAGCAGCGATGGAAAAGTCAGTTGAATTCGGATGAAAAAAGGCGTGGAGTGGAAACCAAAAAAACAAAAAACAATTTGTTTTCTGTTGTGTAAATAGTGGGAAAAATTCGGTGGAGACAAAAAAAAAACCATTTAATTAATGTAGAGAAAGTTAAGGTGAAAACATTATGGTAAAAAGTGGTATTGTTTATAGGAAAACAAAAATAATAATAAAAAATAGTTTGAATTGTAATAAAAAATTATGAGGGAATGAAACCGGGAAAAAGTGAAAAGCAAAAAAAATTCCCTTCAAAAGGTCAGCTTGAAAAAAGTCCTCTGGAGAAAGGGCACAAATTAATTTACGATGAATGAGAAAAAATGAAGATGAAAATGAACAAAAAGCGAGTGTAAAAAAGGATGTAAAACAATTACGAATTCAAGTAGAAAAATGGAGCAAATAAAACATTTACCATTAGTGCAATGAATGGAAAATTATAATATGAAAAGTTATTTTACAGCCAGAAAAAGTGAAAAATTGCTATGTGGAAAAAATGTAAACGCAGGATAAAATGTAAATGTAAAAAATGCAGATGGAAAAAGCAAGAAAAAGGGTGAAAAAATACTAAATGAAAAATTTAAGACCATTGTAATAAATGAATAATCCATTAAAAGGTTGCAAAGGCCGGCAAATAAAATGAGAAAATAATTAGAGCAAACACAAATGGCGACAAAAATGCCGGAAAAATAACGAGAACTTCATATTTGCGAGAGGAGAAAAATCAGAAAAAAGTCAATGAGTCATTAATGGGTTTTAATTCGAAAATTAATCGTGAACAAAGAGAGAAAATCATGTTTCGTTTGAAACATGTGAGTGGTGCGGACAAAGTAGCGAAATCCCCACTTATTGCTACTTATCCACTACTGTTTCCTTCGATGAGCTAAAGAGTAGAGGAGAGTTCGTTAAAAATAGCGAAAACGTGGTTAAAACGCGGTAAAATTTTCTTTCTTCCTAGGAGTCAAGGAGTCAGGAGTCAAAGGGAAGGAGGAGTGGAGAAGTAATGAAAGGGCAGTGAAAAAGTATTGAAAAAGGAGTGGAGAAGTAATGAAAAAGTAATTAAACCCATGTGAAAAATGCATTAAGTAGAAATGGGCGAAAACGTAGTGAAAAGGATGCTAAATATATAAAATAAACGCTGAAAATTGTGCGAAAACGCAGAGAAGAAGCAGTGAAAATATGTTGCCACATGATGAACAACTTGTGGCCACATAATGAGCAATATGCGAGCACGTGATAAGGAGGAGTAGAGAAGGCACTTCATGAAAATAGTAACAAATTATGCTCCTGACGACGCCGAGCAAATCCCCGAGCTCAGCAACTACTTTAGTTTCGAAGAGATTTAAAGGCTCACTGCCCACAGACACACACACACGCCCACAGCCAGAGCAAATGAGCAGGAATGTGTGCGTGGGTGTGTGGGTGTGGAATGCGATTTTGTTGTTGTTGCTGTTGTTGTGCTTTATTGCACTGTGCATTGGTGCGTCTGATTCGCCTTTTATTTGCAAATAACTAAATAATCATAATACAGCAGTGGCAGAGGGAGAGAGAACAACAGGGAGAGGGGGAGGGAGGGTGAAAGGGGCACGTTGAGAGGGCAACATTGGTCGATGACTCAGTGGTAGAAGAGGAAGAAGAGAAGCGGCGCCGGAAACAGAGGATGGAACGAGCGGAGCGAATGGCGATGGAGGCAACGGCAGCAGCATCAGGCAACAAAAACAACAACAACAACAACAACAACAACAACAACAACAACGACAATGACGACAGCAAGAAAAACAACAAGAAAACCAACTACAACAAAAACAGCTAGAGCTGAAACTATTTGTTGTTGCAGAGCAAAGAGAGGAACGCGAACAAGAACAAGAACAAAATAATGTGAGTCAGCAACAGTGGAGCAGAAACAGCAACAACAACAACGACAACAACAACGACAACGCCAAACACTCGCAAAGCCTGGCAACAATGGCGGCAACCAGCCAGTGATGCCCACGAGTGCCCTCGGAAGCGAGCAGCGAGCGAGGCAACGCGAGAGACCGAGAAGGAGCGACGGCGAGATGCCGCCGCGGCAGAGTGAGAGAGAGGGAGAGTGGGAGAGAGGGAGGGGTGTGAAACGCGACCCGGCGAGAGGATGTCAGTGGGAAAACGAGGGCTGCAAGTGGAGCAGGAAAAGTAGCAAAAGTGGACGCAGAAACAGCAGCAGCGACAGCAGCAACAGCAACAGCAACAACATTGAGAACAAGAACTCATCTGCTGCCACTAGAGACGGCAATAACAACTGGAATAAAGCAGCAACAACAACAAGGACTGCAACGGCGACTGCAACAACAACAATGAGAACGTAATAATAAAACTAGCGAAAGCGGAGCAAACAAACAAATTTGTGATCACATGACTTGCTTTGCATTTTGCTCCATTTTCCACATAATTATGTTTGTATTATTTTAAACATTTGCATTTGTTCTTCTTCGTCTTCTTCGTCTTCTTCGTCTTCTTCTTTTTCTTCTTCCTATTCCTGGCAGTTTTTCTGCTTTTCAGTGGCCGTTGTTGTTGTGGCCGCAGCGCTTCCCAAACTGTCGTGCAAAGCGAATCCCGCGACGACCGCAAAAACATTTCGAACTTTGTTGCGGTTTTTGTCGGTTTTCTGTTTATTCTTTTCGAATGCCATAAAGTTTAGTAGAAAAACAATAGAATCAAACAATAGAAAATTCGAATACGAAAAGAATGAAAACGATGAAATTAAAGAACAACTCGATAATGATGGGGGAAATAGAAATTGATAAAAGCGAGAATCGGCTATGGAAAAAAGGAGAAAACGAGCAAAATAAAAACTTTGGACCCCTGGACGCGGCTCCGGCCACCGGGTTCAATTTGAACCTCCTCCGAAACTCGGCTTCAGGGCTTCGTGTCGTGGTTGTTGTTGTTTGGATTGTAGTTTTTTTATTGTTGATTTTTTTCATTGTTTTTTTTTCGCTTATTTTCTTGTTCTTTCCATTCACTCATTGTTATTGTCATTGTTATTGTCATTGTTATTGTCATTGTCATTGTTGTCTTTATTATTATTGTCGTGTCGCTGTTTTCATCATTGTTGTCTTTGTCCTTGTCGTCCTTGTTGTTGTTGCAAATGCTGTCACTTTTGTTGTCCTTGTCGTCGCCGCTTGGAATCCCGCTGGAATGGCGCTGCTTCCTCTTCTTCTTCGTCGTCGCCACACGCCTGCTCGTCCCTCTGCTGCTGATCCTGCTCTACTCCCTGCTGCTGCTACTTTTTATCACTTTTTCTTTTTTCCTTTTTACTCTCCATTTGTCCTTTACTTTGCATTTTGTCCTTTTGGCTTTCATTTTGGTTTTTTTACCTGTTTTCCCTTCCGCCCTTTGCCTTTGTTCGAAAGAGTTTTCCTATTTCTCACATCTTTTTTCCTCTTTTCTCAACTTTGGCGTTGTTTGGTTTCCTCATTTTTTTTTCCATTTCTGGTTTTTGTATTTGTTTTAGTTTTCTCATTTTTTCGTTCGGGTTTCGCATGTTTTTCTCTTTCGCTTCATTCTTTTCTCTCCCCCTCTTTCCCCCCCTCTCTCTCCATCTGACCACCTCGATTTCTGTTGTTTCGTTTTTGTTGCTGTTCATCCTCAAGCAGCGCATTAACAAACACAATCTGGGACGTCGTTCTGGGTGTGTGAATGTGTGTTTGTGTGTGTGTGTGTGTGTGTGTGTGTGTGTGTGTGTGTGTGTGTGTGTGTGATTCCAGGACATGACGGCTGCCGCCCCGCGTGTCGTCCGCAGCTGCCGTGGCCGCCACCGCCCCACCCTGTCGCGCCCCGTCGACACCCTGTGGCGAGCCGTCTTCTCGGATCGCCCCAACAACAACAACAACAACAACAACAACGATAACAAGAACCAGAAGAACAACAAACAACTTCCTGCCGTCGTCTCCAGCACTTCCCGGCAAAATCCCTTCGCCTGCCTTCGCTCCGATCTCCTCTAACACGAACTCCCTCAACCCGCGCTCTCGCTCTCATTCGTCGTGCTCTCTCTCGCCCTCCCCTCCCTCGGCCTCCTCGCCCCGCAGCCTCCATCAGCCGTAATCCCTCCATCCCTCAACCCGGCGAAGTCAATCAGGATCCAATAACGTCGCCCAGCAGGCGATGGACGTGAGTGATCAATGGAACCACATGTGGTGCGGGCGGTGGAGGGAGCGGGGTGGCCTCTGCAGACGGGGAGGGGGAGGGGGAAAAATCTGCGAAGAGGGACTGGGGGAGATTTGAATGGGTGATGGGAATGGGCGAAAACAATGGAAATGGCCTGGAATGAAAGGTCGGGAATGATGGGAGCCGGAGTGAAGGTGAAATGGGACAATGGAATGATTGTGGAAAGCAGAGAAAGGAGAGAGAGGGAGAGAGAGGGTGTGAGAGAGGGGCGATGATGAGGAGAAAAGTGGAGGGAAGAGTAAGAGAAACAGAACCAAAGCAAGTGGGGAATTTTACGAGAAACGAAGCCAACGGCCAATGGAGAACCCAAGGGCGAAGGTATCGGGCAGCAGAAGGCAGGGAAAGACAGAGAGAGAGTGAGGGAGAGAGGGAGCAGTCGATATGAAAATTTCTGAAGATTTAATTTTTATTTTAGCTCCGAATGCTAATAGGGGCGAAATTCTTCAAGTTATAATTATTTGCATATTCCAACTCGCACGCAGCTCCCTCCTGAACCAGATAACGACAACCCTCTCCCCTTCTCCCTTCGTCTCCTACCGTCGTCGCCCTCTGCTTCGCCCAGCACCTTCGAGAAAGTCTAATTAAAAATTTCTTAATCGCATCGCAGCAAACAACAGAATGCAAAACAACAAAAATACGGCGAAAAACACAAGATTAAATTTATAAAGCAACATCTGAAGAATCCCAAGGAAGGGAGGGAGAGAGGTAGAGAGAGAGAGAGAGAGAGAGGAGAGTGAGAGAGAGGAGAGTGAGAGTGAGAGTGAGAGAGAGGGGCGAGAATGAGAGTGAAAAAAATAATTGCAAAATTCGCAGAAACGCGATTAAAAAGTTTGTCGATGAAATGTTTTTTGTTGTGCCTGTTTGTTGTTGTTGATGTTGTTGTTGTTGATGTTGTTGTTGATGATGATGTTGTTGCCAGCGCGATCGTGTTTTCCTGATTTCGCCTCCGCCGAGACGCCTAAAACTATGCACTAATTGTGTTAAAAAGCATTTACTGCGAACACAGCGGGGAGAGAGAGCGAGAGCGAGAAACCGAGCTGGGCTGGGAGGCGGAAGATAAGACTTGTGGAGAAGCGAGAGGGACGAGGGGGGGGGGGGGGGAGGGGGCGAGGGTACTTCGTGAGAGGAGCCTCGAGAGCGGTTCGAGAGGTCGATGTGTGTCGACTCCGCCCCTCGCTCCACCGCCCTCTCGCGCTGCCGCCCTTTGTTAGTGTCCTTAATACGTCCTTCTTTTGTGTGTGCCTCAGCACGTTTGTGTGTGTGTGTGTGCTCACTCTCCTTCACGATTGGCATGTATGTCCGTCTCTCTCCCTCCGTCCGCTCGTTGTCCCTTCCAACTGTAATTAAGTTTCGCAATTTAGCAATTTGCTCGCACACCAACGAGCCCTTGTCTTTGGACACACGCTTACATACAAATGCCCTCTGTCACTCCCTCGGTGTGTGTGCGTGTGTGTGTGTGTGTGTGTGGAAGCTTGCTGACGAATCCTCGCTATCTGCGCCATTATCTCCTGCAGCCGATATTTGTCCTCGACTTATGAACCGAGGAGCCTCGGCCGTCGCCGCCCCAGCCTCAGCCTCAGTCCCAGCCGCCACCTCCTGCTGCGGTCCGGACTCCGGCATCGAAAACCATTGGCGGATCTTCTCAGTCGACATCGCCGTCTCCCTCTCCCTCTCTCCCCCGCCCACCGGACACAACTCATTCCGCTCAGTCCGCTTCCCCACGACTCCGCTCCTCACCTCACTCCCCGCCACCACACCTTGTCCACCTCTGCATCGTCCCTTCAGCACACTCTTCTCGCCTCCTCACCTCACTCCTCGTCGCCCAGCCCCCCCCCCCCCTCTCTTCACCTCAACCCACCTCTCACGCCCTCCCTTCTCTTTCCTTCCCTTCGCTCCATTGACTGCCCAATTTCCGACCTTTTCTCCTCTAAATCCGCCCTTCTTCTTCTTCTTCGTCTTCTTCGTCTTCCTGTGCCGCTGTCGCATCCTCCTCACCATCCCGTTCCCACCCTCTCCTCCCTCTCTCCCAGGACTTTCGATTCCCCGTTGCATGCGTCGCTGCTGACGTTGACGAAGCCTGCAGTTTCGGTTGTTGTTCTTGTTGTTGTCATGGCAATTGTTGTTGGTGTCGTTGTCGGTGTTGTTGTTTTTGTTTTTGTTGTCATGGCAATTGTGCTGTTGTTGTTGTTTTCGTTGTTACTGCCGACATTACAGTTATTACTGTTGTGATTTTGTCAATGTTCTCGTCCGCATTGTTGCCTTTCGATGATGTTGTCTTTGTTGTTGGTTCGTCGTCGTTGTTGTTGTCGTTGTTGTTGCAGTTGTCGTGGCTCTCGTTGACGGCGAGAAAACCACAAACGAACACCACGAGGTCGTCGGAAACGGAAGAACCCAATAAAATAGCGAGGTCGCGGTGGAGACCGGAAAGGAGGAAAGGAAAGGAAAGGGAAAAGACGACGATGGGCAGCGATAGAGAGAGAGGGGAGTAGTGTGGGAGAAGGAGAGGAGGACGTTGCGGAGAAAAGTCAACATCCTGTTGAACACTCAAAAATCGACCATTCAACGAAGGACGACGCGAGGAACGACGACGACGACGATCCGACAGGGGACAAACGAGAGACGAAGGAGAGACGAAGGAGAGACAAACGAGAGACGAAGGAGCGAGCGAACCAGCGATGAACGAAGAACGAGGAGCGAACCAGCTTCGGGTGATCAGAGCGATGGAACGGAGACTTGGAATGGAGACGTGGACCGACGTGATTCGAAATAGAGAGAGAAGCCGATCGCTGGCCATTTTTTATCAGAAAACTTTTCAACCACAACTGATTCAACTGCAAAATACATGAGGCATTTTTTGCTCTGCAAAAATACCGAAAACTGAAGAACTTTTCTGCCAAACCAAACAGTCTACCAAACGAAAACAGAATTTTACCAATGTGGTAAAATTTCGCCGAAATGGCAACCGTGGTCCACAGACAAGGGACGAGTCGTCGCCAACTTCAGCCCAAACTTTGTCAATTAGAGAAAGAGCGAGAGGGCGAGTGGGAGGCAGGGAGCAGGGAATGGGATCAAGCGAGGGAATGAGATGGCTATAGATGTGGACAGCGAAGCGACGAAACAACAAAATCCGTTCAACGAACGAACGAACCGAGCCAGGACGAAGGGTTGCCAACGGTTTTGTGTTCGTCGTTCGCAACTTGATTGCATCTAATTGCTGTTGCTGTAGTTATTACCGCTATTTGATGGTTGTTGTTGCTGGCGATATTGCTTTTGGTTGTTGTTGTTGCTGTAGTCATTTCTCTTGTCATCGCTGCATTTCAGTCGCCTCCGATGCCTTCGGGGAGTTGGGGAATTTAATAGTTGTTTCTTGTTGTTGTTGTTGTTGTTGTTGTTGCAGCTGTGATTTTCCTGTTGTTTTTTTCTTTGCATATTTTTCAGCCATTGCTGCTGTTGTTGATGTCATCCTTAGCCATTGTTCTTGTTGTTGTTGTCAATGCAGTCTCCACCGTCATCGTCATCGCCATCGCCATCGCCATCGGCCGATGCGATTCTTAGTTCATGCCTCGTCCATGTGTGTGTGTGTGTGTGAAGCCATTCTGTACGTTCTACACCCGACTGCGCGTGTGTATGTGGGCGTCTGCATGTATTTTATCGCATGTAACGACGAGGAAGTTTGCAATTGATTGCATTGCTTAAGTGTTTTGTTGTTGTAGTTGACATTGTTGTTGCTGTTGTGTTGTTGCAAGTGTCGTTTTTACAGTTGTCGCTCTCTCGTTCTTGTTCCCGATTTCTATGTCGTTGTTGTCGCTGTCGTTGTTGTTGTTGTTGTTGTTGTTGTCTGTGTTCTCATTATTATTTCCATGCTGTTTTTATGGACTTGATGATATGCTTGTTCCAGTTGTTTTTGTTGTTCTCATTGTTGTTGTTGTTGTTCGTTTTCCAGTTGCTCTTGTTCTTCCCATTGTTGTTGCGGCTTTTAGCTGTCGTTGTTGTTGTTATTGTTGTTGTTGTTGTTGTTGCTGTCGATGCCAATGTGTTCTTCCCATCCAAATCAGTGTTGCCCACGTCACTGAAGTCATCGTCGTCGTTGCTGTGGTTTTTATTGCTCTAACGTTGTTGTCGTTCATTGTTATTGTTGTTGTTGTTGTTATTGTAGTTGTTGTTGATGTGGCTGTTGTTGTTATTTATGTCGATTTTGTTAGCCTTGTCATTGTTGTTATTGTTGTTGTTGTTGTTGTTGTTTGCTTTGCTGTAGCCGTTGCCATCATGTCCATGTGTTGCCATGACTCAGGCAACGCCCTCAAAAAACCAGCAACAGCAACAAAAGCGACCGGGCACAAAAATACCAACAACAACAAGAACAACGAACAACAACAAGAACAACGAACAACAACAAAACCCCAACAACACCAGCCGTTAGGACGACAAATATAAAATCAAGTCAATATTGAAGTGAAATTAAAGAGAAACTGTTTCAATTATTCACAAAATTCCACTCCAGGGCCGCAGCAAATGAAGAGGGCGAGGGAGCGAGGGAGAGAGAGGGTGGGGGGGAGGCAGAGGGGGGGGGGCGAAATATGAAGATGAAATGCATTAACTGCATCCTCCATCCCCCGTTCCTCCCCAGGCGCCCGTCGTCCATGCAACGTCTCGCTCTCGCTCGCTCTCGCTCTCTTGATCTCCCGGTCAACGGCTCCATGGCCGCCCCTCTCCCTCTCCCCTCCCCGCCCCACACAACTCACTCGACGTTGCCACTGGCCGCTCAATTAGTCATCGGTCGTGAGTGCAGCAGCAGCAGCAGCAGCAGCGGCGACTGCGGCGTCGCCCCAAGAGCTCGAATAAACTCTGCCAATATTTATCTGCCAAAGCGGCTCCGACCACTGCTCCATCTATCTCTTTCCCGCCCTCCCTCACTCCCTCACTCACTCACTCACTCGGTGGATCCATCTCTCTCTCGCTCACTCCTCAGGCGCCCCCTTCCGCTGTCTCTTCCCCCCAGGGCCTCCCACTCGACTCCCTTCCCATCTGGCTCTATCGCTGTCCCTCTTCCCCTCGCCGTCCCGCCTCCTCTCACACGTGATCCGCTTTGGCCGCCCGAGGCGATGCCCCGGAGGCCTTGCCGAACGAAGCCTCCGAATCGCGTCGGCTCCTCAGCTGAGAAGAAGCTGAGTGAAAAATAAAACACAAGCAAAATATTGGGGAAAAATGCAAGGAAGTGGGAGAAAAATTGCGGAAATGTAGAGTGAGTGGGGGAAAAGGGAGAGGAGAGAGACAGAGAGAGAGAGGGGGGAGGAGGGGAGTTGGAGGAGGAAATAAATAGATGGCAACACCGCGGCCAAATGGCAATCGCAGAGCAATATCGCAGCAAATAATGGCAACAACAACAACAGCAACAGCAACAACAACAGGGAGCACATTCGTGAAATGCGAAACGCTCGAAGTCGCCGCCTGGAGGAAATCTATTGCAGCTTTTCAGGCGCGCGCGTGTCGCGTAATGCGATTGTGGGAGTTCAAAGAAATCGCACGAGCCAAAACTCCGCCGAAAATATTGATCAATTGAGGAGGGTGTTCCTTCTTCTTCTTCTTCCTCCTCCTCCTCTGCGTTGCCGTCGACTTCGACTTCGACATGTGATTGAATTAATTTGAATTTCAGAAATATTTCCAGTTGGCGGCGATGCCTCAAAGTATGCAAACTGGAAGCACGGAACAGCCGTCGGTTGGCGTCGCCTGGCCGGTAGGGCGTAGGGGAAGCAAACGGTGAAGAAGAAGCAGGCGCTTTTTTGGCTTTAATTTATGTGAATTTCAGTATTTTGAATGAACTCCAACAAGTTTGACGGCACAGAACTTCGCGTGGCAAAGGCTTTCCTCTGATCTGTCGGGCTCTCTTGTCGCCATGCCTAAAAGCATGCAATCATTTTTGCGGACTCTTCGCCGGGACATTTAAATTCCTGCCGGCGAAGCCCTGAATTTCCCAGTTTTCGCTTCGAGGCGCCAACGCGCGCCATGCAGTTCCCGGAGCGAATTCAATTACGGGGAAACCCTATGCATTCTCTCTCTCTCTCTCTCTCTCTCTCCCGCTCTCTTCCCTACTGGCTCCCTCCTGCTCCGGCTGTGTCTCGCTCCATCGCTGCTGTCGATTAAGCCCGGGAATTCCCTTGGCTTCGCAGAAGGACGAGTGAAAAATAATGTAAATAAAAAAAGAGAGAAAAAAGAGAGAAAGAAAAACAAACAAAATAAAATATAATAACAAAATAAAAAATATTAAAAGAGAATTATATAAAAATGTAGATAAAATTAAAATGTGAAAACAAAATGAAAATTATGTTTGTTTTGGTGTTTATTCTTTTTTCTGCTTTTCACATTACTATATTTGATTTTCGTGCTATTTTGAATGTCGTTCTACTATTGTGGTCACTGTTTTTGTTGTTGTTGTCATTATGTGGTGTTGTTGGCTCGTTTTCTGCTTCTGTTTGCGTTTTTTCGCTCTTGCTGTTTCCCGCTCTTGTGGTCGTCGTCGAGCTCTTCTGCTGTTTTTGCTCCCGTTTCTTTGCTGTTTTTTCTCCTCTTCCTGGTTCCTGGCGTTTTTTGTTGCTTTGCGGTTCGTTGTTCGTTGTTTTGGTTTAATTTTGCCCCGGCATGAACATTAGGTTCTCATAAATTAAAACGACATAAATTTCACTTAATTACGGTCTGGCAAACATTTCCCTAATTATATGTATGTATGCGGATTCTCGCCATCAGCATAACTGGGTGCGCGAGGGAAGGTGTGTGTGTGTGTGTGTGTGTGTGTGTGTGTGTGTGAGAGTCTGGTTATTGCCGTGCTCGTGGTCAAGTGTCCCGAAAAGGACGTCTCGCTCGCTGTTTCGGCTGTCATAAATTTTGCAACATAATACCTTTTGCTCATGTAGCTCTAGTCGTCAATGTTGTTGTTGTCCTTTTTTGGTTTTGTTTTCGTTGTCATTGTTGCTGTTTCTGTGTCGTCATCGTCGTTGTTTCGTGTTCATTAACGCGTTGTTGTTGCTGTTCCTTTTCATACTTTTCTTGTGCCGAAAAAGGGAAGAGATTTTAGGTTTTTTCTCGTTATTTTTAAAGTTCTTTCCAATTTTATGCCTTTTCTTCTTCTCTCATGATTTTTGCTCTCTTTTGTTATTTTCTATCACTTATTGTTGTTGGTGTCTTTCCTGTAATTTTTTTATTCCTTTTAAATGCTATCTTTTCTCATTCTCTACCCATTCTCTTTATATTTTTTCACCACATTTTTTCAATTTTTTTGCTAGATGTTTTTATTATTTTCGTATTTCCCATTTTTGCCCATTTCACGGTTGAAGTCCTTGGCAGAGGTTCCTGGCTCCGGGGTCGCCTTGATTAATGGCCCGGCGGCTCGAGGCGGCCGCCCTCGGCAGGAAATTTCCGATCGATGGTTTCCAGGGTGGCCACCGGCCGTGACTCGCCGCTCGCCGGGGTTGGGTGAACGATAATTACTCGCTCCTGGGTCCTGGCGACTCGACCCGGTTACTCTCGCCGTGACTCAGCGGTTACTCGGAGTCAACGAAAAAGTCCCCTTAATTACTTTTCGAAGAAATGTTTCGTTTAATTACTTTTCGAAAAACTCGAAGAAAAAGTACATTATGCAAAAAAAAAAACTAACGCACAAATTTCAAATTAATAGAACAAAAATATGTAATTACAAAAAAAAAAATAATCTTCACAAAAAACACTTTTTAATAAAAAGCTCTCCATTTCTGAACGAGAAAAATCTGCATTCGAAAATCCTTGTTTCCCAAACTTCTGAATCGCGTCAAAAAAACCAATGGCAACCATTCCGACTGGGTCAAGGAATTCGCACGAGTCCGCTTGGGGCCGAAATCCCAAACTCGCCTAACGACGCACCTTCCGAAGACTTCGGCGGCAACTTTTAACAACTTCGCCCGGCTCCCCTCGAAGCCTCTCTCCCGTCGTTCCCTCTCCCCTCTCGTTCGCTCGCCGCCAACGATGGCGACCGCAGCGACTCTTTGTTGCAGTTAATTGAGTTGTCAGGGGGGCGAACGGAAGAGAGAGAGAGAGCGGGAGGGTGAGGTGAGAGTGAGGGGAAAATTTTGATAGAGCGAAAAATTTAAATGCCGAAAATTTCGCAACAAATTGCATTAAATTCAAATCCAGCCAGCAGCGGCAACAACAGCGCCATGGGTCGACACCACCAACAACAACAAGGGACGGTGTGTCGTTGACAACCTTCGACCAATCGCCGACGGTGTGGCCCCTGACGACCACCAGATGGCGTCGCCACCGAGGCCAGACAGAGAGCGGAACTTAATTGAATTATTTTCGAAATTTGATTGCGAAAATTTGCGAGAAAATCCAATCGATGTTACAAAAACACGACGGACGAAATTTCACACCCCCACATAATTCAATTGCACGAACTAAAAATGCCTGTAAAAGAGAAAATTTCGCGTTTAATTCGCCTTTATGCAAATTAGAATGGGGCTTAAAAATTAAACAGTTATAAAACAATGGATTAACTCGCGGGCACGAAGCAAGCAATTAACGTTTTTGCCCAACGGTGAGAGAATTCATTTCAATCGAATGTTTTCGCTTTAAAGCATGTGCTGGTCGTGCAAAAAAATGGAATGAAATAACAAAAAACGATATGGACAATATTTAAAATTCAAAACGGAATTTATTGAATAATCCGAGTTGCCATCATAAATTTTCTCCTGGGTCACTGCAATCAATGCAGAGCCGCTCGGTCTCTCTCGCTCTCGCTCCGTCGCACGGAGAGCTTCGCAAATTGCGCATCTTGCAGAGTTGCATTTGCGAGTTGACAGCATTTTGAACATCAGGAATTTCAAGAAATAAGAAGAAAACAATAGTAAAAATTTGAAGTGCATTTTAAAAAATATTCAGATTTATAATATCAATAAATCAATCGAATTTTTGTTTTTTTTTTTTTTTGATTTTCCTAAAATTGGGCAGCACTCGAAGCCATTCGACTCGTTGTCTGTGAATGCTCGTGGATTCCAAGGCTGCCTCGGCCGTGCGAAGTACTTCACACACACACACACACACACACACACACGAGCGCACTCCCTCTCAGCCTCGCTCGCACTCATGCATATGGACTTCGGCAAGGAGACCAAAGGGAATTTCCTCTCTCGGCCTTCGCTCTCAATTAAATGCTCGGAAAAATTAAATTTAAATTTTAACTCTTGTTCCACTGGATCCTTCGCTTCGAGGCGAGCGTTGCCACATCGTGCCCCAGGTCCCGGAAGGGGCTGAGGGGGAGGGCGAAGCAACCTCTCTCTCTCTCTCTCACTGGCTCCTTCCGTAATGCGATCGAGCAGAATGTGGAAAATTGGAAAATGCAATCGAGTAACGAGGAGGAGGAGGAGGAGGACGAAGGAGGAGGTGGAAGAGGGAGAAGAGCGAAATTTTTTCCCTCCTTCCTCGACAAGGACTTTCGCTGATTATCAATCAACATTTACGCGAATTTAAAGATAACGAGGAAAAGCTGATCCACATCCTCTCCCTCTCTGTTTCCCTCGCTCCCTCCTCCCGTTCCACACTCGTGGCTTTCGGCTTATCCGAACACGTGCGCGAAGGCCGTTTCTTGGAATTCCTTCCACTCCTTTTGCCTTCATCTGTCTCGCCCTTTCATCGTCCTCGCGCCTCGCGCCGTGATCTTCCTCTTGCCATCGTCGTTCATTATCCACCATCCATATTTCAACAATTCATCACTTATTTACGTCATCGCCTTCATCGTCATCGTCATCGTCATCAGCATCGTCGCCATTGCATTTCGGTTCACGCAAAAGCGCCTTCTCTTGTTTCGACTCTTCCCAATCTCCCATCTTCCGTCCCGCCTTCTGTCCCTCTTCATTAGTACATCTCTGGCTTTTTCTGGCACTTTTCTCCCACATTCCCCGCTCCCTCCCTCTCCCTCCCTCTCTCTCCCTCCGCAGCCATCGAATCCTCTTTTGCGAAGTTTGAAATGAAATTTTAATCTCGTTCTACGCCTTCTGTGTGCGTTTCCCAGCCCACGTCATTCCGTCCTTTCGTCCCTCCAACTCTCGAGTTATCCTTCCTCCTACTCATGCTTCCTCCTGCTTCTTCCCTCACTCGTTCGTCCCACCATCTGTTTCCACATCCGTCTCACCCTGTTGCCTCTCAACTCCTTCTCCGCCCACGCTCCCAGCGCGTCTCTTTGCCCTGTCGTCCCTCTCCCTCTCTCTCTCTCTCTCTCTGCCTCCCTCCTGCCGCTCATCACTCTCGTATCTCTACACATGCCTAAAAAACTTTCGCGAATTATCTAAATGTTACCTGAGTTTTTAATCTATTTCGCCCTCCCGCTTCGCCACCCGCTCCGCCCATCGCCGGCAGAGATCCATCCCTTTGGCTGTATCCTGAAATGCCTGATTCGCCTCGTTCAAGGCGTCGCTGTTGCTGTCGTCGCTGGAATTTCTTTGGGTTTCTTTGGAGTTCCGCGAGGCCCATCCTGAGCTGGATGTCGTCATCAACATTAAGCTAAATGAGCAACATTTGGCGAGCTCGTGTCCCTCAATACCCCCCCCCCCCCTCTCTCTCCTCCACTCCACGCCTCTCGTTGCTCCTCCTCCTCCTCCCCGCAGCACTTGAGCCATCTCTTTTCATCTCTTCATTTAATGATTTTCCCCATTTAGGACGCCCTCCCGCCAACAGGCACCTCAGGCTCACCTCGGCCGGGCCCACCTGGCGACCCAACCCCCTCCCCCCCGCTCTCTCTCTCTCTCTCGCTCTTTCGAGATATATCTTCCTCTCTTTCCCCCTTTCCCTCTGCATCCGCGGAGATTTCGGCGATTGCGTTTCGGAGTTGGCAAACGGAAATGTTTCAATTAAATTTAATTGGCAATTCGTAAAATTATTCAGTGTTTCGGGAAAAACGGAAAAAACAACAACGCGACGAGGGCCATGGAAGAAGGAAGAACAAGAAGCAGTCGGTGGGACGAGCTGCAAGAAGAAGCATCTGGATATTTGAAAGTTTTCCCGATTCTCCCCATTTGCCAAAGTTTGCGATCGTAGTTTGTGGTTGGTTCATCGATAAGAAGAAAACTGCGAAATAAAAACTTTTTCGCTCTCTCGTTCCGAAGCTGAAAGCAAGACTTTCCACCGCAAAGGTCAGAGGTTAATAATGTGCAATTATTCGAGTGGAGGGGAGGGGAGGGGAGGGGAGGGGGTTCTTCGTAAAATAATGAGAAAATTGCGCTCGTCTGCCGATGCAGCCCTGGCGGCGAGCTCGCGGCCGCCGCCAACCCTGGCTCGGCCACAACAAAGACGCCGAATGGAGTTGAATAATAAATAGGAATCGATTCTCGAGCCAAGAATAAGAAGAGATAAGGGAGGACGAGAAAGAAAAAATTCCCCCAAATAAACGGCATTTATTTATTTCCCCTGTCAGCGGCACGTGGAACACCCTGTGGCCGAGGTGAATTCAATTTCGCCTCGATTCTAATCAAAGTTCGGCGGAAAATACGACGACTTCGATTAACCGCGGCGACAGCGACGTCGGCGGCGACCGAAAACATTTAAATAAATTCCCACTCACCCACACACTCTCACACACGGGCACTCGACGAACTTTTAAATTGCCGCCTCAATTGCCACGCCTCGTACGCCCCACTCTCGGGAGGCGACGAGAACAGGATCGAAAAAACGCATTTGCAGAAGGAGCGATTTTTCACACACACACACACGCACACATGCCCACACGAAGCACTCAAGAGAACACATGGCAGGGGGAACGAGAGGAAGAGAGAGGGAGAGAGAGAGTGTGTGTGCTAGAGAGAGACGGAAATACACATGTACGCACGAAATGCGATTCCCGAACAAAATGAAAATATCGATTTTATATCGATGGACGAACGAGGCGGGCAACAACAACAACAAGAAGAAGATGGCGCGAACAAGAGCAACAAAAACCAGTGGGGGGAAAAAGGAAGAGAAAGAGAGAAGGGGAGCAACAACAAGGAGAGAAACACAACAAAGCCATCAAGAAGTAGACGAACAACAACAAAACCAACAACGACCAAAACCCACCACCCTCTGCCGAACCACCGCCACCCTCCGCCCTCCCCCCTCTGCCCTCTCCCTTCTCCCCCTCCTCGTCCTCTTCCTCCTCACAAACGGATCCTTGCTTACGACTAAGTTGAAAAGGACTCGAAGGAATTCGAATTTCGGGCTCGGGCTCGTGCCGATGCCTCTTCTTCTTCCTCCCCTCCTCCCTCCCTTCGGGTGATTCATTCTTGTTCTTGTTCCCTTGGCATGTGACGTCGTCATCGTCGTCGAATTCACTGCTACTGTTGTTGTTGCTGCTGTTGTTGTGGCAGCGACACCCCAAACAAATTGGCAAAAAGGAAATTCCTGGGACAGAGAACAGAATCAACGACAACAACAACGACAGCAGCAGCAAATCCAACAACAACAATGACAATAAAACGATATACAACAGCAACCACAACAACAACAACAACAACAACAACAAGAACGAGTAGACGAATTACAATAACAACAGTGGGCGACGTCGTCTTGCCGAAGTCTCAAAGTCGTATACGTAATTCGTAATGCCGGGGAGTAACCTATAAATACAACAACAACAACAAAAACAACAACAACATAACCTACAACAACAACGAAAACCTCTCGAACAACAATATCAATAAAAGCAACAACAACAATGGCATCGAAACCAACCTTCGACGTCGACAAAAGGAAGCAATGAAAGCGGCTAAAGGCAACAACAACAACAACCACAACAACAACAACAACAACAACAACAACCACAACAACAGCAACAGCAACGGCGCCCTCCCTGAGCCAATCTGTGGAAGCAACAACAACAAGAGAGCGCCAAAGCGAGCCAAAGAGAGTTCGTCCGCCGGGAGAGCGCGAGTGGGAGGGAGGCGAGCGCTGATACCTCGGGGGTTGGCGCCGGGGTCGGCGCTCGGTGCGGGGCGAAAAGAGACAGGAGGCGAATCCAATCCGAGGCGCGGCGCGGCGAGGCGAGGCGAGGAACGAAATAAACCCAACAGAGCGAAACATTGTAATTCCATGAAAAGTGTTGCCAACGCGCCGCAGGTACTGAAATTTACTGCCTTCTTCTTCTCCTGCTTCTGTTTCTTCTTCTTCTTCTTCTTCTTGTTGTTGTTATTGCTATTTGTGTAGAATGTGTTCTTGTTGTTGCCGTTGCTGTTGCTCCCCGTTTCTGATTTCACATACACCGCTGCTGCTGCTTCTTCTTGTTCGGCTTACGCCCGTTCCACTTCATCATCCACGTCGTAGTCGTTGCTTTTGTTCTTGTTATTTGTGTTGTTGTCATTTGTCATGTGGTTGTTGTTAGTCGTTGTTTGGGCAAAAAGTTTTCGTTGCTCGGTTGGTTGCGAAAATTCAAATTAAAAGCGTATGAAATAAATTTTAAACGAATTTAAATTTCGACAAAACCCACCAACAACAAAAATCAACAGCGACAGCAACAACAAGAATGCGCAGAAAGGCAACGAAAATAGACGACGAAAACAACAACAAGAGGCAGAACAAGAAGCAGAAGAACATGGAAGGAGCCCCAGGCCTAAGGACCAAGGACCAAGGACCGAGGACCGAGGACCGAAATGTGTTCAGTTTCGCAAAGTCCTTCGTCGGGTTGAAGGTTGTGTGCAAGTCGCCCTGCCTGTGTGTGTGGGTGAGCGGCGGCCCACCGTGGGCGTGAAGGAGAGGTGGAGGGGGCCGGGAGGTCGGGGCGAGTTTGTCCGTGGGCGGGGTGGCCGAGGTGGAGGCGGAAACGACCAGCAGGTCGGTGGAACGGAAATGAAAAGACGACCGCATAAACCTGCTCCAGCTCGTGCTCGTGCCGTGCCGTGCCGT
Source organism: Coelopa pilipes (assembly GCA_947389925.1). Lineage (NCBI taxonomy): Eukaryota > Metazoa > Arthropoda > Insecta > Diptera > Coelopidae > Coelopa > Coelopa pilipes. The sequence continues at coordinate 4,248,333 of OX376700.1, forward strand.
GCTCGATGCTCGCTCAAGGAGCCCGGGACACAAGACCTAATGGTGAAGAGGGGCGAGGCGCAGTCGGTGGCGGAAGCGGCGCAGGACTCGGGGGAAGAAGAAGCAGGGCCCATCCGACGGCAGGGACAGGGCAGACGAAAAAGACGGCGTTGAGCGTCGAACGTGAGCGAGGGCAGCGGACGACCCAGGGTTGCGGTGCGAAGCTCGAACCAAAAGCGGAGCGGGGGGCGAAAACGTAGTAGGAAACACTTTTGGGAGCAGATCGTTAAGGGAAGTTTGATGAGGAGGTGAACGAGGGACAAAATATACAAAAAAAAAAAAAATGTTTAAATAATAAACTACAATACATTTTGTAAGAATTGTATGAAATTAACAATAATTCAGATAACATGCGAATATTATGGGTTGAAAATGTTGCTTCAAAATAAATATATGTTCAAAACCCCTTTAAAAATAGAGACAAATCATAAAAATTTAAAAAATTTTTTAAAAAAATGTATTACATCAATGCAATCCTCAAGAGTTTTCCCTGAATAGTAGTAGAAAAATATTATACAATAAAACACCACAGCAAAACTCCTCCCTCAGCCACCCTCCTCTGATGCTTCCTCTTCTTGTTGGTAAGGTCGCACCAGGCTCGAGGGAAATTTTTGGGGAATTAATTTCAGGACAGGAGCAGGCGAGGCAGGATCAGGGCGAAGGACTTTGTTTGCTTTGAAATATAAACCACTAAACACTATATAACGAGAGTGGAGTGAAATGAAAACATCAGCAGGTAGCGAGAGAGAGAGAGGGGGGAGAGAGAGAGAGAGAGAAGGGTGACAGGTAGAAAGAGATAGCGAGAGGGAGTCTTGGTGCAATTTATTTCAATTTAAATTCTAGATTCTAGATAAACATGTGTTTATTTACTGAGTGATAATTTGAAGCGGAGGAAGGACCAGCAGCAGTAACAACAACAATAACAACAACAACAATATCATCATCACAGGATGAGCCGAAGCACATCAAGAGAAGTTATTTGTACGAATAAAATGAAAGTAATAAAGAAGGAATTTAAAACGGATCCTATTCAGGTGCTAGTTTCCATTTTACATGGACAATGACAGCATTTCCACTGAAAATTCGTCCTGCTTTCGTTAGACTTTAAAGTTTCAAAACGTCTAGAAGCTCTAAAAGTGTTTTCCGAACTTCTAACAATATTTTCTAAGCCATAAAAGTTCTTTTAGAGCATCTAAATGGCTTTCGGGACCTCTACAAGTGCTCGAGGTACCTCGAAAAGTTCTTTCGGAACCTCTAAACGTGCTTCAGAACCTCGAGACGTGCTCTTAAAACCTCTAAAAAGGCTTTCAGAACCTTTAAAGTGCCTTCAGAACATCTGAAAATGGTGGCAGAACCTCTGAAAGTACTTTCGGAACCTCCAAAGTTGCTTCCAGAACCCCTAAAAGTACTCCCAGACCCTCAATACAAGTTTTCAATACCCCTTCAGAGACAAACGTTTCTGCTTCAAACTAACCTCGGACAAGAGCCCGAGAACCCATGTCTCCTGGACTCCTGGACGACCCCAACTCGACGACGGCCGTGGCCGCCGTGGCCGCCGTGACCGCATGGCATCGGGGTCGTGTTAAAAACTTTGCTCCGAGCGCCGACACGTCCGAAAGCCAGGCGAAACCATTTTTCATTTTCAGCACAAAATTCCGCCCGCAACAAAGGATCAAACGGGGGAGGGAGGGACGAAGCGCGAGAGGTTCGGAAGAGCAGCGGGTGAGCGCGGAGAGAGAGCGAGAGGACAGGCCAGTGTGAGAGTGCGGGCGAGAGGGAGGGCGATGTTTTTTATCGGGGCAACACATAAATTTGACCCATTTCCGTTTATTAAATTCCTGCGAGTCGGCATCATTGAGAGCGCGTCAAAACGTGCGCCGAGCCTCATTTGCGGCCATAAAACATACGAGCGCCCGGCCTGACCGATGCCCACACACACACAGCTTTATCACACCCGAGCGAGGGAGAGCGAACACCGAAAATAATAAAATAAATACACATTTCCCTGTCTCGCTCACTACGAGGAGAATAGACGAAAGCCGGATTCGACGAAAGTCGGACCCTTTGGGGAACGGGGGGAGCAAACACTTTATCTCGATCCTCAGCTCTCGACAGAGGACCCGAAAAATTTAAATCCTCTTTTCCCCAACACGCTCTCTCTCTCTCCATTTCGCTGTCCCTCCCTCCCTCTCACCCGGACGTCGGCATCCTCTGCATCGCCAGCACACACGAGCTTATTTTCCTGCATGAGCTCTTTTTTGACAAAGGCTTTTTATTTCTATATTTTTGCGAATATTTTTTCACTTTTTACACCCGAGTTCTCCCTCGGCCGCTCTGTTTCATGTTTTGTTGTTGTTGTTGTTGTCATGATGGCTCAACTAAACTCTTGAGGTTGTTGTTGTTCCTGTTGTCGTTGCTGTTGCTGGCGGTGTTTTCCCAACAAGCCCCAGGAATGAAAGGAGAAAAAGGAAGCGCCAAACCCGAAGACCACGAGGGATGAAACTCGGGATTCGCTGAATCGTGGGAGGAGGAGAGGGGGAGAAGGATCCGAGTTGAGCTTATTTAAAAATCAGTTGTCAAAACGTTCGAGAAGTGATGGGCGGCGGCGAGGGAGGCGGGAGGGGGCGTGGCCGGACTGTTCGGGTCGGCCATTGATCCGCAGTCAATGGGGGCATTTGGAGTGAAGGAGCTTCGGTAATGGAGTCCAACAACTCGCACCGTGGAGGGCTCAAACTCGAGTCCTTCGAGGGTTCCTCAGTGGATTCCCTTCCGATCGTTTAGACAAATCAGGCTCGAGGCTCGAGTGGTTTTTGTTCGACATCGGGTCCCACCCTGTGACTGTCACTCACGTTGGCTTCTTTTCTCTCACATCTCCTTCCACCTCACCTCGCTCTCACCTCGCTCTCACCTCTTTCTCACCTTCCTCTCAACCCGCTGCCTCGCTCTCCAGCTTTTCAAAGCGAATTCCTCTGCATTCTTTCCTAACTCTCTCTCTCTCCTTGTTTCCCCTTCTCCCGATGTTAAGAAAACTTTAAATATAATTCCTCTTCTTCTCCTTAATCTTCTTTGTTGTCTTCGCAAGTTTCAAACAAATGCCGTTGTGATGCTGTCGTTGTTGTCGTTGTTGTCGTCGTTGTTGTTGTTTTTGCTGGCCACTCCCGACTCCTCTGGAAAAAGTCGAGAAAAACTCCACAAGGAGTGAAAAATCCCCACTATTTTTTACCATTCGTATATGTCATTATATTTTTTTCTTTTTCTCATTTTTCCCATTCTCTCAAATGTGTTTTTTCTCTTAAAAATTGAATATGACGAAATAATTTTTCCGATTTTTTAAATTAAATTTTTTTCTTTTTCATATATTTTTCGGAAAATTCCCCTTTTTATATAAGTCCCATATTTCTGATATTAAAAAATTGTTTTGCCTTTTAATTCGTTTCTCTTTAAATTCCCCACGTTTTTTGGTTTTCATTTCATTTCAACATTTTTGTCCTATTCCCTATTTTCCCAAGTTTTTTCCCTTCCCTATATATTTTTTTCCTTTTGTTCCATTTGCTTTTCCTTTTCTTCTCCCCATTTACTATTTTGTCCTTTATTTCTCCTCTCCCCATATATTTTCTCTTTCCCCACCCGATTTATTTTATTTTTCCGTTTGCCATTCACAATTTTTTTGCAGTTTCTCGCTTTTCCCTCCCTTTGCTTTATGCAGATTTTCCGTGACTTTGTGCTTCCTGCGCCGCGTACGTTTGCGGAATGCTTTTCCCGGTTCGCGCACACATACTCGGATAAATTTCAGCCCCACCCCATCCTCTCAACCGCTCGATCCCCCTGCACAACCCCCGAACCAAAAAAAGGATAATAAAAAAACCCAACTTCCTCCACTTCATTTTGCGAGCGCGCGCTCGTGGTCATTAAATATTTTGAGCAAGAGATCCCGAGTGATTTTCAGTGTGCGGACAAACGCCACCGCCCCGCCCCCCTGCACCGTGACACGCCCACCGGGCGCCGACCCCTGCGCCCGCGGCTATTTGTCACCCATTTGCCAAAACACACCGGGACAAACATCAATTACACAGACGAGACGAGCCGGGCCGGGCCTACTGACGAATGGACAAATGGACGTGTGGGGAACCAACAACAACAACCACGGTACTTTATTATTCTCCCTCCTTCTCTCCCCCACGCCCCTCTTCTCCTCTCCCGGCCGGCCGGCCGACTTCGTGTCCGAGGCTCGCTGGAAGCGCTTCAAGTCCCCGATTCCCAATTCCCATCCGGCTATCAGCGGCCACATCAGCGCTCCCTGTCGGGGAATGTGTGTGTGTGTGTGTGTGTGTGTGTCCCGGGTCGCGTCCCGTGCACGTCTGTGAGTGTGTGTGTGTGGGTGTGCGCCAGAGTCGATGCAGAGTCCACCGGTGGAAGCTTGTGGAATATTTCTTAAATTGCATTTTGAATTCGAATTTTATTGCGCGAACGCGAGTTTTCATTTTAAATACCCGAGTGTTTTAATTTGCTTTTTGGGGTTTCAATTTTATTTTAATTTTTTTTTTTTGCACACAAATAAAATATACACAATAAAATAATAAAATGATTTACAAATAAAAAGGAATGAAAAAGATTTATAAAATAGCATTAAAATCAAAATAAAACCACGTTCAATAAACGAAGTAAGTGAACACAGAAAAAATGATTTCAATTGTAATTTTATATGGAGAATCCGAGTCCTTGAAATGAAATTAATTTACTCGAATTAAATGAAGCTGACGGCACCACTGACGATTAGAGCAGCCGGGGATCCGAGGGGAATTCATCAAAATTCCATAAAATAAAACAATTTACTGAGCACGCACACCGACACACACACCACACACCCACACACACGGACGGGGGAACAGACATATGAGTGGGACAGACAGAGGGAGTCGAGGAGTCGAGAGCGCCGACCGAGGCGACCGAGGCGAGGGCGTCGAATGCAATCGAATTCCGAGGAAATTAAATGCAAATTGAAGTAATTGCATTGAAGGTGCCCACGCCACGCCCACCGCCCGGGCTGCCTACGGACGACCCCCGCCCCTCCCCCTTCACACACACACACACAGTCAGTCGCTTGATCGCATGGAAGGGCCGCGAATCCATTTGCATTTCATGCGCGAGAGGGACGGACGGCGAGGGGCGAGGGGGACACACGATGAAGAGCAGAGGGACGGACGCGGACGGCGAGCGAGGGGCACCGACGGCCAACGGCGAATTGCAATGCAACAAAAATGGCAATTTTCAAATTAATTGCCTCGGGCAGCAGCAGCAGCAGAAGAAGCAACAACAACCACATTTCTAATTAAATCCCGGCGTTTAGAAGGTGCCAACAACAACAACAACAGCAACAAGAATAAAGTGCTACCTCCAAACGTTTAAATGATTTACGACTCGATTCGCACGAACCCAAATCTCAATGGGATGAAAAAAATTTCCTCCACTCCCAATTTTACTTTTTTTTGTTCTACTTAATTTTATTTCGCCCTCTCCCCCTCTATTTCGCTCTCTCTCCATCCCTCTCTCTCTCTCTCTCTTTGCCGCACTCTGAGTTTTTTCGGTCTACTTTTTCATGTCCATGCATTTTTTGGTCCATCCCGATTTTCATCTATCATTTGTCGCTGTCGTTCGTTTTGTTTTTTTTGGCTCTGTCTCTGATCAGGTTAGCAAATGCTTCCGCAGCCCATTTTCCATTTGTGCCAATCGCTTTTTCGGACCGCGCTCCTGCCGCTTTTGCCGAACTCGCCCCTGACCTGCTCGTGCCGTCTTCCTCCGTCCTCTTCTGGCCATTGTCTGCTCTCCTCACTCCCTGGATCCTCTCACGTTCTCAACACTTCATCGCAGCTCGAGTACGCTCTGCCATTTAATGCATTTTTTAGCACACGACAACCCATAAAAAATCCCACAAATCCAGCAAAAAGTCCCACAGCTGCAAGGAAAAAGTCCACGGCAGCAAAGAAAAAAGTCCCACGGCGGCAAAAGAAAGTCCCGCACAACAGCTTCGAGCGCTAACAAGAACATCGAAATAAAACACCCCGTTATTGGGAGCGGAAATACTACGAGTTTTTTATTTCGTAGTAGTTTTCCTTTTACTACTTCGTGGCAGTCGATTTTGCTCAGATTGGAATACGAACGATCGTCATCATCATCGTTTTCATCATCGAAAAAATTAGCATCACTTCGTCATCAGAAACCAAAAGGGAAATCGAAATTGGAGAAACAACATAAAAGTAAAATCGAAATAAAATGCATAAAAAATTTAAAACTGAATTGAAATTTATCACTTGCCATCGAACTCGGTGTGTTCGATATCTAGCTTGCGATCAAATGAGATGTCGTTGACATGATTTTGAACCCCATCTTCATCATTGGCTTTGATCAACCAACATCCCACATCATCATCAACCACAACCTGATCGCCATCAACTTCAGCCTCGTCATTAACCTCAAAATCAGCTTCATCGACATCCTCATCATCGGCATCATGATCATCGTCGTCACAGCTTGTCAGCGCGATAATCTCGAAATTACCATCAAAGCAAGGCGAGAACCGCACGAAGCAAAACACTCCATATCGTATCGTCTCGACAGGCGCCGTTGGCTTCAATCGGGGACGAGTGGGAGGAGCAGGCGATGGACGGGGGAATGGAGTGCAGGAGAGGAAGGACGAAGGAACGAGGTGTGGACGGACAGAAGACGAGCGGAGGGACGGCGTTTGAACAGATGGAGCCGAGAGCGAGCAGATGGAGATTGAGGCGGACAGAATGAAGTTAAGGAAGGGACGGAGCGAGAGGGTGGAGAACGAGCAGAGGACGCTGGGCCGATGGAGCACAATGGGAGCTGGAGCTGAAACCCAGGAGCCACCGAGGGCAGTCGAGGGCAGGACTGGCGGAAATGGGCAGAGGACGAGGGGCGAGGGACGGGAGGCGAGTCCTTATTTTATTCCTTTTCTCGCACTGATTAAGCACTCGGAGGGAAAAACGCAAACAAAACAAACACAGAAAGAAAAGAGAGCGAGAGAGCACAAAACGTATGAATCCGCTGTCAGTTGGTTAAACAACAGCCAAATAGAGCGAGAACCCGAGAGGTCGAGGGGGTCGAGGGAGAGAAGAGAGGAGGGAGCGGAGCAGATGGATCGCCGTCGAGGGTGAGCGAGTGAGTGGTGAAAATAGTAGTTGAAACGTATTCCGAGCCAACCCCGCCTCGAGGGTGTCGGCGTTGCGGTTGTGTTCGTGTTTGTCTTTGTGTTTGATGGCGGGCGAATGCGCGTGGCAGAGCGAGACAGATAATAACAACACCAAGAACAACGACAACAACAACAACAACGGTATAGGGTTGCCGTTAAAGGCTCCTTTGTATTCCATTTTAGCCGCTTCGACTTTTTGCTCCTCGTCCTCGCGTCTCGTTTTCGCTTCTCGTTTTGCAACTTTTCGTTCTGAATTTTTTTGTATTTTCCTCCCTTTCTCGCCTTAGTATCCCCGTTCTTCATTTTTGTTTTACATTTTTAGTTTTTTTCTCGTTTTAAATTTTTTCCTTGAATTTTTTTTTCGCTTCTGATTTCAATTTTTTCTTGACTTTTTTTTTTGTAATATATTTATGGTGTTCAATATTTTATGTTTTTGTGTTTTAATTTTTCATTTTTTATTTATTTTGTTTTTTTTTGTTTTGTATTTAGGTTTTTGCGGCTCTGTTTTCTCTTTTGTGTCTCGTTTTTCATATTCAGTTTTTCTCCTTCTCAGTTTCCCCGGCCGTCCACACAGAGGCCCAGGAGACGAGGCGGGCGCAGGGCTCCCAGCAGCGCTTTAAAATCGACCGACCTCCCCGACCCCTCCTCCGCCCTCACAACCCCGTTGTTGAACCCTCGCCACCCCTCGCCCGCTTCCCCGTCGCCCTGTGCACGTCCGTTTGGCAGGGTTTCCATTCATTCCAGTTCATTTGCTCGATTGTGTGAATCATCCACGGTCCAACGATGTCGGAATGGCCGCTCCGGGGGGAGTGGGGGGTGGGGGGTCGTTTGGTCGGTCGGTCGGCAATGCCGTCACTGCCAGAGTTGCCAATGGCGTGTGTGAGGGTTCGGCGGGGCGGCCCATTGAGGAATAGTAGTGAATATGGAAGTTCGCAGAGATTAGACGAGGAGGAAGTATTCAAATGAGGTTTTTTCAAAGGCGCGAAGGTAACGAAGGGAGGTCGAGAGACAGAGAGAGCGAGAGAGAGAGAGAGAGAGAGAGAGACGGGTGATGTAATGAAGCCCCAGTTGAAATGGCTGGCGATAAACGCCTCGTATCGCGAAGTGTCGTAAAGTCAAATGGGAATCGCTTTTGTGGACTGCAGGGCGCTTTGAATGGGAGGATAAGTACCAAGCTCTTTTTATATACTCCTTTTTCCACCTGATGACGATCGAGATTTTCTCTCCATTTCTCTCGATTTCCCTCGATTTTGCATTATCGATTAGTCATTATGTTTCTGATTTTCTTTTTTAATTCCTTCTATCTACTTGATTCAGATTAATTTTCTCTTTTGCTTAATTGGTAGCAAATTTTTATTTCATGCAATTGGATTTTGTAATTAAATTTGTATTTGTTGTTTTGTTACATTTCATGAGTTTTTATAGGTTTTCATTGATTTCTATAGCGTTATAAATCATAACTATTTAGTTTTTATAGAATTCAAATGAGAAAATGTGATATAATTAAATATATTTTTTGATATTCTTAAATTTTTTGGTATTTCAAATATGCTCCATAGCATTTCATTTTTTTCTATTTGATATTTTATTTAGACTTTCATAAATTATTACTTATTAGTGACTTTCTATTTCTCAACGCCGGAAATTTATTTTGATTCCCCTGATCTATTTTCGACCTGTTCGATTTAGAGAAAATGGCTTTTGAAAATGGCTTTGAGAAAACGATTGAAGTCTTCCTTCCGCTGAGTGGAAAGAGGCCAAAAACCATTTTCCCATCGAGTCACGAGTTTCCATTAAATCGAAGGACGCCGTACGAGGACGAAGGCCAGAGACCCGAGACCCGAGACTCGAGACAAGCATGGCCGACAGGACATCAATATATCAGGCAAACAAACAGTCGAACACACGAACAAACAAGCAAATATCATTTGAAAGTCATCAGAGACATAGACAACAACAACAAGAACAACATCAATAACGAAAACTCAATCAAACACAAAATCCTGACCTTCATGACTTTAATTGTTCTTCTCGCACCTGGCACGCAGGAGCGAGCGAGATGGTGGGAGTGAGGGAGTGAGAAGGGAAAGGTGTGACTGTCGAAATATCGATTGTATTCAATTAGGGAAATAAACATTTAGACAAGAGCTCGTTTAACGGTCACTCAGTGGTGAGGAGGTAAACGAAAAAGTAGTACGGACATCTACTGCTATTTCCTACTACTCTTTGCCTGCACGGAAGGGGAGGGGTGCGGAAAAGGGAGGGGAAACGTTTCATTCAACGCCGATCAAGGAGATAAACGAGGGAGAGCAGAAATAAGTAAAGGAAAAAACATTTAAACAACGAGCCTCGAATACAAAGAAGGACTTCCCCCTCTCCCCCCCCCCCCACACACACAGACAGACACAGATAGAACTGGTTGCGGTGGAAGCCAAAAGTCGACAGCACCAACAACAGAGAGCAGACGAGGAGTTACAACAACAAGTAGAAAAGTAGCGAAATACAAGAAAATGAATTCATGCGTAGTAGCGAAAAATATCCTTTAGAAGGGGAGCCAGGAGGAAGGAAGGGCGAGGGGCTGGCGATGACTGTCGAAGACGAAGGCGAACAAGAAGAATAGGAGGAAGTAGAAGAAGGAGTGGAAAAGTAGCCGACAAGAAGGACGAGTCAGAAAACTGGTTAAAGCCCCACAGCGGCGGCTGGCTTCGGGCTAATGCGAAAGCGCCAATAAAGCAGGACCTGGACAAAGGCACCAAAGGAGGGCGGGACGAGGGTCGAGGGGAGTCTCGCGAAGGAAGGCGACAGAGTCAGGGGACGTCGGAGAAAGGGCGACACAATCGGGACACTCGGAAATTAGCTGCAAACGGCAATCGACGGGAGGGAACTCGACCCGACTGCAGGGCTTCATGTCAAGTCTCGGGCGAAGGGTTCGATTTTTTCTCGAATTTATTAAAAATGCTTTCAGAAAAGCAAAGTTCAGAAAATGATTTCACTCACCTGCACCTGGAGCCAACTCGTCGTGCTGACGACGATAACAAACGACGTCAGACAGATCAAAAACTTTCCACTCAACATCATTTTGTTCGTGAGCGTTTTTTATTTCGATCCTCAGAGATTGAAATAAAAAACCAATGTTTTTACGTTTTTCACTGGGGTTTTTTGTTTTCGTCCTAACGTAACGTGGCGTGACGTAGCGTTATCCAAAATGTCTGCCTTTCCGGTGGGAGGAAGCAAATCAAGCACTGAAAGAATTTCACAATTTTATGATTAGAATTTAGAATTTTATTGAAGAATTTCGTAAATGAGAGATTTATATGGGGTTTGTAAATTTCTGCCTACAATTAAGTATTTTTATTATTATTTGTTGATAATTATTTTGTTTTATAATTGTAGGCTAATTTTTTACAGGTATTTGTTGGCAATAATGTGATTTTTTGACAATAATATAATTTTTTTGCTTCGATTTTTTTTAATTTTTGAAAGTTTTTTCGATAATGTTTGAAGAATTTTTGCAACTTGGATAAACTGTTTTTGGAAGTTGTTTTTTCTGGAGAACTGTTTTTGATTAGATTTCTTATCTGAAACTGTTTTTGATGAACTATTTTTGAACTCTGTTTTTTGTTTATTGAATTAATGACTTTGTTTTTTATGAACTTGCTCGATAATTTGTCTGATAATTGTCCAGAGGAAAAGGACAATTTTTGGTATTTTTTTTACTACGATATTATCTGTTTCTCGCACAAAGAACAAAAATCGAACTCAACCAGCGAACGAACGTCAGTCACACCCCTAAAAAGATTCGGAGATTCTCGCACGGAAAACAACAAGAACAACAACAACAGAAGCAACGAACAAAAAATGTGAATTTGAATTTCTTATTCCGAAAATTTCTGATACCTTTTCTCGCTGCGGTTCTGTGCAAATGCCATTGGTGTTATTTCGAACTGAGTTTCAACATTTTCACAAACGAGTTTCTCAAACGATGGAAAAATCCATAATTTCCACGGTTGACTTTTTCCCCCACTCTTTTTTCAACTACTCGATAATTTTTTTTTTTTTCTGATTTTATTTTGTGAGTGAAAAAAGTGTGGAGTTTTATGAATGTTTTTTTTTTTAATGTTTTTTGTTGGCTTTTCTGAGAATCGCTGATGGTCGCCGCACGCAAGTTCAAACGGTTGCAAAAGTCTACGACAGTGTGTTGTACGGAAAAATTTTGCACTCGCGCTTAACCTTTGGGAAATGTATTCGAAGTGCGAGCCGAGCCGATATTTAATTCGAATATTCGAGCATTCGAACATTCGAAGATTCGGGCCTGCGTGGTTCGGCGAGTAACGTCAGAGTCACCACAAACTGACACCCACACACACACGCGCAGTTATGGCCGAACAGAGACAACCACAGGGATCCAGAACGAACGAACGAACGAACGAGAGCGCGACAGAGAGCGAGAGAGAGAGAATGAGGCAGAGTGGGTGAGTGTGGGGAGTGTAAGAGAGAGAGAACGCGATTCTTGGCGATAACAAGTTTAGCTGTAGATATTCGCAGGAATGTATCAAAAATGTATCAAAGTGCAAAACCAATCTATATTTCACTTTAAAAATTAATTATTAATAAAAAAAAATCCTTGAAAAAAAAAAGAAAATTAAAGATTTTCAAATTCTAAACGTTGAAAATACCTAGATTTTAATACAATTTTTCATCTGAATTTCATTTTATAAATATTTGTACGTTTCCTGCTTCCTTTTAGTGGCAACCCTTCATCGGAAACCATGGCAACCCTGCACACAAACTTTGGGGTTTTCTTTTTGTCATCAGATAAATTTCCTTATCTCGCGTCCTAGCCACCACTCCGGACCGATAACCCACCACGTGGTGAGTTTTTCCGAACGCTCGCATTAACCGTCATTTCGTGGAATTGTCACGTTGTTGTTGTTGTTGCTGCTCACTGAGGTGACCATGCGCACGCGGGGTCGCCACAAATGTTGATAGTCATCAGCGTGTGGTGAGGGTTTTTGTAGTGTTTTTGTTTTTATTATTTTTGTTTTTGCTTCATGAATTACTTCTTCCATGTCCCGTTTGACTCCTTCTCTCGCTTCTTCTCGCTACGCGTGGTGCTTTCGCTTCGAATATCGAACAGGTTCATTCGCCCTCCCCCGTTTATGCAACCCTCCCACGGGGGTGGGTTTTCCCCCATTCGAAGCCCAGTTTTACGAACGTTCGAAGTTCACGAACTTTCGAGTTGCGAAAAATCCAAGCACGAGGAATTATCCCAAGAACCCGCCGGGGATCGTGTCCACGTTTTCGTAGCGACGACAAGAACCCTGTCAGGGGATTGGGAAAAGGGAATTGTTCGGTGATGAAAATTCCTATTAGTACTTTTTAGAATTCGGATTAGGGAACTTCGACTTTGAATTAGAATTTTAACCATTAATTTTTATTTTTCTTTTGAAAATGATTATTTCAATTTTGTGTTTTTCGATTGGTTTTCTTTTCATAGTTTATGATTCGACAAATGACTTCTAATTAATACACTTTTTGGTTACCGTAAAAATTGCCTTTAGAGTAATTGTATGGTGGATTGTAAGATTTTCTCAAAAATACCCTCGAATTAGAATCGATTATGAAACCACAAAAGCATTGAAAACTACAGCAGTAACAATGAAAAAAAAAAAACAGACAAAAAAAAGAGAAAAAAATTCTAATCAGCCGCCAGCTAAAGAAGAAAAACGACACAAGCCTAAAATTAAAGTTCTTTCCCAGCTCGAACATATGCAATTATCCGCCTTTCAAACAACAACAAAAAGCACAAAGGGGGAGAGAAAGAGAGGGAGAGAGAATGAAAATTAATCCTGAAACGAAATTATGTTCGTATTGAGACACGACAAGTGCCGTTAGATGAGGTTTGTCCAATTGACAGCAACAAATTTCGTTGTCATTCGAGGGTGTTTTCGAAACACAAAGAAAAAAATACAAAAACAAATTTTTTAAATAAGAATACTACATTAGATGAAAATATATGTGAAGAAATTACATATATATTTAAATGTTTGTAAATAGCAAAAATAATATCAATATTTATAAAATTAATAAAAGGAACTTGTAAATTATGGTAAATACTATATTTTTACAATATTCACCAAAGATACAATATTAGGCAAAATAGATAATTTCAAAAAAATCGAATGTATAAATAATAGAAAAATATTCAATAAAAAAAATAAAAATAGATAAATAAAAAGTTAATAAGGGAAATTCGAAAACCATGTCATGTCCACTCGAGCGTGCATTCGATTAGGAAGAACATTCCTATCTGTCTCTGTCTGTCCGCTCGACTGACTGTCCAAACCTCTCTCCTTCTCCCAATCCGTCCGTCCATCGGGCAGTCTGTGCGCCGAAGACCACTGCGTGATTCCAGATAATCAAGGCTTAAATAACTCTTACAAACACCACGCGATTTATTTTCGTTTCTGTTTGTCTTGTTTTGCTTCGTTTTGTTCTCTTTCTCACTCCCTCCCCCCCTTCGCTCCACTGATTATGTCATTCTCTTTCACTCCTTCTCTATTTCCTCCTCCATCTTCTTCTCCTCCTCCTGAATTTTCATTTGGACCTTTTGAATTGAATTTTGATGCCCGGATTTTCATGGATTAATTTCGTTCTAACGGTCGGTCAAGGGCCACTTAGGGTTGTTGTTGTTGTTGTCATTATTGTTGTTCTTTATAGCCATCATAATTTGACAGCTGAGTTCGGATTTTGTATTTATTCGAAGCTAATTTTCGAGGAATTTCCCAACTCTCAAACTCTCAAATATCTGTCCAACCATCCGCCCATCTGTCTGTCCATCTACCTAGTAATGCACTATCCATCGGCCTGGCAGTCCGGCGGTCTGTCCATCGGAAATGTGTTAATTATGTTGTAGAGGAAAAGTTTTATTGCCCGTTCATTAAAACAATAATTTCTTGTACTTGTGCTTATATTTTTGTTTATTGTGTTTTTTTTTCAATTTTTTCCGCTTTTTTATTGCTTGTGTTTCCTTCTCGTTCTCTCTCATTCGTTTTTGATTTTCTTTCGATTCGCTTTCACGCCTGAGTTGATGAGGAGGATGAATTGAGGAAAAGCAGAGCGAGCCAAGTGGAAATGGTTAAAAAATATATATTAAAAAAAAAAATTTCGTAATAAAGATGTAAAAAATAATATTTAAAAATATGAGAAACGCATGGAAATCCAAGAGAAACAAAACAAGGAAAAACAAGAAAAATGTGCGTTTGAGAAACCATAAGCAAACAATAGAAAACAGAAAATGTAAAAACAACATTGGAGTAATTAAAAAAAATCAAGTTAGCATAGAGTAAAATTAGCAAACTCAAATTAGTTAATGAAATAAGAAGACAAAAATATAAAAAATCACTAGAGAAAAATAACAATAACATAAAAGAAATGATGAAATGAAATTATGAAACCTAAAGAAAAAACAAAGAAAAAACCAATCTTTGAAAAAAAAACTAAGAAAAAACATTGATAAGAAAACAAAACTAAGAAAAAATTAAGCATTGGAAAAAAACTAAGAAATGCACAACATGAAAAAACCTTGGCAAAATACATGCAAAAATTCAAGCATAACTTGAGAAAATAAGAAAAATTGAAGAGAAAAACCGAATTTGTACCACATCATGTTACGTTCGCGATGTTGCGTCATGTGAGGGAAATGGCTCAATAACTGGGACACTCGGATGCAAAGTGGCTGCCGTGTTCCAATTCACTTCAACTCAATTCAATTCACTTCACCAGGCCACGAACACCCGGTGAAGCTCGAAGATCGATGGCTTACATCATGTTCATAACAAAGTTAGTTTCCCAGCCATCGATCACACTGCCAGCGGCGGCCGAGGGGAGGAAGCGATATGGAAACTGTTCCTGACAGTCATTTTTGAAATGTATTTTTTATTATTTTTTGTCCTCTGCGTATTTATTTATTTTCTTATATTTTTCTCTTTTGTTTTTCATACGCATTTTTATTTTTCATAATTTCTTCGGTATCGAAATGGATGTGTTTTTAATGTGTCTGCGAGAAGCCGGCCCGCCCTCGGAAACCATGATTGATAATCGGGCCGAGCATTTTTGAATGAACTCCTGGAGCAAAGAAGGAGAACCCAAAATTAAGTTTAATTTTCGAGAACCAGCAGGAGACGATCGAGCTGGTATTCAATGAAAGTTCCGCTCTTCCATTGTTCTTATTTTGGCCTTTTCATTGCGCCGCAATTAGGGAAGGAGCGATAAAGAAGAAAAACAGAAAATATTATATGAAAAGGTTGAAATTGATTCAAGTTCGTTGCCAGAGTCTTTCGTTTGGCAGCCAAAAATTCAAGAGAATTTTCTTTAACTATTTCTATTAAGTTTTTCATTACGTATTTTCAACATGTTTTCCAATCTATGTTCATACTTTTCATTTGCTGTAAGCTGGTTAGAACAATTTAAAAAAAAATTATTTTTGGACTTTTTCACCAGCTCAATTTCTTTGTTTACCGAATTTTTTCTTTTCGCGTTCGTTACGAAATTCAAAATGTTCTCCATTTTTCTCCACATTCTCCTCCACGCGGCTTCAGTCAATTCGTTTATTAATTTTTCGATTTCCTCGAGTTTTCTGCTTTTACTCGCGTCATCCTCCGCCCATCCTCCGGCCGTGGTTCAGGGTTTTTTTTTGGTTTTTTGTTTTGGTGCAGGAAAAGCGCCATCTGAACGCGAGCTACCGTTACCACTACACCGACAGCTGACAGCCGACAGCTGTCAAAACTGACATTAATCAAAAATGCTCGGTTTCGGGTTCTCGCTTTTCGGCTCCGTGGAACGATCCACATGTTCCTCGTTGATTGCTTTGCAGACGCCCCACTCTGTCACACACTCTCTCTCTTCCTCTTTGTCTTTTTATTGGCCATCTCGCTCCGTCGTCTGGCCCTCTTGGGTGGGTTTCGTGGCCAAGTGCTTCGGGGTCGCTTGGAACGAGGTTAATGCCTTCGTTTCGGGTTTCGTTTGGGGTTCCTTGAGTTGTTTTGATTGTTCTTGTTGCCCGGCCTAATGTTGTTTTGATATCTGGCCTTGTTGTTGGTGGCCATGTTGTTGTTCTTTTCATTGTCGTTATTGTTGTGATTGCCTCAAATTTGTTCTCACAAGTGTCCGCCAAGCGTTAAACAAATCATGTCGGCCTCTTTGGCTCCTTTCGGGAAATTCCGCTGCAAGTGCAATCGGAAAATTCTTCTAATGGACACGAGGTCCCCCTCCCTCTCTCTCTCTCTCTGCCTGTTGACCCTCCACACCTTGGGCTTGGTCTCGGTGCCTCGTGGGTCCCCTGTGCGTGTTGGCGGCGGCGGCGGCGGCGGCATCGGTCGATGTTGAGATAATGATTTATGAAGGAATGCATTTTGATCGATCAATCTGCCCTTATATTAGGCATAATTAAACTCAATTAAAGTCCCGCATCGTCCGTCTCATTCTGTTGCCTATTCGGCCGCCTCTCCTTCCTTAACATAAAAATCGAATTCACATGAATCAATGGAATAACTTTTGCTATCAATAGTTGCTATTGCTGTTTAGTAATATTGCTATTGACTAATATTTAGGAAAAAATTGTGTTGAAAAATAAGCATTTAAGAAATATTTTTACTGTGATCTTTAGTAGTTTTATTATAATTTCAAAACATTTCTCTCGTTGAATGAAAATGAAAAATCGATTTCCATCTCTTTCAATTTCCGTTCCTCCTCCTCTCCCCTGCCACCTTCATTATTGAGACATCGAGACCTCCGGCTCTCGCCAACGACTCCTTCGTAGACTCGTTACCCTGTTATTAATATGGGTCCACCCATAGGTCGGAATGCATAATAAATGGCTTTCCAGCGAACGGCGGAGGGCGGAAGGAGAATGGAAGGCAGGAGGAGGAATCGAAGGAAGGAGACAGAAGTAGGCAGAGACACAAGGCCTCTGTGGCCAGGGGTCCAAAGGAAATCAATCAAATTTGGTTGCTGGCGATTTCGGTGAGAGACGTTGGAGGATTTACATTTTTTAAATTGACGCTTTAGAGTGTAGAGATTTCAGAAGTTGAAGTTAAGTATTTGAAGTTTGAACTTGTGAAGCCTCTCTCCGTTTGGTTTCTCCCAACCGTCCCAACTCAATCCGTAACCTTGCCATCCACGGCGCCGGGCCCAGCCGAATCCAGAACTGTGTCAGGCCAGAACCGGTGCCATAAAAGGTTGCCCATGCCTGGTGTGTTCCACAAACGAAAGTGAGCAAAAGGTCACGAGGTGTCGGGAAGCGAAAACCAAGCAAAAGCGACGATGACAAAAGAACGAAAACTTCAAAATGAACCACGAGAACTTCATGAGCTCGAGCTTCCACAACAACAACAATGTCAACAACAATTTCCACAATTGTGCAATTGCCATTTGTTCTCCAAGCTTATAAAAGCATGTGCCCGACTTATGAATTCGTTTAATTCGCGCCAAGTGTCGGCAAATTCGGGATGACGACGCGACGAGACTCCGCCGGCTTGTTTGGCTTCTGGTCCAACAACATCGTCGCCGTGATCGGCATCATCGCGACCGGCGTCGTCGTGACGAGCATTCACCTAGCTGAAGGCATCGTCGTCAGGAACCTGCGTCCGTTGCAGCCACCAGGAGGCGGCCTCGCGAGTGGTGGAATTTTCCTGTCGCCCGATCGTCCTCTGTGGATCCTCGAGGACAACGTGGAGCACGCAGACGACGAGCGGCCGGCGAACTACGAGAGGGCACAGCGAGGAGGACGAGTGGGAGGAGGAAGCGAGGAAGGAGGAGACGTGGGTCAGGACAGAGGCCAAGAAGGACGTCTTCCCAGGAGAGGCCCGGGATTCAATCCAAGAAAATCCACTCCTCCACGCTTCGACGATCGACGTGCTGGACGACGAAATCAACTTTCGAGCCTTCTGCCAAATCGACTGGGAAATCAACTTGGGAATCATCGTCAAGTTCAACTTCCAAATCAGCTCCAAACTCAACGACCGAATCGACTTTTTAACCATCATCCGAATCTTCTTCAAATTCATCCAAGCCAACGACCGAATCAGAGGCTCCTCGGCCGCCGGGTCTTCCACCTGCCCCGAGGCCTTCAGCTGCCCCGGCATTACGTCCACCCAGCGGCCCGACCGAACCGCACTCGCTCCGGCGATCGACGAAGCATCGGCCGACCCGAGTCCTCCACCCCGCGCACCTGGTCCATGCCCTACTTCGACAGCTTCCCCGGCGACGACATCGACAACGACAACGGCGCCATGAACGTCGACATTTTCAACCACGAAAACCACTTTAATCCCGTTCAGATTCCACGGCCGATGTTCGTATATCGCGGGGCACGCGCTCAGCTCCTGCTGAACACGATGAAGGCCGGCCGCCGGTACCCGATGCAGGAGCCGGTGCCGGGGCAGATTCTGTACCCGCCGCAGGTGCCGGTCTTCCGTGTCAGGCCGCTGGAGCGCGGCAGCCAACGGCGCGGAGGACGAGATGGAGGAGGGGCCGCGGTCGATGAGGGGTTGTTGAATCTCACCATGATTCCGTTCTACGCGCACGAGGCCATCAACCCGAGGTCGCTGGATCTGGGAAGCACGGGCAGAGGACTCGAAAGAGGTAGGGAAGGACCCGAAACGACGATATCGGGACCCGAAACGACGAGATCAGGATTCGAAACCATGCGATCAGGACTCGAATCCCCGAGATCCAGTCTCGAAGTCCCACCAAGAGGCCTGGAGTCCACGAGGCCAGAGCTCGATATGTCAGGACCCGGACTCGAAATCCCGCTTTCAGCGCTCGAAGTTCAAGCTACAACGAATCCCCCTGTCCTTTACGGCGTTCCCATGACCACGAATCCGCTCGACAGGCACAGGAACAGCCACGATCAGTGGCTGCAGTACAAGGTCTACCGCTCGCAGGACGAGGTCCAGTGGAGCCCGTCGGTGCCGCTGATCACGACGACGCCCTTCCCCCTGGCCCTGGCCAGTCCGCCGCTCAACCATCGCCCCGAACAGGATTCGCCTGAGCCCACGACGCTGCCGACGTCAGCCCTCGACAACGACGTCGTCAACGTGGTCTACGTGGACGAGAGCCTGGAGAAGCCGGCGACGAAGGCGACAACGACGATGAGGACGACCGCGACGAAGGCGGCTCCATCGGATGGTCCGGGTCCGGCTCTGGGTCGGGGTCCGGTGCGGAGCTCGCGGTACTCGATTGGCGGCGACGAGGTCTTCGCGTTGCCGCTGCTGCCCCTCGGCAAGAAGCGGCAGCACGACGTGGAGGTGGTGCGGGAGGCGCCCAAGGTCTTCGGCGCTCGCAAGCAGCCGACGACGTCAACAACGAGGACGACGAAAAGTTCGTCGCCTGCGGGCGAGGAGACCACGACGGACACGTGGTTCATCTTTAAGTCCAGGTATTTTCACAAATCTGTTCTTCAATTTATTTAATGCCTGAACATGTGTATTATTTTTCTAATTATTATATAATTAATTAAATTCTTAATCGATTTTCAATTTATTTTGAACTTTATTCCAATTTGCAAGATATAAATATTGCTATTATCAAATTTATTCCATTTAAATTTTCATTTATTTCGTTTAAAATGTGCATTTAAAGCTTTTAATATAATTTTTTTGTATTTCCAGGTACAAAGGTCGCGTGAAGGACAAGAAGGACAAATATGGCCGCCTGTCGTCGCGGTATGTGCAGGATTCAGTTTCCGGTTCCAGGGCGCAGGAGAGCAAGTTTGTCGCTTAAGTCTTTCGTTTTGCATTGCGCTTTTCGATTGATTTCTTGAACTGATTTTTAGTTATATGTTTTCGAATAATATTTTTGCAAATACAAATTTTATGACTCTATGAATTTTACGAACTGAATGGGGCCTGAAATTATTATTTTGTTCTTCCAGTTTTGTTTTGAATTTTCAATATTGGTTCTGAAGGTTATTTTTTTTTATAAAATTATGTTTATAACTAGAAAACCTTTCCTTTAATTCATTAATAATTTTGAATTAGAATTAATTTTTTAATAAACAAATGAAAAATGAGATGAAAAATTGAAAACAAATGAAGGCCTTTCAACGAAGGAACTAATTGAAAAATCGTTTGCCGTTGTTCTGCTCTTTTCCTGTCACTCTCCTTCTCCCCTTTCTCGCTCTCTTTCATTCGGCTGTGGAGTCTCGGGCCCTTTATGACATAATAAAGCGTGCTGCGACCATCATCCACAGGAATTCGGGAGATTTACGAGCCATGGAAGCGCACGCATTGTCACTCAAATGAGATGAACTCGAGCTGGCGGCAGACACGTTAATCTTTGGTAATTTTTATGATTTCTATTTGTCGGATCGGTTTTTCATTCTTGGTCTTTTTCATAGAGTTTTATTTGGGATTTTTATATGTTTTTTTTTGATTTTTTTTTTTGTGTTTTGTGTTTCCTTCTTTGGATTTCTTACTCATGGATTTTGATTCATTCTTTTTTTTAATTTTTGATTTTTTTCTGATTTTCGGTTTTGAGTTTCTCGAGCTCGGTTGCGTCGAGAACCCCTTGGTCGACGGTTTGGAAAAACTTGATTGGGCTTTTGGAGAACTTGCTGTAAGACCCAAATCCATCTCCCTCTCCCCCCCCTCACGCCCGAACCGAACCGCGCTGGACCCTCGGGGCAGCCGGATTTAGTTCGTTTTCGTGTTTGGGTCGTCTCTCGTTTTTGTTGTTGTTGGTGTTTTCTCCTTTCTACCATTCATTCATTTTCTCATTATTGATCATTCGCTCCTTTTCGTGGGTTTTTTTGTTCTTTTCTTTTTTCAATTTTCGCTTTGTTCACTTCATTTTCCGAGTCAATTAATTTTGTTAGAACTCAATGTGTTTTTTTTTTGTGTTCTTCGCTTGGAGTTTGTTGCTGTTGTTGTTGTTGGCGGGGGGAAAATACATGATTTTCTCCACGCAGAAACCTATAAAAGGAATCTCACGCGCTTTCGAGCTCAGAACCAACCTGACCTCGCGTGACTTCAGAACGTCTCGGAATCGCTAGAGGTTCACGAATTCGTGTTCTCGAAAGGACTTCACTCGATATCGAGCCAAGGAATTCGCCAACGGATGCCAGACATTTGAGGATATTAAAAAAAAAAAAACATATAAAATTTTCAAAGATGCTGCTGAAAGTTATTTGTGTTTTCGTGGTACGTTCGGTGTAAATTCAAATTTTAAATAAGTGTTCAAAAGTGTTGCTAGTAAAAATAGTGATAATAATTTAAGCAAAAATAAAAGAAAAAATAGTCCAGGAAAAAAAATAATGGAAAAATAGGAATTTAAATGGGAAACAATTGTTCAAAAAAAATATAAAAAAAAATAGAATATTCTGGAGAAAAAATATTTTGGACAAAACAATTTTCTCTACAAAAGAATATTTTGGACACAATTATTAAGGAGGAAAAAAAAAAGACCAGAGTGAAAGAAAGTTCCGTGCAAAAGAAAATGGATTGTTTTTAAATATTTATTTTCAAACATTTTTTTTTTAATGGAGTAACGAATAATGTTCTTTTTGCAGAAATAATTGGTTTTTAGAAAGGAAAAACAGAAAACTCCCGAAGAACTTCTTTAAAAATGTTTATTTATTTATTATTTTTGTCTTAAGTTTATGTCCTCTCATTTTCAAACACTTCCAGATGGCGGCCAATTTGCTGCGGAACGCTCAGGCCTTCTGGTGGAATCCAACAACAACGACAACGTGAGTCCTTTCATCAAACCGAGTCAAACAATTTATTTTACAATATTTTCTTTTCCAAAAACTTTTTCACATTTTCAGCAAAGCACCGGAGACGGTTCTGAAGCAGATCCCGCTGACCTACTTCCGGACATACACCTACCAACCACTGGTGGCCGGCGGAGGCCTTGGCGGGGCTCCCTTCGTGGGGCTGCCCTACTTCGGGGCGGGCGGCGCCTTCGGAGCCCCGGTCGGCGGGCCGCAGGCGCCGCTGCTGGCGGGGCCGCGCTACGACACCTTCACCGGCAGCTACGTCCCGGCCGTGGCCAACTCCGTCGGTGCCTCCTCTTCTTCCTTTGGTGGCCCGAGTGACGGCAGCTCTGGCCCCATAACAACAACAGCGGCGTCGTCAACGACCTCGGCATCGTCATCGGCAGCCACGACGACAAGTTCGCCAGCAACAACAACAACTTCTCCACCATCAACAACAACTTCTCCGCCTTCAACAACAACCACTACAACGACTCCCAAGCCGACGTCACCGAAGCCACCACCGACGACCACGACGACGACGACGACGACGACTAGAGCAACGACCACGCCCACTCCAGCCACAACAACACCATCGATGTCCGGCGACGTCGAGCCCCTGCCGCCCTACGACGGCGAGTACCCGACCTTCCATCGGCGGTTCTACAGCTCACCCTACAGCCAGCAGCCTCAGCAACAGCAGCCGACGGCGAGTTTCTACCGCTACCCCTACCCCGAGTACTCGACCCACTTCAGTTCCCCCGACCTCCGGTACTCGGCCATGGCCCAGAGGCCGGGATACGGAGGTGGAGGAGTCGGAACCGGTGCCGGAGCCGGAGTCGGGGCGCCTCAGGTTCAATTCGTGCCTTGCATGTGTCCGATCAGCATCGGGGGAACCGCGGCAGGAGGCGTTGCAAGTGCGGCTGGAGGCATCAGTGGCAGCAACGGAGGAGGCAACGGTGGAAACAGCAATGGCAACAGCAGCACCAACAACATGAAGAAAAACGTCGTTGAGATCCAGCCGGCGGAGACGCGCACGATCTCGGACCATGACGCGGACTTGGAGCTTCCGCTTTCGCTTCCCCACGCCCCATCGACGACGAAGCCCCGAGACAACGATGGAAGCAACGCCAACATTGGTGACCGTGATGACGAGGACGATCTTACTGATGTTGAGGACGACGACGATGTCGGGGTGGAGATTGCCAAGGACAATGGTGTTCCTCAGCTCGAGGTGCTGCTGCTGGAGCAGAAGGAATCCCAGGGGGCCAACAGAATCGAGGCGGCGACAGTGGGAGAATCGGGAAATGATCTGTTGGTCTAGGAGGAGGTCCAGGAAGAACAGAGACTGAGGAGGATGAGGCAGAAGAGGAGGAGGCAGAAGTGAGAAAGGCAGAAGACAGTGATACTGAAGAGCAGGAGGTACCAGAGAAGAAAGATAAAGGAGTCAACAAAGAAATATCGAGAGGGAAGGAGAACACTAAAGTAAATGAAAAAAGAAAAGAACAGAATTTAGAGAATAAGTGATTAGGATTAAAAATGTAGACTGATAGATGACTTGAAAAATAACAAAAAGCTTAGGAAAATAAAAAATTATTTAGAGAATTAATATGCCGGTTGTTTCAATTGTTTAATTAAATTTCATGTATTTATGGATTTCATATAATCCTTTAAACTTTAGTCCATGTACATTTAATATGTGTCAATTTATAAATTGAATCTTTTTTTAATAGAAGTTTAAGTTTATTATTTGAATATTATATAAATATCATATGTTTAGCAAAATGTAATAATTTTATGCAATTTCTTTCCATAGCTAATCTTCGTGCTAATCAAATTTAATTGAATTAACTTCCCCTTGCTACACTTAAGTAGAAATTAATCAAATAACTTGAGGTATCCACGAAAAACCCCCACGGAAATCCAATCCCAATAAGGTGTAAATGAATTCCTGAATACCTGTGAAAGAAATCGCACCGTCCCCGTCACGCCCACTCCGGCCCCTTCTCCGCTCCCTTCTCCATAACAAGGTCTCAGGAACTTTGAATAATAATTCGGGTTTCGCTGGAATTCCTTCATTGAATAATAATTTACAATTGCATGCCTATATGTTTATTTATTTATTTATATATCGATCGGTGTGTATAGTGGAGCATTTTCCACTTGGCACTTAATTCATAATTGGAAATATTGTACCATTTTCTGTTATTCTTCGAATTGTTTTGTCGAATTTACTTCTGTTGTTGCTATTATTGCTGTTGTTATTGTTTTTGTTCCTCTTATTTTGTTGCAATTTTCGTTCCTCTTACGATAGTTATACTTTTTGTTTCTATTTGTTTTCCTTTTTCAATAATTATTATTTTTATTTTTGGTTAGCTTTTATTGTTATGATCATTGTTTCGCTGATTTACTGTTTATTTCCGTTGACTGATATTGAAGTCACTTCCGGCTGCAAACACCGTGGGAGGGTTGGAGGTGATGGTGAGAGGAACCCGAGGCACCGAAACACGCAACACCCACGCTAGCGATAACAACAACAATAATGACATAATGTGGCCGATGCACCGGGAGGTGGAGGGATGGAAGGTGATGAAAATGTAGGAGAGTGAGAGGTGGTGGGAAAAGTTATCGAAGAAGGAAGGAGCGAGAGAGTAGGAGGTGGTTGTCTAAGGTTCGAGGCAAGTGAAGGTGAAGAAGGTGGATAAGAGGGTGGTGGGAGAAGGGAGGTGGTGAGAGAATGGAGGTGGTGAGCGAAGTAAGGTGGTGGCAAGAGAGAGGAGTGGGAGTCGCGAGTGGAGTCAGAGAGCGAGGGTGAGAGAGGTGGGAGTCGGACGTCGGAGTCGGGAGTTTTGTGTGCAAACAACAATATTTTCCAACTGAATGCCCATCGCTGTGGCAGTTCGGAGGCGAGGAAGCGAAGTTGCCCGCATTCCAAGCAGTCGGCTGGCTTCTCAGTGTGGTACGCATGCGCACCTCGACTGCCATATGAAGCACAACCGCACACATCTCTAAATTTATATATATATATATATATATATATATATTTGTATTTGTATTTGCCTTCGCCGAACTGTCGAACTAACTAACGAACTAATTAACTAACTAACTGCGTGTCCGTCCGTCGGTCCGTCTGTCGGTCTCGTGGGTTTCTTTGCATGTTATAAAAGTGTTTGCCACAGTTGCCAAGTCGTTCATTCCACCTTCTCCGACTCGAGTAGTAGGATAGCCGCAAAGCCCGAGACCCTCGTCGGAAGCACCCTCGCAACACACTCTCACTCGCTCACTCACGCCAGCCATGGATCTTCGTTTCGGAGTAAGCCGCCAGTGGATCCTGGCGTCCGACGCCGGAGCCGTTGTTGGATTATCCTTTTGATATTTTCCTTTTCGCATTTTTTCGATTTCTTTCATATTCCCTCGCCGTCTCCTGCAGTGGATGAAGGCGCTCGTCGTTGTCGGGCTGGTGATGCTGATCGCGCACGAGTCGCAGGCGGAGTACGTGTGGTGAATTTATCGAATTGTCCACCTCACAGCATCCCTCTCTTTCCCTCCCGCAGTGGTCACCAGAAGAAGAAGAAGATCATCATCCATGTACCGGTCCATAAGAAGATCGAGAAACACGTTCATACCATCGTGAAGCACGTTCACCACCACCACAAGCCGATCATCATGAAGCACGAGAAAATCATCCACAAGGAACACCATCCGATCATCAAGAACGAGCACATCAAGCACGAGCACCTGCATCATCACCACGAGAAGCATGAACATCATGCGCCCAAGCACGAGTACCACGAATCGAAAGGCGAATACCACGTTCCGAAGCATGATTACCATGAAACGAAGCACGAGTACCATATGCCCAAGCATCACGAGGAGAAGCACCACGTCGAGGTCGAGGAGGAGGAGGAGCACTACCACCACCACCACAACTACGAGCACAAACACCACGAGCACGGCGATGGCCATTAGTCGGCGGTGGCTTTAGCAATTAAGGATAGAGCGTTAGGGAATTGCTAGCGGTATATAAGAGTACACATATTTTAATGCAACGTTAAATAAATATTATCATCTAATTAGATGTGATCATTTAGTGACCAATTGATTAAAGATACAGTTGTAAAAAGAAAAAATTATGCATTTGAATTTGAATGTTTATTTCTTTAAAAACTCGTTAAATTTGTTCAGCAATTCATAATGCGAACACCCTGTGTTGCGACACTGCTTTACCCACATGCACACAGCGAACATATTATTGTACAACAACAACGTTCACGTGTTGACATTTCCCATAGCTGAGACAGCGATAGGAATAGAAACAACAACAACTCCCTCTATTGACATCTGTCAAAGGCAATAAACGAAAAAAAGCGAAAGAGGAAGTGTAAAAATTTCACAAGCAAAAAAAAATTCCACAGTGCAAGTGGCGAATTTTGCGACCTTAATTTTCGGGAAAAATGAAAATTTTCGTGTCAAACTGTGGAAAATTCAATGATTTTAATTAAAAAGTATTTAATTGAAAATCAAGTGATGTGCAGGAAAACGATAAAATTGTGGAAAATCCGTTGTGAATGTGTGAACATATGAGAAATACGAGAAAGTTTCCTGCAAAATTTAACAAAGAAAAAATTATCAGAAAAACTACAGTGAATTGTACATTTAACGGAGAAAAAACGACACACAAGCATAAACATTTCAATTCGAAAGTACTAAATTAAAAATGAACAGAATCTCGATTTGTAAATGAAGAAAATTATTGAAATTTCACGATAGTATAGCTAAATATGAAATAGCAAATAAATGATAAATAAACAGCGAACACGGAGACGAATCGCCAAGGCGACTTCCAACTCAATATTTATTTTATTGGCTGTTCGAGAAATACATAAAATTGATTATGAAATTTCCTAGAAAACATTTGGCGTAAGAAAAACATAGGCAGGGCGAGCTGCAAAGCAAAGAAAAAGAAAAACAAACAGTGCCAAAAGTAAATTCGACAAAAATTCCAGAAACACGAACAACAAAGTTTCTCCTCCACCATCACCCCAACACCAAACCTACAAAAATTCCCCAATTCTATCCGCCAGCAATCCGTTGTCATCATAATCATTATTGTGTTATTGTCGTCATTGTTGTTGTTATTATTGTTACCGCCGCTATCAGCATCACCATCTCCATTACCATCGCCATCAACTCCGCCTCGTCGCCAACCACGAACAATAGCCAACAAACTCTGTTCCAACACGAACAACAGTGGCCAACACAACGGGAAATGATTTTTAGCCCAAAATGGGTTCACAAACCTTGGAGATACTTCGCCAAGGCGTGTGGGCCTCGCTAACCGGCGGCTGGTTCTACGATCCCCATCAGGGTGTCTTCTGCAATGTCGTACACTTGTATCTCTGGCTGTTCCTGCTCTGCTCCCCCTTCGTCACGTATTTGGTAAGTGGGTCAACAGCGACATCAATTACGCCCATTGTGGCCAATTAATTGCACTTATTCTTCTCGTTCTCCACTTTAGCCTCTTGTTAATTTGCCAAAAAATCTCTCTCGTACACATACATGTATATTTATACTATATCTTTCTTTCTCTTGTGTCTCGATTTGCCATTTCAGTATTTCCCCGCCACGCTAGTCACATGGAGCATTTATTGTGTCCTGACCAGCCTCACCATACTAGGTGTGAAGGTGGCCAACATGGCGTTGCATCGTCTGTACGATCGCGCCCAAACCATGTCCGAGTCCAACCTCAAGAATCCCTTCTACAAAATCACCAAGGATAGCGAGGGACGGTAAGTGAATATAGAAAACATTTTAATATATTTCTTTTCATTGTTTCCATTTATAATCCATTACAGCATTGATGACGTTGGCATCGAAATGCAAGTGCTGGGAAACGACGTGCCTTCGCGAAATTCCGTAGAACAGGCTATCAACGAGGCCAGTGAAGAGAACAGCATCATGTCAATGGAAAATATCAACAGCATCATTGGTAGACATTTTCATTCATGGGAATGTAATTTTGAACTAATTTAAACTAAATTTCCAGATCTGAAAGTTGATGTGCATCGAAAAAATAGTTCCGAATCCATTGAGCTTATGTTCTATGCACCCTCGATGATGTCCTCTTCAAGTCAACAGGATCAGCAATCGATTACAGGGTCCGCCAGTGTCACCAAGTCCATACGTTCATCCGCAGCGGCCAATAACTCTGCTCACGGCACCTCTGATATGAATACAAAGTATTTAACCGTCTACCCAGAACATGAAAATGAAATGCCAAATACTAGCGCTATATCCTCCAACTCAACCTCCTCGAGGCCATCGCATTTGGTGCGTAAATCAGCTGATGATTTTAAGCGACGCCACCAGCGACGACGCCTCGAAAGACAAAGCAGCCTTGATGCTGCGGCTGAATCAGCCTTAGTTTCGAAATTAGCACGTAACCAATCGGACACTCTTTCAACGGTGTTTGCGAGCTATTGCAACGAAACCTTTTTGCACCCGCAACAACCTCAATCAAGTCATGCGTTTGGCAAATCGACTTCGAAAGCGAATACGACTGGTGGAACAACGCAGGCAACAATGACAATAGCTGTAACAACATCGGCGAACAACTCATATAGTCAACGACATCCCACAATAACATCTACAACAACGACAGCTCCTGCAGCATCCGCAACGAATTCTCCAAACCCCATCGCTTCACATCATGCCGTGAACCCAACAAAATCGTCACGCTTGCAACGCCATCGCAGCTCCGAAACGCACGACGAACGTCTGAGGCACCAAAGACGCGGTCTATTTCTGCCCATCCATCACGAACAGCATCACGTGTCGAGCGGTGCCGGCAGTAGTGGAGCGCTCGCCGCCATCGGAGGCGGGATACTTGACACCGATGAGTTAGAATTGGGGTTGGGCGGAAGTGCTGGAGTGGGGCCCGATAGGATAGAGGGGCGACGAGGACACTGCCTCCAATCGTGGGTGTTAGGTATGTATATTATATGCTTATCACATTTCGAATACTCATTGTTGTATGCTTCTAGGTTCCTCCTCCGATATGTACCTTGAAGACGATAGCTTCACCAAATCCGACTTGGGAATCGAGCAGTTGGACAAGAGGAATACTGCTGCGTCAACTGGTTCGAAGAGTCGTTCGGCAATCGTGCTGCAACAACAGCACGCCAACTCGCACTACCCTCATCAGGGGCCATTTCGTCAGCACCATCACGGTGCCACGATACGAAAAGACTCCAGCAGCACAATGTCCGCCCTGCAACTGCCCGTAGTGGCATCTATGCCCGGTACGAAACATGGATCGAACATGAAGAGACGTAGACATTCCAATGCCACAACACTGTATAAAAATAGAGCCGTAGGTGGCAATACAGCCCCGACACTGGGCGGCGGCCAGCAGCCCACAGTACGTCGGATCAAGAGCACCGCACTGGAAATTTCCTGCCCCCATCCATCGATATCAAATCTCACGCCCCATCCTAACAGTGTGGAAGCCATCAATGGACAGCAGCAAATCAAAAATCCGCAATCCGCCCTATTACCGCCTCCCAGCAAGTGCCTCGTCCGGAATCCACACCTGAATCTGTGTCCCAAATTCGGTGGCAGCTTCGGGAGCAGCACATGCAGTGGGAGCAGCTTGAACTTCGGGGCGATTGGGAGCGGTTCCTCTACTGCCCTGATTGAGCCGGTGTACCCCATCGTTGAGCAAGCCGATGAGAAGGCGTCTCTGGATTTAGATCTGAGTGGCAGATGTGAGAGGTTGCAAGATAGCAGCGGTGAGCTAGAAATCACCGATGTCGACAACGAGGACGATGACCAATATGAGGAGGCGAAGGAGGACAACGACGATGACGATGAAGATGATGTTGATAACGATAACGATGATGAGGAGGAAAATGAGGACGAGAACGATGATAAATCGCACAATAGAACCCACAGCCATCTAAGCTGCCAAGACCATTCGGCATGCGAACCCGACGTATGCCAAATCCTCGCTGAGGACGAGTTCAAAGACTTCGATGTGAACTTCGAGGACATACTGAACGAACTGGAATTGGAGATAGAGGGAGCCGCAGCTCTGCCGTGTGCACATGAGTCGGCCTGCTCGGAATCCGACAGCGACGACTCTGACGAAGAGGGCCAGCAGCAACGTGCCGACCAACAATCCGTCACACAGACACTACGCGAGCGGCTGCACTCAACAGACTCTGAGACGGACAACAACGGCTCACGTTCGCCACTGCTGAGCGGCAAAGGGCGGAGCAACAGCAGCATTGTGGCGGCGGACAAGGCGATGATGATGGAAATCGCCGCGGTGCAGCATCAAAAGCCACTGCCGCAGCATCTGTACGATGCACGTTTGCACCATCCCAAGGGCGAGGGCGACTCCGGTTGTCCGTCGAGTGATTGCGAACAGGTGAGTGCGAGCTCCAAGGATATGCTACTCAGCAGTATGGACAACAAGAACAAATCCACGTCGCCCACCGCTTTGAAGCTGTCGACCATGGGGAAAAAAGATGACACAAATGCCGAAGAGAACCGCCACAAGACCGCCGAGGACGATGGCCAGAAAGTGGAGCTGATGGGCGGAGTTGCCACGACTTCAGCTGCAGCTTCTGCAGCTGGCAAGAGTTTGGGGGCTATTCCGAAAGTGGTGAAGTATCGAGAAGTCGACGAGACCCGCAATGGTAAGGAATCCCTCCAGGTCCAAAACGCCGGCCACTCCTCGCAACAGCAACTGCACAAACGACGAGGCGGCAACGGGAGCAGCAATGGAAATGGCAATGGCAACGGTGGCGGCAATGGCAACGGCAACGGTACGACCAACAATTCGACGTCGAAAGCGGCGTCGCGCACCTCGTCCTCGACCTCGTCGCGCAGTTTCAGTGCCGACTCCTTCTCGGCCGACATCCACAAGATGCTCTGGCTGATGTCGGGCGGTGCCGTCGACGAGAATGGCCGACCCGTGACGTGCTCCGCCGACGACGGGCAGACGATAACGGCCCAGGGACAAGTCGTCCCCTCCAGCATGTCCATCGCCCATTTTCAGTTCTATCAGGATGCCTTGAATGCCCTGCACTCGCACCCGTCGAACTCGGTCGACGGCCTCTCGATCACCGACCGCATGTATCTGCGCGAGAAGATCCGCCGCAGTTCGAAGCAGATTTCGGAGCCGGGAAACTCATCGATTGGTGAATTTTCGCACGCCCACGACCTGCCGGCGGCCCTGCTGAATGGCACCTCGCAAGGCCGCTCCTCGATCAGTGGTCAGGCCATTGAGACGGTGGTGTCTTCGTCGTCGCTGGGCGCTGCTGCAGGTGGCAACAGCAGCGGCGGTGGCGCAGGCGGTGGTGGTCGCAACTCGAATGTTGCCCCCGTCACCATCCAGGGTCTGATCAATGTGTTCAACGATGTCCGTCACGGATCGGTGCAGGGACGCCTCGGCTCCGCTGGCGCTGCGGGCAACGGCGGAGTCACAACATCGGCGGCCACCATCCTTAACGTCGACGGCCACCAGATCGAGAATTACTGTGATTACTGGCGACCAGCCTGCATGCTGTCCGCCGAGAAGCCGAGCGCGCCGAAGAGTTTCTACAAATATCGCTTCAAACTGTTCGGCTACGAGCGCGAGTTGAAAATCTCCATGGATCGCCTCGAGTTGTTGGCGCTGTTCGATCGCGACCTGCATTGGCTGCACATCCTACTGTCCGTATTACTCTCGGTCCTGGTCTCCTACCTGGGCGCCACAATACTCCAGCTCGGCTTCTACAAGGATCTCTTCGCGTTCCTCTTCTGTGCGGTGATCGCCGGCTCGCAGTATTCCCTGGTGAAGAGCGTCCAGCCGGACGCCGCCTCGCCCATACATGGCTTCAACAAGACTGTGGCATATTCACGCGCCATCTACTTCAGTTTCTGCGGCGGATTGCTCCTGCTCTTCCAGCAGATGAAGCTCGACTACGAGGCCGAGTCCGTTGTCCAGAAGCTGGTGTTCTTCGGCATCGAGTACTCACCGCTGGACCTGACCACCACGCTGTTGCACATCATGTACGTGCTGCTGCTCTGCTTTCCGCTGATCTTCTCGCTGGGCCTGTTTCCCCAGATCAACACGTTTCTAATGTATTTCCTCGAACAAGTCGACATGCATGTGTTTGGTGGAAACGCTGCCGGTAGCCTTCTAGGTGAGTGAATCCAAAAATAAATTTAAAACAGATATTTTAGAATTTTCGTATCGCTGTAGGTTCCTTTCTATGTGTTCTTCGCTCCATCCTTGGCATCCTGTTACTCTACGGACCCCTCTACGCCGCTCTGGCCGAAGGCAAAGGCACTCAGTACATTGTGTTCTCGATATTCTGCGCCATGCTCATCCCACTAGGCTATCACCTGTCGCGCTCCGCCAGCGATTTCAGCCACCTGTGGGCGCTGATTAAAACGAGCATTGTGAGCACTTACCGCGACGATGACGACGAGCTCAGTGCGGCGACATCGAGTGGAGCCGGCAGTCAGAAGTTGGCCACCAGCACGCCCAAGCGAGCCAAGTCGGATGGGACGGCGACGTCGCCTGCTGCAGTCACATCGCCGACCACTGGCGAACACATCGAAATGGCTTCGCTGGAGAAGCTGCCCACCACTGAGGCTGAGGAGCAGGCCAAGCGATCCTCGTTGGCCAGCAGCAGTCAGACGCTGGCGAAGACAACATCGAGCAACAAGAAGCCATCGCGAACATCTGCTTCCTATGTCTCAGGTGGCGAAGATCAATGTGCCGGCGGCGTCGGTTTCGGTTCGGAAAATGATCCAGCTCGACAAATGGGAGGTGCTGGTGCAGCAGTTGCTGCTGCTGCTGAGGATGCCAACGATGAAGACGATTCCGACGATTTGAAACCCATTGCACACTCCCGAACTACCGAGAAGACAATGCCAAATGACGATGACAAAGTGTCGACGTCGTCAACCACGAATCCCGGTGATATCTCAACGCTCACCGCAGGCGGTGGTGCCACCTGCAATGGGGCCGAGAACGACAACGAATCGCCAGATCCACTGCCAAAGAAACTGCAAAATACTGTGAATACTCGCCTCAAGAACGATTTGGTCGTCACGACACTCTTGGCGGTTGTGATCTTCGGTCTCCATTGCAGCACAGTATTCACCGTGCTCCAGCCAGACCTCAACGTCGTGCTCTACGCCTTCACGGGCTCCCTGGGTCTGGTGCTGCACTGCATCATACCGCAAATGCGGAAGCACATGCCCTGGTTGTGCTTTGCCCGTCCTCTGCTGCGCCAGAAGGAGTTCGGACAGTTCGAGGTGGCCAACGCGGCCAAAGTGATGTGGTTCGAGAAGGTCTACATTTACCTGAGCATGGTGGAACGCAATGTTTTGTTTCCGTTGCTGGTGATCTCGGCGTCGACAGCGGATGCACAAATCATTGCCGATAAATTTGGCGTGCCCTGGGGTACGCTGATTGTGGCGATCTGCGCTCTGAAATGTGAGTTCAACGTTTTACATCATGCCACTGTATGAAGTTCATGGTTGTTGACCTCTTTCTTGTAGTCATACGCAACGCTTACTCGGACCCGACCAACCAGTACCTCATTGTCATGTTCACGGTGTTGTTCTTTCGTGTGGACTTTCCTGTCGCCACTGAAACCTTCTTGATCGACTACTTCTTCATTTCGTTGGCCTTTCGAAAATGCTGTGATTTCCTCCTGAAGGTGTGTGCCATGAGTCTTCTATTCTGTGAGAAATATTAATATCTTTTAAAATTACCGTTTGCAGCTCCAGTTCATTGTCACCTACATCGCCCCGTGGCAGATCACCTGGGGCTCCGCCTTCCACGCCTTTGCCCAGCCCTTCAGCGTACCACATTCGGCCATGCTCTTTCTGCAGGCCGGTGTCTCCGCCTTACTCTCGACACCGCTCAACCCGTTTCTTGGCAGCGCGATTTTCCTCACTTCCTACGTGCGTCCGATCAAGTTCTGGGAACGGGATTACAACACACGGCGCATCGACCACTCGAACACACGTCTGAGTTCGCAGCTGGAGCGCGATCTGGGCGCTGACGACAACAATCTGAACAGCATCTTCTACGAGCATCTCACGCGCTCCCTGCAGCACTCGTTGTGCGGCGATCTGTTGATGGGACGTTGGGGCAACGTGAATCAGGGCGACTGCTTTGGTAGGAAATATTCAGGTTTAACTATTGACGTGTTCTGACTAACTCCTTAACTTCAGTTCTAGCCTCCGACTACCTGAATTGTCTGGTTCACATCATTGAGCTGGGAAATGGACTCTGCACGTTTCAAATGCGTGGTCTTGAGTTCCGGGGCACGTATTGCCAGCAGCGTGAGGTGGAGGCCATTACCGAAGACGTCGAAGACAACGACGGCTGCTGCTGCTGTGACCCGGGCCACTTGCCTCGCATGCTGAGCGCCAACGCCATGTTCTCGACCCGTTGGCTGGCGTGGCAAGTCGTCGCTGCCCAGTACGTTCTGGAAGGCTACTCGATATCGGACAATTTAGCCAGTGCCACTCTGCAGGTCTTCGAATACCGAAAGGTTTTGATAACCTACTACATTAAGGTTTGTAAACAGCAAACTTTGACATTGCATTATTTTAATGGACGTCTTGTAATTCCAGAGCATTATCTACTATGTGTTAAAAAATCCCAAGCTGGAGAAGTGGCTCTCGTCCGGACCCATTCAGGACGCCCTCCAGCACACGTTGAGTCGGCAATTCGTGGATCTTGATCCGATTTTCAACTACAACCTCGATGAAGACTTCGACTTCCGCGCCATGGGAATAACACGGACCAGTTTTTGCTTTGTGTACCTCGGCTGGATTCAGTACTGTTGCGACAGGCGCAAGGAGAACCAAAGCCAGACGAGCATAGCTCCGAACACGCCGGCCAATGAGTCGCGAAGCAACCTGACCAATCTCACCACCAGCCAGGGCCAATCACAGTCCCAGACCCAACTGCGTTCGCGGCCACAAAAGAGCGCCACAATGAGCGGCACCGGCACGGCCGCAACGAACGTCGGCTCCACCATACACTCCACCGAACACATTGCCACGTCGCACTCCTTCGCCAACATCTCCCGGCAAACGACGTCGGAGAGTGCACCGGGTCTGGCAGGCGCCGGCATTAGTACAGGGATGATGATGGGAAATGTATCGATCGCCACGCAAATCCCGAATCACGACGGCCTCGACAACCACTCGACCACTGTTGGCTACATTCGATCCACGCCGAGGGCACCGCAGAAGCCCCCGAAGACCTCGGATCGATATTTCACGAAACACGAATCTCCAACGACTGAGAACGTCGCGACGACCACAGCAAACGCCACGGGTCGCGAGAAAACCACGAACAGCCAACGAACAGCAACGTCCAGCAGCGCCAACACCATTGCCAAGGATTCGCCAATCGTCTCCCTTTGCCTGGCACTGGGCCTCTTGGCGCGACGCTCGCTGGCCACCGCCAGTCACAGTTCGCTGACGGGGGTCGAGTTCTTTCTGCACGGCCTGCACGCACTCTTCAAAGGCGACTTTCGCATCACCTCGCCGCGCGACGAGTGGGTTTTCGCGGACATGGAGCTGCTGCACTCGGTGGTGGCGCCCGCCGTGAAGATGGCCCTGAAGCTGCAGCAGGACCACATATCCAATCCGGACGAGTTCCAGGACCCGGAGGCCCTGTTCACCGCCATCGCCACCTACTCGAAGGACTTGGTCATATCGCACGAGGCCGACCCGGTGTGGCGCAGTGCCGTATTGCGGGGAGCGCCGAACCTTCTCGCCCTGCGCCACGTCATGGAGGACGGCTCCGACGAGTATCGCATCATCCGGCTAACGAAGCGCTTCCTCAGCTTCCGCGTGATCAAGCTGAACCGCGAGTGTGTGCGCGGCCTGTGGGCGGGCCAGCAGCAGGAGTTGATTTACCTGCGGAACCGGAATCCCGAGCGCGGCAGCATACAGAATGCGAAGCAGGCCTTGCGCAACATCATCAACTCGAGCTGCGACCAGCCCATCGGCTACCCCATCTACGTCTCCCCGCTGACCACCTCGTACGCGGACACGAACGAGCAGCTGTGCCAGGTGATCGGCGGCGCGATCACACTCGAGACGATCAAGTCGAACGTGATCGACTGGTGGCATCGGGTGCGTGAACGTTGTCGGCAGGGCTGCAGCTCCGGCTCTGCCCTGGAGACGTCGAATCTGGGCGGCGTGATCGTTGCCGGCGGCGGCGTCGGTGGGGGCGGCTGCGGCAACGTCGGCGGCGAGTCGGGCGAAGTCGCTCCGGTTTACATTTCGGCCCCGCTCTACAACACTCTCACCGTGGGCAACTTCTTCGGGCTGCGTTCGGGCAACGTGGCCGGCATTAGCGGCAGCCTGAGTGGCCAGTACGGCAGCCAGAGTCTCAGTGGCGTGACGAACGCCCGTACCGGGCTGCCTGCCCTGAATAAGCCGACGTCGACGACGTTGTTGGCCGGCTTGTTGAACCGCGAGCGGGATCAGGAACGCGATCGCGAGCGCGAGTCGATGCGTGACCCGCGCATATTGCGCAAGGGCCAATCGCAGGCCGACCGCGGCGATCGTGAGCGACGTGCCACGCTGCCGATAACCAGCACAGGCTTGGGCGTGGCGAGCGGCGCGAGCAGCTCCCACGTGGACGCCGGGGCAGAGGCCACGGAGACGGAGAATCAGGGCGCTGCCGCCATCCATGCGGAGAGCAGTCCTCGCTACACGAAGATCTCCTGCTCTTCGGGCAATCTGGGCATCGGCAACATCATCACCACGCCCGGGGAATATCCGCGGAAGACGAACGGACCGATTTGCTTGACTACCGCGGCGGCTGCCTGCGAAAAGGCAGGCGTTGGCAGCGACGGCAACAGCAACGAGAGCGTGCGAAAAGCACCGATCGAGCTCTTCAAGGAAGTCATCATCGTGGACGGCACGGAGGTGAGTTTCTCATTGAAAAGCACCTTACTTGAGCGTGTAATCAATAATTGTTTTCCGAACGACCATTGCAGATTTACGATTGTCTCGATCTGGGTCGGCGCATCGATGTTGTCTGGCCGAGCGAGAAGATGCGGGCCAATGGCGGTCGTCTTTCGTGGAAGGATTGGTCGCCGCGGGTGGGCATGGTGGGGCACGTCGTGCACTACTGGTTGCCCAATCACGCGAGCCAACGGTTCCGCTCGCACGTCAATCGCACTTTGTACCTGATTGAAATTGGTGATCACTACGTGCCTGTGGGGGAGTTCGGTGTCAGGGAGTATCATCGGATCGTGGACAGCAGGGAGAATCTGCCGAGCAGCTCCAGTCGTAGTTTGGTGCAGCGGGAGTTCGATGAACGAGAGCGGGAACGGGAACGCGATTGCCTGACCCCGATACTGGGCAGCAGTGTGGAGTCGCCAACGATGGCCACATCGGGCGATTTCTGCGAGTCATTTTTGAAGGCGACCAAAACGAGCGAAGGCAACAGCGAGGCCACTGCCAAGATACTGGCGGTCAGCAGCAGCAGCAGTTCCGAGGACGAAGAGCTGAGCAATCTGGAGCGGCGCATGGAGATGCACAGGCGTGACATCATACACATGATGAAGCTGATGACGGAGAAGAAGAACGATGCGAAGACAGAGAGTCAGGTGGACAAGGCAGCGATCGAGCCGGAGACGGCAACGAGAGACGAAAACGAAATCGGTCTCGGAATGGAAACCGAAAACGATGTTGGCAACGAAGTTGAAGGTAAGAAAAATATGAACAACGAAATGATTTCTGGTCAAGAAGTCGCTGCAAAAGAACAAATAATTGATGGTGATAAAGATGTGGCAAAGAGAGATGACGAAGAAGGGGAAGAAGAAGAACAAGAACAAGTGTGCAGCCCAGTTGAGGAATCCATTGACACAAAGGCCGATGAACAAGAAACCAATTCCACTGATGTTTAGCGAAGAGATGCACTTATCTTATACAGTTTGTCACTCTTATGCAGATTTTATTTTTAACAAAAATGGCATTTGTTAATTGGTTAAATTAATCAATCCTCCCCAATTTTCGAAATTCGGATGGATGGTCTAATTATAAGCATAAGTATTTAATTTATATAATTAGTCTAATGTTTTCCCTCCTCGCTCCTCCTGTCGAAACACCATTCCTTTTATATATTAACCCAACTTGTCATTAATATTACGGTAAATGTAAATATATTAAACTGTTAGTGGTAGATGTATATTATAATTTAAACTAAGGCATTCATTACGAACAATGAATGGAGAACAATGAATGAATTGAATTAGATGTTAAGCAGCGTTTTCATAACTTTTTTTATTTGTTTTCAAAATCTTCTTCTTAGAATTACTAAGATTATGCCTAAATTCAAAAATATTTTGTTGTTTTTGTTTGTTCATTTGTTAATGGTTAACATTAAAAATTGATCGTTAAGAAATGAAAACCATCGTAATAGTCCTCTCCCCGAAACCAAGTTCTACGAATTGTGTTAACAACAATTGTATAAAAAATGGGAAAAATACAGAAGGAAGTGTAGATAAAGTACTAAGAACAAAACTAAACACAACAAAAACTACAAAAAAAAAAAAAAACAAAAAAAAAACCAAATTAAGCAAAAAAAAGAAGAAAAATAGAAAAACAAAGCTCTCACGTTGCCTTAAATTATTAGACTGATTTTCTATATATTACAAATAATTTAAATGAAATTCATTTTAGAGAACAAACAAAAAAAGCAAAGAAAATTAATCTAATAACAATAAACAGAACTGTTGTAAAATATCTAACATACAACTAAAATAAACTAAAACCACTTTGTTTTCTCTGCTCTTTAAGTAACGTTCAACATGTTTAAAACTAGGAAAACAACTGAAAAGAATGAGATCATGTATTATAATCAATAAAATAAAAAGCAAACACGAGTAAACGAACTCATTTTGAATTGAGAAGTAAGAAACTGTAATCTAACTACCCAAAGAGATTCCACAAATTTAATTACAAATTAAGTAAAATAGCGTTTTTATCACCTGTTAAAATAAATATATATAAAAAGATTATTGTTAATTTCACCAATTTCAACAG
Organism: Coelopa pilipes; assembly: GCA_947389925.1. Lineage (NCBI taxonomy): Eukaryota > Metazoa > Arthropoda > Insecta > Diptera > Coelopidae > Coelopa > Coelopa pilipes. The sequence goes on from OX376700.1 coordinate 4,287,428, forward strand.
CTATACGAAAACCTTATTACGAGCATAACTAACTGCAAAATGTAAATTATGTTTTATAAATTTCCAATTGTCCTTCTTAGTTTTACACGTGATTTCAATGAGTGAAATAATCCGATACTTTTAATTGATTTAAATGATAATGTAAATTGCTTTGTCAAGCGCGTGTGCACGTTTCAAAATGACGACGACTTTTTGCAAGCATATCAATTTCTTGTAAATAGACTTATTGCTTACAAATTCCAAATTTGCTAAGTTTTCAGTTTCTCTAAAATTAATCTCAAATTCGAGGTTTATAAAATTTGCATTAGTTTTTTTAAATTATAAAAAATAAAAGGAAATTAAAGAATTATAGGAACCAAAAGAATATCAAGAATAACAAGTTACGAATTATATATATATATATATATATAAATAGGTATATAATTGCATTCTTTTTTAGTTTATGGGTTTTTTTACTTTCATATTTTCTAATTCTCTAAAACTGTATGTTAACAAAGCTAGTTATGTTAATGTTACAAAATTTAAACAATAAACACAAGAAACAAAAAATTAATGAAAATTTTTAATATATAGAAAACATTACAAATATATTCAAATATTTCAATTATCGGTTAATAAATGAAATTCCAAATATAAAATTGACTTTCTCTCCACGGCACTTTATTCTAAAGGCAATACAATAAAAACAACAAAGCTTTTAAAATAAAATATAGTATATTCAATTTACCTATAAATAGTAATAACATTACGAACGAGGAGGCCAGAAGGCGGTCAACTCAGCAAAAGTAACATCGTACAGTAGATTTTGATACTGCTCCAACAGATCTGAAATGAGAACCACATGAATTCATAGCTCACACAATGCTTCGTTGAAAACACTCACAGTTTTTGTTCTTCTCCCATTCGTCGAAGAGCTTTTGTCTGCTGTTGATTTGCTTCGAGATCAACGCGCGCTTGAACCGCACCACGCTCTCGTTGAGGTTGGACCAGCTCTTCACCACCGACGAAGGGGTCGACTTCAGCTTGGACTTGTAAGTGGCCAGACGTGGACACACGTCGCCGTTCAGGAAGAACATGGCGAAATAGCTGAATCAAAGGAGGAAGTCAGTTATCAAACTAAGGATTGATCGATAGATGCCAGCACATACCAGCAGGATTTCTCGCCCACGGGCATCTCGATTTCGGCGAGCGGCAGCTCCCAGCCCGCTTTGCCGAATGTCGCGTCCGCAAAGCAGTAGATCTTGCCATTCTGTGGATTGTACCTGGGCAGGGGATCCTCCTTCAGGGTGCGTATGTTGCAGAGCAACGGCACGTACGTCAGCAGCCACTCGGGCTCGATGGCCGTGATGCCGCGCAGGAACATCTTGGTCGAGTCGCCGTTCTGGATCTCGTAGGCCTCCTGGTAGATGACCCACTCGGGCGTCTTCTGCTTCAGCACCGACGACGAGTGCATGAACACCGGTTCCTCCATGTCCGAGCAGTTGTAGGCGTACTTGAGACGCCGTCTCTCCTCCTTGTCACCGATGTCGTCCAGCGGCACTTTGCGTGCTACGCGATCACCCATTCCCGCGAGCAGGATCTGACGCAGGAAACGTGCCTGGACGTCGGTGGGCGGCTCCATGCCAGGATCCACGCCCAGGTCGATGTCGGTGAGGCTCAGATTGATCTCGTTGGTCAGTTGAACGCGCAGTTTGCGCACCTCCGTGATGGCCTTCAGTCGCAGGCCGTTGTCGTGGCAGAACTGCGCCAGTTTGCCTTGGGACCCGGCGTATTCGGCCGCACCGACGGCCCGCAGCAGGACCATCGGGTCGCCTAGCAGCTGGTAGTGGCCCGTGGCCGCCCAGCTCTGGCGCTTCTTGGCCCACTTGCTCGACGTCTGCGCGGTCTCGCTCGAATCGCGATCGAAGCCCACCTCCAGGAGCACCTCCTGGACGGACAACGCTGCCACCAGGCAGACCGTGTAGGGCAACAGGTTTTGCTGATGACTCAGCGCCAGCATCTTGCCGAAGCGCGGAGCGACGGGGAAGCGAGAGATCACACGACCCAATTTGGTCACCGCTGGCGGAAGTTCCTTTCCGGTGACGGCGTGTGTGGTCTTCTCCAAGGCGCCCAGTATAATCAGGCGTTGCTCGGCGGCCTGCAACTGAACCTCGTCCGGCGGCGACGGAAAGGGGAAGTTGATGACGCGATCGATGCCCATGCAGCGCATCTGCAGCATCAGATCGTCGACGGGCTTCTTCTGGATGTCGGGCATGCTGAAGTCCTCGAAGAGATCATTGTAGACGGCGCTCGAGTATAGGCGGTAACAGTGGCCGGCACTGACACGACCAGCGCGTCCAGCGCGCTGGTTGGCCGACGCCTTCGACGTGTAGGTGACGACGAACGCACTCACGCCGGTGATTTTGTCGTAGAGCCGAGTCTTCTGTCGTCCACTGTCCACGACGTACTTGATGTTCGGTATGGTCAGTGAGGTTTCGGCCACATTGGTGCTCACGATGCAGAGACGACAGCCTTCCGGCGGCGGCTGGAAGATGCGGTTTTGCTTCTCTGACGACAGCAACGAATATAGTGGAAGGACCCAGAGCGGCTGCTTTGTGGCCGACACATTTTCGGCTGTGTCAATGTCATCCTCCTCCTCCTCCTCGCCGTCGTTGTTCTCTCCATCTCCCTCTGAACCATCATCGATCTCGAGCAAGTCCGCCTCTGTGTCGTCTCCGGGAAGTTTGTAGTCGTCCAAGTTGATTTTCGGCAGCGCAATTTGTGACAGGAATTTCTTCTTCGACTTCCGAACATTGCGAATGGCGCGCTTCATGTCGAATTCCACATCGGAATCATCATCTTCACGGGTGGATCCGTCTTTATTTTCGTCCTTGCTTTTCGCTGATTCAGCTTCATCTGCCTCGTCTGATTTGTCGTTCTTTTTGTCATCAGTGGTCTTTGGGTCCTTTTTCACTAGCGGGAATGTGCGACGCAGCTTGCGAACTAACGTGTTGACTTCCTGCTGACCAGTCAGAAAGATCAAAATCCCGCCCTCGGGCAGTTGCGAGTGGATTTTCACCGTCTTCCGAAAGGCCTCGTCCACGTAGTTGTCGGGTGTTTGTTTCTGGAAGTGTATCGTGACCGGAAACTGCCTGGCTTCCACCTTCAGCAACGGTGGCGGGTACTTGAAGAGCCGCTCGTTCTTGGTGAAATCTTCCACACGTAATGTGGCCGACATGATGATCAATTTCAGAGGATTGCCACGCTTCAAACGCAGCGGGACGATGCGCGACAGCAGACCAACGAGGATGTCTGTGTAGGCACTGCGTTCGTGCGCCTCATCCAGTATGATCACGGAGTACTTTTGCAGTAGGAAATCACTTTCAATTTCCTTGAGGAGAACACCGTCGGTCATGAACTTGATCCGAGTCTCTGGCGTCACATTGCCCTCGAAGCGGATGAGGTACGAGACCTCGCGCTCCGAAAGATTCATCTCGCGGGCGACACGCTTCGACATGGCGATCGCTGCCACACGACGTGGCTCCGTAATGCCGATGAGTTTGTCCTGTGCGTAGCCGGATTCGTAGAGGAATTGTGGAATTTGCGTTGTTTTGCCACTGCCCGTCTCGCCCGCCACAATAATAATAGAGTTCTCATTAATAGTTTCCATCACTTGTTGCTCCTCAGCGAGAATCGGAAGTTTCAGACGAGCAGCTTGGATTTCTGGGTCACGGTTTACTGGGATATAGACTGTGGTGCGTGGTGGTGGAGCCAGAGGGTTCACTGTTTCTTTACTGCTCTTGTCAGCGTTTTTTTCGGACGCTGTCACCGTTTTGGACATGCTTGCCTTTTCCTCTTCCTTAATTTTAGTGCCTTCGTCTGCCGACTCGATTGTCTTTTTCTCACCCGGCTTATTATCGTCAATTTTCACGTCCTCGTTTTTGTTCTCCATCGATTCGTCGTCCTCTTCACCTTCTTCGTCATCATCGTCAATAGAATCATCGTCACTATCCGACATTTCCAAGCCCACCACATTGGGATCCTGCTTCTTCGCCTTGGTGACCCCGTCATCGATGCCAGCCAATCGCCTTCTCTTCATGGCACCCTTGATGCAGTTGATTCGCCCGGAAAACTCCACCATTTGCTCCTCCTGCTTCTTCTTCTCCTTCTTGGCCAATACATCGTCGAGGGTGTGGAGTTTTTTGACGCCGGCTGTTTGCGCTTGGCTGATGGACGTATATTGCTTCAGTTCAAGTTCAGGAATTTGAACTGTGGCCAGAGCTTCGAGCAGGGAAGCTCGCTAGAAAAAACACACATTTGTCAAATTTATGATGGAAATTTGGAAAACTCTACACATACGCCTTCCTTCTTTTTCTTCTTGTCCACAATCGCTTGCAGGTGTTTCCGCTGTTTCTTGGACAAAATCTTCACATTCTGCTTCTTTTCGACTTTGATTTTGGTCTCGCGTTTCTTAGACGGAAGCACCAAAGCATTCGCCTCGTCGTATCCTGCTCCAATTGAATCATCGTTCAGCTCTATTTGAATCTGAGGAGTTTTTGTAAAAAAAAGCCATTACTTTGGTTCACAAAACACGTTCCTTGAAAACTCACATTTTTTACAGCCGAGTTGTCGACGATCGTTTCCGGGTTTTGACGCGCCTTCGCGTTGTAAACCTTTTTACCCATATTTCTAGCGAAACTCGAACACAAATAAGTTTAAAAATATATTTAATGCATAAAAATTCACATTTAAATACGGAATCGAACAAAAAACAAGCGCCAACCAGTTGCACCAAACGAAAAGATGTCTAAACCACTGCACGTGCAAGCGCGAAATGTCAAAGGAATGTTTGACACTAGTGGAGCGAAGAAACTGATATAAACAGAGAGCGAAAAATAAACACAAGCTCGAGAGAGCGCGAAAGCAAGCAATTGCAATGAGTACGGGTATTGACCAATGGGAGTGAGGAAGGAATTTGTCGAGTGAACTGTGTTACCGACTGAAGGTCACAACGGGGTGGTTCAGATGTTCAGATGGAGTTTCCGGACATTCAACGAACTATATACTGAGTATTTAAAATAATACCTTCCGCAAATAAAACATTTACTTTGAAATTTATAACAAATATTTTTCTCAAATACATTACATACTTTTACAGCCTACGAACGATATGAATAACAATTTTCAATAAAACATATTTACAATACTTTAAAAATACTTTTTCAAATCCGCGGTATAATGAAATGAATGAGAGGCGACAATATGTGCATAAATTAGTACACCAAAGGGTTATCGATAAAAATACTGGGTGCCAAACGAGCTCGGGTGCGTGGTATGGTAGGTTGTTTGGAAAACGCCAAATGGATTGCCGAACTGATAGGAATCGCGCGGTGGTGGGGGCGCGGGCGGAAACGAGGAACCGAATCCACTGTAGGCCCCACCGACGCCACCGAAACCGCTGTGGCCGCCAAAGCCGATGCCATTGCTGGGCGGGCCACCGGGACCAGACGGCGGCGGCGGCGGCGGCAGCGGCTGTTGAGCATCGGCAGCACCCGATTCCCCTCCATCTCCGCCCTGTCCGTTTCCATCGTCGCCACCGTTTCCAGTGCCAGCATCGGCGCCATCGGCTCCATCGTCCGGAGCAGCGGCATCGGCATCAGCATCGACATCGACGTCATTGTTGTTGTTCGCCTCCTCACCATCGTCACCTGCTTCGCCTTCACCTTCACCTTCACCATCACCATTTTCTTCGCCACCCTCATCCGCGGCCTCCTCCCCATTCCCGTTCCCATTCCCATTCACATCGCCGTTCGGATCAGAAGAGGAATCTGCAAAGTGAGCGAGAAAACCCAATGTTAAGGCAATTAGTGACTAGTGAGCGAATTTTACCATCGGGCTGTGCATACTGAAAGTCCAGGCCGTACCGCTGCCGCTGGTGGGGCGCGAACGGCGGCAGACGTCGCGGTGGCGCCGGAGCCGGCGCAGGGGCCGGAGCGGGGGCGGCTGCTGGAGGGCGGCGGTTCTTCGGCGGCCGTGGCTTCTGCACTGGCCGTGGACGTGGGGCGGGCGCTGGAGCCGGAGCCGGAGCTGCTTCCGTGGCTGGTTCGGGGGCCTGTGTTTGGGGCTCCTCTGTCGGCGGTGGCGGTGGCGGTGGCGGTGGCGCCGGGCCGCCGTTGGACGCCTGGTAGCCGTTCGACGCCTGGTAGCCGTTGGACGCCTGGTAGCCGTAGTCGTTGAAGAACGACGGGAAGCCGAAGTTGTAATGGAAGGGTCCTTGCGGCGCGAAGAAGTTCGGGATGGGCGGCGGCGGCGCCGGACGTCGACGTGGCGCCTTCGGCCTGGGCGGCGGAGGTGGAGGAGGCGCCATCGTCGTCGTCGTGGTCGTGGTCGTCGTCGTTGTGGTCGTCTCTTGGGGCGCCTCGTCGTAGTCGCCGTACTGGTAGTCGCCGTAGAAGGGCCGGAAGCCGCCTTTGAAGCCGTAGTCGTAGGGGCCGAAGGGGCCCGGGTGGTAGGGCGGACGCCTCCTCGGCGGCTGCGGCGCCGGCGTCGCCGGGGCGGCCGTGGTCATGGGCTCCATGGTCGTCTCGGGGGCGGCGGTCGTCGTGGGTGGCGGGCGCCGAGGCGGCAGCGGCGGCGGCGGCGGCGGCACGGGCCGGATCTTCGCGTACTTGTTGTAGCTGCTGGTCTGGGCGCTCTGCAGCAGGAGGTTCTTCAGCAGGAAGCCGACGTCGAAGCCACGCTTCTCGCGCGTCAACGCGGCCGTCGCCGCTGATGACGTGTCAGCGACGTGTCCGGCGATCGGTGGCGCGGCCCCGCCCGCCGCCGACCAGGTGGTGGCCAGCAACACGACGACGAATCGCAACTGCATGACTTCAAATTTGTAAACTTTTCAAAGTTTTTCTCTCCACGCGAGGGACGATTTTTGTTGAGGTTCGTAAAAATTTGCAAACACTTGAGCAACGTTGGGGACTCGAAGGCCTCCGCTGAACGAATTTCGAGACTTCGCGCTGGATTCGCGCGTTGACCGCTTCGGCAGGAGTCCGGCCAAGAACTGTGACCAAAACTCTGTCATTGCTCGTAGATTAATTTATCTGGGCTCTGTGTCGTTAGCTCCGATCGCTGTTGTTGCCGTTGTTGTTGCTGCTGCTGCTGCTGCTGCTCGTGTTCCTGCTGTGGCCAACACTTGTGGCAGCAACGAGTTTTACGAGTTCTTGCCGTCGTCGTGCTGCAACCTATTTTATAATCACCAGCCCCAGCTCCGCAACAATCGACCGGGGGCTGGGCGGGCGGTCGGCCTGGGTGAGCCTTTCTATGCATTTATTAATCCGATCCGATTCGAAGGCGAGCCTGCGAAAATCACCGACTGCCTCCAGCCGTCGGCCGTCGTCTTCCGCCGCTCGTTGGCGAAGCCATTTGAAGTGATCGCTAGAGCACTGAAACCGCCAAAATGAAATGAAATACGTCAAGAAATCGTGAAAGAAAAAGACATGTAAAAAATCAGAAAAATGTATCAGAAATGTAAAATGTATCAGAAAATATCGTATCTGGGATATTATAAAAAATACCACTCGCCAAAAGAAAACTCGAATAAGGAGGAAAGGAAGAGGAAATCTATGAGAACGATTATTCAACCTTCCAAGGCTGTAATCAGCAAGAGAGAGAGAAAGAGAGTGTGAGAGAGAGAGAGGGGGCGAAGCAAAGCTCTCGCTCTCTCTTTCGTGTCTGGGTCGTGGTAGGAAGGAAGTCAAGCTTCCTTGTTTATTGTTGCCACGGACCCTGACGGCGATTTCAATTACCTCAGCATTAGGCCATAAACTATCATGATCTGGCTGGGTTTTTTTATTCTGTCATTTTTTTTCATTTCACTTTTTCGCTGTCTAGCGGCGGTTTCGTAATCTGTGCCGAGGTCCAGTTCGAACTGGTTTTTCGGCCAGGAGTTCATTGGGATCTGCGTGGTGCACGAAATCGCACACATGAATTTGTGCAATGGCAACGTGGTCAATACCAGAGGATTTCGTCCGGGGAAGTTCAGAGTTAAGGCTGGCGAAAGTCTCGAATGATTGCTAAGAATAAGAAATAGTATAACTCCAGAGAAACTTCTAGATAAATGAAGAGAAAATCAAAAAATAATTCCCAATAAATTAAAAATAATATGCACAAATAAATTCGCAGAGAAAAAATTCCCGAAACTCAATTCTAGGAAAATATACTGAAAAATTAAACTTTAGATTATATATTATTAGAAAATCAAATTCCACAAAATCCAGAAAACGAAGCTTCAAAATATTGAAAAATTCAACTGCCAAAAAAAAATGTCCAAAAAAAGAAACACCAAAAAAACGAATTGCCAAAAAAAAATACCAATAATAAAATTCGATTTGTTATTTGAAAAATACATGATGCAAGTCTTTATTTACATTCTCGAGAAATATTAGAGATATTTTATTGTCGAAATAATTTACACACATTACAGGCAGCTCGAATTCACAGAATCGAGACGGGTTAGGCGCACTTTTTCTGCAGGAACTCGTAGGCGTACTCGAAGACCAGCAACATGATGGCGCCGCCGGGCCCCAGGCGCATCACCTTCGGCACGAGACCCTTGTAGAGGGCCCGGAAGCCCTCCTCGCGATAGACCATCGCGATCGAGCCGAAGGTCGACTTGTACTTGACGACGCCGGGCTGCGGCTGGGGGCCCTGGATGCGCGACTTCGCCACGTCGAAGGGGATGTTGACGAAGCAGGCCAGCGTGCCCGAGGTGAAGCCGATGAGGACCTTGCGGAAGAACTCCTTCGTGCCGTCCTCGTAGGCGGGCACGATGTTCTTGACGCTGTGGTAGAAGCCGAAGTAGACCATGTTGAAGACGCCGTTGCGGCCCATCGTCGCCGTGACGCCCTTGTTGAGGCCGCGGAAGCCGAAGCCGTCGCGCTGGATGATCTGCCGCGTGACCGCCCAGGTGCCGGGCGCCTCCTTCATCTTGGTGTGGTCGGCCTGCTGGGCCACCTTCACCACCTCGAACGGGTTCACGGCGACGGCCTCGATCAAGCCCGCCGTCAGCCCGGCCAGGGAGAATGTCTAGGCGAGATTCGAGATACCATGATTCAGACACCGCCGTTCATTTCATCAGTCATCAGTCGTCGTCGGCTGTGTTCGACTCACCAGTGGCGTGGGCGCGGGTGCCCCGAAGAGGAAGAGCGGCTTCGTCTGCTCGAAGCAGACGAACTTGATGGCCCGCTTCGGCGTCTCGGCGATCACGGGCGGCAGGATGCCCTTCCAGAAGGACAGCACGCCCTCCTGCCGGTACATCTTCCCGAAGCAGTCGAAGACGCCCTTGTACTGGTGATGGGGGTGGCCAGAGGGGAAAAAGCAGTCAGATTAGAGATATTAATTTTAAATTTGCACAAAGACAAGGGGGGAAGATTAGATTAAATTAAAATAATATTGAAAAAAAATTATTATTGTAAATAAATTGAAAATAAGACAATAAAAATATTGCCTTTAAAACAAATTAAAATACTCCTATTAATATATAATATATTGATTATGTCATTGAAGAAATCATTAGAAATCCTCTAAAATTAAATAAAAATCAATAAATGACAAAAAACCCCCAAAAATAGTCGAAATTTTTCTTAATAAATAAATATTAAAATGTTCAATGTATTTATTAAACCTTGAAAAAAATAAACATCATTTGTTACAAATTAGAAAGTCCGTCTTTTACAATCATTGAAAAAATCGTCACTTGACATCTTAGTCTAAGGACAGCAAGTTTTATTTCAAAATTAAATATAAAAAAATAGGAAAAAAAATATGAAAACAAAAAAGCTCAAACTGGAAATAAGAATTTTATAATGCGTTCGTTGTTCCCATTTCTGCATATGAATTTATTTGGCTATTTTTAACATTCTCGAAAGCGGGAAACTCATTTCAAACAAAAAGAAGTAGGTGAAGATAGCGAGAGGGAGAGCGGAAAGGAAAAAGAAAGAGAGAGAGAGAGACAGAGCACTTTGGACATTTTCAGTGCGTCAAAATAAGTAATAAAAAAGAGCATTTGATTAGTATTCATTGAATTATTGCAAAAATTAATGGAATCTACGAAAAAACAAGTAACGAATAATCGGTGTAATGAATTACTAAAACCGATCGTTGTAGTGGGTTATAAACAAGTAACCAATAACCGTTGTCATTATTTAAATTGCTAAAAAAAAGCTATTAGTTGGTGATATTTCCAAGTATTACTCAATAGTTTATATAAATAATAAGAAAAACATCCGCAATGCAGTGTCTTAAACCCATTAAAATATGTATTTATATGTATTTGTGGAAAAAACGGCACTTGGTTCGTGTTTCAATGGTTTCATAATCGAGTTTTTAGCAAAAATGATATGTTCAAATTAAAATCAAATATTTTCCGCACGAGTTACAGACAGCACAATTTCTGGAAGCGAAAACACGATTAATTAAATAACGAAAACACACAACCTGAATTAAATAAATAAAACCGGATTTATCCAAAATCATGCACTGAAAATGAAAATCACCCAATTCGAGTTGATCCCCTTTGCTGCTCCAGGAGCCCCAAGTTATGTTGATGGGGACAATTTATAAGGGATAATAATACACATACATTATTGTTTTGTATATATCTCTGAATATGTTTCTGATGAGCACGCGAAATGTAAACAATGTTGAAAAGTGAGAGTCAAACAATGAGTGGAAGTGGGAGAGAAAAATAATGAGTGGCAAACAGAGGCAGAGAGACAGAGAGATAGGATGTCGCCTGCCCAGCTAACGAACGGTAGGCACGGAGCGTGTTGTATCATGCCTGGTGACCTTGGAATGCCCTTTCGAATCTCTCAATCAACCACGAGCATTCGTTCTCGTACCATTCAATTCTACCGAGCACGATAATCGAGCATTATATTCGCATGGCCCAATTTCAGGATTAATAATGCATTCGACTGAGGAGGTGTGAATGGCCTGAACGAGGCGTACCGGAGGCTTGGAAACCGGTTCCCACGACCGTCGGCTAGAACCAAACCAAAGCCAACAAATGTTCCAACAGACTAAAAATTAATTGCACATGCAAAAGCAAATAATTCAACAAATACTAATACAATTACTAAAAAAATATTTGATGAATAATAAATTAACAAAAGAATACAAACAAATATGAGAAGAACGTAGATAAGGTGTAAAGAATTAAATGGGAAAAAATAAAATGGTTTTAGGAAAAAAGTGAAATCAATAAATGGCAAAGAAAAAATAAATCAAGTTGAAAAACAGTATGAATATAAAATTTAAAAAGTATGAAAACTAAATTATATCAAAAATAGTAATCTCATGCGTATATAAAAAAGTAGATGGAAAAAAAGAAAATTAAAAAGCAGAAAAAGAACAATGTTAGAACAACATTCTCGACAGGTGTATGGAATCAGATGTTGAAAAATAGACTTTCATTATGCAGATAAAATTTATCTGCCGTTGGAGACTGACTGATATAGGGATTATTTTGGCTTCGGCTCGATAAGCAGTCGACAACCGGCCACTTGTCGTTGTTGTTGTTGTTAGTAGTGCTGCAGCTTCGACCGACCACTCAGTGCCGCAGTGGGAGCAGTGGGAGAAGGAGCCGGTCACCGCCGCCCACCCTCCGCCTACCTGCGCCGCCGACTTCGTGTTCTGCAACTGCATGCGCGTCTTGACCACATCCAGCGGCTGCATGATGCAGACCTCGACGAAGCCCGCCGAGCCACCGGCGACCACCTGTAGCGCGGCCCGCTTCAAGGGCGCGATCTCTTTGCGTTCCACTGTTGTTGTGGTTGTTGTTGGTGCTGCCGACGCCATCTCTGCGCTTTTGTCAATCCGCTATTTTCGTTTGTCACACCAAATATACTATGTATGTTTTAATTAATTACGCGTGTCTACAAATTCTACACTCGATTGATAGCCCAAACACACAGACGCCGTCCGCAATTGTGGTGGTCGTCGTCATTCGCCCGCTATGAGTTCAACCGTGAAACTGCTTCGCGTCGAAATTACGTCGGCTTCGAGAACTTCTTCATGGAGAAATGTTAACAAGCAAAGTCGCAACAACTCTCTCTGTCGCTTCTCTCTACGCTCTCTCGTAGATCTCTCTACCGCCTTTTGACAGGAGTCGCTCCATCAGAATGGTGCTGAGGCGCATCGACGACGACGAGTGTCGGCGGGGGAGCGAGTGAGAGAGAGGGTGTGAAGAACAGCACATGGAGGAGCCACAGTGGTGGCCATCGTATTGTTCTGTAGATTTTATTTATTTGGACAAGCTGAAAGGCTTTTTATCGAAATCCATTTCTCATTTTCTGCTTCGAAAACATGGGGCCTGGGATGAATTCCCCTATTAATATTCTCCTGCTCGTGGAGCACATAAAAACCAGGGTTTTCCTAATTTGTCGTGTTTTTGATAAAGTGAACGCTGATCGTCTAGGAATAATTCCAATAAACTCCGGCTCTCCACTCTTCCTCTCCCCTAGCACGTCATATTTTTTTCTTATCGTCTGAATTATACATCGACATCACTCATTGAGATTGTGCTCAATTTTTTACTTTGTTTTTCTTTTTGCTCCAAATAGTTCGTTTACGGCATATGTAGACGGACATGTATTAATTTGTTTGTTTTTAGAACGTAGGCCCCAATGAAGGAATGAAACAAATGTTCATATCGACGCTAATGAATATATCCTCAGCCCCAAAGTATGCAACGAAAGAACTAGGATTTCGTCGTAGTCTTCATGCACTGTTCTCTCCTTCAATATTATCCTGTGGAAATAAAAGGCAGGTTTCTTAAATTTTTAAATGTTTATTAGTTTTATTGTTTTTGTCATTTTTTTGTTTTTGGTTGGTTGGTTCCACGTTTGTTTGCTTTTCTCAATTATTTGTTTACTTTCGCATGCTATTGTTGTAATTAACTTTCTTTAAATTTTAAACAAGATTATAATCAGAATCATTGGAAAACAGAGCTTTTACATGTTCAGTTTTAAGTTGCAAGGTACATAATAATAATAATAATAATAATAATAACTATAATAATAATTATTTTGGATTTTACTTTCATACTTTGTGAACGTTTGATTTAATTTTAAATAATTTATTATACAATACTTAATACAAATTAAACTATCAGTTAAGACTAACTTAAGTTGTATTTAAATATAGTAGAGCATATAAATTAGGTATTTGTATGGTTTTGTTTTTCTTTGTTGTTCTAATGTCAAAGTTCGTGTTGAATTCAATGCTATTCAATGTACAACATAACATTACAGATATAAGTGCTTACGAAGAAGAAATAGATAATTTACACGAATATTTTGATTGCAAGCGATGAAATGAAAGTTGTATCTTTACGAAATTTTTCTTAGCTTTTCGATTTAGAATTATAATCATGAATCTAAATTAGATTTTAAATTATATATAACTCTAATATAATTGCGTTAAAGCAATACAATGTAAGCACAAGCAAGTACGTGTTTATAAATAGTTCAAATATATATTTAACTTTAAATATATATGCATATATATATAACTTGGGGTGTTTATATAGGGTTTCTTTTGCTGAAAACTATTTAGCATTTCGGTATGTATATAGTCAATAATCGTAATAATAATTTAAGTTTAAATAAACTAATTTCGCTTTATGCTAAACTTTTAAGAATTTACTTTCTCCGCTAAATTACGAGTATATTTTGCAAGAACCTTTTATTTGGATTGAAATCAAGCTAATTATTCCGAAAAAGAAAAACTATTTCCGGCGAGTCTTGATAAAAAAAAAATGTTTTTTAAATTTAAATTAAAAAAAAAGAATCTAATTTCTCACAGCAATTTCTTGCAAAGTCTTTACGAACTTTGGAGACATTCGGTCGAATTTCGTTCAATACAAAAATACTGTGTCAACTATTCAAATCACGCTCTTTTCCTGCCCACAGCAGCGAACCGTCCAAATAGTCCAGCGATTGTCGATACAATTATAAAAATAGCCTTTCTCAAATGCTAACAATTATAAATTTTTCAAATTTGCTTTCGTTTTTCAAGAGAACTTTTTAAAAAGAAATCACAAATGATGTAAGGAAACTGAAAAAATGGTATATTGCACAGACTTATTAAAATCGGGAGGCAGGGCATGGAAAAATTGTTTAATATATATAGTATATAGTCATGAACTGAATTAATATATATAGATTAAAAATTTTTTTGTTTCTCAATAGGTTTTGATTTTGTAAATGGCATTTATATAGGATTAAAACTATTTCCTTAAACATTAAGCGCAGCTCATTACAATTCTCGCGTTGTATAAACGTTTAACAATTACAATTACTGTATATATTCACATATATACCATATATTATAGTACGTTATAAAGCATTTCCGCGACAGAAACGATCGCACAAACCGAATACAAACTATAGATTGCAAGCTAAAAATCGTCACGTGCACCCTACGAGCTCCCGAAGTGCATGCAATTACACTCTTCATACATAATATATATATATATATATACACACAATACAATACCTTCGATTTCCTATTACAGTTAAGGTGAAGAGGGGGCTTTAGTGAAATTTACAATGGAAATCGCTCGCTTATGTTCTGAAACCCTTAGAGCAAATAGTTTGTGAAGAAACCAAATCATATTAACTCTGGATTCAGGAATCTCGACTTCACTTTCTCAAACAATGGAGAGAGTGAAGTGAGTGGAAATTCCTAAATATGTTCATTACTGAAACCACGCAGTAAACCGCTGCTGTTGCTCCTGCTGTTGATGGTTCTGCTGTTGTTGAGGTTGAGGCTGAGACTGCGGCTGGTTCTGGTATCTCCAGCAACAGTCTCGCAATAGTCATTCAGCATATGTCGGCCAACGTTAGGAGCTGCTGGCGCTGTACGAACATCAACATCATCATCATTAGCATCATCATTGTCACGAACGTCGACGTCATCGTGGAATCCGTACCAATATCACATGACCATTATTTGGAGCGCTACTCATTGATCTATCGTTCGGTATATTCGTCGCTGTGGCTCTGGGGTGTAGTGGATGCGAGTGCGGAAGTGTTGCGGGGAGCCGGGCACGCTCTCGGAGCCGCGACGTGGCGGTGGCAGTGGAGGTGATGCAGTGACGTAGCTGTAAACGAAACCAGTGTTATCACTTTCGTTCTCAAAATGCCACGAACATCGCACTCACCGTCTGTGCAGGAGAGGTGAACCGGGTGGCTGGCCGCTGAGTTCGAGGAGGTTCTTGCGCAGCAGCAGTGGCGACTGGCCGCGATTGTACCGTGGCGGCGGGTCGGGGCTGCGGTGCCTCCGATCGATGCCCGTCAGGCCGTGCGAGCCGCCGCCGACAGACGCAACGCCGCCGAATCGACGAAACAGACTGGGCGACGGGGCGGCTCCAGTGGAGCAGTTTTCGTGATCGAGAAAACCGCTGCCACACTTGGCGGGCTCCGTGGGCGAGATGCTGCTGTTGCTGGTGGTGCCGCCGCTGCTGCTACCCCCCGATGACATGGTACGGTAGAAGGGCAACGACGACTTGTTGCCGTTCAGATGCTGTTGTGGCTGATGCTGATGCGAGTGCTGCTGATGTTGCGGTGTCACAGTTGCTGAGGAATTTAATTGAAATTTAACATAGGATGCAAACTGTCGTTTCATAGCACCTGCAAGGGAATTAAACCAGCCTGAATGCAGATGCAAGTGCGAGCGATAGTGCAACAAGATCCCAAGAGTGATTGGTGGTGAGTGAGATGAGTTGTTGTTGTTGTGAGTAGATGAAAATCGTGGTGGTGTCGATGATGATGGGGTGCGGGTGTGAAAGAATGTGTTTTATTTTTGCATAAAGGAACCAGTGGCCGGTGGTGAAAGAATGTGAGATAAGCGAGCAAAGCAAGAGCCAGAAAGCAAGCATTTGTTAGAATGAGATTAATAAAAAGATAAAATTAATATACGTTGTTATGTTTTTAGAAATATAAGAAAAACTGAATTGTTATGTGCGGTAAAATGAAGAAATGAAGAAGGAGAGAAACCAAAACACTATCAAAGACCAGTCTCCACTTACCATGGTCGTCTTTAAAGCTATTTTCCTTAGATGCACCGTGGAACCCACTCCCGCTGCTGCCACCCAATTGTGAGGACGACTGCAACTGACGCCGACTGGACAATTTACTCGTTTTGCCCAGGGCAGCGGAGTCCGAGTGTTGTTCGGGCGAAGTGGGTGGCGAGCGACTGGGAGTGGACGTGGCTAGTCTTAAACTATTTACTGGCATGAATTGCTGAGGCAACGGCTGGTACTGCAAATTACGAACGCTGCCGTTGGTTGAACCCACACCGAATGCCGCCGACGACTGCGGCGACAACGAACGTTGCGGCTGTTGCTGATGCTGCTCACGATAGTGTTGATCGTAAGCGCCGATTTGTGAGGATGAGGATTGCGTGGAAGAGGATTGACTAGACGTTGAATGCGAATTTGTGGACGAGGCAGTCGATGCCACCGGTATGTGCGACGATGTCTGTTGTTGGTGACTTGTGGGCGGTATGTAGCTGCTGAGAAAGGGATTTGTTGTCGTGATTTCGGGCGAGTGCTGGAATGAGTGTGGCTGAAGTTGCTGCTGGTGATGCTGGTGCTGATGTTGTCGTTCCATTTCCCGCTCGCGCAGCTGATTCTGCTGATGGTAGAATCGCTGAAGAACTGCAAAGATATACATTTGAATCGAAAATAGTTTCGGCAAATGAAAGCGATGTCGGTTACCAATCGGACTGTGATTGCCTTGAACTCGCTGCTGCTGTGTGTGGTTGGTATCGCTTTTATTAATGGGAATCAAGGAGGGTTGCTGCATGTTGGAAGTGTTTAGCGTAGTGGTTGCCAACGACGTCGCCGACGTCATGGACATGTTCGTCGCTGTTGATGGAACTGTTGCGGTCGAGGTGCTCTGATACCGATTCCTGGCAAGAAGACTCGTCGACTGTTGCTGTGTCCCTTTCGGCGCAATAGGGGCATCGCAACTGTCGAAGGCCACTGGTACATCCTGGGTGCTGGGCATACGCCAGAGCGGATCGATTTGATTGGGCTGTGGCATTGAGCTGTGCTTCTTTTGACTAAAGGGTGATGTAGTTAAATTACGAATAATCGATTGACCTGAAATGCGAACAATAAATTGCGTAGTGAGGACAAAAATTCAATACTAAAGCGATGTGTGTATAACTCACCTATACTGCTAAACATTGACTCCTTCTTGGGGCTCTCGCCGTACTTGAATGAGCCACTGCCATTGTTGAATTTTCGCTGCACAAACGGGGACTTCTTGTAGGGTTTCGTCACATCACCACCGACCACGTGCGACTCCTCTTTGTGCAGATAGAAGTGTGCACTGGGGGGCGACTGGGGACTAATGCTGGTTGCGCTGCTGCTGCCAGAGCCAACGGCGCTTCCACTCCCGCTGCCGCTGCCATTCGCACCAGGACTTCGATCGCCACCGACGCCGACACCATAATTGTTGGCTGTGTAGTAGTTGCTGATAGGTTGAGGTAAATGCGACAGTTGGTGCTTCTGATGATGCAGCTGTTGCTGCTGCAGTTGCAGTTGGTGTTGTTTTAGTTGTGGAATCAAGTCCTCTTTATTGAATTGCTGTATTTGGGTATTATTTATACGGTTATAGCTCGTCGTCTGATAGCTAGGAATTTGTGAAAATTTCGAATTTATTGAAGACGACGTCGCCGGAGAATTGTTGATAGTTCCTGTTATTGTGTTTGCTGATGATAATGCAGGGTATTTCTTAAGTGTTGAGGCTTTAGAGTCTAAAGTTGTTGACAAAAGTGTCCTGGAAAATTGAAAAAAAAGCAAAAAAAAGTTTCAGGATTTAATCAAATAATAGAGGCAAAACAAATATGAATTTGGTGCTTGTGTACAAATAATGAGATGATGAATATCCAATACAATGACAGATCATTTACAAGGATTTGTAGGTATGTGTTTGTGTGTGTTTGTTGGACAGAAAGAGAGGGTGTGCGAGTGTGTGTGAATGGTAAAGGTGATCTATGCAAATGAAAACAAAAACACACAGAGGAACTACACAAATGCAGCTGTAAAGAGCAACAGATCAAGAACCAAAATAATCATGACTAAGAAAAAGAATATATATATTTTGATCCCTTGCAAAGGTATTGATAGCTTATAGATAGTTTAACTACCATTCACAACCAAGATAAATAGAGAATATTATTTTTTGACTTTCAAAAACATTCATTGCCAGCATACAATTCCAATCAGAATGATACAAGAAAAGCCTAATTGCAGCAAAAAGATGTCCTAGCAGTTTGTGATATGTATGTAAAGCGACATGAGAAACAGCACAGGAAAACACGTATTTCCTAATTGGAGAGATATTTTATAAATATAAACATTTCTTGCATACTCACGCTCCAGCGATAAAAGCAAAATCTTATAAAAAGAAACATACTTAAAGTATATATGCAATCAATTAGTTAGTAACAAATAAAAGCAGAGAACAAAGCGTAATGAGGAGAGAAAAATATGTATGAATCCAACTGGGGTTTAGTTAAGCGAAAAGGCTTCGGTGAAACGTTGTTGGGCATGAATTAGTTTTTAGTGCAATGTTTAGTTAGTCGGTTAAACATTAAATTATAGGAATAAGGCATTAACAAACAGAATAAAAACAAACAATTAATATGTAAAGGAAAACAAACAACAAACGAACAATCGAATAAATGAATTAAATTAAAAATTATACTTACTGGATTGGGAGAGTATGATTTTTGGGGGTAAAAGATTAGGAATTAAGTAACCTACAAATAAATTTATAAAAATTAAATATGTTTTGACGCAACAATTGTCAATCGATTATTCAATCAATTAATAATCTCAACGACTCAAGTCAGGGGCATATACGATAAATAGGGGAGGAGAGGGCGAATGCAATTATTCAATGCTGAGTTACGAAATTCCTTTGAAAAAATCAGACAATCGACACAGTTTCGTGTGTTCATCAAAGAATATATATCAACAAATTAACAAACGTAAAAAATAGAAGCAAAATGTTAATTATTTTAATTTTTAAAAAATTCATTAGCTAAATGTTTGTTTTTAATTCATGACATATCAATTTTAGCAGGCAATTACAAAAAACCAAAAATTCAACTATATTTTAATCAATAAATCGTAACAAAAAAAAACTTTCACCGAATCAAATAAAATTTCAATAACAAAATTAATTCAAAGAAAATATGTCTAATCCTACCCCATTCAAAATAAATCAAATTAGAACTTTTCGCAGAATTTACTTAGCCTTCAAGTTGAAGAGAAAATATTACCTGTGATGCGTTTTAATTCCGGAAGTCTCCACAACTGTTCGGAACCATTGCGGTACGTCGACGTTAGCAATTTCGTAGTATTTGATGAATGGTTGTTCCAGCAGTTCGGGGTATTTTGGTCGGTATTGATGATTCTTCGTTAGGCTAAAATGTAAATAGAAATATTTCAAATACAACTCAAAACGCAAAGACGAATCGGTATGGAATTGTACAAACCACTTGGTAACGAAATCATGAAATTCTTGACTAAAATTAAAGCCGCCATCGTGCGGCAAGCTTGGCGGATCCGAGTCTAGGACTTTTGTCAAAACCTCGAAGTCGGTATTGCAGCCTTCGTACGGGGATCTTGCGGTGGCCAATTCCACGAGGGTGATGCCAAGCGACCAGACATCGGCGCGTATGTCGTATTTTGGTTTCTTGGGATCTATTCGTTCGGGCTGAGGAAAACACAGTGATTAAATTGATTGATTTAACAATAATCAATGTTAGTTACCGCCATGTAGGCCGCACAGCCAGCTGATCTTGTGTTGGCTTTCGAGTCCACAAGTCGACCACTGATGCCGAAATCACAGAGTTTTATGTTTCCACGCTCGTCGATCAGTATATTCGAGGGTTTCACATCTCTGTGTATGACACCGTGTTTTTCCTTTAGATACGACAATGCTTTCACAGTCTGAAACAGAAACAAATAAAATTATTCCAAAGTTGATGACTCCGAATGATTCACAAAGGAAAGGAAAGACATTTCGAGATATATACTCACAGCCACCGTGACTTTGCCCAAAATATTTTCAGGAACTGGTTTCTTTGAGAGTTTCAGTAATTTATCGAAACACATTGACATCAGCTCCATGCAGATCCACACCTCGGGATCGCGCACAAAGCATCCCAGACACTGTACAATATATTGGCAGTCATGAGATTTGAGCACAACATCCAAATCCATAAGGATGCGTTTATTCTCCTCTGTATTGCCGGTGCGACGCATCTGTTTGACGGCGATGATGGTGTCGCTCGGAACATGGCGCATCTTGACGACGTTCCCACTGGTCCCGTTGCCCAGCTCGCCCAGGTGCTGTAAGTCTGTTATGTTGGTGGCATAGCGAATGCCGTTGATGTTCAGGATTCCAGTCTGTTTCATGATCGCTTTGAGCTTTTTGTCGGTTTCGGTCTCAGCTGCCGGAGCTGATGATATCACGGGTAAAAACATCTTACGAGGACGATTCGGTGTCGTTTCCACTGCAACAAGAGAGAGGTGAGAAATCATAATTAATAATTCTCGAAATCGATTTCAATCGAATATCGGATAAGCAATCCCATCGATGTCAAGGAAGTTCAATGATGGAGGAGGGGAAAGAGCATTCAAATATAATTCCCCATGAATGTTTGTTATTTCCTCAATTTCAATGCGTTTAACGACACCGAAACTCTTAAAACACTCCCTCACGTCCAGTCGACGAACATCGCATCGAACTCCAGCGGCAAACATTCGGAATTCACATGCGTCTCGCACAAGGCATTCCTCCGGAAATGCCAAAATTTCCATCCGAATCTCCCTCTCGACTGTCTTTTTCTTCTTCGGCGACAACAAACCCACGACAACAACAAAAACAAATCCATTAGCAGCAGCAGCAGCAGAAACAAAAAGAGAAAAAGAACAACACACGACCAACAACAACAAGCAATATCAGCACGCAAAAAAGTCCAATTCAACGCCGACTGCGCAGTTGACTGCGACGTCGACGCCAGCAGACCAATGAAAAAAAAAGAAAAAGGAATGGCAACGACAGAAACGGAAAAGAAAAAAAAAGCACAACGAAGAAACAACAATGAGCAGCGAAAATGAGACTTCTCTGGCAGACAAATAGGAATCTTATCTTTCGTCCAGTACGAACGTCAATATCTTCGCTGCCGCAGACACAGACTTTTGACGCTTTCATATATTTTATTCCATAGTTGCGAATGGGATGGTTTGTTGGGCTTTCGGGTTCGGAAATGTGGCGAATTTTGCGATATTCTTACATGGCAGGCGGGGTGTCGGACGAGGTACTCCTGAGGCTGCTGCTGCTGCGGCTGCTGCCGTTGGTGGTGCAGGCAAATTTTGGGAATACACCATACGATCATGTGATTCGTTTGCGGCCTGCAGGCGCTCCTCCAGCGACTGCAGCTTGTGTCCAATTGTTTCTATCGAACTGGACATTGTTGTGCACGAAATTTTCACGCGAAAATTTTTGCCAATTTAATTGAATTATCAATACAAAAATGTCTTTTCGTTTTTCCACTTCCACTCCACTACTTCTTCGCAGTCGTCGCAGTACAACACACAAAAAATAAATGAAGAAAAAAACGTCAATCTCAATCACACCAACGACAGCACAAATGAGTACAATTCAACAACGAATGACAGCACCCTAAGAAATACATTGACAGTTGAAGTTGCAGGTTATTGCCATACTTACGTTTTTTAAGGTGTCATGCTACAACTAAATTGTCGAATCTTCCTTCAATACAAACACTTATACATAAATATCGTTGCCTTCAGTAATTTAAAATTGAAGGTGAAGTTTATTTTTGAAGCGAAATAATATTGATGTATGATTTTAGAAATTTATATGAACCTCCATTTTCAAAAATTAATGTTCTCTTGTAGCGAACGCACTCCTTTACTCGTCGCTTTTCCACTCGCTGCAGTTATTCGTTATCTCGTTCTCCGCTCTCTCGTTTTGCTTATCAACAGCATTTGTTTGTAAACTGTCAACTCGCTTAACCCATAGTTGTCTCCAATGTGCGCTGAAGCACCGCGAATTGTTCGGATTTTTTTCGTAGTTTCTCTTCAACGTCGTTCCACGCCTCACACGTATCTTCTTGTACATACACAACACGACGGCAACAAAGACGCGAAACGAACGAGCAAAGCAGACGCAGAGTGGAAAACAAATTCCGCTTTTCCATTTTCATTTTCCAATCGTATTTTGTCTGCATGCGTCGACTGAGGTATGTTTCAAAAAACTGAATAAAATTTCCAGCAACATCTCGCAGAAAACATTTTTAAAATATTTTAAATATATCAATAAAGTGCTTAAAGTGAAAAACTAGAAGTAGTGAACATTTTGTGAAATGAAATAATTTAAATAATGGTTTTGTGTAAAACAACTGGTTTGCCGAGACCAGTCTTGTTCGTGCGAAAGGGGCAGGAGCGAGGGGAAAACGCCCTGCATTCGATTTGAATAATTAAACAATTGAGCCGAGCCAGACGGAAACCCATCCACGCCGACGACTCCCCCAAATTTAGCGCCCTCGACTCTGTCGAACGCAGACTCAGAAGTTGGCGCCCCTTCCCTGCGGCTTCGGTGGGGACGCTTGCCCTGCTGGCTGCAGCGCCACCCACCGCCTAACCTCGGCCCCTAGTCGAGTCGTGTCGAGTTGAATCGAGTCTGGTCGTCGTCCGTCGTCCTGGCGCGTTCGCCTGCAGGCCGCAGCTTCCCGCTGTGGCGGCGGCTGTCGTTTCCAGGCGAGCAACAACCCATGATCTCGAGTTGTCAAACAGGAAAAATCGATAATGGTTTTTGTTGTCGCACTCGTCGGCTGCTGGTTTGGTTTGTTCGCTTTATCAGCGGCTCAGTAGCTGCTCGCTCAGGAGTGGACTCGAATTATTTCAATATAGCCAAATTCCTACAAAGTGCATTTTTTGGTTTTTTTTTTTTGTTTGTTTTTATTTAATGTAATTTTATTATTGTACTTCAACAATCGCTTAATTTGATTTAATTGATTTTCGCGTTGCTTGGCTCCGGCTTCCATTATTCGCTCCAACGAGTTCCGAGGCGCTGCGAGCGCGCGGCGGACGCTGACACTGACGCCGCCGCTGCTCCCGAATGCATTTCGGAAATTTGCATCCAGGGGTGTAGCGGAGTCGTCGTCGTCAATTCGTCGTGGCTCGTGGCTCGAATACATTTTTTCCATTTCTCGTTTCCGTTTCGCTGACGCAGTCCAGATGGAAACGTCTTCGAAAAGTGCATTTAAATTCCAAAATCAATAGATGTAAAATATAATTAAGACCTGAGAGACTGAAAGCAACATTCAACATTCCAAAATATCGACAACGTCGACCGGAGAAAAGTGAGAAGGAAAACCAATGACAAACATAAAATTAAAATAAACGTTATAGTGAAGAGTTGAAAAAACGGGGAAAAATTCAGAAAAATAAAAATAAAAAAATTGCAAATCCAATTAACAACTGCAAAAGAAAAACCAACGATAGCAACAACAACAACCAACGACGGCATCAGCGGTCACTACTACAAACTGCCACCACGCATATCAGCGGCAACATCAACATCTCGAGCAACAAAAGCAAAACACAACAAAAACAACAACAACACCGAACTGCCACTTACCAACCAAGCAACAAACTTGGCCAGCACTGCCGCCACCCGACGCAGCCCGTCGCGGGAAAAACAAACGCCAGCAGAAGGCGAAGCAGCGCCATCAGCAGCAGCCGCGTCGAAACTCTCATTCATACACTCACACAGCAGCAGCACCGCCAACACCAACACCACCACCACCACCCAGTCGCTCGGCCAGCCGACGCCAATCAGTCAGTCAGTGAGCGGCTCAGTCAGCGTTACGGCCAACAAGAGTTCACACAAGATACGACTACGACCACGACGACGACGAAGGCCTCGACGGAGCTTCTTCGAAAAATCGCACATCGCCCGGACGAAGAGGAAATTTCAAGACAAATATTTAGCTACTAATTCAAATAGAAAAAGAAAAACTGAACGAAAAGCGAAAACCACTGAGCAAAACGTTCGCTCGGTCGCCCGACATGGCTGCAACTTCATTGACCCTGGAGTTGCCCACAACGCCCGCTGCCGTCAACGACACGGACGCGGACGTGGCCACGGTTCCGAGCACCGCAGAGCACCCGGAGCGTCCGACGCGCGTTCGCCTTGCCACCAATGATGAACCGACGATCGGCGCGGCCTTTGGCTCAGGCTCGCGCTCGGGCTCAAGGGAATCCATGCAGCTGGTGATGAGCCCGACCACACCGACATCCGCCACCTCGTCGAGTGGCGGCGGGTCAGCATCGCCGTCATCATCGTTTCTGCCCGAGATGCCGCAGTGGAAGAAGGATTTGATACAGCGCCGCAAGTCGAATGTGGCACGAAACGTCGGTGGAGCCGCATCGCCGCTGCAGTCGCCGTCCCAGCCGCAACCGCGTTTCGGTGGCCCTGAGGGAGCAGGTGAGTTAGCAAATTCAATTACGTTGGAATTTATGTGGTGGCCGCTAAGTTGTGTGTGGTGGTGAGGGGGGAGGGATTCCGTATAATTTTTGTGATTTTTTTCCGTTTTATGTGCAACCATAAATTCGCATATTTGGCGAAATGTGGAACTAATGGTGAATGCAATTGCACTTTCCTCAAATTGTTGTTTTCGTCTTTCTGGTCTTATCGACAATTTCTTGCAAATAATTCCCGATTTTTCTATCATTGGGGGCATTGGGGGGCAAATGTAATTCAAATTCAAAATGTCCGCTCACAGCCATAGTAGAAGACACACTTCCGCTAGGATGTCACCAACGACGAAAGTGTTGCCAGCAGAAAATTACAATCAATTAAAATTTACGATTCTTTGTAAAAGTAATTTTACTTTATTAGTTGTCGCGAAGCAGAAAATATTTTCACATTTCGCTATCGCCAACGTTCTTCAGCCCAATGTTTTAATTACTTCAGCCGCACCGCCCCGCCCTCCCCTCACACCGCCGCCCCTCCCTCTTCCCCACATTCCAATTGGTGGCCGCGGCGAGCGCTTGCATCATCGATTGATTCCTTATTTGGCGATCGCGACAATTGACGACTTTTCTCCTCCTCCTCCAATCTCCTTCTTCTTTGTAAATCAGATCGACCACTATTAATGAGAAAAATTGCCATAAATTCAACTATATATGAATATTGCAAGTCAATGGAGTTTAACTAATTAAATTCTCAATGGGATTTCTATAATACTTTGTTTATTGCCCATATTTGTCTATATTTCTTGCGTATTTATCACAAAACTCTGCTCTTGTTCTGCTTACCTATACCATCGATACCTCTGTATTTTACCGATTTTGAAGTTCTCAGTTCTCTTTAATTTTTCCGTCACGTTTCTTATCAAATTTTAATTTATTTTCGCTGTAGGTCGGCTTTCTTTACCTTGCTTTTGTTGGAATGACATTTCGTTCAAAGTTTTGGTTTTTTGTTTTTATCAGCCTACACTGGAAAAAATAATGTAGCTAAACATTTTTATTTTTGTAATATTTTGATATGGTGGTGATATATGTCGGTGCACTCCACATCTTGTCCGCCACAACTTCCCAACGTTATCACCAGACATTGAAAGTTCATGTTTGTTTTTTTTTTATAACTTCGTCAACATCGTCTTGTCTTGCACTTCTATTAAGTCTCTATAGTTCATCTATTTTTCATTTCTTTTCAGATTTGTTTCTTTTTTTCTTGGAATTATTTTTTGGCCACCGATATTTCTTTATTATTTTCTTATTATATTTGTACAACATATATTTTTTATTTTATGTTTATTTTTCTTTAATTTCTCACGTTTCATTTGGCCTCTTCGTGTTTTATTCGTTTATAGAGATTTTATTATTTCGTGATTATGCTGTATTTGTTGTTCTTAGTATTATTGTTGTTGTTGTCATTCGGTGAAATGCCGCCGACGGCGGCAATCATCGGTATGTTTACCTGCCATTGAACCTCCCGCTCCCTCCCACACCGCGACTCGACATTGGCTTCGACTTCATTCGCCTCTTCCAATAACTTCCGATTGCTTCGCCGGCTCTCGATATCGTTTTCCTTCCGCTGTTTGTGGCTTGTTTGTTTGGGTTTTGCGTAAACAGCCTACAGGTGTTTCTTCGGTTTCAGCCACTCTCGGATGTCTGTTCTGGGAACATAATATCGCCCATGTTGATGGACTACGAAATTGCCAACAGACTAACTAAAATTTACCATCATTTCTTCCACTTCAATCGTCTCCATCGGACCTCAGCGCAAATTTGAACTATGCAAGTTTTCTCCGGTTATGGGAGAGAGCAAAGTTTTCACCAGGTCGATTATGTCACAGCAATTTGGGTCATGGCCTGCCTGTGGGCGTGGGTCTCCTGTACTTCCGGTCACAGCGGCCGATGGGTGTGCCTGTGCAAGTGCCTGTGTGTATGTGTCGATGTCCCTGGCAGCGAATGTCAACCACATACAATAACTAGGTTAACTCTATGCGCTCATTATTTCAGCTAATAACGAGAGGTTCCCGCAACAGGGAGCGGTCGCTGCTCCTGGGACTTTGTTTTCTCTCTCCTTCGCACTTCTGCCTCTGAATGATTTCTTTCCGTTTGTTTGAAAATTGATAAAATATAACTCACCAACATCAAAATACAAAAATGCCAAATTTGCATAATTTGTTTTGGGTTTCTGACGAATCATAAGCGCCTGAGTTGACAAAATGTTGTTGCTGTCCGAGGATGACATGAAAAACCAAACTGAAAAAATATCTGAACTCGATATATGAAATTTGGCTTGATGAGCAATAAATGAATGTGATTGCAATTTATTACTGTTCTTTTCATTAAGAGAGAACGAGTGTTAACAAGGTGTGCTCAATTAACATTGATAAAACAAAAACGATATATGTTAACAAAATTTTGTATTCTCCATTATAATCCAGAAAAACGATATATGTTAACAAAATTTTGTATTCTCCAATATAATCCAAATAAATATTATTTACCATTTTTGAATTCACCTGACATATTGGAATCTCCACTGCAGTATGGCAGCACTTGTCAATCGTGGGCATCTGATTTCATTTATTGACAATTTATCGGTGATTATTCGTAGCATGCTTTTAGGTGCCCGCTGGAAATAAGTTCATTAACCACAGTCGTTTCGAAAGCTTCAAAAGCTATTCGATTTATTCGTTATTATTATTATTAAAAAAAAATTAGTGTCTTCAATTAGTTAAAAGCGTCAAATAAAATTCCTCAAGCGATCGATAGTTTGAGTTTTTTTTTAACATTTCCCTTTCCTCTCTCTTACTCTCTCGGTTCGTTCACAACAATGCAAACCGTCGAGTGAAGGGTCGGAAAAACTACGTATGTTGCAATAATTGTTGTTGTTGCACTCGTTGTCTTTCATTTCCATTCGTTGCTTCTTCTTCATCTGTTGCCAGTGGCTAGTGGACACCACACATGCATGCAGATACACGCCCATGGACAGACAGCCCAGTGTCGCCACCTGTTATTTCTGCTGTTGCTCTTGCAATCCTCAAACATTCGCGTGAAATTGCAATTTATATTTTATTTGTGATTTTAATTACTTTTCCATATTTGTACAGAAAAAATGTTAATTAATTTTATCTCACCGCTATTTCCCAACTTGCCTTCCCCTGAAGGACGATTCATCGACCATTGTTTGACCTATTTGAGTTTTCGCTTCGTTTGCTCCACTGTCTTCATTGTTGGCAGATTTTCGTTTCTTTTGTTTTCTTTTCATATTTTCATTATTTTTGTGTGATATCGTAGTTGTATTTATAACTTTGTTGTACTCATCATCATGTTGTTTTTGCTTTCGCCGCGTTCTGGTTTTTTTCTTGTTTTTCTTTTTTTCTTCTCGTCTTCACTTCTAATGGCCTTTTCCGTCTGTCGGTCCCCCACCATCTTCGGTCACACTCACCTGCCCACTCGACAGCACTGGCAGTTTCTTCTTCTTCTCATCAACGCTTCTGATCTCGTCTAACTCAAAGTCAAATCTTCTTCGACTTCCATTTCGTTCTATCTCACTCACTCATATTGTTTGGTGGTTTTCTTTCCAACTCATCTATGGAAACGTTATCTTGATGGTCGATTTTTGCGATAGAACATGTTTGTTGTAATTTTATTTTGATTTCTTTTTTTTTGTGTTTGCGTTTCGTTGTTATTCTTTTTTGTTGTTATTTTTGACAGCTGCTCATCGCATATCGGACGGAGTTCATTCAGCCGCCGTTTCTGTCAAGTCATTTTAAAGATTTTTATTTATTTCTTTTATTTTTATGCGGATTTTCGTCTTCACGCGCGCGCACAGCGAGTGCTAAACGGAAGTTAAACGGCTGCCGAAAAATTTAAACAAATTGTTGTTAATAAAAACCTCACAAAAAATTGCACAAGCGACAACAACAACAATCAACAATCATCATCTCCAAAATTGTTTTCATTCCTTGGGGTTTTAACTCGTTTTTTCACTGTTGTTGTTGTTTTCGCACTTGTCGTTTTTCGGGTCGCGCTCTCGATTCCCATCAAGTTTTATCTAATTTTTTTCACATATTTTCTCGATCTGATTGCAAACTTTTTTTTGTTTTTGACACTTTCTATTTTCTCCACATCAACAAAATCTTGCTAATTATTATTTAAAAGGTTAGCACAATCTTTCTGATATTTTTATATTTTTTTATTGCATTTTAGATTTTTTATTTATTTAAATAAACATTTGTTCATATATTATTGAACTGATTTTTTTTATTTTAGTTTTATATTTTCAAACTTTTCATAATTATTTCAATTTATTCCCCTTCCAGTGTCTCTGAAACAGTGTCAGATTGAAAAATGGAACGATTTATATGTCAAAATACTTTTTGAAATATTCATAAAAAATTCATTTGAAAATTAATCTATTTATTCATTTTGGTATTCTTTAAATCCAACAGTAATTATTTCATAACAAATCGCTTTTGGTCTCGGTAACAAAAAATGTGTTTTCAATTGTAAACTAACAGAAAATTAACAGCAATGGATATTTTTAAAATATACACAGTTCTACCGAGAGTGTGTAAGTTTTTTATGAAAAATTTTAAAATTATAATTGTAAAATATTGAATGAGTTCTGGAGAAACTTCACAAATTTCGAAATCGATGGCAACCCACGTTTGGAAAGCCTCTCAGAAACCCTTCCCAACCTCTGCGACGAGTCACTCTCCACGAGTCTCACTCTCGCACTCACCGGTCGGTCGATCGATCGATCTTTGTTTGATTTTTGTATTGTTGTTGTCTTGTACTTGGTGATGGTGATGTTTTTGACGATTTTTTTTCTTGGGCTTGGAATGCTGACACTGTGACACACTAAGCGTAGGATTTTTAATCGCGTTTAACGGAGGTTATAAAATACTTCAGAACAACAACAACAACAACAAATACAGTGTGGACCACAACCACCACATCGATATTTCTCAACAATACAAGAACAACAACAACAATAACAATAACATGAACACAGCATGGCCATAAAAAATCAAAACCTCTTCATTGTCTCATCTCGGACTAGCGAACAAAGGCGAAGAAGAAGAAGCTGCAGCAATAACTTCTCTCTGCTCACTCATTTCATTCAACAGAATTTGAGAGAGAGAGAAAAAAGCAAAAACATTGACAATCGCTTAAAAGTACAACAGCAGCAGCAACAACAACAATAATTATAATAAGAAAAAAATTACCATCGAGAGCTCATTAAAACCAAAAACAAAAAACGTTGCCCCATGCGGTTTGGAACTTCTGCAGCATCTTCTTCTTCTTTTTCAATGTTGTTGTTGCTATTCGAAAAGCCATCGTCAACCTCGGCTTCAGGTTCGACTTCGTCTCGAGACTCTTGACATTGCGAAGAAGGAGACGGATGAAGTCGGAGGAGGTCGGATCGAGTCGGGCCGAGCTGAGTTGAGTCTCGTGTTCGTGTGGAGCATTCTTGTAGCTCCCTCCCTTTCTCTTTCTCTCTCTCACACTCGTACTCATCGCACTGCTCGTGGTTTTCTCACACGTTCGTAATTAATCATCTTTTTTATGGACACGGAATGCAGTTTTGATTGCATTTACCTATGTATGCTCTTTTTCGTTCGTGTTTCTTTGTTCCTGCTCGTCCCTCATAGTTTCCCTCATGATAATTTTTTTCATTTTATTCACACCGGGTGACCTTCGCAGAGGGCATATTTCAAAAGTAAAACCTCGTTTTCTCATCATACAACATTTTTCGCCTGAATTCCTCGTCAAGAAATTACGTTAAAGAAAATAAATAATAATGGTATTATTTTATTGTCAGAAATGTGTCAATTAAACTCTTTCATAAACGGTACTAAATCTCAGATAATTTGCCAAAAATAATTAACTCATAAATTATCTCATAAAGAATGTGGCAGAAGTTTCATTTACTTTAAACATCCCATATAATAAATTTATTTATGCTCTTATCTCATATTTTTTCGCCACTGTGGAGGAAAAAAGATATTCAAACAATAATATACTTCAAAATAAAATAAAATGAAAAAGTCTATCTTTCGCGAGTTTTGAGAATTCCTCGACGTCGTGTGTTTATATTTATATGTATATATTTTTTTTTTTTTTTTGCGTATCAATTAGTTTTCTTATCAATTATCATTAGTTTTGTTTTATTTTAGTTTTACGATATTGTTCATCTATTTCTTTTATTTACGGTTTTGTTTTTGCAATTTTTATATTTATTACTCGCTTCAATGCCATTATCATCACCACGACTTCCACTTCCACATTGTGCTTGCTATTTCACTCTATTGCTTCTCTTTTTGTCACTCGTCGGAGAGTGTTCTTTGCAAGACAAAAAAAAACACACACACAAGTGTCAGTCAGGGATGTCGCACAGGAGTTTCTTTAGCGAAGAGTGGCGGATGGAAAAGTGAAGTGGTTTCATAATTAATTACAAAAAATAATTGACAAGATTTAAAAATTACGCTTGCAAAATTTATATATTGAAAAATCTACTTAAAAGCGTTATATATAAAATGTCAAATTTTCAGTATGACCAAAAAAGTGAAGCGAAAGTCGGGTATCCCTGGTGGCAAAAATTATTGCGTTTTTGTTGTTGTACCTGTTATTGTTATTATTTCTGCGTTGTAATTAGTATTGGAGACGTTGACATTCAAAAATGTGGGATTTATGACATTCGCCGTCGATATCAGCGATAACACGTTTTTTGTTTTTATGATTTTGTATATTTTCTGTATGCTACCAAATGTGCTCCATTTATTGGTATATAAAAATATATTTTCACATATGTATAAAAAAATAACCGATTAAATGAAAATAAATTGAACTTGCGAAACATTGACGGCAATGTCTATATACGTGGATTGACATGAGTCAAAGCGATATCTGTCTGTATTGTGGGTTATTAGTTCGCTCTGCGTGAGTCTCTCTCTTGTGTCCTGTTTGTCAGCTATCTGACCGCCAGTAGATAGAATATATAGATAGATAGATAGATTATTTTGTTTACCGTGGAAAGTGTTCACAAGAACGCAGTCTAATTTAAAAGGCACCCTTTTGTCGTTCCACACAGATATCGATTTGTATCGATAACACTGACCTCTCTCACACACACTCACAAATAATATTAGAACCAATATCAGAAGAACCAATACAATAACAACAACAACAACAACAACAATTCCCTTCAATTGTTTACACTCAACTGTTCCTCCTGCCGTGAAAGAGCGAGGGGGAGAGAAATACAACAAGAACTTGTCTCGATAGTTCACCCCTGGAGAAGTCAATTGCTGTGTGTTGTTGTGGATGTCGTCTCCGTGAGTCACAACAATAACACAGATAACTTCCACAACATTTTACCAATAAGTAAATAGTAATTTTTCGTCCACCATAAATTGCTTGCTCTCTTCCATTCTCTCGCCGTGAAGGCTCTCACCTCTCTCTCCCGTTTTTCTCGTCAATTTACCTCCTCTCGTTCATTTTATTTATTATGAAAGACTCTGTTGAGGGATTTTCACCTAGCATGTGACGAGAGAATGAGAGAGAAGGAGTGCGAGACAAACATTTGTTGTTAATTATTTCCACACCAACAAGTTATAGTTTGTTTGTCATCGATGCAATTAATCGATATCGCGAAGAGAGCAAAATTAGCAAAATGTGTTTCTTCAAAAATGTAATGAGAAAATCAAAAAATATTGAGAAATGTTGTTTTTCCGAGGAATTTGTAGAAAACTATTTTTGTCTTTATTATATTCTTTTGAAATTATTATTTTTATATAAATTATTTTTCGAAATAATTAAATTATTACTAGATATAATTTTTTATATTTTTATATATATTTAAATTTTTTTTAATTAATGTATATAATATATTCATTAATATATATTTTTTTGTCATGTTGAGTTTTTTGTTTTGAATTTTGTATGACTTTAATTTTTGCTTCCTCCGACTGGTTGTAGGGTGGCAACCACTTTCCCATTACTCACGTCGATACCGTTTCACGGAACCAAGGGGGGAAGAAATGTCGTGCAGCAGGTTTTTTTGTGTGATTTTGAGTTCTGTTTTTTGTTGTTTTTGTTATTTGGTGGAACCCTTCCGAAAATCGCAATCTGAGTCATTGCGCACGAGGCTGAGTTCAAGAGGGTGTTTTTGCCATAGTTGTGGTTATTGAAACACGAGATTCTTGTTAATGTTTGATTTCTTTATATGGCTTTTGCATTAACATATTTTTTGTTTATTTTTACATATTTATTATTTTTTTAAACAATTAAATATTTTTTTTAGAATAGAGACTTTTAATATAGACTTTAATAGAGACTTTTAATAGACTTTTTTTTTAATAAATTTTATACTAAACCTTTGTCTGTTTTTATCTTCTATTGTAGATGGTTTACAATCGCCAACAAAAGATTTTGCATTCAAATCTTCGCAATACACAACCAAAGTAACTAAGAATACCACAACAACAACATTAACTAGTCAACAACAACAAATAAGAACTGACGCGCAGCAGCAGATACAACAAGAGGAGCAGCAGAAACTGCATCAAAGAAATGCAAAAATTAATTTCATAAAAATGCCGGCTACAAATACAAATTCAAATACAACAACAACATCAACGTCATTATCATCGAACTCACCAACAATAGAGGAAGCAGGAGAAACATTTATCGGAGGTCATTACACGGCGCAGGTTAATACGAAAACAACAACAGCAACAGCAGCAGCTAGAGAGCTAGCAATGGATGTTGCTTGTGGTGAGACGAGCCCAACAACAACACCATTGGAGGCAGCACCAACACCGAGGCAACGATCATTGTTCTCGGCATCGTCGCGATTCTCAGCGAAAGAACCAGATTCTTGCACGAATCCCACCTCGTCATTATCAACATCTTCTTCATCATCATCGTCGGCGTCATCGTCATCGGCGTCTGTTGCTGGCATCAACACATGTGAGCAGCAGCAGCAGCAGCCGCAGAGGGCGACGGCGGCAGCGACGACGACGACAACTCGTTTAACGAGTTCATCAGCAGCGGCTGCCGCGGCCGCAGCCGCAGCCGCAGCCGGGGCAACAACAACAACAATGATACTGAAAGAACAACAGCAGCTGAAACAGAATCAAATGGTTAAAAGCAAAGTCGGAGAAGAAGTGGAAGAAGTCGAAAAAGTGCATGAGGAAGCCGAGCTGGTGGTAGTGGATACAACAAAGCCAACCATAACAACAACAGCGACGACGCCACCAACAACACCAACACGCCACAACCAACACATTGTCAAAGGGAAGCGTGGAACGTATTCGTCATCGTCATCGACAGCGACTTCACCAATACCGACTGCGGCAGCCGCACCAATACAGACGTCGCCCCTGCGAACACCATCCACAGAGTCCACAACAACAACGATAGAGGAGACAGCGATCGGCGGCTCCGGCAGCGTCGCGGCGAGCCGACAACTTCAGTCACATTCGAGGCACGAGAGCGAGCGGTCGTCAGCGGTAACGACGGTGAAGAACGCGTTGTTGTCGACAACAACAACAACAACAGCAGTAACAATTGGAACATCATCAGCGTCAAACGCTAACGCAGCACTAGCAACAACAACAACAATATTAACGAATAAGAAAATCGTGGATGGTGAAAAATCGGGCACGAAAATCTCGACGAAATTACAAAGCAATAAATTCATTAAAAATCAAGCAGAAGCAGCAGCCGCTGCCGCCGCCGGCACCAGTAGCTCGAACGTAACAACAACAACAGGAAAATATTTAAAATATAAAACACATTCGCAGGAAGGTTCAATAAATTCGAATTCGACAACAGCAGCGACGTCGGCGTTGTCGTTGGCGTCTGGAGGCAGCACAGCTGGTTCCCCCACCACCAATAGCGGCAACAGCAACAATACCAATAGCGGTGGTGGCCATTACAACAACAACAACACGACGACGACGACGACGACGAAAAGCACCGCTACCTCAACTTGTGCAATCAAAAAGAAAATGGTTGCCGTGCAAGAGATGAAGAAGACGAGTGCGAATCATCACATTATCGGCGGCAGCGCGGCGGCGGTGGCAACATGTGGACGTCAACAGCAGCAGCAGCAACTACAATCGGGCACACAGACGTCGGCGAAGAACAACAACAACAGCAACAATGGCAAACTGGACTTCGATCCCAGCGAGGACCTGAGCTACGGGCCGGGCATCGTGTCCAAGCTGCGCTATCGCTACATGAGCCTCGCGATGCGCGAGTCGATGGAGAAGCAGCGCCACTCGCTGGACACCCTGCGCCGCGCCACCAGCCTCAACAACCTGCTCGACCGCAAGGACGACGTCGAGGACGAGGTCGACGATGAAGTCGACGACGCCGACGAGGATGAGGTCGAAGAACATCACGACGGCGACGACGATGTCGACGAGGCTGTGGCCGAGGACAAGCAGAAGATCCACGGTGGCGGCGGGATCCTCAAGACGTCGTCGGCGTCGTCCGGTCCGGCGGCCGGGAGCAAAAAGACTGCGACCTTCCAGAAGCGCAACAACTACGCCCACCCCGTGGTGGCGCCCCCCGCCCGCATGTCTCTCTCGCAGCACAGTGCGAACGCGCGCGCCAACGTCAACGCGAACGCGAACGCGAGCGCCGGTGGCAACGCGAATATGGTCGGTGGTGGTGTCGGTATCGGGTCCGTCGGTTACACGTGCAGCGCCGATGCGCAGCGCTCGCGGCACCTGAAGCGCGGCAACGACTCCCTGAAGCGGGCGCGTTCGGTCGAGGCGCTTCTGTGTGATCGGTCGCCGTGGAACTTCCTCGGTTCGAAGGCGTCGCCGTCGCCCTCGCCGTCGCCCACGATTGGCGGTCAACCCGTCAACAGCAGCAGCAGCAGCAGCAGCAACAACGGTTGCTCGG
Source organism: Coelopa pilipes (assembly GCA_947389925.1). Taxonomy (NCBI): domain Eukaryota; kingdom Metazoa; phylum Arthropoda; class Insecta; order Diptera; family Coelopidae; genus Coelopa; species Coelopa pilipes. The sequence continues at coordinate 4,322,958 of OX376700.1, forward strand.
TCACCATCGAGGACAAAATCCACAATGCCCGCGATCGCCTGCTCATGGGCACGGATGCGATGCCACCGAAGCGTCTGACGTCGATCATCGACGACACCGAACGGCCGCCGCCCGATCTGGTCAAGCAGACGCTGAAGAAGTTCGAGGCGACGGCGAACCGGCGCGGCCGCGGCGTCAGTCGCTCGAATGGCAAGGGCGAGGTGGCCAACAAGGTGGCCAACTATCGGTCGATCATCAAGGAGCAGAAGCCGGCGATTGTCTTCCCCAAGCCGACGTCCACAACACCGGCATCGACGACGCCGCTGCTCAGCCCGAGCAAGAGCAAGGCGGCGACCCTGAAGTCGGCCGGTGGGGGGGCGTCGGCGATGGCGGCCACCTCAACGCCGACGACCGGGGCGAAGGCGACGCCACCACCGGCGGCGGCCGACCTGATCTCCAGCCCCATCGGGCGGAAGACGACGTCAGCTGCGGCGGCGGCGGCGGCGGCGGCAGCTTCGGCGAACTCCAGTCCGGTGCTCTACGGGACGCCGATGGGCGGCGGGGGGGCGGAGTTGATCAGTGCATCGACACCGAAGCAACAACAACCACAAAAGCTGCCGGCCGGCCTGGAGCTGACGCCGTTGAAGAGCGCCTCCAGCGCCGGACTCTCGGAGAACTCGCCAGATGTCATTCCGCGGCACAAGCTTTTGGCCGAGAGAGGTCAGAGCGAGACAGCAGCTGGTGTCGGTGGCGTCGCAGTCGGCGCTGGCGCTGGCGTCGTCGATTCGCCTGTTACTGCTCTAACGAAAAAGCTCGAAAAGCTGCGGATTGATACGGTGAAACAACAGCAACAACAGCAGAACAACGTCATCGTCAAGGAATCCCAAACAAAGACTCCACAACAACAAAGCTATGCAGGTTCTGACGACGCCACGGCCGTCGACGATTTTGTAGGCGGCGGTGACGCAGCAGCAGCAGCAGCGGCTGCGGCAGCGAGCGATAAAACAACAACGACGTCGACGACGACGACGACTACGAACGGCGGCTGCAAACAGAACTACAGTAATGGCAATAGCAACAATAACAAAAAGAGCAACAACACAAACATCAACAAAAACAAAAACCCCAACAACGGCGACGACGACGACGGCGACGGCGACCACGATGGAGTCGAGAACGCCGATATCGATGGCGATGGAGTGAGAGCGGGAGAGGGCGATGTCGGAGCGGGAGACGACGGCGATAACAACGCGAAGTCGTCGTTGTCGTCGTCGAAGGCGATCGCGGAGGCCGAGAGCGTGGCCGCAGGAGACGCGAGCGCTAGTAGCGATCTTAGCGACGACGAACACGGTCGGACGAAGCGCGTCTCGAGAGCAGCGCTCGACAATATCGCCAGAGCGGGAACCAGTCAGCAATTCAAATTCGCGGGCGTCAGCAACCAACAACAGCAACAGCATAAGTCAATATCGTCGTCATCGTCATCCAGTGGGGAGTCAACGTTGCCAACGACACTGTTGAATAACATCGCAGGCAAACAAATCGGCGTCATACGCCCTCTGCTCACCACATCCACCTCGTCGTCGTCCTCCACCAGCACCAGCAGCTCCACGTCCACCTCCACCTCCATCTCCTCGTCCGCCGCCTCCTCCCTGAGCACTGCCAACAACAGCTACAACGCGTCGTTGTCATCGTTGGAGTCCTTTACGAATCCAGCGAAATCCAACCAAGGGTCCAACAACCAACACATGGAAGCCTCATTGAAGACACACACCACAGCATACAACACAGCGATCGGCCATACACACACCAATATACTGCACACACTCGCAACGCAATCGCAAGCGCATTCGCTCACGCACACCACACACACACAACAACAGCAACAGCAACAGCTCACCTCACGCGAAATTGAAAAGAATCGCATTAATGAAATGAAGAAGACGGCAAATGTCAACTCTTTGTCCGGGTCCAGCTCCCCGTTCGGCTCGTCTTTGGATAACGCGAGCAACACTGGCCTCTCGGGCGGGGTTGCCAACAGTCTCGACAGCGTGATACGCGAAACGAAGACGTCTTCCGGTTACAGTGAATTCGATGCCGCCGCCACCAACACCACCCACAGCGCTGTCAACAGCAGCCCGCTCTGGACGCTGCAGACGAAGAAGAAACGTCAGCCGCCCGCTGCGGTCGCGGAGAACAACACGATGGTGTTCAACTTCTCCAATCGAAAAGAGGTGCCAGACTATATCGAAAACGACGGCGTAGTCATACGCAGGAAACGTGAATTGCCCAAGGTGAGTCAGTCAGTCAGTCAGTCAACCTGATTTTCCCTTCCCCATCCGCCCATTCGCTCGTTCGTCCATTTGTCCAGTCGTCCGTTCGTTCGCCTCGTTCGCTTCAGGATGTTGTCTAGTTTGTTCAGTTCGGACAGACAGACAGCCAGAGCGGGGCTAAAAATTATGATGGAGACCTCAAGGTTGTTTATCTCAGCTCTCGGTTTCAGTTTCCTGCTCTTTGTCTCCTTTGTTATCATCATCAACATCGGCTTTGTGATCGATATTCGCTTTGTGCTCAATATTTAATCATCGCCTTAATAGATTAATTTTTCATCTTTTTAATCGATTTTCCCTTATCTTTGTACTCGATTTTTCTCATCTCTTTAATCAATATTTATTTCTTTATTTTATTTCTCAGTTAGTTTTGATAAACATTCCTCATCTTTGTAGTTACAATTTTTCACCCTTTGGTATTAATTTTTCAAAATTTGCAACACCGTTTTCACTTCATAATCTTTATTTTGAAGACGATGAAAATTCTCTCCACGTTTTGTCTCTCCTGTTCCTACTTCTCCCTTTTCGCGCTCCCCTTTTCCCTTTCCTCCTTTGTTCGATCACAAAGAACGCGGAATCGCTTCGCGTGTACCGATTACCTGGAAGTCGATTCGAACTGAGTTACGCATGGGGCAGGGCGATTGAACTCGAACGAAAGAGAGGAAAAATGGGAAAAAACCTCTTCTGTGGTTTTACTTTTCCCCTTATCTTATCGAAAATATTTTAATTAATTTTATTCTCATTTTTGTTGCCTTCATAAAAAACAAGTTTTCGAACCGAACGAATGTCGCCGAATGGAAAAATATGAACATTTCGTTCCTCTTTCGCTTTCGAAAGCTACGATTAAGAACTTCAACCATTGTTGTTTTTGTTGCACGTTGTTGTCATTTATCTATTTGTTGTGTTTGTTGTTATTCGGTTAATTCGTTGTTTCTCTGATATTTACTGTTGTTGTTGTTGTTCTATTTGTTGTTTCTGTTTTCTTCGATTTTGGTTTTTTGTTTTGAGGTGGAATAAATTTCATTGTTCAATCGCTATTGATCTGTCTGTCCATCTGTACGTCCGACCGTCCGTCTGTCGCCCCATGAGAAACTCGGAAGTGAAGCGTGGAGAAACATGGGAAAAGGTGAATCCATGTCGAGCCACCTTGGAAACCATGCTGCCAGACTGAATTCCTTTCCCATTAGTCTCTGAACATTAAGTCTATGAACAAAGGGTGAGAGAAAAGCTAGAAGTTTTTTCTTTTGTTTTTTTTTTTTTTTCTTTTTGAATAACTGAATGATCGCAGTGTGAACTTAATTGAAACACAAATCGATTTTTCTACACAGTATAACCTTTTTCTCACCTTCGCCTTTCTGATCCAGTTGATCTGAACTGTGATTTTTGAACAGTGGCCGCCTTCTCGAAGAACCTCTCAATCTCGAGAACCCTCATCTCTATTACGGCCCATCTACACGCAAATGTCTCTCGGCCTCATCGAGTTAATTGACATTTGGTGGAACAGGTTTTCATTATTGGACAAACATATCCATAGTCCATGTCCAGAATTATGACCATAGTCTCATACTATCGATAGTGCGATGTCGATACTTTTATGTAATCGATAGTTTCTTGTCGATAGTCCCATGTCCATGGCCCTGTCACAGTTCCATGTCCACGCCCTGCACATGTCAATGTCCAGTCCATGCCCAGTGGACAATGGAGCAATCGAGTGACCACAGCAGCCGGACTTGTGGCCATTTTCCATGATCGTTCGCTCGATTTTGTTTAAAACCGAAAGTATTCGTTGGTCAAGAACAAAAAGTCTTGGGTACATAAATGGAAGGCTTTAAGCACAGCAAAAGCAGCAGAAGAAGACGAAGACGAAGGCGAAGAAGGAGAAGCCAAAGCAGACACTAAGCTGCATGGCTCCAGCAGTATGACATACCCCCGCGAACCCCTGAAAATAGGAGGGAGGGAGGGGCTCCAACCGGATCAAAGTGCGAAAGAAACACGTTTCGTATGGTTTCGAGTGAGAACAACTTCTGTGCTGTGGCCTATCGGGCTCTCAAGGCTTTGAAGAAGGGGAGTAAAAAATGAACAACTGCAACAACAACAACAATAATAGCAACGATTAAGCCATACTCAAATTACAATAACAACAATTAAAAGTACACCAAAGAACAACAAAAATAACAGCTGAAATCACAACAATAATACACTAAAATAACAACAAGAAGAAATATAACAATACTATAAAATCTGACAGAAAAAAATCAAATTAAAAAAGACACTAAATAACAAGTAAAAAGATACAAAAAAGAATACACAGAATAAAGAAGAAACTAAAACACTGAAAAACAAGAATTTCGAAAAACAAGTTTTTACCATGTCAACAACTAGAAAACAAAAAAAAAAAAACACGATCATAAAAAAATGTAGAAAAGATCATGACAAAAATCATGGAATGAAAACACATGAAAAAAAATTAAAATGAAATAAAAAAACATGAAAACAATCCGAAGAAAACATAACCACACAATTATGCAGTCATCGTCAGAAAACACTTGCGAACCACTTGGTCCCAGTCTTGGACCCGTGTGGACAGAGAGACAGCCAGAGCGATGGACAGACAACCAGGCAGCCGGTCTTTTTGGTCTGGCCACCAAAGAATTTCCCTAGAAAAGGAAAGAGGAGACCGACCGGTCGAAGAGGACGACAAGAAAGACGACAGAGTGGAAACAGTGACTGAGAGAGAGGGCGAAAGGAAAAAATGGTAACGAAATCGGTTTTTACTGAAACCTCAGCTCAGGGTTACGTTTTATGATTTCGTTCCCAAGACATTCTTGACTTGTTGCTCCACTTCCACTCCACTTTTCACCACTTGCACTCCTCTTTACCCCATTTCCACCACACCTTTTCGCCCTCGACTCTCAGCGTTGCCAACAAAATTAGCCATGCTTTTGAATTTCTCATTAAAAATACATTTTAATTGGACTAAACTATTTCTGCAATTGTTTCTTCTACCTGCCACATTCTATCAGGTGGCAACTCTAGCTTGCACTAGTTACTTCTCCTTAAATGTCTACATTATCGTTTTTGTTTTTCTTCCCTCGTCCCTTTGTTTCTTTAGCCTTCTCAACATCTTTTTTATTTTGTTGTTGTGTTGTCTCTGCTCATCTTCGACCATTTTATTATTATGATTGCTTGGGGTTTATTTTTAAACTTATAGTTCAACGTCAACGTGTTGTTGTAATTCAAGCCTTTTGATAAATCTCGTCTTTCCTTCTTTCGTTCCTTCCTTCCTTCGTCTGCCCTTCATTTGTCGTTCTCCGAAGCAACAGCTGCAATCATATTTAGTCGTTGTTGTTATTATTGTCACTGTTTGTTGCATCACTTCTTCTTTCCTCTCCTCATGCATTCTTGCTACGATCGCCTCACACACTGGATTTCATTTTGTCTCTGTTTCACCCCAGTCGGCGATAGGCACTCATGCAATTTCCTCTCATTCCTCTTTTCTCCGCTCCTCTCCTAGTGTCCAATTCGAACGTCAGCTCCTGAACTTGGGTTCTCTTAGCTCTTCGCTTGCTCTTCTTTCATCTACCGGTCGTCGTCTTCCATTTTTCTGCCGGCGCGTCTGTCTGTTTATCTGTTGCTCTGTCTGTCTGCCTGCCTGCTTCTTGATCTGTCTCGAGTGTATTTCTTCACCTCCGCATCTTCCCTCTTTTGTGGATCTTCTGCTGCCATCTGTATGCCTCTTCTTACATCGTTTGGTTCCACCTTCTTGTGGATTCCTCCCTGCCCAACTACAGCGAGAGTGCGGACGTTCCAGCCAAGAGTCGACCACTATTGATTGCTCTACCTTTGGTTCTAGCTCTCCTTGTCCATGGTTCTGATTCTTCTTTGGTTTGCTCTGCCTTCGTCGTTTTTTTTCTCGCTTTCCCCACCTCTCTCCTATCGACCGTTGTAGCGAATTCTTGTTTTATCTTTTTTTGTTTTCTGCTCGTTTTTGCGAAAATTCTTTTGACTTCTCTCTTGCTCATGCGAATACCTTCTTTGCACTCACGTCTACTACGATTTTTATTCATTCTATAGCGATCTTATTGTAATCCATGTTACTGCGAAGTATTAAAGTCTGCTGCGATTTTCATTAATTGTACTACGGTTCTTATTCATTCTACCACCATATCATTCAGCCTACTTCATTTCCTACTCCCTTTTTATGTATAACCCTGCTCTTCTGGGCACCAACATGGTATGCAATTGTTTTTCGATACCATCTGCTTCCCTTTCTGTCCCCTTTCGCTTTATTTGTTATTCTTGTTAATTTTTGTTTCTTCAACGCAGTCGATGACTTGTTTTCCTCTCGGTATTCTTTGTTGTTTCTCGTTTCCTGCCCTCCTCTTTCTTTCCCCTAAGTTACTCCCAACTTTCTGCCTCTCTCCTCTCCTCATATCTTCCCTCTTCGTCTTTTCGCTTTATTTCTGCACATTTTGCCGAGTTGCTGACTTTTGTAGAGATTTCGCCTGCTTCTTCCCCCTCTATTCGTTCCCTTTTATTCTTGATCTTCACTTGAACCTCTTGTATTCCGTTTCTCTTTCATTTTGTGTACTCTGTTTTTTTTTTTTTTTTGTTTTTTCATATTTTAGTTACCTTTTTCTTGTATTTCTTCATACTAATTCTTCATATTTTTCATACTTTTATCTTTCATTTTTGTTCGAGTTTTGTTTGTATTTTTTTCCCTACCCTGTGCTTCGCTTCTCGCCCTCTTGAATGTGCTCGCATATAACGGCATTAATTCTCCGGCTTAACTCTCTGTCCACGACTTTATTTCCCATCACTCTTTCAATCAAAATTACTTTTCGTATTTTTATTTGTACACTTTTATTTAATTCAGTAACCGCCTCGCACTTTGTTCCTTCATCAGTTTATTTATTTATTTATTTTCATGCTTTTTCCCTCTTCGTTTTTCCCTTCCTTGTTTCGTTGACTTTTCCTTTGTCCGATAAACAATTTGTGTTTTATTCTGTTGAATTTTCCCCTTTCCTCTCCATTCCAGTATCGCTTACAGAGTCCATTCATTCACTAGCGCTTTTATTTTATCTCAAAAACCTAAATTAGATAATTCCTTGATATCTGTCTGCCTGTCTGTCCTTCTGTCTGTTTATCTGTCTAACTCTCTGTCGCGCCTCCGTCAGCACTTCGTTTATTTGACTTGACATCATTTATATTTCAATTAAATATATTTATTCCTTTATGTAATTTTGTTTATTCCTCTATTTTTTTAATCCCCTTCCAGGCTTCTGACACATTTTCGTCATTAATTTTGTCATGGTTTTATTTGAAATTTGTTGAGTAAGCTTTTTCCTTCCTCGCTTTAAATCGTCTGTTGTTGGCGTATCGAAAGTGGCCTCAGATCGTGATAGATATAGTTGCATTATATACTGCTTATTATTCCAACAACACACCCTGTTTGTAATTAAATAATGACACATTTTGTAATTGCACGAAATCTCGCTATTCTCTCCTACATCTCTTTCTTCTCCTCCTCTGTCCCCTCCTTTTTCGCGCTGCTCTGACTGATAATTGGGTGCAAAACGAGACAGTAAAACGGGGTCTTAGCACGGTCTGAAGCACATTTTGGATCACTTACATGGTCAACGTTTTTTGGGTTATGGTTCCTAGTTGCGAGATCCTAGTTCCTGATCCTAGTTCCTGGATCCTAGTTCCTGATCCTAGTTCCTAAATCGTAGATCCTAGTTATCAATGATTTCTTTCTCGACTTTTTCTTCTTAAGACAAGATTTGTTCTTTGATATCTACTTGTTGTATTTATCATCGTCAACCGATTTATAGTCCCTAGCATCCTGATACAGGACTTCATTCTACCAACCTACTTTCATCTCCCTTTGCCTAGTCTTCTCCCGAGGCACTCCACAACCAGCTCGAGCCAGGCCACTGTAGGGTGTTCATTGAGACGAGACCTTGAGCTGATATTGCGATGAGCTAATATTGCACATCGTTTCGTACGTTCATTCTAGAATTCGTACAAATTCTGTACGTAAATTGAGTGAAAACGAAATGCTTTTCATGTGTTACGATCAGAGTTTAATCAGCATACATTCCTATTAGTCATGATTCATTTATTATGTCGGTCGGTCGGATTAAATATATTTTTAGCAGTATTTTGAGTTGGAGATTATTTTCATGGTAACGCGAGTTTCACCATTTCACCGTTTATCAAATGTACTTCCCGCTCCCACAGTTCGATAGAGTCCAAGCGGTCAATCGATTGGGATCAAACGAATCGGGAAGTATGTGACGTCATCGTCTACGTCTAAGTAGCAACAATAATAATAACAATAATTTCTGATCCGGAAAATTATCATCTTCAAGGTGTTTTTTCGTTGTTCACAATAATTCACGTTAAAAGCGAACAAATTCGCTGGAACGACGTAGTCATAGTCGTGTCAATAAATTTAATAATAATTCTCTCTGCTTGTCTGACCAACTGAGAACCTCTCGATGTCTCTCTCTCTTTTTTGGTAGTTGGATCTGTGAGTCATCGCGGCGATTGCGATGGCTTTATTGCTTCTGTCTGTTGCAATGCTTTTATCTTTGCAATCGATAAAACGCAATCGATTTCGAAAGAAAACAAAAAGGGTGAAACAGCCGGAAAGGAAAGGAATTTCGTTGTCTTCTTTAAACAGGGGAAATATTTATTTATTCATTGCCGGTGGGAAATATAAATAATAAATAATTTTAAGTAAAAAATAAAATATTAATGTTTAATGTTTAAGAAAATTGCGTAAAATATTTCGCTTTCATCGAAATTTCCTCCTCCTATCGCTCGACTTCAATTGAATTTCCCGGGTTAAACAAACCATTTCCCCTTTGAATTGAATGCACAAAATAGATTTTTTTATTTCTGTTCGCCCCACGGTCCGCATTCTGAACCGAAGCCACTGAGTTACAAAGGAAGGGGTATCAAAAAAATAGTAAAAAAAACTATGACAAGGTCGTTCGCGGTCGTGGAACCGATTCGCTTCGATCCGAGCACCAATTCCTGCGATACTATCTCGTAGGTACTATATAAAATAAATATACATATATATTATACCGATGTACTATGGTTAAAGCACTTAACACGAGGTTGTTAACTTTCCTCGTCGCACCGAATCGTTTGAAGCCGATGATGATCATGATAATGATGATGTTGAAAAATTCCGCAAACCGACACCGGCCGGATGGAGGAACCTGGTGCTCTGAACTCGCCATCGCCATCACTATAACAACAACAACAACAACAACAACAAAGATTAGTGAATAATGTAATTGTAAATTGTTGTTTTGTTTTGTTGCTGCTGTTGACATCAATACTGAAATCGAAATCGTGTATTCTATTTCATATAGTTGTTGTTTTTATTGTCATGGGTGCTGTCAGCAGCAGCAGAGCCTGACGACATTTTTAATGTTTGCAACATTTTTAACCTCATTTTGTGAAAAATCATAAAAAATGCAAACTTAAAAATGACAACTCAAGGTTCTCATGAATATTCGTTACTTTGTACACGGTTACATATGCGACTTTTTTCGTTTCTGTTTTGTTTTTGTTTTCTTTGGTCGTTGGTGTCCCTCTTCTTTATTGTCATTTAAATTCATTGTAAAATTTCTGCAACGATGAGTCACCCTGTGTTGTGTTGTTTTTCTTGTTTATAATGTACTCCTCGTCTTTTATAACTTATTATTATTGTCAATACTATTCGTGTTGTTGTTGTTGCCTTCATTCTTTCTCTTCTTTTCTTTTGTTGCCTCTGTCTCTCTCACTATCTTGAGGCTCGGTTTTTTATGTTTTCTTATTGTTGTTTTGCATTTGTTGTAAACGCGACACAACAAAGAGATTATTACATTGTTGTTGTTGTCACAACTCCATTTTCTTCTGCCGCCACCAACTCGTGTTCTTCCTCTACGTCTTGTTGTTGCTTCTGGTTCGTGCTTCTTCTTGTTCCGCTTCTCTTTCTTGCTCTAATTTCAGTTCTTTGTCTGCAATCGTAGTTTTTTTTCTACTTTTTGTGTGTGAATAATATTTTCCGTTCTTTCGTTGATCTCTTCTGCTGTTGTTCTTGTTCTTGTTGTGTTTTTTTTTTTTTTTTTTTTTTTCATAAATCTGGCAACTCTGAACTCAATAATAACCGTCCTCGGTGACCCCATTAAATTCCGAGTCTCGACACGCGGTTGGTGGAGTCGGGCTGGGTGTTTCAACAAGTTTGGAAAAAGTTGAAGTTGATTTGATGAAATGCAAACCAAAACAACAAAAGAAACATTTTTTAATGTTAGTAAATACGATTTTCGTCAAAAATAATAACTTTAGTAAACCATTTTTATAAACAACTACCCATTTCCAGAAAAACTATTTCTAGAAATTCCTCAATTTTTCTCTGCTTTAATTGCCGATATGAAGAAATTCACGGTTACCTATCGATACCCAGGTCACTCCAGAGGCCTTCTCAGAGTTCAAACACCCCGCGAACCCCTGCGGGTAGTCGGTTCGAGCAGTTATCAACACTGAACCGTCGAAGCCGTGTGGGGAAAAACGAAGAAATACAAATAAATTTCAAACAAACGAAGAATATGTAAATTAATGATGATTTTGTATTTCGTATTTTCCTCAGTTTTATTTTCATATTTATTTTTTGGTTTTTCTTTATGTATTTTTTTGTGATGATGACAATTTTGTTGAACTCAGATAATTGCACTGAAAACAACGCTCGTTTTTAACTTAATTAGTTGTCGGTGCTGCTGGGTCGGCTGTTGGTCAGAAGTCAAAATGTAATTAACAACAAATAAATGCATGTATATTTCAACCACTACAAGTGGGTCAACAACAACGAAAATAGATAAAAGAACACTTGCCAAATCAAAAGACAAAAAATTAAAATCAACCGGTTACTCGCGAAAGAATATGACAATAATTTGTTTATAAATTCGTACCTAGGGGTTAATAACTCCTTAATGAGTGGCCTAAAGCAAAACAGGAGGAAGAAGAAAAACTTCAAACGGAATTTCATATTTATCATGAAACATTTCATATTTTTTTACGTATTTATATTTTGAAAATAAATATTAATATGATTTGTAAACTATTTGTAAACTACTGTAAAACAGTAGAAGCAAAAATATTTTTGTAGAAATACAAATACATACATATATTTTTTACATACATATATTTTTACTTCCGTTCAAATCATTTTTCACTCGACTAAATATACAAAAACAACAATTGCGATAGTGAGTAACCGAAACGATAAATAAAACATTAGAGCTGAAAACCCACCAACAACACTTGTGGCAACAACAACAACAAACAAACAAACAAACTAGAGTGCATCTCGAGAAGCAACAAAACATCGCTTGAGAAATGTTGTGTGTTTATTATTTATTGTTGTTTTTATTATTTAATTAATTGTAATTGGCTCACCAGCAATCACTAACTTTTCTCTATCCCTCTCGCTTCAACCCGCTCTCGTTCCCGATCGCTTCAACTGCTTCCTCTAATACTCGAAAAATAAATAAAACACGAGAAAAAATGAAAAAAAAAACTACAAGAATGGGGAAAAACTGAAAACAAAAACTACAAAAAATGAAGAAGTAAATGTAAGAAAAAGTTAAAAAAATGAAAATAAAATTAAATAAATAAAAATTGATGCTACTAATAATAAAAATAATGGAAAAAACTGCGCTCGTTACGGTTTGCTTAAGTCGATCGAGTGATATATTTTTTTGTTGTTTTATTTTTTTGATTTTTTTCCTACTGCTGTTAATATATTTGTCCGAAATGTTGTTGGTATTTTTCTGTGTATTTTTGTAAAACTATTTTTATTGTTATAATTTCGCGTTTTTTGTAGTTTTTGGTATTTTAATAGGTGTTTTCATTATTTATGGCGTTTGCCATTTTTTGTCGTTGTTGTTTCTTATTGTTGTTTTGGTTTTAGCTACTGTGCTGAAGTCATTCCTAATTGAAATGATAAAAAAACGAGCGTCGACGATTTCCAACAACAAATTATCCATCGGCACGCATCAGGATGTCGTTATTTCTGCTACTCTTGTTGGGTGCTCTTCCTCCTACTCGTCCTCCTCGTACACTTCCTACTACTCCATCTCCTCCTCCTCCTCTTCTTCCTATTCCGCCAACACTTGTTGCCTGTTATAGGCATTGTTGTTTTTGTGCTCGTTCATAATCGATTTGACATCCGCACAAACCATGTTCGGTCACAGCTGCACTTGCGCATTTTTACCCGTGTTTTCACTCGTCATTGTCTATATCCATCTCTTTCACTCGAACCCCTCCCTCTCTCTCAATCGCTCACTTTTCATCTATTCGAGTATTTCGTTTCTTCTTTTTTTGTTACTTGTTACCTTTTCTCTGGTTTTTTCTTTGTTTTCTATTTTGTTTCTTCCTTTGTTTTTCTTGATTTTTTGCTTGGTTTTGTTGGATTATATTCATTATTTGTTTAGTTATTTTTATCATTTTGTATTTGGGATTTTCTTCACTTCACTTTTCCTGCTTCGTCATTATTATTTTTTCTCGGAACTCGGGTGTTTTTGTGAATTATTTCGTTTTCACGATTATATTTTACAACAACCAAGCGACGACCTTCAGTGACCTTTCACGGTTTGTAAAAATCAGGAAATGGTTTTATTTATTTATTTTCTTTTTTTTATATTTGAGAAGACTGAGAAATGTCGATAGATTGTAATCAAATTTTTTTAAAATAATTCCTGAATCATTTTCGGTTAAAAAATTTCCAACAAAGTATAACTTTTTTTCGCTATTATGATTGATTTTTTGTATGTTATATTTTTACTTTTCCCTTTTTCTATATTTTCCTATTGTTTTGTATATTTATCTAAAACTTACTTCCTCTCTGGTCAAAGTCTTCTCTGTGCAGCGTCTTCTCGTCTCCTCCAGTCGCATAAATCTCAGATATTGTAGAGTTCCACAACCTCTTCTGACATTTATTGTAGCAGTAGTAGTTGTTGTTGTTGTAGATATTGTTGCTGTTGCGGCTCATTCTAACTGTTATCGCCGCCATGCCACCCATCCGCAGTCGTTCCTCTCGTGCAATTTTGTTGATTCTTCCATTTATATTACATTTTTCTTTTATTGTTATTATTATTCTGCTATGCCCATTCTTCTGCCATCACTTATCTCTACCCTTCCTGGCTGCCATCCCCCCGTCTGTCTGGCCGCCTGTCTCTCTGTCCGCCGCTCTCATGCCATCCTCGTTGAAATCCCGTGCACTCAGCCAGTTATTATCAGGCGAAAACAACAATAAGAGCTCCAACAAAAACAACATCAATACTCTCCAGCGAGCGCCAAACTTTTCATACAAAATTGTGTTGTTTGAAGAATACTATTTTTGTTGCTCGTGGTTTCGCCTCGAAAATCTCTTAAGTATGCAAAATTTTCACCATATGCCGATTTGAATGATTTTACATATTTTATTTCCTTCATTATTAACCAGTTAGTTTTGCCGGATTGAAGTAAATTCTTTGATCGAGAGAAATCTGAAAACTTAATGTCTTTTTAATGTCTTCCAGCGAAATTGTCAACGTTTTTTCTCGCTCTTTTTATTTAGTTTATTTTTCTGTAGGAGCAAAAAATATGAATTATATCTATACCGTTAGATTCAGATATAGAGAGATATATCGTGGATATATAGTTCTTCATAACTATGAATGCGTATTTTCACAATGATTTTTTTTCCTGCTTGTTGATTTTTTTCTTCACTATTTATGTATTTCACCAACCACAATGGGTTTCAATTAAAAAGCGGATTTTGAAGAAAATCACTCCAAGTCAAGATCTATCCTAAGATAATCCTAAGTCTCAATTCATGGCCACGGTCGAGCCGCCGACTCGCGAAATTTCCAATGAAAACTATGACAAAAGGTTAACGACTTCTGAATGAGCCGCGTTTTTTTTCTGCTATTATTATTTGTTTTATTTTGTGTTTTGTTTTTAGCTAAATTTTAGCTGATTCAAATCTGTCGAAACAGTTTAAATTGAACGTTTGCCTCGCGTTTCATTTCCACACTCGTGGAGCTCGTGTGCGGTCACTGAACGTGATCAACGCGATACCGTCCAACGGCCCCCTCACTAACCCCTCGCACTTCCCTCTCACCACTCGATCCCAAATAGATCAAAGCGTTAGCATTGAAGTGTGGTGTACAAGAGAAGAAGCCGGCGGCAGGCAAGAGCGCGATGAACAAATTTGACATGAACTCTAATTCAATAGAGCCAAGTTACACTTGAAGTGACAACAATAGAAGGTGGCAGTGTGTGCGTGTATAGCAAATGACATCCCACACTCACACACACAGACACCACTACGCCATCTCTCGCACCAACAAAGAACAAGTTACAGGCGGCAGTTGTCAGAGATCATTACACGATATGGATGAGAGCCGTGATACGAGCCGATTTATTGTTGTTTAAACTACTGTACTATGTAGTTGATGCACACGATCCCTCCAACCATCTATCCATCTATTTATGTATGCTACTTCACTTTGCACAGTACGGTGGAGTGTGAGAGAGGGAGAGAGAGAGAGCGAGCGCGAGAATGAGTGAGGTAATGATGTGAGGGATCCAAGCAAGGTTGGCCAAGGTACAGCACAGCAACAAATCCACTCCGGGGAGGGTCACGAGACCATTTGCAGCATGAGGTCTCGCTGTCTGATCCGATCTCCTCGGCCTCCACTCGAGACCATGCGAAGTTCGATGAGGCGAAGAGAGAAGAGTGAGAGGGTGAAGCAAGAAGGAGACAACGGAGGCCAACTCGGCCTACAACAGCTGGTGTGGTTGTTGTTGCGTTTGCTGGTGTTGCCATCTGTCATGTCAGCTGTCACCCGGTCCGTCAGTCTGCCCATCAGTCAGTCAGGCTTAAGCACGACATAAGAGTCTTATGTTCCATTCCGTTCCCCCTTCTTTTCTCTCTTTCTCGCGCACTATTCTCTATCGGTTCCGTTGTGGGTGAGGTCGGCTGTCAACGATCGATGGATGGCCTTGGGATGTTGAGGATTCAATTCGTTCTGATCCCTCATTCTCTGGAACGCATTCGTCCCATTCTCACTCGTCCCCTTCTCACTCATCCCATTCTTCCAGTCTCTCTATTAACTCAAGTACTTTGTGTAGACTTTATTGATATTAATTCATTGTCAATTTATCCATTTCCCATTGCAGCCAAATGAGTCCGGTTTCGTCCTACTCGGCGACCTCTCATTGGAGACCTCGACAGACTCGGACTACGACGACTTCTCGATGTGTCCGCCGTCGCCGTGTGACGTCGAGTTCGAGAATGCAAATATTGTGATCGACGGAAAGTCAAGTATTCGTCAGAAATCCAAAGAAGCAACGGTAAGTTTTCATACATATATTCATTTTCCCTCTCAATTTACACTTCACCCTTGAATAATATTGCAAGTTGGCTCTATAACATAGTGACTAATTTATCTCGTAAGAACTTGAATAATAATTGAACAAAATCAACTACTAAAAATAGTCAGACGATTTTTATTGATAAGATTAAGCCGTGGCGTTTGTTGGTCGACACGTGAATCCCCACACCTCGCTCCACCTCCAGACCTCGTCTTCCCTCCCGTAGTATCGTGGTGAAAAAGAGTTTTCTCGTCTATAAAAATCTAGATGAGATTTCAATGTCTGGAATTTGATTCCTATTTTTTTTCTTGATTTTCGAATAAAGTTATTGCGTCTTGTTTTGAACAATCCATTGAAAATAAAAGTCTTGAATTTAAGATTTTACTATTTTTCTTGGATTTCTTCATAATGGATTTTTCAAGTTTTCCAAGATTTTGCAAAAATTTAATTTTTTTTCTTCTAATTTTTCCAATTTGTCTAAATTTTCCAAGTTTTCTAAACTTTTTAATATTTTAAAATTTTTCTCTCTTTGTCTTCGATTTTTTCGTTTATTTTAAACTTTTTCGATTTTTTTAGATTTCCAAATTCGTTTTTTTACCTCTTTCATTAATTTATGTAATTTTTTTGTTTGTTTGTAAATTCTTCATTTTTATCTAAATGCTTGAAATATTTTTTGAATTCTTTACGATTATTTCACGTGTGATCTAACCTATTTCAAAAACTATTTTCTTCTAAATGAGTGAGTGAAATTTGTTTGCCATAAAAAACTTCTCGTCATAGAAAACCTCACACTTGTGACGAGAATACAAAATAATTTATAATAAATGCAGAGGAAGGAAGAAACAATTTGAGGCAAAAATGGCAACAAAAGAGAAATGAAAAGTTTGCACTCAAAAAAGAAGTCAACAAACAATAATAATAAAAATCAAACAATAATGTCAAATGGGGAAACAAAAGAAAGCGAAAGAAGAAAAGTAAGGGAAAAGAAAAATGAAAACGAAATAAACAACAAATCGAGTATCGACGGACAAAAGACAGAAATTATTTATTATATATACAAGATATAATATTTCGTTGACTCGTTCGCTGGTGGCTAGAAATATCATCAGCTGTATCAAGAAATACAAGGAAATAAAACAGCAACAACAACCACAGCAGCAGCACCAGCAATACGGAATAACAACAACTTCCGCCACAATCGCGCGACAACTTGTGCAACCGAAGCCACCCGATATCGTCGTCACAGTCGCTCACCACGCACGCCGCACACCGCACAGTGGGGACGATAAGTGGTGAAGCATCGCAGCCGGAACAACAAATTGAGAACAAAGCATATATTTATTTTTTATTTTGTTGTTGGATTTTCTGCGATCGGAATAGATATTCCCCTCGGAATGATATTCCCATTATATTGCAACAGATCCAACTATCAGGAGAATCGAAACCTTCGCCCCACTCGCTGGATACCAAGCATTTGCACTGATTTGACGTTGACTTCCGTTGGCTACTGATTGATGTTCCAATTCCAGCGACAACAACGGCGATGATGATGATGCTGTCGCTGATGATAACGTTGTGGATGATTATAAGGCTTTGATTTAATGATGATGCTTTTGATGATGATGTAAATGTGTATTTTTTTGATGATGCTTT
This sequence comes from Coelopa pilipes, assembly GCA_947389925.1. Taxonomy (NCBI): domain Eukaryota; kingdom Metazoa; phylum Arthropoda; class Insecta; order Diptera; family Coelopidae; genus Coelopa; species Coelopa pilipes. The sequence goes on from OX376700.1 coordinate 4,340,336, forward strand.
TAAAAAAGACGTTGTTGTTTTGATACAGATAAAGATGTTGCTTTGAATGAAAATGTGGATGCTTTTAATTTAGATGTTGTTGCTTTTCACGAAGATGTTGTTGCTTTTAATGTTGACGTTTATGATCTGTAATGATGCTGTTGTTGTTTCTGCTACTGCTCGCTAAACATGTTCAAGATCGGGTATCGCCGCATTCCACCTGCCTTATTTGGTATTCGAGCAATCAACCGTAAACAGTTGTAAAGTTATATGCCAACACCTTCCTGCTTTTGCCCTCACCTCCTTCGTCTCATTGGTATTCGTTTTCATTTTCGATGGAACCCATGTGTTTGGTAATGCATTACTTTTCACATCTTCAGCGTTGTCGCCGCCATCGTCAACAACAGCCGGTTGTCCGTCCGTCTGCCTGCTTGTCTATCTGTGAGTTTGTCTGCATATTCGTCTGTCTGTCTAGTGGCAATAAATTTCCATGTCTGGTTTTAATATCCACACCATGTTCGGCCTCCCCCATCACTCTTTTTCCGTCTGCTCCATCTTCATTCACTCACACTCTCTTTGTTTTCAAGTTATTTTTCTTGTATCTGTTTTTTTTTTTTGTTTTTGTTTCTTTCTCTTTTTTGTTATAATTTTTGTTTTTCTCTTATTGTATGATTTTAAAATTCAATTTGCGTTTTTGGAGCCTCCGCTATGATGCAATTTGGCCAATTTTAGGGCGCCTGCATGAATTTAATTTGATTTGGTGAATATCTCGTGAACACCTTCGACGGAAGGCGTTTCTGTGTCGCGTTTGCGAAGTTTGCATAAGTTGTCGGTGAATTTCAATTCGAGCTCCAATTCGACCCACATTTAATGGGTTTCACTTTCCGCTGCCACACGGTGGAGATGTTGAGGGTGGCAACCACGCCGAAGATGATGGTAACCATGACTGTCGAGTAAGGATCAGGATTTTGGCGAGGGTTTCTTCATGTTGATGATCGATTTTTTCCTCTTATTCTCGTCAAATACCAATTGTTTGCTAAGTTATTAATTTTGTTTTCTTCTATTACTTCCAGTTCCGCGTTCAATTCAACGACACCCTCACATCGACCTTCGAGTACCCGTCGGAGGCGTCGCTGATCGTTGACGACTCGGTGCACGATCGTTATGTGAGCGAGGACTTCGTGAAGACCTACGAGAACTTGGTGTTGGACCCGACGGACTCACCGAAGCACCATCACCATGTGGCGGTCGATGAAATCATACCGTTGCCCACCAACAATGCGACAACGAACAGTTCTACGCCAACAACAAAGATGCTCGGTAGTCTGCCACTAGGTGAGTTCTTTTTTCCACCTTCCTCTCTCTCTCTCTCTCTCTCTTTCTGTCACCTTATCGTTATGTCTCCCTTAGTATTTTTTAATCATTACAACAAAAAAAATGACAAAGAAAAAAATCAAAAAACGAATAGAAAAAAATATAAAAAGGATAAGAAAAAAATATTAAGAGAAAAATGCATTAATTTGTTTTATTCTCGTTTTATGTTGTATTTTAATTGAAATTGAATTCTTTGTAATTATCTCAATGTTTGTAGTTTTTCTTTTGTCGCTGCCGCTGTCTATCGTGTCTTGTGTTTCTATCTGTCACTGTCACACACAAACACACACCATCACTCACTTAATCTCTCTCTATCTCACACGCACTCTCTCTCTCTCTCTCTATCTCTGTTTATCTCTCCTCTATTTCTGTTCTTTTCTATTCTGTCTATCGATCGATTGCTCTTTATTTCTATGGCATCCCAGAAACAAATTAAATTGTTACTCACATTTTCTTGCCTCTTGTCTCTTGTATTTAATTGTGTTTGTTGTTAACTATTCTCATCCCTAACTATTTTTCAAAATGAACAAAATCAATATATTGGAAATTCAGTTATTTTACCTATACTCCCACACACACATATACACACACACCAAAGATCCCCATCAACAAAAAGCACTGGTAAAATTTAAATTTATTTATTTTTTTAGTCAAACAAATTTATAAAAAAATGCCAATAAATTTTTAAAAATATTCCATTGCGAATTGAACAATTTTCATTGAAAAATAAATGGATTAAAATAATCAAAAAAAACAAATATATATATATATATATATAACACGTATGAATGAGTAAAATATTCCTGATAATATCAAATAGAAATTAGTCTGTGTTTCTGCAACAAAGAACGACAACAATCGAACAAACAACAACAAAAACAAATTTCCCTACTTACAGGCGATTATTTTTCCAGGGGAAATTCCGAAATGTCTCGATTGCTTTGATGAGCTGAAGCCTTGTAATTTCGTAAAACGCAAGAAATTATTGAAATTATTAGCGTCACCGTTTCGAAAGCTTTTCAAAATTATCAGGTCAGTCGTCGTTTGAGTCGAACCCCACGCCCACCCCTTTCTGTGAGTTCCATCGTCAACGATTGTCCAAGGTCTCGCTAGACAACCATTGACATTTCTGCCCCATCGTCATTGATAGTCGTCATTGTCAACAGCTTAAATCATGCATACAAGAGGTTCACAACTCATTGAAGAAGCTCGGAATCGGAAGCTTATGGGAAGGACTCCGAATCTCATTGAAGAAGCCCCAGAATTCATTTAAAATGTACCAAACCTCATCGAACATTTTCCAAATCTCAGTGAAAAGGTCAAAAATCCGTTTAAAGAAGTTTTCAATGCAATTCCAGAAGTTTGATTAGGCATGCCATAAATTCCACAACATCTTCAAAACTTCTATTCGGCACAAAATTCATTTCTAGCCTCCCTGACAGCATTGAAATCAGCGCAAACCGTGTCGTGTTCACAGTTTCATTTTCAACCATTCAATCGTGCAAGAAAGCCCTATCTGGAACTCTCACTCACATACTTACTCCCTCCCACTCACTCGCTCACTGTCCCCAAAGAATCCGCTCCAAATGCATTGAGCATTGGATGCTTTTATTAAACTCATGAAAGACAAAACAAAGAGAACAAACCAACAACTTTTACAGATTGCCGAAGTTTAGCGAAGGCTATAGTGTTACAACAACAACAACAAAAACAAGAACAACAACCGCAAATACCCCAACAAAAGCTACCCCAACAGAAGATTCCCGAACAGAAGCTACTCAAACAACAGCTACCACAGCAACAAGAAGAACAAGAAAAGAATATGCTACAACAACTACAAGAACCAAAACTAACCCAACACCAAAATCAGATGCAACCGCAAGAACATCTTCTACCACTGGAGAAGCAACTACCACCACAACAACAACCACTATCAGTAGACCTCAATCCACCCAAGGACAAAACTCCTCCAATCGAACCCCAACCGCCACAGAGACCGAAGGATCTCCCACTGCCCAAGCCTCACACCAGCGGAACACTTCGAACCACCAAGAAAACAAACGACAAAGCTCCGATAGCGAAGGAGGTACAGCTAAGAGGTCAACAGCACCACCCTATAAGAACAACAAGCACCATAAGAAACCAGCTCCATCACCCCGGGAAAGAAGCATTCAAAGTCGAGTCGAAGTTTCCTAAAACTACTCAGAGAACAGCAACGATCCGATCGACCTTCGAGACCCAGGCGAGAGAAATGCCAGAGTCCACCAGATCTGGGACAAAAAAGGCGATGACTTCTTCAACAAAAAAGTCGATAGCACCCTCACCAATAAAGACTACGATGACAACTCCTTCACTGACGACTTCGGGAATTGAAATCCAGCTTCCGATTCGCCGAACTCCATCGGTTCTCAATAAGCCGCAATATGCTTGCTTCCTCAAAAATGATCTTGAGGAGAAAAATCGACGTATGCAACGATCGCGTAGCAGTGAATTGGTCAGCAATAACAAATCATCTAGTAACAACTATAACTACAACAACCACATGTTGCCATTTTCAAATGGCAACAGCAGACGATCGTCCTTCCCTCTTGGTAATAGTGTTGATCCACAACAAGAACAAATTCCAAAGGCCTTTGATTCACCTCCTGAAACCCTTAAGAACAATTCTTCTTATTTTTCTTCTCCTTCCCTTAAGTCGACTACAAAAACAACACCAACAAGCACCACTACCACCAACTCCAGCACCACTATTGTTGATGATGCTACTCTTGCTACTACAATTAATTCCATCAATACCAACACAACAATAAATCCCAAAACTCCAACAACAATTACAACGATCCCTAAAACTGCAAAATCGCCAAAAACAACAGCAACCCCAGAAACTACCAAATCACCAAAAACAACAACTCCAAAACCAACGTCTCCAATTCCAAAAGCAAGATCATCTAATGGATATAATTCGTCAATTACCATTTCTACTTCTACTACTACTACTAATACTCCTGTTGCTAGTATTTCTTCAACTACAACAACGTCTCCTACTTCTACTAATATAGCAACTATAAGCTCTACAACTAGAACAACAACATCACCACCTACTTCTAGCCTCTGCTCGATTGCAACGTCTACAAGAACAACTAGTACCAACTATAATGCTGTATCTTTCTCCCCACTAGCCTTGCCATCAAATGCTCTACTGCGTACGCGCATTCCCGGAAATACCTTGTATTACGTTTGAGCCCACTATGAAAGTAATTTTCTTTTCATTTCATTTCCTCTACTTTTACTATTTTCAAAATAACTACTGCTATTTTCCTACTATTTCACTACTACTAGCACTGCTTCCAGCACTAGTATTGCTATTACTACCATCACTTATTGTACTTAGTCTATGGTCCTGGTTGGTTTGGTAGTTTTGTCATTGAATTGGTTTCATTGTGGTTTGTATTATTTCACGGTGGCATTTGGTATTTCTTTGAACGGAATTCATTTTAATTAACCTACTAATTTTGAGTGTTTTGAGAAACCAGTAGGCTACTTAAATATTTAGGTATATTATCAAGGAGTGTTGTCCTTAGTAGAAGCTCCCAAGTAGATTCCCAGTCCTCAAATTAGATCTCTTTCGTCAATTTGTCCTTTCAATCATTTATCGATAAATGATTTCCTCATATTGTCCTATTTCCTTGCACTGTTGTTATCTTGCCTACGGATCTCTGTAGATATGTGCAATAAAAAAAAAAAGGAATATAATATTTATGATTTTGTTGTTTTTGTTATTGTAAAAAGATAATATCTCGTACCTGGCACCTACACCACCAACAACTACTCTTTGTTTTTGTCCTTTGTCTTTGTTCACGATGTTGTATTTTCTAATTTAATTTTGTGTTTTTTGTTTGGTATTCGTTATTGTTTTGTTTTGTTTCTTTTCTCGCAATATATAAGAGAAAATGAAAAAAACTTTATCAATTGAATGAAATGAAATTGAATTTAATTAATTCTTTCTCTTTCTCTCTCTCTCTCTCTCTTTTTGTATTTCTGTGCAATTTTTACAGATGTAATTTAAGTGAAATACAAAAGATTCAAATACAAAGAAAAACACAAATATAAAAAATCTATTAATGACACTCAGTAGCGTACGAGCGTGCGTGAGTATGTGTGCCTAACTAAAAAAAGAACAAAAAATAATAATGATAAAAAAGGTTTTAAATTTTTAAAAATAATAATTTAAAGAATGAACTACGCTTTGCTAGGCTTGTCGCGATTTTTTATTAAAATTTAAAATTCGATAACTAATGAATTCTCAATAAGAATATCGATATCCAATTTAAACCACGATTAATGCGGATCAGTGCTGAGAGTAGTCGATTGATTTTCTTTTTTTACAACAACAACAACAACTAGAACTACTTATGCCAAATTTTACATAGAATACTAAATATATTGTGTCAACAACAAACAACAAATCGATAAACAACATCAACTAGAACAACTGCAACAACAACAAAAAGCAACCCGTAGTCGTAGAGTTTTGCGCTAAAAACTAAAAATGAAAACAAACAACAAAAATTAAATACTAAAAAAAAATCAATACAAAACAAAACAATTGAAATGAAATGAAATTAAAAAACCAGATACACCTGCGTTCGAAAAAAAGTAATCGCTAACCACTACTTGCATTAGAAAAAAATCACATACATAAATCCTTGTATTCATGTAGAAAACCAAAAACCAACACCACAGCAGCGCTCGCGTGTGTGTGGGTGTGTGTTTGTGTAGAGGTAACTAACTTTTTATATGCATTTCCATTTAATACCATTCCATAGTACTTCAGTTTTTGCCATTTTGGATTGTACTTATTTTTATTTCGCATTCTTTTTTCCTACTAATTATTTTTATATTGTCGGCAATTAATAAATTAAGTGCTAGTCTATATATATATATACTGACTTGTATAAGCATATAGGCAGACGAATAACAACAACAACGACACTTTGAAAATAAAACATCCAGCAAACAAACAAAGCGAAGAAGAAATGTTAATATTGAGAGAAATTTCTTTCTGTTTTAATTCAAAATTAATTTCAGTTTTTCTCCCATTAGTTGTTTCTTTTTTTATTTATTTTCCTTTTTTTTCTTGATTTTTGTTTTAATTGTTTCTAATTGATTTAAAGAGTTTTTGCTAGTTGTTCATTTGTCTTTTCTTTTACATCTTTTTGTTTGCTTTTTTTTTGTTTTGGTTTCTTTCTCGCAGATTTTTTACTTAAACTACATTTTCTGATGCGAACCTCGTTTTGTTGATGTTTTCCATAGTTAATTATGTACATTAAATATTAATAAAACCAACGAAACAAAAATGTACAGACATAAAAAACAAAAACAAAACCAACGAAAAGGAAAAGAAGAAAACTGTTATTAAAAAATGAAGTTATTTGTAATGTTGGCGAGCGGTCTACAATGCTATAGGTATGCACACACACACATCAATATATACGTGTATATATACATTCAATTGTGTTGTGTTGCATTTTCTGCTTCAATTATTTTCTACTCTTTTATTAAGACCTTAATAGAGAAAAAAACCCAGCAAAGTTTCGTTGAACATCTGTAGCTACAACATAGCAACAACAACATCTATATTGCTATTGCTAATCTTGCTAAATTGTATCGACGAATATTTTGTTGTTGTTGCTTCCCCAAAGTTGCAATATTGTTTCCTTGAATAAAAATGAATGTGTTTAGTTGAAAAACAAAAAAAAAACATACATATATTTATATAATAATTATTAAAACACTCAAATTAATCTGAAGCACGTTTTAACAATATTTGCGAGTTGCTATAAAATCGATAACGAAATAAATTTTTAGTAAAAAACTCAGAGTGCGACGTTGCTCATTGCATTAGCCGTAGTATATATTTATAGTTTTCTTTTAAAATTCATAAATATTTTATTTGTAAATTTGTTCTTGCTATTCGATATGAAAACTGCCCACCGTTCACTGTACAGCACAGCATTGGCACCCTGTTCAAGCACCCTGTTGCTGTAAGACTAGAAACTTTAACCCTTCAACTTCTCAAATCAATCACTCACAACCCCATTTAACCTAAATGCTTTGGAGAACTTTGACTAAAACCGATCGCTTGCCAACACTACAGTTAGTTAATTATTTAGTTAGTTGACTGGTAGTTGGTTAGCTAGTTTAGTTAGTTATTTGGTTAACTAAATTGCGTAGTGTAATTTTAAGTATTTTTGAGGAACCGCACTCGTGTTTTGTGCAATTTTTGAAATGTTTTCACACACTACTTATACTGATTGGTTTCTAATTTCTTTTTTTCTCTCTCTTTCTCTCCCTCTCTCATTCGCCCCATATGTGCCTCGCCCTCCGATGCACACAGGTTCAGCGCCCCTGGGCTTCTACACGCCAATCAAGGCGCCCATTGACAACCTCTTTCAATTGGGCGTGACGCGTGCGCCTAACGGTAATGGTCTCGCCCACTACAACAGCAGCAGTAACAACACAACGACAACGACAACCACACCGACGAGAACAACAAATGGCAATGGTTTCAACACAACAACAACAAATGGTGATAGCATCGGAAGCAACGGTCACGCCAGCGACGCCGACTTCGACGACGACGTCAATGGAAGGTCGCCAACAACAATTGGCGAGAACGACGAGCCCGAAAGTCTGCAATATCTGAAGCCTGCGAACGATGATCTCACAATTGTCTACAGCGAGGGAGCGCAAAAAACCGATCTGCTCTATTGAGGGAGCAAAAGAGTAACAAAATATTGATTTTAATTATTAATGAAACAAAACAAAACGAAGCAAATAGTCGTAGTCGATGGAGTTAATTAAAAGCTTATTGCTTAAACATGAAATATTCCAGAATAATTGTATGTGATGATCGTGATCATGGTCATGATGATCGAGAAGATGATCAAAATGATGATGGTGATGATGATAATGATAATGAGCATGAAATGTAATTCAATTCCCATTCGAGTTTGTTTTGAAGTCACGTGTATTGCATATGTTTTTTTTATATTTATATAAATATTCTCTTCTTCATGCTTTTTGAATTTATTTATATGCGTATTATCTATAACATATATATATTTATATACATTAATATGAAAGATAAAGAAAAGAAGAAAAGTTTGAAAGAAAAGAAAACAAAAACTAAACTAAAACCAACAGCATTTCAGTACTTATTGCTGTATTGATTGACTACTTTAAAAGTTTATTCATTATACTTTTGTTCTTGAATTTTTTCTTTAAACGTCGCAGAAGCGGAAGGAGGAGAACATGAAATGAATTCATTGAATTGAACACAACTATTATTTTTAATTCATACATATTGTAGTATTGTTTATAAAACAACAAACATTTCGTTAGAAGAATGAGAGAATGAAAAGATAGTATTTTTTAAAAATTATTATTTGTATTTCTTTTTTGCTCTGGTGTCGATTTATTTATGAACCAATCAAAAGAGAAGAAGAACGAAAACAGCAAAAATTAAAATTCAAAGAATTTGCAGAATTTTAAAATTTTTTTGCAACGAGTGTATTTCTTTTTTTTTGTTTTTTATTCAATTGTTTCTAAATTTTTTTGTAAATATTTTTTGCTTTTGTTTTCATTTGCTGATATTGGCAAAGTTGTGTTTACGCCCTCGAAACCTAGCCACACCCACTCGCATTTGTATTAATTTTTGTCATCTTTTAAAGAAGAATGCAAAAAAAAATTGCCTCTAATATTTTCGGTATTTATATTATTAGTTTTTAAGTTTTTTCATTTTTAATTATGTTCATCATTTTGTAATCTTTTATTATTATTATTATAATTTCTTTGTTGGGCTGCGTTTGCAGAAGTCTGTAAAAAGTCTGCAAAACTCTGAGTCGAATGCTTGCATTTGAAAGTATTTTTAATTAATAAAAACCGATTAAATATTACACATGAGCGAGAGAGTAGTAGAAGTAGAACGAAGAAAATAAGTGAATACGATAATTGTTTGTAATATTTGCTTACGTATTATATACATAATTACATAAATACATACATACATAATTATATTTAATTAATTTAATTTAAACTTAATAAACAAAAATATAAAAATGAAACAAACTCCTTGGTTTTACTGTTGGTTTTACTACCTTATAGAAATCCCATCTCAAATATATACATTAAAAATCCTATGTTTTTCAGTGGTGTCAACATTTTATTTTAAAAAGTTTAACATTTATGTAAAATGTTATCAATATAATTTCAAGGTAATATTATTCAATATAATAAAGGTAATAAATTCTTTCTTTAAAATTGTCAACAATCACAACATGTGACAACAATTTCATAATTAAATTTAACAATTAATTAACGTTTTGCTTATTGTTTATTGCTTTGCATACAACGCGTCATTTCTCTTTTGTTTTACTTTATTTATTTCGTATATATTGTTATTATTTTGCACTTCATGTAACTAGAGTCAAAGTTTTTAAAGGATTCATATTTTATTTTTTAACAAGAACTATGTATATCATTCTGAAAACCCCTTTATTGTTATTAAACGCTAAGTACTGTCTGTGTGAGAGTAGTAGGAAGAGATAAATTTGTATGAGCTATGAAACTATCAACTGCAAACTCTATGATAATAATGAAATTGTTAGGTATTCTTAAACTTTTGCTCTAAGGTTAACTAAAGGAAGAGAACAATTTTTAATTGTTAAGTCATAAGAGATAGTTTGAAAACGACCAATTTCTATTGTAATGGGAAGCATTAACTATGTTATTAGCATAGTGTACGTATATTATTTTAATTGTAAGACCCTTTTCCTGAGGAAGACTCCACAATTAGTCCACATAATCGCGTATAATCAACTCACGTTTGGTGTATGTAGCTACGGATGAAGCTGTCGCTGTGCCAAAGAGACCATTGCCATTGAGGGTGTTCATAGTAATATTGTAGCTTTTGCTGTTGTTATTATTCTGAGTATTACTATGGCTGGAAGTACCAGTATTGCTGATTGAGTTTGGATTTAGGCCTTGTCGCTCACTCTTCAGTTTGTCCAATTCGAGTTGCAAACGTTGATTGCTCTGACGTAAACTTTCATTTTCCGTAAGGCACTCGCGAAGGCTATTGGAGGAAATTTTCAACATTTAATAGCTATTATTTTCAAAAGTAAGTATGGTACCTTTTGATTTCATCTTGCATTGTTTTAATATATTCACATGCCTTGATGAGTATTTGAGATTTGGAATCGCTTGGTGGCGTACGACAAGTGCCACTCACGATGCTGCGCTCTGGCGTACCCGATGAAGTTGTTGCTGCAGATGTTGACCCAACGGCTGCATGGCTGTTGTTCGGGTTGCAAGAAGCCGTCGTATTCTGCATCTCGGGTATCATTTCTTTCAACTTGAATATCCAACTGTTTATTTTATCTCGACGTCTGCGTTCAACCTCGTTGTGTGTAGCACGACGTTTGTCATCACGCTGAAATTTCAGAGATTAGTCATAATGAGGTTGAGGGGTTGGAGAACCCTATAAACCTTTTTATACGTTTCCAGAATGTAACTGCGCTTGTTGTTCGTCTCCGCGATACAGGCAGCTGAACCGGCAGCTGGTGTTGTCGTCGTGTGAGAAGGCTTTGGCATCAGACAAGGTACACTGCGTACCAATTGCACCGATCCATCGGAATTTGTCACTTTCTCGCTGGTTTCCAATTTAATTGCCGTTTCGAGAGCCGTCTCACTTCTAGCAGGACAATTGGGTGCACTCTCTACGTACTCCTTAACCAAATATATATCACAACCACTTGGCAATTGAACTGTTGCCGGTAAAAGTGCTGAGGCAGAGTGGGATTGTGCGCCGCCATTCGATGACCCGTGGCGCATGGGATTGACTATTCGATATTGCAGAGGCAACGCACCGACATCCTCCTGTTTGATGTGTGCCAGCGACTCATCGATGCTGAGGAACTCCTGCGACTCGTCCGACTGCTCATCACAAATGGTGAGCAGCACGTTGTTTGAGGAGTTTCCACAGTCATTCGGATTCGCGCTCAGGAAGAAACTGCCAGCGAAGGGATTACGTAAAATGACAACAAACCAGTCGAATCGGTGAGTCTCACCTCTGGCCCGCAATCGTTCCCAGTGGCATCGATGTCGCAATGGTGGCTGTACTCGTACTCGGTGTCACCTCTAATCGCTGACGCTTTCTATTGTCCATTTTGTGGCATACTTCTTGGTAGATGAAACCTTGGACAACTCTACCAACGAACGACTGCAACGAGAGAAACAGAAAATTCGATCACACAAAAATATCACAAAAATCACAGAAACAGCAGAAAAAGTTGTTTCAAATTTCCTTTTAACGAACATTTAATGTACTTTTGAACAACTGCTGTGCTTTGCTAATTTCAAAATGAAATAAACAAAATTTTCGTTTACAAAAATAACAATAATAAATGTTGGCGTACTTTTTACGTGTATAAAAACAATGCAAACCACCGAGAATCTCACTCCAATTGACAGCAGTAACTGTCAGAAACATTGGGCGAAATTGAGTGGAATCGAAAATTGTTCTTGTACAGCGATGTCATGTGATGTTGACAGTTTCAGTAATAACAGTCTGAGAGGCACCGAACATATGAGACATAGTTAATAACCAGCCAGATATGAGTGATTCTACTGATTCTTTGTAAAAGGTTGCATGGACTTGTATATCACCGCAGTGGCAACGCTATGAATAAGATGATTCTCAGATGTATTGTTTACATTTACTCTGCAATTCGGGAGTAGAGGTTGCAGTTTCCACTTGTCCACATCGATAACAATGAATAACACACAGTTCTGTAATCGAGGATTGCCGCCAGCGTTGACGATCAGCAATACCCAAGAACTGGAAAATTTTATAGCAAGCAGGAAGAAGCGTCTGAAAGCAATCCTCAAGCGACTTCGGTGGAGCGAAGATCTCATTCTGAAGGTTTGCTCGTAATGCATTCAATAGTGATAAAGTCAGGCTGATATATTAGTGATCTTTTCAGAACTTCAACACTAACTCTTTGACATTAGATAATGATTTACTGCCAGATACAACTGAAGAACAACCCTTTCCGGATAGCTGTGCCACAAGGAACTCGGTTGTGATTGGTATGTTGTGTGATATAATCCAGATAGTCAATAACTAATATTTTACAAAACTTTACAGATACTTCCCAACTGCAAACACTTGTCGGCAATTCTTACGCCAGAATACCGGAAAAGTTTTCGGATCTCCAATTAAATTTTAGCCGTGAACAAAAGCTCCAACTCTATGAACATGTTGTGGAAAACACGGAGAAGTTATCGGAGCCAGAGATGGCTGTTCCGTAAGATGAGGACTTATTATTTATATTCAAAAATATTTATAATAAAAATTTATTTTTGAACAGTATCTCCGATGAACCCAAGAGCATGACATTCGCCGAAATCCTGGCCCAGAAGAAGAAAGAAAAGAAGAAACGTCATAAATACCGTACCAGCAAACCCACCCATATCGAAGAAGTACGCAGTCTGGTCGAACTCCAAATGCAGGCATTGGAACAATACTTGAAGCCAAAGTTAAATGATGGAGAAAATATAAGTAATCATAAGAAACATAAACAAGAGAGTAGCACGATGAGTGAATTGGAGAACAAAGACAAAATACTACACCAAAGCTGCTCCAGTTTATCGAAATGTGAAAAATTCATTATAACAAAATATGCTCATGAAAGTAGAGCAACAGATAACACAGATCGAGGGAATCGGAGTCGATCAAGAAATCGTACTACCTCCAGAAGAAGGAGCACATCAAAAGATAGCATTTATTATAAGGAAACTCAATATCAGAATAGGAGTTATAGAGAGAAAACTAATTGGAAGCGTAAACACTCCCGAAGTAACTCAGGAGAACGCAGTTATTCCAGAACATATTCTAGGGACGAACACAAAAACGGTCATGGTCGTCGTCACAATGGAAAATTAAAAAGTAATGGTGGATATGAGCACCGAAGAAGTCGGAGCTATAGTTATGAACGAGACTACGTCAGTAGAGATCGACGAAATACGGGATATAATGAACGAAGTAGCAAGAGAGATGGATATAATAGCAAATATATCAAACGACAAAAATTTTCTAGTCATAATGAACACCATGCTTATTACAATCGGAAGTATTAGAGTCTATCAAAGTGAAACGATTTTGAAAAATAGGAATAGCCATAATGAAATAAAGATGGAGGGTTGGAAATGAATAATTAGTTGAATTGAATTGGTAGCATACTGAACTTAAATACATAAAACTTAATACAAGGATCTTTTTTAGTTTCCGTATACTACAACAACACTCCGAATATTTGTCTATTTTTTATTCTTCTGTAAGTTCACAAGTTTTCTGCAACGTTTTTTCTATAACAACAGTTACCATTTACTTGGTGGAGACTCGTGTGCGCTTGTTCCACGCGAAATTGATACCGTAATTCTTAACGCGTTCCTTCTTCGGTTTCTCCTCTGCTTCGACAAACCAGCGCCAGTTGTTCCTCTCACAGTAGGTGATAGCCTCTTCCTTTGAATTGAAATGTACCTCCATATTTGACAATGGATCGCCACTAAAAAACACGATTTAAGAATTATTTGTAACACATTCCCCTACGGGACAATCACTCACGTTGATGTCCAGCCCATTAGAGGATTTTCCCAACGCTCACGGTTGTCGAATTCAATTTGCCAGTGGTGAACGTTGTTGGTGCCACTTTGCATAGCATTCTTAGGAGGCATGTGGATACGCACACGACGAGTTTTCACATGTTCATTGGGAACACCAGAAATTGGACTGAGGTCAACCTGAGTCGGCACAGTGATGGTACCTCGCAGTTTATTCTTCTGTTCGAGTTCCTCTGGTTTCGCCAAGGCTGTGGCTGTATCAATAATAGGGGCATCTCGCATTGACATGTTGCGTACTATGGGAACAGCTGCAGTTTTCGCCCTAATTCGATATATCGCTATATTATTTGATATATAGGGATATAGTCTAGAATTACTCGATACTCACCATTGAACCGTTTGTGGAGATTTCGATAAAATCTGTAAAATCACAGACATTTTCACGTTCTCAAAATCCAAAAATCTCAATTATTACATAAAATATCGAATCTACTCAACATATTTGACAATATAGCTGTCAAAGATGACATCGCTTGGGGAAATTATTGTTAAAGTGTGAGTGTGTGCCCATTTATGATTGCCATTCCTTAAAATTTTTTTTCATACAAAATCAATAGAGATAATTGAATACAAAGTTACAAAAAGTTATTTTCTAACACCTCAATAAAAATAATGAAATAAATAATACATTTCAAATTGTAATGAAATGTAAATTTATTGTATGAAAGTCAACAACATACCTTACATATTAATGTTTTCAACATCTCTGCAAATGTTACACATTTGAAAAGCTTTGTTTAATGTACATTTGCATTGTTTTTGCCGATTGTCAAAATATATTTTGTTTATGATTCGCGAAACGTCGCCAAAAAATTTGAATAAGTTTTTCTGTAATATTTTAAATTCAAGTAATAATGGACGACACAGGGGCAGCTGTAATTCTGGACAATGGTGCGTGCACAGCCAAGGTTGGTCTTTCTACCCATGACGACCCACTCATCGTGCCAAACTCGATTATGAAAGCCAAATCTGAGCGACGGCGGGCCTTTATTGGCAACCAAATCGACGAGTGTCGCGATGCGTCTGGGCTTTTTTACATACTGTGCTTTCAAAAGGGATTTCTCACTAATTGGGATGTACAGAAATCTGTATGGGATCACATCTTCAGCAGTGACTGCACCAACATCAACCTGGAGGACCGCAATCTCTTGATCACAGAGCCCCAACTCAATTTCACCAGTATTCAGGAGGCAATGGTGGAGATATTCTTTGAGGAATATCATTGCGCCGGTATTCACAAGACCACCACCGCTGACCTTGCCGCCTATAATTATGCGGCCGAGAGCGATGTCACTCAACTGCTCTACAACTGTATCGTAATTGATGTCGGGTACAGTCACACGCATGTTGTGCCCTTCATTAAGGGAAAGCGTATCTCACGCGGCATTCGGCGCATCGAAGTGGGCGGTAAAGTACTGACGAATCACCTGAAAGAAATCATATCCTATCGCCATCTGAACATGATGGACGAGTCATACGTCGTAAACCAGATCAAGGAAGATGTTTGTTATGTTTCACAAAACTTCGCAGAGGACATGCGTGTTCATCAGTCGTCTACGAAACGGGATGAGATAGCTGTAGAATATGTCCTTCCCGATTTCACCTCCGTAAGACGCGGCTATATTCGCACTGATATGGAACAGGAGCTCGAACAACAGTCACTGCGCTTATGCAATGAACGTTTCACGGTCCCCGAGTTGCTTTTCAATCCCTCCGACGTTGGCATTACGCAGGTCGGCATCCCGGAGGCAGTTATTGATTCACTAAAAGACTGTCCCATTTATACTCATAGTGAGCTTCTGCGGAATATCATTGTCATTGGTGGCAGCTCCCTGTTCTCGGGATTTATTCCTCGTCTGAAAGCTGAAATACGTGCTCTGGCTCCAGATGATCTAGAGGTTTCGCTGATCTTTCCAGAGGACCCCATTTCGTATGGTTGGTATGGTGGAAAGGAATTGGCCAGTAGTGAGGGTTTCAAGGATATGTTATTAACACGTGAGGACTTCGAGGAGAGGGGTTTTTACGCATCAAATGGAAAATAATAATAAAGATGATTTTTTTTTTTAAACGTAAAATATTTGTGTATGAATATCGTTATTTACTACGCATTCTTTATTAATAGGTGTAATGCAATTAATAAATTAATATAGTTGTCATAAGTGTGTATAAATAACCTTAAATAGTTAATAGTCCATCTATACTAATTATCAAACACAAAATTTCATATGGTTTCTTCTCGTATAAACTACAACAAGCTGAAAGCAGAAACTTACTTCTACAAGAAAGCAGAAACTTACTTCTACAAGATGAATTGTCTATCAATAACATAATTTGATTATCATTTGTGAGTTTTACTATTTCCATAATAGTAGTACTAAATTTATTTAGAAATTTTGTCACAATTTTGGTTGTGATTTAAATTTAAAAATGTTTTCTAAATTACAAACTAAACGATTCACCACAACCACAGGTGCCTTTTATATTAGGATTGTTGAAAACGAATTCGCTAGAGAGTTTCGATTGCACGTAGTCCATTTCTGTGCCTGAAAAATTATCGAAAGATTAATATGTTTCTTTCAGACATTGACTTCAAATTCTGATAGGGATATACAAAACTATCTCTCTAGGTTACGATCCTTCTTTTTACACCAAATTATATATCAAATATACTTCGATATGTGTATAAATTATCGTTAATTTAATTACATAACATCTTCTCGAGCTTACCTAATAGTGACAACTGAGCCTTTTTATCGATATAAACTTTAACGCCATCCTGTACCACTTCTTCATCGAACTTATCTGTAAGGAAAACGTTTGTTTATACTTCAGCGATGCTGGCTTCAACAGATAAGGCTTACCTTTTTCTTTAGCGTAGTTCAATGTGTATGACAGACCATTGCACCCCCGTTGACGTACTCCTACTTTTAACCCTGTCTGCAATCATAATTTATTATTGTTTATTTTGAAAATTTAACCTTGAACTCACGTATTCTGGTTTTTCTCTCAACAATTCTTTAATACGTTGCACTGCCGATGTAGTCTAAAAATAAAACTATAATGAAATTACGAACTTTCTTCAATTTCATCACAAGATCTTGGCCTTTTCGACCTCTTACCAGCGTCAGAGCAGCACGTGTGGCAATTAATTTGCGTCCCTTCAGTGCGCGCACCGTAGCCGTGGCCACCACTTTTGTTGACATTGTTTTCACTTTATAATATTTTGTTATATTTTTTAGAATTTTATCACTGTTTGAAGCTTACTTGGAATTTTCCTCTTAATACAACACAATTTGCTTCTATCCTCAAAATCGTTATCAGCTGTTTGCTTCAAACTGTCAGATGTTCAAAATTAGTCGGTATTGCCAACCATCTCACGTACTTAACATATTCGTGACTGTCTCGGGTTCTCTGTCTTGTGGTTTAGTAATTTGATGTTCTTGAACTGCTTTTTTTTTGGAGATAATTTTAATTAAATGTATTTATTTGTTAAACTAAAAAACAAAACAAATAAAATCAATTTTAGAAGATATGTTCTTATTGTGTATTTGATTCAGTCTGCTTTTTCCGAGAACTAAATTCGTTGCTTGAAATTTTCGTTGCTAACTTCATTGATGTCAATAACTATCTATATTAAGCGTTTGTGATAGCGTTTTAATACACTGGCCAAATAAATCTATAAAGCTTAAGTCTATAACTTAAGCTGAAGGAGTAATTTAAGAACTAAAAAATTAAACTGTTTGATAAGAAACCAATATATTATGGAGAAAGAAGAAATGTCTTCCTCTTCTGATGGGGAGTATGAATTTATTCCAAAGAAAATGAAGACAGAATGGTGCAAAAGCTATTCTATTAAAGCAATGCAGATGATGTGCAAAATGGGTTTTGTTGCTGATAAAGGTCTTGGAAAGCAAGGCCAGGGACGATTAGAACCTGTTGAAGCATTTCAACAAGAGGGAAGAAGAGGATTTGGCTTGAAACTAAACTCACTTCTAAATTCAGAACAATTATGGGATCCTGCATCTGAAGAAATAACTATTCCAGAGCGTATAACCTGGATAAAAAATGATGGTAGTCAACACACTTTGGAAGAAATGATGAAATGGCTTCGTCTAGGAGAAAAGAAAGATTCGTTGGATGGTGAAACCATGTTTTGTGAACCGGATATTTTAAATGCCATTCTTGAATCGAAATCTGTTTTTGACGATTTAAACGGAAATGATATGAGAACAGCTCGCACAAAATCCAATCCATTTGAAACCATTAGAAGTTCAATATTTCTCAACAGAGCTGCAGTCAAAATGGCAAATATTGATTCAATGTGCGAGTTTATGTTTACTGATCCCCGCGACCAAAGTGGGAATTCTCTCATTATAGACAACGAATTGCTATATTTTGCAGATATCTGTGCTGGTATTATCTTTAAACCTTAAGTATTGTATGCCATTTTTTAGCATATTTGTTTTTTAGGACCTGGTGGTTTTACGGAATACATTCTTTATCGAAAATCATGGGAAGCGAAAGGATTTGGTTTTACATTACGAGGTGCTAACGATTTTAAATTGGACAAATTTTTAGCATCATCCCCAGAATCATTCGATCCGTTTTATGGGACAAAAAATGATGGAAATATATTTGATCAGGAGAACCAAAAGTCTCTTTCCGAATATGTATTAAAACATTGTAACAAGGGTGTTCATTTCGTTATGGCTGATGGTGGCTTTTCTGTAGAAGGTCAAGAAAACATTCAAGAAATATTGTCCAAACAACTGTATTTGTGCCAGTGCTTAGTAGCAATATCAATTCTTCGAGAAAATGGACACTTTGTTTGTAAACTATTTGATACATTTACACATTTCAGTGTGGGTCTTCTATATTTAATGTACATATGCTTTGAAGAAATATCTATCAGTAAACCAAACACTAGCAGACCAGCGAACTCTGAACGATATTTAATATGTAAATGGAAAAAATCAAACTGTGAAGATGTACTTAAATATTTTGATATTATAAATCAGCATCTAAGTGAACGAGAATTTAAAGACAATGACGTTGTAGAAATTGTAAGCTACGATGTTTTGTCACAAAACGAATCATTTCTAAACTATATTATAGAATGCAATAATGTGATTGGGAGAAATCAAATAGTTGGTTTAAGAAAAATAGCAGCATTCTGTCAAAATCCAAAATTAAAGGAGCCTCGTCAACATGAAATCCGTAAACAATGTTTAACTTTATGGAAACTACCTGATAAATTACGACAAGCTCCTGAATTGAAATCAACTGATATTTTATTAGAAGAAATATTAGATAATTGGTATCCTAACAAATCATTTTTAAGTATCCCACCAACTGAACTGACCTCTAGTCAATTGTTAGAAAAGCATATTAAAAGTATTTATGATTGGTATTTTGTTCCCATAGGCCGCGGTGAAACTAGCGTTAACGTTTGTAGTATATTTCTGTGCCGATCTCGTGGTAATCTTTTAAGATATACCGACAATAAAAGGTGGGAACCTGTGGATTATATATTTGAAATTCCTCCGAGATCACTATTTTATGGTGAAATTGTTTATGAGTTTAACGGTGAGGGTCGCACACAAACACGAGTTTGTGGATTACATATCATCGATGCCATAATGTTGGGAGGAAAGGATATTCGAAGATTAAAGCTTTCGAAACGAGTTGAAATGTGCAACAAATTTGCTATAAGTGTCAATAAACCCCATAAAGAAGGGAAAAAGATATCACCGATTCGATGTAAACAACTTCACAAATTGAAAAATATTAAAAGCTTTTTTGATACGATGCGGCAATATAATTTGAAAGATAATTGTTCTAGACTTGGATTCGGATTGGATTCTGATTACACTGATAACAAATTTTTTGTGCCAGGAGGAATTCTGCTGTTTTGTGAAATTTTGAATAATTACTTTTCAAAACTATCAAATTCAACACATTTGTTATATTATGTAGATGAAACAAAACAATGTTCCCATTATTTAGAACAAATGCCGGCTGAAGTGAGAAATAACTTATATTCTTCATTTCGAAATAGCTTCTGCAGAAGATTGTTGTGGAAATGGACAAATATAAGTCAAGTAGAAGAAGGATGTCAAGAAAAAGACCAAAGTATATTGTATCGTGATGATATACAGCACTTTGTATTTAATAAATAAGGCAATATCTACTATTTTCGTATTTATGGGTAGTGTGCTTTTGAAATAGTATTTAATGCGGGCCTGACAACTGTTGAAAAAACAAAAGACAAACATGGAATTATTTATAGACTCATGCGATTTAATAACAGCAACAAATTGTATTTGTTTAACTTAGTTCTTCTTGTTAAAAGCACAAGCTATATAAAAAAATGAAACTTATACATGTACATATTCCGAAACTTTCAAATTATATTTTTTGTTATCACTCGATAGTTTTATTTGGCATCACTGCTTAAATTTTTTAATGTTTCTTCAAACATAACTGGCTCTATTGTACGTTTATTTTGGTAAGGAGGCGGTCCAATGAGTTCAACTATTTCATCATAATTAAGAGTTTCTTTTTCCAGTAACGCTTCCGCAAGCTATAAAATAATGTAATATAATATAATATAGTATATTTTTGATAATTCTTGGTAGAGACTATAAACTCAATAAACAGTAAACAAATGTGCTAGATAGTTACACATTGTTAAATAAACATTTCAATACCAATTACAGAACATTGAGTTCTTAAATGTAAATACAGAGGTAATAACACTTGCCAATATAAATGTACGCAATAATTCTCTTGATTTTCGAAAGTATAGATGAAGTTTAGCGTTTATTGAGGATTTCACAAGTATACTAACCTTTTTTAATTTGTCAACATTTTTCGTTAATGTTTCTTCAGCTTTTCGATATGCTTCTTCTACCAATTTCCTTGCTTCAGTATCAATAATATGCTCTAGTGTTTGAGAAAACGGCTTTTCTATCGATCCATTTTCATCGGAGTCCCCAAAGTATATGGGTCCAATAGTGTCATTCATCCCAAATTTTTTTATCTACATTATAAATATTAAATTACAGAAAATCTTATTGACTTTTCTCAATTTATAAATACATTTTTACCTGGGAATATGCAATCTTCGTAACTTTTTCTAAATCATTTTGTGCGCCAGTTGTGATTTGGTTGAATGTAATATTTTCAGCAGCTCTTCCACCAAGAGCCATGCACATTTTGTCAAAAAGTTCTTCTTTACTATAAAGTAATTGTTCACTAGGAGTATATTGTGCGAAGCCTAGTGCCAAACTTGTTCTTGGCACGATAGTAACTTTTAATAACACATCAGAATTTGGTAAAAGCCATCCAATCAAAGCATGTCCAGACTCATGATATGCGATTACTTTTCTTTCAACTGGTGACAAGGCATGAGAACGCTTTTCAGTTCCTCCTATGAATATAAACATATGTATATATATACATAATTGTGTGTTTTTTGTTATGTTAAAATATATTAATTTAAAAAAATGTTATTTTAATATCCCCGGACTGGCGGCCTGGCGTCCTCAAACTCGTAGCTTGGAACAGAGCTCCTGATTCACATGAATTGCCTAGTTAAATATAACTCTATTCTACTATCTATGTCGTAACTTCAAGTATTTTCGGAACTTCTAATTTTGAGTGTTGATCGCTGTGAAGAAAATAAAAATATATACGTACCAACTAATCTCTCTACTGCGTATTCCAAATTTGAGGCCCGCACTTTGTCTTGTGAATTTCTGGCTGCATGCAATGCAGCTTCATTGCAAACGTTAGCAATATCTGCTCCAGAAAATCCTGGTGTTAACCAAGCCAGCCTTTCAGTATATTTTGAAATATCCGTATCCAATTTAATCGATGATAAATGACTTTCAAAAATTTCACGCCGTTCTTGTAATGATGGCAAGTCAATTAATATATGTCGATCAAATCTTCCTGGCCGCAAAAGAGCCTTCAATTTTAACAATTAATATAAAAATTAATTTATTACTCTGCAGACTGAATAAAAACACATACTTTATCCAAAATATCGGCTCTGTTAGTACTAGCGAGCATGAGAACACCTTCTTTGGAAGCCATACCATCCATTTCCACTAGTAGTTGATTCAATGTTTGTTCAGACTCTCCCGAACTTGATTGACCCATATTTTCTGTACCACTCCTCTGCCTACCAATAGCATCGATTTCATCAATGTATATAATGCAAGGTGCTCTCTTATTTCCTTCCTTGAATAAGTCTCTAACTCTTGCTGCGCCTAAACCGCCAATCATTTCAATAAACTCTGAACCATTCATACTTAAAAATGGAACCTGCGCTTCAGTAGCGACAGCTTTAGCCAAAAGTGTTTTCCCACAACCCGGTGGACCTAAAAGCAATGCTCCTTTAGGTACTTTGGCTCCAAGTCTTTGATACTTCTCAGGAGCTTTTAAATAGTCCACAAATTCTCGTACTTCCTGTTTTGCTTCTTTCAAGCCAGCTACATCTTTAAATAAAACACCTCGGCCTCCATCAAATGGATCAACAAGTGTAAATTTTGCACGTCCCATTTGATTCTATTGATTAAATATTATTAACATGAGTATATATTTATAATATTTAATACGTTACAAAAGTATCCATTCCTATGGGACTTTTAAAGCCCTTCATTCGTGAAGCAATGGAGGCGAAAAGAGCAAAAAATAGTAGTAAAACAAGTATTCGTCCTGTGATATCACTTTGGCGGTCATAAGTGATAGCAACCCCTGCATTAAAAAAAAAAAAAAAAAAAGTTGATTAATAATGGATAAGTAAGGCATATGGAGGAAATCTTTAATTTAAACCTTCCGTCACTCCTAAACGTTTTTCAACATCTCGCAATTTCTCTTCAAATTTAGAGGAATCTGCAATTGCCATATGAAATATAGTTGATGTCACACGCCTTCCTTTTACTATTGCTCCTTCATGTAAAATAATGGTCACCATTTCCATATCAGGGCGAATAATTAGTTCTTTGACTTCTCCAGTTGCTAACATATGGTGAATAAATTCATTCCAGGATACGTATCTTGTAGATCCCTAAAATATATATGTTATATTTTCAATCTATGTGTAAAAATGTGAAATATCATTATACCTCAGGTCTCTCACTTCTGGGAGACAATATCAACGAAAGGAACACAGAAAACATATATATGGTCAACATCCATAGTAGAGCTTTTGTTAAAACCGACTTTATTTTATCCTCATTTTCATTATTTTTATCGTTATTAGGAGGTTTTTCCGCATTTGAATTAGAAGTATTTTCCTCAGGCTTTTTTTCATTCTTATCGTTAATTTCTTTTTTGTTCAAACATATGCTAGCGTGAAATTGTCGAACAGCCTCTGGTGATAAATTCAGTGATCTACTCAGTATACTGACAATCGCTTTATACTCGGACAAGTTCCATTTGATCTATAAACATAGAGTTAAATATGCATTTGGCCATTTAAAGAATTTTACCTGTTTTCTTGTGAGCTGTGTGGAATAATTCCTTGGGTTCGAAGATATCTTAACGGTATTTGATTGTATGGCTCTTTGAATTTTTTTTAGATTTCGTAACGCTCGCCACATTATAATTCTTAAAACGACTTTCGATTTTATAGCATTTGAATAAAAAACTTGTGAAATTCACCGAAATGTACCAGCTGATTCTTAAAAAAAAAACAATATTATATAAATCCTTATACTTTCCAATAGAAACAGAATGAGAATGAAATGGTATATACTAATGTCGTGCAATGCATATAAACTTTTAATTCATTGATTACTCTCCGAATAAGAATTTGTAACCAGCTGTAAATTTATAATTTTAGGAAAACGATTTTTATAAAAATTTGACATGGTAATATGTCTATTTTTTTTAAATTTAAATCTTTGGCGGATATAATATGACAGTATATTATATTTTGTATTAAATTTAGTTTTATTTTAACATCACAGAATTCGGTTATGGGAATGATTATTAAATAAATTTTTTGATAAATATATTATTCAACCATTTAAAAAAATATATATTGGCACATAGCACAACTTTAAAATGAAGTAATCGGTTTATTTCATTCCCATTTATAACTTATAACCTTTACCCTGAACATTACACAAAATGCCCGCCTTTTTCGGTGACGTTTATTGTCAGACAAAAGTTGATGTTTTGAGTTTTATATGTTCTTTAAGACGTATATATATTGAAGAAGGTGTTTTTGTTAGGAACAATTTCGATTTTGCAGATTTTCAACATTTCATTGAACTGCTATATAACGATATTTTGGCAAAACGTATACCTTAATTTATACATTGTCAAAAATCGACATAAATATTTTCAATCATGTCGGAATCCCCGGAGGATGGAGTAGAGAGTCTGAAGGCTAAATATGAGGAACTGTGTCGTGAATTAAATATGGACAGAGAGACTGAAGAAGTTTCTTGGAAAAAATATATTGAAACTTCTCAACGATTTTCACTAGAAGTAATTGAATTGTTGATATGATTAAAAATACTGTAGGTTATATATAGTAATACGACGAAAATGATGTAAACAATTTGTGTCATTATTGTTCAAATCCAAAAAGCATTTTCTGCTGGGTGGAATACGTTAATTAAATATTTTAGATCTATGAGCAGTCACATACTCTAATTTAATTTAATTTCAATGTATATTATACCACAAATTATTACATTTTCAGGGTAATCCTCTTCATTGGTTTTGTTGTGCCCTATTTGCAGCCTGTCGTGACTCTTTCACACCAACAGTTGGTGGTCCAAATTCAGTAGTTATGGGAAATTGTGTTTCGCTTACTAAGTTACTTCGAAGTTGCAACATTAGGTAAAAATTTGCACTGTTTGATTTTTTAACCCAAATATAAAACCTCAATGTACTTGAGGTTTTATAAAAAATAGAAAAACTATAAAGAATAAAATATGGAATAAATGCAGTTTATTTTCTGATTAGGGTTTGATCACCCCTGCCTTCCTTTAAACTACATTTGTTCCAAATCTAGAGCATAAGACATTTTTTACATACTCTATACCTATAATTATTTCCTTTTTTGTCCATTAGCATTTACGACTTTTTTTCTAAAATAAAAATATGGCATGAAATGACCAACATGTCCAGAAATTTTATCAGTCAAGTGGATAGATTGGAACG
Organism: Coelopa pilipes; assembly: GCA_947389925.1. Taxonomy (NCBI): domain Eukaryota; kingdom Metazoa; phylum Arthropoda; class Insecta; order Diptera; family Coelopidae; genus Coelopa; species Coelopa pilipes. The sequence continues at coordinate 4,365,620 of OX376700.1, forward strand.
TACATTCAGCATTACGTTTCATTTGTTTCAGAGGTATAATACGATATTTGAACAACTTTTTATAATCCCAAGGAAAGAGAAAAAGATAAAAAAATATCGGTGAGTACAAACATTTGCTTTATTGATATGTTTTAGTATATTAATGAATAAAGTTGTATTATAACGAATTATTGACTATTGAACTCCAATGAGTATGAGTATAAAATAAAAAATAACAATCTACTTGAAGTATACAATGAAAAAGTGCTTTATTTAATAACATTTCCTTTTAGGTCTGTAAAATGTTCTGCGAATAAACTATATGATTTATGTTGGTGTCTATTTCTATGCGCAAAGAATGAAAACCCAAATTATACGGTGGATATAGTAACGTCGTTTCATTTGTTGATTTGCTGCATTGATTTAATATACAAAAATGTACTTGCTGAAAATCGAATAGATCTTATAAACCTGGACTTTGAAGGGGTACCTAAAAATTGGAATACACCAGAATTCGACAGCAGCACTGTTGCCTCGTATTGTATAATAGAACCCCTCTGTCGTATTACTCAAGCTCTCCCATCCGAAGCAAAAAGTATGAAGGAAAATTCTTGGAAAATGATAATAACAGAATTTTTCAAAACAAAGGTAAAATATATTTTTAATGTTTTCCAATATTGTATTATTATTTTTCAGACAATTTGTGGAGATGATAATACATTTTTAGGAATAGTTTCGAATCTCAATTTCGAACAAAACTTGAAATCTTTTAATAGCTCATACGAACAGTACGTTCTTAGCGTTGGAGAATTTGATGAACGAATTTTATTAAATAACCCTAATTACCGGAAAGTTAATACTATAGGTAAGTGGATATGGTTATTACCAATAGTATCATATTATTATGAAATCATTTAGTTATTGTATTAAAAACTGGACATGGAATGTAATAGATAGAGAAAGTGTGTATTAAATATCAAATAACATATATTGTTATTATTATTTATATTTCAGATTCGGCTGAAAAAGAGGAACATCAGTCTAGCGCTGGCAATATTACAGTAAGAACTATACGTTTCAAATTGTTTAAAAAAATATATATTTTGTAATAAGTTATTTAGTGATAATGGGTATTTTATATTAAATCCATTCCGATCGGTTCTTAAATTTATTTGTAGGGATGTATATTATTGAAAAACGGTATATAAGATAAAGATACATAAAAAAGATAAATTAGAAAAATTATTGATCACATCTTAAGCGTTTTTGTTGAATCCATCTTCCCTCGTTTAAGTAAAAAGTTCTAAAAACTTTACCCGTAGCTATGTATACTTACTATATGAATACCAGAATAACGGAATCATATTACCTGGTTTTATAGGATATTAAATCGTTAATACCAGACACACCCTTGACACGAAAAAATTATCTTCCTTCAAAGGATGTTAAGGAGCCTGTCGCTAATGCCACGAATAATGTAATGAAGTTACAAGATATTGCTAGTATGACAGAACCTACTGAGTTCATTAGGTAACTTGTTTGTTTTTTTATTTTGTTTTCTAATTGTTGAATCTAATTTTTATTTTAGAATTGATTAATATGAACAGAGTTTTAACAGAAATTTGCTTCTTCATTGTAGAAAAGTTGGAGATAATGTTCTGATGAAATTGCATGAAAAATTGAACTTGATGTCGCAAAAGTTCCATGATAATTTCCCAACGAAAGCAGAGGCAATGAACCGGTTTAAATTGGCAGAATCGTTATATTTTTATCTCTTAGATACAATTTTAAAAGCAGAAATTAGAACAAAGCCAAACGTAGATCTCAAGCAATTACTACAAACAGATATTTTAAATACAACTTTAATTGCATGCTGTGTTGAAATTGTTCTGGATGCATATAACTCTCAACTAAAGTTTCCTTGGATTTTAGAATGTTTCAGTATTAATGCTTTTCACTTCTATAAAATTATTGAGATAGTAGTTAGTCGTCACGATGGAATTTTAACACGGGCTCTTATTAAGCATTTAAATTTAATTGAAGAAACGTGCTTAGAGACCCTATCATGGCGGAAGAATTCTCCATTATGGGATATATTAAATAGTGTTGACACACCTTTGCCTACGTGGTCGGAAGTAGATTTGGGAAATTTAACACCGAGAAGCGAAAGTCAATGTAAGTACTATTGAATTATTTATACTGAATTATTTTACTTGCATTTTCTCTTAAAAGACCTAATTGAACCATATTTATGCAAAAATATGTGAGTGAAATGAAATGGAAAGCTCTTTAGGGAAAGAATACAAGCATTAAAATTAACAAGAAAATTTAGGTGGTGCTGAAATAGACTGGGGCATGGGATTGATTTATATTCTTATATATACTCCAGACAATTCCTGGATCCTACACAAAAAAAGTTGCATTAATCAATTAAATGTTTTTATTGATTTCTCAGTGCAGTCACCTTCTTCATGTGATACATTTCATACATCAAATGCCGGGGAATCCGCGAAACGAGACCTGTTTAATGTTGTAAGAGGTAGAGTATAATTAATTTATTATAAAGATTTTTACGCGAAGTTACTAATTAATCTTTTTGCAGAATACGCGACAAATGGATCGATAGATTCTACAAAAAAACAACTAGATGGTAAAAAACGATCTCTTCGAATATTTTTAAGAAAGGTAAAAACAGTCAAATATTTGTATCATACTGTTCATTGTAACAGTAATTGTATTTTTATATTTTTCAGTTTTATAAATTAGCATGGTTACGAATTAAAGAATTATGCAGTGATCTTGATATGGGGGATGAGGTTTTTTTAAATAAAATATGGACTCTTTTTGAGTATTCAATAACTCAAAGAACAGAGTTAATGCAGGATAGACATCTGGATCAGATACTAATGTGTGCAATTTATTTATATATCAAGGTATATAAAATCTTCACAATATAAAAAACATAAATATACGTAAATATTTTTTAGGTTGGTGAGATTAATGGGAAATCATTTACCGATATAATGAAGTTCTATAGAAAACAACCACAAGCTACGAGCAGTACTTATCGTGAAGTTCTAATAGAAAATAATGATACAAATGAAGGTAAATACAAGCAGAAACATTTTGGATAAATTTTTATACAGCGACCTTCAGGGTCCAAATATAATAGTTATAGTTAAATTAACTATATAAAAAAGTGATGAAAAAGTGACATATATATTGTATATATTTTATGTATAAAAAAATTATAGATTAGTTGGATTTATAAACATTGTTTAATGTTAACTATTTATTTATTTTAGAGTCGGTTCCTGCAAAATATGGGGATATTATATTTTTTTATAATACTATCTATGTTCAAAAGATGACTCCTTATGCATTAAACTTCAGTGAAAAAAAGAAATCCGTAAGTTACAATCATAGATATTACTTGATGAAAACGATTATCAATAATGAAACCCTATTAATCTATTTAAAATATTTTCAGCAACATGATTTGTTATTATCACCACATCCCACTGAACGGCAAACAGTTCCGAAAAAGTTGTCCAATAATCACCTCTTATACATTTACCCTTTAGAAAAAAATGAAGTTTTACACTCACCAAACCGCATTACATATGAGTTTTGTCGAAGTCCCGCAAAGGTATTTAAACTACACAACAAATAATATTTTTCTTATAATGTATATCATTTTTTATTTATGGCATCATCATTTTTTATTTTTATTTATTTGCTTTAATTGCCTTTGTTATGGTTGGCGGCGCTGAGAAAAAATTGATAACGACTTATTAATATTCCGTCCGTCTAAATATTGCCAATTATTAGACGCCGATCTGTATTTTCGATCGAGAGACGAAGCAAGTCGTGGTTGGGATGAATTTATTTTTTGTAGCATTTAATGCATGCGGTTATTAGTAGTGTTCTTAAATATATTATATAAAGATTCGCATTCAATGGCATTTACAACTTTCAGGCTCTTGAGCAAATGAATGAAATTGTTCGAAAAGGCAAACGTAACTTGCCCTTCAATGATGAATCGGATGTCCTTGACAGGAAGTATACAAGAGGTGCACCATACTATTTAAGTGCAATTAAAGGAATAATAAAAGACAGACAAGAGGAACATCATTAAAGTTAATTTTTTACTTAATATAATACATTTTTGCATATGTATAAGATAGATATGATACATGATGAACGAATTGTGGAATATGAATATATAATATTTGAATATATTTGTTTTAAAACAAAAAACTCAGATTTTCTGCTGTGAATGAATTATTTATAATTGCTGCTACGGAAAAAGCACTGATTTTATAAATTTCAGTTTTTATTACAAAATTCAATAAATAACATTTAAAAATTTAATACAAGTGATTTTTTGATTTGAAATGTGTATTTGATTAACGAGACGGTTTTCGTGCTATCGACTAGTTTCGTGTGCGCTTCGTTTTTAAAATTCAAATCGTAAAAAGTTCTGACCACAACCCTGGCCAAAACTGCTATTTTGAAAATATAAGTATTTTCGTAGTAAAAAAGCAGCACTGAACTGCAATGATTCAGTTTGTTTTTATTTTCTATCAGAATTTAGCCGATTTCATTAATACCATAATAATATAATTATTCAAACAGAAGTTTCTACGCGCTTTTTAAAGTCGCAGTAATATAAATATTATGGCCACGGAGACTACATATGAACTTTTGCATTACATTAAAGTAATTCAACCAACAGATGGTGGTGCCGTGGATAAGGTGTGTTTGTTAATAACATCATCGCTTATTAACAAGAAAGAGGACAATATCTTCGAAGAGAAAGAATTCAGTAATATTGTTAATTGGTTGGAAAAGGCTTTACAGAATAGACTCTCAGTAAACAACGCTTTTGTAGCATTAAAAAGCCTGTTTAAGACTCATAGCATTTTTATAGAGCAATACTTGGATTTATTGTTAAATCAAGAAGACTCTGTGATTCTACAATACTTGGATGAATTCCTTGTAGAAGAGAAAACCAATACAATTGAAGAAATAATATCAGTGGTTGAGCTTATTGATGTACTTCTTAGTAATGCTTTACTGAAGAATTTCTTATTGGGATTGGAAATGCCTTCCAACAAAAATGTTTATGAAAAAGTCGCTGACTATTTATTGCGAATTCATTTTAAAAAAAATGATTATTTGCAAAAATCGCAACATTTTCTACTTTTACCTATTCAAACTTTTCCTTTACTTTCAAAAATATGCGCTCTATTCCCAGCATATGCCAAAGCTCACATAGGTGAATTTCTGGGTCTTGTCAAAGCGCACATTCATTTCGATCTTCCAGGCTCTAAAATTATTAATGTACAAAAATTGCACCCATCGCAGCAGAGTGTCTATAGTCTTTTAGAAGAGGAAACGTATCAAAGCAGATCCCAAGAAACTTCTGGTGGAAAAATAACTAAGACTCGAAAACCTCGAGCAATGACCAAAAACTCGAAAACTGTAGAATTGAAAGACAATTTATTACAGCGCTTTGAGAGCAATGCTAGTAATGATTTTACATCAATCTATAACCCTTTTGATTACAAAACAAGTGACTCTGATTCTGAACCTGAAGGTAATCGTAGTATTAAAAGGTACTCAAAAATAAGATTGTCTGCGCTATCAATGCTCGGTCTATTGGTAAAACTATTGGATAGAAGTATTTTTTATGGTTACTGGTATGCCTTTTTCCCCAATAATTTGTCTTGTAGAGATGGTATTTTGAATGTTGTTTTACGTGACCCAAATGTTAGTTGTCGGATAACAGCAATGCAAGTAGCAACACAAATGATATTCGGGGCAAAACACTTCTTAGAACAAGCTGAGTCTGGAGACGAAACTCCTGTTGCATATCTACCTTTTTCATTATCTTTGGGTCAAATGATTCATACTATGTATGATGTTTTGGTTCAATCAATAGCTAATGAATCATCTATACCCGTTCTAATCCATGTATTAAAATGTCTGGCTGTACTTGTACAATCAACATCTTTTCATCGATTGCGCCCTGGAATTGTACATAGTTTTGTCAAACATATCCATAAGCTCGTGGCTCACAAAGATGCGTCTGTACAAGTTTCTTCATTAATGGTTATGGAGTTTCTTATATCCACTCCAAAAATAACTAAAGAAATATCAGAGATTATTGGCATTCCAGACAGTCAATACAAATGCAATATAAATCAAAATCGTTTAAATGATTTACTTGCTACAGATTCGGTTCAAGTAGAATGTTTCGATGAATTTCTTGATTCGGAAGATGATGAAATTAACGAGGTACCCCATCAAACCACTACGAACCAAGAGGGAGAAACAATGAAAAGTGATATGCCCTGGTTATTACAAATAGTTTTGCAAAACCTATCTAATAAGAATGAAGAAGTAAAGGTATCGGCAGCTGTTAAAGTTGAGAGCCTGCAAGTCATTATTTCTATGTCGTTACATTTTTCAGTCTTGATTTTAAATCTGGAGGCAGTAGCCACAACTTTAACCAAATCATTATGTGATAGTTTGCCAGAAGTCCGCCTATACAGTTCAAGATGTTTAGATAGTATAGGTTATAATATGAATAAATATCTTATTAGTGACTCTCGATCTATGGAAGATCTAATATTATGTCAGAAATTTTGGACAAATATGTTGCCTATGGTAATGAACAAAATAGGAGAGAAAGACCAAATCAATACAATAAAAATATCTTTGTGCGACTTTCTGTCAAATATTGGTTTTATCACATTCAATAGTTTATCTCACAATATTCAAATGAATCTCTTGAGTTTTCTCTCTGGAATCGGCAGTGATATTGAAGAAGATACCCTCGTACGATCGGCCGCCGTAAGAGCGCTGGCAATTTTTACATCGTTCCCTTCTTTACGACAAAATTTAGTATTTGTGGAAAATACAGCGCAATTAACAATACCGTTAGCAATTGACCCTAACTTAAATGTACGAATAAAATCACTGTGGTCTATAGGAAATGTTAGTGATGCATTAATTAGTAATTGTGAACCAGAATATAATGAACGAATTTCAAAAGAATTATTAACGCGTTTGATAAATATCGCTGCTGATTCTTGCAATGATAATGATAAAGTGCGATGTAATGCAGTGCGTGCTCTTGGGAATTTATTGCGCTTATTAACGAAAGAAATGCTCAGCGAGTTATGTTACAGAAGTATGTTTCAAACGGTTGTATTGAAACTGATAGATTGTATAAAGACTTCAGGGAATGCTAAAGTAAAATGGAACGCATGTTATGCTATTGGATGCTTGGTCAAAAATAATTCTTTATTTGAGGCAACCTCTGTATACGACGATTTAACGTGGCACATGATAATGTTTCCCGCACTTTGTCATTTAATTGTCCACCATTCAAACTTTAAAGTAAGGATAAATGCAACCGTAATCCTCACCAATATACAAGAGAGATCATTTTTTTCGGAATATTTCATCTTATGTTGGTGCTCTCTACTAAGTGCGCTTGAGAAATCAAATGTATTAGCCAATTTCCAGGAGTATAATCATCGTGATCATTTACAAGAACGAATTTGTATAGCACTCTGTCATATTACGCGTTTAGCAACAAATGAAGATTGTCTACTGTTACGAATGGAACTTGTTCAAAAAATTGAATTAGTTAGAGAAACCTGGTTTCGAGTTATTAATCGCATGACGCCTGAAACAGCTGCACCTTTACTTTCATGTCCGGTGTTGTTAAAGGAACGCTTAAAACTTTGTAAACTGTTAACAATTGAACAACGTAATGCTATACTTTTAATTGCAAATTGTTTTTCTAATTCAGAATAAAGAACTGAATCATATAACTTATTTTTTTATTTTCGAAAAAAAAAATATATATATATAATAAATTATTACATTTGTATAATTGCTCAACATCTGGGATTGATAATATTACACTTCCAGATGAAACATATAATAAATATCAAGGACTATAAGTATAAATTCGATTTACCTATGCATTTTATATTTTAGTCTAAGAACAACATTTGAAATTTAACGCTAATGTTTGTCCTACTTCTAAAATATAATATTATCAGACATTGAAGATAGTTTAACATACACCATATTGTATTATACTTAAACGGTAAGTAAATATCTAATAAAGCTATAACTATATTTCTATTTACTAATGAAATCAGATGTTTCTGTGGGATATAAATTTACCAGAATTGCGTAGTAATGCAAACTAGCAGCAAGTACAACAAAAAGGTGCCATATCGCATGAGCCATTGGTATTATTCCATCAGATTTGAAAAAGCAAATACCAATGATATAGAATAATCCTCCTAATTTTAATTCATTCATCCCATGAAACTCATGTCCAGATGACACAACTACAATCGCTGGTCCAAGTCCCATAATTATGTAAAAACACGTTTCCAAACATTTAAATCTCTCATGGAATATCTGAATAGATAGAATAGATTAACGCTGTTAGCATTAATGTATAAATTGAATATTAAAAATGTAATTTATACCTGTTGATATGTAATTCCGATGGCTGCCATTATCCATATTATCCATTCCATACACAATAAAAGTGGAGAATGAGAAGTATTTTCCAACTGAAGCCAAGGGAAATACGATCCCGCAATAAAAACATAAATCATAGCACGATCGCATCGATGCAAAACATTTTTCAGGCCTCTGTCAAATAAAATTAAAAAATTATTGATATTATTTCTTAGATCTAGAATATATTGTTTTTAGTTAATATGTCTGTCAAACCCACTTTTGATGTTCGCAGTAAAACGAACAATGAAAAAATGTGGAAACTGTAAACAACATCGTTAAGGCTCCACCATATACCCAAGAGACAAGTAATTGTCCCGACGTTTTAGATCGTTCAAATAACATCAATGTGGCCATTATAGCTGGAGGTATCCATATTCCATGTGTTATAACATTTGCGAGTTGTTCTACCTATATATATATATATATATATAAATAAATATTGAATCAAGGTTTAAATCTTATTTATATATATATATATATATATATATATATATATATATATATATATATATATATATATATATATATATATATATATATATATATATATATTAAACATATTAAAACATACATCTGTTGGTTGATAAGCACATCCAGGTTTCGCTTTACTATTTCTCCATTTTATGTTTTGTAATTTCCACTTCAAGTTCGAATTAGATCTAAGCCACGATTTCCAAAAGTTTGTCAACAAATTGTCTAAAAATGAGTATTTATTTTGTATTTCCTGGACAATGTTTCTCATTTTGAACGAATCTTTTCTGTATAAAGAATGAAATATAAATTTTTAAATCGATGTCGATAAGTAACTAAAGTTACGATAACATTTCTCTTCTAAAGGGATTATAGTAAAAGCAATGGAAAATATACTATACGTTAAACATCAATTATCGCATTTATTCCAAACATGAATTTAACAGTCTTTACGGATGTATGCCTTATGAAGGTGCTGGCGGATTTATCTGAATGAATAAGAATCCTTAATCAAGAAAAAAGTAAGAAATCTTAATCAGAATATCGAGAAATGAGCATGTAAAATATTGTAATTACATAAGTTAGGTAACATTTCGAATGATTTGCACAAAATATTACTTTATAATTCTTATCTCTTTAAAAATTACACATGCAAAACTCGAAAAATTAATGACGATGAATTTGAAATGAATTCTGAATTATAATTTTTTAAACGCAAATGGAAAAGTTAGCATTAGAATTCGAAAACTTTAGTTTTGTAAACTAATTCGTCAATTCCGTCTTAATAAATTAAATACAAAGATATTAAAACATTGTTATTATACGATATTTAATATAAAGTGTTGTTATTCACAAACGATTGCACGTACAAATTGTTTACTTAATTCAAAAATATACTAATGTTTCTGATAGCTCATTTGCATTCAGTAGATTATTTTTATTTTCTAATTTAAATTTTCTCCGTTCTCTTCCCAACTTATTGGAGAAGAAATATTTGTCAGATTGACAAGTTTAGTATTCTACATGTGAAGTAAATAATGCCTTTATTAGTGACGAACAATTTTAGCTGGCGACTATCGATTTTTTTGAGTTATCGTTCTACTGTTGATGTTAAAAGTCATTGAATATTTACTACTAAATAAGGAAAGTACTATTTATTGAAGAAACGTACGCTACACGGTTGTCGAACTTACTTGAACCGTGCTTAGGTGGAACCACAATGAAATAAAAGCGATGACTTTAGTATGATACAGCCTCTGGCTATAGCTATTGCCCTTTGATAACATAGAATAAATTCCTATCAAATATATGTGTATATATCGAGTACAGATTTAGGACCTATAAAGTTTGGACAAGGAGCGGCTTTTTAATGAAAGGGGTGAATGTTACTACAGAGGCAGTTCTTGATCATACTCCATTTTAATACAACATATCATAAATATTCAAGATCCATGGGTCTCCGCAAGGACAATACACTTCATGGATAAAGAGTTATTTATATCATCAATTCTCTAGAATTGGCAAAGTGCTGAAGAATATGAAAATGGAACTGAATTAAACAATAACAAATTGTTTGTCAAATTCGTGTTTCTCAACGTACTTTTACCTTTTTTAAATATATCAGCACAAATAATAATAGAACGATTATAATTTTAAATCGACATATGGTTTAAGTAACCTGCATTTGTGCGATCAAATATAACAAGTCAACTTATGACGAAAAATTCGAATTTTTATATTTTAAAATTTATTGATTATCTTGAACCTTATTTTCTCGACTTTAACTAATCCTAAACAAAAAAGTTATTTCTATTCTGAAGAGAAAAATTTAATTCTTAGTTTCTAAAATACTTGACCGATTGTATACAGTACGAATCTGTCTTCTAAAGAAGCACAGACAATAATGGGTCGAAAAATGTGTCCTTTTATAGTATTTATTTAATAATACGATTTAATTATTTGATATCCATAATGGAACGAATAAAATCAAATTGACTTAATTGGCGTTCTTACAACATAAAAACTATGAATTGAAATTGAAATGGTTCCAAAACATATTTTTGTCTCAAGATTTTCTACATAAAATCCGTTTCTTTTTAACCCATTCACGTATAACACAATACATACTCACCTGGGTAGAGGCTCAGGCAACTAATATTTTTAAAATGATTTCTTTTATGAAACATATTTCCGAATTTATGTTATATTTAAATATGCAGTGCATATACAACTATAAAAATATGTTATAGGAAAATGTAAACTTTTATTTCAAAACATGTTAAGAATACGAAATGATAATACATGTAAAAGTTATAATTAAAGGGAAGCGTTCATGAAGATAATAACTGAAGTATATTCGGAATGTGTAATATTAATTTACTGTTCATCTTTGTCCTTGGCGCCATGTTTAAGTATTCTAGTGAATTCAATATAATTAAAAAGTCCATGTTTAATTGGAGCTTCACGGTACATTTCGTCAACCTATATTGATACGATACAACCAATCAATTAAATTATAATACACAAACAGCATATGAATAACTCACATCTTCATCAGTGAATCTATCACCCATGGTTGTTAAAAGTTCACGTAAACGATCTTCCGGGAGAACTCCTGTATTTTCTTCATCAAAACATCCAAAAGCGTTTTTAATTACATCTTCAGGGTCTGTTCCTTGCAAACGTTCACCAAATAAGGTTAGAAACATTGTAAAATTTATTGGGCCAGGCGCTTCATTCATCATTGCTTCCAAATATTCATCTGTAGGATTTTTTCCAAGAGAAGCGAGCATATCATGAAGATCTTCTTTCTCTACAAACCCATCTCTGTTTTGATCGATCATATTAAAAGCTTCTTTAAATTCAGCAATTTGAGCCTGATCAAACATGGCAAATACATTAGATGTTGCGCGTTGAGCACGTTTCTTGGTTGTGGCACGACGTCCGGCAGTTTTACGAGAAGACATATTGACTGCAATAAATATATAACTTTAATTATAAATGTTAGCAATTTTAAAATTATGTATTCCTATATTCCCTTCTTTGTTTTATAATTGAACTTATTTTTATTTCCACAAGAATTTGATTATTTCACCATTCATAATTTTAATAAATATATACCGAAATAAGTATTTAACATTAATATAAAACTAAATTTATACCTTTTGTAAAATACTGAAATAATATTCCCCAGAAATTTATTAATTTTAGGTAGAGAAGAACATTAGATGCAGACTTGAAGCAGAAACAAACTTGAGTTTTAAATGTTAAATTGATTGATATCTTATGTATTTATGTTTTTCGAGGAACCAGTTTTACATTCCAAATGTTAAAAAAAAAACAACATAAGTTTGTCATTCGATGACTAACACTCGGTACAACCTAAATATGACGCATCCATTGCCACCATCCATTTCTTCCATATATGGAGAGAATAAAATGCACTGTCGGAATCTGACTTTTTCTTAATTCACTTTAAAATGACATATATTCTTTAACCTAGTCATATGTAGAAATTAATGAATCTTATTGCCTCCAATAACATTTCTCGAAACTTGCTTACGTGCAAAACCTCCCTATACTCACAATTTTAAAACTTGTGTTCACAGCAATAAATATATTAAAAATACAATGCTCGCAAGTTAAAAACACCAGACCTGCCAACTGTAATCAAAACTTATCTAAAATGTAAAATATTTGGATCACAAGCCAGGGTTTCCAAGCGTTTATTATAAAGTTTTCAGTTGCATTTTGTAAGATATCTAGAGAAAATGTCTTAAGTGAAAAACGGAATATAAAGTAACAAGACGTAACAATCGCTACTCAAGTAAAGTACCTTTTCCTCGAGCTACTACAACGCAGGAGTATCTAGTAACAATCATATAAGAATACGATAGTCGATAATATCTATCTATATATATCTATATATATATATATATATATATATATATATATATTTTTTTTTTTTCAATTTGTTTTAATTATTTTATTGTGGTCAAAAAATATTAATATCTGAATATAGAATCATATCGTCGATGCCTATTATAAGTAAACTATTTTATTTTTATTAATTGGATCAGTATTGTTCTACGTTAGGGACAAACATAAAAATATAACTTATATTAGAAATTCTGAATTACAGATTACAAACATATGGCAGCTTTATTGCAATTTTGACAAATAGTTGTAACTTCAGTAACTTCACAAATCGAATGTGTAGCACTTGACTGCGTTGTTATTTGTGTTATTTTAATGAATCGTATTATAATAAATATATTTATATATATATATGTATATATGAAATATTCAAACTGTGTAAGAAAATATAATGCACTAAGAGTCTGAGTTCATTTATATAGCATACATAACAATTTTGGTAGTTTAAAGCTATTTCTTTATACCGCTTTTGACAGTGTATTTTTATTATACATAAACAGAACGTAGTCGAGAAAAAGTTGTCGATAAAATATATTTATAGGTGCCGTTTTTTTTCTTCTAATTTTTGTTAAATTGCAACATTCCAGTATTTTATAATGGAACAAACTTTGCAAGTACGCAGTAGTGTCGAATTCTAAACGTAATAATTGATTGAGAAAGTGATAGTTATATTAAACACCTTACTAATTGGATGTAGTAAAAACAAACATCCATCCATTCATTCAGTTTGTTTAACAATAATTTACCCTCATATATAACTGTGATGTTGTCCTACGTTTTCCCGCTGGCAGAGAAGAATGTGACAGAAATTCCTCCAACATCCGTGACACCGACTGATATTAATGTTTCGATGCAGGGCAATACTAAGAATATATTAGCAGGAAACCTTCCCTTACAGAATCTAAATCTGAATATTAATTCAGAATACAGTGCATTAAATAACCAGTGCAACACATACAATATAAACGAAAATATTATTAAAGATAGACCTACAAAGCTATGCACACATAATTTCATGGAAGATACAAGACTGGTAGCAATGGATGATAAAGCTGATGAGCATACTAAATTACTAAAAAACGAAAATACTAGCAATGCAAAATTTGTTGCATCCACAAAATACGGTGTGAATTGTTCCCATATATTGCCGAATGCTAATAACAATGATAATTTCTTTATAAATAACAACCAAAATCGAATTGAAAGGGCAGATGAGATCTACTTTCGGAATAATCAAAATTGTGAACAAGCAGAAGAATCTAGAGTTTCTATCTGTAATACTGATTCAGATACCTGCGAAATGCAAAACAGTACTCAATTGACAACATCAAAAAAAATAAGTAGAATTACAAATAAAGCGGTTGGGTTGAAAAGGTACGTGTCAAAAAATATAACTCTATATTTTATGTATTTGAATATCAAATATCTATTATATTATATATATAAAATAAATGAAAAATAAAATAAAAAAAAAATAAAAGAAATAAGATAAAAAAACTTTTCATTTGTATCAAATCAAATATCAAACTTATCTAATTTAATAATTTTTTTTAGAGTTTCTTTTGGGTCTTCGAAGGGTTCAATGGTAGAAACATTGGTGTATGAAACCCCTACTCCCTTATCAGAACAAGTCGAGCCAGTTTTTGGTAATCTTCCTACCAATGCATCACTCCTTCTCACATCCATGGATGACAGTGGAATCGATTTGCAAGAGGAGTAAGATATTAGAATCTTTTTTTTATTATCATTATGTACACTATATAATATATATATTCACGAATTGGATCATATATAAAAAAGATCCAAATTATGAAATATCTAAATAATAACAGTACATTCGTACTGAGTCTACGTTGTCGCGTCAGCAGCGGCAACAGACATTGTGCACATTTTAACCATTTTGCGGTATCGTATGAAAGTGGCGGCAATTAGTCTGATGAACTGGCAGTATAAAAGCTACTGTTAGAATGATTAGATTAATCTTCTTTGAAATAAATTACTATACCAACATTATACTTCGTTGAATCCGGATTAATTATTTAATTAATTCTCGCTTAAGCTTATCATAGTTCTGCTGTAAGGCAGTCGTGGTAGGTCCTATTTATGACAGAACGAAAGGTCCCTTCAGTCGTTATGGTTATATCTTTTTAGAGTAAACGCCATAATATATCCATTTCAAGCTGCTGTAAGATGCGTTCCCATTTTACATTTAAATGAATTGTTGTTTAAAGTAGAAATTGTTCCGTTATTTTCAAAAAAATAATATGGTTTAAATACATCAAATTTTGTGCAACCGTGCTCGTACTATCTACTGAAATTCTCTATAGCAAATTATAACAGTTCTATTTGTATACAATAAGTAGAGAGTGATGTCATGGCAGAGCTACTTTTTCTCATACGTTCTTGTGTACAAGACTTGTACAAGTTTTGAGAGTTGTCATTTGCGTAAGTTTTTAATACTGTGTAATAAGTAGTAATATCTATGAAAAGATATAAAATTAAAGATATTAGAAGACGTTGTAATAAAAGTGCTTATAATTGAATAAAATCATTTGTATATAATTGACAAACCTATATAGCATAGATTTTTAATTCTCTTCTATGATTATGTGATACACAGGTTAAGAGTATCTTTTTCATTTAACTCGGCAATACTGGTTTAGGTTGATATTAAACATTGGATGAGGTCAACTCGATTTTTTTTAAAAGATAGATTGTTAAATAGATCAGTAGAAATAATATTATATGTGGTTTAATTGGCATTATATCATAGTGTTTATTTGAAGAAGACGCAGTTTTTTACATTGTCATCGTGTCGTATCGAATCAACAAGCAATTTTAGTTTTCGAAACGCTTGTGTACTTTATGTTATTAAATCTGGGCGAGCCAAGATAAAAGTATACGATAATCTCAGTAATTTGCAGGTATTAAATTTATTTTCTACTTCTATAAATTACTAGAAAGAAGAAAATGTTTGATCTTTTTTTTTTTTTGTTTTACCCAAACTGTTAAATTGCCTAAAAATGTAAATAGAGAAGTGTTCATAATCAAAACAAATGGGCATAGTAGGTTAAAAAGTTCGTGATTTAAAAATGTATCTTATTTCTGCACAAATAATGCGTTTGTACAAAACACGAAAGTGGGACTATGCTTTCATTGGGAATAAACATCTTCAATTTATTGGGGTGTTGTTAGTAGAAGTTAGTGGAAGGGGATATGACCTAATAATATACATATATGTGTATTTTGTTGTTGTTAAAACGGTAACGTTGTTTTACTTAATTGAATTGTTATAAATTTAAATTGCAAATATATAAAATATATTATAAATCAACAAATATTGAAAAAAAAGTATATGTATATTGACTAAATATTAAAAAAACAAAAAAAAGTTTTAATGGAGTTTTAGTTTTATTTTTATTACGCATGAAGTTTATTTTTTTTTTGTATTTTAAGAAACAAGTCCATTAGCTTAATTTAGAGTAATTAAATTTAATAGAAATTTGTATAATGAACTTTCAGAGGGTTTTTACCATGGCACGTTTGAAATAATTCGTAAAATACTGTTTTTTAAGAAAAAAATCTACTTTTAGTTTTATGATTGCAGACTAATTAAATTTTATTTTCAATTTAAAATTAAAAAAATATTGTTACATTTGCTAACGCAGTCATATCCGAAAATTTTGATATTTGCATTTCCTTATTTTTATAAATTACCAAATAAATTTCTTCAAAACTATAAGTATTCTTCTATTGAATTTAATTAATACAATATTTAATTATATATTTGGAATCATTACAGTTAACGTAATTGTAGTTTTTATATATATATATATTTTTTTTTTGTAGGTTACAAAGGTCTGTTGTACGAGTATCGATTTATCAAAGTAGCCAACCACGTCAAGTTTGTCCGCCGGAAATAGTTAATTCGTTAACCGGGAATCAGGAGTTACTACAATCGTTTAGTACAGATCACTATTCCTTAGATAATATGACTGCAGCAGGAACAATGTCTTGTGAGCGACAACAAAGGTAGGTATGCGTAAATGCGTTAAAAGCGTATTAGCACTTCAGAGAAAAAGTTTTCGATTTTTATTTTATTTTTTTTTTTTTAATTTTAATATATTTATAGTACTGACTCTGGTTGGGATAATCCATTTAGACCTGGTGGTGATCTATCAATAGAAGCTGATAAAATAGTCAACATGATAAAAGGTTTGTATTTAATAATATAAAATGTATAAACAATTTAGCGAGGTAAAAGAGTTGATTAGTTGAGATACAATAAGTCATGTAGCTCTAGTGTCTTTAGATATTACATTATTAAATATTATTGTAGTATAAAATAAATTTCAAATAAATAAAAATCAAATAATTAAAAATACATTTTTATGAAAGGTGGAAAACCAATAACACCTACTGATGATCAGCATATAGAAAATGGAAATGCTCATAAAGAAGAACACAGTAAAGAATCAGGAGTGGCAGCAGTCGATGGTGTAACTGCAAAAAATGTAAGTTTTATTTACGGAGTTGAAGTTATCTTTAAATCTATGTTTTGGTCAAATTTCTAAAATTTTATATGGTCGCCACTAATGTGTATATCCAAAATGTATATAAAAATAAATGTTTATATTATCATTCGTGAGCAAAATCAAATTGTTAGTATATGTTTAAATTTCAGGTTACGCAGAATCAATCAGTGCAAAATGGTACAACTTCGCTTCCAATTCAGTCTGCGGAAAGACCACCTGGAAGCAATGGGACTACTACTCAAGCGCAGGTCTCAAATAAAGTGGTACCTGGACCAACTTCAGCTAGTCATGTTGTAATTGGTGAAAAGAAAAATAAAAAGAAGAACTGCTGTGTTATTCAATAAACATTCAGAAAATGTTTATATAAAATCAATGTTATAGGCGACATTTTTGAGCTTATAATTTGCTAAATCAGAAGTATATTTTCAATGTTATACAATTTTATGAGAACAATGCTACAGCGCTATTTTGCATTTAGTTTAGCCCAAATCAATATTCAAGAAACTACGTACATAGTTCTCACTAATATTTCCTTATTATGTACATGAGCAAAATGTAATTCAGTATAAAAAATTGTACATTTTTAAAAATATGTTAAGATATATAAAAAACGAAATAAAGAACTATAAGCATATGATTTTTAGTGTAAATTCCAATTCAATCAAATAGATGCATGCTTATTATGTACATTATTAATTTAAAGTGATTAACTTATTACAGAATAATTGTATTAATGTTTCAGGAAGATGGTTACTTTTTACGTTAAATAATCAAAGCAAATATGCATTAATTTTTAGATTATTCTTAAACGAATATTGACTACCCTGTAATGATTATTTCTTATTTACGTATTTTGTAATTATTTCATCTCTCTACATTATATATATATCTTTCTACTGAATCAAATCATTGCTATGGTCCTACTTTCATTGTTATTGATTATTCATCAACGTAGTACAAAACAGTTGAAAATATAGATAAATTAATGTACTTTTCTAAGTCTTATTGTTATATTATGTGTCTCTAAATATTTATTTGCACGGGGAAAATTTTTTAAAGTTAAATGTTATCCGTATATGAACGTTAATTGTACATTATATATTAATCAATATGCTACTATCACTATGTGATAAAAGCACAATAGGTCTGTACCATATTGTTGTTTTCTATTTTTTGCATTACTAACATCCACCTCAGATTCAAAATGCAAATTAAGAGAAACTAAACCAATATAACAATTTGCTAATGTTCCACATAAAGCACATGTTTGTTTTGTATATTTGCTTACATAAAATCGAAACGCATTTGATTTTGGATTCATTCATCCGATCATTGACCGAAGTTTTAAATAGGTGAGCACGAGCGACAACTTTAAGATGGTGGTGATGGTCTATTCGCATGTAAATACTACATATTTAGTCTTGTTACCGTTTTAGAAACTTGTTTATTTTTATATTATGCATACAGAATGGGTACAGGATTACGACACGTGATTATTCTATGCCATTTTAACAATAAACAATGAAGTCAAATGAAGGCCATGTATTTTATAGGTGCATTCAAATACGTTACTATTTAATTTTTTATTGAAATTCTACTAATAGCATAGGCATACAAATATCTATTCAAACATTTTGAGACATATAGATTGCTTTAAATTTTGATTACCTTAATCAATAATGAGATCATATCATTGAACTTGTACCTTTTCGCATCCGATGTTTTTTATTTAAAAATGTAGTTTCAAAAATAAAACCTTTGTCCAAACAAATGCATTAACATAACTTTTGAAATGATCAAAAGTAAATTAAAAATCATAAATCGAATTTATCCAAAAAACACTCATGCGACGAATGATTCATAATATACCATATATATATTATAATGTATATACCTATATATTATAAATTTAAAAAAAATTGACTCGGATAAGATGTTATGTTAATCTATTTTCGATTTGATTACAGAGTTTTATAGATTTGTTGTTCCCACAAATTAAATAAACCTTTTAAAAGTAACATGACAATGCGCAAGCAATTTGCTTGTGCTATTTATTTAAGGATAAATACAATATTTACATATTGAAGTCATTAAAATAATGAAATCTAGAATATTAATTATTGTTCATAAGTGTTTTTGAAATTGAATTCAAAGAATCATACTTATTTGAAAGTTGAAAAATTTAATAATGAATACTAATCGTTTGTATGAGTGTGTTTCGACAAAGAATAAGGCGCATGTCAACAAGTTTTAAATGTAAAAGAAAAGATTACTAAAAACTTAAAACCAAACCTGTATGCTAATTTGGTGGTCTAATCGATTTCTTGCTTTTCCTTTAAAACCGGAATTTTTAAATTCTAATATATTATTAGGTAGATATCAAACGCTAGCGTTGTGGAATTACACGAAGTAGAAAACACAAAATCATTAGGAAATAAAATACATTTATATATATCTAACATCGTTGGTATATGAGTATGTCTTCGGCTATTGTCTTCGCAATCTACACGCGTCTTAACAGTATCAGGTTTTTATATTTTGGCATTGGAAAAGTACCATATATTCGAAACAATATAAAAGGAAACAAGAACTGATTTCAGACGTATTTGCTAGTTAGAATTTGAACGATAAATACGTGTCAGATACCCAGAAAATATAAATATGAGAATATTAGTAAGTGGTTTCATTATACAACTACCCCCATCCAGGAGTTAGACCAATTAACAATTTTATATTGATTTTTTTATTTCGAATTGGTTTAATTTTAATATGAATACGCAGTGAATGTGACTAGAAAATAGAATGAACATTTGTGAAATAGTGAAGAAAGTCGAATATTTGAAATATTGTGAAATGCCGCCCGTGGGTAAAACAGAGAACAGTTAGCAACCGCCATGATGCGTATAATATTTATAAAAACATACATATATCCGGTTCTTTAGGTGTGGTCAAATCAAATTTATAGTTAAGATTCAAATTCTAGCTGTTTGAATGAATTAAAAGTACATATTATTCATGATCAATTTTAATTCTGCTTATAAAAGACCTGAAACATGGACATGGAAACTTAATATGTTGGTCCACGTTTTCCATATACATATCGCGAAATATTAGTGGAATAATAACCCGGAAGCAGTTATTTATTTACTCTGTGGCATATCATAGATTAAAGTGTATGCCTCTAAAATATATATATTGGACATATTTTCATGTGTTTTAAAATAGGAGTTAATATTTATACCAAACTTCTAACAATTATTTCATACACATACGCAAAGTATGTACAAAAGGGCAAACAAAAAAATCAATAAAAATGTGAAGGATAAACCATCAATATTCGGTGATAGCCGACAACAATGAAGATGTGTGTGTAAGCACTTACACCTCTAGTCATCACATAGAATAGAATAGAAACCAGCCGAACTTTACTCATTATGTTATGTTAATTTATGGTTTTATAAATGAATGAATCTCCCTTGCAGATTGCTCTTCTCACCTTAACCGCGTACGCTGCGGCTGACGTAAAACATTTAACGGATCGTAACATCGACCTCTTTAAGTATAACCCTAGCGATGTCTACACTTTACCAGAAGACATTGATGACGACAAACCAGCGGTGTTTTTTAATGGGGACGTTCAAAAAGCGAAAGTTGAACGGCTTCAAAGTTTGAATGGAAATAAAAAATTTAAGCTGGAGTAAGTTGTTAATATCTAAATATATACTATTCAAATATATTATGGGTATTATTACCTGTGTATGAATACAAACATACAACGGAATATTAGAACAATACGTTTTTCTATACAGTTTAAAAACTCAGAATGGTATCGAAGTAACACAAGTTGGAAAACTGAAGGATGATAAAACTTTTGTAGTCAGTGGGTCTTACTCATTTACTGGAGCCGATGGGAAACGCTACAAAACGCGATACACTGCGGATGAATTCGGATATCACCCAATAACTGAGTTGGATTTGGATATTCCCGAGTAAGCACATAAATATACATATACATAAAAATATATATACATAAATATAGGTAAAAATACATATTTACGTATATTTCTTTTTCAATCCAGAAATAAAAAAAAAATATTGTATAATTTTTAATTCTTTCAATTTTTATTTTGTTTCAATTTATACATTGTACTTACAGGCCTCAAATAGCAGTACCCTCAACGCAGAGTCTTGGCAATAAATTTGCTAATAATGATAGGAACTCATTTGGAAACATTAAAAACAAATTTCAGTTCTTAAATCAAAACTTAAACTTAGAAGCCAATGAAGCGCCAATAAGAGGAAGCAATCAAATGGGAGATGATTATAGTTATAACGGTCAAAACGAAGATCAATATGAAAGTCATAGCCTTAGCGGATACGACTATAACCCGCCTCAGTACGTGATTTAGAATAATTTGAGTTCACAAAGAACTTTTAAACTCAAACATTTTATTATTTCTTTATAGACACCAGTTTGAAACTCCTTCCAATCCACCTAATCCATCACGAGCATATCTGCCAGTTCTGTAAATTAAAGTAGTATTAATTTTAAAATAAATAAACTTGTATCGACATGTGTACGTAGCAAATTCCCACACTCTCGTTTTACATATAGTGTGTATCACATTTTAATTTAATTAAATAAACGACACTGATAATAGTACACCTAATTATTGTATTATTTTTTATTCCACTGTGTATGGAAGCCCTCTAGACAGACCTTCTAAATTACAGGTCCAACTCATATCAGAAATAACAAAATCTGTGTTTCTCGTTTGATTAAAATTATAGTAATTTTTCTTATTCTTACTCATAAGTCACGGAAGAAAATAAATCGTTTTTTTTTTTTTCAATAAATTTAATGAAACCAATTATTCATTGCTTATGTTGAACCTCAATCTCTGAAAATATATACACTCTATTGTTAAATACTGAAGAACCTTACGCAGACAGGAAAAATATACGATTTATATTATATAAATTGATATACCTCCTGACTTCTTCAACCAGTAATTAAATTCCAGTTGATTGAATGCTGGTTAAACAGGTCTAGTAAAGAATAAACGAATCCAAAAATATATACGATCACTTTTAAAGCAATAATATGGTCAAGTATAATCAGAATTTTAATTAAAGTTATAGGTATAATGAACCGTAGAGGTTCGAATTGCGTCAATTTTTTGAAAAAAGAATATTTCTTAATAAAATAATTAATTTCTTATAATTATGTATAATCAATAATCTTACAAAGATTAAAAAAGCAGATTTAAAGAAAACAAATGAGGAAAAAAAAATAAATTAAGAAAATATTATATAAAAATTTAGTATAATATCAAATATTGAATATTTAGTAAATATCAATATCAACCATTATATTTGTAGTCTCTAATAAACCAAGTATATCAATTTATTAAAATCCTAGCGTATTTCATTTTTTTCTAAAAAAGTGCGTTATGCGTCTCTATTAATCTTCTTCTGGAGCAGTTTTATATTTATGCTTAATTGGTCTAATATTAGAATATACTATCTAATACCTCTCTGTATATCTAATTTCGACTAATATAAAAGAACCATTAACAAACAAATTTGACTAATTCATTAAAAAAAAAACATTTATTTAGTGTGTATATATATAGTTTGTATATATTCGAGTGTTTGATTATTTGAGTTCAATACAGTCTAGTATTATATAATATATTCAACAATTCTCACATAACAGTAATAGAACTCTTATTTGGTTATGAAATCATTAGTTATAAATTGTGCTGTAAAATGCATTCATTTCCTCAATCATTCTAAGGCACATTTTTCTTTTGTAATTGTATCTTATGGCAATAAAATAACTTAAACAGAATACGTTTGGCAAATTTGGTTAATACTATTCTTTCGAACTCCGTGAAACAGAGGAGTGCTGCGTACTGCGGCTGATATTTCTCGTGAATTCTTACTAGGAAGATAACTTTTACTAGGCATTGGTGACAGTGGTTCACCCCAAAATTTCAGAAGAGCAAATATTTTATAATATGCGACTCTGAAAATTATATAAAATTAATTTTTATACGTTTTTACTATATATTAAAAATAATGCAATACCTATAGTTCCTGTTACTGGCAGCATATATAAATGGATTAATTACACTAGATGCCCAAGCCATTACTGACGCAATTATGTGAAGCCAAGGATAAGATGTATTTCGCTCATCGTCAACAACATTTGCCAACATAAGTGGCAAAAAACATACAAGAAAACATACAAATATTGTAACCATCATTGCCGTTAATCTGTTATCTTCTCTACTTTTTCTTGCATGTGATATCATTTCCTTAGATGGAATTTGATTTGATCTGTGGCTCTTCATTTTTTTCTTTTGGTTTAGAACTTTTAAGTATATACATGTATAGGATATTATAATAACTATGCAAGGAAGCAAAAATCCAATTAAGAATAGAGTCTTTTTTATGGACTTTCCATTTTTTTTCAAGATTGTACATGAAAATGTGGTTTCATCCAAACCCATTTCACCCCATATTCCTAAAATTGGTGGAAGCTATAGAAAATATATGGAAATGTTAGTAAATATTTTTCTTAAGAATGATATATCAAACATTTTGAATAAATAGAACAATGAAAGCAATAATGAATACTTACAAGCAAAAGAAACGAAACAGCCCATACAAAAAATAATTGCAAAATTATAAAATTAGGTTTATAAATTTGTGAGTACAGTCTGTGGCATGTTATAAGAATATATCTGCAATAAACATGTTTTGAAATTCTGTGTTGTCGTATATTATATAAATTTAAAAAATGTATTTAGTTTTATATATTCATTATCCTCATTTATGTTGAGTGATCTATATGTTTGTAGACTGCACCCTATAAAAATTTTTTACGGCCTTTACGAATTTCCTTTTCTATGAAATAGGTTGTTTTTAATAGCACATAATAGATTATACATTATTAATGATATATCCGCAATTACCCCCTCTTGGAAACCTTACACGAACAGTAGATATTTTCTAATATATAATGTATGAAATTAGTCAAACATTAAGCAAAGCACACAAACATACGACAAATGTACGAAACGACATAAATAAGTGGTTTGAATTATATATGTTACCTATTGAGAGTTATTCCAACCATACTTAAAAGAGACACAGCGACATTTCCATAAAATATGACTGGAAAAATTTTACATAGAGTATCTCCAAAAGTCCATTTCTAAAAAATTAAACAAAGTATTTGCGTTTCATCTATATAAAAAATAGAATATTTACCTCTTGAAAAAATCGAACAGCCGTCAAAGGCAAACTGAACGATGAAAAGCAAAGATCTGAAACACTTAATGATAGAACGAACGACGTCGTGGCGTGTCCTCGAATTTTAGGACATTTTAATAGTGCAAAAATAGTAACAGCATTACCTTAAAATTTTATAATTAATAAAGAGAGCATTACTATCTGCTCATCATTATCATTAGACATAATTCTTACCAATAACTCCCAGTACACTAAATACACAAGCACTTATAGCGGCGAAGAGTGCTGCAGAATGTGGGTATATAGGATCGATCTCCATTAGGCTCATTCACTAAAGTATTTTAAGTCAATAAAAAAACATTTATATTAAATATAATTTTACGATATCGTCTTTCTGATTTGAACCTTTCAATAATAGTAGAACTATTTGTGTAGAACAGATTTACTAAAATTATATCGAATATGCTATCTAACACAATCTACAGATGTTACATTCTCAAATATGTCTGCACACTAATCAGTATTTGAAAAAATTTTACCGTATTCTCCCCTATTCTTAGCAATAATAAACTGCATCCGGGAACCATAATAAAGTGATATCAGTAAAGGGGCTAGAAAATTATAACCATTTCCTGCATAACCGGGATCAGTTATTTTTTTACATAAAACAATATAAAAAAAATTTGCATCATCCACAGCTTCAGTTATATCAGTTCTTATCATTAAATAGTGATATATGAAATTTGTAAAAAAATACAAAAGTTCAAAAAGTAAAAATGTGAATAATTTAAATAATTTAAAGTATGGATATAATGTGAAATAATGATTGTTCTCGATAATAATCCAAAAACATTCATATATATGTATTTTTTAGGAATAAGTCTCGAATATGATTAATAATTTTTCTGTTGTATATTTTTGTCGATCTGCAGAACAAAATATAATACAACTACAATAAACCCAAGGATTACGGAAACTCAATAGTTAAATTATTATCAGATATATGGAAAATTCTATAGAAATTAAAGTTATAATAATTGTAAATATATTACCAACCTCTTTTTTATATTACATTCAGTAAATTACTTACATTGAACTACCCGTTGTTTCAGATGACGAATTTTATCTTCCGCAAAACACTTTAATTCCCATATAATAATTTTTGGAATGGGAATTCAAAATTTTACTTCGATGACGTTAGTTAATGTAATCATTATATCTTCACTTTTTCACTCATTTATAATATTGTAATGATTCATATAAATAAACCGAAATGTTTAACCACAAACTCGCCAACCCAGCTTCCAGCAAAACAATCAAATAACTAAACAAAGACTCAGGGCTTACCATGGCAATGAAATTCAACTACTTTTTAAGTGCGTTCGTGTTTGTGATTCCTAATTTCGACTGTATTTTCTTTAAACAAATTATTTCCTTAATAATTTAAAACAAAAATTATTAGAGTATTTTTATACTATAATTTATAATTTCTATAATAGTAATACTTTCATAAATTTCATAGTTCCATCCATATAAGTACAATATATGTATATTTATTAATAAAGGACAGATTTCTAAATTGAAGTGTACTAATGAAACTCAACCCTGAAATAAATTTTGATGAAAGTTTTCAGCCATATAAGTATGTAGTGTTTATTATATACATAACCTACAATTTCCATCAGATTCGAAACACTTGTTGTTAATGGATACTATTTCACGAAAATCTTTAAATCCGATTTTAATTGTGTCTAATTTGTGTCTCGCAATCATATCAGGATGGGCCCTTCAAAATTTGGAGCAATCGTCAATATATTCAACTTGCGCATTTTCAACCTTTCTTCTGCATAGTATTTTTGGATTTTTAGCCTGCATACACCCAGACTATGGAAATGCATTGCAAAAAATATCACAACAAACCTCTCTCATAGTTGGGGCGGTGAGCCTGCCTCTTATTATTGCAGATTTATATATGATGCTTAATTTAACCAGTTGGTTATATCTTGGAATCTTTATTGTTGCTGGTCTCCCCATAGTGGCCAAGTTTATAAGGAATCCCATGATTTACAAATATATATTGGACTTTTGTACTCTTGTAAATATAGTTTTTTTGATAAATTTTATAATAATTTTAGGAACAGGGTATTGGATAGGAGGATTGATAGCTTTAATATCACTAAATCATTTTGCATTCGGACGATTATCATTGCATTATGAAATCTCCAGCATAGAAGTTACTACAATTGGTTACATATTTTTTGTTTTATTTTCATTAAATTCCCTAACTGAAATGAATAGATTGAAAAATTTGTGAAATTTCTATTCTAAATGCTTTTTATAATAGCTTCATTGAAAACTAGAAAAAAGATCTTCTGTTCTTTTTCCATATATCCGAGAAAAATGTTTCATGAAAATGTTTATATATCTAGAGATCATAGTAAAGCAATTAGCAGAGATTATATATGAAATTGTAATTATGTGTATGTGCCTGTGCCTGTGACAAAATTCATTAAAAGAAATGTTCACCTAAACGATACAACTTTTTTTTCTGAAGTAAAGAAAACATTGGTAAAACTAAGGCAATAATGAGTTCGCCGTTTATATATTATTTGGTTTCCAATTGTTGTACCTAAACAGGTTGGGTGATTTGGAATAATTATATTAATTACATTAAATTGATGATAATTTATTTTTTAATTAAAGTAACCTCTTAAACCTTACGAAAATTATACTCTTTATATTCAGGGATATAACTTATAATGAATACAATATATAATTTGTTCAAGATCATCACATTTTAACTCGAAATTCTCAATATACCAACTAAGCAGGGTTTTCGTAAAAAATTTTTTAAATATATTAAAAAACATTCTAGTTATTAAAATTATTATTTTTTTTTAACATCAAATGGAATTACAGTTCTTATCAATACTCAATATTCGTAGAATGAAAAACATATTAGATATTGTTTACATGTTGACTTACAGGAATCGTAATACAAGGACTGTTCCTGTAATGACCCGTTTCAGCCTCGAAAAGAATTTGCTGAATTTTTAACTTAGCAACGGATCGAGAATATGTGTCGGATATACTACGCAATTGAATAGCAACACTTCTACAAAATAAATCATACTCATCGTCACTAGAAGTGTTAGGTACGGACTGTTGACATCCGAATGCTGTGTTATTATGTGATAAATCGGATGGGGGTGTTGTAGAAAACTTTGTATCAATTGTGACATTCGGTTGAAAATCGTGGTGTATATGAACATCATCTATTGTTTGGTTCTCTGATAAATTTGCCTGCTCGGGTTCTTCCTGGTGTGCGTCTAAACTGGTTGTTTGGATTCTTTTATAGTCATATGAAGTGGAACTCGTATTCGCAGGATCTTCCTCTTCATTTGAAATATCTTCGCACGCCTCATCGTCGTGATTTTGACGATTTGAAATATCGGTAACGTAATCCATTCCACAATGTTTAAAGTCATCTGTATTCATATTTTGTTTACTTGAGCTCTAAAAATATATAAATATAGTATAATCAACTAAAAATTGTATTTAAAACTATTTTATCATACCCCACGTTTGTCCCTCGACAGCGAAACATTTCTTAAAAATGCGTTTGCTCTGTTGAACCAAAAGAGTTTAGGTAAATATGGTTTGCCTTCTTCCTTATTTTTTGTTAGAAGTCTAAGTTCTTTCGTATACGTTGTTCGAATACTTTTAACTTTTAGTTTAATATCATGTATAGTAAGGTCAGGGACTTTTAGTTCTTTAATAATGTGCATATATGCTTCGTCTCGAGCAAGTTTGTTCTTATAACTCTCCAAAGCTGGATTCCACAAACTTTCTTGTCTCTCATAAGCATCTAGAAACTGTAGCACTCGAATATTACGATTGTCCCCTTGCTTCGACATATTGTATTTCAAATTAGAAACACAAATTTGACGACTCAATTATTAATATTGTTGCCAAGATAACTAATTTTTGTTTAATGTATTTTGATAATGTAACTCGATAAAAGTTATCATATTAGGAAAATATTGGAACATTGAAACATAGGGCGTCAAAGAATTTAAAATTAAATATAATACAAATTGGCGTTCAGTCCTTAACACGCAACGCACCCATGAGCTAATAAAGCCTTTTTCATTCAAAAGTGATAAATAATTGGCATTTCAAGGTCGTCAACAAAAAAAATATTTGAATATTAATTTGACGGTTTTAAGAAAAAGAGAAAAAAAAAATGGTTTTGACAAGGAAACAATTAGATGTAGCAATTGTAAATAAATGCTTTATGATATTTATAGTGATAGAATATAGAGAATACATGTTTTTAAAAGAATTCTTTATCCTACATTGCACATAATGATAAGAATTTTAATGTGGTGAAATTTAGATATTTATTTTTTGTAATGTTCGACAATAACTTTGCTAACACGTAATGCTTTACGTTACGTCTTACATTATTATTATTGAAGTATCTGGTGAGTATGCCAGTTTGATTCCGAACGTTCCGATATTAAAAACAGTGCTAAATTCCTCACATGCTATATCGACGCTTAAAAGAGCGCCGGTTATTTTGATTGAGGATTGTTGTTTGTGATTTTTGCTGCTGAATTGTGATAGAATAATATTATTTTTAATGATAAAATCATCTTAAATTCATCATGGAAGGTAATTCTATTATTAGCAATTGTTTTCTTTTAAAATGCAATACTGTTTAATATAGGAATGTACGAAGACATGTGGACTCCTTATAAACATCTGTATAGGGTTATTGAGAAGTCTTTAGAAAGTTCATCTGGAAACAGAATTGTGGAATTAGATATATTTTTAAAAAAATACAAACAAAATTTCTCAACCCTTTTAAAGAACCCGGTAAGTTAACAAAAATTTAATTTGTGTCCAAATTTTTTTAGTTGTATTATTCCTTTTTTCCATAAGTATGTAAAACCATTAATTTTAATTTTATTGTACAACTCATACGAAAAAATATATGTTTATGTTTTTTGTTTTTTTATGTTAAGCCCAAAAATGAGCAGAGTAGGAATCAATTATTGAACGGAATGACGGAAGGAGTGTCCATACCCGGGCACAGTCGACCAATGCTGTTGTCGAAGGACTTGGTCGACGAAAGTATAATTATTTCAGACATGTTTGATTTAGATGAATACCTTTCAATGGAACTACTGTGCACGGCTCAGCGACAAATGTCTCGACATCCAGGATTACCGCGTGGCTTAGTAGCAATCTTATTATATTATGATGGTAGAAAGGCTATTGCTTATTCGCTCCGAGATTTGTTCCAAGCTACCAGTGGAATGTCTTGGATGACCGAAGTGCCAAAGGAGGTAAAATGATATTAAATCACATCGTTTATAAAAATTGTTATATATATAATTTATTTATTTATTTTTCTTTTTTATCAGGTAACACAAATAATAACTGCTTTTACACAAAGTCTAGTTGAGGATTATAATATCTTAAATAGAATAATAGATCTCCTGGAAACACTGGATATTACAAAGGAGGTAAATACGACAAAAATATACGATATAATATCAATATATTACCGACATTAAAAATATATTTTTAACAATATTTTAAGAGCGTACTACTGACTAAAAATCGAGCATTTGGTCCAAAAAAACATCAAAATCAAGTTTTAGATCTCTTCGAAGAAATACGTGTGGCTTTAGCGACGGCATTTTTTAATTGGTCAGCTCAAAGGGGATTATCTAAAAATATAGTAGCTAGATTGATTCAATATTTTGCGAAGTATAAAACTGCTGAATCAACTGGGAACATGGATGATGTCACTTTGATTATGCTTATGGCATTTCTATATGCATGTGATACAAGTTTGTTATTACGTCAGGAAGATACCACGACTATCGTTCAAAACTTACCTGTGTTAAATGAAACAGGCTTCGCTCAAAAAGTTTATGAAGTAATTGTTTCCAATCAAGATTGGGATTGGGGTTGTAACACTCGACTTTATAACTTTATAAAGTTTTCCTATGGACTTACGCTAGCAAGTTTACGCCAAGCCCCGCAGAATATTCAAAATTCAGTTAGTAGAATTATAGATCGTGATGAGCAACTAATTGATGAATCTATATCACTTAAAATCTTTGATTTTATATATTATTATGTGTTGGAAAAAGATATTATTTTCAAGTAAGTACATTTTTTGTAATTTTTGTTTTTTTTTTTTTAGTTTAATTTCTTTATTATTATTTATTTCCATTGAAGGACAGAATTTTTCTATCGACGAATACATCAAATGTTTACTGATTTCATTGATTTTATGCATTCAAAAGTAACGGAGTTACGAGGAAGAGCAGATGAAACTGCCAGAACTGTTATGAGTTTTTCGAAAGAGGGCTTAGATCCACCAGCAAATTTAGACCACAATTTCGAGATGCTTATGCTATGTATTGGAAAGTTTTATAAAAAAAATCGTTGTGGTCTGTCACTATGTAGTGATTATTGGGGACCATTAGACATGTCGTCAACCAACTCTAAAACAACATCAAGATCCGTTTCTCTATTCAAATTCATACGATTAGCTGGTGAACTACTCCCACCAACATTATTTGTTTCGTATTTAAAAATGATCGCTGGATTGTCTAGTTGTGAGAGATCGGCGCGAAACACCTTTAACTTGCTCAAACAAGTGACAGGACTGTCAGGCAGCGCTACGTTATCATGGGAACATTTTTTTGGTTCTTTAACGAGATATTATTCGTAAGTATATATCTATCTTATAGATTGAGATTTCAGATATCAGACATTTTTTTTAGAAATTTGAGACGTGAACAATGTCCAGGAAGTGATACTATTTATAAAAATCGTATGCTGAATCGAAGCATAAATCCGCAAGAAATTGAAGGATTACGTGCAGTGTTAGGAGTAATTCAAGCTGTGGCTAATTATGATGAAGTGGCTCGAGTAGCTATTTGCGAACATCCAAATTGGGCACCAATTCATGTTTTATTAGGTGACTAAAAACATACTTTTATACATGTGATTTGTATTACATTTTTAAAACTTTTAAGGGTTACTTAGTTGTTCGGTCCCATTAACTTTAAAAGCAGATATTGTGAAAACATTAACTGCTTTGGCGAAATCAAAGGACACAGCAATACAGTTATGGAACAATTTAGAAGCTTCGCAAATTTTCTACAGTCTTTCAACAACAAGTACATAAAGTATAAGTATTTAAATAAGACAGTGTTAATTTAATTTATAAATATTATTTTCAGATATGTGTAATTTGGAAATTGAAATCGATCAAAATGAGTGCCGTCTTGAATCATTCCCACTTTCTCAAAGTGTTTTGGAAATGTTGTATACTTTGGTTACCACTATAATTCCTAAAAATCTTGGTGTGGGACCTCGAAAGCCTGGATTTGATCCATATTTAACATTTATTGTAAATGGAATATTTTTAAAATTTTATAACAGGTATGAATTTAACCATTATCTATCTATATAACAAAGTAAATGTAATATACCTACATATATTATTCATT
Source organism: Coelopa pilipes (assembly GCA_947389925.1). Taxonomy (NCBI): domain Eukaryota; kingdom Metazoa; phylum Arthropoda; class Insecta; order Diptera; family Coelopidae; genus Coelopa; species Coelopa pilipes. Next base: position 4,397,907 of record OX376700.1, read on the forward strand.
TGTAGAAATTACAGAAACCCAGCAGAAAAATGGGAAGTTGGTGAGAAGTGCCTCAAACTTTTAAATTATTTGTTAAAAATTTATGAGGTTAATCCTCAAGATTTCAATGAAAACATGGACCAAAGTCCTCCTCCAGGTTTTCATATAATGCTCCAACTACATACTAAATCTGACTTACTTCGTTTAATTTTACTTATTATCGATGAAGCGATAATAAAATTGGATGAGTATAGCAAATTCTTTGGGAAGGAATCACTGGAGGAATGTGCCTTCCATTGCTTAAATATTCTTGAAATTGGATTATCTAAACAGGATGTCTTTTTTGACGCGCATTCCATTTCTAATAGTTCCTGTTTATTGTCGGGTTTAAATAAAATATTACTAGATGTCAATCCCCGCAGCAGGCGTCCGGATCATATTTTAAACACAACAAAGTTTATAACATATGGCAGTTGGCTACCTCGACATGCTCTAGTATCTGTGAAAATTCTGAATTTCGCATCTCGTCTGCCCAATATAAATTCACAAATTCTTGGTATGCTTACGCAAAATGAACACACGCAAATAGAAATTCGTCATGGATTTGTAGAATGCTTTGAAGGAGACATACAGATTCCTATCAACAATACAGAAAATGACTTAAGTGATAATAATAGGATTGAGTTGGAAATAAAAGATGCAATTATTGGATTGATGCAAAATTGTTTAACTCAACCATCTCCAAATATAACACATTTTCTCCTGGGCTTTGATGTAACGAAAGATAATCATTGGACCCAAGTACAGAAATCTAATTCGTCCAGTAATTGTACTAGATCACTTATTGCACTTTTAGATAATCATTTAGAGGTAAGCATAACGACAATTACATTATTTGTTATCTTATTTATCAGACCTTTTTTTTTTTTTCTTTTTAGGATATGAAAACGAATAACACTTATGATGTACCTACCGAAAGAATAATTGAGAAGGGATATAGCCTTTTGTACTCTTTGTGTGAAAATCAAAGAACATCTGATACAATTTTACGTTATTTACGAAATTGCAACGACTTCTTATGCAGACATATTTCAGCGTTACCGTTTAAAAACTCAAATCAGTCTCACGTTTTAAGTCAAATGAGTTACTTACTGAAATGCACTGCAATCGAGCTCAAACTTACAGCACATAATAGTCAGATTAGTAGATTTCAACATTTGTGCGAGCTTTTAGTTGGATTTTCGGTAAAACCAGCGCATGAAAATGCCCCGTTGGAGTTAAATCACTATTTTTGTCCAAGTAACGAGACACGAACAACATTTAATAATAAACCTGGTGATACATCATCACATATGCTGCTTTGTCATATTCTTGATTGCATTGAATTCGAAATGAAATCTCAATCTTATCCGAAGTGGAATTTTTTCGAAAATTCATTAACAGAACAGATTCTTCACGACTGTGAAACAAAAACTGAAAATGGTCCAAAACTAATAAATATAAAAAAGTTAAATGATATTCTCAATGATGAATTGCGTACAGTTCAAAGTTCTATAGCAAGTGGTCAACGACAATTGATTTTACAAGAAATTGAATCTGTACTTTTGTTAGCACTTCAATTAAATGAGGAAAAAAATAAAAACTTTGCGACGATCAAATTGATGGAAGCTTGGGGCCAGGTAATTATGACAACTGCAAATATTTATATTTATATATATGCTCATTATAATCATTGTATAATGTAGGTTACGGAAATGCTATTTACTTCCGCTCCGGAACTGGCTATACCGATCGTAACCAAGCAGGAATTAATTTTAGAAATTTTACAAAAAATATTAGGGAAAATTGTGCCGGTTCAAGCGATTTTTGAACTAGCTATATTATCCTCAGGAACAGTACTACTACTTTTAGTAAATTTGAGATATTGCCATGCTCAAAATACATTTGAAAACATAAATGTCTCACGTAAGAACTTACCTAATACAAAATTAAACATAATTTAATATTTTTAATGTTAAAGGTCACGAAGACAGAAATAATACTTCACACATGGAAATCGAAAAAAACTCTTCCAATTTGACATCAGCCAAATCCAATGCTTTAAGTTTAACATTTATTTTACGAAAAATAATAGAATGGATTATTATCAGTGAAGTTTCCTCACAAAAACTGAGAATTAATTTGTATGCTGCACTTTTAAACTGCATGTGTATAGTAAAGGGGAAAAATTCAGTGGATTATGATGACAAAAAAGAAGAATAGTAATTTTTCTATAAGTTTCATTGATACAATACGAATTAATATTTTTCTTTTTCAGTTTCGTATCCCGCTTGGACAAATCCATTGCAAAAGATAACATAACCGGATCTGATAATAATCAAATACGATTAGCTGTTGAAGTATTTAAATCATTTGGTGAAAAACTTTTAGATATTATTTGCCATGATTGTATAGCTGGTCATGATATTTGTAAAATGTCGGCACTTTCTTGCATTGATACACTTCTCGATCTTGATTCATTAACAAGTTCCATCCACTTTGTTGCCAATAGAGGATATTTATCACATATTATTGACAGTTTATATAAATCCGATGAAGGACTGTGTCGTGTATTAAAAAGCTCACCTGACAACATGAGGGCCCTTTATGTCTACGAATCTAAAATGGCAATGTTATTACGAGTTGCTAGTAATCATGTTGGAGCAGAACTACTCTTGGGAGATAAAATTTTGGGAGTTCTTTCTGGAATGAAAGTTTTTGATATGCATCCAGATATTGAAATCAACAATATTACACGTAAATGTCAAATGGAGGAATTTATACCACCAGCAGATGCTCGTTACCGTCAAATTCTATTTCCTGCTTTAAATTTATGTGACTGTATTATTTCAACTCTTGGTTCCGAAAACCATTCTGTTATATCCCAAGTAGCTCATTTTTTACTCTCTCATTGTGATATGATTGAGACTATTTTAAGATCTGGAACACCTTTCATGGATCTAGGATTACTTAAAGAGCTGACTGAAATTACTGGATTAATTGCGCGCACAGCCAATCAGGTATAGCAATGATATAATTAATATAAATATATTTATAAATTTATTTTTTATTATAGGAGTTATTTGCATTAGCTGATGCTAATCAAGATGTTGGAGTTAATTTATATCGCCTTCAAAGGTTGATGTTATCATTATTTTCACGTTTCGCTATTAATGAAACTACGCTTAAAGAAATGTTTAAAATAGAAAATCTATTTTATCAGCCTACCGAACAGAACAAGAGTTTACACGTGCGATATTTCTTAGAAATCGCTTCAAACTTATCTCTGTACTGCCGTAATGCTATTTCAAATCATAGTGTAGATCACCGATCAACTGGAATTTTGTTCTCTCCGTTTGTTTCGGAACCAATTCAACGGTAGGATAAATTATTTTGTGTATTGTGATATTGCATTCAATCGTGTGTTTGTTTTTTAGTATTGATCAAAGAAATAACTCCATTAAGATAACCCAAAATTTAGGAGATATTTTGAATCAATTGAAAGGTTCAGTGGAATACTATAATAGTCAAAAGTCAGTTATGGACAACTTACTGCGACAAAGATCATCACTGCCGAATTTAAGTATTGATACAAAAGGTATATAACTAAGCATATTTAGGGGTTTTTTTGTAATTGTCAGTTTATTTTGCAGCTCGAGCTACATTTTTGGAATTAACTGATAGTTTGAACATAAAGCAAAATGAGTTGTCCCTTTGTTCTTTTATAACTGAACAATGTTTGTATTTATTGTGGAGTCATCTTGATTTTTACATGCTTCGCGCAGCTTCCAACAATTCAAAAATAATGTTTTCAGGAATGTCAAGCTCAATGGGTAAATATTTTATCTCATTAGTTATTAGAATTCATATTTAGTTATTTAATTTATAGCTTTGCCTACTAATGCCGGAAATGCTTGGTTAATGTCCACTGAAGACATTAATACGTTAAAGAAAAATTTGATTTCTGTATTCAACGAAACATTTAGCAAACAGTTGCTCTTAACAGTTGAATCACATGTTTCTTCTGATAAAGGATATGCTGAAGCGCTCTTACGAAGGATAAAGTCATTGATACAATTTGCTGCGACCAATTAAATTAAAGATGAACTGTCATTTAAGTTTTAAAATGTTGTTTCTCTATAAAAATAAAGATATTAAGAAATATTTAAAAATTAATTTCTGTATTAATGTAATCGTTTGTATATTTATGTAAATAAATAAATTTTAAAAATATTCTAACATGGCATTTAGGTATAGGCCTAAATTAAATAATGTTTTTAATTTATTCCTAAAAAAACTGTCAAATTATTTTAGTTTATTATGCCATATTTAGTTATATCCCTTGCTATAGACGGCATAGTGCTCATTGTGGGCGTTCGATTATGCTTTGCAGCAACGAGCGTCTTCAGACTATTAATCACCTTATGATTAAAAGCTCAAAATCATTTCTGAACTGTTCAAAAGCAGTGACGTATCTTTTCTCAAGTTTCCCTCCCCCTGTATTCCTTTTCTTTTGTTTTTTTTTTATCTTGCTACAAAAATTCCTATATTCAATATTTCGTTAGTATTTGCAAAATGTGTAGTGAATATATAATTTAATGAAAAAATTAATTTAAGTGACAGTTGTTAAAAATATTTGCACTATTTAGACTAATTAGAAAATGAAAGAAGTATGTAAACAATATTGATGAAAAGTGTGTGAATATATCGATAAAGATTAAATTGAAAATTGCTATAATAAAGGCAAACTAGTTTAATTCTTCTCATATGAAGAACCAATCTTCACTTTATGGACAAGAAGAACATTAATTAGAATTAGCTAACCAATATTATTAAACCTACAAACGTTGCTGTGATTAAATTTCATTGAATCGCTTAAATATTTCTGAAAGCATAAACTTGACAATAAACTGTGACAACACGCAATACCAAAAAGGGATGGGGGAAAAAATCGAGTCTTAATCATTGTATCAACGCTAAGAGAAATACACGTATCCCAATGAAGTAAGCTACACAGAAGACACAATATTTTCGTGTTGGTCCAAGCTTGATGTCATTCATTTCTCATTCATTTAAATTGTGTTTCCATCTCGTATATCTTGCAAGGCATGGTATTAATACAAATATATACTATATATGCTATGGTAGTTTAGGTCGCCGATGACGAAGACGAACTCTTTAAGATAGTATTGACGACAATAGTTATATCCTAAACACATTCGAGGCAACGACATCAGCCTCAGATTTCAGATATATATATTTTTTTTTTGTTAGATTAGAATCACTCCATCAGCTTCCAGAGTTTGAAGGAAGAATTTTCTTAGATATATATATTTTATTAAATAATATCACCATAACTAATTACGTGTTTAATTTGTGTTTTATGTAAGCGTATTTTTTAAGTAGGATCTAATATTTCTTAAGAATGTCAGAGAGAATATAGAATATAGAGTATTTATAATCAGAAATCATAGCAACGCAGCAACCTTTAAATAAAATATTACTAGACATACTCAAAATAATAATAATTAATTAATTACTGAAGAAATATTAATAACATACTATATGTATTTTGACAAATTATATTCATTACTAAACATAATATATATCAATAAATATACTAAATATTCGTTTCTATAACTTAATTGATAACTTAATTGGTTTTTTAAATCGGTTTTCCGGGTATTTAACAGTCCTTCCTTAATTAACTAAAAATGTGATAACAATAATGAATACTAATTTAGTTAGTTTAGTCCAGTAAAAATTTGAAAAAGTATAAATCAATTTATTTTATTATACTAATTTTAGACAAAGAAATAAAGTAATGATTATAACTCTGTCCGCATGAATGAAATGAAATAAGTTTTTTAACCTTTAAGTAAGTCTGGGACTATCACTATCATATCAGAATGATTCCTGGGTTAACGATATACAAATATCAAATACCCGATTGTATGATGTAAGATGCATGAATGAGAATACCTGTTGATCACCTCCCAGCGCTCAGTGAAATACAAATCTAATTATTAATATGGCAAAATCAAACTGCCAATGAATAATTTTTCTTCCTATTGCTACCATTTTTATATGGTTCAGTGTTAATCTCGAGCTAAATTTTCCTAAGATTTCTATTGGACTCAGATCCAAAAGACGAATTTCTTAATGTTGACCATTGATTTATAACTATTGACATCAAAAGCGGATTTCAACCACTTTACTTTAATGTTATTATATTATTCTATAAAGTATGTCTATATGATATTACCAGTTTTCAGAGTATTTTTTTTTTTTTTAATGTTAAGAATATCGTATCAATCGAACAAGTTTCGCATTCGTATCACATACGAACCTGACCTATTAATATTTTTTTCGTTATCATTGTATGCAATTCTTCATGCAGAAGACTCAGAGCTAACTTTTTGCAAATCCACAATCACGTATTCAAAATCAGTTGATTAAAATACACATTAAATAAAAAATTATATACAGAGAAAATTATATGTGAGGTGTCATTGATTATGATTAAATTTTCGAAATAAAAAAAAATCTTATCGGAAAAGCCAACTAAATATATGAAATTAAATATAGATGCACGATCATTGAAACCAGACATTCATAGTATTAGGAATTCCTGGATAAAGTATATTTAAACTTAGGTCAAGCTGCTATACAAATCATATTTTTGTTTCCATGCTACACTCTTCGACTTTCCGTATTCCACAGTAAAGGTCGAATTCCGAAAAAGGATCGTAGACTATCCATATAACCTTTCCTCTCATGGAAGGCCAAATGCGAGAAGTAGGTGAAGGTAATTTAAAAAATAATAATGGCGAATGATAGTTGAAACAAATTTCGGAGTGGATTTCAAGGAAACTATATTTAGATTTCGATGAATTAAAGTAATAATTAATAAGAAAATAAAGCCATTGAAAATTTGTTGCTTGGTCAGCATGAATCTGGAGCATTATTCAGTTGAAAAAAAATAGAGTAAACAATCTCTGCGCATAATACATAATACATAATGCTACATAATACATACGTACATTTAATAAAATAAAAACAAAAAAATAAAATAAAATAAAATAATTTTAAATAAAACTGAATTATACAATAATTATATATTACATTCTATGCACGTTTTATTGAGCTTTGTTGCAGCACATGTCCTACAGAAACCCAACGATTCAGAACGTCTTAATATTTGAAAACACTCAGTTTTGTATTACAAGGTCCTAGGCCCTAATTAAATGATACCTACATTTGCTTGCGAAAGCTTTACTCTTGGTATACTTTCCTACGGAGAAAGTTTTTCTTGAAAGCTTAAACAAAGAATATATTTCGGACATGCGCAATTTCAAGGATTAATATATCTATTGACTTCGAGTTTATACTGTTATTTGCAGTCCTTTTACTTTTCGGAATACAAATTGCAATAATTTCTTTTTAATACTAAAACTTTCTTGTAAAATGTGCATTTTAATACAAAATTTTAATAAGAAACTGTGATTCAATTTATTTAAGAATATAATGCTTCTATAATCATCACTTTAAAAGATTACAGCATACACAGATTTAAAGGTATTTCATCAAATATCATCAAAAGTGTGTTAAAAGAATACATTTTCATAGATGTTTGTTTAATTCAATTATTTCCGTATTATTCTTCGCACTTGCTATTAGGTGTTAATAGTACTAATAGCGCTAATTCAGGAAAAAATTTGCGTTTTCTAATATTAATTGAAATGACAAAAACTTTTGATAACTATATATTAACTAATTCTGCTTAAGAAGCTAATTGACAGTTAAGTGTGTTAGAAGAGATCTGGAAAAGTAATTGAAATATTTTTATTAGTCGATCTCTTGAAATGGCATATGGTTATATACATAAAGCGCGAGTTTCACATGTCAATTTAAAGGCTGTTGAGCAATCCATACGCATACACATACACATACACATACACATAAAACACCTAGTATACACTATATCCGATTGTTGAACAAAACAATCATGTAATAAATATTTTTAATTTCATAATTTGTTGATTTTTGTATGGACTATAAACATTATTATATTCTCAAACTACTTCCAATAGAGTGTACTGCCAGTATTCGCAAATAATTACTATTCATCTTATTACGCTTACATAAAAGCATAGAAATACTTACGAATTTTCACTTTATTGATGTATAAAATAATGTTTGTATTTGATCTTTGCAGATTTTTATATCTATCGTAGTTTCAACATGCCGAATTTCAACGTTTCCCAGAATCATATAATAGCTGTGCACATTTTATACTGATCCAACTGTATAATACTATTCAATGATATAACTTTTATAACGAATCCAATATTTCTATCTGAACATGAAGAAGTTCACGTTTAAAGGTGTTCTTGATGGCCTGCGTTCGAGTGTCCAGCCGCCAACAGCCAGGCAAGAGCAAGAGTTTCAGGAGCAGCTTCGATCTGAGAATTTCACCTTGAAGAGGGTATGCTTACCATATTTAATATTAAATTATTTCATGATTTTATATACAGTTGTAAAAGAACTTAAGAGTTGGTTATAGTTGGCGTTTGTTTTAATTGGTAGTATTAATGAAGTCTATCATAAGACACACGCGGCTATTACGTACTCTTATAATCATCTATTATATTAATGGTGCTACCTTTACAGGCTGAAATTCCTAACGAATTTTGATCAAGAACTTGTGTTTCTTTCATTACAGACATTTCGTCATGGCTTTCCATATTCCCCAACTTCATTTGCATTCGATCCAGTTCAGAGATTATTAGCCATTGGAGACAAATCTGGGCTTCTTCGAATGTATCCTTTTTAAATAACTGATTATCAATCACATTTTCCAATACGCTATTTTTTATTTTTTTGTATAATTCCTTACATCACCTCGCAATTACAGTCTAGGGCGTCCAGGTGTAGATATACATATACGACATGAAAGCGAAACACCAGCTGCTGTTATACATATGCAATTTCTAATTAATGAAGGCGCTATAGTAACCGTTACCGCTGACGATACCCTGCACCTGTGGAACATACGTCACAAAACTCCCCAAGTTGTTCAAAGTTTAAAATTTCAAAGGGAAAGGTAATAAAGGTCACCTGTCTCCTACATCTTGCCATGGGAGTGTTGTAATAATATAATTGTAATTGGCGGGCATAAGGACGAAGACAGACGAACGTTTTATGAAAAGAACGTGTTTGTGACAACCAATTACATCAGTGTCCTCTGCAATCGTATACTGCATACACAAATATACAAGTACACGTTTCATTAAAGCCCATTAGCAATGAGTTTCTCATGTAATCATTCAATATAAGGAAGATTGCATTCCTTAACAAGAAATATTGTATAAAGTAATGGTCTTATCTTGTGAAAATAAAATCAAATAAAAATTTTAGTATGTATTGTACATAGTTTAAAAAGGTTGTAATTCTTCTTGTTTTCTCAAAGAATAACATGTCTGCACCTACCAGTTGGAAGCAAGTGGTTGTACGTGGGAACGGAAAAAGGAAACATTCACGTCATCCACATTGCAACATTCTCTTTAAGTGGCTACATAATCAATTGGAACAAGGCAATGGAAGTGTAAGTAGTTACCTAAAATAAAATACCGTATTAAATAATATCATAAATTTGCACACCATCATAAATGAAAACAACATGCCGAAATAACAGCTTTTTTTCATTTCGTTTGGAATTTATATCATTGTAGAGTTCGAACAAGTCATCCTGGTGCTGTGATAGCATTATGTGATAATCCCACAGATGCAAATAAGGTGAACTATTTAGAATTAACAGACGTTTGGTATCATATTTATATATATATTTTAAAGCTGCTTATTGCATTTGAATGTGGGTTACTTGTGTTATGGGATTTAAAAGGCAAAAATGCTGAAATTCGATGGCAGTCGCCAGAGCCAGTGATGTCAATAGCCTGGCACTATGAAGGAAAATACTTTGTCTCTTCACACGTAGATGGTTCAATATGTTCATGGCCCACGAAACCCATTCCTAAACCGCAGTCATATGTATTTCCACATGGTAAGCAGCATTTTCCTTAGCAAAATGCGTTTTTTTCTATTGATTTTTTGTTTTTTTTTTTTTTGTTATTTGAGTAGATACTAAATATATATAATAAATACAACAAAATCATAATACAAATATTTTTATTTATACTTTGAAGGAAAAAGATCCAAGGAGGGCACTGTTGAAAAGTGTAAACCGATTTACAAAGTAGATTTAAAAACTACTCGTCTTGGGTAAGTAGATGTTGTGCTAATGTCGAAAGTATTGAAATTGTCACATTGATCCTTTTATTTATAATTCATTTATTCTTACTTTGTTTTACAGAGAAACTTTTACGATATTTTCTGGTGGAATGCCATCCGACAAAGGAGGAAAATCCAACTGCGTTACGGTTATGGTTGGAAAAATTACAACAGTCTTAGAAATGGAGCATAACGTTGTTGACTTTATAACTTTATGCGAAAATCCATGGTCATGTGGTAAGATCTAAAGAATGTATATTTTATGTTTTTTACGAACTATTTATCGTTCTAAAAGTTTAGTTAATGTTTTAAACAATGGTAGAGAACCTTAGTAATAGACACTAAATTATTCAATTACAGAAACACAAGAGCCATATGCGATAGCTGTTCTTCTTCAGAACGACTTAGTTTTAATTGATTTGCTTACACCTGGTTTTCCATGTTTTGAATCGCCTTATCCTATGGACTTACACGAATCACCTGTTACATGCTGCACCTATTTGACTGATTGCCCCTCGGATTTGGTTCCTGCATTTTACTCCGTTAGTTGATATTTGTTCAAATTAATATGTAGTTGTTTAAGATATTATAATAATTTGATTATTTATGGTTTTTTACGGAACACTTTGGAGCATATAAAAAACATATTCGTTGTATTCCAATTCAAGGTTGGTAGATCTACTACAAGTAAGAAAACTGGATTTTCAGATCGTGAGTGGCCCATCTCGGGAGGAGAATGGTCTCCCGTGTCTTGTAGTTATTCCGAAATTGTTATAACGGGTCACCAAGATGGTAGTTTGAAGTTTTGGGATTCTGGAGCCGGTGCACTACAGGTACATTACAACGTGTTTGCTTTAAACGAATAACGATAACTGTATACGATTAAATTTTTGATTTGATTTTCGCTAGATTTTATACAAACTTAAAACTGCAAAAATATTTGAAAAGGCAAAAGGCGCTTCCTCAGATGGCATGGAAAATCCCCTTGCCATCCAACTCATATCTCTTTGTCCAGAATCAAGGAGATTGTGTGTGGCTGGAGCGATCGGTCATGTTATGCTATTTAAATTTCGTAAAGCCGAAACTAGTTCTGAAGTTTTGGTTTTAGACGTGCCGATTCTCTATGAAAATTTTGATGACTTATACGGCATAAGTCCAGAATCCGAACTGTTTCCTCAGCAAGCGGTGGAAGCAAATGAGAGTGAAAAAGTATGTACAAATGTATTAATTTATCTACATTTGTATAAACGGATTTTTAATAGGCAATGGATAATACAATAAAAGTAAAAATTGGAGCGCAAAGAAAACCACCTGGTTTCCAATCTCAATTAGTCTGTATTACAACTGGCCCTAACCGAAGATATGTACAAATAACGTCGTTGTGCATAAACTCCAGTTACGGAATGTGAGTAGGTTTTTATTATTTTAAATTACACACGGAGGAAGATAATAAATACCTTATTATAACATGTGATTATATCATAATATATGTTCTCACATTTTGTAATGTATTTTTAGCATGGCATATGGAACTGAATATGGACTCGTAATTATCGATATTACTCAAAAAGTTTGTCTTTTGAGCATCGCTTGTCCGGATTTATACGGAGGACAAGACCCATATTCTCGGGTACCTAAAAGTCCCAAACGAAATGAAAACAAAGAAGAACAAAGTCGTTCTCCCAGTTCCGACCAGGTAAATGTCGCATGAGTGTGCATTCTATAATTTTTTATATTGGTTTGTAAGTATGATTTGTGTACTTAATAACCGCTTGTTGTTAATTGTTTATCATCACAGTCAATGCGAAGTTATGTTGTCATTAGTTTTGTACGTATTTATTACTGATGCAATGCTAGTCTAGAAATAGGTAACTAAGAGTGTGAGATATAATATGTATGACATTTTGCTTTGTTATACAACAGTACACAATTTATTATGACATTGAAAGCAATAAGTTAGAATAAGGTCTTGAAGCCAAATAGTGTCTTGGAGTTTTTAAAAAGTATTGCGTGTATAGAATTGATTTTTAATGAAGCAAAAATATTAAATTACATATAGTTGGCTCGGTTCTTTATTTTGGAATGCAAAATTGTAACCTACTACCAATTACAAACGAAGGTGTGAAGTACTAAATGTCAGCAATCTACTAGTGTATAATTATTGTATATTAATATATTTAGTTTTGATGAAACTAAAGAACCCTAATAGCTACCTTATGGATGAAGTAGGGGGTAGTTTCGATGATAGTGTTTTCGTTAGTTGCCACATAATATTCAACTTTATTTTTATTGTAAAATATTAGTGCTTGCAGTAAAATTATTTAGTGGTTTCTATGAAGCTAAACTTATTAGTAATCAAGCATATTCTTGGATTCCTGCATACTAAACCTAATCCTAGTAGGCGATATGAATATGTGATTTGGGAATTTCGAAAACAATTTCAATTTAGAATAATGTTAGTCAAAAATTGGAAATTAGTCCTTTATCAGAAATAAGTCCATCCATATGACTACAAACAAAAATTGCTCATCACTTAATCCTATGATTTAAATAACTATTCGTGTAATTTACCTCCCGAATATTCGAAAGGTTTGAATGAACCAAACGTGAATTTTATAAATTGGAATTAAATTAAATGATTTTATAAGGACACTTGTGAATGAAGAATTCAAGTTTGTAAAGGAAATAAAGGATCACGTGGAGGAGGAACATTCTATAGAGAGACAGTGAATTTGTTAACAAATACCTTAAAATAAAACTTGCTGAGAGATCAATCGTATGGTATGGCTGAACAGATACAAAACCAATATTTTATTAATAATAAAAACTATAATAAACATCAATAATGGGCACCAGGTGTATAGAATTCAGCAATGTCATGAATTTTAATTTATAATTCAGTCGAATATTTGTTTAACGGAAATCTTCGATTTGGATTGTCATTGTATTAAACAAACGTATATTAAGTGATGAATTTATGTATAGTCAAATATTATTAATGTTAGCCTGGATAACTATTATCGAAAGCATCGTTCAACATGTTCAATTCATCAATTCAATTAAATATGGTAAAATTAATCTTTACATCTAACCTCATAGACACAGTTCATTGTACAGCAAATTTGGTGAAAGGTAATTGGTCAAATGAATATTAGTATGTTCTTGATCTAACGTGGTCTCTGTGTCAATTTACCTGTCTTCGTCTATTGTTTGTATTAATTATAGATTATGTAAGCATAAAGCCGGCGGATATGGCAGAGATATCTTTACAATTTTATTAATATTTTAGATAAATTAACTAGTATTAAAATTAATAAATTAACGACGCGCATTTTTCTCGCATGTGGAATGCAATATCCACTGTTCTTTTTTACAGATCTCTAGAGATCTATCCTTATTGTGATAGTCGAAAACTAATGTATCCTCATACTAGAAATAATCGAGAAGAAATTGTATGAATGTCATTTTTTGTCTGATTTTGCGCATCATATTAAGTGCCTGTATTATTCTCCTTTGGAAAACTTCGTGTTTGACTTATCCTAATGGTTATAATTTTGTTTTTACTATATTTCGTGTCTCCTCGCCTTGTCGGTGAATGGAGTTCTTGGCGATACCAAACTCTTGTCTGACCTTCTGTCATTTCCAGACCTGTCTTGCTTGTTCTGTGCCTATACTCCTATCCCTCCAACCATTAACTGGTCAATTAAAATAGTATTAAAAGACATAATTAACAAGAAACAACATAACAATTATCATGAATTTTGTATCAGCCAAAGTATTTCCGAAATATAGGTTTTCTAATCCGTTGGGCCAGATTCCAATTGTGCCGACATCAGCATGACTGGAATTCAACAATTCAGTATTTTCAGAAATTTATACAAAAACATGGGAAACCCCATTTCATTTCATCGTCTAACTACTCACTCTCAGTTATGATTTGTTTTTTCAAAATGATTTTTAGACTAAACCTCTATGGCAAGTACATGTAAGACGTTTTCCTGTTAATTTTCATAATTTAATAACAATGTCCAACTAAAAAATGACTAAAACTTGATGAACTAGTTGACTTTATTTCAATATACAATACAGACTGCATAATATATATATAAAAATAAAATACAGCTAAACAGATTTCCTTACACATAAAATACTAAATTAAATAAACCAAAATGTTATCAAAATTCATAACAAATTCGAATTGCTTTAGCTAAACGACACCGCGAGCCCCGAGAGTCAATCTGCCGAAATGGTACCTGAAACATGTGATGTTACTTCTTCTCGTTCAATTATGGCCGCGCCTGAGGCAAGCGACTTGGGCCGGATTAAGGAAAGTCCCATAGGCGAGGACGTTCCAACCACATCGAAAGACCCTCAGGACAGAAGGAAATCCGTTTCATGGAAAACGTTCAACTTGAAACGGCAACTGTCAAAAGTCAATGTGAAAATTGGTCTCAGTGTCAACGCCGATAGTGATGCAGAGAAATCGAATTCGGTTTTCTACACCCAAGAAAGTGAGAAAGAGAGTTCCCCTGAGGAAACAAACACCGAATCACCCAAGGAGGAGGACCTAAAGGCGAAAGAAAATATTTTAGATGAAAACACTTTCGAGAGAAATTGTTTTGTAAAAAATGAAAAATGTTGTGATAGCAATACAAAAAGTCATGTATCTTCCATAAGTAATAATAGTAATCTCGTTGCTCAAAACATGTCGAAAACCTCGGTTAGAGACAAAAACAGTTTCGATAAATCACAAGACATTGAATTTACGAAGTCGAAACTGGTAGGCTTGGTCCAGGAAGAGGGTGAAGAGACACAGGTCCCCAGACCAAATGATTTACCACTCTTTGTCAGTGGAACAGAGAACACCGAGAGCATACCGGTAAGACCTGTTCGCCAAAAACTGAAAGAAAAGAGAGACCAACGATTATTATCTGTTCCTAATATTAAGTACCAAATGAGGGATGTGCGAACGCGTTCCAGTAAAAGCGATTCCTCTCCATCCTTCGCCGGCAGCCAACCGAAACGAATAAGTAAGTATGAGTTTTCGCTATTAATGTCTACTCCAAGATAACGACAATATAAGACACTGGCAAACGCGTATTACATATCAAGTGGATGAATCGAAAGAAATCCAACCACGCTTCAGACCTGTATATTGGGAGCAAATGATTGAAGAAGAAAAATATTTCTAGAGAACAAATAATATAAACACAATTGTTGAGATCTTTTTTTTTTTGTTTTTTTTTTTTATGAAAATAAGAAATAATGTATTATCTATAAAACTGTGAAACTGTGTTGCAATATATATATATGTACATATTGGTATTTTTTGAGCACCACAACATGTAAACGGTATTCAATAGGTTTAAAATAGTTATCTCCCAAAATTACCATTGTAAATGTTCTGTGAATACTTTTGTATAAATAATATATAAACACAAATCCATAAATATGCCACGAGAATCTGCATTGCATTATCTCAGTGTGTAGAGTACAATTTCCAAGACAAATACGCAAATGATAATAATGTTGTATTGAAATAACTTACAATAGCTTGCCGTAGAGATGTTACGTGCGATCTCTTCGCAAACAACAATCAGAGGCATCTGGTTTAATTTATGTAAATATATTCGTATTTACTCACACACCATTTCATGTTGATTGGAAACTCATGTCACGCTGAATCGCAATTCCCTATTTTAGACTCACCCAAAGTAATCCTCAACGTAATATGAATGCAATTTAGTATAAACAATTGATATAACACTTGAAATTTAAAGTTAATACTTCAGGGCTGAGTAGATCTTTCTTTTTTTGTCGAAGCACATAGGGTTAGACATAAAACAATAGAAACAATTGTATAAATTAGCATTCACTAGTCTCGCTATTTATGGACAAGCTTTAGATGTAGCGCAAATTAAGAAATCGAGGAAAAAAACAAAAAATTAATATTGTATTCTGCTTTCTTTTCTTGAAAATAGGATATGGACGATGACAAATGCGACTGCCTTTTTATCCTTTTATGGAATTATGTTGGTAATTTTAATTGATTTATTGTTTAAAACTGTAGTTTGCACGCCATTTGTCCTTAACCACCTAAATGCCATCGTTCGATTCTGTATCAGAATGGGTTTGATATATCACCAAAAACACGATAGCTTTTGGTGATCGAACCCATCAACGAATTGGCGGGACTCCGTGGCCAGATGCGCTGCTACTAGTCGGAAGAAGTCCAGTTCGGGTACCAGTCCGGGTATCTAAGAACTATAAATTTTGAATTGACTCCTCCGCCTCTCGGTGAGGAATGGCAAACTTCCGAGAGTAAAAATCTGTCCATGAAATTGCCCTTGCTCCCGCCGCAATTTGCCATTCAAATTTGTATATATGTAGTGATATACCCCAGATATTCATACATATACTACAATTGCACTCGGTGGATTGATTGAATGGCAACTGATTATATTGTCATTCTCCAACAAATTCCATTCCCTTAACTCCTTGACGCATTTAATTTCTCTGCCAAGAAAGTACCATCTATCTTGGGGGAAATTAAATAAGAATAATAAAGATCAACGTCTTCTAAAGAAATGTCCGATGATAAGTATTCGCATTTTTACCTAGTTCATGAAGTAAGCAAATTAAAATAAAAATGAAAATTTCAATTCGATTCAAATGTCCAAATTGCATATGTTTAAAACTCATTATCGGCAAGTTCAATTCACTAGTATCTGTATTTCTTCTATTACTTTAGTGCAGTATTTATAAGAATGTATGTATGATTAGGTGATAACCTTGTGAATTTGTAATTGGTGGTATGTCACAGTAATGAAATACCTGCATTAGTATTGAAATGACTATTATAACTAATGCAAAATTTAAAATTACCGTACAGTTAACTGAGATTTTATCGTAGGCTGTATGTTATTGAGTGGTACGGCTAGCGGCTTTGCTTAGAGTTTATTGCAATGATATATTTTCATCAAAGTCATGCATTTATTTACCTTCATATTTACCCAGATAAACGGAGACACTGCTGCAGGATCCTGCGCATGTAGCGTCAGTAACAGAGTAGTAGTTTCAGGTAGTCTGAATGAGCGTCGTAATAATTACGCGAACGAATCGAGTAATTGTGTACTTAGTGATACTAGTGTTAGTGGTGGTGGTAGTGGAGTTAATACAGTCACATCAAGCACTGAGTCGACGGCAACCGCACAAACTAGTTTTATGTCTCCCGATGTTGGAAATGCAAATGCAAGTGATCCCGGACCCACGTCACAACAGCCCACTTTAATACAGCAATCAACTGTACCACTGCAACAACCACCAGTTTCCACAGAAACATTAAGAAAATCCAAATCACAAGGTGGGAATAACGTTATTGCAATTATGAACTTTCACTACACACACATAAATACTGCGCAAAGTAATAGATAATAATAATAATTATTGGATATTATCGTAATATTGGGAATAGTCCGACACTAACTAATGATCCATCCCGAATTATCTCTTACTTTGCGCAAAACAAGAATGTTTTTGTAAATATCTGTAAATAACATTGGTTCTGCGGAAGTCACACGTCACACACTCAGTATCATGTCTGATGACGTATTTCCAAACTAACGTCTGCCTAAATTAGCATTTCCAGACATACGCTGATCTGAACTACCGAAGAATTCTCCGTCACTTGTTTTATCCTTAGAGTGGTATAAAGTTTTCTAATTTTGCTACCAGGCAAAACCGAATTGGACAGTGACGATTTATGATTTATCAAAACATATATTTCCACCAAAATATACATAATTTTTCCAATTAAAACACCTTGCATTGACTATTTAGAATGTAAATGCTTCATAGTTTCACAGTTATTAGATTTCAGTACAATTATTCTAGATTTAAGATAGATGCCATAACTGTGGAAGTTGCATTATATTGCTTTCAATCTAGATCGAACGAAACCCACAGATTACAACAATAGTAAAATGTCCTTGCTTAAGTCGATTATGCAATTGCCTTGCATATGTTGATGAAATCGGGAATTTCCGCGGGAAACGTAACTAACTTTAGGCTGACCACTTTAACACTGAACATACCAAAGCTGTCGGCTGTACTTAATGCATAAAATAACGTATGTAGGATTTTTCTAAAAGGCTCTTAAGAACTGAAGGCATACTAATATTTAATTCAAAACTGTTATGAAATTGTTAAATTCTTTAAAAAAATTCACAAATTCTCAAATCGGCGTTGTGGTATTTTTAGTGTTAAATCATGGGAAAACAAGAATAACAGTTTTTTGAGAATAAAATTATCGATTTAAATGATCACACATTGACTATTGACTGGGTTAATCATGATTGAATCAAATTATTTCCAATATCCCGACCAATACATAAAAAATGGACTAAGTAAGTAAAAATATGTCTACATCACAACGAAAACGAAAAACTGTAAATTTAGCAATCATGTTGTCCGATCACGATCCCAGTATTTTACGGCCATAAGTACCGGGCAGTACATATACCAAATTTATTAATAATGTTTCTCTATTACAGATAAATTGGAGGGATCATTTTCCAGATCGAGATCATCCTCAGTTTCCAGTATTGATATGTCTATATCGGAATCTGTTACCTGTCTAGCTCTGATCGAGAGCTTCACACGAAAAAACGGTATCGTAACTCGCATATCTTTCTGTTTACTCATCTTCAATTTGTCACCTTGTTACTCTCGCATTCATATTCAGATTTGTCATTGCTACTGCCCACTTTGTGGATCGGAACTAGCTTTGGGTCTGTATTAACACTGCAAATTACTCTACCAGAGAAAGATGCACGGAAATCGCAACCAGTATTAGTCACGATTAATGGTAAGTGTTCTACAATTACCTAGCAATTTCCCATTAGCTAAGTGATTCTTAAGATGCAAGGGTGCTGTGTAAACTGCTTATACATAAATATATATATATATATACATTCTCTTTAGAGAGAGACAGCGAAAGTAACATCCTTATTTGCAGGACTTTCGAACAGGTTTCGATGGCTTTAAAAATGTTGTCTGTTCATTTTGTTTGTTTGTACGTCATTCATCTTAAATTTATACACTTATTCAGCCCTTTGAATTCGATTCAGTTCAATTTGAAAAATTTTTCACCATGTCTCCAAATGAATCCTATTCGAATCGAATATGGAATACCTTTACATACCGGAACGTAAAACAGACTAATTATAATGATATTGAAATAAGTAATTATATTAAAATTATATATATTATAATTAAATAGAATTTAGACGTGTGTTATACGTGTTGCGAATATTGATCTGCAAGGACACAGACTTTGTGCCTCAATTATACAACTACCCTTTGCAAATGAATCCTCCGACACGAATAGTTTTCGCTTTTCCCTTTCAACACCTATGTATGTACGTACATGTAAATGTGGGCCATTCTACATCAATATGTGTTGATCCCATTCCTGCAGAACGGAGTTCGTTGCCAATGACAAAAATTGAGATCTCAGCCTTTTCTTTTCACTCATTTATTCTTGTTTCAGAACTGGTACAAATAATTTTCAATATAAAAAAACTAACAATATTTGGAGGAACGCCGTTTAGAATATTAAAAGATCCAATATATGGACAGCCGAAGCAGGATGTGGTAACTAATTGAATATTTTTATTAATCACTTCACTCAATGTCAATGTCAGCACTTGATAAAATATACTGATTTTAAATCACGGTTGGCTTGTGTCGTAACGTGTCGACTAAAAACCCAATGCATGTATCGCGTTCTACCATCACCATCGCGTTCTTTCTAATAGGTTACGATCCCTCATTGTGGGCAAAATTAAGCGATTGTGGGATTTGATGGCGATTGAACTTCTGTTTAAAGAATAGAAACTTTTCTCTCGGGAAATATGCAAAGCGAACGAGATGCCAAGGGTATTAATATCAATTTTAAATTGGTACTGGACTATATTGAAACACGTTTATACTTATTTGTCATTCTCACAAAAATATAAAAGAATTACAAAACTTCAAAAAGGCGTTTTAAACATTGATGACCAATTTGGATCACAATCAAGTTAGGTCAGAAAGTTTTGTGAATTACCAAATTGCGTCCAAAAACCGATTTTCCAACTACACTTGCGACATTGCATATATATGTTCTCCAAGTTACCTATTTGAGAAGTGAGTGTTTTGACTACCCAATCTTAGCATTTTTCCAAATAGTAGCCACCACGATAAGAATTATCCTCCTTCTTCTTCAGAAGGTAATTTCTTTTTTATTGCCAATAGTTTTGAAAATATTTCCCTACGTGCATACGTTCGCAATTCAATAATCCCATATATACTCAGCAAGGGCATAGCGAAGATTGGATTGAAGAGTATTATAAGCGACAATATGTGGTGGTAAACATGCAGACACATATATAGAACTATATATAGAACGAGTAGTGTGATGCGACGGCGAATAAGGCCAGCGAATAAAGAAGATCCTTTTTTCTTGCAGGTGGACCAACTATACGTCTCAAGGGTTCAATTACTTCTTTGTCGTTTCTAGACGCACTGGGTTCTGTAATACCTTACTCGTTTGAACCTTGGAAAGACGACAGTAAGGAGGGCAGAAGAGACCGTGAGTTATCTCTGACTACAACAGGGTCCACAAATAATGTGCTATCTCGATTTGTAGGAACCCCGACGAAGAGTAGCACTAGAACAAGTCCAACTTTCTCATCGCCAACTGCCAACACGAGTTCAAATTCTTCGGGAGGGAATTTGAGCAGTGGTACTTCCGGGAGTATCGGCAATGCACTGGACACAATAAGTGATAGACAATATGTTGTTGTTGTTAGTGAAAAACAAGCTAGAGTCTTTGATGTAAACAACCAATGTTGCATAAATAAAATACAACTCGCGGAAATGGACTTCCTCGTCAAGGCAGAAACAGTGGCTATGAAAGGTTCGTAATTCACACAGCACAAAACGATCATCTGACATCCGATAAAAGAACTTTTACTATTTCTTTTACGATGTGATACGAACTCATTAATACTGCCGAATTCTTTCTGTAGATGGTTCCTGTCTAGCAACATACGTTTCAAATGGCCATTTAATGGTGTATAGTCTTCCTAGCTTGAGGCTTCTGATGGATACAGATTTTTTGCCATTAATGGATTTAAGGTACGTCTGGCCGGTATTATTTCTAGCAATTCTGAGGATATTAAAATAAAAAATAATATTTTATGTTTTGGATAATTAATTATAATTTATCTTATATAGTTTTCAGACAAAATGTAAACAAGGTATTGTAGATCCAATGCTTTCGATTTGGGGTCAGCAACTCATAGTCAATGAAGACACTAATCAGTAAGTGTGCCGAATAACCGTCAAGACCATCTTTTATAATATTCCAATGCAATGCCAATACTTTCAGAATTTCCAAAATATTTTGCTTCAGCAACAAGGGCCATGGTTTGTATTTGGCATCACCCACCGAAATCCAAAAGTTCTCCATTTCAGCGGAGTTTTGGTAAATACACATAGGCCCGCATTCAGACCCGCAAACTACATTTTTACTTTACAGTCAATTCATACCTGAAATGACGGCAGAGCTTTTTATGCCCCATGTGATGCCTGAACAACCAAAGGATAGTTTTCTCAAGGGTTTGTTTGGAGGAGGAGCCAAAAATTTTGACAGGGAAGAATTATGTATGTAAACTTTGAATATTTATCATTATACAAATCACTAGTCTTCTCACTATATCTTCTAAACTATATTGCTTTTATGACACATCAGTCTCCTTAAAACATGAAGAATTTTATCTAAAGTGAATGCGCATATTAAATTTGTTTTCAGTTGGAGAGCAAAGTGGGAAAGCAAACAGATCTGTTGCAAAACATATCCCTGGTGCTAACATTGAACAACTTGGTCAGCGCGCTTCCACAGCTGCTTCTGAAATAAGCAGGGCACACCAACTTGCTTTAGAGCGAGGGGAAAAACTAAATGTGTTAGAAGAAAGAGCAGAACGCATGGCAAACCAAGCTCAAGACTTCAGCGGCACAGCACATCACTTAATGCTTAAATATAAAGATAAAAAATGGTATCAGTTGTAAAATATCTCTTTTAAAAGCCAATTCTACCACAGTTATTGTAATATTGCTTTTATAACACTTTCTACTATAAAAATATACCTAGTTAATTTATGTTTTCAAATCATCAAGTTATATATAGAACGTTTTTATGAAAGTATAGACCAAATTTGAATAAATTGTTTATTGTTCAGTAAACATTTAACTACTATCGTTTTATTACTTTGGGTTATTTGCAAAGTTTGCCAATAGCAATAGACAACATGTAAGTATTATTAGGAAGATATCTGTTCGTAATGTACCGGATAACCAATCAAGCCCGATTGATTTAAGCCGATTTGATCCTCGCCAATATTACACCATTTCGGGGCAGATAATAAAGAAAATGCGCTCTGAAAACGAAATTAATTTCACAAAATACAATAATGGCCATGAATAAGACATACATTTAATTCTTTATTTTTCATAATTAATGCATTAATTTCACCTGTCAATAAACATAATTGGTGTACATTTAACTCAATATTTACCAATTAAAATACCGTCATTACACATTGCTACAATGGAAGTCCAATACATACTGTTTTTAGATACGTTTATTTGATTTGTATTTTTGAAAATATTTACCACTTTATAAGAAATAACTTTACAATTTTATTTGATTAAAAAATACCTTACGTCACACAATATCATTTAATTTTTATAAATATACGAAGAGGGATTCCGTTTCTTATAAAGAAATAAAACATGTATAAATTAGTTTACATTTACAATAATCTCTTAGACGATTAATTTTATATTTTCCTAGTTCACACAACAATAAAAATACATTAATTCAATGTTTATAAGCTTTTGATTTCAATATTTTATACCATAACAAAAGCATCTTTTCCACAAAATAGATAAGGATATTGATCAATCATTGTTTGGACTATGTCCTCTAAATATGGCCGCAATTGTTCAAAATGTCCCATATCGGTAAAATCAATGGGAATCAGTGTTGGCCACCAACAAATCGCTAAATTTTTACTGTCCATGCTGTTGAGCTTAGAGTTTTCCGAAACACTAAAATAAAAGATTTACATCAATATCATCAGCTAATACGAGACAATTATTTAGTATAACTTACTGGACAAAGTGTTGAAAGATGTATTTCAAAATAATAAAATTGAGCTCTGGTAGTTTCTCCAGCAGTGTTTTCAAAGCAATCAACCGACAGCTTCTGTCGGTTTTTACTTCCACACTATGTTTGGACGACAACAAATTCCTGGAACCTGCTGAGTTTAAAATATATTCAATTTATTAATTTTTGACATGAAAATACGTAATTAAAGTTAATTATGTAATACCTGATATATCTTCAAGTTCTTTGATAACATCTTTATTAAATAGTGGTGGTAAACGCTTAGAAAAAAAATCTTTTAGAGCTGTTGCCACAGCATTTACAGGAATGTCTAAATTTTGAATAGCAGTGTTTGCATCTAAATGAAAAAAATTCAATATTATTAAATTTTTTCATTTTTAATTATGTGCCTTGTACCTTCTTCGAACTTCTGAAATAACAGTTCAACATGTGCGCGACTTCCAGGAACTCGGTAAATTCCTTCAGATTCCAATCCTTCGTGTTCTATGTACTCAACACATTTGACTAGAAATATGGGAATGTTATTTTTATCCGTAAGCATTAAAGTTCCAAGTTGTGCTGAGTCCAGTTTTTCGGCAATGTCACACACGCCTTTTGAGCTTTGTTTGAGTTTGCGCTTCTGTTTTTTATCTTGATCCTTTTCTTTTTCTTGTAGTTTTTTCAATCTTGAGGTCTCCTCTTTCAGTCGGCGTTTTTCGGACTTGTCTAATTCTTTCAAAGTTTTTCCACTCAATTTAGGCTTTGCCTCTATGAGTTGATCGACAACATATAAATTTGCGGACTCAGGAGTATGCTGATACTGGAAATAAATGTAATATTATTCACTAATTCAAAAGTCGAATACAGTAACGTTTGGCTTAGAAAAATCTAGAGAATATCAAAATCAATGTATCCAATGAAGAAACCTAATGTATCATATATACATACCATAGGTGATATCTCTCTTTTTGTTGCATCTACATCATGTGAGTCAGACTCTGGAAATTTAACTGAAATGTAAAATTAAAATCAAAATTATGTTATTAAATATTGATTTTTTAATGATTTAATGAATTTGAAAAATTATTGAAATTGTGATCTGTACCTTTATCGTTTGCTGTTAACCTCTGATAATGGTGAGGTATTTCCGGGGGACTAACATAAGAACCAAATAATATAGGGACCCTTGGTGTTTGAACAGGAATAGCTATTTTTTTCTTTTTAGTTTTCTTATTAGTTTGTGGTTTTTTATTAACTTTATAATATCCGGAATGTTGTCCCACTTTTCTATCTGTTGAACTAGCACAACTATCAGATTCAGTGCAATCTAAAAGAAAACTTACTGAATGAAGTAAAAAACAATATCTGTTGTTAAATACCTTCATTTTCATAAATATTAGCAATTTGTTCATATTCTACTAATTCCTCTGAGTCCTCTTCATCTCCTCCCATTTGTGGGTGTTCAAATAACGTGTAACGCTTCGGGTCCTTTTCAGCGTCAACATTCGGTAAATATGAATCACCTCCAAAGTTCATTCGAGCAACAGCTTCACTAACAAGTTGAAAGTTTTTGAGATTCAATTTTCCAGGTTGCTGAATTAAATTAGAAACAACAAAATGGTGTCTCATTAAAAGTTATTCATATTTATATAAATTTAGTGTAATTGTAGAATTAGTTTCTGACATTCGTTCAACATGAGATCGCATAATTTCTGTATATCCAATGTCCGCAAATCTATGTAAAAAACTTACTTTCAGAGTCTGACTCGGTCCCTTGGGTCTGACTTTATTGAGATTCGAATCTATATGCCTGCGACCGGTTGTGTAAGCATGAGTAGGACCGCCAAAGTTGTTCCATAATGAATTTTTATTTATATTTCTTCGATGGTCACTTTTGTCTGGATCGTTGGATAATGGTGTATCATCCAGCCATTCTAAATGTGAGTACAAAATATGAGTATCTTTTATCTAAATTTTGAGCATCAATATCCACTACGTATTCACTACGGATAATTGGAAATGTGTAAAAGGATATCATCGTTATTACCAAAATAATAAATAATAAAACCTCACTCTACATTACATACAATCTTATACCACTTAAAACTAATTATTATATTTGTTCTAAAAACATTTCTTGGAAAAAACAATACTGTACTCGCTATTAGTATTTGAAATCATAAATTTTTCATAACAAATGAACCTGACACAGAGTATAATTGAAATTCTTATGATATATTATTATATATTAAATTCTCATAATATTTCATGGGTCATTTGGGCATCATAAGGTTTATACAGAACAAAAATTTAGAAAAGTTGCAACAGAAATATAATTTATGTAAATAATCTAAACAGTGGAAACTACACCATGGTTTTTTTGAAAATATTCTATATGTTTCAATAGGGTTCAGTTCTGAAGACTGTGACGATCACTGAGATTGCCTCATTTCTATATCAGTTTTAAAACTGTGTAAAAACGTATAATAAAACATTCAACTCGTTTTCAATTTGCATGAATTGCATTTCAGTTGCTTTTTTTTTTGTTCACCATTGCATAAGTTGAGATACATAATAACTACATATGCATAAACAGTCGGGCTGAGATATCAAAGCAAGCCCATCCATGTATCGTCTAATAGATGCTCGATTTAAATTGGCATTACAGAGACAATTCGTTCTTCAGCACTGGACTGTTTTGAAATTGACTGATTTTATATTTTAATAACCAGTT
Organism: Coelopa pilipes; assembly: GCA_947389925.1. NCBI lineage: Eukaryota > Metazoa > Arthropoda > Insecta > Diptera > Coelopidae > Coelopa > Coelopa pilipes. Next base: position 4,424,162 of record OX376700.1, read on the forward strand.
TTTAAGGATACAAAATAGACATTCAACAATGAATATACTGGTATACACAAAATTGCTCAAAGTGGAATTGAGTTTTGTAAAGTACAATTATGAAAGAGTGCAAAAATTAAAATCGCTATTGGAGTAAATTCAATTCAATAAACCTGTATCATGTGTAGCCAACGAATCCTTCGAACCACTCACGTCCGCTGTTCATGGAAAGCATGAAAGAAGAATGGATGCTGTAAAATTAGCCTTACTTTCACAGAGAGACAATTTACATGTTATTTCTTCCAAACTTGACTCGGAAGCTGATACGAATTGACTCTTGTAAGTACATAGCATAAGTTGATGATCTGGAGGGGCTGGCTCTGGAGGAGTAGTCGGTGGAGGAAATATCTGGAATCCTTTTTATCAAGTTGAAAAGAAAACAATATAAATGGTTTTCTTAAAAAGTTTCCACTACATGTTAATAATTTCAATTGTATCTAACAGAACAAATTATAATCCGAATAGACATTAACAAAAAAAAAGTTGAAGGCCAGAAACTTTCATAAAATTCTTTCTTAAAAAATAAAAATTGCATTATAAAACATTTAGACCACTAAATTTTGTGAACAATGTATATCAAAAATCAATGGTGTGGTTAATATAATTTAATTTAATTTATAAAATTATTATATTAGTAAAATAATATTTGTCAACAAACTAACGGTTCTGAATAGTGGATGTGGTAAATGATAGATACGAATTAATTCATTAGGTAAAATACAAACATTTGAGGTACTACCCTTATTTTTTAAATGGGGTTTTTGTGTATCAAAACTGAGCGAACTTGGTTTAATAGGGGACTTATTATAGACGGGGTGGGTAGGACATCTAAAATAATCTTTAATACTAATAGCACACCAAAGTGTACAGTAAATGTTTACAACTTTAATAACCTAGGAAATCATTTCATTGCATAATTAAATGAAATTAAAAACATGTGCATTACCTACTTTATGTAAAATAGAATACATATATATACATATTAATGCGAACAAAAAAGCAGGTAAAAATGGTGAATTATTTTTATAGCCTAGTGTTTTGAATATAGTTGTGTTAAAATAAATACTTAAGAATTCATTTAATGTTAGACGTGGATTGTGTTCTAAATTTTTATAAAATAATAATTGACTATATATATATCTATATATACTTACTTTGATTTGGGTGTTTTGACTTTTCTGCATTGTCATCATATGTATCATCCAATGATATATCTTTCTCTTCTAAAAAAGAAATGTTTTGCAAAATGTTAAGTATTTAATATATAACTAAATTATAACTGCATAAATATTGGTCAGAATAAGTACTAAAATGTTTTTTTTTTTTATATCTTACCATTCAGTGAGTTTAACGAACGTGTAGGAAGAAGTTCATAATTTTCACTACCAGATCCATCTGTTCCAAGTGTATTCGATTTCATATAACTTTCATGCCTAGGTGGTGGTCGCGGAAGTTGATTTACTGAGTTTTCTAGTGTTCCCTCTCCTGAATCCAAAGTAATTGACTCTTCAACATGCATATTTTCAATATCATACTTATTTTCCCAAGCATTTTTTAAAAACGGGCTATAAAATGCAACTATAAAAAAAAGTTAATTGATATTAGTTATTTATAGAGGAATAACTTCTCACATTTAACAGCTTGGTCGGATGAAAACGTCATAAAATTTCCTTTGCATCTATCAGCAATAGAATTTCCCTCAGTTATTAAAAACTGACATATTTCACTATTAAAGAAAGCATTTGCTCCTCCACTTTCAGTAATTGCTATTATTTGTGTAGGAATGTTAGAAATCTGTGATGCCACGACACTAAAATAAAAAAATAAGAATAATAATATAATATTCTTATAGACCATATTATTGTATATATAATCTTACTTTAAATTTGCTAATGAAGCTCGTCTCTTAGCTGAATAAACATATACAAATCCATGTATCAATTCATTATGATACTGATTTATTCCGTGATACGATGTCAAAATGAACTCTACTCGTCTTTTGGAATCTCCAATAAAAGCATCAACAATAATGGAATGTTCAGATGACTTACATAGGGATGACTCAGCAATGAGTGGATTAACAATGTTATCAATTTCATATTGATCTCCGCAAAACATGCAAAGCATTATTCTAAGATCAGTATGATTAGAGGGAGATGAGTCAAATAATTTAACATCCGAATGCTTCAATGATATTATGACGAAGTTCAATATTTCATAAACATATTTTTGTTGATGATTTTGTTGATTATCAATAAATTCACAATGAAGGTGTTCCGACAATCTAACTCCCTCGCTGCGTAAGTAACCTATTTCATTTTCCTTCAAGTCGTGCGGTTGATATACAAGGACAATGGGTAAATTATCAAGTTTATCCTCTAACTCCAAATTACAAAGTAATGTCTTTTCCAAATTATCCTTAAGAGTTTCAAATGACTGTTGATTTGAATATACACAAATCAGACCTACAATTGTTTTAAATATGTATTGGTTATGTTTATTAAACTAATTTATTCACTCACCACTAGAAGAGATATCAACAGACTTAAATGCTTCCATGTCTCCATTGGCAATACGAAAGTTTAGATAATATGTTTGATTTTCATACATGTACTCTCCTTTGATACCAGTGCACATACGAATGTCGTTTAATAGGTCACTTGCTAAATGTTCTGAGCCCATTATTAATAAGTTAAGAGTTTTTTCAGAATTCCACATGTTTTTCTTTATATTGGAAAGAGGTTTATCAGATAATATTTCATCAACCAAGTTATCAACACAATTCTGGTAAAAAGGACAATGTTCACGAATAGGACAATGTATAAACCCTAAGTGCTGACACAAAATCAACTTCCTTTCTTGGTCTAACCTATCTAATATTTTATACCTAAAAGTATAATAAATTATAATATATATACTAGAATTTATGTTATGTTAAAAGGTACCTTGAATCATCTTGAAGTACATCGGAAATGTGCCTGACATCTTCTTGTGTTATTATGTCGATAGTTTTGAATTGAAGGAATAACTGTGCATGCTCCAACAGTAGTTCGATAAAGTTTTGTTTACTTTTTTCAGTTATTTCATCCTGATGAATATCATAAATTTCCTGACAGTCATGCTCAGACAACGCTTCAAAACATTCCCGTCCCATAAACAATACTCGAACTTCGGACAATTGCTTTCCTGGAGTAACGAATCCAGATTCCTCCAGCAATGCTTTGAATTGTTGTTTCCACCTAACAAAAATAATAATAAATATATAAAGTTTCGTCATGCTCTATAATTTTTGAAAAATATTGTAATTTTTTAAGCCATTTAAAATAACATTTCATATTTAACAGAATACTAACCCGATTCTCTTTTTGTCTTGTTGTACTGAATTTAAATAGTTTCTGAAGACAGTTTCGGCCTCGGATGTTTCCAGCACATCGAATGGTATTCGAGATTCACTTTCGTTATCACTCATATCCATCAGTTCTGTCCATGACGCTTGTTGGGATTCAATAAAATACTGATCGAAATCTCTATGATAATGTAAATAATTTCTGCCACAATCCCACTCATCTTCATTATCCCTATTTAATACACTTATATCTGGTAAGAGATCCTGTAACGCGCAGGAGAATTTTTCCAAATACTGATAGAGTTTCTTATTTAAATGATCATCTCGAAGTTTTTTCATATGGCGTCGAAAAATTTTCTGCCCAGCATCCTGTCCAAATATATTTAAAAATTCATTCCATTCTCTGTACTGTGCTAGCATTTTAGAACCCTGAGACCATAGTGTATGATAATCTGTAATTTGATTTCGGATTAGTCTCGCCACGGCTTCAGTGCGCAAATCTAAAACTTCTTTGCGAGATCTGGCGGCTTCTGAATAAGGAACAATTTTTATTCGATTTTTAACTTTATCAATAGTTTGTGCTAAAGTAATAAATGCGAGATCAACGTTTATAGATTCATGTGCTGATGTTTCAATTAGTTGCACCAAACCTTTATATTCCTTACGTTGGCATATTCTCTCAGCTTCTCGAATATAAAGCTCACTCGCATCGTCATTCTTTGTTGTGACGAGTACTAATGGCTTTTTATTCTTTAATATATTTGTAATCACGTTATGGGCAAACTCCACTTGTTTCTCAATCGATCTATTTGGTACTGGGCTCACATCGAAGACCACTAAAAAACCATCAATACTTAAACGACCCTCAGGTATTACTTTTTGTTCGTATTCTTTTTCAATCCCTAGTTGATTTTTGCAAATGTACATAAGTTTTTCTGCTGATACTACTTTGGTTGCTGTACAACGTTTTATATATGGCTCCATTTTCCCAACTTTGAACGGTTGGAATGTAGAATCATCCATAAACTCTGTCTGTTCTATGATATTAAAATTGTACTCGGCTCCTTCGTCTGTGCATTTTCGCACATCGCCCCAATACAGAAAATGATCATTGTTCACTATCCGTCCACTAAAATCAGACTAAACCATAAAAAAAATAAAAAATAATAATAAAATATATTAAAAAAGTAATTATTAAATATATATTTATATCGCATTGGATAATTTAATTTGTGACTTGAGAAAAATTGTTATTACTATAAGAAAAATTATATATTTTTCTACTAATCCAGGTCGAATCAAAATATGTTATAGAAGAGGACCAATAATATTGTCTGCAAAAGTCTGAATTACCAATTATCTAAACTTAAAGTACTTAAGCCACAAAAAATGACAAATCATGTTTGTATACTTATCGAGTGGAAACAATTAAGAGTTAAGAAGTTTAATGCAATTATGTATATTACCTGACTTAATACAGATATGTGATCGATAAAATAGTCATCAGCAATTGGACGAATAAATCTGTTACAGAGACAAGACTTTCCAACTCCAACTTGACCCTTATCCTTTTCGGTCCCAGAGAGACCAATAACCGAAATATTAATTTGCCTCATTTTTGCTGAAAAAGGAAACAATTTTTTATTAGAAATAAGTTAATATATACATTTAATCATACTCCATCTAACACTTTATCTTCGTCAACATTATAATAAATATACAAATCTTTAAACTAATATATACAAATTATATTATACTAGTTAAAATTATAAAATTACTATTATATTATACATATATTATTATGATACATATAATATTTTCGTGGTTGTTTAGCAATATTTTTTAAATTCAATTAAAAATACGACTATGTTTAAAATTAATTATGAAATAACTCAATGAAATACATACCATGTTTTATAGGCCGATTTAATTATTTGGTCTGCAATAAAAGAAACAAGAACTGTGTGAACAAAATATAACGAGTTTATAATAAAAAAGCATAGTTAAACATATGTTAAAATTATTAATGGTTTTTCAAAACCTTCGAAGGACAAAAATGTGTACTTATCAAGGTAACAGGTGACATTGAACTCAGAAATATTTTAATTTTCCACTTAAATCTATCCGAAAACTACCACTTAATTGAATGTTATATTTGTAACACACAATAAATTACAAATTTTTTAAGTCCGTTAATTTCTTAGTTCTTAGTATGTGTTTATATTCAGTATATCCAACTATTAAATTCTACCCCTCCTTGTGAGAAATTTAATAAACTTAAGAGGAGGGGTATCTGTGGCTAAGCCTAAAAGCACGGCTCTATAATCTAGGCTCAATTTTCTTTTTCAGTTCATCCGTATGTTCAACAATTAACATAAAATGAAACTTTCATTTCAAAGCAATACAAATCATAACAATTTCAATCGCTACATTTAAAAAGAAAATTACTTGTAATAAATTTACACAGAGAAAATGTATTTCTAACACTTTTTAAACACAAAGTACGAACACGACAGACATCGAATTCAAGAGGTATAACATCAGATGAAACCTTGATTTACACTAGACTTCACATAAAAAGCACCACCAGCAATTATACTTACACTAATATCAACTGCTTTTCCTCAAATTCAACACTTTTTAACTTATATTTATTTCAACTGATAATTGAAATTCTGCAACAATTTACTAAATTTACAGACACTACGCCGCCCAAACTGAAAACAAATTACTCCGAAATCCGAATTAAAGATACATAACGAAGCGTTGCCATCCATTTCGATGAACCAGTTCATGTTAACGGGCAGTACTACCACCCTTGCAATGCGAATTTAAGGCAGCGCCAAAAGACTACCCAGTGGGCTACAGAGCGAAATCAATATATCCAATTGGTCAATTGGCGTGATATGAAGTTGGAAAGTAACCCCCGTTGATAAAATTACCAAGAACTAAATTTTCCCCCTTTAATATAGAGCATATTCAATTATAGGATACAATTCGGAATTATTTCAATACAAGTGTTGTACAAAAATTCATCCATCCAGTTCACTAATACTATGCGAGCTCCTGGATTTTAATCTATAAATATTGTCTCACAACCTATAACTGGTGCATGTCGAAACTTTAAATCCTCATAACGAATACCTTCATATATCAAGGTTTCCACACTTAAACGTTTCTTTAAAAATATTTTTTATAATTACATTAACGGAGTAAAAAAAGAACAAGTTTTCAAGATACATAAAAATCCAAATTATATATTTTATATTTTTTAGAATTTAATGTCTTTATTTACTACATCATGCATACCCAGCTGATCTACATTCAGTCCAAACTCTCATCAATTCTTTTTGATCGTCGTAGCCATGGGAAGCGATTACATTACGATAGTTCCGTGGATTTAAATAGGATGCTTTATCGAAATAAAACTCAGGATTGTGTGTGACATTTACTTTGGCCCTTAATGCTAACATACCTAAATAAATGTCATCAAATTTGAAATGTCTTGTATACATGCTCATGTAATACATTTTCAGTAGCGCTTCGTGAGAAAGAATATAAGCTCCAGCTGTAATATATGGAGGCCACTTATCAAATGGATATTCATCTAAACCTATATACCACTTGCTCGATTTATGTCTAAGTGGGGACGATCTTATTACAAAACCAGCATACAGCGCTGTTGATTCACTTGGTTCTAGAATTTTGAATGAGTAAGAATTTTGGACATCATTATTCTGTCCATTATAAGAATTGGGAACGCCATTCCCATCGACATGAAAACTTTGGGGGTACCTTTTTGCATCATTTATAAATCGTATCAAGTTTTTAATGGAAACAAAGTAATCATCGTCAACAAACATATAATACCAGCTGTTGGAACAATGTTCTACTATCCATCGAAATCCGATCATGGTTTTGACGGTATTATTGTAATATGAATCTATGAATCGTGCCCTTACTATATCCTTGAACTGTTCATATTCATTATTTACAATTTCCTCCTCTTCGCTATTTAAACTTGTTCCTAAAAGAAATACTGTCCGAACAGCTCCGCCATATCCATCCTCATTTCCCCATGTCTTGCGAATGGTGGCCCGTCGTTCAGAGTGACTTATGGCAGATTTGATCAAAATGGTTAATTGAGGACCGCTGGTCACATCTTTGTCCACGCATTTGCTCACACAATTGGAAATAAATGTGTAGTTGTACAAATTTATTGGCGGAACATCCGCTGCTTTTTTCAATCTCATCTGATGTGCGTAACGCAAAACATCTCCTTGCATTGGGTAATTGAACTCAGATTCATAATCGAGTTCAAAAAAATGCTTTAATGCACCAAAGAAATCCAAAACAAATACAATCAATATCACGCAGATAACATTTTTCAGAAATACAGAAACTTTACGTTTAGCCATGATATCAAAGAAATCGAAATATTTAAAAAACTTCTCAGCTGTATGCAAAACTTCATTTTGTACAGATTATGTAGTCGACTGCTAGTGATAAGAAATTGCAAGAGTAGATAACCATTCGGTTACTCTTGAAATATTTATGTATTATAAATTTCATTGTACCACAATACTTGATGAGAACGCATCATAGAAAACAATTACAATTCGGGTGATTCCACCTTTATTCTATCATTATATACACAATCATTCATAGTTAAATTTGAAGTAAACTCTAAGATAATGAAATTATATGAAAAAATGTGTAAATTTTAATAAAAAATTCAACAACACTACATTAAGCATATGAGTGCCATGCTATTGTCACCAGGTTTGCATTTTCAGTACATATTTTTCATTTTTTGAATGTCGTACGAATTTATTGATCGACGAAAATCGTATATTTTATATATTTTCATTTGATATGAATATTTTGTATTGAAATATAAAGTAAATAGTTTTAAAAATATGTGGGTATTACGTAACAATCAAATATTCACTATATTTGAAACCATAGAATCGTAAAAAGAATGGTTAATTCAGATATGTATTGCTACTCTTTACACTGTCGTAAGTAAGTATAGGAGAAGAGTAGTAGATCGCAAAAATAGTATTTATTTTTCGTATTTAGTTTAACGAAAACTCTGGAGATTACCGATTAATCTCTTCCCTTCAATTCATCAGTTTAAAAGCAGACAGCGTTCAATGCGGGTTGTATTTGAATATAAGCTTTTATTGGTTGTGCCTTAGCGTGTATATTGTAATATAAATAGAGTGTATTTTATAAAATTGAATATAAATTCAGTGAAGACAATGTATTGAGTAATAATTTTCCATAAACTCGTAGTGACAGAAGGATTAACCAGCGATTGTAATGTCATCCGATATTCTTTACGTGAAAGGCTAACATTCAATAGTTAATAAAAGTTAAAATTTTCTGTGATTACCGTACGTATTATTTACGTAAGGAAAAAACAATTTATAACGAGTTTTTTTTTTTGTTCAAGAAAGACAAAGGAAGTTTGAAAATAGGTTGCTTCAACAACAAGCCTGAAAGCAATCAAGCAGGCAGCCTGTCCGATCATACAACTACAGCCGCATCAACCACCAGCACATTAGTAGAAAACCACCACTATCAAAAAAGCAACAAGCAACGACAGAAATTACGATCGTTGAGTAGAGAATGAAAACGAAAAGCAACTAGCAAGCAGTTTTTATTAAGAATTATTTTCACGCGTTTTCGAACTGGTTCTCGTGTTCATTTTCAGTTTCGTTGAAACCGATCTAAGAAGAAATTGTAATTATTTGAAATTATAAACTCTTTACTACGTACATAGTGAAATCATATTTAAAAACCTGAAAACTGAGGTCCAGAACGCCAACCAGCCAATATCTAACTATCAATTTAATCTCAACAAGCAAAAGCTGCTAATTGTGAATTCCGGATCCAAATAGTGGTGGTGCATGTGTTAAAATGTCCGCTGCAGTTGTACAGAAGAACACAGTGTATTTCGAATGTGGCGAGAACCACTTCTCTGAAGTAAGTGCTCATATTGATTCCCTCGCTTTTATATGCATAGAATGATATCTTGCCAGGGTTATAGGTTTCGCTTAATAGATTGAAATTTATTCTTGCGTTCTTGTTTAACTGAGTTGAGCCATGTTCAAACATAAATTGCTTAGGTCTGTACATCCAATGTGTTTTGAAGTTCGATCAGTGCTACACATTTTGCACCGGGGCATGAAAGTGTAAATTCTTGTATAATGGAGGAGGATATGGTTTTAGACCCTTTACTACAATTTAAAGGAATTGAAACTATCAATGTCTGAATATATAGCAGATATTGTGTTTCTGAATATCTACAATTTTCCATACACTTCGTAGGATTTATTCCAAAATAAATGCGAATATATGCAATTTGTTGTCGTGTTTTGTTTCATCACACATCATAAAAAAACTTCATTTCCTGCCCAGACGATAATACAATACAGCTTGGTACACAAGACGACACAACCACAACCGCATGCAACAGTTGTTTTGGTCGTCTGATTACTGGTTGGTTCAGCCAGCCATGTGTAGTATCTGTCTCTCTTTCGCGCACTCTGAATCACATCCATGTCCGTAGTGGTGCTGTAGCGCTCACTAACACATATGACATTTTGATGTGGTAATCGAAGTAACTTGATTTTTGGTACAGCTGTGTTCCAGACAGCATTTCGATTTTACAATAGTATTGTTGTTGTCCATGTACATACACCACATACACAAACTCGTTCTTTGCTTGTGTGCGTACGACTGACTTAGATCGAAGCCTGATTCGTAAGTACATGTTTGTTAGCTCGGCTCTACGGCGTATTAGATAATGCGATATTAGTAGTTTTCCATTCCTCTCTATTTCGAGCACTCTGTGTGCTCCATGAAACATCGAGTGTCGAGTTAAACTCGTAGGTCAATATCTGCCGTAATAGTCATGCTTTCTGCAGATCTGGGGACAACATAGGCTCAGGGGTTAGCGTACGAAGCACATTTGTTACAAATCCACGTGTTTTGTGTGTACACAATGCATCGCATGTAGGTAGTTAAGCGGAACAACAGAGAGACGGGCAGACAGACAGACTAGAGATAAAAGCGAACCACTTGTACAAACAAATTTACTATCTGGCGATCGAACCGAATCCTGCGTCCCAAACTGTTGCCTCGCACTGAACCTGAACCTGATAAACTCGAGCTCTCCCTTGAGAGATTGGGTGTCGTGGGCATTGGGAATTTCCGCATGTAGGGGGTCTCTGAGCACAAGTATAATTCCTTAGCGCGGTCTACCAAGGAACTACACTAAATAACCACTGCAGTCCATGTTACGACCATGCATTGCGAAGTCGCACTCGATTCCGTAGGTTTTTTCAAAATTAATTGGAAATCACCAAAAAATAAAAAACAGACATGTATATATGTATGTATAAATAAGTAAATAAAATCGTATTGTGTTAGTATTGTATATTGCGACACTATATTTTTGACAAAACTCCACCGTTCACGATCGAACGAATCGGGCATACATGCCAGTTTGCGCTTGTGTGTGTGCTGTTACATAACGAAATCATCGTTACGAGAAAAGCACAAAAGATTGGTAATAAACTTACCAAACATTTAAAGTAAAACGTTTAAATCGACCTAGACCTCAATAAACAATGAGGAATTATGTAAATGAGGTTTTTCGATCTTATTGAATGTTAAAGGTTTGTTATTGAACCAAGCCGAAATCGTTGTCTTCAGTCGAATTGGTCAATGATCGCAAATACAAGTTATTATTATAATTTATAAATTTATATGGCTAATACAATTCAGTAACCTCCTTTCGAATATGTTATGATGACTTGTCACTTGCATACATATATTTCCATGTCGAACATTGATATCGGGCTGTACCATAGACGAGCGCTGAGAAATTACTCGAAAAGATAAGGAACTTGTAAACTATTGGGTCCTACGTGAATGGTTCGATGGGTGCGAACGAGATGGATTGCGTATGAAAGTCACCACTACAGAACATGCATGGACTGGTGTCAATCGGTACTGTTTTTTCTGCTGTGAATTCACTTTTTATTTGTTTCGTCTCCATTCGATCGCGTCTCCATAAGCGTCTATTAAAGTATAGATCCGGCATTGCGGTCCTTAATTATCGACATGGGGGTTACTAGTGCTCAGAAAATTCTCGTTTATCACGCATAGAATCAGAAAGATGTTTTTTATGTTTATATGATTTGGAATATCGGGATAAGAGTCTTCTAACTTGGAGTGTTGAGCGCTGCATTTGCGTCCGGATACGGGAGCTGTTTCAGGATTTTGGGAGTTGTTGTTATGGGAACTTTGGAATACATTCAGACAGTTGTAAGGGAGCTCAAATATTGGTTTTCTTGTTCGAGTATGAGTCAAGAAGTTATCTTATCGCCAACGATTGTGTTGTACTAGAGCACGATAATAGAATTTGTGTAGAGTGGTGGCTAACCAGGTGTAGGGTGCTGCCATAAATTTTGACATATAAACATTATCTTGTAGAATGAACTGTTTAAATGTTTTCTTCGCAGCGACTCAAACCTAATTGAATGTCAGTAAAACACATAAAATCGGTTACACTGGACGCATTTATTTGTAGTTCCCAATAATATTGGTCACCATAAACATATATTGAGCAGATAAGGAAATTGTATTTTTGTATACTGGGCTGAACGGGTCGAGTTGAAACGGATCTCAGGTTCGGGTGGGCTGAAAGTACTCGGTTATCATGAATATCGATCATTTCATTTCCACCAACACTGGTCCAACACCACTTACATTGTTGTATGTATGGGTCGATCGGCATTAACACATCGGCGGGAGTCGCGCCGTGCTCAAAACTTATTCTTCTTCTTCTTCGCGGAGAGTATATGCATGCCCTGATGCTCGGTGTACACCAGTGTGTATGGTTGTGTGTGTGGCATTATCTCATCAACAGTTACGACTCCCTGGTTAACTTGTTTTTCGCATATACAGAAATTAGGAAGACTCGACTATTGCTATCTGTCTGTTGCGTGTCTCACTGTCGGTCTGACTATCTGTCTATCTAACTATCTATATGGTGCGAGTGAAATAAAAAGCAAAAACTTGTTACATTGTTCAAAAGTCGTGACGAGCGAGTGATGAAGATTGTGCAAAATGAAATACAAACTCCCATCTAATGTTTCGTACGCTCCACTCTTGGTTGGGAAACAGAAAACACGAGAAAAATAAGCAACAGTCCGACGTCGTTTACCGGTTGTGTTGTGTTCAGTAAATAGAAAAAACTTGTTTTCGTTTTCAAATGAAAGGGAAATTCTCACCATACGAAAAGATATAATAAAACACGTATCAAAGTTAACCACACATACAAACGAACAGACTAAAGCCAGACATCCAGTCACTATACCAACACATGGGTAATATAACATTGTGTTTGTGGCTGTGTTGTTCGTCTCAAACGTGTTTTTGTACGTCTCGCTTATAAACGTTGAAGTTGGTCATAATAAAAAGTCGTTTTAATGTTAGTTTGAACTTGAGCTCCATACATAATTGGCATGTTGCATAATATGTTACAGCATCGTGGCACGTAATCATTACATTTTCGGGGATTATTAATTATTTCTTTGCTGGGTTTTTTTTAAGGTTAATTCGTATTTTCCTTAAAATCTGCATTATTGCAATCTCTTTTAAATAGACGATTTTGAATAACTCAGAAACACTGATTTGGGTTAATCTCAAACAAAGTGATTTTTAATTACAACTTATCTTAGACATTACCGCTTTTAGATTATAAACCAATTAATGGTTAACTAAGATGGTACTATTTTTGCTTCTCAGCAGACACTAGACTATAATGCGAAGGTCGTTCATCCACATACTTAGAGTTCTAGAAACACGGAAGTATGTCGTATTACAAACATTACTTTCTTTTAGACAAACAATCTACCACATTGCACTACTTTTCCATAACCATTCTCATTTGATAAATCAATTATTGTTAACCACAAATTTTTATTACAGAAGAAAACTGATAAACTTTCGAATGAAGAAGAAAGCGGAAATGGTGGTTCCTTCAATCATCTAATATCATCGATGGAAATCGATACTGCAAACTCCATGTGCCAAAATCTGGATCATTACAATCACAAGGATAATGATCAATATCGACTTCATGGAACATTAACACGAACAATATCACAGCCTCAGCAGGACGCTAATGTCACTTCGCTAGTATGCACATTGATTGAAAATCTGGGAAACATGAACTTGCACCGGAAGTTGGAAAGAACTCAATCTGAGCCGTTGCCTCAACAAGTTAATACCTCAAGGTAGGAGTCCTTTAATAATAATTACAAAAATTTGGAAACTTCATTTATTTGAATATCATGTATGAGCTACATGATGCTAAAATGATATTTGCCTAGGATTCATTAACTTCTCTTAATATACAGCCTTGGTCGAAGGTTGTTGGCCTACATTATAATTGCATTTTTTAAAACTAAGTCAGTTTTCTTAATAAAAAAAAATTGGCGCCAATTATTTGGTTGTTAGGTATTTTAAGTTAGTATGGAAAATTTTAAGTTACATGAAAAAGTTTTCAACACATCGTTTATTTCTTTAAATTTGACTACTTATAAAGTTGGCAAATTATCATAAAACCATTCTTTTAATTAAGCACATGAATATGATATAGTTGTTATTTAGTTATTGTTGATGTGCGATAAATAGAAGCGATCAGTTCAAAAGCTAATAACTGGTTATATTGTGTATTATTCTTAAAATTTGTATTCAAATTGATTTAAAAATAAATATAAATAATACAAGTACGAATACATACATATTAACGAGATGAAATTTTTCTCGATTCCATGTTAACACTATCGCTTTTTTGGGTCAAGAGTTCAAATTAAAGCTGTTTCGTTCAATTCGTAATGTTATATAAAGCGTGTATATATACCGTTGATATATTTGTGGGCTTTTGTAAACACTCATCCTACGTCATACAAATGATTATATTATTAATGAGAGTTTGACCTCCGATCCGTATGATGTTGTCTTAAACATGGAAATTTATAAATTTAAATAAAATATTTTGCTTCTTGATACAAAGGGGGGTCTGCTTGCACAGCTGCCAATATATTCTGCATTGAGCAAATATAAATTGTTTGTATATATTTTATTTTTGCAGATATAAAACGGAACTATGTCGTCCATTTGAGGAAGCAGGTGAATGTAAATATGGAGAAAAATGTCAGTTTGCTCATGGATACCATGAGTTGAGAAACCTTCAGCGACATCCGAAGTACAAAACTGAATATTGCCGTACCTTCCACAGCGTGGGATTCTGTCCTTATGGGCCGAGATGTCATTTTGTTCATAATGCTGATGAAGCTCGGGCAATGCAGCAACAGCAACAGCAGCAACAACAGCAAACAAAACAACAAAACCATTCCAGCTTAAACAACTGTATTTCCACATATATATTACCTCAAAAGCAAAACCACAACCACAACACTATTCCTAAACATTCACTTCCCTTAAGCCCTCCATTAAGCATGTCTACGGGTTCCGATCGCGAGTCTCCCACTGGGTCGCTCTCCCTAAGTCCAACAAGCTCAATGACAAGCTTCCCATTTGGTGATCAAGTCAGTCCAGCTAATTCAGCTTTTCAAACAGCCTTTTCTTATGTAAATACCCCACCCGAAAGTCCTAACGCTCCCATGTCGCCAGTCAACACTCCTCCGCCAACTATTTTAGGTGCGATACAAAATCAGAATCAAATGTATATCAAACCAATTACTCAGCAAAGCAAGCAGATTGTGCATAAAAGTACTTCAAGCCCACCAATTGCTATCATCAGGAATGCCAGCAATAATCCAACCAAAGTAACCACAACAACAACACCTACATCTTCAAATGGATGCGAAGATGCACGTCTTCCAGTTTTTAATCGATTGAGTTCTGCTGTTGAAAATTTATCTAATTTAGCTTTATAATTTGACAAAATCTCAATTTGCACAATATTTAAAATTCTAGTTATTTTTAAATACAAATTTTACATATACAAACAACTAAATTATTTAAATATTACATTTATAACTATTTATATACAATATCCATTAAATATCTCATTATCCAAATGTGGGTATATATTAGACGGGGTTTTTTAAATATATTTGGAAAAATGTTAAAAATAATGCATTTATAAATATACACATATTTTTTTAATTATTTAATGTTTATAATATATAAATTATATTTTTATATATACCCTTTAAGAAACTTCCGTAATGTTATGTTTTTCTTCCACATATTTTTTATACATATATTAAATTTATGACATAATAAATTATTTGGTAACAAAAGCAAAAGTGCAGTAGAAATTTATAATAATAATGTGTATTGGAAACATTGTGAAAAATTAGATTAACATTTAAATGTAGAATATATTAATATGGAACTGCAATATGTAACAAAATATTTATTTGACCGTATTAAGAAAACTCGACAAGAAGCGATATTATTAAAATTCTCAAAGTGCCTTACTATTAATTTTAAATCATTATTTATAAAATTTTTAATATATTTTGGTTCTTTATTATAATAAGCAATTTGAATTTGTCTTCCTTATACATAGTACAAATAAATACTATGTTTCTATTCTATGCTTCCATTTATACTTTTGCTAAAAATTTTTAATAAAAAGAATACTTATTTTCGTATAATAAATAAAAACTGTGTTTTTAATTTTGATTGCAGATATTAGATAAGAACAACATCTTCCATTATGTGGAAGCTACCCGTTGGTCACTGGGGGAAATTCATGGTGTTCAAGAAGTATTTAAATTCGAGATCCCACGTATTTTGTTGACATTTACAATATATATATATATAGATATATACGCTGCAGTATTGAAAAGCTACACCACTGATTATGTACACTTGGAAGATTAGTAAAATTAATGTCCATGAAACGGGGATGGAACCCGACATCTTTGACTCCGAACCTACGCAATCGGCCACGAATCGCACTGTGTTAGAATTTTTATAAATTAAAAGAATTGGTTGTGATAAATTATTGATATTTGTTTAATTATACATATGACAGACATAACTTTATTTATATACATATATCGTACAATTCTATACACCGTAATAAACGTAAACTATATACATAAATTAACAAAATATACTAAATTTTAGCTTTATATATTTTAAGCTAGGCTTTATTTTTGAAAAATATATTTATGAAAAATCGTAAAATACACATAATTCTAATCTTTCATTTATATAATTAATTTATATTCTTTTCTTTGAAGTCTCCTTTTTTACACTGCATTTGTCAACTTTTTTATTGCCTTTTGCTATAGCAAGTAATGTTACAAGCTTCTTATGAGAGTCTCCAACAATCCACCCATGCTTTTGATATTGTTCTCCACTTTCAAAGTCTTGAACATTGTTAGTATTAATTCGCCCGAATTCTTCATCACTCGATGATGACCAATAGTACAATTTTTCAGAAGCTAATCGTTTGCGTCTTGGAAACGAGGAGGAAACGGTTTGAGATTTTCGACTACATTTCTTAACTTTGTTAGAGATAGGTTGTTTCTCAGAAAACTCTCTCTCTGTATTCTTGTTTGAGGTCCTTATGTTTTTCTGATCATTTCCATTACATCTTGCAGAACTTCTTTCTGATTGTTTTGGATTATTTCCAGATTTTTTTAGTTCTTCAATCAAAGATAGTCTATTTGTTTGGGTCTTTTTTGAGACTGAAATGTCATCCACAGAGTTTAATTTTTCCCTTTGTTTTATATTGTGATTGGACTCCACTTCTTTCCGTTGACTTAGCTTACGCTTAACCATTGTTTTCTTTTCCACAACTTCTCCCTTACTTTTTGAGGTTTTTCTTAAAGTACAACTTTTGTTACTTCCGATCGCTGAACTGTCCTTATCTTCCACAGTGGTTGGTATGGTGGTACTATTTTTTCTTTTCCTTTTCTTTTCTTCCTTTTCTTTTTCTTCTATTAGTGCGAAAATATCTTTTGTTGACAAAAACTCTTCATATTCATCTGAGCTCCACATTTCGACCAGCTTTTTCGGCCGATTAGTGGCACATCTTCTTTTTGATTTGCGCTGTCCTTCGTCAATTAATTTAGCTATTTCCTCCGAACTCATCCCTAATTCGGATTCCAATTTGGAAGAGTTTTTTCGATTATTATTTCTGGTAGACACATTGGACATTATAGATGTATACTTTGTATTATTATCTTTTTCAGCAGTCCCTGATGCTGTTTCAAATAATCGTTTATTGCTACCGTCTAACGATATTTTTACAACAGAATTTCCTCTTAGTTCATCAAAAATTTGATTTAGATCAGTTCGCGGTGACGGATTTTTTTGAATACCTACACTTTTGACTTTTTTATGGGTTTTGTTTTTAGCTGTTGCATTTTTGAAAATACGACCCATAATAAGCGATTTATTTTCGAATGTTTTAGTTGTTAATCTGCTCGAACTGCTATTAGAACAGTCATTCTTATCGCTTTTTCCATTGATATTTTTGTTACTAATATCTTCGTCACAACTAATCGATCCAAAATCAAAATCATCACGATCGGAATAAGAAATCGTCGATACGCTATTATCATCAGTATTGAGCAAATTAACACTGGATTTTGGTTTTTGAAATTTAATTGTTTCCTTTTCCTCTAAACCAATATTCTTAAACGGCCTATCGGGAATTACTATTTTGTCTAACTGAGGTTTGTTTACTCCAGCATCTTCTCCTGTTTTCAAGACTGATAAATGCATAATAGTTTTCGATGATGTGCTCTGCGTATCGTTCTTTTTATATTCCTTGTGATCACGTACGTTCGTTTCCTTTGCACATTCATTTATGGTCACAATATCACATTCGGTTGAATTTAATTGCACGAAACTGTCACTTTCCTTGTGTTCCAACAATAATTTTGGTGAACCCGTATTTTCGTTTCCTAACGCGATTTCCGCCAGTGCCGTGAGTTTACATACGGATTTCGATTTTGTTTCATTATTAAGCTGAACATTGTACTCAGAAGTAATATTTTCATAACCCTTCATTGCAGCCTTAGTTTTGAAGCGAGATGTAGTGTTGGTCATTGCGGATATATGAGAAGTAGCTGAGTTGTTTCTAAAATTATACGAAATAAATTAATAAAAAATATAGACATCTAAAGAATAAGACTTACTGATCATTTGTAGGATAACTATAATCTGAAGTGATTTTATTGCAAATATTATTTACAATTGGTGGGTCTCGGAATACATAATGTTGCGATGGTATTTCAGAATGGAGTTTCTCTGGCACTGTTTGCTTGACTACTTGTTGATTTGCTTTTTTATGATTATAGTTCGGTGTTTCATTTTTTTCTTGATAAGCGTATGTATATTTTGTACAATTTATAGTGTCTACCTCATTGATTCTTGCCGTTTGAGTTCCTTTCAGAATGTTGCAGCATTCGAAGAATAATCGCTCGTCTGGATTAAGCGTTAAACGTGAAAATGAATTATAACCACTTTTATCCTTATTTTCTATGATTTCGTGCTCGTTCTCCCGTATGGCACTCACTTCAGAGGAAATCTTTTTATGAGTTTGTGGTGGTATAGTCTCAGTGACAACATTTTCTGTTTTATTTTCAACAACTTTTGAATTTTCAACACTGTTGATGGGATTTGATTTAGATTTTGAGAGCAAATATTCCTGTTCGGATACTTTTGATACATGGGCGAGGGTTGTTTGGTGTTTTGACAGTGATGAAGCTGCATAGAAAGTCTTCTTGCAGAGAACACATTCGAATTTTTCTTCAGCCAAGTCTCGAGAAAATCTCTTTTTCGGTTTCCTGGATAGCAAAATACTTCGTCTTCTTCTCCTTCTTCGACGACCCCGATTGACATCCTGGGAAAAACTGGTATATACACTTAAGTTATCATCTAAATCCATATCAATAATTTCAGTGTTTGTATTCTCATCCATTGATCCGAAATTTGAACGATCATCATTTAGATTGGGTGCACTCCGAACGCTCATCGATGTTGAAGGCCGATAAAACTTTGTCGATTCAGTCTCATCCTGCATAATAGAACCAACTTCAAATTCATCGTTCGCAAATATGAACTCTTCATTTTCTGATGACATTATCTTCTCATTGACGTTTTTAGCTATTTCAGTCAAGTAATTATCCTCTTCAATATCACATATTTCATCTAATTTTTTACTATCTAGATCGCCATTATTTGAAGAACGCAACCTATGTTTAGAAAATGGACCACGAGCTTCAATTATATTTTCATCTTTATGTATGTTTTTATTAAGACGAGGATCACGACTAGAAACTGCTGTTTTACTGTCTCCCGCTTGGCCAGCAACAGCGTTAGGTGGTTCCATTGTGACAGACAATATACTTGGCCTTAATATTGCAGAGTTCTTTGATACAATGGAAGCAGCTAAGTTACACGAATCTGATGAAGGGTTATATGTGTTTTTCGATTTTGATATTACGTCAGAAGATTGCTTAGCTATGTCAATCCCAAGATTAAAAGATTCAAGACTTGTTTTTAATTTATTTATATTTTCATTCTCTACAGATTTCCCACGTTTCCTTATTTGTTTTCTTTTGGATTTTCTTAAATCATATTCCTTTTCAATTGCATATTCTGGAGTATTTATTGAATATGATTTATCCATTTCATGAGTATCAATATTTTCAACAGCTTTGTTATTTGTTTTAATAGTTTTCAATGATTGGTCTTGCTTCTGCCGTTTTTTTACCTCCATATTACTGTCAACAGATTTTGTATTTACTAAAGAACATGGCGCTATAGAAGCTGAAGATTTTCTTTTTGTGCTCGACATTAAAAGCATTCCAGTAATTAACAAGTCATCGCTCTTTTCATAGGCCAAGTTTTCTAATTTTTTTAAATTATCTCTACGTGCTTTATCAATTTTAAAACTTTCCAATAATTGATCTGCAACAATTGCAGCCAGCTCATTTTTGCGTCGACGTCGTTGTTTTTTAACATGATTTAATGTCGGTTGGTCATTTTTAAGCTTTTCAAGTAATTCACATTCCTCAATGTTTTCTTTAATCAGTTGATCCTGTTTTTTAAGAGCAGAAGTTTGGTCATCAATTTTTGCTGGAGATTCGCTAATCAAAATCGTATCATTGACCTGCATATTTGGTTGAGAACTCAAACTGATTTTCTCAGACTCATTTTTAGTGCTCATATCAACTTTATCTGGATCAGAAGGAACTACGGGTTGTGTTTTTTCTTGAGGTTTACTTGAGATTTCTACTTCTACTGGTATCTGTTTTTGTATAGAAGGTGAACTATTATTAATTTCAGAAGCCTCAAAGAAGGCACAATCGACAGTTTTAGATCGAACACTTCTCTTCAATGGTGTAAGTTCTTCCCTTTGTGTCTCTAATTTAGTTTTCGAAATAGAGTCTGCCTCTACAGGTTGGTTCGTAGTTTTCTGTTCGTTGTCTATGTCTTTACCCACTTGAGTATTTTGTGCTTCCGGTTCTGCATTACTTAATTCCTTCTCAGCATTAATTACCGAATTTATTGCATCATCTATGTGATTTATTACGATTTCATCCATTTTTGGAGTATTTTTGGATTTTTGAATATTTTCACGCTTAGTAACGGTCGATTCTCTAATGTTTAAAGGCGCTTTAGGGTAACATGAAGGAATAGAGCAAGCATTCTGTATTTCTGGTAAACTTTTATTAGTCGGTCTTCGCTTGGAAATACTTTTTTGATAAGTATTCTTTTCATCACCAACATTAAGGCATGTCATATTTCTTATTTGCGGAATTTTCAATAGTTCTAGATTTGAATAAAACTGTTTGCCTTGAGCTATTGGAATTTGACACGGTGCAATTATAGGCTCAGTGTGGTTGATTTGGCAATTATTTATGGGTTTTATTGAAATCTCAAAGCTTTTCCCGATTTGAGGTTTTTGTGTATTCTGTGGTTTCTTCGACAAATCTAGTGGTTCAATGTTATCAATAAAGGTGTTCGAAAAATGACTCCTTTCAAGGCCACATATTGTTTGTCTTCTTGCAGGAATGTTATTTCTTACAATCGGCAAAGATAAATTGACACCAGGCATACAGATATTGGATACCTTAGCACTTTGTGAACTGATCGGACCAACAGCATAATGTGATGGAATAGAACTCTGAAGTTGTATTTCACCAGAAGTAGTTGAACACTTAAGAACTGGTTTTTCATAAGGAACATGATTCTTATTATTTTGTGATGAGACGTTTACAGATATTGTCGGAAAGATATTTGATGTCACAATTGTTTGAACTGCAGATGGTACTGATTCTTTACTGTTACATTCAATGAAAACTTTTTCAGCTGTCGATGCAGGCTGCAGAATTTGGTTTACAAAACTTTGTTTAGGTACTTGAGTTGGTGGTATTTGATTAACATCATTACCCAAAAAATCTAACTTTACTATTTTCCTTGAACAAGTTTTTCTTTTTGTCGCTTTATTTACATTCGATGAATTAGGTTTGCATTCGGAATCATTTATTATGTTTGTTTTTTGTTCAATACTTTTTTCAGTCTTAAGTTTCTCCTCCAGTTTTCCAGTCAACATTGCAATGCAATCATTTATTTTCTTACTCCTTTTCTTCTTACAATTTTCATATCCTAAAGCTGAAGAACAGGTTTCTGTCGTAGAACAATTATCTTTAGATAAAATATCGTTATTTTTACATTCGCTAAAAGATATATGAATATTGTTGAAATGATTGCTATTGTCATTGTTGGTATTACTGTTGGTTTTGGGGTGCATCGTATCTTCTAATATACTATCCATTTTA
This sequence comes from Coelopa pilipes, assembly GCA_947389925.1. Lineage (NCBI taxonomy): Eukaryota > Metazoa > Arthropoda > Insecta > Diptera > Coelopidae > Coelopa > Coelopa pilipes. The sequence continues at coordinate 4,446,404 of OX376700.1, forward strand.
GATGACAAGGCTGAAGGTTTATCACTTGATATAATATTATTATTGCATTTTTCAACAGAGTCAGCATTTGATAATTTTTCCTGGTTTTCGATAAACATTTTACTCCGAGAGTTTTCCTCAATTGCTTTCGTTAAAACGTTCTTTTGAACATTATATGAATCGATATTGTTAGAATCCTCCAAAGAAAGAATCTCATTAACTTTTTGCGCTTCTTTCTCTTCTGTGTCAATTTGTCTTTGATCTGATCCTGAAGTTAGCTTGACTGATGTACACACTTGGCATTTCGACTTAGGTAAGACATTAGTTTGCCCTTTTCGCATTGATCGCTTTTGTTTTATCACTTGGGAATTGAAGATCTTTCTTTTTGCCATTAGTCTTGATTTTCTCGTTTTATTCAAGATCGGAAGAATCTTTTTGCAAACACGTTTTGGAGGAAGATTCTCTAACATTTTTTTTATGGATTCAGCTGAAATGGGAATAAAAATAAAATTATTAGAAAACATGATATGTCAATAATCTCACCATCACTGGGTCGTTGTCTTGGTGGAGTTTTTGTCTTCAGAAACTTCGGATTGTTTTCTACTTCAAAAGTTGTGTTTTCTTTAACAGGTGTTTGTTTCTTTCGTTTTAAATCTGGATTGGAATACTTATGACACTGTCTTCTTTTCTTAGATCCACAATAATAACGATATTTTCTTTTCTTTGCCATATTCCAAATATAATCTCCCGAACAATCTAGCATATGGCGATACAAATCAAGAATTCCACTACACCTTCGGGTACATTTTGTGCAGCTAACTGCTCTGTCTGATTCTTTATTCGATTTCAATTGCGAAACAGGAGTCGAAACCGATGTGCTTGCTGACTGCATACTATGGGTGGGAGACAGTGCGTTTATGTGTATTAACATTTTGGTATCATTATCACACTCATCCGTACTGTTTTTACTACTATGAGTTGTTGTACAACTATTCAATATTGACTGAATACTATCTGAAGATTCGTCTGGTGTTATATTAATTATATGTTGACCTGAAATGTCGTTTCTATTTGCAATAGTTTTTTGTAATGGAGATGTTATTCTTTCAGATTCATATCGATTCAATGCTCTTTTTGGAATAAAAAAATGTTTTAATAAATTGCTGGCTAGTAGTTCCCTTCCGACAATTTCATAATGCGTTGAGTATACGTGGGAATGTCGAAACATTTTATGTTCTTCCAATGACTTCAGTTTCTCAAATTTAGATCCACATCCTATGCACAAATAACACCGTGGTCTAGCCCACTCTCCACTTAAGATAATATTTTGATTTCCAATACACTTATCATTCGATGGTATCAGATTGAGTAATGCAAAAAATCGGTCATCACATTGCGGTAAGCCTATGGGCTTATGACTACTATATTGTCCCACAACAGACATGTCATCATCTTCACATTCTAACTTAATAATTGTTTGTTCACTTTGTTCTAATATTATATGTGGAAGTAGTCGTGTATCAAGAATACTATTAAGTTGATCTTTAAGTCTTTGCTTTTCTTCTCTACAACGAATAGAACTTTCAGATGCTGATGGTGTTTTATTTAAAAGATCATTTTTCTGACGCATTGTAAGTTGGGTCCACATATCCAGTTTCGATAAATCTCTTAAACTTAAAATAGGCTGTTTCATCTTTTTTATAATTTTCCCACCTTCATTTACAAGTTTAAATTTTTTAAAGCTATCCCATTTCCATTTCCAAGAATGTTTGGTAATTGAACGTTTAATCTTTGTTGTTGTAATATCACCTCCATATTGTTCGGCAGTCAAGAGTGTAGGAAAAGCTGTAGTCGTCGAAATGTTCGTTGCTGCATGTATTTCACTACTCAAAATTATTGGACTTTTAACTAATGTGCTTCGTGGGTTATTTGATTTTTTAACAGTAATATTTGTATGAGGTGCAGGCATATGTTCCATCATTTTCCCATCAAGATGATATAAAAGATTATTTCTAACGTTCAAAATCACATTGTCATAGAAATCATCGTCAAACGTACACGACATAATATCTGTTCTAGTTGGAACTCTGAACACTACATCTGAATAATCTACAGATGACAAAGGCTTCCCTACCTTATTACGAATTTTCTGGTTGTTCGTAGATTGGTCAGATTTAAAGAGAATATCTGTAATAACAACATCACGTCGTAATCGTAAACCCCTACGGTTACTTGGTAGCCTATTTTGTGCAACACCTAAGCGTGACAAAATTGGTTCATCTCCACTAAACATAGAGTTTTTCGCTTCACTGGGACAACCCAAACTACTTAATGCTGAGTTCTGTGATAATGATGAAGGAGATCGTTGATTCGATACCGATTTGTGAACATGGTTTTTACAAACTTTTAACTTATCTGTATCACTTACTAATGGCGAGAGTGTTTCCTCTTTAGATTTGAAATTTTCATCAGTATGAAATGAAAAGTCTTTATGAATAGATTGCATATGCTTTGACAATTTACTCTGATTCTGAAACCGTAGAATGCATAGTTTACAACCAAAATATTTATCAGGATGATGATCAATTGAATGAATAAATAGATCCATAAGATCGTTAGCTGGAGCTGCAATATGTCCTTTAGTATTTTTGCAGTAGCTGCATCCTAAGAAATTCTGTGGAGTAGGAGAGGAGGATATAACCGTTTGTTGCTTAGATTCATATGAATGTGTATTTCTACTACTGCATCTACGGTCCTTGGAGAGTATATGCATTTTCTCCACATGTTTTATTTGCATTGTTTGTGAAGAAAACTTTTTATCACAATATAGACATAAGATTTTCATATGCAGTGGATTCGAATGATCGCTTCTTTGATTGCTAGATTGTTTTCCAAAATCATAATTTCCATCGTTGCTTTGAGATTTAAAACTTGGACTACCTATTTTTTCTAATATTCCCGAAATTTTATATAAAGGTAAACTACATACTATTGAAATAGGAGAGATATGATCTCTTGTATCAGTTGCTTCTATTGATGGCTCCATTTTATCAGATGTCATTTTTTCATTCTTGCCAGAAGAATTTTTTCGTTTTTGATGTCCTTTTTTAGACAATATATTTTGGGATTTGAATATTTTTTTCGGTTCTCGGCCATTTTCTGACAATTTAAAACCATCAGCATGACTACGTAGTCCAAAACGTGACATAATTCAAAAGATATAAATTTATTTCTTTTTGAATAAATGATTTATCCAAGATGTTACTTCATGTTCAAATAATCTCATATATTTTTGTCTGGACTAATCTGTACCTTGAAAAAATTAATGTTTGATATTATTACTTGCAAGTTGACAATGTGTGAAAACATAAACAAAGTTTTCTAAGATTTAACTATTCGTAAACAAATAAGTTCACAGAATTGTGTTCGCCCCTGAAGGTGATAGTGAATTTTGTTTTTCATTGTAACTTTAATAAATAAGGCTTTGCTCCTTTAAGTAAGATAGAGAACCTACTTTGTATCTAAATATCTCAGAACTGTATTACTACTCAAGAAACATATGATTCAAAATATGGCAGTGAAACTCATCGAAACTGGGAAATAATAAGATACAATTAAACAGAAATATACAATTCCAATTTATATAAAAGTTTTTAGCAAAAAAAAACAAAAAAATAAAACTCCGATTATATTATACAACATTCTTAGTATACCAATTTACTTGCCTTGGTTCATTGTAAATCTTAAACACATTGCAGATTGATGTTTAGATTGTCGTTTCCTTGATAATAACATCTGGTACTAGTATTCCAATCAGAAAATATTCCTCAATAAATTATACTAAACATTTTTATTTTACTTTAAAGGATAACCATAAATCCACCCCAAAAAATTAGGTGGTATCTAATGTGATTGCTTACAGATGTGTATAGCAAACCCTATAAGGACATATCAGAACTTTCATAAAATAAGCTAGAAACTTTTCACTTTTTAATGAGGGAATTACTTTTATTCACTTCAGCACAATCAATTCATATATATATTTATTTTCATACATTTTACAATTCTATTATTATTATTCCAATCTTCTGATGAGAATATTTACGTACTTCGAGGTATAAAAATCGAAACGAATCAAACTTCGATAAAATGTCGCCGACGTCAGAGAGTTGCCATATCACACAAAACACGAAGTCTCAAAAAATGTTTACATGTAACATTGTAACAATATTTACATATATATTAATTTCATATTATATACGATTACATTTACCAATAAAATTGAAAATACCTATTTACCTATACAACCTATATTTTAAAACAAATATATTTCGAATTAAACTTGAATATATAATAGGACAAATTTATTCAACATATATATTCAATAATTGATACGAATTTACTCAATAATGCCTTAACTGAACTACCAGTTATTACTTAAATTTTTATCATTTTCTACAAATTGTATAAATGTATCTGATAGTATAATTTTAGAATCATGTGGCAACAATGCTTCTTGGATTTAACAAAAGTTGCTCTTTAGAAAGGGAAAGGAGTCTATATTTTGTTATGAAAATGGTGTTGTTTTATTTGACTCACATATATTTCCTTATTATTCCCAATTAGATACAATAAGACGATGTCAATTGTTAAGCCTACCATTATTAATGTAAATGTTGGTAAAGTTTACAAACAGTAAAAAGTCATTGAAGTATGACGGAGAAAAACAAACTTTCTGATCTATTAGCTTTCTCAATAGAGAAATAAGAAAATAAAACAACTTTATCAAAGGAATAAATCATTTGGTTTATTTGTACTATTGAAGACATTTTAAACAGATCCTAAACGTTTACAGGTCGACAAATGAAGTAATACAGTAATATCTCTAATATAACTTTTTGTTATATTCTGGGCTGGTCTATTAAAATATTTTGTATATGTTAAATGGGTTTTATTGCTTAGATTTTGTTCCATACATACAACATTTTCTTAATATTTTCTTAGTCTACATATAAACCCTAGAGTATTAAATTATACATTAAAAAAAGATTTTAAACTAATTTAGTTACATTATTGATTTTATAAAATAATATAATACAGGATGTTCTAAAAAATATGACATTAATACATACACATATTAACAAATTATAGTTATATCTTATGGGTTAGCTATGAGGTGGTAAATTTATCGTTGGATCGATATAGGATATAATGCTACCTTGGCTGCTATCATCGTCTAATATATCTATCAGATCATCTTTCTCTTGTTTTGACACGTTTCTGGAACGTTGTTCAGTCTTATTTGCTTGGAGGCAGTTTCGTGTACACTGGGGGTTTTCAAAGGACAGAGGAGTTCTACTTTTTATGGTTGGTTTTTGTTTCTTTATCGCTTCGTATAACTCATCTAATGATGTTTGATTTGTACTTTCATCTGAACAATGTTTTTGTAAATCTGTATTAGAAGTTCTAAAATGTTCGTAATCCTCATCTTCAAATGTATTAAGAATGTCATCAATTTCACTGACCTCAGACGACTGATACGGATATTCATCAGTTAGTGTGAGGTTCAAATCATTATCTGTTTGCGGAGCATATAATCCATGACTTCTTATGCTAATTTCCGAGTTTTGATAGTTACACTCAGTTTCGTTAGTTAAACTAGTAGAAAGCATTCGCATTTCTTGCAAGATACAAAAATTCGAATCACAACGATTGTTTTTAGTTTCATCAGTCTGAGGATTTTCTGTGTTAAGTATTTTATTACTCATATTTTTATTTAAAACTGTCGAAGAATGAGACATCATACACGAGCTACTAGAAGAATGCCATAGATTATCACATGACGTAGATCTCCCCCTCTTGTTGAATGTCTTGTGGTATTTCTTACATTGTTCTAACTCGGTTAGACAACAAAGCGATTTTGATTGTATTTTATAAGCAAATTCGTTTACCGAAGTCAATCCGCCATTCTTAGAGACAAAATTTGATATTTCCATTGAATTGGAAATAAATACATCACTTTCCCGTACATCTATTTCAGGACTATTCCTCCCACTGGGAACTGGTAGTCCTATACAATTCATTGCTTTGATATCATTATCTTCATCCAAAGATGTACTAGATTTAACATCATTTTTAAAATTACAATGTGTACCCATATCAAGTGTGTTTTCATACAGAGGAGCCATTAAACTGTCTTCCAGTTCATCCTCAGTCTCTTCTTTTAATAATATACTGGACGAAATTTTACTTAATTTAATTAATTCATGTTTTGGCATATCTGTTTCGGGAATATTTGTATAAATATTGGCAATATAATCTTCATTACACTCGTTATTATGATAGAATCGAGAATGTGGATCCAAAAGACTTTCATTGCAACTGTCAGATATAGCGCTTGAGTTAGTATGCATTAACTGGCATAAATCTGACCGACTAGGAATATTCGTTTTATTTACTTTTCTTTCGGAATTTAACAATCGCATAGAATCATGCCGTTTTGAATAAAATGCGTTTTCGTTTAATGAAGATACATTGCTCATGGAATCAAATCTATTCACGTGTCGTTGCAAGTCAAAATTGTTTCGTTTCATTAATCTTTTTTGTTTTTTAAAGAATTTTCGTGCAACATTTATTTGATTTGGATTGTAAAAAATTTCTGCATTCGGAATGACGGGAGAAAATACAGATGTATTCACGTTCGGAATATTTTGTTTTTTGACTGAATAAATCACTTGCTGGCTATCCGTAATTGATAAACTGATTTTATCATTTCTATTCTGACCGATTTTAACACTTTTGATGCTACTTGAACGATTCTTAGAACATTGACTATTAGATCGCGAGCCTGAGTTATTAGAAATATATACTTCATTATTCGTTTCTGCAATATTAACAGCAGGTGCGTTATCACAGAAATCACTCGTATAGTTTGTTTTCATGCAACAGTTGCCTAATATCCAATGACTTCTCACATCCTTTCTCGACAGGCAATAATAAACCAGTGTAAATAGTCCCAATAATGAGGAACTGAGTGCATAGGCAATACTATAAAAATTACTATTTGCAATATGTTTACTTGATGTTGCCACGAAAGCGGCTGCAGACATCCATGAACATACATATAATATTAAAAATATTAGATGAGCTCGCAGTTGAACTATATGAGAGCGTTCAAAATCTGCAACAGTAATACTGGGAGGGTTACTCAACGTGAGACTTCTATATTGATCTAAGTTATTCAGGTTCGGTATATTCTCGAACGTATTATTTGATGGTTCAAGCCAGTCTAAGTCAATGTTCTCCGTCCTCTCTGTATTTTTTGGTACTAAATTGTTACGGTGGCCTATATTTACACGAATTTTACTGATATGATAGAAAATAAAAATATACAGAACAGCCAAGAACATGAGAATTATAATTGACGGAACAATAATGGAATTTAAAGCGGGTATACTATTCAAAAAACAATAATGATATGTAACATACTCATCGATATTCACTGCTCCACTTATTCCACAAATTATCATTCCAATTCCCCAACCAACCAAATATATACCTAAAATTGGTTTTTCCATAACTTCTCTAGGGACATCCGATTCCCTTACATTACATATATTTTTAGATAAACGTTTGTACATATTGCTGACACTAACACAATGCCAGAGAAAAACGCACAAACTGAAATAATGTATCAGAATGCCAACTGTTCTGCATATAACATAATTCTCTGATTGAAATATTCCAATTGTGAAAATAAGGCAAAGAATTGATATTGCAATCCATGTATTAATTAGGGAATGGCGTTGCTCTCGATTCATGTGTATTAAATTGCCAAGGGTCACGTATATTATTATATTTATCCATAATGTTGTATATAACACTACACTTCCAACATATATCGTAATTGGAGAAAACCGGAAAATTGCACCGGCATTTTCGTCTCTTAAGTCATTGAGGAACATTTTATTCTGCAGTAAGCCATAGTATCCAAATTTATTGCAAATGAACATCACTAACCCTCGATGACTGAATGTTTCGTGACAAACATTTGGGTTCCATGCATTGAGTTCAGTATCCCACCAAACAGGAAATGGTGCACTTATTTCGTTGTGATATGGATGAGCCCGTAATATCACTGTCATCGAAGTATTTAAATCCAAATTTCTACCTGACCAATCTAAAATCTTCACTCCAACTACTGCTGACGATAATAATGATTCAGTTATATTATTTTTAGACAAATACGGTAATAAATTTCCATTTCGATACACAAAAACCATAAGCTTTAAAGAATTCGTAATATGCTTCTGTTCTAGTTGCAGATCGGCAGGAATTTGTATGGCAGCGTGCACTTGTTTTCCAAACAATGGAAATGAGTCATTGGCTGTACTACATTCAAATGATCGGTTTGTCCCGTCTTCATTTGCACTCAACCAGAAACATGATAGTCCTAGAAAAGATGTTTTTTCAATCTTAGAATAATTAATAAATATGTTGGGCTTTTTCGATGCGTATTTCCATTCAACACCATTTTGCCAATGAGGCCCTAATTGAATGTAAGGTGACACGTGTTCTACAACATTCAACAAATGTTCACCACTGTTAAATAATCGTTGAGCTCCTTCGAATATGGTGAGTGGTAAAAAAAGCAATTGAGATATTATATCTAATAATATATAACGAATATGACTTTCATCTTGTGTATAGTCTATATATTTAAGAAGCGTTCTGGCTATGAATTCTATATCTATTGCATCTTTAATTTTTCTCTCATTTATTTTGGTTAGTATGAAATTGTGCAAATGATTTGCTAAATCGGTGGCACTTCCTTTTGTAGAAGATATATTCACTTTAGAAAACTGCTCCAACATTCTGGTAGTTTCACTAACAAAAAAACAGCTATTGGTATCTAAGTTCTGCCAGTTACCATTTTCATCGCAATAATAAGTAGCAAATTGAGGAGAATCACTCTGTTCTACACATGGTTGATAACCGGTTTCACCACGAATTGTTTTCGGCCAATAGTATACACCCTTATTTGTAGAAACACTAATATTAGGACAATACACCGTGGTATTTGATATTACTGTTATTTGCACAGCACGGGATAAATTAGCCAACTTCGATCGTAATGTACAATCCCACATTCCCATGTGTCTCGAATTAACTGTTCTTATTCGTAATACTGAATCTAATATACCAGAATCCGTCGTGTGTTTCGTTTCAAGCTCAACATCATCGAATTGACTTGTTGGATCTAAGTATATAATGTCGTCCGTTGCATTGAAGTGGGTTTTATTTGACCACCCCCAAAACATGTGGGCGCGAGTTGGTAAATCTTCTGAATCGCTGGGAATCCCAACAGCAATTCGAGGTGCACGACATCTTAAGAGTAGTTCATCTCCTTCAAAAACAACCTAAAACAAATGGAATAATTATAAAATTAATCAATATATAAACGATAGTGAAATTATATAATGCACAAGTGATGGACAAATAAACTTACTTGATTTTTTGAAGGAAACAGTTCTAGGATTGGTTGATGCGGTGATTCACAATGTAAATCATATCCTACTTTCAATTCTTTCAAGTCCGTGCCCTTGAAATCCGTAGGAGAATCACAAGGAGAAGTTTTCAATTTAATTAGTCTAGAGTTCATCCATCCTAATAACCAAATCAGATCACAGTCACAAACTAGAGGATTTCCTGAAATATCTCTTTAGAAATAAAATAATATAATTTTAATAAAGAATATTTGACTTGAACACAGTACATACAATAATTTCAAACGATTCAAGGAATCGAAAGATCCAGTAAATATGTGACTTATAGAATTATTTGCCAATTTTAGACGTTCCAACGAACTCAGACTATCACCAAAAGTATTAATGTTAATTTCTTTAATAACATTATTTGTTAAATCCAATCGCTTTAAATTCGAAAAATTACGAAAAAATTCTCCGTTGACCTCTGCGATAGAGTTATTGCTTAGATCTCTAAAAGATATAGACCATGTATCAAATTATATGAAATATATAATAATAATACTCACAGATATGAAACACTAGATTTGTCTGTAAAATACAATTCGTTTAAGTTTGTAATTTTCTGATCATGACTTCCACCACATTTTACTCGAAGAGTTTCTGTATTCAATATGTTCTTGCAAACACATATTTCCGGACACAATCCATCTCCTTTACTCAAGTCAAGTAGAATATATATAAAAAATACTTTTATATTACTCAAAATTTTTAACATAGCGCAATATTTATAAATATTGGGTTTAATTCAACATTTTTTTCTAATAAAATGATCATCACTTAACGAACATATTTATATGAGCACAAACAAATCTAAAACATACGAGATTCTGATTCTTTGTATATATATGCTTCAAAATATATTTTTCTCGTCAGGGTTGTAAAAAAAAAATAATAATGATAGGTTGACTTATGATAGGTTGATATCACTATATTTAAATTGAAAATACGTATTTTCTTCAATATATTCTATTTCTCAAACTAGTATTCGGTATAAATAAAATATAAATATAGCTTTATACATATAGAACTATTATCAAAAATTATTTATGTACATCAAGGCAAGAAATCAATATAGAATTCACATATTGTTCATAAATGTTATAGTATAGAGAATGCAGAAGATTCCCAGTGTATTCAGCAATTTCTTTTTATATATAATTGACATGTATAATTAATTAAAAAAAATATACTTCAGATGCTTCCTTGTGTTTTTTCAAAGCGTCCGTAATAATATCCGATTTGTTTTTTCTCACCGTATGCAGTCAGTGTTCTCTTTCTCACATGATCTGAAATTTATCGAAGCAGCAATCGTGACAAACACATCTAAACTATAAATTGGTCGAGTCATTTTAGGTTGTAGAAGTAATATTTGACCGGAATAAGATAAAATTTCGTACATAAAATGGATCTGCTGCTTCATGAGAAGGTAAAAGCAAATATTACTTAAATAAAGTAATAGTTATTTATTATTTTTGATAACAACTTTTCTAGGAAGACATTTTCGACTTCAAACTGAAGGATGCACATAGCTCCCTCGATGAGTTGGACATTGACGATTTATATGTTCGATACAAGGTATGATTTGAATTTATTTTATTTAATTTAGTTTTTAAATATTTTTTCCCTTCAGAAATTACAAAAAACCTTGGAGTTTTTGGAAGTTCAAGAGGAGTATATTAAAGATGAACAACGAAACTTAAAAAAAGAGTATCTCCATGCTCAAGAAGAAGTTAAACGAATTCAATCGGTTCCCTTAGTTATTGGGCAGTTTTTAGAAGCTGTCGATCAAAATACTGGCATTGTTGGATCTACCACAGGATCCAATTATTATGTCCGAATTCTTTCTACAATCGATCGCGAGTTATTGAAACCATCAGCGTCAGTTGCTCTGCATAAGCATAGCAACGCTTTAGTCGACGTTCTTCCACCTGAAGCAGATAGTTCTATTTCGATGCTTCAGCCAGATGAAAAACCAGATGTTAGTTATGCAGATATTGGAGGAATGGATATGCAAAAACAGGAGATTCGTGAGGCAGTTGAACTCCCTCTCACACATTTTGAGCTTTACAAACAAATCGGTACGAATATAGATAAACTTTTTTATAAATTCATTTTAATTTAAAAGTTGTCTAATGGGATATTTATACATAATATTTAAACTGGATCGTTTAGTAAATAATTTTTAATAAATTTTAAAGGTATTGACCCTCCTCGAGGCGTGTTGATGTATGGACCACCTGGTTGTGGAAAAACTATGCTGGCTAAGGCGGTTGCCCATCACACCACGGCTTCTTTTATTCGAGTTGTTGGATCAGAGTTCGTTCAAAAATATCTAGGTGAAGGTCCTCGTATGGTACGCGATGTATTCCGTTTAGCAAAAGAAAACGCCCCCGCTATTATATTTATTGATGAAATTGATGCCATTGCAACTAAGCGTTTTGATGCACAAACTGGTGCAGATAGAGAAGTTCAAAGAATCCTTCTTGAGCTTCTTAATCAAATGGACGGGTTTGATCAAACTACAAATGTAAAAGTCATAATGGCAACTAATCGAGCTGATACATTGGATCCAGCCCTTTTACGTCCCGGACGACTGGATAGAAAAATTGAGTTCCCACTTCCAGATAGAAGGCAAAAACGTTTAGTATTTTCCACAATAACGTCTAAAATGAATTTAAGTGAAGACGTTGACTTAGAAGAATTTGTGGCAAGACCTGATAAAATTTCTGGTGCTGATATCAATGCAATTTGCCAGGAGGCTGGAATGCATGCTGTAAGAGAAAATCGGTATATTGTACTGGCGAAAGATTTTGAAAAAGGTTATAAAAATAATATAAAGAAGGATGAACAAGAACATGAGTTTTACAAGTAATTCGAGAAGCCCAATTTCCGAGTTGGTTATATTAAAAATATGCACTTACTTATTGTCGAAAATTATTTGTATTCATAAAAACTAAAACAATAGATCTTAGTAAAACAAAACAAAAAAAAAAAAAAAAAAAATGACATTGATTTTTTTTTTTTTTTTTTGTTATATCCAAGATTATAGACTGGTTTTATTTACATTATAATAATGAAACGGGAATTTTTTTAAAAATAAGGTTTTATTTCATTAGGGAATTTACAACAGCTTTAACATTGAGAGCTTTAAGGTCTGAATAAGTCTGCCCAGTTCCTACAAACACTATAGGCTGTCCCGTAATGTAGGTCATGGAAATTGCTGCTCCAACTTTATCATCGATGGTATCAAATTTAGTTAACACTATTCCATCTATAATATGAGGATTCTCATTTGATGAGTAATCCGCCAAAGATTGATTGAATTTTACCAACTGGTCAACAGCTTCATTTCCAACCAGAGCTTCACCAACAAATAATACAAGGTCTGGATTGTTTACCTTAATAAGTTTTGATAACGAACGCATTAATGGTTCATTATCTTGCATTCTGCCAGCTGTATCCACTAACACAATATCAATTTTGGTATCGTTAGCGTATTTTATTGCTTCCATTGCAATTCCTGCAGCGTCTTTTCCATATCCTTTTTCATATAACTGTACCATAGTCCGATTATGTTTTTCCTTAGGATGCAATGCATTTAAATGTCTAGTATGAGTTCTTAATTGTTCTACAGCTCCTGCTCGAAAAGTATCACAAGCCGCTATTAAAACATTAAAATCATTTTCAATAAGCCAAAAACATATTTTAGCTAAGTTTGTAGACTTTCCAACTCCATTAACACCACAAAATATGATAACATATGGCACTCCATTTTTTTTAGATTCAAGAGCATCGCGAATAATATCGATTCGCCTTTTAGGTGATAAAATCCTGACGAGTGATGTGGTAAGAGCATTTTTCACAAGCGACGCAATGGAATCAAGAGTTCCCAATTGTTTACCTTCAAGACTCGTTGAAACAGAATCACACAATTTCCCAGCTATATCAGAAGCAACATTCTTAGAAATTAAATGATCTCGAATTTTTTCTAATGCAGGTTGCAGGTCAGATTTCGTCAACGTTTTCGAACCTACAATGCCCTTAAAATAGGATAAAATTCCAGATTTCTTTTTATCCTCGGATACAGAGACTTCGTTGTCGACTTCGACTTCCAAATCACGTATTCGTCCCTGCATTGTTCCTACAATCTGTAACAACCAATTAAATTATAACCACCAGCAATAAAAACAAAGTATATAATTATCTTACGTCATTTTGAATATTTTGATATTGCACATCTTCTGGCTGGTTTTTTGAACGATCTAATATTATAGCATCTTTATTGTTTCCGCCTAGGTCCCATACCCTAGGTTTCTTCCCAGCCTTTTCTGACTCATTTTCCTTTTTTTTTTGGTTCGGTGGACTTTTCCTAGATGATAGTTTTTCTTGAAGCTTTTTACGGTTTTCAAGAATAATTTCTTCATTTGAAAGTACGGGTGTTTCTGTTTGGTTTGGTTTCGCTATTTCTTGATAATTAACTTTCTTTGTTTCGCTCTTTGTATTGTCTTCAATCATCGATGCTACTGTTTTTTTTGACTTCAAGGATTCATTAAATGTTCGCATTTGTTTGACCGACTTATTAGACTTTGAACTGGATTCAGCTGCCAGCAATACTTTACGAAAATCATTATCGAAGTCATATTCAACCACAAACTTTTCCGTAGGTGTTAAATGGTCTTTAAACTTTCTCTTAAATACGAGTTGAAGATCACCAAGGAAGGTGTCAACGTATGTTAATTGAATTACTTTTTGAAAAACTGCTGCAAAGACAATTTCCAATTCGTTGTCCAACTTGAACTGAACGGCTAGATTTTCTTGTTCAAAATAACTGGAGTCCGTGTTTCGTTCCTAAGTAAAAGTGTAAAGTAACATCAATAATAAGATGGATATAAATTAATACCAAATAATGATCATACCTCCAAAATGATACTTCGTATTAAATTATTAATACAAGACGAAAAATTACCATCTGAGGAGTTGTGGTTCCAAAGGACTACACCTCCTTTTGTGAATATAACAACAAAATCCAACATGCCCACTTATTATTGACACGTCACTATCAACCCAATGCTTCATATAATCTGTTGTTTAAGAAGACGTGACGGTAACAACTATCCTTACGATACGGAACAATAGGAATTGGAACATCATATCTTAACATAGCAATACTTTTTACCATTGGAGTCTTACAGATCATTTACATTTTGTTTTTCTATGATCCACATTTGTAGATGTTAAACAGAATCCAATCATGCTCTCCGTGTATTATCAAGTTATCTATATTATGGCATTATAGGAGTTGCAACAACATTAATTACTTAGATCATCCAAATGTATTATTAATTTATTTACCTGTCACTCCGATACATTAATAATGATAGTCTAAAATACTCTGTTTAAACGGTGTGGAGTTATCTATCTATATCGATTTCACGTATATATTTCTTTCAATTTCTACGAGCTATTTGATCACTATATTCGTATTCACCTATTAAAATTTATTTACACAGTTTTATCGATAGGCAATTATTTTATTTGTGTGTGAATGAAGGGGTACATCTTTTATTGATTACAATAAAATGCATATATTTTATTTTAATAAATAAGATACATAAACGTTTATTAAATAGCATATTTATCGTGCACTAAAAGCATTATCTTTGATTTTATAATTTACTTTTTCTTTAAAGTAAAGAAGGACCTACGCTTTGGCTCATCTTTTTGTGAAGAAGCAGGCAATGTTTGGGATCGACTTTCGGTAACGGCCGCAGAGTCGGTCTGTGACTTAAGCGATGTAACCCACTGAGTCATTTCAGCGTCGTCATGTGCTTGCAACAAAAATTCGCCACCATTTGAAAGTCTACAAGAAAGAAACGCCAAATATTAATGTTTATGAATAAATAAATAATATAAATAAACCTACTTTAGTCTAAAAACGTGTTTCTTTTTAGTGTAATCAGATGCGATTTCGACTAATGCTCCTTGCAACTCGTAGTTGGGTTCACCACGGAAGATTATCTCTGGATTGCTCTTGAAACTTTTTTGATCTTTGTAGAATGAAATGCGACCACCTCGTGCAACCGTATACACCTGCTCATAGATATTAAATTATTTAAAGTTATGAATGTTTATATATGTAGTAAGAATTACCTTATCCCAAGACCTATTCGAAGCCTTCTTTGTTGTACTTTCCCATTCATGCTTTCGTGTTAAATATCCCTCATGTCCTTCGCCAGATGAGGAGGTAGGTCGTTCTGTAAATGTGCAAATAGAATAGAATATAGAATATATTTGGCATATATAAAATAATTATCTCTAAATTACTTAACAGGGGTAATTAAAAAAAAAGACAAAAAAAAAAAAATAATTGAATATGCAACATTGAACCGAAGAAATCTAAAACTTTCAGAGTGTTATGGAAAAATACCTGCTTGAGTTTCCACAAAATGTTCAACATTTAGAGAAGATCCTACTGCTTTGAAGCATGTGTATAAAATATTTATAAATGTTCGTGATTCGCAATTTTTAATACTTCATAATTTTAAAGTTTATATAATATATATAACGTATTTACAAAATACAAAAAAGAACACTTACCAACAGCTTCTTCAGATGAGGCAACGTCAATAACTTGTTTTTTCTCTGATTCGCGTTTAGCTTGTTCAGCTTCTTCAGATTTAGCCTGAGCTTCCATTTCTTCCTTAATACGTTGTCTCTCCGCTTCTTCTGCCAATTCTTGACGCCTCTTCATTTCTTTAAGCTCAAACTAATAAATTTATAAATATTTAATCTATTTTTGAAAACTTGTTTTCGTAATTGTTACTTACTGTGGTTAAACGCTCAAGAGCACTAAAACGTTCCTCTTGTGCAGCAGCAGATTTTTCAAATGCCTCATGCTTTTTAATAAGGTTTTCAACTTCATCGATTGTATGACCGAGCTCTGCTGACAGTAAATAGGGCTCTTGTGCGATAAGCCAGGCCTCAGCAACTGCAGCGTCTCTTGCAAATTGGTATACTTCCAAGACTAAAGAAAATGAAAATGTATAAAACTCAGAAATCAATAGTGATACAAAAACACTCACTAAGTTGCAAATTTTCCCAACGTTCTGCCCATCTACGTAGCAAAGCGTTACGACTATTATTAAGTTGCAATAGTCGGTCTTTGATATCCGAAGAGGCATAGTGATTTCTAGTCAGCAATTCCTTTCCCAACGATATGCATGTGGCAAAGTTATCTTCCCGGGTGTCAATTTCTGCTTTCAGGCTTTGGTGGTTGTTCATTAAAAGTTCAACGCCAGAAACGTCTCGTGGTTTCTCAGATGTGTTCATTTGTCGTACAAGGTCTTCCATCCATATCATTAAAATGCGTACCATGTTAAAGAATCTAAACAAATCTCCGGTGTCCGCAAGTTTTTGTTTTCTTGCATCACACATTGCTTGCAAATTGGCCCAAGCGTGCAACACTTCTTGTTCACGATTCGTAATTTCCTTGGCCTTGTCACCTGCATATGAGTCTTGCAGTTTAGCGGATTCTTCTTGTATCTGTTGGACCTGTGCGTACAATGTCATAAGGTCTTGCATGAAATTGTAATGTTTACGTTGTAAGGCTGACACAGAACCTGCATCACGACCCAATTCATCGGACACACCATGTTGTTTTTCAATAATTCGTCCCAATATATCCTTACAATCATGGAAAAATTTGTGTAGTTCTCTGGAAGCCGATAGCATTTGGGTGCGAGTTTCAATTAGTTCTAGTAAATCTTGCCACGATTCATTCAAGTTATCCTTCCATTCAGCAATGGTTGCAGAGTCTGAGTGGCCTGCCTGAATTAAATTATCTGCTATACTATTGACTTTGGCGACTCTTTCACCTCCAACTGTTTCTGTATCGCGAGCAAATTCACTAAAGCGTTCGGAGAGGAGTGTGACATGGTCGTAGTCCTGTCCAAGTTCTTGAGATCCAGCGACCACTTCCCTATCAGTTATCCATTGTTCTAAATCATCAACTTCTCTGCTGAGCATAAATAGTTGAAGAGCTTCATTCAAACGAGCACGTCTTTCGCCAGATAAATCTTTAAGTCCTGCATAAAGTTTATCTAACTGAGATTGTTTAACAGATACCGCATCACCACTTGGAATATCTTCAATATTTAATTGACGAGCAGTTTCACCAAGTTGTCGTATTGTGTTAGCGTAGTCTTCCACTGACTGCTCCAAATTTTCATGTTTCTTCATTAGGTTTTGTGCGCTAATTTCATCTTTTCCTCTGTCTTCTACCATCATATACAGTTCTTGTTCACTCATCCAAGATTCGGCCTCCTGTGCATCGAAGAAGTATTGTTGAACCTTTTCGGATTCAATGAGATGCTGCCTGCGATTATCAATGGCATCTTTTAGTTCTTGCCATTTTTGAGTTAAATCGCGAATCAAGTTCTCAAATTTCTTAGCATCCTCATGTCCTTCATCTATTAACTTTCTACCGTTATTACAAATTAACATAATTCTGGGTTCGTGGTTATCAATTTCAGTAGCTAAAGATTGGTTCTTCTTCTTCAAAACGTGTACATTGAATAGCGAGTTTCCATAATCAGTAGAATTGGCCACTGGTAACTTTTCATTAATCCACAACTTTTCATCTTCCACGTCACGGCAAAACTGGAATGCTTCTTTTTTCTTCTCCAACTGCTTTTGTCGTTCAACAAGTGGAGCTTTAATTTTCTCAAAACGCTCCAAAACTGCGGTTTTCTTTGTAACAATTGGTTCAATTTGTTCCTCGGGCACAGTTTTTTGCAAATATTCTGTCTGTTTATCGATTTCTTCTACTTGGCGAGCCTTTACTGCCATTTGTGTTTGAATAACTTGCTGCTTTTGCATTAAAATATTAACAGAGGTCAAATCATTACCAGTGTCCGCATTAACGATTTGCTTTTCCAAATCTGTGATGTATGAATCTATGTCGTCACAAGTTTGTTGTACCAATACTTCGCGATTCGCATCGAACAACATTGCTCCCTTTTCTTTAGTATGTACTTCAAGATCATCGAATTGCTTGGCCAGTTCTTTCAATTTAGGCTCAATAACATCTTTGAATTCGGGTTTTTCTTTAGACAATTCCTGTGCCGATTTTTCTGCCTCAAATAATCGTTCTTTATTCGCTGCGATTTCTGCTTCGAAGGCTTGGTGCCTAGTCCATTTCGAATGTATTGTCTTAGCACTTCTATAAGTTTCATCTTGAGAAGTGACATACTTCTCTTGAACCCATTGAGCAAGTTCCTCAAGGTCTTGAAGGAATTCATGAAGTTTCACTTGATTCTTTAACTTTTCGTGTTGATCCAGAGCCCTCTGTCTGTTGTCATCGCGACGATTTCCAATATTCTCAGCTCGTTTTCCAATTTTCTCAGCATCGAAATGCTCCTTCTCAACCAAAGTATCTGCCACTTGTAGCAAAGTATTTATTTTGTCATCGTTAGCTTCCATGCTTGTAAGGAAAGCTTCATGACGCTTAAGCTGATTTTCAGCCTGTTCCAAATTAACAGGAGTATCATCTTTGCTCAAGAAATGTTCTTGCTGACTGAGAAGGACCTCTGTTTGACGAGCATCACGGTTGAATAATTGCTGATCAAGGCTTTGTGAAAGTAAAACTTGTCGATTTTCCCACATTTGATGGAGCTCCTCCCATCCGTCTTTTAGAGCATTTAGACGTTCTCTAAGGAACATGTACTGGGGATCATCGGAAGTATTCGACTCTGAAGTTAATCGTTCGCCATATTCCATCATATTTTTGTAGTCTTCGGTATAATTATCAATTTCTTCTCTAATAGATTGATGTTGATTCAATAGTTTTTCAGCCTCTGGTAAAGAGGTCGGAGTATCTTCCGAAGCAACATCGGTTTGAGTTTTGGTCAACCATGTCTGGAAGTGATCCAAATCACGCAAGAAACGATGTAGATCCCCAGCTTCTTCGAGTTTTGAATCTCTTTCCTTTAACATCTGCGTTAATTGCTCCCAAATTAGTTCAATTTGTGCAATACGTTCTCTTATAATCTTAGCCTCATCAGGATGTTCAGATTCAATGTTATCTGCTTCTTTTCCAAGACTTGATAACTTAGCTTGGATTGCAGCTAAATCTCTCTCCATTCCACTTAATCGTCTTTGTAATGTCATTACCCCAGTTAAGTCCATTTCAAGGGAATCAGTTTCTGTTAATATACGTTTCTTATCTTCTATCCACGATATAGTCTCACGGCATTCAATGTAAAACGTTTGAACACCATGGGCTGATTTCAAATCTTCCATCTTAGCTTCAGCCTTTTCCCGTAATGTAGACCATTCCTGATTTAGATGATTTTGACGTTGCAATATTTCGTTAGAATTGGGATGCTCAACATGAAGAAGTTGTCGTGCTAATTGGTTAACCACAGCTACTCTTGAAGCATTCGCATTCATTTCTTTATCAAATCCATCATACCGATGTTTCATTATTTCAACGTCTTCAATATCTTTGCCAGGCACCATTGTGTCAAGCATCTTAGTCTTCTCATTTATCCATTGCTCAACTCCGTCCGCTTCTGACATAAGTTTATAAAGACTGAGGGCATCTAATAATCGCTGCTTACGTAATTTCGCTAATTCTGTTAATTCCTTGTATCTTGAATCAATTGCTGAGAGACGGTCGTTAACACTGGCTGTCTCTGTTTCATTCAATTTCAAACTTTCAGCCTGCTTATGGAGTGCTTCAATTACTTCAGAATAATTTTTCAATTCATCTGCAACGTCCTTGTGTTTTTTAAGCAAGGACTGAACATTTGCTTCATCACGTCCTACATCTTCACTCGAAACAATACGTAAGGTATCTAGCATCCAGTTATCAACGTCATCTGAATCAGCAAACAACTGGAAGTAGTCCACCGCATTTTCAAGACGTTGACGTCTGTACTTGGTTAAGTCCAATAGATGATCCCACTTGGAAAGAATTTCCTTCAAACGATCTTTAATACGATCGGCACCGAAATGTCCTTCAGTGATGAGTTCTGCACCAATTTTCGCTACACCCTGAAGTTGAGGATCATGTGATGTAATCTCCGATTCTAATGCCTTATGCTTGCTCAACAAGAGGTTGACTGTAGTTAAGTCGTGACCAATATCATCAGTAGATACAATTTGTTCTTTTTCTTTAATCCAATTCTCTTCATCCGCTGTGTCCCAATAGAACTGCCAAAGTTTTCTACTTTCTTCCAAACGACTTCTGCGTTCAACTGCCAAACGAACCAGTTCAGCGTATGCATCTTCCAATTGTTGTACTCGACTTACAATTATTTCAGGGTCGCATGGTTTGTACGAGTCTGGATCGTCATTCAAGAATTTCTGGGAGTTCTGAACAACTACCTTAACCCGCTCTCCCAAAATATTAATATCAGCTTCTACTAAGGAATGCTTCTGAAGTAGATCTTCTACTCCCATTAGATGTTTTCCATAATCGTCTGTCATAAGTAGCTGCTTGATTTCTTCCATATTATCCAATATATATAGCATCTCTTGGAAGTTTTGTTGAAGCTGAAGGGAAATCTCTAAGCGCATTCTTCGAGCACGTAATAACTCCAACAAGTAGGACCACAAACGCATTACGTTTTCCTTACGTAAGAGAATGCGTTTTATGTCATAATATCTCTCTGACTCCAACTCGTCACATACTGCAACCACAGCTTGTACTCGTTCTTCATATGCAAAAATATCAGTTTCAATAGCCTCATGTTTTTTAGCTGCCGCTTCTACAGCTGCTAGATCAAATCCAAAGTTATCTTGACTCACAAGCCTCTGGTTCTCAGACAGCCACGTTTCACGCATTGATGCTTTACGATCAAATCGGGCCGCTAGCTGCTCTAATTTCTCCTGACGAATAAGCTCTTCTCGTAGTGCTAATTCTCTTTCATGCTCAGCCTTCTCCAGCCTCTCCCAAGCTTTATTTATATCAGAAATCATTTTTCCTTCTTTTGGCGTGTATGGCTTCTGGTTGTTCGCTCTCATTTTTGATTGTAGAGTGAAAAGTAAAACTTCCAAATTACCTTTCTCAACGAATTTAGGTGGTTTTTCAATTGTTCTGTAATTAGAAAATTGAGACAATTGGGACTGCACTCCAGTCAGAGAATTTTCGAATTCTCGTTCTCCCAAAGATTTAATGGTTGTCTCTATCCACTTAAGCAGATCACTGGTGAAGTTTTCGTAATCATTTATCATTTTATCATTTTCCATAGCGATTCCTACTACTTTTCCAATACGTTTTCCCTGAACAGTTTCTTGCTTAAGCTTACTGAAGTAATGGTAGTACGTTACGACATATGTAATAATCGATTTCTCATCTGGGTGCTCAACAAATACATCTTCTGCGTCCAACAATTTAGCAAGCCCTAACTTATCTTCAGCTACATCAAAAGCATTGTTTAAATTGTGCATGGCATTTGTCTTTGACAATTTGTCAAATTGAACTAAATCTGGTCTGTGCTTATGTATTATTGCATTGAAAGCAAGGCCATCACGCCAGGATGTAGTGAAATTTCTAACATTGACGTTGTGGTATCCGGCTGTTTTCATTTGACACCAAAGAAGTAATGCGTCCTTGGCAGATTTCGTTTCTTTATTGTCAACTTCTTCAATTGTAATATCTTGTATCTGTTAAATGTAAAATTTATAACATTAAAATATAAAAATATGAAATTAGAATTATTTCATATTTTTGGTTCATGACTGGTCTTTTTTTTCATTTTTTAATATTATAGAATTATATTCTTACCTGAAATCTTAATATGATAGTCCAAATTAAGCCCAAATTAAGAGATGCGTTTCCATCGACAATATCATGTGATCCTATATTCTCTAAATGCACACGTTGTTCTCTCAAAAACTGCAGTGCTTTATCCACATTTTCCAAACAATGAATCCTCATTTTGCCTTTTGTAGGTTTAGGCAATCGTTCACCAGATAAAACTTCCAACAGTTTTATTAAATGCTTTCCATCGCGCATATCTACATATAAATCAGCGATTCTGCAGTTAACGCGACACAAATGGGAATTGACCCATTTTGTAAATGTCTTCTTCTGAACACTTTCTCTTTCTTCAGCCAGGGCTTTGATCCTTGAGCGTTCAAACAGGCGTGAACTAGAATTGCCACCATCATATTCGTATTCGTCAATATATTCGTTTCCGGGACCCTGACTAGGATCCCATCGAACAATGGAAATGTCCGTCGTCATTTCGGTCGATCAATATCTAAAAATATCAGATGATACATTAATGGAATTTGTAGCAAATTACGAATAGGACCCTATAGAGCAATTTTTGTCACTGTAGCTATGATTCAATAAATATTTTAATAATAAAGAACAACTATAAAAAATATAAAACAACTTCAGTTTATTCAGAAAAATAAGGAATAGGCTTGACACTATACCCAAAATATTTAATTAAATCATTAAAACCCGAATGAAAGAATAGACAATTTTATATCCCGATCTTATGATGAACAAAGCGCATACATCATAGCGCTACTAACTGATAATCAGCGACAAAGTACAATAACCAATGACCTCATGCTTTTCTCTCACTCCATATAAAATTACGTAATATTTAATTAGCACAAAAAAGCTCAGAAAGTATATATAAATAAGTGGGACTTGATCCAATTAATACGCCTAAGATGTCAGTTATGTTTAACTATTTTCGATATATATCTTAAAAGAGAAATTTTAGAGATTCATTATAATCTACAAGAGACCGCTGCCCTAATCAAGCGAGCTGATCAATCAAAAACGAGCAAATATCTTCTACAGCACTTCAGTTGTTTATCACTATATATATATCGTATCAGATGAACTTCTTGTTCTTCATGTTCTCATTTAGCAAAAATGTATGTTGAAATACCTAAGGTAGTATATTTCATCATTTTATAAATAACGAATAAACGCATTCGGATATATTATTCTTAATATCTCATAATTAATGATCACAACATATCACATATTTTTTAAACAATCACAATTGGTTAAATTTCACTACATTTCAATAACACCAAAGGGCGTGTTTAATAATTACCAGTTTCCTGTTTGTTTGTATTAATTGTAAATAATGAAATGATCCCAACACTTATTTCTTATAGAATATTTGTTTGTTACTAAGAACTCAACCGAAAAGTTTTATCTAATAATTGATTTTATAAAATAATATTTACCGAAGTATTGATAAAAAGAAGAGTTTTGTACTAAAATGATGTCATCAACCTAGTTACCGTACTGACAAGTTTTCAATCAATGATTTAAATCTTTGAGTACTTCATTCGCACTCCTCTTGGGGCGTTGTCAGATTCACAGATTAAATTCGGAAACACTCACCTTTCACAATATACACCAAATATTTGTTTCGTTCTTTATAATATAAAACTGTTTATGTGATCGGCAAATTTGTGTTTATTTCATATATGTTCATATATAAAATAATTTACAAATTTATAACTTTAGAACCGCAGCGCGACCACTCTTCAAACCGAAAAAATTGTGTATACAATTGAAACACCCAATAGCATAATTTTCTCAACATTACCAGGAGGTCTGTATTTCTAATCAGGGTTTCATTCGCTTCATAAAGTTTACTACGAAAATTGTAATAGAATTAAAAATTCATCTTTGTGTTGGCTGAAACACTGAAGTATTTTCATAATATAGATCACATACATTTACACTAATCAAAATTTACTTTCGAATCCAATTTCTTACATGATTTCATTAATCATATAATCACAAAAAGTTAAAAGTTTGTTGACTATATAATTTCATTAATCTACAAGTATAATTGAAGTGCATATTGCAATTCGTTTGATTTACATTTTCGTAAGGTATATAATCCATTTAAGTTGAGTATTAAGGAAACCTAAATTTTGTGACTCATTCAGATTCTTAATAATCAGAATTAAGATACTTTATAATTGTCAAAAAAATTAAATTATTCGATTATTTCTTTCGAGCATCTTGTATGTTTCACTTTCTCTTCATTCCAATCTTATCGCAGTACTCACGGCATAGTTATTTGTGATTTTTGCTGTTGCACCTGATTTGTAAGATCAGAGATAGAAATTTTTTAAATTATTAAAAATATGATTGACTTAATTAGACTTAAGAACATATTTTAAACCTAAACTATGTGCTGACAGTTTATATTGTTCATTTTGCGATAGAGATTATATTGTGTTAATAAGTTTCCACATTTCAAAAGCCGGTCAATTTAATAACAATGAACAACTATGTTTGTTTCAATATTTATCAAGAAATATATTGATCATTTATTTTGTTTATCATTGTAGTACTTTACACAATTGTACTGATACAAATTTTTTGATCCTCTAATTTTAACTATTTATCGTGTGACGCGTAATTATCATTGTAAAATATATTCATTTTACTAATTTAAAAATGTTCTTATATGACATAGGTATACTACATGAGTAGAGAACAATAAATAGACTCGAATAAAACAAAGGGAATCAGAAACCAAAGTATTGTTTCAAAGATGACAGAAATATCGGACAGAGTATTCTGCGCAGTTCAAAAATTGGACATCAAAGCGCTGTCCACTTATCCGGAAAAAGAAATTAGACCAGTTCTTCCTTCCCTGGTGCGAATGAGCCTTCTATCTCCTTTGGACAACACACGATCTTCGATGGAATCAAGAAAGCAAATTCTTGCTCTTCTCATAGGCATTGAAGTTGTAAATAGTATTGTTTCTTACCTGCAAGTTAATTATCACGAGCTGGAAATTGAGCTTAAGAAAGAACTATTGCTGAGGCAGAAATCAATGTTTTTTGAGAATCAACCAGCAGAATTTGGTCTGCAGACTGGTATTGCACTGGGATTCGAAAGAGCTGATGTCACAAGAAAAGTGCGGGTAGTATTGTCAGAAGTGTTTAACATCCAATGGCAATTGTCTGAGATAAAATCTGACAGTAAAAATTTAGTTCAAACTGAGCTCTTTGATGATGGTATTTATTTGGAAGAAGTGATTGATATACTATGTATTTCATTAGCGGAACTTCCATCACTTCTGAACATACTTGAATTAACTGATATATTTCTAAATGTCCATAACGGTCAACGAATCATATGTGCTTTAGTGGCAAATTTTCCTGATTGTTACAAGGATGTTGTTACACATGTAATTTTGAATTGTGATGAAGATACGGCTGAGGGCAAACGTAAATTATCGCTTCTAATGGCCCTTAGCGATATGAATCCGTCTCAAGCTCTCGCTACACGCGCAGTATGCGTGGAAATTCTAAAAGTTCCATCTTTTATGCTCAAATTGAGTTTAAAATATCCTCAAGACTTGGTATGTTATCAGTTATTATTTTGTTTTAAAATTTTTAATATCTATATATTCAGATTGCTTTTATATCTGGAATGTTATTGGGTAATGATCAAGTAATAAGATCTTGGTTTGCGGTTTATATCCGCTCTAGTCAAAAGCGTAAGGTCGATGCGCTTACACTTGTTCGAGAAGAACTCTTGCGACAGTTGCAAAAATTGATAATTATGTCTAAAACGCCAGGATCAAATGACGATTATACTGTTCAGGGAGTGGTTATATTACGATTATATTGTGCTCTTCGTGGGATAGCTGGATTGAAGTAAACACTGTTATGTATATTTGGGGTATCGAAACTAATTTGGTTTCTATTTTTTAGATTCAACGATGATGAAATAAATTTACTATCTCAGTTGGTGGTAAGCAGACCTTTGCCAACAGCATCAGGCTTGCGATTTGTATCACTAGCATTGTGTACTCTTATTGCATGTCCTTCTTTGTTATCGAACACAGCTTTGGAGAATAAATCTGTTGAATGGCTTCAATGGTTAATAAAAGAAGATGCCTTTTTCGGCAAAAAGTCTGATACAACAACTTCTTTAGATGAAATGTTGCTACTCCTTGCAATTCATTTTCATAGTAATCAAATTTCTGCTATAGGAGAACTTGTATGTTCCACATTGGCAATGAAAATCCCAATCAGACCAAACAGTACTAACAAAATTAAACAAGTGTTTACACAGGATCTATTTACTGAGCAAGTAGTTGCAGCACATGCTGTTAGAGTTCCGGTAACGGTTAATTTAAATGCTAACATGCCAGGATATTTGCCAGTGCATTGCATACATCAACTGCTGAAGTCGAGAGTTTTCTTGAAACACAAAGTACCTATTAAATATTGGATTTATAAACAGATATGTAATTCTGTAAGACCCTTACATCCTGTAATGCCAGCGCTGATAGAAGTATATGTTAATACTCTTGTTACCCCAAATACTGTTGGGAAGACGAATGTTGATTATTACAATTGGATGTTTTCAGAAAATGAAATCGTTCATATATTTAAAGCATCACAGTCTGTGCCAACATTGAATGAATTAATGTATAAATCGCAGATTTCCGACGAGGAAGAACATATTAATACGGACGTAAAATGCTGCATTACTTCTCAACTGCTGATTCTGTATTACTTGGTTCTATTTGAGGATATGCGGTTGTCCAACGTTGCAAACACTATAGCAACCGGCCGAAAACTGAAAGAATATTCGAATAGTTTTCTTTCCGAGCTTCCTATGAAATATTTATTGCAAAAGGCTCAACAATATCATGACAGCTATATTGGTTTGTTTCATCCATTACTGCGACTCATCATATCAAATTACCCGCATTTGAGCATGGTTGAGGATTGGCTGGAGGAACATTATATTCCTAAAACAACAGAAGCAATTTCTAATTTACGATCAAAAATAAAAGAAAAGGTTATTCTAAATACAATTAACAATGTTAATGAAAATCCTGCAAAAGCTATACAAGTATTTAAAACACTTTTGAAGCTACCACCCGAAGAGCTATGTGGATATTCCAGATTAATAGTAAAAAATATGCCAAAAATCTTTGAGAAAAGAGTTCCACGTCGGATACAAGATTTATATAAAAATATATGGATGAGATTGAATTCCGTTCTTCCAATAAGTTTTTGGAAACTCTCTATAAATTCAATAATGGGTTCGGAAGAATACATTAAAAATTGCTCATATGTAAATGATCATTTGGCAGATCCTTTATATGTGCTACGGTAAGAATATAATTTTTAAACTTCATTAAATTAATATACACTTTACTTCCTGAGCACATATACGTAAGTTTTAATAAACGGACATAAGCCTATAATGTTACCACAATACCTTTCTCATAATTGATATTGGGTAAGAATATCGGTGTGTCCGGTTATGAAAGCTCTCGGTATATGTACATACATATATAAGTAATTAATAAGTAATATATAAGTAATTGATTTGTCATGTTTACAGGTGTGGTCCTGCAGTATTGCATTCGCCTTATATACTAATGATAGTTTTACGCATTCTTCAAGGCAGCCTAGCTGCATCCAAAGCATATTTAAATATAAAAATGCAGTCAAAGCAACTGTTAGACAAAAACAGTCAAATACAGTGTGACACTGACAGAGAAGATCTGAAAACATCACTGAATGCCTCCCAGGATAGTGCAGCGGTACAAATACTTCTGGAAGTTTTAGTCGATTTCAACAAAAATCCATCATTATTGGGTTCTTCCTTAGCATTACGAGAAATTCAGGGCATTATATGCTCATTTATACATCAATCGTTCATATCAGAACCTTCTCTGGCAAATCTCGTTCATTTTCAAACCTATCCTAGAGAAATTATACCAATGGTTGTAATGGGCGTACCATCTATGCATATATGTATTGAATTTCTTCATGAGTTTTTAAGCAGACCGGAAATCGACAAACAAATATTTACAATTGATTTAGCTTCACATCTTGCCCTTAAATATTCAATACCCAAGAGTTTAAGTATATCGAAGTTTTGTATTAATACCATTATGACGACCCTTACGCTAATGTCAACCGACTTAAAGTGTAAGTTTTTGACAGATATCATACCAGCGTTATTGCGGTTCTCGGAAGCTTTTCCAGTACTGATTGACGACTGTATCAATATATTAATGGTAACGGGTAGAAGTTTATATTCCCAAGGAACACTAGGTTGTAATGTAACACATTCAATATCCAATTCAAAATGCAAATGTTGCAAGGATACCAAACAATATATTTCCCTTATCGAAGAAGCCTTCAAAAAATTAATAACTCAACAACTTTCGAAAATAGATTTATATTAATTTACTGCATTTGTAAATTGTATGAAATGCGTCAAAGAAGGATGAATTAATTTATAGTGTAAGTTAAAATAATTGATTTAGTTTTAAAAATGAGAAAATGAAAAATTTATATTTATACAAAAATTGTTTTTGATTGTTTATGTTTTGTCGAATGGTCATAGAGTAATTGGTTTATATATTTAACTGTAAATGGAGTTTAATAGATTTAATTAACAAGGTAGTTTGGATTAATATATAAGGAACAATATAAATTACAATGGCATATGCAAGTAATCGTTAGCGAAAGTTTAATTTTAACGAAAATGGGTCATATTGCCTAAGAGCAATTTTCATAATTTTTTATATTTTGAACACCCTATATTTCATTTCAATGACACGTTTTATTAATTCTCCGGTTCTTCCTCTATCCATGCTACCAGCGTTATATTGATATTGAAACTGACAATCCTTTTGGAACAATCCGGAATAGTGCTATATTATTTTATATATCTACAACACTGTTTTTCAATAAAGCGATATTAGGTTTTTTTGATAATTTGTTACATTGTAAAGTACGTATAACTTATTTCAATATTAATTTGTGCATTAATAAGTATCAGAATTACTTAGAAATAATATAAGCATAATAATTACGTTTGGATTTATTGAATTTCTAGATATCGCCATGTCGTATCCACCCCGGCCTCCGATGCCACCGTATATGAATGCATCTATACCTCCACCACATGTAAGTTGATTTTTCTGAACTCTTTTACTGATAATTTGTATGTTTTTTTCTGAAGATGATTGGAAATCCGATGGGAAATCCGCCACAGCAAACGAGATCATCATTTAGGAATACAGCTACCATCAGTTCACAGCCTACAGTCTATACTCGAGCACCAGAACCAGTTCCTCAATTCCGAGGACCTATAATAACGGTTTTCGTGGGTAAAGTCTGTTCCGATTTTTAATCTAATCTTTGTTATTATTATGATATTCGTAGGAAATATTAGTGAACGTGTTCCTGAAGGTCTCATCAAGCGAATTTTGTCAGCATGTGGTGCTGTAGTGAACTGGAAACGCGTATCAACTTTCGGATTTTGCGAATATGAGTAAGTCACTTTATTGACTTTTCAATATACAATTTTGAATTCTTATTATATATAAGTATTTCATTTTAAACATTGACAAACTTTAAATTCAACCCTCTTATATTTATCTTCTCAAAATAAATATGTATATTTTCTATTGAATAGTGGTCCTACAGCTGGAATGCGGGCAGTACGTTTGCTGAGCGAAATGGAACTAGATGGAAAAAAACTTGTTGCCAAAGTTGACGCGAAAAATAAACTACTATTAGACAATTATAAGGAGGAGGAGTTGAAGAATGGGTGCAGTGAAACGGATAATGAAAAGGCTGATGACGAGTCTGCTCTAAAATTGATGCATAACATCATAGAGGAACACAAAAATGAGTTTCCTTTTGACGACTTTGATGCCACTAAGAGAAACGATTTATATGGAAGAGGTTCTAAATCAAAATTAAGCCGTCCAGATGATATAAAGATAAGTAAAGCTTTGCAGGAAGCCAATTTCGAAGAAGAAAAACGGGATCTTATTAGCAGTGAAATTGGGAAGTTTAGAAAGAAAGCCGAAGCTGATGATAACCGCAAGGAAAAGGACAGGAAAAAAAGAGACGATAAGGATGCAGAGAAACTGAAAGTTGAAGATAACGAACAAGATTGGGATAAAGATGAGCAGGTAGCTGCATCTAATACTGGTACTGGAGGTAGGCCGGATCGCCCGTCTCCGCGAAAAGATTCCTCGCCACGTAAAGAAAAAGACCGGGAAGTTAAAGAAAGACGGCGACGAAGCAAATCACGCTCAAAGGAGAGAGACAGAGATCGTGAGTATAGAGAACGAGATCGTGAGTTACGTGAAAAGGAGCGTGAGAGAGAAAGGGAGCGGGAACGTGAACGTGAAAAAGATAGGGAACGTGAAAGAGAAAGGGAACGTGAAAGAGAACGAGAACGTGAAAGAGAAAGAGAACGGGAAAGAGAGCGAGAACGCGAGAGAGATCGAGAACGTGAAAGGGATCGAGAAAGGTCTTTATATTTTTAATATAATTATAATTCATAAATAACATCGATTCAATGTTTAATATAAATATACATTAAATTTCTAGAGAGCGGGATGAAAAAATAGTAAAAAATATACGAGACATTCAAAAGGAAAAAGAGATGGAAGAAGAACTTAGAGAACGAAAGAAAGCAGAAAAAAAAGCTCGAGAGAAGGAAGAAGCATATCAGGAACGATTAGTAAACTGGGAGTTACGAGAAAAACGGAAAGCCAAGGAATATGAAAAGGTATATATATAATTATGTATTTTTTAGGAAACTCATGTTAAATTCTTTTTAGTTTCGAAATAAAGAAAATATTAAATTAGAAGAACGTGAGAAAGAGGCAAAGCGTTTGAAGGAGTTCGTAGAAGATTATGACGATGAACGTGATGATGTCAAATATTATAAGTAAAGAAACATTTTTAGTTTTATAACTTATATATTGTTATTGTCGATTTCAGGGGTAGGGAATTGCAAAGACGTTTAGCTGAACGAGTCCGGGAAGCCGATTTAGATGCTAAGGATCGAAACAAAGAACAGGAAGAGTTGGAGGAATTGAAAAATAAGATTTTTAGTGGAGAGTTCGAAAACCCAACTCAGGAATATGAAAAAGCTAAAAAGGAACATGAAAAACTTTATAAGCCTCAAATATTGATTGATGTTAACTTAGAAACAGCACAAAAGAAAGAAAGAGAACAAAAGCGTCTTAGGGAAAAGAAAAATAACCTTGAAAAACGCCGTTCACTACAAGAGGTGCATACGAATGAAGAAAAAGTTAATCTTATCTCTAAAGCGGATTCAATTGAATCTATATCTAATGATGACTGTGTGTCAGGACCAGGGTCAATTTCTAACGGTGGTAGTCATTATAGTAGACAAGGATCAACCTCCCGAGATTTCATTGGTAATCATTCCAATGAATGTGAGTCTGTCTCGCAATCACCAGCTCAATCCTTTGAAAATACAACCGTTCAAAATGTTGCCACAGACAGTCCCCCGATTTCAACTTCATTCATTAGCCTTAATCTTGGTGCAAATTCAAAGAAAAAGAAAATTGAAGCTACTGGTGTTTTTAACAACGACGAAGATAATGATGATGTCAATAACCCGAAGAAAAGAAAATTGGTCCCTCTTGGTAGGCAATAATCATTAGATATTATTTTCATATAGTCATATGATAGCCATATACAATGTCTTTAAATTCCAGATTATGATGATAACCATGCAGAACTTAATCACCAAGTATCCGGTATTCAAAATAGTAATGAACGAACGGATTCCAACGGTCAAAAGCAAGCGGGTTCCGGAAAAATCAGTCATAAAAAATCCAGTAAAAATGACACTACCGACGAGACAGGAGGAAATAAAAAAGATGATGGGGCAAAAATGCATGATGAAAAACGCCGACATATTAAAAGCATTATTGATCGGATCCCTACTCAAAAGGAAGATTTGTTTAATTATAAACTCGATCGGAGTGAAATTGACAATGTCCTTATGGAAAGGAAAATAAGACCATGGATAAATAAAAAAATTATTGAATACATTGGTGAACCAGAACCTACTCTAGTAGATTTTATATGCTCTAAAGTTCTGGCTGGAAGCTCTCCTCAAAGCATATTAGATGACGTGCAAATGGTATAAAACTATAATTAAAAATACTACTTTATTAACATTAATATTTAAAGGTTCTTGACGAGGAGGCTGAGGTGTTTGTCGTCAAAATGTGGCGATTGCTCATTTACGAAGTTGATGCGAAAAAAATTGGACTTGGTAAATAACGTATTGAAAAGTATGTAAAAGAAGAACATGATATTTATGAATAATAAAATCTTATAACAAAATACGTATAATTTCAAATTATATCTTGTCTACTCTGGGTTTGGTTTTCCCGTTTAGATGAAATAAGATCGCACCAGTTTAAATTTGAATCGAGTAAATACTATTATTAGTTTTCAATTCTAAGTAAAATCGACTTCAATATTTGCAATAAACATGTTAAACATCTAAATACTAAAAATAATTGGTAATCAGTTGAAAAATGCAATATATATTCTATTAGCTTATATACATACACTTATTGAATTACCAAATTGTTGCAAATAAAAAAACATTACAATGGCATATTATATGTATATCTATCCAATCAACAGTTACATTTAGATTCGTTTACATTTTCATCTTGCATTCCGATGGTATCCTTATTTGATTGGGAATCAAAATTTTCAGAGGAAACAATCTGCAATAAAACAAAAACTATTATTAATACTGGTACTATCAGTTACATATGTAGATAAAAATCACTAGATAAAACGGAAGACCTAGTGATAGTATTTGTACGTTTTACGAGAATGTACTTAATTACCTTTTCAGCAATTTCACGGAATACATCGGCAACGAACTGATCACACTTGGCCGAGGTTTCAAAAAATATTGCTCTATGCCTCCTAGCAAACTGCTGACCTTCATTGCGACTTATTGTCCTTTCCATGTCAATTTTATTCCCCACCACCAAGGTAACTAAATTTGGATTATCACTAAAGTTCTCTAACTCAGTAAGCCATGATTCCAGTTTCAGAAATGATTCTCTATTCGTAACATCATACACTAGTATAGCTCCAAGTGCTTTTCTGTAGAAACTAGGTGTCAAGCTACGAAATCGTTCTGCTCCAGCTGTATCCCATAAGGCAAGCTTGAAATCTACGCCATTAATATTCATGATTTTGGTTTTAAAATCCATCCCAATAGTCACGTCATGATTTTCATCGAATTTGTTTTCCACAAATCGACGTATAAGACTACAAAAAATAATAACTATTAAATCAGGAACTTATAATATATATGTTATTTCGTTACCTAGATTTACCAACTCCACTCTCACCAATAATTAAAAGTTTTATCGCTCTATCATTCATTTTTCATCGCCAATTTGTTCGCACAAGAAGTTAGACGTCAACTTAGGAGTTTGATTGGTTTGATAGTGTACAGTGTTTGGATCCCTGTAAATTAGAAAATAATACACATTCTTACAGCGCTAATGGAAATACCTAGTCGCTGTTTGAGACTAAACACTGCAGTTTCAAGAACTTCTATCTATCTATAGGAAATGTCACAATGAACCGTGTAATGAACAGCTGATATTTAACAAAAACTGTATTCCGGTGATGCCACCTTTGAAGGACGTTTCATATTTATATTCAGTTCACTTCTGTTTATTTTGAAATTCGTTCTTAATCTACGTGTCTATATAAATATATATATATATAGATATGCATGTATTTCGGACAATCCAAACTTACAACGATGCCTAACAAATTCAAAGAATATGCAGTACTTTGAATTCTCAAGCTTATGATGAGTTCACCTTAAGTCGATGTGGGTGTGTTAAACTCTCCTGTCGAACATTTATATGTATCTTACAAAAATACAATTTTTATAGAATTATGCTTCATGTAATAAGTTGAATATCTACAAGATATGTATATTTCTTTTTGGTTTCGTAGTTACTCCGTCAGTTTCGCGAATACGAGGAGGCTTACAGATTTATTTAGCGAATTTTATTTCTAATTTTGCTAACAAAAACAATCCAGTTAGTTTATCATCACACTAGTACCACAGATGACTAATATTACGCATTAAGAATGTACAGGGTGATATGGAATTTTATTTATACTGTTAATATGGTTTCTTGAAATGTTTATTTTAGTAAGCAAAGAAATTTTTCGAAAGCTATGTTACTGTGTTAAATTAAAAAAATGTTTTGTCTTCGGAGAAATAGTACAATATTGTATAGTATAGTTTAATATTGTAGAATGTTATTAAAAATATATATCTTATATTTCAATTCGAAATGTTTGGCTTTGATGTAAACAATTATATATGTAGTTTAAAGGATGAAGTTAACATACTATCTCAATCATACTATCATCTTAACCAAATTTGTTTAGGGAATCAACTACCCATCCAAACTGAATACCTGTCCAAAGTTCGTCTCCATTTTTATATTCAATTCTCCAATCTTAACAGCATTCCGTACATTTTTCATTAGGTTAGGATTGGATTGAGAATCTCAATTTTTTGTCTTCAACCGAAATCCAGTTCCTAAATTAATTAAAAATACTATTTTTCATTATTAAATGTCTTTTTCGGATAATACCTGCCCAAAAATGTATATTAATAATGTTTACGTTTGTTACAATACCTTTTTATTTAAATATCATACAGATCTATATATTGAGAGTACCTAGATAAAACTAATCGTATTTATTTTTATTTTTTGGTGTAAAACACATAATTTTGAAGTTCACTAGACAATTGTCATTGCAAGCTTCGCATTTTGTAATTATATAATTAAAGCAAACAAAAACTAGATTCCAACGAATTCGTTAATATAAATTGAAGTAAAATTATAACTAATAACTATTGTTTACCAACTTTGTAATTCTTAAATGTATGCAATTTTAAAATGTTTGGCTTGGGAGAAGTTGAAATAGTAAAAATCAAATTGAATAGTAAAATTCATGAAATATTACTGTAGTGTTAAATGCATTTTCAAGTATTAAAAAGCTAATAAACGACAGTTGAAGTCTGTGAATATAATTTGTATGTTGATAATAACATAGACTAGATTATGTAATTAAACGCGGCGCATGCAATCCATGAACATTTTCAATTGGGGGACAATGTGTGGCTCCGGATGGACCCCAATCATGAAGACCTCGTGAATTTGCTAATCGATGTGTAAGACGGTGGGCAATACTAAATCCACCACTTCCTTCCAGTTGTGTAAGAACGATTATCACTTGTCTAAAATCACCAATCAGATAAACAAAGTTTAGTTCAATTAGTTTCACCCATTTAATAGAAAAGAAACAACAACTCACCTCTGCAATGGTGGTACGGAGTCCACCGTCTTCAATTCTCCACGAGTAGAGACAACATTATAACTCTCTTGACAATCACATTTTACGTGTATCCATTTATTTTCATGTCTATTTTCAACCATCACGACAAGTCCAGCCCAACCCTAAGACATTTTTAAGAACATTTTATATTAGAACCAAAATAAGTTATAATAAGACCAGGTGTACTTTTGTCAGATAATACGCCGTCATTCCTTCTCTACCCTCATGACGTTGACCTTTTGCCAGAGTAAGACTTATAATGGCATCTGCGAGAATATGTGCTGGAGGGTTTATCTGTTCTACCAAAAGGCGCTTTGAGCTATGTATTGCTAATATGCATTGTGGATACTGGTGGGGATCTTCAATTCCTGTATGCCAATGGTTAAATGCAAGGCAAACTAATAAATATATATCACGTTCCAACATTTTATGACAGCCGACGAATCCACGAACCTAATCATAGATTTAAATAAATTAATTTTAACATGCAATAAATATTTTTTTTAAAGATTTTTCATTTGTTTGTAATGATAGTTACATTTTAAAAAACAAATTTTGTGTATAATTGAGGTTTACTATAACCATTGTTGACTGTATTGTATTTATTGAAAGTAATCTATTGTATATATTATAATTGATGGATATACCTGGCGTTTACTATGTTCAACGAGTCTCCCAATCTCGGTAGCAGCAGCTGACCTTGTTCGAAATATTACAACACATAAATCTAGCTGTGATCGTTGGGATTTCTCGGAGTTTCGTTGACCTTCTTGAAAAAGTGTAAACTCAGCTTCTGTAGGTTCTAGCACGGTTAATAACACACACGAAATCGAACATAGTGGTTGTAATGTGCCCTAAATGATACATATATTTAAATTAATCCGTTATTTTTAAAGTACTCAAACAGCTCACCTGCAATCGTACTTCATTCCATCCATTACGAACTTTACAAATATCAATACAATCGAAGTAATTAAGTACATCCTCGAAGGATATCCAAAAGACGCCTTCTGATGCACCATGAGGCATTAACGTTTCTCTTAGCTCGTCAGTCCATAAATCAGAATCGTCAGACCAATCGCCACGCCAAGAAAAGTGGCCCCAGGGATTGCGTAATTTTAAAAGTCGTTGACCATTTATATCCTTTACATCCAAAACTGAATATGCATGTCTTGGACGAAGACCTTTCCTTTGATACTCGTCTTCATCAACTTTCATATTTCCACCGCCACAACTAGCACCCATTAAAAATTTTACACACCGTGAACTAAGCAATTGTGCCCAAATTAAATCTTTATCCAATTCATCTTCACTTGGCATAGGTAAGGAGCTTGCTTGCAAAGGTATACTCTCACAAGGAGCTCCAGTTAAAGTCGCAAGTCCTTCTATGGCTCGACCTGAAACCAACGCTTCATAACAACCATGTATTTTTGCAACCGCCTTCTCAATCAGTGGAACCCACAGTTGTTTTCTTTTTGCTTGGGAATACACTAAATGACCCCGTTTATCACATGGCAATAAATCATCTACTAAAACAGTTGTCCATTTTCCATCTTTACACAACCGCACCTGATAAGCACCTTGGGGACAAATTTCTTTTGTAACTAGAACCTCTTTTACAAGGTCTTCACGTTCCGCTAAGACGGCCAAAGCACTTAAAAGCCAACAATTTCCCAAAACACCCTGGCAGATATCTGATGGCAGTGGTGTACGAAAGACAGACCACGGTGGAAAAGCTCCACCATCACAGTTAATTTCATGCGGCCTTCTCCATTGAAAAACAGGATTGCCTTCACTACTATTCGCTGGGTTATAGTATAAACTCTTTGGTGCTGGAGGAAATGAATCATCAACAAAAAGCTCGTTATTATCTCTGCAATATTGAATTATGTTTTCCCATTTGTTTAGTGCTTCGTTTTCTTCTATTTTACGAAGATTTTCCATTAATTTGCTTTCCTGTCGTATATCCAATGACAGTTCTGATGTTTTTTGAATTAAATCATCAGTCATGGTATTCACTAAACCACGAGGACTTGAACAAATATCACAGACTACCGAGGCAGAGCAGTTTTCGTATGTACAAGCTGGACATTGCCAAGTTTTAATAGAACTGCATTGATTATTAATACGCGGATTAGAAGATACCACAGCAGATGATCTTAAAACAACAGCTCCCGCACTGTGACGCTAAAATGGAATATTCATCCTCATTAAAGGAAGTGACTATTTAACTTTAAATTAAGTATAATAATAACAAAAATATAGAGATATTAATATGGAAATACCATACAAGCTTACGTTTAGAAATTATTAGAAAACTCTTTACCTTGGGGATTGCACCAGAAGAAGATCGATTTTGTCTTGGAGATGGGCTACGAGAAATCTTTGGAGCTGGAGTTTCAAGGTTAGTGGTTTTTGAATTTACGTTCGGAATATTAGTGTGTGTAACATCAACTCCTAAATCACTGGCGAAACTACAATTTGGCTCATTGTGATTACGCTGATCTAAATGACAATATAATTTATCATTTTAAAGTTTAAAATTAAATCACACCAAGTAATAAAACTCTACAAAAATGTAGCAACGGAAAAATTTTACAATGAAATACCTGCTTGCGTTCCCAAATGATTTGTTAAAATACGATCCGCCTTGCAAGCGCTGCAGATATCAGAGGATAACGAATTTTTTAAGGTACATTTTTTGCAAGACCAAAACTCTCCCCTTCTTAGAGTAGTGTCTTGTACCGACGATATACTTTTTAATTTGGACCCTCCACATACCACGCAGACCATCGCTGTGTTCGAATTTACTAAGGTACATTTTTTACATGTCCATTGTAAATTATATGGCGCTAATGTACCTGTAAAAGATAATACATAAAAGAATACATAATACAAATTTATTTTATATTATGATTCAACTTCGACAACTTCTGCTGCATAACTGACATAAGTTCCATAACTGAAACTTTCAAACTATTTCTAGAGATATCTTCACATATTTAAATAAAAATATACCTTTAGATGGAGAAGTGGTGTCAGGCGTCTTAGTTACAGTTATAAGACTAGGTTGTGTTAAAGACGGTTGACTACGTATTGATTCACATATTTCACATTGTTCAGTCCAAAGTCGGTTATATGCGTAGGAACATCTTGTACATGTCCACATTCTTCTTGAATTTGATACTGAGTTATTGTCAGAAGGAGAAACGTTGTTTGATGCATTTGCACTAAAATAAGTATGGGTACTTATTGTTAAATTGTTAAAGGTTTTTAAATGAAACATAAACTATAAGAAAATATAAAGAGGTTTGTTAGGATAAGAATGATATTAACTAAACATTCAATGTATGAGTTATAAAAAATGTTTCGTGTTAATTTCTTATTAGAACAGATTCTTTAAATAAATTATTGGCATAAAAATCATTAGAAACCAAAAACAAATAAACTGATGAATATATCAGTCTTACATTTTGGATTCACTTGACTTCTTGGGGCCTTTCCAAACTTTTGCATAAATCGAGTGTTCAATATTAACATCAGACTTGATATCAGAATATGATAAACTAATTGATTGTTCGTATTTTGGGGATGAATTATTGATAAATTCTGCTCTAGCGAGCGGTCTAGCTATTGATGACTGTGTTGGAGCCATGTTACCCATTACGTTACAGTTATTATATGTTGATGTTATGCTCGATTCTACGGTAGTTGTTTTGGGAGTGGGATTTTGACTTTCTTGTGCTTTCAAGACACAGTCACTTGTTTTGTTTTTCAACTTATTATTTTTTATTACAATTGCATAAATTGGTTCATTTGTCAATGGTACTGATTCTTGTTTGTTGTCAGATTGCTTTAATATACCTTGAAGAAATGAATTGTTCTCATATATATGGCATGAATTTCTGCCCATCGAAGTTAAAAATTCACCTTCACTTGCTGATGCTTTGACATTTCTATTGCGATTGCTATTTAAAGTAATTTCATATGGCTTCACTTTTGAAGACTCTAAGATTTCTGTATCATCATTTGACCAGTCGTTAACCGCAACGAATACACCATTTCTCGGAACTGTTGATGTTTCGTTTTCAGCAATGTTTGTGGGTGTTCTTAACAGTGTTGATATCGTAAAATTTCTATTTTTTGTCGTGAATAGCTGAATGTTATTGTAAATAGAACCACATCCTTGTTTATTTTCTGATAAATTCCTTTGAGTTATTTGATGTGCTCCTAAAGACAAAAACAAAATTAATTCAGTTATTTAGTTAGAATATACCAATTCAAGGATGTAATAAGAATTCCTCAGTTCATTTCGATTTATAAGAATTCCAATAGTTTGTGAATTAAAATAATAAATTTAACAAAATCCGCAATTTGAAAATTATTTGGTAAATAATGAGTAAAAATGAGAGTTCAAAATTGAATGTTGATTGTTGGCGTAGGAAAACCAGGAGTCACCGGAGTTAATATTAAGTTTATTCCACAAGTGGTGGATGAACATCCAGCTGAATTAATCCCTTATTATCAATTGTGTGTTATCTCGAGTTGGTAAAACATATTCATTGAAAAATTATAACATACAAGTTATTTGCAAAACAAAAACAAATTAAGGAATCTCAACAGCTCACCAGGTTGTCCATGTTCATCAGTTCCATTCTTGTATTTATTCATAAATTCTTCCGGTAAATTGAAAATATCTTTCCGATTATTAACGAAACAAATATGACAACTCCGGCATGATAAAGACTTTTCAGTTGTTAAACTTTGTGTTCTTCGGAAATAATTAGATTTATTAGTATTCTTTTTTGATCTCTCATCAAATACTATATTCACATCATTCCGCTTCTGCTCTCTGGTACTAGCATTATAATCTACAGAGCTGGTATCATCAGATTTTATACATTGGCGAATATTTCTTTGATATTTCTGCTTTGGGTTATCTAAAGTCTCTTTATAAATAGGTGCCAGATAACTGACAGTGTCGCATATAACACAGTGCCAGGTAACAGAATTATTTTCCGATTCACACTCTTGACAAATCCAGCGTCGATTCAATGAAGGATTTGAAAAGTGATGATATAGATCTATAGAGTTCTTAACATATTTTCTCGTGTCTTCACAATCAATGCAGTTCACGGGAAGATTAAGATGATTACGTTGAGGCCGTTTTAGGCAACCTCGTAATAACGATTTATAAACACGTTTTGATTCCGTTCTGAAAGTCATATAAATTTACCAATACATATTACAATAGTGTTACACGCTACAAGGTTATAGTATACAGTGGTTGTAGTATTTAGAACATTTATATTTTTAATATTTTGAATCATGCATTTTAAACAAAGGTGTGTAAACAATGAATGAACCAAAGTTGATTCAAATCTACTAAGATGGAAGTAGAAACCTCAAATAGTTTACATTCTTTTAGACTTAGAGAAAAAAAAAAAGAGAATATACTTATTTAAACTTTTTTTTAATTTGTTCAATAATAAGTGTACTAATCGCGTAAATTATTTTATTGGTAACAAACGTCCTTTCCCATTCGTTATTTAAAATGTGAGATCCTCTTATATAGTTTCTAAGCTAGACGAACGTGATTGTTGCCTTTTATATTATTTATATTGGAAATAATGTATTTATGCATATGTTATTTTGTTCAATCGATTTTTCCAAACATAAGTGTGTATACGATAAATATATGAAAAAATAAAATTTGCAGTTATATTTCGACTTCTGCATTGTAAAAATTTTGTTGTTGAAGGAACATGTTATACCTAATTTCAAGTGTATTTACATTCTCCAGTTCGTCCGGGGAAGTACTACAATTCTTAATGTTCACACTTCTTATCTTTGTACAGGTGTCACAGTTGCTGATGTGCGTTGCTGGTAATACATTCCCGAATACCTTTCGAACGGTACCACATTTCAGACATTTCACCGATTCAATAGGATTGATAACATTACAATTTGTACAAGACCATTGCAGCACCGACGCAATCGTCCCCATTGCTGACTAAAGTCATGACTCTGCAAATGTAAATAATTCCATATCAATTCTTTGCTTCCCTCAAGGTATCAATTGTGTAGGATACATAAATCCTTTTCGTTGATAATATATTTACACTAGCTATCCTAAAAATGCGATTAGTAAATATTTCACAGAAACTTTACAACGATGCATAGTTCATTTTCAATAATTTCTTATAAAATATTTCTCGATCAGACTCTCACGCTCAGAATATGACGAATGGATAAAAAATAAAAACATGCAAAATAAAAACCCAGGGTTGAATCAATTAAACGACGATACGAAACGCACTACTCTTTACAAACCATCGTCGCCTAGTACTAATAGAAAATTTCAATATGAGAAATTTTATTATTATTATTATATATATATATATATATATATATTTTTTTTTT
Organism: Coelopa pilipes; assembly: GCA_947389925.1. NCBI lineage: Eukaryota > Metazoa > Arthropoda > Insecta > Diptera > Coelopidae > Coelopa > Coelopa pilipes. Next base: position 4,488,592 of record OX376700.1, read on the forward strand.
TTCAGGGGGTATACTAAAGAACTTAAATTAAAAACCACATCAACCGATTTTGCTTTCCTCAGAATTTTATTTAACTATAGGTTAACAATTGAGATTTGTTTGTTTGATCAATACTTTCTTCATTTTTAACTACCTTTTCGCATACATTTTATTTTATCTAAGAAAACCTAGGATTGAAACTCAGCTTTTTGTACTCTAATAGGCTAACTTACTAATTCCAGGATAATAACATTGTTTACCGAACTTATTTATATCTGAGAACACGAATAACATAGAACACAGCGTGCTATCTATATGAAATAAATACGGAAGAATATGAGTAACACACCAATTTCGATTTATTTTCGAATTACTTATTTTCAGCACCCTGTGCGAATGCATAAATGCAGTAAAGCATAATTGTTAACCGAAATAACATAGTACATATATTGAAGCTCCAGATATGTTTTTGTACTAGGAGTGCCATGAACTTGTTGTTTTAGTATTTTGATTTTCAATCATCTAGTGGAGTTAAGCAAAAGACGGGACTATAGGCCATGGATCAGTTTTCTCATGATTTGGCTGTCGCTCTTGAAGAAACGTCATTGTTGGACAGAGCCCGTGTAGGTGGATGGGGGCAACGTCGTAGGACTCGATCGACTGGAAATTTGCGTAAACTAATCCAAACATAAATTAATTATTTCATATATATATATATATATTTATATATATGTTTAAAAATTAGCTTGTGCGCCCCAACCCACCGAAGATTCATCAAGTAGTCCCACTGATGCTGCGAACCAATTACCAGCAAAGGGCAATATTGACGGTCTTACAGCCCATGACAAAGCAATCCATAGTGACTCTGATGAAAAGGAAGATGCAATGAGACTACCGTTCACTACAGTATACAGATCAATTCGCTTGGGCACTATAGAATCTGATTCACTCAATGAGACATTTAGTCCCGCCAGGCAAGTTTACAAATCCATTTCATATATCCTTTATATATATTGCTGACCATTATATATATGCATGAACGAATAATTGTAATTCGAGTAATTTTAGATTTTTCAAGCCCAACACTAGACGAAAGCGTAAATTCAAGCGCATGTCTGTTGAGTATGATCCGACTATGCAGTACGAATATTTAGAACCATCCTCATTTACGGGAACGATAAGAAAACGTGTACTGAAACCTGAAGTTAACAGATCTGCAACATTTTTTTCTGGAAAACGAAAACGATCTAATAAAGATCGTTATCACGATGGCGAACAAACCAAACTTCATTCATCCAGCATGCCACGCCAAAACTTTATGCTGCCTACGAATAGCAATTTTGAAGATCAAAGAGTTAGACCTCGCAGTTACTCGTCTACTTCGCAAACGGTTTGTGATCGCATACTACCACTAAATAAAGGACTTGTTTCAAAAATCGAAAAGATTTCTAAATTACAAAAGACTGCCACAAATAATGAATTGGACACTCAATCAGTCAATAAGGAAGAGCGTATAGAAACTGCGACTAACAGTACAGATTCTATGATGCAAACTACAGAAAGTGCTGATTGTTTTACACACAAAAAGTCAAATCTCTGCCGAAAGAAATGCAACAGTCTTAAGCGAGAAAAACTTAAAACTCATCTTCAATTTGACGAACAAATGTCAATGGAATGCGGAGAATTATATGATTTTTTAAGCTCTAGTTCACTTAGTTCATCCGAGTCGGATGATGAACAACGAAATGACACAGATCGCGAAGGGGATGATGAATTAACTGATTGGCCCGGAAATGAAAGCAATATACCTTGTGATTCAAAGTATGATTTTAAGAGAAAACTAACAAAAAAACCTCAAGTACTGTCACTGAAATATGGAGAAACTGCGTCCATTGCAGAAGACGATACTGTTATGAGTAACGGGGACTATCAAGTGAATATAAAAGACACATTAGAGCTAAAATATAATGCATCGGAACCGATTGCAATAAATAAAAATATTTCGATGCAAAACTCATATTTGAACAATGATGTTGGGACTCCTTTGAAACAGATTGAAAGTGAAATGTCGGGAGAGACGTCGAATACATTTTTATCATCACCACCTTACCAAGGAAGAGAAGTCCGGGAGATTAGAGCTGGGTGCCGTAGAATAAAATGTGAACGTCCTGGTTTCAGCATTAAAACAAGTGTTAATGAGAGATTGGCTAGATTTCTGCAGGATGCAAGACAAACACAGATACGTTTGCCAGATATTGAAATTTATGAGCATGAAAGTCTTATCAATCTAGCGAAGTTGTATTCTTTGCAGATGTCGTTGGATAAGGGATGCGCTGTTCTTACAAAAACTAGGTAAACTATTTAAATATATAAATTATTATAATTCTCAATTTGTTTATTTTCTAACAGTAATACAACACAATCCGTAAATATTGATCAACAAAGTTTTCAAGCACATTTGTTTCTCAGTGACTACAAAAGGCGATGCTACGATAGCAAAGGCAATTTTTTACCTAGGAAATAACTATATAATATATTACAGTACTTGTAACAAATTATAATTAATTCTTAAATAAATCATAAAACATTACAAATAATGTTCAATATCACAGACATTTTATTATATTCTATGTGTACAAAGTGTAAAATGTGAATAAATATGTATATACAGAAATATATGTTTGCTACAATCACCGATTCTTTTAATCTTACAACAAGACTTCTAATTATTCCTCACGATGGTGTTCTGAACTACGTATTCAATTTATGTCTTAAGGCAATTAATATGTAAGTACAATTATAATAGGATTATCATTCTACATTTGTAACTAGGGCTTGATATAAGTCTCTACACTCGTTCCTACATACAATTTTGACATCGTCCTGATGTTGACATAGGAGATTATTCGATCTCTGCAAGCAAAGTTCAGGACAACTGCATCATTGTTATTGCAGGGTTTAAACTGGTTCCTTATATATTCTACTGTTGATGTTCTAACCATAGTATGCAATTATTTATTTAATAGTTTTTCACTTATCAAAAATATATATTTCTGTTTATGAAGGAAGGAAGTTTTGATTTGACAAGTTTGAATTTAATTTGGAAAAATATGGTAACATTCTCTCATATTTCTCTTCCGGTTTTGTAGCGGTTGCGGTTCATGCGTATTTGCGTCTTGTTGTTTTTGTTTTTCATCGTTTCATCGAACAATATCCAGCTCTTTCTCTCATGCGATACGACGTTAGACCGCTATCTAGAATTCCAGAACTCGCTCGTAGTGTTTGCGGTGACAATAAACAAATTCTGCATAGACGAAGTAATAATCGAAGTAAATTTTTAACAATACAAAACAGTTCGCGTATTGTACAAATAGGTGAAACACGTTGATTAAGTGTTCTACGAAAGCCTAAAGAACAGCAATCTTAAAGAAGCAACAAAGATATCCCTCTTCGGGGGGCACATGTTCGAACAACCACCCTTTAGAGCGACCATTTAAGGGTTAATTCTGACAAATCGGAAAAATGTACTATCAAACGGTATTGCATAAATTTCTACGGTCGACGGTTAGTCACATTGACTCAGTTTAGTTAGTAAGTCAATCAATTGTTTTCATAAATCCCATATGCAGAACTACAATGCTTTTATATAAAAATGTGTGTAAATTATATGTGTTGAAAACAAAATATAGCAAATGTGCCGCAACTGATTTGAGAACTTTTTTACGGAAGAACAAATTATTGTGGTATGTATTTTAAGATCATTTATTACAATTCTATTTAAATTATATAGAAAAACTTAATAGTAATTGTAAAAATGTCTATAAGGTGATTAAAATAAATATATTAACGCGCTCAATAGGATGATATCTAGTTCAAAGGTTAAGAAGCCTTGTCCTTAAACTTGACATCGCTTTCAGTCCAAACCTGTAACCTTTTGTGTTTGGCTTGATTAATATACAAATTCTATCGAAATATTTTCTATCCAATTATTTGGGTGCATGTTTTTTTCTGAACTCCATTAGACTAGTCAATTTGGAATAAATCGCATTTGAACATAAGTTTTTACATGAAATATTAGACTAGATTCAAAACTTTATGCTTTTAGAATGTTCTACTAGACTACTCTTGCTACCAACATGGACGAGAGTGATGTAAAGGTGGAGCAGAAGGAGACTCCCACGAAAACCAGGGACAAAGAGCAAAATGCAAAGACCGATCAAGACACGAAAGCTTCAAATGGTTGTAGGAAATACAGATAGATATCAAATTTACACGTTTAAAACTGTTGTACGTATTTACAGATAGATTTAAGGAATCTTCTTTGCCCGGCTCAGTCCAGTCCATAGTTCCATCTATGAGCAAGCTTCCGACATGTGATACAAATAGTCCAAAGCCGAACGAGGAAAAAAAGACGCCACTTCCTTTGGAAAGCGATAGGGAATCATGCGTCAAGGACAAGTTGAAGCAAAAGGAACCGATCCGGGTGGGATTCTACGACATTGAACGAACGATTGGGAAAGGAAACTTTGCCGTTGTAAAGCTTGCACGACATCGAATAACTAAGAATGAAGTGAGTCTACAGAACTGTTCATATTATAGATTAGTCCAATTCCTACAACCATTTCCACTTGCAGGTTGCGATAAAAATTATAGACAAGTCGCAGTTAGATGTAAGCAACCTGCAGAAGGTTTATCGCGAAGTGGAGATCATGAAGCGGCTCAATCATCCGCACGTCATTAAACTATACCAGGTTTGTTTATTCGTGTCTGTCGAAATCATACGATATAGACTAACTTGAACATATTATCCTAAGGTTATGGAAACGAAAAATATGATATACATAGTTTCTGAATATGCAAGTCAAGGTGAAATATTCGGTAGGTGCTTTTTCTTTTGATGAAGTAATTTCCTAATATTGTAGAGTTTTGCTTATATTTACAATGTATATATGTACAGAGAAATTTCATCGATACTCTATTTATAGATTATATTGCAAAGTACGGACGAATGTCCGAGAATGCGGCAAGATATAAATTCTGGCAAATCTTATCAGCTGTGGAATATTGTCACAAGAAGGGTATCGTCCACAGAGACTTGAAGGTAACTGCTTTCAAATAGCTATAGCATGAGTTGTCCTTTATACGTTTGTAATTCTTGAGGCTGAAAATCTTCTCTTGGATTTAAATATGAATATTAAAATTGCCGACTTTGGGTTTTCAAATCACTTTAAAAATGGAGAGCTCCTATCCACCTGGTGCGGATCTCCTCCCTATGCGGCCCCGGAAGTATTCGAGGGAAAACAATATACTGGACCTGAGATCGACATCTGGGTAAGATCAAGTACGGTCTGTTGGGACTACCACCATTAATCCATTTTCCTTTTTAGTCGCTAGGAGTCGTGCTCTATGTTCTGGTTTGTGGGGCCCTGCCGTTCGATGGGTCGACATTGCAAACTTTGCGCGACAGAGTCCTATCAGGTCGCTTTCGGATTCCATTTTTTATGTCAACAGGTGATGTGCAATAATGTGCAATGTTGGCGATTATACTTAAAACTTGTCGTTTCAGATTGTGAGAACCTTATCAGAAAAATGTTGGTTATTGATCCTACCCGTAGATACACAATTCAGCAAATCAAGCGGCATCGCTGGATGTGCTCCCAAATGTTGGATCTTTTGAACTATTCGAAATATAATCCAAAATTAGAGGGCACATCAAACATTGATCCCAACGAAGATATTCTTCGCATAATGGCAGAGTTTGCCGGAATAACCCCTGAGAAGACTAGATCTAGCTTAAAGAAAAATAGCTACGACCATATCGCCGCAATATATTTACTATTGCAGGACCGTGTCTCCAACAAGAAAACCACTCAGGAAGGTTTAAATGAAAACACATCACTGCCAAAGTTTTCATCGATTAAGCAAGATATTAATAATTCTTCGAGACTACTGCATAAACAAACCCATTCAATGGATAGCCATCGAATTAAAACTAGTACAATAATCGAAAAGACAATACATATTACGCCTAAGGAACAAGCCAAGCTTGAGCATTTTTCTACCAAACTGGGTCATTATCACGGAGTGACTGATTGTGAAAAATATCCAGAATATCATTTGAATACTTTATCGTACAATAAACATTACGATTATCCTGGCCCACATGCTGCCACTGGTTGCCGGAGTGACTTAAGCAGCAACCATTCTTCGTACGGAAATGACAATAATAAGATATCCAAAACGAATTTAACGTCTATTGAGAATATATCATCCAACCGACGCATGAAAGCTAAGTGCAACTCCACGACTGTCTGGAGCAATTCCCAACAAGTACTCAACTCTAAGATCGAAGAGTGTGTTTTGAAGCAGAGCTCAGACGATTGTCGTCTACTCTTACAGAAGGTGGAAACTTTTTCAATTTCGAGATTTATGATGATTGTATGTTTTATTGTACTTTTACTGTAGGCTACCGTAGTTGCAGATGCTAATCGCAGAACTAATTGTTCTAATGGAGGACTTAGAAGTGAGGTTCCAATGGGCGCAAGTGCATCAAAATCGCTCTCAACATCGACCAGTTTTGATTCATCTTCCAACCTTTGCCTGAATTTCGGATTGCGCTTCAAAATGTCGGCGGAGGCTACGAAGTTGTTTCAAACACTTCAAGAGAGTCCACTTCCAATCCAGGTGATCTAAAACCTAGAGGTTTATTACATAGCCAATAACTTCGATATTGGTTCTCTTAGAAACCATCAAACCAGAATAATGAGTCCGAGAACGAAGACGGGAGACAAAGTATTACCCCGTCCGTTGTAAGTGATTGTGCTACAAATGAAAACCACAACAAATATAGGTAAAGGCAACAACTTGACAAAGAGATGTATCAATGATATGTATAATACAAATTTACCGTAGAAATGTACATGCAAACGATGACAAAACAACGGAGATAAAGAGCAAAACGGTAGTCAATCAATGTAGTTCTAGTACGGATGAAAGTTGTGAATCCAACCAAGGCAGTGGATCGAAAGGTATTTTAATACTAACAAATAAATGATATAGAACTGTTTTAAACTGAAAATTTTCCAGAGGGCGAACAATCAGCCTCGGATCTTACACAGTGTCCGCAGTCTCAAGCAAGCACCAGTTCGTCAAGCGGAGCCATTGCGAGTCAGCCACAAGGCTTAGGACAAACTCTCAGCCGAATCTCGTCCCGAAGCAACTCTACGTATGACAGCTTGGATCTAAATATTCTGAACAACATTGATTTGTCTGGAAGTCTTCCCTCTTGTGCCAGCAATACATCCGTCTGTGCTGACCGAAGCTCCACCATGGGCCCTACAAACACAAACCGCTTAAACATTCCTAACCCTTGTAACGAAACAGTCATGTTCATGAATCCAATGAACGCTGGTAAAATATCGCCAATAAACTTCAGGTAAGCCACAATTACTTTTTTCTCAATGATCAACCAGATCTTGTAAAGTTGTGTTGTCCTACCCCATCTCGTTATGTGATTTCAGAGAGGGGCGGCGCGCTAGTGATGGTCTAATGGCTCAAGGAATCTTGAGTTCGTTATCAATTTTACACTCGGACACACCGAACAGCAGTCGCCGTCTGTATGACTCTCACATTCGAAGCGGCCTGTTCGACATGCAGCATATGCATGAGGAGGATGTCGCTGGAAAGATGAAATATACTCCAAATATGCCTCTGGATGAAATCAAAAACTGTCAATTTCAATATAGTCAATTTCGTACAAATCCGCATCGGATGTCGCTGGAGCTGAATTCGCCATTTCAGAACTCAATGCACCTCACCGAGAACGACGTTCCCAAAAGATGTGCAGACTTCACGCTATCGCCCATGTATAATTATAAGCCGGATCCGAACTACTGCATCAGTCCAATGAGGAATGACGCGATGGCTTTCAATATGAATTGCATGCCTATGCAGAAGCCTCCACTGCAGCAACAACTTCTGCAACACCGGTTGCTGCAACAGAAGAGACAGATATTTCAGAAGCAAATGGCCCTTGAATCCCATCTCTCGCGGTCACAAATGCTCCGTCAACACAGCTACAAAGCCGCACAACACAACCAGGTTGTTCCTAATCTCCAACTGATACCGATGGAGTCCGATGATTTCTTCGATGCCCACGGCATGGAGAGGAGTGATTTGCATCCAGCCATGTCGCCGTACGGATATCACTCACATCAGCAGAACTATTTGAAAACCTCGTATATCAATCATCATTCGAAAGTTACGTCTGCCTGCTCCATTCCGACAAGGTGCCAGTCCAACAATATCTGCACGTCTGAGACCTGGAACTCCTTGCCGAAGTCAATGAATGCGTGTAAAGTTAATACCAAATACAATAAACTCCCTGCCGGCGTACAGGTGCAACAACTGCATCACGTCCAGCAGTCTCTCCATCAGGTCGGTATTACTACTAAATGTCCTAGGTCGATTTCTGATCGGTAGTTTTGCATTGCAGGCGGGCTCCTCAAGCAGTCTATATGCACCGAACTGGCAGACCGTTATAAAGCCAATAAGTGAAAGTCCGATCCTGGAGATAGCGGAGCACATGGAATCAGTGTGAACTCCTTACTATATCTCAATATAAAGTTACAATATGGTTCTTAAAGTAAACGACTTCAATTATCTATATGCATTTAAATCTTTACAGTACTGAATTAGTAAATAAACATCGATCGTTCTTTAATAAGAAAGTTAATAATTTTTAGAATAAAATAACATTTTTTGTAGTTCACGATTTGAATTGAATTTTATTACAAACAATATAATCGTTGCAATAAGAAAACAACCTGAATACACTGTCTTAACTATATGGGGCTTAAATTAAATGCTATTATGAGTTAGCCGATGAAGTTCCGTATTTCCACGGCATCAGTTAGCGCGATGGAAATCCTCTTTCTTTTGGTCCTTACGACACAGCAGCAGGTTCCTGTAGGCCTGTCTGTATTCCAGGGACATCAGCACGTAGATTAGTGGGTTAATACATGTGGTGAGGTAAATCAAGAGGTATCCACTGATGTTGACAATATGCACCTCAGTGGCGCTCTTCCAAATCTTGGTAATGGTTATTGGTAAATAGCATATGACGAACGTTACAAAAATGACTAATATCATCTTCAGAAGGCGACGATCCTTCTGGCTCATTCGGCCCGGGTAAATGGACGAAGCGTTCGAGGTGTTGCCGATGGACACATAATGGTTTTTGCGCGACGTGATCTTGTTGAACGATGTCTTCAAAGACGTCTGGATTGGGTTCCTGTGCCTTAAATGAAATCATGAAATCGCGGTCAAATATTGGTGTATATTAGTCCAAAGACGGTACTTACGAGCTCCGATCTTTTGACGGTACTTTCACTGTCTCCTCCTTGGGGGCAGACTTCTCCTGTACGGCGTGCTGTAAACATGTGCGAAATGAAACGAGATACATAACAGCCGAACTGTCGACGAATTACCACCCAAGGCCTGCTACTAGGACACAGGCATAGTAGTCCCTGTGTTACTATCCTCCCGAAAATCGTGCCATGAGTGAAATTCGTGCTCGAGAACAGCAGACGGAGGTTTCGGTACCCACCTTCTCCAGAAGATGCGACGAGTTGTCCCTGTCCCTGTTCTCGTCCTCATCGGCCGGTTCGTTCGAGTCGCTCATGTCGATGTACTCAATGTCTGCGTCTACGACGAAGGGCTGGGCTACTGGCAAGTCCATCCTCTCGACGGTGAGATGCTTATGGGGGTTGTTCGGGCACACGTTCGCCACGTTGAGACCATTTCGTGGAGCAGCCGGGATTTGGGGCGTTTTCTCCCTTGTCCGGTAGGCGGCCCTGCGGACGGTGCAGAAGATGCGAGCATAGCAGATCACGATGCAGATGCACGGGACCATGAACGCAGCGACGAAGAGAAACTCCTTCGGCGACCGGCCGTACTTGTCGTGTAGAATGGAGCAGGATCCTATCGATGTGTCGAGTCCAAACGTGCCCCACAAGCCGTTCCAGGTGGGTATCATGAAGGAGAAGGACGTCAGCCAGGTGCTGGCGACCATCAGGGCCAGGTAGCCGTGTCGATAAATACTACGGAAGAATTCGGAGTTTCCTGTACTCTATAAGCATTATCTACCGGGGATCATACTACCGTGGATATTGTCGCGGATGTGCTATCAATATGTATCGATTGATGGTGATCAGTGACACGGTGATGAGGGAAACCGCTAGCAGTCCGTACCTCAGGAGTGGGAACAGCCTACAGAGGAGATCGCCGTGGATCCAGGAGCGCCGCAGGAACGTCGAGGCGGCCAAGGGCAGGTTGAAGCAGCCGAAGAGCAGGTCCGACAGAGACAGGTTTATTATAAACACGGCGGTGGCGTTTCGCGTCTATAAGTGGAAGGTGCACAAGGTGAATCGTATGCCACATACGATCGGCGTCGTCACCTCGGACCCAATCGGCCGCCATCGGCATCCTCCCAGTTCCCTTAGGTAGTACATGGGCATGTTTATGTGCAGTTCGAATTTATGTACTATTTGCCCCAACTTTGGCAACGATCTACTAGATGTTTATGCCGATGACGATGCCGATGACGATGCTCATAACCCCAAATCTTACTTGTTTACCACGCGAGAGCGCGACTATCGTCAGAAGATTCCCCGGAACCCCGACAATGATGAAGATTATACATGCCGCCGAGGCAATCGTGAGCAGTTCCTCGGAGTATCCTTCGAACAGCTCGTTCCCCCCTCTGGCGGTTCTATTCTGGACGTCGGAGGCAGGCGTCATCTCATGCAAAACCGAAACCATTGCTGACCCCAGTTCTGGAGTGGAGCTGGAGGGAATCGTCTGAAATGTTTGGATGCGGGAAAATCTGAATTAGCTGTGGCTACGAACAAATCGTCTAGGTTCGTATTTGGCGCCCGTATCGTGTGCCGAAACAGAAAATCTGTGTTCTTGTTCTCGTTCGCCGTCCCCGCAGCTTTCATGCAAAGGAGGAATACTTTCTACAAGGCGCTAGGGTTGGCTGGTGGAGGGCGCTGTCACGGAGATGGTTGTCGCCCAGGTCGTACAGAGCTGACAAGTTAATTGGACGAACCGTAATCTTAGTGTGGAGCTAGTTGGGCCCACGGAAATCGCGTTGATTTGTCGCAATCGAGCAATAAAACAATAAAGCACAATTCCTCAGGCCTCAATTATTATGTAACGCCGAGATGTTCACTCGAAATGATCGCGTACTGAGAACCGAATTATACTGAAAGGCATTCACAGATCGCTCGATCACAGCGCACGGAAGAATGTTTTTTGTTTACATTTGAGTTCGAACTCGGAACGGAAAGTATAACGAATCGTGCCCATAATGTTTTCTTTCTCTGAAGTATTGCATTTGTATACCGAACTGTGTTTTGTATACCAATTGAAAAGTCTATTGAGCACTGATTGTTTTAAATACAAAAGAACCTTTAGCCACACTTGCGGCCAAAAGTTTGCGCACCAGACATCAGAAAAGCAGCTTCCACTCAGGTCATTCCACCTACCCTTCTACCAGACAGATTTTATGCCTCTATACAACAATTGGTTCCACATTATTCCATTATTCCTATTCCATTATTCTCACTTATGCCTATACCAAAGTCGTAATTTGTATGGTAATACAGTCGATCTAATACCTAGACATTTTTCTCAACGAAAAGCTTTACTAAACGAGTAAAAGGAACTGAAGTTAAAATTGGATGTTTGATATCTTAAAATTTGTGCTCGGAAAATCGTATCAACAGAGTGGACTGCGAAATACTGATCTGAATCGGAACAACAGCACTGGCATACCATAGACCAGTCAAAACTATATAGAAATTATCCAACGATTAGAAAATTAAATCGTAATGAAAACATAAAAAATTTTTTTTTACTAAAATAGATTAGATTATTGCGATTTAGTAGCACCGTAGTCAGTTCCCATTCGTTTGTATGATCAAGGATGGAGATGAAATATACTACTATCCAGTTGCAATGGGACTGTTGTTCTTCCAGTCGCTTCATTATCACTATTATTAAAAGCAACATGCGAGTACGGCAAGGCCGAATTTTTGATTTTGTCAACAGTCTTCCTACTGTCTGATAACTCTACTTCTTTGATGGCTGCCGCCTGCTTCCGGAGGGATAACCTAGTTATCAGGGTTTTTATAATTACTGCTGTTGGTCCTAGTTGAGAGAGAAATTCTCAGAGCAAATTAATCATCTTTAACGTTTTGTCCTGTCTACTTCAAAGTGAACAGAAGTGAAAGTAAGAAACATAAAAAAAAAATGAAATAAAATAAAAAAGTGATAATATAGAATATGGTATTTATTTCCGAGGTTGAGGTTGGTCGTCCATATTGGCGATAGCAAATTGTAATTACCTCATAAACAAGCACTGCAATTTCATGTCCAATAAAAGGAGGAGCCACTTAAATATGTGCTAATCTCAGCAGCTCAACCTTTTATTAAGTAAAAGAAAAAATCGCGAATTCAATGGACTGGGACTGACCAAGAGTGGGAGAGGGCGCGGGATCGGGAGCGAGGCGGTGCCGTGCAAATGAACACATCACGACCCAAACAAACTCCAGGCACTCATATAGTGCCCATAGACAGATAGCTAACTATATAAAGCGATCGGTAAGGAACGTTAGCGGACGGGCAGCAGAGCGAGGAGTGAGGAGCGAGGAGTGAAGAGCGAGGAGCGCGATGCCATGGCAATGCTTCATCCGAGTCCCAGTAGTATGTAATTCATTTTATCAACTCATTACGAGCAAATACAGCGCGACAACTTCGTTTATTTAGATAGCTCTATCGACATTGATGATCGCCTCGGACAGACTCGCCACGCTTCGGCTCAGCTCGGATGGGATCGGCTCGAGTCGGAGCAGAGCAGCGCGGAGCGGATCGGCTCGCTCTGGTGCCCGCCTAGTTAAACGCTCCGCTTGTCATCGGGCCGATCGCGCACCACTCAGTGCCGACTAAGCGATGACCGCGGATTGTGGGGTGCGGTGCAGTGCGGTGTGGTGTGGTGTTCGGCGGGGCGGGACGGGTCGGTGTGTGAAACTCAACTCCAGCGAACCCAACTCGGTTCGGTTCGATCCCAGTCGATACGATACGATCTGTCTGTCGTCTTGAAGCCGCGCTGAGGCGTCCGAATTTCTGCTTCAGTCTCATTCTCTGATAAAATGTCGTCAGTGTCGGAGCTGGTTCGCTCGCGTGCTAAGAAAGAGAGATAGAGATACGATAGTTAAAGCAATTTTACCCTTTGCGTTTCTGAGCATACGGTCGGCTCTGTTCGGTTTTGTTTTGCTCTGGCGAAGAGAGCAGACTCGGGACTTACGTAGACGCGGCCGTAGACTTTGGTTAGTGCGCTTTAAGCTCGTCCGGAGTTGTTGTGGTGTTTTACTGGAGTGTCTTGTCTTGTGTTGTGTTGTGGTGTTTGCGGCGGGGTTCCAAAGTGAAAACAACAGGCTGTTGCTCTCGGAGGTCGTCACGTCAGAATCGTCGCGGACAATTGGCCAGCATCGCCGCGACAGACTGAGACGGAGACGGCGACGACGTCTAGTGGCCCATTGATGAGACGGGGATCCGCGGCCATTAGTCATCGCGCGGAGTTGTTGATTCACGAGATTCTCCCTTTGTGAGTCGTGGGTGAGGGGAAGGCGCGCGCAGGGCGAACGTTACCTGGAATCTGCGAAACGTGTTTGCAATACCTAGTATTACTCATGTTCCGTGTAGCCGATGATCGCGAAACTGGTTTCGAAACGCCAATTGTTTATTTGCAAACAGAGAACAGTGAAATAGGGGGAGACCCAAACAAAAGCGCAATATTTGTCAACTGATCGGAGCAAACTACTTATACTTCTACAATTCCTACCCCATCTGGATTTTCTGTCACCAGGTGAGTGGTAATAGAAAACAGATTCACAGAGCCCTCGATCACGACTCTGTAAGTATGTTTTTGTCATGACTTAATCCGAACTGGTCGACTGGGTGGGGGACGACGACAGTTTAAAGCACTCGGCCATTATCTGGCGCGAGTCATTTCACACATCTAATAAATAGTAATATCTCTATCGGACAACACTACACATACGTACGTATGCGTATGTGTGTCCACAAGTAAACTGAGAACTCGCTGATAAAAAATGCTTCGAGTGTTCTCAATCGCTTTGAAAACATTGGACAGATATCGGGGAGCCTCCCTCCAACTTCCGAACTCACTAATTGCAGAGAGAATCCGAACTCTCTTTTTCGAAAATGTCTTACTCAACGGTTTTTATCGCCGTAAAGTACGAAGCCATGGCCATAATCCATTCCATTCATACGCGAATTGGCCGGAGTAGGTTCGAATGGTCTTTTGGCCCATTGTGTGCACACGTCGTCCATGTTCAAATTGGTTCAAATAGAGGCCGCAGTGGGTGCGTGTTGCCGACTTGAAGCATGGACGTGCTCGGTCGATGGACAGTGGAAAGTGTCGTCACTGGAACCCAGTTTTGGGCGGGCATTCCGTAAGAGTGACCCACTGGAACAGCGCTCCAATACATAAAGAAGCCAATAAAATAATAATTGCCGAACTACTCCTAGAGCTCTAAAGAAGAAGTTGGCTTTTTTGTAAACAACGGCTTACGCTAGCTTTAGCTCTGGCTTTACATGACATCACCCCTGCCCCTGAGCCGAACTCGGGATCAATTATCGACTTGATTTTGATCTCCGGCACTTCCGACGCTCGAAGGAGTGGGTTTAATTAATTCAAATAATTAAGGACCGACTCTGAGCGCAGCTTGCAGCCCCTCGACAATGGCAGTTGGTGAGGGAGAGCGGCCTGCATGTGGACCACTCGAATTTATCACACATTCAATTAATTAAAACTTGTGTGATCTTTGCACCCATGTGCTCGGCGATAGGAGCATAACTATAACTAACGCGCTGTACACATGTGCAACTGACCCCTTTAATTTACTTAATTGACATTAATTTAGAGAAGGAGCCCACAGCCAACGGCTTGCGCGCTCAGAACGTCGTCTATGCGCCAAGAAACAATACACTTGGTGCGATCGCTGATGATCGTGTTGTCTGAACCACGACGCCAGTATGAGCGGAGTCTTTGAACGGAGGGTGCATTGCTCCGGATCTCGAGGGTTAGCTGTCGATCGCCCGTCTCTTCAATTCGAGATCATTTAGTAATCATATGGGGTTTCTTTGGAACTGAATGCAAGTAGTCGATCATCGATCCCATTATAACCTACCAAAGGATTGATCATTCAATCAACATGAATAGATTAGGCATTAACATTCATTTGCTTCCGATTTCAAACAGTTCAACTAAACCATCTGATGCTCCGATATTTCAACTAAACCAACCTTCCTTTTCCCTTGCAGAATGGACAACGAAACAATCTACAATTTAACGGCTGAAAACATGGACGAGCAACCCGGGTATGAACTCCAATCAATTATCCATGTCATCGTCGATTGGCGGTTTCGGGTAGATAGAGATAGGAATATGAACAGGCATTGCATTTCTAGAAAGATGCTCTTTTTAGCAGTTCGATTTTAGTTTCTCTTTTCGGCTTCGCTCGCGCCCGGCCACAGATCTATGAATCAGGCATTATTCTCCGACCAATCGATAGCGGAGATCCCGTTCGGTTGATGTGCCTGTATCAGAGGGTTATCAGTTTTAAATTCCGTTCCTTATCGTTGCTATTTCGTAGAGCACAAAGCCGCTCCTTCATGTCGAGTTCCCATGATCGACACCATCGGGCACACTGTTTGGCTTTGCATAGATCCCACCATAAGGAAGCGGTTGCAAAACCCGCGACCCGAGGCCGCCCTCCGATGAACTGTGCAATCGGTTTCCACCCATCCCACCATGGAGAGCCACCATCCCTGGTTGGATTGTACTAACGTCTATTTTGTTTGATTGAAAGGTTCTCCCCGGCCCTGCTGACCTTCGCCGCGGTCCTGACCTTCATCATCATGATAGTTGGGATATTCGGAAACTTCCTCACCGTGGTCGCACTGCTCAAGTGTCCGAAAGTGCGGAATGTCGCCGCGGCTTTCATCATCAGGTTTGCAGGTTGTCCCACCCAGACGTGTCCCCATATTAATAGCCGTTGTGGCTTCTTCCCTAGTTTGTGCATGGCCGACTTGATATTCTGCGCCCTGGTGCTGCCCTTCAGTGCGCTTCGATTCATCGAGGGTACCTGGACGCACGGCGACGTGCTGTGTAAGCTGATCCCCTTCATCCAGTACGGGAACATCGGTGTGTCGTTGCTGTGCATCGGCATGATTACCATCAACAGGTAGGTGTCGATAGGATCGCTCGACTGGTCCTGTGTTCTTGATCAAAGCTCTAAACTTCTAACTCTCCCTCAGGTATGTGATGATTGCCCACCACAGCTCCTACGGGAAGATATACAAAAAACAGTGGATCGCAGCCATGATCGCCTTCTGCTGGCTCTTCTCATACGGCATGCAGTTGCCCACCTTGCTGGGGGTGTGGGGCGTTTTCGACTATGACCCGAAGCTGGGCACTTGCTCGATCATGACCGACGCCCATGGGCGGAGCAGCAAGACCACGTTGTTCATAACTGCCTTCGTAATTCCCTGCCTGATCATCATCGCCTGCTATGCCAAGATCTTCTGGGTCGTTCACCAGTCAGAGGCCCGTCTCAAGAAGCACGCGAACAAACAGAACTCGATACCGAACAACCAGAGGCAAATGTCGTCGGCGAACGTCACCAACGACCAGCACACGCGCGGCTCGTCAAACGTGGGCTCGGAGAGCAGCTTCTCCACCGACGTTAAGCAGGAGTCCATCCAGAAGCAGACGCGCATTAAGGACCAGCGGGACATGCGGGCCAAGCGCAACGAGTGGCGCATCACGAAGATGGTCCTCGCCATATTCCTCTCGTTCGTGATCTGCTACTTGCCCATCACTCTGGCCAAGGTCTTCGACAAGAACGTCGAGCACCCCACGTTCCACATCCTGAGCTACATAATGCTCTACCTCTCAGCCTGCATCAACCCCATCATCTACGTGATCATGAACAAGCAGTACCGCAAGGCCTACCAGACGGTGATCATGTGCGAGCCGGCGCGGCTGCTGCCGTTCGGAAAGCACGGCGGTGGCAGCAGTGCAGCAGGTACTTTTGGCGTAATGGGCCTTCGTCGGAATTTCAAACTAAGTCACCTATTCGTTTTAGAGAAATGGAAAGATATCGGGTCGAGCAACAACCACAGCCGAACCATGGTCTCGCAGATGTCGGCGGCGGAGCAGCAAAGTACCAGCTACAGCCACTCCCAGCCGGGGACAAGTGTCCTGGAGATGACCACAAAATCGGCTACGCCAAATTTATTGGGCCCCTTCAGCTCAAAGAAGCCGGAAAAGGCGAATTCCTCGCAATCGACGGAAGGTACCACCCGCGGCATCCCTCGGCCGAGCGGAGGCCAAACTGCCAAACCGGCACCTCTGGCGAGCGCCAGCCCGGCACAAGCGCCTCGGACCTTTCCCGACCCCTTGCGAATAGCATTGGCCGGGGGCGACATAATCTTAGAAGAGGAAGAGGAAGCCCAGCGGACGGAGGCCCCGAAACCTCTCTCCGGCACAGCGAGCGCTTTCAACGAAATAAATCTGACCGGGATTGGCCACCAGAAGAAAATCCAATCTTATGGTCAAAACATCAACGCCATTCCAGATAATAATTTAAAGCTAATGCCGAAATTAAAACTCTAAGAAGACTAACAGAATGCTTTAAACTTATGTAGCTATTATACTTCTAGTTCGTAGTAATATTATTATTAGTTTTATGAAAACTTTATACGACCAAATGCTAAATTTAGTAATTAATTCCGATGGGAATTCTATTTGCAAAATACACAGAGGAACTCGGAAATATCGAAATTATAAGAACCAAAGCGCTGATTTCATTTCTTTTTTTGTATTCATCATGTATAGCAATTAATGCCAATAAAAATCATGAACTTGACCTATTTGGTTTGGTACATTTTTAAATAAAATATGCAAATCATACATATACAAATGGCTCCATGATTCACACTTTAGTGGGAAATCTAGATGAAGATACTCTTGGTGCATTTAGAGTACAGTTGTTTGGGTACATTTTCCGTTCGTAGTGTACCAAAGCGGAGTACAAACATTTTCGGCACGAGATTTCGGCATGTGCTTCGTTGAGACAACATTACTTAGTTGCATTCGGGTACTTGTTTATGTGCGTAAGTGTGAATGTTTTGCGTTTGTTTGTTTGTCTCTGTTCTGAACACAAGCCAACTGCAGAGCGCATCGGTCGTCTCGTTCTCCGACTGAGAATGGGTTGTAGTTTGTTTTTGCAATTGCGGCTTAATGAGGTGAGTTCGAGCTCGAATTGCAGACAGTGTTTTTTGTTCAATATTTTGCATTAAGTTTCCTTTGTCATTGTGGCCAGAGCGGTTTAATTAGTTTATACTTTCAATAATATGTGCAAAGAACCTATTGTTGGGACAATAAAAAAGTTATAGCTGTGTCGATCAAGTGCGGCGGATTCACAAAGTGAGTAAAGTTTGAAAGAAATTAGGCTCAACACTAAACTGGATTTTGAATGAATATAATTCGGATTGTACGCAAGGGTGACGCGGTTGGGAAGCATTTCATGTTGTGGACAAATTCACAATTGCTAAATGCGTCTGAACTAATTGTCAGTCTTCCTCCCTTTAGCAATATTAGGCATACGGACGTTTGTATATATATGTATGTATATATATATTTGTTTCGATTAAGTCGAACCATATGTTAGTGATTTTACGACGATAGAACGGCTGATATGATTGATGAATACTGTAATAAATTACAGACAGAGTGTACAATTTGTGATTACAGTCCGAGTTCGGTTTTATAATACAGACGAATATAAACTCAAACTTTAATATTTCAATCCTCCTACGTTACTTGGACCATGACTAGATCGAGTTTTTGTGATTTTTGGAAATAACTAACTAAATAATAATAACTTCTTCATTCATTCATTCAGTTGGACGATTGTTTACAAAACAGCGAAATATATGTTTTGAAGTGTGAATTTGAATATGAGACTTTTGCTTCAACGAGTTGCATCTATTTAACAAAAACGACTCGTTGCAAATCAATGGGTTATATCCTTTTTTGATATCTACGCGCGCGGTTGAAAAGTCATCCCGTCCGTGTTTCGTCCGATTTTCGTCCGAGGGTGCGTGTGTATGTTTTCGAGAAGTTCACCTCGAGTTATGTTCGCACCAAGTAGTAATTACGTTTCAGGTTGCGTTTGTATCGCGCTGATTATAACAAAACGGTATATTGTTTTATATATTTAAAATATTTACCATCCATTCTCGTCCTCAACAAAATTTGCGGTAACAGCAACGCTAATTTAATGATTCTATCGATATTAATCAACTACAATCTTCTAATGACATTTCTTCCAGTTTCCCTGTCCACATTTAAAATATAGTGAATGTTTGTGATAACTTTGTAATTTCATGATTTTGTGAACATGCAACTCAATGTATATTTTACTTATTTTTAAAATAATTTTTAATTTAAAATTTCAAAGTATTTCGAACATAACAATTTTTTGCGTTCATGGTGTGGTGAAAACAGGTTGAGAAAATAAAATGTCGACGCGAAAAAATTTGATTCATTAGTCAGACATACTGTCTTTGTTTCAATAAATTTTACGTTAAATTAAGATAGTTCGTCCTCGTTAAAATGGACAGCAGTGAGCAGGAGTCGGCGTTTGGGCGGATTGGTCCAATATCTCCTCCAGAAATAAAGCCAGACATTTCATTGCTGAGTGAAAATAACACAGGAGGGTTTTCACCAAAGCCAGGCAGTCCCGGACCATTTGTTACAATTAGTGGTTTACAGGCAGTGGGAATCTCGTCTGGCACTTCTCCCGCCAACCAGATGCAACTTCAGCAGCAGTATCCTCCCAACCATCCACTGAGCGGTTCCAAACACCTGTGTTCAATATGTGGGGACCGAGCTAGTGGCAAGCACTACGGTGTGTATAGTTGCGAGGGATGCAAAGGATTCTTCAAACGCACTGTGCGCAAGGATCTAACGTATGCGTGTCGTGAGGACAAGAACTGCATAATCGATAAGCGACAACGAAATCGCTGCCAGTATTGTCGCTATCAGAAATGTCTTTCGTGTGGCATGAAAAGGGAAGCGGTCCAGGAAGAACGCCAACGTGGAGCGAAGGCTCCCTCCAGTAGAAACGAAGAATTTAACCCGACAAGTTCATTGAGAGATCTGAACATTGAAAGAATCATTGAAGCAGAACAAAAAAGTGAGGCATTGTGCGGAGATAATTCGATAATGTTTCTTCGAGTTGGTCAAAACTCGATGGTTCAGTCTGACTATAAAGGAGCTGTGTCACATTTGTGCCAGATGGTTAATAAACAATTATATCAAATGGTGGAATATGCCCGACGAGTACCTCATTTCTCACAATTGCAGCGGGAAGATCAGATTATGCTGCTAAAGGCCGGATGGAATGAGTTGTTGATTGCAAATGTTGCCTGGTGTAGCATTGACTCTCTTGACACAGAGTATACAAATCTGGAAGGATCATTCGATCATCGTTCACCAATACGACAGCCACAGCAACTATTTCTTAATCAGAACTTCTCATATCACCGCAACAGTGCAATAAAAGCTGGAGTAGCACCAATTTTTGACCGTATATTGTCAGAATTAAGTGTGAAAATGAAACGCTTGAATATCGACAGGTCAGAATTGTCCTGCTTGAAGGCGATTATACTTTTCAATCCGGATATACGTGGACTTAAATGCCGTGCAGATGTGGAAATCTGTCGCGAGAAGATTTACGCTTGTCTAGACGATCATTGTCGAACTGAGCATCCCGGTGATGACAGTCGATTTGCTCAGCTCCTATTAAGACTTCCAGCATTGCGTTCCATTAGCTTGAAATGTCTTGATCATTTGTTCTTTTTTCGAATAATTGGTGAAAAGCCTTTGGAAAATCTCATAAGCGAACAGTTAGACACTCCATTATGTTGAGATAAATGCTTCTAAAGCATCCGGTTACATCGTATGGCAGTAATTATTCAGTGTATTTTCATTCAGTTCATTGCGTACAACGTATTCGATTTTGTTTTGTTATTCGAAATATCGTTATAATTGTGTAGGGAACGCATAAAATGCGCATGTTTGTTTAACAATTTATTAACAATATTTTAATCCATCATTGCACTGATTCAATCGAAACTTCATAAATGTATATTTGGATATTACTCACGGGAAATGGTAGGTTTAGGCGAGTTTAAGTATAAAATGTATCGGCAGTAATTATATTGATCTTATTTAAATCTTATTGTGATTAAAGTGTACAGTCTACGAATTCCTAATTCATATTCATCTAATAAATGCTTTAACCAATCTGCTGCAATTAACCAATCTGCCAGAATGATACTTGATTGAAAGTAATATCGCACCACATATCCGAGGTGGTTTGATATACCCTATTAAAAGTACTTCAATACTAATCAAATGTGGAATGTGGAAACATTTTAAAATTCTCCTTATCATTGAAAATCATCGAATTTCACAAATATTCAGAGTCAGTGTACTTTACTAAACGGAAAATGAATGAATTTACATTGGATAATAAAAAGTTGCACTGTGTTAAGAATTCTATTTAATATAATTAAATTTATACATAATTATAAAAGTAATATATATTATTTTAAGGTAAAATGTTAACGTTCTTATTCAATTAGCTTGTATAGAAGTTGAGTACAGACTCAATTTGTGATTGAGTTTTTGTCTAAAGCATTTAAAATTTGTTTTTAGTTATAAATAAATTTTAATATTCATCTATTCGATTATATTTAATAAAATATATTTTATTCTGTTGAAAATAGTTGCTTTTATTTAAAATCTACGGATAGACTTAAGGTTCATTTTTTTTGTAATTAAAAGGAGTGTATTCGAGTGTATTCTAATATATATATATATATATTTTTTTTTTTGGTAGTTCGTGTACTTCTGAATTTATGCTGACGTAGATTTAAATAGACATATTACGATTTTTTAACTGAATTTGTACAATATTCCTGCATCCGGTGGGAAGCTGAAAGAACTGTTACACCTGCTGGCTATTTATGTCTAACTACAGCACTGAACGAGAAAATTCGACACCAATTTAGATAACAAGCTGTTTGTAGGAGTTATTTTTTATGAACATCTGTACATTAAAAAAAAAAAACCGATGAATTTTCACAAAGATTACGATTTGTAGAAATCTATGGCCGCTTATTTGTCATTGATTTT
Source organism: Coelopa pilipes (assembly GCA_947389925.1). NCBI lineage: Eukaryota > Metazoa > Arthropoda > Insecta > Diptera > Coelopidae > Coelopa > Coelopa pilipes. The sequence goes on from OX376700.1 coordinate 4,510,931, forward strand.
TATAATTATGTATATTTATAACACGTTACCCTGAAGCACACTGTGAGCTTTTGATGACGTCCATCCGCATAGCGATACAATCCGAGATATAATGAACGGCAACGTCGGTTGGAACAAGACCCAAGTAACGCCCACGAATCCTTCGCGTGAGAGTTTGTTGGCAGTTATATCTGGCCGACCTGAAATTATTAATTTTTTACCAATCAAAATATATTTTTCGAAAAGTTCTCAGAGGCATAAAATGTACAATTTTTATTATATGGAATACAAAATTTATTCTTACGCCAATCCACCGAATACGCACATAACACGCTCTACTTGTTGTTGTTTGTTTCCAAGTCTTAATATAAATTGGTTTATTTTTATTTAATGTTTTAGCGTGTATTCAATTTTAAAATAGAACTCATAAAAACATTTCGTGCCCACGTTAAGAAAAGTTAAGACAAAAATTTCTAACGAAGGACAAACAACTTATTCTCTGTTCTGTATTCCCTCTGGTAACTAGGGAATATCATCCGATCCAAGTGTCCAGTGGAAAGTCTTCCGCATTTTAGTTTCGTAAATAAGTCCTCTTGATAAAATATAGGTATGTTCCGCTAAGAGCCTTGTGCCTATAAGTCCTCACCGAAGCAAGGACGAGTCGTTTGTGCCAATGGATCGAGTGCAGTTGGTTCTTTTGATGAATGAAAGCCATGAATTTGAATACTAACGGGAGCGACATAGAGAACCGCCCACCGGAGCTTCCGGGTGGCTCCCGAAAGCTCCTCAGGTGGCGAGGTGTTGGTTCCTACACTTCATTCAAGTGATGAATTGCGTTGAACTGCGGACTCGGGCCGGCGTCGAAGGAGCGCCGCCAAGACCCTGCCGTCCGAACTGGCACGGAATTTCATCGGCCCGACTGAATGAATTTCAAAGGCGAAGCGTGTGGGCGGTTCAATATTATGAAACACCCGAATATTCGAAGGCAACTGCGATCGGCGGGCGCTGAGAAGAGCAGAGCAGAGCAGAGGAGAGCGAAGCAATTATAAGTAGCTCTTGGTGGACGCGGCATTACTTGCAATTCAATTGCGAACTCGATGGCTTTCGATGCGGAGAATAGTTTTGATGATTAGTTGATGTTGTCAATATTTCGTCTCCGCGATTGTTTCGTACGCACCACGTACAAATGTATGTATGTGTGCCCGTGTGCCCGTGTGCCCGTGTGCTCGTGATGCTGTCGAGTATACCGACATGCGACGGGCGGTGAAAGGCGAGGGGTCGGCCGGGTGGGGGGCGTTGGTATGAAAATTGCGGTGGCGTTAGTCGTGCCCCATGCGCCGCCCGCCCGATCGCCCCATCGGCCCGATCAGCAGCAGCAGTAGCAGCAGCAGGAAAGCTGCGACCAGCGCCGTCCGAGCTAGAAAAGCTGTGCATCGTGTACCGCCAGCCGAGAGCGAATACGAGCACGAATACGAATCCGAATCCGAATCCGAACCGAGTACGTTGTTGTTTATTCATGAAAACCAGATAATTCAACCTCTTGCGCCTGCTCGTCGCCGACTTGTGCTTGTGCCGCTGCCGCTGCTGCTGCTGTTGGTGTTGCTGTTGTTGCGGCTGCCTGCCTCTTCCTTCCTTCCTTCCTTTCTTCCCAATTTCTTTCACATTTCTCGGGCTCATTCAGACGACATTGGCTAGCGCGACATTAGTTTTGAGTTGGCTACCAACGCGAGCGGGTCATTCTCTTTGCAAGCGACACACGTACATACATTCTTCTATAACTCTGTTCTCCTACATTTAATAAACTCTTATTTCAATATCTCATTCGCTACATACATATATATATATATATATATATACGCCACCGAAAGAAAAACTATTTTTAAAATTGTGTTATACAACTTTTGTTTTTTTGTTTGTTTCAAAACGTTCCTCTTTTCGACTCCCTCTCGCTCGCTCTAAATAAGAATAAAAATAAAAAAAATAATAATCAAAACTGCTCAGTGGCTCCGAAATAACCTCGATTCCAAATATCAAAAATAATTCTCTTCTCTGCGGAATAAAGTGTTGACGGTTACTGGACGAAGTTGCATTGGAAATGAAATAAGGAAATTATCAGTTCGACTCGAATCTGGAGAATCATTTTTGATATTGGTTTCGAGCGGAGTCGGAACCTGAATAGAAAATAACGAAATAACATAAACAAAGCTCAGCGGTGGAGACTGAGACAGAGACAGAGACAGATAGAGCGACAGAAGCGTAGTTCGAGCGTATGGAAGTGTAACAATTGACCATCACTATTTTCTTGCAATATTTCAGATTTAATTTTAAGGACACTCCGAACGAAAATTACTCAGTTTAAATTCCCGATCTCCCAATAATTTTGCTCACATCCACTTTTATGATTTGCCAATAGAGTAATAAGATCAGTTAATAAAACGTGAATTAGAAACAGTTACTTTACCCAAAATCAAACTGAATTTCTGCGCATAAAAAGTTTCCTAAAAAACGACCTCAAAATGATGATGGAGAACGGACTCTCCATGGAGTATGGAGATGGCTACATGGAGCAGGAGGAAGAGTGGGAGCGCGAAGGACTCCTGGACCCCGCCTGGGAGAAACAACAGAAGAAGGTAAGCTCGCTACATGCTGTTCCTACTCAGTGCATACATATATCTCTAGTTATTTATGTATCTAGTATACATGGGCACAACTAGAACTAGAACTAGAACTAGAACGGGAATTCAATAAAGCTACTTAGGTGGTCTGCGCCGTGCGGCAGATGCGGATGGATGTCTGTGTCGGGGAAATATGACCGAACCTCCCGAAATACCCATTCCGAATATTCGCCCGGTCGCCCACTGCCCACTGCCCGATCGGCGTACGGAGGACTCATGGCAAACAATTCTTGTTGTCAATAATAATACCATCAATTTTGAGAATTTTTCACATTGTGACCATTGGTCGGAAAAGTCAAGTCTGAAACCTGTGAATCGCACCGTTTTTTCACATATTTTTTCCGACTTTTATAAAGCATTTCATAATTCTATAAAGCTCTCGCATATGATATTTATTTATACATGTATCTCTAACAGATTGTTTCCCTCTGCTCCTCCCTCCGCTCGACCAAGTTTCGATATTTGAGAAAAAAGCTTTTTTAAAAATAGAACACTATGTAGACGGAAATGTGTGTACAAAATTCTACATATCTATCGACGAATGGTCCACTAAAAAGATGTTGAAAATTTCACGTAAAAATTAAAAAAAAAAAAATAAAAAAATTAAATAGTTCAACACACATAGTACTGAGGGATTTGATTTATATTGGTTTTGACAGCAGAAAAATATCTTATTTTTTTATAGAAAATTAAAAATACCCGAGATAAACCTAAACCCCCCTCTTTTTGGCATCGACAATCAATAATCCTATCTTTATCAGATCACCAATTCATTCGATTCCATCGATTTACATAAGTCGGTCGGTCTCTCTGGACCCCGTGGTAGGAGGGTCTGCGGCCCACCAGGCCTCCCCTTTCTGGAGTGTAGCTCGCGGCGTGTTCGACTCGCCACTAGACGGGCATGATCTCCCAGCAGAAGCAGCTGTGGTGTGGCTGTGGACCGGAGAAGGTGTTTCGAATCCCGGAGTTATCAGCCAGCGTTCTGTGTACACAAGAGCGTACATAAATGTCTGCGCATACAAGTGTACAATATCTAACTGCAGAGCACCGTTTTTCTTATTAGTTCGGTATGCTCGGAGATCTGATTCATTGCGAGCGCTCAGATGCGAATGTTCATTGAATCGCTGATAACTCGTATCTCGGCGCGGTGGATGCCATTCCAGCGCCTCTTTGGCCTCCTTCCCCAATGGCCGATTGAAAGTGGTCTAATCTGATTTCCAGGCCAGACCGGAATGTCTCTCCTTAATTGACTGCCGATGACTGCCCAATGTCGGTTGCAGAGCGACATCTCCATCTCCATGGAAGGAAAGCAAGCGTCTTGCCTTACAAGCCTTTCATTAGGCCACAGGTTGTACCCTCCAGAGGCACGACATCTTTCGTAGACATTTCAGTTGTAGCTCGGCGTTATCAGCAGCTTTCGTGTGTCGTTGGGCTTTGGTAACGCCGTAGAGGAGGCGGAGGAGAGTGGATGGAGCGAGGTGACATCTTCTGGGGCCGGAATTGATAGGGGCAAATGTAAAAAGATTGCTTGCCGGCAGAGGCGAAGAAGACGAGTGGGGCGAGTGCGAACCGCAATTGTCGGCGTTCCAAGCCAATTACAATTTGTATTTGGAAAATTTCCCTCACTCTAGCAACTAATTATCGATGCGTAACAATTCGAGAACTCGTAACGATTTGTTTTACGATCAAGTTCCTTCTCGGTAATGAATCTGTCTTATCTGCACTCAATGTCAGAGCGAAGACACTACAAACTAAATGCGGAGGCAGTCGGATCGTGGTCTGGGAGGGGCGTGTTGAGGCCCTCGATCCGGTCTCTGCGCGATCGAACTTGCATTTCCCTCTCTTCTACCATTCTTTCCAACTGGTCTAAACCTTGACAGTTAGGTTTAAAGGTGTTGGGTTTCCAGCGAAGTCCGGGGCGGACCGACAGAAAGAGGGGGAGAAACCGCTGAATGCGACATAAAACTTCATCGCATCCGTTAGGCGTCGTCTTCTGTCCATGAGAGAAGCTCTGATCACGGCCGCCATGCAAGGCACATCTTCTAGTGTCATCCAAAGATCTGTCGTCACAATGCATTTCCCGATTGACTCCCACATTTCGTTTTATTCTGTGAATGAACTGTTTTTTTATTTCTTCTGTCCGGTTTTGGTGTTTTGACTGGAGTGTGTAAATAGGTAGCTAGAGCCTGGTTGCTAGAGAAATCGGAAAGTTGGACCCTCGGGACCTTTGCAACAGTGGGTTCATTCAATCGTTCAACAGCAAACAGACTGAATCTGAATTTATTACTGTTGTTAAACCATTTTAATGAGTTCATTTATAAACATCGCTGAATATTAATTGCAATATATATATATATATACATTTACATAAGAATGGCTGACAATTGCGAAAATCCGTGCGAACCAATGTCGAAATTGTAAATAACTCGGATTCGTGGCTGAATTCGGAATTCAGAATTCAGAATTTGGTATTATCAAAGAATATTTTCATTATTGCACTCGTGCATTTCAAGGTGCTTCAAAATAGCTTCGATTATTGCACCAAGTGGACGGTGGCGATGGCGATGGCGACCGCGGTCGCGATGAGTCTTTTCTGAAATATGCCATGTGAACATCTCAGGTGTTTAGAAATCGCCAAAGGCCAAATTACGGCCAATGCAAAAGTAAAGGAGAATGTAGTGCATTTGTCATTTTTTGTTGGACGAATAAAAATAACATGGGAAAATTTTTTGAAAAACATATAGAACCGAAAAACAATTAACGTGTTCCCAAAATAGATGTCATCTGTTTTGCTCTGCTCTGGCTCCCGACATTTGATTTGATTTTCTCATGCGGATCTCAAGAAGCAAGCCAATGCTGCCGAAGATATTCCTCCATCTGAATATAATAGCGGCCCGATACCCTGGTCCTCCCGATTGGTGATGCATTTTCCAAATCAATCGAAGGCGTTTCAATTATCTGTATTGGAGGTTTTATGTGCTGCGGTGGCTGCCACTTTTTGTCAACCGCACCGATGGATCGGAGAGGACCGAAGCGGCCGAAGAGAGCCCACTGGGCGAGATCGGCGCCGCGAGAGAGCCAGCGAAAGAGAGGGAGAGCGAGAAGAGTCGAATTACATTCGTCCAAAAATGGATCGGGCCTTTGTTTGTGTCGGTCGGAGCTTCGGAGCTTTCACATATACTGGTATATGGGAGAGTTTTGGGAAGTATTGTACATTTGATTATTTTGCGCATGCGCACAAGAAATTCATCTGTCCATCTGCCGGCGCTCGCTCTATCCATCGCAGTCCGCGAGGCAGCCAGGCAGGCCGACCCATCCCAGCCCAGCCCAGTCCGCTGTCGTCGTTGTTGGAGTCGGCTCTGGGCGAGATCCCTCTCCCGTCCGCTCTCCCGCCAGCCATTCTATTTCTATGCGGCGAACGGACTCGCCGTGTCCGCGAATATATCGTCGATGTATATATATATATATATATATATATATATTTCTTTTTCTATACATTGGTACATGTGTGAATGTAGACATGTGTCTTGTCTTCTTCATCATGTATTTATTTTTAAATCCTTTTTGGAAATCAAGATCATTTCTGCTATTTATGTTTGCAGTCTTACAACTACAGGTGGATTGTTTTCGAAATGCGACAACAACAAGAACTTGACTTTCTAGAATGAGTTGTGCGGATAATTTTAGTCCGAATCAATTCTTTAGTTTGGCCCTAATTTATTAGTCATGCTGTCGATTGTGGGTCGCTTTCGAGCACCATGTGTATCTCTTGGACCCCTTCCCAGAGTTAGAACTGGCGAACTTCTCCCCCAGTACCACCATAGACAAACTATCCATTCGATATCGCGGTGGGAAGAGCTTTTCCGACGCCTTCTTCGAGATGACTAATCGGCGTCTCGTGGGTGGTGGGTCAGGGCAAGAGACGGGCGGGGTTGGGGTCACTCGAGGAAACCTCATTTTGGGGTCCTGCAAATAAGTCTGCAGTAGTTGGAAATTCGCAAAGTCGCCCTCGGCACTCAGGCGACAGGGAGTTTTCTCGGTGCTGAGTGCGGGTCGTGCCAGCGGCGCAGTCGGAGTCGCTCGCGGTCGCGGTCCCAGTCGCAGCCCACTCTCCGAAGATGCGCGAGCACTTCCAGAAAACTCGGGGGGAAATTGCTCTTCACAGGAAAAGCACAGAAAAACCTGTTGCTCTGGATTCACCAAAACGGTAAATCCAGCGGAACCGGACCGAATGCGCTGGCTGGCTGGCTGTCGTCGAAGACTCCACGACGAGTCGTCCCAGAGCCGGAGATGGCGACGGCGATGGCGATGGCGTTGGAGCCGTGTGTGTGCATCTCTTGGGTGCATCGTGGAGTGCGCCGTGCTTGGGAGGGGGTGTTGTGAGGTGAATTGTTTGTTTCTGGGCCCGGAGTCGTCCGACCCGTCCGGCTCGCATTGTTATCTCCGGTGGAATGGATGTCATTACACTTAGTGGCTTAGGTGGCTCCACCAGGCCGCGCGCCGCGTGCTGCATAGCGGAAAACGCCGAGCGAGCGTGCAAAAAGCCTGTGGAGCAGCTTCCACTTGGAGCAGAACGGGTTCCTCTTCGAGAACGACGACAGAGAGAGACAGAGAGAGAGAGAGCAAGCCGCACTCTTAACCAGCCTCGGAGGATGGCGGCGAGGTTGGTTGGTGGAGGCTGTGCGCGATAATTAGGTACCGTTCTCGAACAGTTCATCCGTCTTTCGGAGACGACGTGCTGCCATCCCGACTGACGACTTTTGGGCTGTCCACGCTTCTGAATGGACGCGACCGACGCGTTGCCTTTGCCACCGCTGGGCTCTGCTTCCGATCCGATCAATCGTTCCATGTTCTATCCAGCCATTGTGCCAGGCTGGGCAGGCGATGCATCTGTCCTCGCGTGGTGTGTGGGAAGGGAGTCGGTGGGAATCAGTGACCGGTTCATCTGATCTGACTCACAGACACCTTGGGAGAGTGAGTGAAATTGGGGAAATCGTTCTTAGTTCGTCGTTCGTCGATCGTTCGTCCGTCGCTCATTGAGAGACGGCGACGCGACGCGACGATGTGACGTATTGTGGCCCATATTCGAGGGAACCAGACTGCGGCGTAAAACCTTGGAACTGGTTTTCCGTCTCCGTTAAAGCTAACTGCAACTGCAACTGCATATGATTGTGGTTTCCTCCGACGACGTCGGGCTGCTTGTTGTTGTCGTTGTTGTTGTTCTCCCCACTGAGAACACAAAACACGGCCCGTTCCATCCCGTCCTCTCTGGTCGCGTCTCAGCCCACAAAGAAACCGACGGCGAACAAAGGCGCGGACCGATAAAATGGCATTAATATGCATATTCCCACATCGGCAACACAATGGATTAGCAAGAGTAAGAGTGTTTGGAGCGGGTCGAAGCCGAGCCACACTCGCTCGCCGCCAGTTTCACTCTACACTGCGCGAAAGGCGGAGGTCGGGTGCCTCGCGCCGATCCCGTCTCGCCGTCTCGGACGATTCCACGTCTTCTGTTCTCGCAGAGCCGCCTAGAGGTCCAAAACAGCTGCCCAACAAACATGCCTAGCATGTGGCCCGGATGCCCGGCTCGGAATACATGTTGCATTGGGTTCCCAACACCTTGATATTGAGTCATGAGCAGCGGGTGCTCGCAGTTCGCAGTCCTCGCAACTCGTTCGTTCGCTCGCTCTGTTGCATGTTCACGTGCACATCACAATAGGATGGGGCTCGCTGGGTAGAGTTGTGGGAGTTCCCAGCACTGTGACCCATTGGCCTAAACCCATCTCTTCCATTGCAGACATTTACGGCATGGTGCAACAGCCACCTGCGCAAGGCCGGCACCGCCATCGACAACATCGAGGACGACTTCCGTAACGGCCTCAAGCTGATGCTTCTGTTGGAAGTCATTTCCGGAGAGACCTTGCCCAAGCCCGACCGCGGCAAGATGCGCTTCCACAAGATCGCCAACGTCAACAAGGCCCTGGACTTCATCGCCTCGAAGGGGGTCCACCTGGTTTCCATCGGCGCCGAGGAAATCGTAGATGGCAACCTCAAGATGACCCTGGGCATGATTTGGACCATCATTTTGCGTTTCGCTATCCAGGATATTTCAGTCGAAGAGATGACCGCTAAGGAGGGCTTGTTGTTGTGGTGCCAACGCAAAACCGCCCCCTACAAGAACGTCAACGTCCAGAACTTCCATCTTTCATTCAAGGTACGTGGAGTCGATGCCTTTGTCGGACGGCCGCAGTAATTGCAAATGTTGTGTTCTCTCTTGCAGGACGGTTTAGCCTTCTGTGCTCTGATCCACCGTCACCGACCGGACTTGATTGACTATTCCAAACTCTCCAAAGACAACCCATTGGAGAACCTTAATACTGCCTTCGATGTCGCCGAGAAGTACCTCGATATTCCTAGGATGTTGGATCCTGATGGTAATTACGATTTCCCGCCCTTGCCCTTTCGCTCACAGCATTTCATTCTCATTCTCACCTTTCGCGCTTGGGTCATTCGCCGACCCAACGATTCTTCCATCCGTTCTCCCATTTGAATGATCACTTTAACATTCAACGATTTTCAACAAATGGATTTTGACTTACATTAGATCTGATCAACACCCCGAAACCGGATGAACGCGCCATCATGACCTACGTGTCTTGTTACTATCATGCCTTCCAGGGAGCTCAACAGGTTGGAAATGTGACGCATGTACCCGAACCCACAAGACAATACACCTACGTCCCGAAATACAATGTGACTAAACTTCACATAAATACACTTAATTTCATTTTATTTTATTACAGTTTGTTTTTTGGAAATACCATACTTTATCTATTCAAACACATATATATGTATATCTAGCGCTAGAGCCAAAAAAAAAAAAACCAAGCCAGGCCAATTCTCTCGAATACTTTACTCTTCTCATTGCTGCATTGAAAATTAACTTGAAATTAACTTGTTGACTCGTTGTTCAAATCAAATGATCTTGTTAAAGTATTCGCCTAACACACGCGCATGTCTGTGCTGTGCTCCTACTGATGGCCCAACTGCTGTCCATTGCATTGCACCCGGTCGCATCCGCGGACGTCCGCTGTGCCGTGCGTGCGTGCCGTGCCATGCAATGGGCCGGCGAACCCTCTAACGCCATTTACCATCTCGTTGTCTTAATTTGTGTGGAGAGCGCTCGCAACAGGCTTTCTCGCGATTCCCGATTTAAATCTTGCCAATGATTGCCAAATTAAATGACAATAAATATCAGTAAATGAAATCAATGAGAGACCGATTTTCCGAAAAACAAATTCGTCACAAAATACATACTAGCTACATATGTACATTCATTGCCGTTAAAATCTCGGGTTGGATTACATCAAGGATGGGGCGAATGACTTCCGACCGAGCCCGAGCCCGAGCCCGAACCCTGTGGTTCCTGGTCGCCGCGGGCTGTTCCAGAAGGGGGTTTCATTACGTTTCATCTCGTTTCAAAGCCTCCTCCGTCCATGGAGCAGCCCCGCCCTTTCCATTCGCACAGATCAGCAGAGTCATGTCCTCCAATGTCTCCATTGGGACTGTTCTGTGCAGGGTGCAGTCAGTCTTTGGACAGTCGTCCGGATGTAATCGTGGATACGAACTAAAGAGCAACCCAGATTTTAATTTGCCAACTTAATTGCATATGTACACACATCATGATCACACAGATGTTTTGATTTGTTTGTATTCATTGAAATTATGTATTTGTTGTTGTTTCTTTGGAACGATGCCTTCTTCTTCATCTTCTCTATTAACACCCCACGTGCTGCGGCCGCTGCCGCTGCCGGAACCAGCCCCAGAACAAGAACCAGTACCAGAACTGCATGCGAACCCCTCCTACTTGGTCCCTCCCCCGCCTACTTGGCGGCATCTGTCTCGAGCCTAACCACCTGCTGCGTTTCTTTCCGCCCCTTGTTTCAGCGAAGTCGGTCCACCACCTAAGCGGTGGGCCAAGCTAATTGCATTTGCTTGCTCCTTACTAACACATGTATACGTTGTTGCTTTCTATTTGCATCTAACAGACCTGCAGAACACCGCGTTGCCAGACGAGAGGGCGGTAATGACGTATGTTTCGTCCTACTACCACTGCTTCAGCGGCGCCCAAAAGGTCGGTTGCTCTCATCTCGGTAATTCGTGTGCAGTGGAGGGCGCCGTCCGAAGCCCCAAGCCCGAAGACCGAGTGTCGGAGGTAGTCGCGGGCTCCGGACGAGCCCCTCTATGCATGCCAGTATTTATATTATTAATAGCGAACAAGTAACATTGCATCCAGTTAATCGTGCTGTTACGTGTTGTGTTGTATCCTTAATGTCGTTTTCTGTAAATCTATGAGTTGTCACGTCTGAGACGTGCACGTTGTCCTTACTAATGTTTGCTTCGTTGTCCCTCGCCAGGCGGAAACTGCGGCCAATCGCATCTGCAAGGTCTTGAAGGTCAACCAGGAGAATGAGCGTCTGATGGAGGAGTACGAGCGTCTCGCGAGCGATGTGAGTATCTGGCCGGCTGGCCTCCGCCCCCCGCAGTAGCAGGCCACTTATCGAAGCACCTTCTCCGCTGCAGCTCTTGGAATGGATTCGCCGCACCATGCCATGGCTGAACTCTCGCCAGGCGGACAACTCGCTGGCCGGCGTCCAGAAGAAGCTCGAGGAGTACCGCACCTATCGCCGCAAGCACAAGCCACCACGCGTTGAGCAGAAAGCAAAACTCGAGACGAACTTCAACACCCTGCAGACGAAGCTGCGTCTGTCCAACCGTCCAGCCTATTTGCCCACCGAAGGCAAGACCGTGTCGGACATCTCCAATGCCTGGAAGGGTTTGGAATTGGCCGAGAAGGCGTTCGAGGAGTGGCTCCTCGCTGAGACCATGCGCTTGGAGCGTCTCGAGCATCTGGCTCAGAAGTTCAAGCACAAGGTAATCCGTTCATCGTTTTGTTCCACGATCCCAGAAGGTATTGATTGACCCGAATCCATCCCACAGGCCGATACCCACGAGGACTGGACTCGCGGCAAGGAGGAGATGTTGCAGTCGCAGGACTTCCGTCAGTGCAAATTGAACGAGTTGAAGGCCTTGAAGAAGAAGCACGAGGCCTTCGAGTCCGACTTGGCCGCCCATCAGGATCGCGTCGAACAGATCGCTGCCATTGCTCAGGAATTGAAGTGAGTTTCCGTCAGAACTACATTGATCGATTGATTTTATTGAACGTTTCCTCCGCTGTGCAGCACTCTGGAGTACCACGATTGCATCTCGGTGAACGCCCGTTGTCAGCGCATCTGCGACCAGTGGGACCGTTTGGGCGCCCTCACCCAGCGCCGTCGCACCGCCTTGGACGAAGCCGAGCGCATTTTGGAGAAGATCGACATCCTCCACTTGGAGTTCGCCAAGCGCGCGGCTCCATTCAACAACTGGCTGGACGGCACACGCGAAGATCTGGTGGACATGTTCATCGTGCACACCATGGAGGAAATTCAGGGCCTGATCCAGGCCCACGACCAATTCAAGGCCACCCTCGGCGAGGCCGACAAGGAGTTCAACCTGATTGTGAACTTGGTGCGCGAGGTCGAGTCGATTGTCAAACAGCACCAGATCCCCGGAGGCTTGGAGAATCCCTACACCACCTTGACTGCCAACGAAATGACACGCAAGTGGAGCGATGTCCGCCAGCTGGTGCCCCAGCGCGACCAAACCCTGGCCAACGAGTTGCGCAAGCAGCAGAACAACGAAATGCTGCGCCGCCAATTCGCCGAGAAGGCGAACATCGTTGGTCCCTGGATCGAGCGCCAAATGGACGCCGTCACCGCTATCGGCATGGGTCTGCAAGGCTCGCTGGAAGACCAGTTGCATCGTCTCAAGGAGTACGAGCAAGCCGTCTATGCTTACAAGCCAAATATCGAGGAGCTTGAGAAGATCCACCAGGCCGTCCAGGAGTCGATGATCTTCGAGAATCGCTACACGAACTACACCATGGAAACGCTGCGCGTGGGCTGGGAACAGTTGCTCACTTCTATTAATCGCAACATTAACGAAGTCGAGAACCAGATCTTGACCCGCGACTCGAAGGGCATCAGCCAGGAGCAGCTGAACGAGTTCCGCTCCAGCTTCAACCACTTTGACAAGAACCGCACCGGCCGCCTCACCCCAGAGGAGTTCAAGTCGTGCTTGGTTTCGCTCGGCTACTCCATTGGAAAGGACCGTCAGGGCGATATGGACTTCCAGAGGATCCTGGCCGTGGTCGACCCCAACTCCACTGGCTACGTCCACTTCGACGCCTTCCTCGACTTCATGACACGCGAAAGCACCGACACAGACACCGCCGAACAGGTTATCGACTCGTTCAGAATTCTCGCCGCCGACAAGGTAAGTGGCCAGTTGTCCGGCCCAGTTGAGGCCATCGCGTGTTCAAATTGTCTGACCCGATTCTTTGCTTCCCCTTGCAGCCATACATCCTGCCCGACGAACTGCGCCGAGAATTGCCCCCAGACCAGGCCGAGTACTGCATCCAGAGAATGCCACCATACAAGGGCCCCAACGGAATCCCCGGCGCCCTCGACTACATGTCCTTCAGCACCGCCCTGTACGGCGAGACCGACTTGTAATCGACGTGCCACCACAAGCGAGCAGAAACTAAACCAATTAACCCTAGATAACCAAGCGAACCGTTACTAAAAAAACATGGCCAACGCGCGCACGATTGCACTCATGAATGAACACTACCACAAACGAGATGAACCTAGCTTAAGACCATAGTGAAAGCCCATTTGCAAACACCATACGGCCATACGAAGAATATCGATCATGCGATCATGAATGATGATGCAAATAATAATAATAATAATAATAATAATAATGATGAATGATACTAATAATAATGAATATAATTTAAAATGAATAAAATTTTGAAATATAAACAAAGATACATACATATCGGAATAGTTGGAGAATATAAAGAGAGAGAACTTACCATCATGAAACACCCGTAATATATTTGTAATTATATTAGACGATCGGATATAATTATATGCCACACTATGATACATAAACAAACACGTAATTAACTCATACACACACACACACAAACAAACAAACATGTGCTAAGTCAAGTCAGGCAGTAGAGAGAGACGACGACATTGATCGAGTTGAATCCATTACAATGCATGCGATCCAGTAGCATGGCGATTTCATCTGAGATGAAAACTTGTTAACTTTATTTTAATATAATTTATTATTTCGAGATTTATTATAATTATTATATTTTTATTTTATTTCTATTTACATATATAATTATATTTGACTAAGATTCTTGCATAATATTGATAAAGAGAGAGTAAATTATGTAATATTAATGTTAAACAACTTTATTTACATCAAGAAAACCATTTAAAGCGATACACTTTTGTATAATTCATCAGTCCTAAATATACATACTAAATATAATCACATCTAAGAGACAAACCGACCTTAGTCATCAATTAATTCCGGGGTCGTTCCATCGGGCCGACCGCAGCAGCTGCGTCGAATGAAGCTTTCCAATGACTTGCGCCTGGAGCCGGACGGAGGGACAGAACAGGACAGGATAGGAGGAAAGACTTCGCGTAGAGGAGTCGATACTCTGAAGATACCATCGCGGTCAGTGTAATTTATTTGTAAGACTAACATTACAATACAAAAAGAGAGAAAAGATGCAACTATATCAGTGTATTTCCTACTTTCCATCGACTCAACTTTAAATATCGCCGAGAATGTCCACTCGCCGCAAGAGGAAGCACCCAATAATAATTATTTCGTCTTTACGTCTTCCATTCTCACCCACCAGGTATTCCTCCTCCGATCCTTGTCGTGAAAAGTGGATGAGTGAAAAGTGAGTATTAAAATTTGGAAAACGGAATTTCCACTCACACTTCCGGCACTCGTCGAAAAGTAACGAAAGAAACCAACGTGTTCGAAGAAGAAGCGACGAACTTTAGTTGAGTCCTGCACCGCCTGGGTTTCGACCCAAGATATGAATTTCGGAGTTTCGGTGGTTGTGAGATACGGTCGGTGACTGGCATCGAATTGTAAGAGAACAGGGAGTATTTTTGCTCCTTTCGAAGGCAAATGCGCACGAATGGCTTTTCGAAGACGCTTCCATTCGGCTCTCGTACCTCTTTGTTGGCCTTCCCTGCACCTCACGGCCACATTTCCGCTGCGAAGGGATTGTCGCGAAGGTTGCGCGCACGGTCGACTAATCGGCGGCAGGTCCCGAGGACGGGGCAATCGGAATTAGAGCGCTGCCGCAGGTAGGCCCGAGGACGCGGCCGCTGATCGATCGCCGTTAAGCCGAATTAGTGGCGCCGCATACCTGGCGGCCGCGGCGCCCGGGATTCCCGGGTCGAATCATTCATGCGGCCCGGGAAGCCCCGGCGCCGGGCCTACCTGGGCGACCGCAGGACGTCCGCTGATGACGCCATAAACCGCCGCCGCCGCTCCCGCTCATGAATGGGACGCGGGCGAGGTAATTCCCAGGCGTCCATGAATGGACGCGGCCGGGCTTAAAAGGACGGCCGCAGACCGCAGGACGCCAGAACCCAGCCAGCCGCCGCCGCGCCAGCTTCAGCTTCAGCCACAGCCAGCCACCGATTCAGAGACGCCTCGACACCTCCTCGCCACCTCCTCGCCACCGCCACCGCCACCGACTCCCGTGCCCAGCCCGAGAATGTCTGCCGCCCGACGCCTGCTGCTCGTCCTCGCCGCCCTCGCCCTGGGGTGGAGCCTGGGCGCCGCTGCCTCTGTCGCCAGGATGAGTCGCGCCGAGTACGCGGTGGCCAAGTGCCAGCAGCGGTGCTTCCTGCGCACCCTGGCCCACTTCCAGTTCCGGCGGCGCATCGACAGCGCCGAGAGCACGGCCGCCTGCCGCGCCAGCCCCGACTGCCACATGTGCTCCGACTACTGCCACGTCCTGGACGTGGCCGCGCCCGCCCTCGCCCTGGCCATGTGCAGCGACGAGCTCTACTGCAGCAAGGGCTGCCGCACCGCCTGCGACCACTTCCGCGTCCGGCCCCGGCCCGCGTCGCGCCCGGAGCCCGGCAACAACTCCTGAGGCCGTCGTCGCCTCGCCACGCCTCGCCATTGACTAATCATAAGCTTAATTTATTTGTAAATATCAGTGAATAGACAGAGCCCTGAGCACAATCGAATCCACGTCGTTTTCATTTCCTCCTCCTCCTCCTCCCGCAGCTCCGAGTCGTCCTTCGGCGATCCTCGATGAGGGAGCCGTCGGTCGCTCGACGCAACATGTGTCGCTGGCCGGATGCGCGGCGATCGAGTTATTGATTGGCAAAGGTCGTCCCGGCCCGCGCCCTCGCCGCGGAGCTGCCGATCGCAGCCGACAGATGGCCGCCTAATCGAACTGCGATCGGGCGGCGGGCAGGCGGCGGGGAGACGCGGCAGACGGGCCAAAAGCCAAGGGACGTGAGCGGAGAGAGCGCGGGTGCCCGAGCGTTCCTGAGGCAAGCGTCAAAGGGAGGGCGACAGCGAGAGCGCGCTCGCTGCCGACGTCGCCGTCGATGGCCTGGAAGCCTTCGCTCCGAGTTTTCAATTATCGGGTTCGCGTTCGGGCCTCGTCCTCGGGTTCCGTCGGCGGCACGATTCCATGCGGCGCGATCTCGGCCGTGGCTGCGATGCTCGCTCTGACTCCCCCGCCGCCCCTCGGGCCGCGAAGGCGTCGCCGTCCCCATAATTCTCCGGCGGAGGGAGCGCGAGAGGCGGCCGAAGCCAATAATTATTTGCGGAGCTGCGCGTGGTTATCTTAATTTACGTCCGAGGGCTCGTCGACGCTGCTCCGCTGCTTCACGTCAGCCCGCTTCAGCTCCGCCACCCGCCGGCGCCGCCCCCCGCGCCCGTAATGAGGGCGGCCTCGCTCCGTCGCCGTACTCGGTCGGCGCGAGATTTGGGAAATTGATTTCTGCGACTCCGACACCGGCTCCGGCTGTGTCTGCCTCTGTGCCTGTGTCGAAGTCAGGACTCGATGGAGAGCTCGAGCCGAACCCGAATGTGGGTCTCCCACGGAAGACGCCTGGAAGCCGCCTCCACCCCCGGCACCCCCACCACCCGCCTCCAGTGGCCCCGATCGGCCGGAGCAGCTTCACGTTGTAAATTAATATTTATCTTTCAATTTATGGCATCATCAAAATATCAATTCAAATTCGTGCTCCGTCCGTCAGCCTCTTCTTCCTCTTCTTCTTCTGACGCTGCTTCTCCTTCTCCCTCTTTCCTTCTTCTTCTCCTTCTCCTTCTCCCTCTCCCCTCCTGCGTGTCTCCTCGCACGCCGACAGCGACAGCGACGTCTGTTCGACTCACCTGTTAAGCACTTTATTCATTCACTCTCAATTCTCACTTCTCGCTTCTCACGTCTCCCCTCGTCTCGCGCCCCTCGCCCCTCCACCGCCGCGGCTTCCAGTCTCCAACTGGGTCCGCCTTGTTCGCGGCCCGGTCCGGCGACCGCTTTCCACCGCCTCCCGACTTTCCAGCCCTAAATTATCCGTGATTATGCCGGAGTCAATGCCGAAATCGATGCTCTCCGATTTTTATTGCCCCAATCACGCTTTTGTTCGCCCCTCCCGTTGTCGAAGCCGAGGCCTGCATACATAAATACCCCAGCTTCCCCCCCTCCGCGCTCTCTCACGCTCTCTCCCTCTTTGTTGGCCGAGGTGCGATGGTGTGACGTCAACGCGGCGCAGGCGAATTTATGGGCCATGGGCTTCTAATTTTTATTTCAGCCTCGTCTCGGCGACCCGTCGTCCCGTCGTCCCGTCTTCGCGGGCCACGCGCTCACCGGGAGCCGCTCCAATTGAAGTGCGGGAGTGACGTCTTCTTCTTCTGCTTCCGCCTGTCCCCTCACCCTTCGCTCGCCTGGAGCCGGAGCACGCGGCGTGTCGGGGCTCCGGGCCGCTGAAGCCAATGTCGGCCTCCTCCGCGGGCCCAACAGCGACGTCGTCATCGTCCTGGCCCAGGCTAATTCGGGAAATGGCAGGCCTTCGCGATCGCGCGATCAGGGCAGAGCCGGGCAGGAGGGCGAGGTCGAGACAGGGCGATATTAATTAAATCGTGATAAAGGAGAGAAAATTGTGGGTTAAGTTGCGAGTGGAAATGTGAAATGTGAAAGGTCATTAAGTGGACACGCCGCCGAGTCCTCGGATGCGCGGCCACGACGCAAACGATCTCATCCCATCCCATCCCAGCCGATCCGATCCGTTCCGTTCTTCCCCTGCCCTGCCTGGCCCTGCCGCCGGCTCTGCGGGCAGCCGACAGCGGACAGCGGGGAGCCGGAGCGCACGAGGAGAAGGTGAGAAATTAATGAATCACTCATTCACACCTGCATGACGGATTGGCTGCATTTTTCAACGAGCCGAGCCGGGCCGAGGGATTCGGCGAGGAGTTTCCTAATTTACTCGCTTGACGTGTCCATCGCAGCGAAACCTGAAAGTCGTGTCCGGGCGCGGGCCGCGGGCCGCGGCTCCAGTTTCTGGCTCCCAAGACGGCGCGGTTCTCGCGATTCTCTCCGGCGACGGGCGGGTGACGCCCGGCGGATTCCGCGGAGTGCGCCGCCGAGTAAACGCCGTCGCCACGCCCCGGACGCCGACGGAGTCGCGGCCGCAACACGCACAGCCATCAATCTTCCTCCGGAGTCGGATCCGGAGTCGGGTCCGGAGTCGGAGCCTGCGGACGACCGTCGACGGGCGACGGACTCCGGCCGCGAACTGCGAGCGCTTCTGGCCCGATGCCCTGCACCCATGCCCTTCGCCGACGCGAATAAGAGGAACAAGTCGTGGATGGGATGTTGATGTACAGGTTCTTTATTTCGCCTCCTCAGCCTGGCCTACGCTAAGTCTTAGCCTACTCTAACTACCAGTGGTATTTACAAGGGACCCGGGCCCGCCGCCCCTCACGAGCTGTACAGCAGCGACTCGATGCTGAAGGGGTTGGCGGACCGCGCGCCCTTCCGGCTGCCGCCGCGCGCCGCCGGCATCGCCGTCGTCGTCCCGTCGCCCCCGGGGGCCGCGGCGACCCAGCCTTGGCGGGCGCTCGGCTCGAACTGGGCGGGCGGCAGTGGCAGCGGCGGCGGCGGCGGCGGGGGCGGCAGGTGGGCGGGGTCGGGGTCGGGCGCTTCGACGTCGACGTCCACCTCCACCTTGATCGCGCTCGTGGTGCTGTCGGCGCCGCCCACCACGTCGATGGGCGGGTCGTCGTCCGCGGCCTCCTCCTCGGAGTCGTCGAGTCGGGCGTCGCCGCGGCGCCGCTGGGCCAAGTACTCGGCCTGCAAGGCCTCGAGGTCCACCTCGAGCCCCTTCAGGCGCAGCTTCCGCGCCTGCCGCTCGATGGCCTTCGCGATCTTCTTCTTCTTCTGGGCCCTGTCGGGAGAGAGAGGGGACTTGGGTCAGTGGCAGTGGGGGCGGCTGAGCCTGAGCTCGAGCCCGAGCGCCGCTTGTACTCACTTCTGCTTGGCCTTGAGCTCCTCGGGCGGGATCGGGTCGCCGGAGCAGGTCTGCGGGTGGGCGTTGTGGGCGGGGCGGCCGGGCCCCTTCTTCGTGTGCTCCTTCTTGCGCCACTTGGCCCGCCGGTTCTGGAACCAAACCTGCAACGAGCGAGGCAGATCGGGTCAGATCGAGTCAGATCGAGTCAGATCGAGTCGAACGAAGTCCGAGCTGGCGGCTGGTGGCCAGGGGGGCAGAATCAACTGGCCCGAGCTCCGAGCAGGGAGGGCGGGCGACAGGCGGACGAACGTCGGACTCACGAGGGCGAGTGGCGCCGGGCCAGAGATCCTGAGAAACGCGTGCGATCCTGTGTGGGGGATGTCGTCGAGCGCCAATAAATGTGGCATTAAACCCCAGTCGGAGGCGGCCGGGTGGGTCAATAAAATTGCACCGATTACGGGAGCCCGGGGCCCTGGGAAGTGGCAGCAGAACAAAGCGATTGCTCAATCAGAGGCGACCGAGTCGGAGGAGTCGCCGCCGAGCACGGGCCGGGCCGGGCCGGTCCGGGTCCCCACAGGAGCAACAGCGGCTGACAACACGATAACGACTGCGAAAGCTACTCGGTCGGAAGCCACGGGGCCTCCGTGTCTACATGTGGCCATCTCCGTCCTCCGACTCTCCGACTGTCTGTCTCTCTGTCTGTCTGTCGGTCTGTCGGTCGGTCGGTTGGCCGTGGCGAATGCCTGCATTTTATAACTCAATTTAATGTAAAGAGAGCCATTTGTTAAGTATTTTAGATTCGAGAAAATTGTTTTCGATCGCATGCAACCGTCGGAGTCGGAGTCGGAGTCGTCGGAGTCGCCGTCGTCGTCGGGTGGAACCCTTTGGCTGCCGGCCGTCAAATTGACGTGCCATGTCAGGAAACAATTTCGATGCGAATGTCATATCGCAGCAACAGCAACAGCAACAGCAACAACAGCAACAATGGCAATGGCAACAGCAACGATATCGCAGTAACAACGACAGTAACAACCGCAATGATCGGCGCCCCTCCCGCGTCCTCCCGTGCCGGCCCAGCGACCAGCGATTCGGAGTCGACCCGGCTGCACAGCAAATGAATTATTTTATTATTTAATTCGCCTGCAATTGAAATAATTCCCACAACCCCCACAACCGCAACCCGTGGGGCAGCGGGTCGATGGGGGCTGGGCTGGGCTGGGGGCCCCGGCTTACCGCGATCCGGCTCTCCTTGAGGTCCAGCCGCATGGCCAGCGCCTCGCGCATGAACACGTCCGGGTAGTGGCTGGCGAGGAAGGCGCGCTCGAGCTCCTCCAGCTGCCAGGAGTTGAAGTTCGTCCGGCAGCGGCGTCGCTTGGAGCTGCTGCTCTCGTCGTCGCCGTCGCCGTCGCCCTCCGCGTCGCCGTCGGCGTCGACGTCGCCGTCGTCCTCGTCGTTGGCCAGGGACTCTGGAAAGAGAGAGAGAGAGAGAGAGAGAGAGGGGTCAGGTTGGTGCGAACGAGTAACGGTAATGAGGAGCCGAAGCTGGGCTCCGACCACATGGCGTCGCTTTATAATCGCCTGCAATTACCCGAGCACACGCACACACACACACACACACAGACACAGGCAGGCCCACAGACAGGCGGACGGACAGAGAGAGGGAGCGAGAGCGATGTGGGGCCGGTGCAGGGCGAAGCTTAGAAGGCCAGACAGAAGGCGAGCCAGGAGGAAGACGAAGGAGCGCCGGAACTATTTAGCCGGAAGAGGGAGGGAGGGAGATAGAGAGGGAGGGAGCGAGGGGCCAGATTTGATCCGGCTGATTGCGGCGAAATTACCACTAAGTGGGGTGCAAATGAATTTGTAATTTGGCCAACAAATCACTTAAATACGGCGATACGGATCCCAGACGCGCGGACTCCGCCCCAGACGGGGCCGACGAGGAGGCGCTGCCGGAAGGATCAACGGCCGGCAGACGGTGGGGTCGAGGAGCTGGAGGAGGAAGATGGGGAGGGGTCGGCGAGGATGGGCAGGCGTCCATGCGGAAGTCGAGGAGGAGTCACGAAGATCGGGACGACGAGGCCGATCTCGTTGGGCCCGGCGATCGCGATCGACGGACCGCGGCCTTCGGACGACCGCGGGCGCGACCTTCAGGGCAGCCATCGAGCCATCCGAGCGCGGAGTCCCCAGAAGCGGCCGCGCATATGTTGCGGTAACCGGAGCACGCAGGCAGAGGGCGAGGGAGAGAGGACGAGCGCTCGAACTGGCTCTCGTGCAACCCCGAGCACCAGCCGCAGACTCAGTGACGAGCGGCGAGCGACGAGCGACGAGGGCGGAGTCGGGCCGTAGTCGGGCTTCCCCGGGGCACGATAAATAACATTATTTTAATCACTGTGGACGCAAGTACTTGACTCTGATTGTGGGACGCAGTGGCGCGGCGCGGCGCGAGGGCGAGCGCGAGCGCGGGGCCGAGTGAGCCAACAACAACACCACGAGAGTGACAACAACAACACGACGGGGCGAGCGACAGCGACAACATCCAGAGGTGTTTGTTCAACGACACCGCGCTGGGATCTGGAGCGCCCTGGACGAACAGGGACCGGGCTCCTCCAGGGGCCGAGGGCCGGGCGACGGCGACCCGATAACGCGCGGTTCCCACGGCCGGCCACCGGGCCGTGTTCGATGCGCCTCGTCCCGTCTCGGCTCGGCCCGACCTCCGCCCAATCAATCAATCAATCATCGTTGGGATTATCGAGGTGCATCGACCGGGGTCCGGGGCGGGTGCGGAAGGGGTGCGGAAGGGGTGAAGGGCGTCGACCGGGCGGCGGGCGCGTGCCGGGGTCGCGCGTCGCACGCCGCGATTCGTCACGAGCGAAAAGTCGAAATCGAGTCGAAAATCGCGCCCGAACGCAATTAGGATCATTTTGTTTACAAAAAAATAACAAAAATAAAAAAATGAAAAAAAGAAATACCTATAAAAAAAAAAATACAAAAAAAACAAAGCACAGGAAAACAAATCAGAAAAAAACGGAATTACAAAAAAAAAATAAATTAACACCAAAAACAAATCACAAAAATCGACCGTAAACACAGTTCAAACGATAAAAAGCCAGTCCAAAATCCCATTCAAACGATAAAAAATCGTTAAAAAAACCATTTGACGGATAAAAAATCGCTGGAAAAAACATTCAAACGATAAACAACCGAAACTATCCAGGAACAAATGGGACGAAAAGCCGAAAAGGACATCTGCATAATGAACAGGGACTGGCCAAGCTCCGGAGCGGGCCGAGCGCCGATGAATTCAGGGGGCCGGCGCCGACTGGCAGCCGCTGATGGGCCTCTAATGAACCCTCGTCGCGACCCGGAGCGACCCGGGGCTCGCCAAAAACGCGGGCACACGTTTTTTCCCTCGACTGCAAATCAGTGCCGGCCTCTCGCTGTCGTCGTCGTCGCTGCTGCTGGTGTTGCTGGTCCCGCGTCCCGGGAACCCTTTGGGAAGCCGCGTCCGTGCCCGCCGCGCCCGACCTCATTTGGGGTTGTTTCGTCACCTCGGGCCGCTCCTCATTTGCATGGCGAGGTGTCACGGCAGGCAGGGGCTGCTGAGGACGATTCGTTCCACTTGAGTTTGTTTGCCTAACGACCGTTGAAATTAAAAGGACCGAATTACAAATCGCGCTCGGGCCTCTCTGGGGCCCTCCCTGGGGCTGGGGCTGGGGCGGCGAGGGACGGAGTCGATCGTGGCCGGCGATCGGCGAGGGCGACGGACACACATTGAATCACTCGAGGGTCCCGGCGGTGCCCGGGTTCCAGCGAGTCCTTCGGATAATGAAGTGCTCGCCCCCCTCGCCGCGGCCGTTTATCCGGAGCCTAATCTTATCGCATCGACATGTCTTCATAAGTGGATAATACAACTAAATTGAAAACGCGAAACGGGCGGGGGGCGACGGGACGAGCGGCCGCTCGATCGGCGATCGCTGCAACAGGGTCGGCCGGGGCAGCAACAACGACGACGACGACGACGCAACAACAACGAGCACAACAACAACAACCCCAGGGCGACCTGGCAGCAGCAGCAGCAGCAGCAGCAACAAAGGAAATCAATCACTTCTACGCATCTTGTTACGGCGCGCGGCGAACCGAGCCGGACCGACTGCGGCCGACGGCGGCCGACGCGACCGGCTCCGTCGATCGGGTGCGAGCGGACGCGAACCCGCGCAGGACGGACGTCGGTGTGTGCGTGTGTCGGTGTGCGGCGTGTGTGTGTGAGTGTGTGCGCATCCCTAATAGTTTGTTTCAATAAAGACATTCAAGGAAGAGGAGTCGCCGCCGCCGCAGCCGCCGCGAGCGGCAAAAACGACAAGAACAAGAACAAGGCGACGACAACGACGACGACGACGAAGACGAAGAGAGGAGGAACGAGAATCGCGAATCGGGCAGGGCCGGCCGGGAATCGAGGTTGCGGCGAAGGCCCGTAGTTGGCATTACGTATGATTACGAATAGGGCCTAATTATCGTGGCAAGCCCCTGAGGTATAATTTGCCTGATTGATTTACATAACGATCGAAAATGATCAAGACATTAATTTCTTATTAACGTTGCCACAACGTGCGAGGACTCGACTCCCCTCGACTCCGCTCGCCCCCCCCCGGTCCGCCCTCGGTCGCAGCCACCTCGCTTGCGTGCGCTCGAGGTCTGCCTGGGTGCGTGGAACGTTTTCAATTTCGCCTTCTGTCGAACGCAGGCGTCACCGGCGACTGTCGACCGTCGCCCGTCGGCCGTCGGCCGTCGCCCGTCACTCGTCGTTCGTCACTCGTCGTCCGTCGTCCGTCGCCTGGACATCACATCACATCACGTCGCATCGCATCGCATCGCATCAGAGCCGGTCGAGTCGGGGGCCGAGAGCGCGCGGGCTGGGGCGGGGCGTGGCCTGGCCTGGCTCCGGGACCTTCGTTGGCCAGCCCGGGCCCGGGCCCAGGCGAAGGCGAGGAATGCGGCATTAAAAAGTAGCAGAAACGGCAACAGCGACAAGGGCAACAACAACCACAGCACATCGGCACAACAACGACTGACAGACAGACAGACGGAGGAGGCTCCGACTCCAGATCGAGCTCCACGTCCGCGTCCAGGTCCAGGCCCAGCTCCGTGCGATCCGATCGGAGCCGCTCGAAATTCGGGCGGCGTCCGAACGTTGATGAATTGAATCATTTCGCGTTCTCGGCTCCGTTCGCCGCGAGTCGTTCGTGTTCGTGTTCGCGGCATTTCCGAGGGCCGGCGCGCAGGAGGGAGGAGGGAGGAGGGAGGAGGGGGCCAGGTAATGGGACGCAGGGATGAAAGGACCCGAGTCCGGTCGATCGCGCTCTCTCTCTCTCTCTCCGGCGCGCAGGTCGCTCTTTATTCACGCTGACGGCTGACCGATCGGCCGACATAATTAATGTTAGTTTTAACGCTGCTTCAAAATGTTATTTCCCTTGATTATAGGCATGCAGTTGCTCGTTGTTGTTGTTGTTATTGTTGTTGTTCTTGTCGTTCTCCTTGTTGTTGTGTTGCCTGGTCAGTGTTGCTTCTGCTGCTTGTTGGTGTTCGCTCGCTGTTGTTGCCCTCTCGATCGCTTGTTGTTGCTCCCTTGTTCGGCGTTGTCTTCCTTCTTCTTGTTGCTGTTGGGGTTGTTGTTCTTGTTGTTGTTGTTGGTGTTGTTGTTGGTGTTGTTGTTGGTGTTGTTGTTGGTGTTGTTGTCGGGTTTTGGTGGCGTTCGACTGCCGCCAGTTACCTCGGGCAGCCATGGGGAAACGTTTTATGACGATTACTGTAATTCGCCGCCGCAGACAATAATTACTTTCCATTAAGAAAATGGCGGGCATATTATCACCTGAGTATCACACACAAACACAGGTGCCCGCATCGCCCCCACCCCTCCACCAACACTTGACCAGCCGACACTTCCAGGCCCGGTTCCAGTTTCGGTTCCAGTTCCTGCGTCAGTCTCTGTCTCTGTCTCTGTCTCTGTTTCAGTCTCGGTTTCGGTTTCTGTTTCTGCTCCAGTTCCAGTTGCAGTCGCGTTCCGGGCGCTCCTCGTGTTGCCCGCTTCGCTCGCCCAGCGGTCGTCGGCCCTCGACCGCCCTCTCGCTCTCCTCCTCTGTCATCGCATCCGTAATTTGAGCGTCAGCGGCCGTCCGGCGATCACCCGAAGACGAGGCGGTCGCCTGGAGCTGTGGAGGTCGATCGTCCGGAGCCCGGCGGCCACGACCCCGGGCCAGCGGGCGCGGCTGCTGAGGTCGGTCGTTGGGCCTGGATCGGGACCCGCGGCCTCGACGCCGGGTGCGTCCCGACTTTCAACGAACCCACCCGGTGCGAGGCCGCTCCAAGGCCGCCTCTCCGGGCTGGCCAGCGGCTCCGAGACGAGGGAGGGACGAGGGTTTTATTAATTGAAAAGTTAATTAGAAGCGCTAAAAGTTACACATGCCACCGCTTTTCTCGCCGCCGGCCGGCGCGTCCGAAACCCGTTTCCGGCACACACACATCCTCCACACACACACACACGCGGCGGCAGTGGCAGTGGCAGTGCTGAAGTCGTCAGCAGCCCAATCCGAGTCACAAGTTAATTAAATCTTCGTGAATTAATCACAGACTCTGCTCGTCCCGCTCGCTCCCTCGCCAACCACGCCGCGAGTCGCTCGCTCGGTCGCTCGGTCGGCTCCGTCGTCTCGTCTCGTCTCGTCGCTGTTCGGCTCGGCTCGGCTCGGGTCGGGCTCGTTGGCTCCTGGCCTTCTGGTTTGCGTGCCTCCGAAGCATAATTAATTCGCTCGTAATTTGTTGTGATGCCGAGTGCGGCTCCGAAATTGATTAAAGCGGTTCGCATCGGCATCGGCATCGGCAGATCCGGCGCGGGGCCGACGGAGGCGTTCGGGCTGCCAGGGCGACGGACGCCTGAAGACGACCGACATCGGTCGACACCGGGCAGGTCAACCGGCAGTTTTCGGCAATGAGGCCGGGTGCCCAAGCAGAAGTGCACCCTACAACACCCTACAACGAGCTCCCAGAAGCCCCAACAAATCAACCGAATCCGGGGCGGTCCAAATTTTGCAAGATTATCCGAGAGGAACATTTTTTAAAGTTCGGATTTGTCGGAATTTCATTGGATTTGCAAATTTCAAAGTGCGATTTGTCCAACTAGGTGGGGCGAGGTTTCCGACGTGTTGTGCTCCAGAGGTCTCCGGCCGCCGTGTCCAACGGCCTCGATCCGAGTCCGCGTCCGCCTCCGCCTCCGAGTGGCCGAATTCGTCACGCCCGCGGCCCGCGTCCCGGAGTCCGGTCGATGCGAGGCGTCCTCGTTTAAATCAACGAATTCACTTCCAGAACATTTAAAGTTAATGAATTCTTTTCACTTGCGCAGCCGCCCCGCCCCCTCCCTCTAGTCCACCGCGCCCCGTCCGGCGCCCTCCACTCGGGGTGCTTAAAATTCACAGACAATGGCCCAAACTTGCCAATTATGTACTCGAGCAGCGACCGCGCCCGCCACGACCCGCCAACGAGGCGAATCTGCTGTGAGTGGGCCTGGGGCTGGCGGTGTCGGTGTCGGTGTGAGTGCGAGTGTGTGCTGTCCGTGTGTGTGTGCGCGCCGAGTCTGTCGCTCCGCAGCTTGCGCTTTCGATTATTTCGTCTCCACGGACCGAGGACCGGTCGCTCGCTCGCTCGCTCGCTCTCTACATGAAATTATGTAAAACTTAAGTAAAAGATGAGCTCGTCGAGAATTATGACACCCCAGGGATCTAAACTATGCTGGGCCTCGGCGCGGCGACAACAGCAACCACCCCGGCGCCCACCGACCGCCAGCTCGCCGCCCGACCACGGCTCCGGGCCGGTGGGCGAGGCTGGGGGCGGCCCGGCCCGATGTGCCCACGTCACTGTCGGGGGTTTTTCCGGATCAATGTTCCACCGTTATACACATTGCGCGCGGCCGGGTGGGCGGGCGGAGCCACCGACCGACGACGGACGGACGGACGGACGGCTGTTGAGCAAGTAATTTGTTGGCTCGCCAGCCGTTTATCCTCGTTACAGGGGCGTTTGTGGGTGGCGCGTCGTGGGCGGTGGCCCGGGAGCGTCGCCGGGACCGGGGCAACGGGGCGGGTCGGTGCGGGGTGTGGCTGGGATTCGCCGGGGCTGCTTGTAAATTGGAAAATTGGTGTGATTTCGTGTTGCCGGGCCCGGTGGTTGTTGCCATCGCTGTCGTGTTGTCGTGTTGTTGCTCTTGTTCCTACTATCATTGTTGCTGCTGTTATTTTGTTGTTGTTGGTTGTTGTTGTTGTTGTTGTCGCCGCCGCCTGTGTATCGTCGTGTTGGATACGGCCGTTGGCTCTCGTTCTAATAAACTCAAATGAAGCCAATATTGCGGGGTGGTTTTGGGTTAATATTGCGACGATAAAATTGAATTGGGCCTTTTAAGGATTCCGCCACAGCTCCTGGGCCGACCTCGTCGCTCCGTCGCTCGGTCGCTCGGTCGCTCGGTCGTCGTCGTTTCGCCCTGGTCTTCGTCTTCGCTCTGACTTCGCCCCGTCCCGTCCCGCCTTCATCGTCTTCGTTTCCGGCCTCCTCATTCGTCCCGCCTCGCCGGCCACCTCGAGGCTTGCTCGGGCTGCTCCTTGGGCCGGGCCGGGCTCGCCACGTTGGCGTGCGTGGAAGGGGATGGGGTGGGCCTCAGGGCCGGAAGATCTGCCCGGTTCCTCCCCGCGCGCCTGGACCCGCCCGGCATCGATTTTGAGCCGGAGCCCGTCTGGGGCCTGGGGCGTGGCCGCCTCGATTGGCCAACGGTGGGACCGGGGGCGGGACTGGGAGCACGGGTCAACCCTTGCCTTCCCCGCTCTTCCTTCTCGTTTTCCTCCTCCTTCCCTTCCCTTTCCTTTTCTTCCCACTCCCGCTGCATCGCCTCGCGCCCACTCAGGCCTCGATTAACTTCCGCGTTTTTAATTCCCGGACAAATTAGTTCTCGCCGATTGCCATCGGCCCAACCTCCCAACCTCCCCTCGCCCTCCCTCGTCCTCCCTCGCCCTCCACCTGCCGTCCCGTTCCTTCCGCGGACACCTTGATTTGTTTGGTTTCCCCACGTTGTTGTTGCTGGCGCGACTCAATTGAATTCGTCCGTCCGTCCCGGGTCGGCGGAAAAGAGTTGCTGCTTCTTCTTCTTCTTCATCGCGGAGGTCCTCGCCCTAATCTGATCGCCGGGACGCCGCCGCGACTCGAGGCGGTTGGGGGGTGGCGGCTGAGGCGGCTGAGGCGGCTGAGGCGCTGGGGTGACGAAGACGGGCCGACAATCGTCGTCCTTGTAATGGATTAACGCGGCCCGAGCCATTAGCGAGTTGTGAAGTGGGCGGCGCAATCGGCCCGGTGGATCTGGTGGACTCGGATTAGGGCGGCACCCCCGCCCCTTCAGCCGCGAGGGCCGAAACTTTCGATGCCTCCGCGGCCGCCTCAACGGCATTTAATTCTTCGCTCTCTCCCTCCCTCTCTCTGGCCGGGCTCGAAAATAGAGCATTAATTAGGGCCCGAAATTGCCGACGTCCGGTCCTTAAGCAGCCCCATTACAACAACATAACAACAACAACAACAACCACAATGACACCGACGCCGCCTTTGACCACGAACAAAGAACTCGCATCGAGACGAATCGAATCGAATTGAGTCGAGTCGAGTTGAGTCGGCCGCAGCTGAAGACGTCGAATGTCTGACCGACGGACGACGGACGACGGACAGAGGGGCGGAGGGACCGATTGAGAGACGAGAGACGAGAGCCGGAGACTTCTGGGCCCAAATTAACTTGTTATGAGCGGGAATTTATCAATCTTCCGCCGACGGCCTTCCCTCGAGCGCCTGCGCCTCAGCACGCCCATTACAGGCGGCCCAGAGACGGGAAGAGCAGGAGGCGGACGAGGGCTGCTCACGAGAGGAAATTAGCTCCCATTAGTCATTTTTATTATTTGTACAGAACGTGCACCATTTCTCTTCCGAACAATTTGGGCCCATTTCCATTTCCAGTTCCATTTCCAACCCAACCCAAGCCAACCGAACCGAACCGAACCGAACCCAATCCAATTCAGCCCAGTCGCTTCCTTTTCGGCACCGCCGCCCGGCCTCCCGGCCGCGGAGGCTGCCAGAGGTCTTCGGACGGACGTGCGGCGTGGCCACTTAGGCCGAACATTTTAATTAACTTCTCCCGTGGCCGACCGGGTCGCCTCGGATCGGGTCGGTTCGGTTCGGGTCTGGCGTGGCCGGGACGCGACGGATCGGTCGGTCGGGCCTCCTTCGGCTTCGGCTTCGGCTTCGGCGGCTGACAGAACGAGGGCCTCCTGCGTCCCGCCCCCGGCCGGGTCGTCAACACATTGCTCAAAACGACCTGCTTCCCGCCCTCTCCCTCTCCCTCTCCCACTCAGACTCCGCTGTGGTTTCGGACCCTTTCGCTGTCGCCGCCTCCGCCTCGGCTTCTGGCTTTGTTTCCGTCTCTGCCGTGGTTTTTCCTGCTTCTGTGGCTGTTTCTGGCCCTGGCTCTGTGGCTCGATCTCTGCCTGATCTCTGCCTGCGATGGCGTCGGCGATGGCGGGCGGGTCGGGGCGCGGGATGATTGTTTTCTGACGAGCAAGTGCCAGTCGCCACACGATCGCCTTATTATGTTTATGGCTTCATTACAGATCGCGGTGCTTATCGGAGCCCGAGCTGGAGTCGGCGTCGGCGTCGGCGTCGGAGCCGTGGCAACCGGGCCGAGTGGAGCCTCCGCCCGGGCCGAGTTACGACACTCCAATTAAATGGTAAAAAATCACTAAATTATAATTGCCGCGATTGTGGCGTGGCCGCTCGTCGGCGTCTCGTCCGATCTCGCTGCGCCCCCTCCGTAATGAGCCCCAGCCCCCAGCCCCCAGCCCGCTCTTCGTTTGTGCTCGAGTTGCCCGATTAATGACACGTCTGCCGGCCAGGGCCCGGTCGTTAGGGCCGGGTCGATTCCGGGGCTCGTCGTCGGCGCGCCGGGACTCCGGACCATCGGCCATCGCGATCGGTCGCGTGGAGTCGCGAGGGTCGCGTTGCGTCCTGCGGGCCTCAGGAGCGGAACGAATTGAATTGAAAATTATTCCAAAATGATGTCCTCTGTCCAGTGGTGTGGCGGGGCGGCCGATTCAATAATCCGAGCGCAAAACAATTCGCAAAACATTTAGGCAGATCTAATTTGTTGATATAGAAATGCACGACAAGCGCCCGCGCCCGCACCCGCCAACCACCGCCCACCGCCCACACACACTCGCGTAAACGTGGGCTCCAGGCGCCGAGGTGGGAGCGGCGGCCCCGAGGGACCGGTGGCCGGAGGACGAGGGTCAGCGCCGACCAGGCCTGGCTGTCCATCTGGCCAGTCGTCGGTCCCTGCGTCGGCCTTGTCTGTCTGTCTGTCTGTCTGTCTGTCTCTCTCTGTCCTCCTGGTCGTCCCTCTGCTCGTCCGTCCCTCTGCTCGTCCGTCCGTCCCTCGGCGGTCCATCGACGGCTCGTTACTCGCCCGACAGCCGCGCTTAAGCTCTCCGGTAATCATCTCTCTCGCCGCGTGGCCCCGACACGCACGCTCTCACACACGGCCCCTCACCCACACACGCACCTCCCAGCAGCAGTCGCCAGGGTGTGTGTGCGCCGTGCGTGTGTGCCGTGTGTGTTGGGGCGTCGGTTTTAATTTGCGAATTGATTAAAACTGCGATTTTAACTTTATTGGAAAATTGAAAACCGGCGAATTCCGTCGAATTTCAGTCGAATTTATTGCTCCGACAACCACTCGCTTGTTTATTGATTTGCCATAAAATTTAAATTAATATCAATAACAATAACGGTAACGATTGCGATTATGGAGTCGGACTCGGACTCGGACTCGGGCTGGGTGTCGGAACCGCTTAGGCGGCCAATCGAGAGTCGGACGCGGGCCGCGGGTGCCGCATCCGGCCTCTCGCTCCCGCCCGCTCGCCCTCCCTCTCACCCTCTCACCCTTTCGCCCTCTGTCGACGGCGACGTCGACGTCGGCCCGCGGTCTTGATTCGATTTTAATTGCCTCGGAAACGCTTTCTAAATATTTCATGACCACTTAATGCGCGTCCAAGACCGCAGCCGGCTTCGGGCCCCAGACGCGACGACGACTCCGACTCCGACTCCGATTCCGACTCCGACCTGGTCAATCACCTTTGTCGACGGGGCGGGGCCGCCGGCTCGTGGGAGGAACCGCGAGCGCCGCAGTCGCCCCGTCTCGAGGAGCCCTCGACGGACGCAAGGCAGCGGACCCCGGGACCGGGAGGACCCGACGCTGTCCCTCGGCTCTCTCCGGGTGCCGGCATCGGGTCCCTGTCTAAGGTTAGCCTAAAGTTACTCCTAAGCTAGGTTCGTTCGCTCACCGTCATTGGACTCGTCTCCACTCCGCAGCGGCCGCAGGCAGGGGCTGAAGCCAGGCCGGTGGATGGCGGCGGGGGCGTGGCCGTGGGCGTGCGCGTGGGCGGCGTCGAGGGCCGCCGGGCCGGACGCCGTCATCGCCACGGTGGCCACCGAGATGCCCGCGAAGGCCGTGACCAGGCCGACGGGTGGCGCCGCCGGCCCCGGCCCCGGCCCCGCCCCTGGCCCGGGAGTCGGCGCCAGGGGCCGGTAGCGGTGCGGACTGCGGGCGCCGGTGGGGGGACTGGCCTTGTCCGCGGGCAGGGCGGGCAGCGCGGCCCGCGGCCGGCCGAGGAAGGCGGAGTCGCCGCCGAAGAGGCTGCTGGCGACGCCGAGCTGCAGGAAGGGCGCCCAGGGCGGGACGCGCATCTGGGCCGCGGCGGCCGCCGCGTACAGCTGGAGGGCCGAGGGCGGCAGGGCGTGGCCGTGGGCGCCGAGGGCCGGCAGGTGCGGCGGCGGCGGCGGCTGCGACTGCGGCAGGTGCTGCTGCTGTTGCTGCTGCTGCTGCTGGTGGTGGTGGTGGAGCTGGTGGGGATGCATGACCATCTTCGGGGGCGTCGGGGGCGGCTACGCGGGCGCACGGACCGGGGGCCGCCGGGAGGGGGGCATGCGGGGCGCGGTCGGCGGGCGATCGGCGGCGGCTGCGGCGTCGGCGGGATCCACGAGGCAGGCGGACCCAAGATCCGAACCAGAACCTGGACCTGGACCTGAACCTGAAGCAGAACCAGGACTTGAACCAGCGCCTGGGTCGGACGCGCAACCGGGTCTCGGCGTTCGACACGACACGACCGGCTGACTCTGCAGCGGGAACGGACTCGTACTCGTACTCGGACTCGTACTCGGACTCGAACTCGCAGTGGCCGGCGGGACCTTCGGCAATTGCGGGCGAGCGACTGATGAACGACGACTGGCTGCTCGGGGCCGCCGACTGGCGCGCGCTGCCGGAGTGACATCGGCGACGAACCGATCGTCGTCGCCGCAGTCGCCGCAGTCGTCGTCGGCCGGCCGCCCCTGCCGCTGCTCAATTCGCTACTTTATTTGCCGGCGTTCCTCCATGATTGAGCGAGTCGCTGTGCCGTTGTTGTTGGCTCGTTTGCGGTTGTGCTGGTGTTGGTGGGGCTGGGGCTGGGGCTGGGGCTGGGTCTGGTGTGTTGTCAGTGCCAGCCCAACAACAACGACGACGTGACCAGCCGCCGGGCTCTCGAGCGTCGACGGGCGGACGTAATTGCAGCGGGGTGCGTCCGGACCCCGCAGGTGCGAGCGGGACGACAGCTGAGGCAGCCGCCGCAACCACACGTAAACAACGTTGCAGCGAAGTGGTGGTGGAGAGAGAGCGTCGTGCCGAACGACAGAGGGAGGCCCGAAGAAGCCGCTGCGGCCGCCCGATGTCCGCCAGCCAGTCTTCGGCTGCGACTCGCCCGCCGAAAGAACAACAACAACAACAACACGGCGCGTTCGCCAGGTGCGACTGCAATGGAAAATCATTAGCGGTCGTTTCGCGCGGCGAGAGCGAGAAGAGGAGGCCGCGAGAGCGAACTCGGAGGCGAAACAAATAAAAATGGTTTCACTTAACGCAGCTCGCACACACACACACGCACGTACACTCCTGCTCCAGCTGGCCGCGGCCGTGGCGAGAGAGCGCTCACGCTCAGTCTCAGTCTCAGTCTCTCTCTCTCGCTCGTGCTCGCTCGACCGCTTCGGCCACGCGGTGCCTCCGCCCATCTCGCTCTGGCGCGGGGCGCTCTGTGCTGCGAGCGAGCGAGAGGGACGGCAGCTGGTGGCGCAGAGAGCGGCGAGCGACGAGCGACGAGCAGCGGCGCTGCAGCTGCGAAGCGGGCGTGGCCTTGGCGCAGAGCCCGGCGCTCGCCGAATACTGGGAAATTGCGCAGAATACTGGGCGAGCTCTCGACGGCGGCCGCGATGCTGGCCAGATGCCGAGTCTCCCCAACACAACACACACACGCACACCATCGATAGCCCCCACGCACACAGTCGCAGGCCGAGCCATCGTCGTCGCCATTGATTGTTTTATGCGAGTTTAATGTCGCGCGGGCTCCTCGACGCGTCCTTAAAACATGACTTATGCCCCGCCAGGGACCCGACAGCGCATCGGCGGCGGCGGTGGCGGCAGCGACGTCTCCGACGAGCGGGGCAGCTGCGATTTGATTGGCGCAATAACTCGGCGCGACGGCCGGCACTCGCTCACTCTGACCCGCACCCGCACCCGCACCCACGCACACGGGCGCAGCCACCCAGCCACATAGGGCTCTACATAGAGCGAGCGCGCGTGTGTGAGTGAGCGGCGCTCGTTGCCCGCAGCTGGAAATAATTTTTTCCCTATCAACGCCAAGAATCTATGAGAGCAACACTCAATTCAATTAATTTTCACTTGCTCCCGCCCTCGCCCCCTCCCGCCTGCCGCCTCCCGCCGCCCGCCTCCGGCCCCTCGCTCCCAACCACCCGACCGCGGTCGATTTTTGTGTTTTCTATTTCCCGAATCGCAGATAAAATCTTTCAATATTTGGAGTCCATTGTGGCGTTTTGCGCCGCCCCCGGCACCGGCACCGGCCGCGGCCCCGGCCCGCGCCCGCTGCGGCTGTCGCGGCTGCACAGGGTGCTTGACACATTTTTAATTAAAAACCCCATTCGTTTCGGAGACAAAGGACTCGCCCCCCTCGCCTCGGCCTCGGCCCGGGCAGAGCGAACGAAGGACCCGCGCCTGGCCCCGGCAACGGGAGCCTCGAGCCCGCGGACCCCGCCCGCCGACGAGGGGCGGCCGCTCGGGAGCTCGATTGGTTCGATCGAACCG
The DNA here is from genome assembly GCA_947389925.1 of Coelopa pilipes. Classification (NCBI taxonomy): domain Eukaryota; kingdom Metazoa; phylum Arthropoda; class Insecta; order Diptera; family Coelopidae; genus Coelopa; species Coelopa pilipes. The sequence continues at coordinate 4,545,298 of OX376700.1, forward strand.
GGTCGCCCGCCGGAGCCCTCGCCGGATGATTTGCGCACTGATTCCGTATTCCGGTCACAGCCCGCCGTCCGCGGCCCGGGTGAGCTCAGGTGGAAATTTTTGAGTGGGAATAAATTCGAATTTCCGGCGCGGCAAGGGCGGGGTCGGCGAGGGCCGCCGCCCCATCCTCGACGCCCGCGCGGGCGACACGAGGAAGTTATTGATTCTAAGTATTGCGATAAAAGCTTCTCGGAGTCCATGAAGTTCGCCGAGCACGAGCACGAGTGGGCGACACAGGGGGGGGGGGGGGGGGGGATCTGGTGGGTGAGGATACGCCGTTATCTGTGCGCGAACTTCGTTCGATTTCCTCGAGTTGCCCCCAACTCGACTCCCTCGAAGGCGCCCTGCTCGGCTCGGCCCCGACTCCAGTCGTTGTCGCCGGCCGAGGGCACGCGGAGCGGTTCGAACGCTTCGAGGAGGTGGGCGGAGGAGGGGCGGAGCCCACCGGGCGTGCGGAGGGGGCTGCGAGAGGTCCGTGGGGCGGCCCGAGTGGGTTCCAAGAATCTCGCCGTGACCCGTCGCCCTGCCGAGGCGCGATCTCGGTCCCCGAGCTGCGGCGAAACGTCCAGAAACGCTCGGCGATCTGTCGCGGCGTCAGGCGGCCGATCGGAAACGGCCCAAATGGCCTTTTAATTGCATTCGCGCCGATCCAGCCCGACCGAGTGGGCGGCTGGTCAGGATCTCGACGGCCAGGCCGGGCCGGGCCGGGCCGTTGTCGATTGGCCATTGGGCTATTTTCGGCGATGGCGCTGTTTTTTATCTCGACGCGGCATCGGCAAATCGAACCTAATGCGAAATTAATCATCCTTGGGGGGTCGCGCGGCGTCGGCCGAGGCCTGGGCGCAGGTGGCGGGGTCCGGGGTCCGGGGGCGCGGCGGAGTCCAGAAGTCAATCGTCAATCGCCAATCGGTAATGCGTCCGCTGATTGCGGCCAATCGAGCCCCCGACGCCGACCCCCCGACCCTCGCCGTCCGTCCCTCCGGCCGTGCCCGGCGTGTGAATAACAAATAACTAATTTGTTTTTAATCTCCGCGCGCTCACCCAGTGACGGGGACAACGAAATCAACAACAACAACAACGACGACGACGACGACAATCAAAGCAGCAGCAACAACAACAAGCCGAACCCGGACATTCACCGCCCTGATAAACTATTTATTATTAACAAATTAATAATGAGTAATGAAGCAATTGATTTGTCAATATTCATTTCACTGTCTCTCCCCCTCGCCCCCCTCTTCTCTCTCCCTACCTCCCTCCCTCCGTTCGTCCGTCCGTCCGGCCGTCAGTCAGTCAGTCAGCCAGGTCGACAACCGTAATAACTTCATTTTGTCACAAATGTCCATGAAATGCCACTGGGTTTTCCAGCGCAGACGAGACGAGACGAGACGAGCCGAGACGGGAGCGAGAACGAGAGGGAGAACCAGGGGGAGTGGGAGCACCAGAGACGGCTACACTGGGAGGAACCAGAGCGAAACGCGGTCGGCCTCTCGATGGCCGAAGGCTCGATGGGCAGCAGGTCAAGAGCAGGATCTGGAGCGGGTTCAGGACCAGAGGCGGGTTCAGGTTCAGGGGCGGGTCCAGGAGTCAGTTCAGGATCATCAGCTCAGCCCCGGCCTCGCTCTCGAGGAGCCCCCAACGTCGGGGACCCTGGGCCGAGGCTCCAGTTGTCGAGTCAGTCGTGCCCAGTTGACTCGAGTCGAGTCGAGTTCCCGATCCACCATCGAGTCGGCCCTCGTTTCGCGCCGTGTACTCCGGGCGTCAGCCGCGCGCACATTCGTCAAATCAGGGCCGTTTATCTGAGATCTGTTTACCGATAACACTTAAATTAAGTCCTAATGCCATTGTCGCACACGTGTCCCCTGGCTTTGTGTGCGGAATCGACATTTAATTATTTGGTGTTATTATAATACAATAACGAGGAGTTGCCGGAGCGGGGAGCGGGGAGCGGAGAGCGAGGCGAGGTGGTGGCTTCTGCCTGTCCTGTCCGTCATCGGGCGACGGGCGACGGGCGACAGGCGATGGGTGAAGGCTGTGGTTGTTGCTGTTGTTGTGGCTTGACGCCTCTCACTCCCATCCGCCGTCGCCCGTCGCCCGTCGACCCTCGTCGCGCGGCCGGGGCTCCGAGGGTTGCTCGGGATGCGCGCCCTGGTCCTCATCGCGCACTCATCACCGGCCTCGGCCTCATCGTCATCTCCTCACCGAAATCATCCTGATCGTCGTCCTCCTTCCGCGTTCGTCCTCGCCTCGTCCTCCCCGCAGTCGCTGACAGTTGACATCCCTCAAATAGTATCTAATGCTGTTTATCTCAGCGGAATCCGAGACGCCTCGCACCTCGCCAGGACGGCCGTGCGACTCGAGCGACTCCATTACGCCCTGTTTGCCCTCCAAACAGCGGCCCGTGCCGCCTGAGTGCTTTCGCTGGTCGCCGGTCGAGCGGCGGATCCGCCTCGCGACCTCCTGCCGCCCGTCCCACAGCCTCCGAAGGGGTTTTTCGGAGGGCCGGGGGTCGTTGGTTCCGTCGTCGCCAGTCCCGGGTCCTTTCTGGACGATCGGCGCCTCGGGGCTGCCCGGGTCGGTTCCGGCAACGAGTCCCGGGCGGCCAGGGCGAGCGGGCCGCGCCGGGCGGATCGAAACGGCCCCAATAATGGTTTATTGAAATGCAAATTTCGTGCTGAATTTGCGCTGATGCCGTGCTTTTAGGAGTCAATTGGACTGCTCGATTATTACGTTCTCGAAGGTGTTGTTTTCCGCTCGGGTTTCCTTTTTATTGGCCACAAATAAACCGGGTCGATTGGCGGCCGGGGGCGGGGACGAGGGCGGTGACGAGGGCGAGGGCGAATCTCGCACATCTCGCAGTCGAATTCGCACCCGGCGCGCGCATAAAATACGCACGAAGGGTTCACACTTTTTATTTACTTCTGCCGAAAAAATGGCAATTTCCCATCCTGGACCCGCCGCCCTCCGCCGCCCGCCCCTCGCCGCGCCGAGTCGGGCAAAGTTTGTCTCGTTTTTATCTCCCTTTTATCGTGTCGACATTTCGTTATGATTTCGTTTATTTTACTCCGGCTTAAGTGGATGCTCGATTTTATGCGGGCCGGGCGACTCCCAGGACCCCGAGTCGACGCGGCGACCCTTTGGAGCGGAGGCAAATCTGTTCCAGCACCGCTCCTTCTCACCTCGACTGGGGCGAGCACGGGGTTCAGCGGGCAGGTGGTGCGGAGTCGACTGCGGGTCTCGCCCGGGACCCTGGGCCCGGTGGGTTCCTCCCAAGGACCCCCACGGCCAGACGCTTCGGCGGGCGATGGGACGAGGCAAACGCGGCCTGAACTCAGTTTGGGGTCGTCCCGACCGAAGGCTTCTCCCGGAACCATCGGCCCGAGAAGGCCACGGTCTCGCTCGCGGAAGGAGCCCGGCACCGGTCGGAGCCGAGGCCACGCGTGTTGCGGCTCCGCTGCCGGGCGCCCGGGCGACGATGAAATATCGCGCCGATTCCGATGGACTCGGAATTTTTATGGTTGGCCCGTCCATAAAATCGCCATTCGAGGCGTCCGGGAGCGCACTTGAGTGTGGTGGGGGGGGGAAGAGGCGGGGCCGGGCCTGGCCAATGGACATGTCCATTCCACACGAGGCAGCCATTTGATAACGAGCGAACATATTAATAATGGGGGCGTCCGATCCCGGCCAAATGATGACCATTTCGCCGAGACAGCGGCGGGGCTCGGGGGCGCGGGGGCCGGTTCCAGTGGCCGGTTCGCCTGGCTTATCGCTCGTCATTTATGACGTTTACATGCGGCGATGCGACTCCGACTTCTGAGCGGCGAGCGGCGCTGCAATTGTGAATGATGGCCAATAAATTGTGTGTCGGAGCGATGGCCACGGCTCCGACCGACGGGCCCAACTCGCCCCCTCCGCGCTGGCTCTGACCGGAATTCAAATCGAGCCATTCCGGAGCGAGAAATGGCCACCTGTCACTGCCGGAGACGGCCGATGGTTCAGGCACGAGGCAGGAGCCGGAGCGGGAGCCGGAGATCGTGGAGCGGGGACGGGACCAGAAGCCGATCAAGGGTGGGGGGCGGGCGCCGTGGGAGCCCCGTCGGTCCCAGGCCAGCGGACAACAAACGCATTCAGTCGGACGCCGCTGACCCGCAGCCGCCTGCGATTCCGATGCCGATTCGACTTCGATTCCTACTTCGCCTCTGTATCCACGCCAGAGTCCGAATCCGAGTCCGAGTCCGATTCGCTGGAATTGATAATGCGCCTGGACGACGGCGTCGGGTCGTCCATCGGCCCCGATTGAAGGCACCATAACTCAGAGATCCAATTAACTAATTTGTCTCATGTCGACCAAATCTCGACACGTCCCACCGACAGACCGGCCGACCGACCGATCGACTCAGCACAATCGCTTCCATTAATGCCCGGCCCGGCCCGGCTCGGCCTCCTCGGACTCCGGCTGGGTCCCGCACTCGGTCTCTGACTCTGTCTTGGGCTCGGTTCCGGTCTCGTTTTCGGTCTCGGTCTCGTTTTCGGTCTCGGTCCCGGACTCGGACTCGGACTCGGTCCCGGGGGAGCCGCTCGAGCGAAGTGAATTATGATTGAAAGCGATTACAAGGAGCCCCTTCATTGGCCGGGAGCTGATTATTTTCTTATCGCTCGGAGGCTGCCGGCGTATCGTGGATCTGGCCCGCGGAGCTGCGACCACGACCACGACAACGACGACAACGACGACGACGTCCCGCTCGATCCGGACTAATTGGAGGCGATTTATGGATGCCTGCTTGCGACATCGCTCGACCTCTTCGGCTGACCCGGGCGGCGGCGGCGGTGGGTGCGTGGAAAATTCCAGCAGGAGACCGCTCGAAGCAGTGGCTTCAGGAGATGCCCAAAAGTCCTCCAAAAATCTTCCAAAAGTCCTCCAAGAGATCCTCAAGAGATGAAAGCATCAAGAAATCGTCAAGAAAGACCTGGATCCTCCACGCGAAGTCGACTCCAGTCCTCAAGCCGAGGCCGCGGTCTGGAGGCGGTCGGTTCCACGTGCCGCGGCGCCCTGGGAACGAACGGTTGAGCCCGGGTGGGCAACGAACGGTGCGCCCGGAGTGGGCACGAACGGGGCCCGCAGGCCAATTAGAAGAAGTCGCTTGCAATTATTTCGGTACCCGGCCTAATTGCCTCAAATCGTTGCTGGCAGTCGCGCTGGGTGCCGGGCGAGGTGGCGGCTGGGAACCGTTGGCTCCGACGACTCCCAATCCGACGACTCCGGCTCCGACTCCGACTCCGCCGACTCCGGCATCTGGAGCTCGCCCGCCTCGAGCGAACTCTGGCGCGACCGGCGAGCGACATCCGGGGCGACCGCGAGGCGAGGGCGGGCGATTCAAATGAGCCAATTTATATGCCGACCAACCGACCGACCGACCGAGCGACCGAGCGGCCGTCCGTCCGTCCATCTGTCCATCTGCCCGTCGTCGACACCTCCCGCTTTATTGGGCTAATAAATCGCGGCCCATTAATAACAATAAAAATAGATAATCTGCGTGTAACAAATTAATGATGTTCGCCGCATACCAAGCACTTGCTGTCATCGTCGCCGAGGGTTCTCGATGGCGACGTCCACCCCTTCCCTTAGCGGCGACTGCGGCCTCTTGACGTCTTCCGTTGTGGCGAGGGGTGGCGCGACGCTGTTGTTTTTGTCGCCCCCGGGGAACAGGTTGCGGCGAGGCCCGGAGTAAATTAAAAGCCACTCACCCCGGGCTCGTTATGACGTGTCGATCCCGGCCCGGCCGACCCCAGCGAGCCGAGGATGCTCCAGAGTCGCCTGGAGTCGAGACGAATCGAGTCGAGTCGAGCCGAGCCCACCACGAGGCGGTCAGGGAAAACTCAATTATAACAATCTGTTCAGATTTTCGTGTGCCTCATTGAGCACACAAACACACACGCATTCGCGCATCCCCTCCGGCCGTCATCGCCCTCGTCCTCGCCCTCGTCCTCGTCCTCTTCATCATCATCGCCGTCGTCATCGCTGTTGCTGCCGGAATCATCCCTCGCCTCCTCGGCCACTTCCAGCCACGCGAATTCCGCACCTCGCTCGGCGGTCGGCGGCCGTTTCCGTGCGGTCCGGGGAACCCTTCCGGGGCAGCGACAGGGGCAGGGGCGGAGGTGGAGGCGGGAGGGAGACAGGGGTAGAGACAGCGGAGTCTTCGCTTCGTCTTGAGGTTTCGCGCCTCGTCGCTGGAGAGGGCGATGGGGGCGATTTGGAGGCCCCGCACATGGCGCCGCGAGGCTCGACCTGGGCTTCCGCGACAGTTGTCGCTGGGTCGGCCCAAGTCCGAGGAGTTCCGCCGACAGCTGGCCGCGTCTGCCTCCGGACTCCTGGGAAGAGAGAAAATAAAGAGAGAAATCGAAGACTCGAAATCAATCAGGTCAGCCGCGGAGGGAGCGGAGGGGCGACCGCCGGTTAATCGAGCCGAGTTTTATTTTATTAAATCGTTAATCCGCTCCAAATTTAACAACACTTAAAAATCAATACGTGAAGCGCGGCCAGATGGCTTCTTAATCGAATTATGGAAGAGGCGAAGCCATCAAAAACAACAACAACAACAACAACAACAACGACGACGGCAATCGAGTCAATAATAACAACCACAACAACCACGGGGCGAGCCGAGGCGAGGAGAACAAGAAGTCGTCGGCGAAGAAGCAGCGGAGGCTGGCGATGAAGACAACAAAACCGCCGGGCGTCCGACAGGTACCCGCGTGTGTGTGTGTGTGTGAGGGGCGTCCGTGTGCGTGCGGCGTCGACGACGGATGCGCGGCGAACAAAACGCGCCGCGAACAACTGTTTTATGATTTATGAACTGGCAGCGGTTGTTATCATAATAAAATTTAAAAATATCTTCATTTTCTCGTTAATTATTTTCGGTTCGCGCGCTGTCGGCTGGCGGCGGCCGTTGGCGGCGGCTCCTGCGACCGGCCAAATCGAGCCGCCAAATCGGAACCCGCAGCGGCCTGAATCAGATTCGTAACGGCCGACGGACCGACGGACCGACGGACCGACCGCCCCGCCCAGGACCGCTCGCCGACCCAGACCCGGACCCGGACCCGGCCGAGTCCGGTTGCGAGTCCCGAGCTCCGAGCCGCGAGTAACTTATAATCCTTTTATTTATGAATGTGCTCAGCTCGGGCTCACGAAGCGTTTCCTGAGTCGTCCGTTCGTTCGTCCGTTCGTTCGTCGTCCGGAGCGACCGGCCGTCGGCTCAGAGCGGCTCTGCTTACGGCTTAAATGCCATAAAGTAGTTCAGAAATTTTATAGTCGATTATGGTGTTGTTCTCTCGCCCCCGCCCCCGCCCCCGCCCTCGTCGCACTCGCACTCGCACTCGCTCACACCTCGCTCTCCGGCCCGAGTCTGATTCGGATTTCTGATTTCTTTGTCTCCTGCTCGCCACCGACGGCTCCGCACTCGCTCCGAGTCCGACTGCGGCGACTCCGTTTCGGATGCGGCTCGACCCGCTGGGCCCGGGCACCGGGTCGGCGTTCGGCGTTCGGCGTTCGGGGCTCCGGGGTCCGGGGTCCGGGGTCCGGGAGCGAGACCGGGGCGAGATCGGGACGAGCCGGTGCTCGATGTGCACAGCGTGATATTCACGAGATTCATGGGAATATTAATTTCATGGCAATTTTATTGCTTATTAATTTTTCAACATTCCCGATGGACTCGCCGTCGTTTGCTGTTGCTCCCATTTGTTGTTGCTCCCCCTCACCTTCTTCTGATCTTCGTCTTGATCTTCGCTCTCACTCGCATTGTTATTGTTTAGCTATTGCTTTGTTATTGCTGCCATTGTTGTTGTTGTTGGTGGTGGTGATGGGCCGGTGTCGGTCTCGATGTCGGTGTCGGTGTCGGTGTCGGCATTGTTGATGGCTCGGTTTCCATTTGCTGCACCGAACTGGTTAGACTAATAGAGCCATGATATGATTATGTATTTTAATAATTGTGAATGATTTGCCTTTTCTCCACCAGCCCCGCGGACCCCTCCTGGCACCCCTGCCCGACCCGCCTTTGGATGCAGATGGACGTCTCCCTCCACCTCCCTCTCACCGAGCCGAGCCGAGCCGAGCCGTCCATCGGGAGAATTTCTTTATGCTCCACACGTTTTCACACGATCCCGGCTGCCGGCGATGACGAGCGACGGCTTCGTCGCTTTCTTCCCACTTTTCGTCGGACAAGTGTGATAAGTTTAATCAATGTGTTTATCGTGATGCCTAATTTATTCACGCAGTTGTGGACCGAATTTACGATTATTTCCCCAACAATACGGCCAAATTATTTCATTTCGTTTGGTCTCGTTTCGTTTCCTTTCGTTTCGCCTTCGTCTGCCCCGGCTTCCCATCGCCAGCGGTGCGATGTGGGCCGAGCTCCCCGACTCCGACTCCAACACCGACAGCGGCAGCGACGCGCGAGTCCAGCTGGCCGGTGGAGTCGCCGCGGCTTCGGGCGAACGGAAGACAATGGGACGACCTCGGCTCGGGTCCGTGGCCCATCGCGAGCCGGACGGGGCTCTGGAGCCGCGATTATGGGCCAGAACTCGTTGACCCCTTGGCCGTTGATGAAAACACTCGTGTCGAGCCCCAGGACCTCGACTGAGGACGAACTCGGCTTAGGACGGTCTCGACTCAGGACGACCTCGACTCAGGACGGCCTCGACTTATGACGTTCTCGACTCAGGATGGCGTCGACTCAGGACGAACTCGTCTCAGGACGGCCTCGACAGCCTCGACTCAAGACGGCCTTTACTCAGGACGACCTGGGCTCAGGACGGCCTCAATTCAGGACGGCCTCGACACAGGACTCAGGACGATCTCGACTCACGACGGTTTCGACTCTATGACGATTTCGACTCAGGACGGCCTCGACTCAGGACGGCCTGGACTCCAAGACGAACTGGCCATAGAACGACCTGGCCATAGAACGACTCCAGGAAAGAAAATGAAGAGAACGAGAGGAGTTTCGTCGAGTTTCGAAGGAGAGTTCGCAGGAATATCGAGCCGAAGGTCGAGCCCAAGGTCGAGGGCGCGCAATAAAGACTGAAATTTAATTTTCATGTTCCTCCTCCTCTGAGGATACAACGGGCATTTATGATTATGATGTCCATCTGGCCAACCGTCCGGCCGTCGGGGGTTGACCAGCCCAGGGGCGAGGCTTCATCCCTTCGAGAGGTGAAACCCGGGATGGCCGCGACTTCGTATGGAAATGTTTTGTTCGGCATTTAAATCTGTTCGAACGAGCTCCCGACTTGATTAAAATCAATTGCGTTTGGCGTCCTTTGTTGTCTCCAGTGACGGGAGAGGAAAAAAACTCGCTCCATCCTCTCCTGTCCTCCGTCCTCCTCGCTCTTCCCGCCCACGGACGTCGCCCGTGACCTTCAGGAGTCATGCGCAGAGCAGCGAGGGACGGCCGGGTCCACCTCCACTTCCTCGTCCTCGTCCTCCTCCTTCTCCACTCGCCCCACTCGACTTGGCCGCCATGAGCCCTCGTCCTCTGAGACGATTAGCCGGACTTACGAGGGTTGATTTCGGGGCCTGGGGGCTGCTCCAAGTGCCCGACGAAGGCCGACGGACCGACTGAATGAATTTTGACCGATGGAGGGCAACCGACGGCCATCTCGACGCGATCCGAAGCACCGCCGGCCAGACCCAGACCCAGACCCAGACCCGCAGATTGAAAGGCGTTCGCTTGATTGGGTTTATTTATTTAACTTAGGTTCTTTACTCGTTCTCATTCTCTAACGCATTCTACAGTCATGTGTACAATCTTAAGGTAATCAGCTTACGGGATACAAGTGCGGGGATTCAAGTCAAAACTAATGTACTCTTAATGCTAACATAAATTATCAGGCATTAATATAATGATAACGTCGCTGCGGACACGGCGGCAGGTGAGGGGCGGCTGAAGAGCGCAGGGCGGCAGGGCGGCAGGCGGCAGGGGAGGGCGGGGCCAGTCCTGGCGCCCCCTGCCTCGACGCTGGCCGATTTCGCCGTCCACCAACAGCAGTTCAGGCGTCGGCGGCGGGTTTCGACGTCGGCGCGGACTCCATCGCAGTCTTCCCGATGCCACCCGGACGGCGCCGCCTCCACCGGCCCCGGCCCCGGCCCCGGCCCCGGCCCCGGCCGCGGCGCCTGCCCGACCGCGAGCCTCGCCGCAATCGCCCCATTGCAGCACATCGATTACACTAATATTGCGCGATTCGTCTTAACTGCTTTACATTACGCCCTTGGCCACGGCGTGCGTGTGTCGGCGAGGGCCGGGAGGGACTGTGTGGGGGGTAGGGGGGTTGGTGAGGGTTCTGTACAGGCGACCGCTACTAATACTGGCAGCCGAGCGCGCCCGCCGCCGCGTCTCACGTGTTGTTGAACAGCAGGCTCTCGATGCTGAACGGGTTGCTCCGGCGGATGCTGATCGGCGAGGTCTGGTGGTGGTTGTTGTTGTGGTTGTTGTGGTGGCTGTGGTGGCTGTTGTTGTGGTGGTGGTGGTGGAGGTCGTGCGGGCTCGGCGGCGAGGGCTGGAGGTTCAGGTGGAAGCCGGGCAGCTTCGCCTTGGCCGGGAAGATGAAGGACTTTCGCCCACCGTCGCCGCCGTCGCCGCCGCCGCCCCCGTCGCCCCCGTCGCTGTCCTCGTCGGCGGCGCGGTCAGGCGCCGCGGGGCTGCCGGCGGGCGAGAAGTTGCTCGCGGCTCGGTCGCTGCTGCGCGGGCTCTGCACGAACGACGAGTCCTCGCGGTCCGCCTCGGCCTCCGCGTCGGCCTCAGCCTCGGCCTCGTCATCGCTGTCGGTGCCGCCGACGACGTCGATCTGGATGCCGTCGTCCTCGAGGTCCGAGTCCGAGAAGGACCCGTTCGCCTTGTGCTGCGAGATGTACTCGGCCTTGAGGGCCTCCAGGTCGACGGCGATGCCCTTGGCCTGCAGCTTCCGGGCCTGGCGGTCGATGGCCTTGGCCAGCTTCTTGCGCCGCCGGGCTCTGCGGGAGAGAGAGAGAGAGGGAAGGGAGAAGACGGCGATTAGTCGCGGGCGCGGGGGAGGCGGTGGGTCGGCGCTCACCTCTCCTTGGCCTTCAGCTCGTTGGGCGGGATCGGTTCACCGGAGCAGGTCTGCGGCTGGGCGTTGTGGGCGGGCCGGCCGGGCCCCTTCTTCGTGTGCTCTCGCTTCCTCACCTTGGCCCGCCGGTTCTGGAACCATACCTATCTGGAACAAAGTGCATAATTTCAGAACGGCCCCGGTCGTCCGCTCGCAACGGGACTCACCGCAACTCGGCTCTCCTTGAGGTCCAGCCGCATGGCCAGCGCCTCGCGCATGAAGATGTCCGGGTAGTGGCTGGCGGCGAAGGCGCGCTCGAGCTCCTCCAGCTGCCAGGAGTTGAAGTTCGTCCGGGAGCGGCGTCGCTTCGCCGACCCGCTGTCGTCGTCGCCGTCGCCGGGGAAGCCTGCGGAAGACGGGGAACATGAGTCCAAGTCCAACTCCGGGGCGTGGGCGTGGCCGTGGGCGTGGGCGGGAGCCGGGCGAATAAATCAGGCGGCCTCGGGCCCGCATTAGCATTAGGAGACATAAATCGAGACGTTGGCCGCAGAGCCATGAGAACCGGGCCGAAGCCGGAGCCGAACCGGGCCCAGACCGCTTGCAAACTATTCTAATTGCCGGGTCCGGAAGGGACCCCGTTATTAGGCCGAGCGGACCCGGCCCCGGCTCCGGCCCCGGCGCGAGAGAGAGCGAGCATAAATATTCATAATAATATATTTCAATTACGATTGCTGCGGCCACAGACGCAGGACGGCAGGACGGCCGGACGGAGGGTCGGGGGCGGGACGTGAAGCCATTTAATTATGTGGCATTTGCAGCCGCCCGTAATTGGGCCAACTCGGTCCCGGCCTCGGCCTCGACTCGACTCGACTCGAATCGACTCGAATCCAATCCGGATCGCGGCCCCCGCCCCGGGTGCGTCCGACGGATTCTCGAGCCTGGGCCGAGCGGAAACGCACGGCGGACTGCGGCAACAGCACCAAACAACGTCAACAACAACACATGTTACAACATCATCAACACAGGGATCGGGATCGGGATCGGGACCGGGCCGTGGCCGGCACAATCGGAACAACAGCAACGACAACGACAACGACAACAACAACAATTACAGCGACACGAACGGCCATTTGGCACCCCAATATTTTAAATAAGCTGCCGTCAAACTGGACAGGTTGCCCATTGTTGTTGCCCACGGTTGTTGCCCATTGTTGTTGCCCGCTCCTGCTCGCCGGCCAGAGGCAGGAGCGGAGGCGGGCCGGAAGGGCAGCACAGCGCGCTCGGTGCAGCCGTAATAGAGCCATCGAGGCCGGCGAACGAGCCGGGGCGGGCGAGGGCAGGAGGGAAGACTGAGGTCGAGGACGAGGACCGGGGACGCAGGTGGAGGACGGTGGACGGTGCAGGGCTCGGCCTGAGACGCTGCGGCTGTGGCTGCAGCGCGACGGAACCAACGGGGACGGCGGCGAGGACGAGGGCGAGGGAGGGAGACGGGGACGGGGACGGGGACCAGATATGCAAAGCATGTTCGAACTGCGAAATGACTTAATAATGGCACCGGCCGCAGGACATGCAGGCCGTGTGAGTGCGAGTGCGACGCGAGTGCATGGGTGTGTGTGCCCGAGTGCCTGTGTGTGTGTGTGTGTGTTTGCGGAGCAGGTCATAACTCTCGGCCGCAGCGTGGAAAAAGGTAATTGAAATTTATTATGATTGTTGCGGCGGCCCAGGGGGCCACGGCGGGGAGGAGGCCGGGGCGGCGTCGTCCACATTTGCAGGCATGCAATTCGTGCCTGGGCTCCCGAGGGACTGCAACCTGCAACCTGCAACCGGCAGCCTGGACCGGGCGAGAGTCCTCGGAGCTGGGCGGAATTCCTGCAGCGGCAACACCTCGGCCCCGCGGCGCTAATGCGGGACGCGCTGCACGCCAAAGTGTCAAACGGCGTAATGGGAAGCAAATGACTTGAGTCGGCGGGGCGGGGCGGGGCGCGTCGGGGAGCCACGGGAGCCGTGGCGTGTCGAAGAGCCCGAGTCGCAGGAGTGAAGTTTTTAATCATTTCCAATTACGAGCCGCCTTATCAGATCCGCCGACTGCCGACGGAGCCACGACGGCGGCGGCTCCTCCGCGACCCGCCGAAATTCAATTACGGATCCGAACTTCTCGGCCGGGCTGCGCTTTTGGCCTCCGCCGCTCCACCCCCTCGACGTTGAGGCCGCGGGGGGCGCGGGGCGAGCGACGAATGATGAATGGGAGCGATCGGAAAATGACAGTTTTCATTTCCGGGCCGGGACGAGTCCGGCGAGTGATGAATGGAATCGCGTCGGGAGCCGGGTCCGAAGTCGAGGAAATGAAGGAGGTCGAGGAGGTTGAGGAGGTCGGGGAAGCCGAGTCCCAGCATTAATGATTCATGTCGACGAATTTTCCCGGCCCGGCGACGACTCTATCGCCATCTCGGCCGCGGACGTCGTCGTCGTCGTCGTCGTCATCGTCGTCGTCATCGTCGCAGTGACAGGGCTCGGGCGAGTCGTGCGGACCGCACGCTCCGCTGCGTAGGCCGGGCCTGGGTCGGAGCGGGCCCGGCGACGGCGACGGCGACTTGTGAACGAGGACGGACGGTGGGTGGGAGGCAGGAGGAGGAGGTCGGGGATGTCGGGGATGTCGAGGATGTCGGGGGCGGACGCACGTACGAGCGACACACGTTGACGCCGACTTTTCGCCGTGATTAATGAGTTTTCGCGATAAACGCCCGGACCCCGTCCCGTCCCGTCCCGTCCCATGCGGCCCTCCATCCGCCGGCGAAGTTATTAATCTGCAAATTAAATTCATTATCTCCAATCCAATCGTGCTATTTCGCAACCCTTCCGTCCCCGGCCCACTCCCGACCCATCCGAGCCGATCCGATCCGATTCGATCCAATTCGATTGGAGCCTGCTCGACCCGGGCGACCCGATGCCGTCGGATCCTGTCGCAGTCGCGGCTGCGGCTTAGAAGAGGAGACTCTCGAGATTCAATTAATTTTGTCATCGATGCGGCTCCGGCTCCGGCTCCGACTCCGACTCCTCGAAGACGGGCGCCCACATGGCAGCGGAGGAGCCCGGCCCGGTCCCGGCCGTCGGTCGGTGGGCGGAATTTGCATTGTGTGAGCCGACGGCGAGCTCGAGCTCGTCCCCGTTGCCGGAGACGAACCGACCGGCCGACCGACCAACCGACAGGGAGCGTGGAAGCCGCCCATTAGCCAAGTGCAAAGCCCGAGCCGCGGGATCGACGATCGGCTATCGGGCCGGCCTCGAACTGGCAACAACGTGGAGTCTCCAGCACTCGCAATGCCCGGGCTCCGTGTGACCAGTGGCAGTTTATCAAACGACCGAGTCGGAGCCGCATCGCGCCGAGAAGGCTCCACGGCTCCACCCAGGCTCGCCCAGTGGCCGCGAAGGTGTCGGAATAATTAGCCGGAGTCGTTGTTTTTGCCCTCAACCATCGCGTCTTGCACATCAGCCGGCTGCTTCCAACACGTTCACTTCCTCAATGTGAATTCATGTAGACGAAAAAAGGCGCAAAACAACAAGAAATCACAATAACAATCTGCATTTGCGACCGTGTGTAGAAGCGTTCGAAGAATGCTCTGAATTAATTTCCCGGTCTCCCAAGGCGAGCTCCTGCTTATCTCGGGTGTCTGGGCTCATAATTAATCACAACAATTTAATCATATTTATTTCAGTTATTGCGAATAAAAACGACAAACGCCAATTACGACAATTGTCAAGGTACTCGAGTACTTTGTAGCAATTGCGATAGCGGACGAATTCAAACGGGTTCACGTGGCCTCCTTGGCCTTAGGCGCAGTGGAGTCGACTCCGAAAAGGCTAAGTGGCCGACTAAGTGGCCGACTAAGTGGCCAAATTCATCGAATTTTCTCGAAAAGTTTGCAAGTTTTGTATCGTTTTAAGTTCGAAGAGGTGAAGTAGGTCGAATTTATCTAAGAAATACGTAGATAAAAATACGTAAAAAAAATTATTTTTCTGGCGAAATGCAATTTTTCTTTTTGAATTTTTTTTTTTTTTTTTTTGAAACGTCGAAAATCGTGTTTAACTGCTTAAAAGTCCTTGTTTAAAAGCCTTTGTTTTCGGAATTTGGCTTTCTGGTGAGATGGAAACGATTTTGGATTGAATGCGTTTTCGATGTGATTTCGAAATGATTCACTTTTTGCCTGGAAACGCAGTTCCGATGGTCGGATTTCGGTTCGAGAAGGAGAAAACAGTTTTCATTGTTTTCTCCTTCTGAAATTTGAGTACACAAATTTCGGGAAATTTCTCTTGAGTGTTTTTTCTTTATTCTATGGACGAACTCGAACAAAGCTAGCAAAGGCAATTCTTCGACCGACAGACGGACGGAAAACTCAAGAACAACTCGTTGTCAAGCCACGGCTTTCGATTTCGGCGGCCGATTCGATTCGTCAACAAGTAACGAGTGCCGGCCGAGCGAGCTCGAGCTCGTCGCGAATAAAAACAGGGTGATTGATTGACCAGCCACTGATGGTCGGTGGCGGGTGTTGTTGTTGTTGTTGTTGGCGAACCCCCTTCCGGATGCGCACCTCGTTAACGGACCGGGAGACGAGATCGAGGCCGAGAGCCAACGAATCACGAGGCAGCCCTGGTCGCGAGCGGCTCTTTTTCATTTCATCCCGACTCGCGGTGGTCGGGAACGGGGGGCCGGCGGCCAAGGCTTCCCACGCGACGGACCCCATGGCCGATCGAGGCGGCCCGCGGCCTTGAACTGTTGACTTACCGCCGTCCTCGTTGGAGCCCTCGCTGGGCGGGCCGGCCGGCAGGCCGCGGTTGCCGATCATCAGCCGGTGCTGGATCGCGACGGTGGCCACGGCGGCCGCGGCCGTCGTCCGCGCCGCCGAGACGTTGCGCATCGCGGCGCTGAGGCCGGTCAGGTTGGCGAAGGCGTTGCTCGCGTTCACCGCCAGCTGCGAGGCGGCGGCCGCGGCCGTCTGGGCCGCCGGGCTGCCGTCGAAGCGGGGCCGGCCCAGGAAGGGGCCGCCGCCGAAGACGCCGGGCACGCCGAACTGCAGGAACGGCCCCCAGGGCGGGACGCGGACGCCGCCGGGCGCCAGCTGCGCGGCCGCCGCGTACAGCTGCAGCGCGGCCGTCGGGTGCAGCGCCTCCGACGGCATCAGGGCGCCGTGGCCGGGCCCGGGGCCGTGGCCGGGACCGTGGCCGTGGCCGTGGTTGTGACTGTGGCTGTGACTGTGACTGTGGCTGTGGCCGGAGGCGGGGACGGGGGCGCCGCTGCTACTGCCGCTGCTGCTGCCGCCGGCGGAGGGGTGCGCGTTCAGGAGGTGGGGCGGCGGCTGCTGCTCCAGGACCATGGTGGGCGCGGGCGTCGGTTGGCAACACGCGAGGCCGTCGGCCGCCCACTCGCGAGCTCTAATTGTTTCGTCTTCCGCTCGGCGCGGCTCGGCCGGGCTCGGCAATGGCAGGAAATTCTTCTTCTTATTCTTCTCTGCTGCTGCTGCTTCTCCTCCTTGTGCTTCTGCTCCGATTCGGCGCTGCTTCGTTGCATAAATCAGAGCGCACGCAAGCTCCCTGTTGTTGTTGTTGTTGTTGTTGTTGTGTTGTGCTGTGTTGTATTGTGTTGTTTGTATTGCTGTTAAATTAGTCTTTGTTGCCGGTCCCAGGTACTGTTGTTGTTATTGTTGTTGTTTGCCAATTGTTTTTGTTAACTGGTCCGGTAATTGATTAATTAGTTATTTTCAATTATTCGCCAGCAACGAACGAACGACGAACGACGAACGAACGTACGAACATTTAATTATGCACCGACACCAACACCACACGGAGAAGCGCCGCGCACATGTGTGCGTGCGCTCGATCGATAGCGATATCGATAGCGGCAGCGGTATCGGGTTCTCTACGGCTGCACCGCCGACGGTTCGGTTCGGTTCGGCTCGACTCGACTCAGCTCAGCTCGGCACGGCGAGGACAAGCGCTCGCAGCGAGTTTTTAATTTCGACTGAGCGCTCCGGCTGCCGCCGCGCCGCACGAAACCGACAGCGCGCAGCCTCGTGCCCGACACCACCACCGTCGCCACCACGACCACCGTCCCGAACGCCATCGCCACAGACACCACCACCACCACCACCAGCACCACCACCACCAGCACGACCACTACATGCAGCACCTCGGGTCGGGTCGTCCTCGTCGTCGTCGCCAGCGAGAGATCGTTGCCATTGCTGCGCGCGTTCGCCGCCGCCGCCGACTCGCTCTCGGCCAATGGAGTCGCTCCCTCTCCGGCCGCCGCGCGAAAGAGACGGAAATTCATCAAGCAACCACTTAATTTCATTTCTTCAGACGCTCCTCCCGCTCTTCCTCGTCGACGGCGGGTTACACCGTGCTCTGCGCCCGCCGCCCTGCGCCGCCGCGCGCTCGTAATTATTCATTAACCACGACAAACTATCAAAATGAGTGAAGCAGCCGCAACAACACAACGACGGCGCACCAACAACAATATGTTGGCTCGCATTCAACATGGACGACGACGAGCGACGGCGCTTCTCGCCACTTACCACGGCCACCATGTGCGTGCGTGCGAGTGAGCGAGTGCGCTGCTGGCGAGCTGCCAAGGAAAATAGTGGGAAATTTCGCAGTCGACTCTCCTCGGCTGGCTGCTGCTGCTCTCGGCTGTTGCTTCGGCTCCGGCTCTCGATACGAAAGCGACGGCCGCTCGACCGCTCGGCCACTCGGCAGGCAGGGCGGAGTTTTTTGGTGTTTTTCAATTTGTGCTCATAAAATTATTATTTGTACATCATGTTGTGGCTGTTCTTCTTCTTGTTCTACTTCGTCGTCTTGCTCTTGCTCTTGCTCTTGTTCTTATTCGTGCTCTGTTGGTGTTGTTGGTCCGGTTCTCGTTGTCGTCATCGTCGGTGTTGTTATTGCTCCGCTCTCTTCTGCCGGTGTGTGCGTTAGTGGATCGAAGTGGCTGCGTTGTTGTTGTTGCCGCAGAGGCCGTTGCTCGTCTTTTGCCGTTGCTCCTTGGCTCGTTCGCCGCCTCGTTTATGCGTTCGCTCGCTCGCTCGTTCGCATGCCGTTCGCATGGAGCTGCTGCTGTGTTGTTCTTGTTGTTTCTTGTTGTTGCTCCTTGCGCTGTTGCTTGTTTCACTCGCGCCTCGGCTGCTGCCGTCCGTTCGCCGCTGCTCTCGTCGTAATTTCCATCTTCGCTTCGCTCTGTCGACGAGTCTCGCTATGGCGCTCTCTCGTTCGCTCCGCTCGTCGGGGTCGGTGTCGGTGTCGATGTCGGTGTTGGTGCTGCTGCCGTCGCAGGCCGCGCCAAGTGGGCGCAATGGGAGACTGTGTGGCGACCAATTTGCTTTTAATTTGTTAACATAAACGCCCCGCTTAAAGAAAATGCGCATGAATCATTTTATTATTATTGTTGTTGCCTTCGCCTCGCCTCGCCTCACCTCGCCTCACCTCGCCTCACCTCGCCTACCATCGCTCGCCCGCTCTCCGTTTCCGTGCTCGTGCTCGTTCTCGTTCGCGTTCTCGCCGGCTCTGCCGATGCTCTTCGCTGCGTCCTTGTCTTCGGCCTCCGCTCCCGCTCTCGCCCCCCAGGCGCCTTTATTTA
This sequence comes from Coelopa pilipes, assembly GCA_947389925.1. Taxonomy (NCBI): domain Eukaryota; kingdom Metazoa; phylum Arthropoda; class Insecta; order Diptera; family Coelopidae; genus Coelopa; species Coelopa pilipes. The sequence goes on from OX376700.1 coordinate 4,564,022, forward strand.
TTTCGCCGCTCGTCTGTTACTTTTTGCCGCTCCTTATGTGCAGCCTCCGCCCCGGCCCCGGACCCGGCCCCGGCCCGACCAGGGGGATTTTGGGGTTCGCCCGTGGTCCCGGGACGCAGCCGCCCTCGTCTCCCGCCCCGCCCCGCGATGGCCCCGGTCGATGCGGATGCGGATTCGGCGCCGCAGCCGCCGCGTCCGCGCTCGATTCGTTGGCAGGTTGTTTAATTGGTGTGCGCCGTGGTGATAATTTTATTAATGACAACAGCTTCCACCAACAGCCCCACCCCCCGCCCCTCCCTCGCGGTCGCCATGTTTTTGGCCCCCGTCCGCTCGCCGCCCGCCGCCCGCCGCCCGCCGCCCCCTGAAACTTAATTAATTCCGCTCCTGCGAAACTTTTCCGACATTTTTCGCCCGACTTCAGCTTCGGCTGTACACATTGATTCTTCTTCTTCTTCTTCCTGCTGCTGCTGCGGCCCCGTCGCTCCCGCGCTTAATGAATTTTTGTAATCATCCCAACTCGTCCCCTCCCCCCCCCCCCCTCCCCTCACCCCAGCCACGCCTGCCGACCGAGCTCTTCAAATTCAATAATCGAAATATGGAAATTTTCCTTGCGCCCCCCTCGCCCCGCGTCAGCACCGTCCAAGAGCCTTCATTTTAGAAAAATTTTTCAAAAATAATTTATTTTTAGCATTTTTTTTGTTGCATCGCGGTTGGTGAGGGGAAAACTTGCGAAAGGGCTTTCGCAAGATTCTTGAAACAACTCTAAGCAATTGAGCAGTTCCAGATCGCCGACTGGGGCTCTTGGGTACTTGGGTACTTTTTTCGTAAACTACCCAGGCGCCCAGCGCACGCAGAGGGACTCGAAGACCTTTCGAGGGGCTTTAAAGAGTCCGAACTGAGATCGAGACCTCCGACAAGAGCGAAAAGCTTCTAAGACTGCGATTTTTCGACTTGTTTCGAAATTGAATCGCGGGTTTTCTCGACTTGAGAAACTTTCGGCGACTTTGGCTCGTGTGCAAAAACTGCAAAATCATTCAAAAATGAGTTTTTTCCACACTTTTCGCCTCTTGCCTCTTGAAGAAATCCGCAAAAATCGCCTCAAGCCGCATTTTCACCCGGGCCGACCGAAACCGCTGCAGTTTTTGCCGAAGACGGCGTTTGTGACGAGCACAGGGTGCGTGTGTGTGCAGAAGCGGCCACGCCCACCGCTCGTCCTCGCCGCCCGATGTCACGCCGCAGCGGGTCGACCGCGAGAGACAGTTGTTTCTCCGATTACCGGTTAATTGCCGTAATCGGACGTGATTTCGGCGTCGGCATCGAGGGCCCGGCCGCCATATGGGCTGGAACGCGACAATCGCCCTGTCGCCAGCTCGTCAGCGCTACCGTCCTCGACCCCCTCTCTTCCCTCCCCTCCCCTCCCCTACTCGCAATCTGGGGACCCGGGAATCTGCATGGACCACATGCCGCGAACGCCGGCGGACCCGCCCACCTGCGACCGCAGCCTCGGGTGGCCCCGGATCGAATCGTCGTGGTCGCGCCGCGCCGACTGCAGGCCGGGGTGGGTCCGGAGTTCGATCCCTGGCTCGGGCCGGGCGAGGACCGGGATCGGGGTCGAGCGGGTCGACCCTTGGACAGGTCGATACGGGTCGATCGGTCGATCGGGCTCCGTTGGACCCTCCTCCGTGGGTCTTCATTAATGAATAATTTCAGGAGGAGGTCGGGCTCGCCTTCGCGCGGAGGCCTGGAGAGAGCTTGCGATGGCGCCCACCGTCCCATCCACCAGCCATCCTGCTTCCTTCCTCCCTTCCATCGATCCACCCACGTCCGACCCGGGCAAATCCTAAGGAAGCCCTTGGGACGGCGACACCGAGGCCGAAGGTGGGGGCCGGGCGATCGATTCGAGGGCGCCGCCGCCCCTCCGGCGGGTGTGAATTCGTCATTAGGCCCATAAAACAGCAATCAGGCCGAAGTCCATCGGCATCGGCATCGGAATCGAAATCGGCATCGAACACGACAAATGACAGTCGCCGACCCGCCCCGCGCGCCCTGGCCCGGACCGGGGCTAATCAACCCCCCCCCTCGCCCCTGCCCCCTGCCGACCACCGCCCGCCGACCACCGCCCGCCGACCACCGACCACCGCCCACCCCAGCCAGTCCAGTCGGCCCAATTGGAATTCATTTGCTGCCGGATCCACCAGCCGTGAAGATTCGTCGTCGTCGCCTGGTCCCGAGTGGTGTTCGTTGTCGTTGTTGTTGTTGTTGTTGTTTTTGTTGCTGTTGCTGTTGTGGTTGCCGGTGCCATTGTTATTGCCATTGTTGTAGTGTTGTCATTGTTGTTATTGTTGCCATTGTTGCCGTTTTTGCTGCTGGGCGGTCGCCGCCTGCGATTGATTCCGGGGTGGATTTTATTGCCGCTGATCCCGGAATAAATGACGTTGTAATTTGTGTCGCCGGCAAGCGCCGTCGCCCGTGGCCGTGGGCGAGGGCGAGGGGGCCGGGACGCCCGCAGTCGACTCGACGTCGATGTCGAGTGGTTTTGCGGCCTCGTTTGTGCCAGCAAATGTGAACAGATTGTTGTGTAATTGGGTTTCGTCGCGAGGTCCCGGCGTCTCGTTCCAACCGACGCCGCCTCCCTGTCTGTCGCTCTCTCTCTCTCTCTCTCTCTCTCTCTCCCAGCCGCTGTCGCTCCCTCTGGGCCCCGGCGACCTGCCCTCTGCGGTCTGGCTCTCGTCGTGATCGCTTTGCGGCCGCCCCCTCCTCATCCTCCTCCTCCTCCTCCTTCTCCTCCCCGACCCCATCGCCTTCTCTCGCTCGTGATGCGTCGATTCGCGTTCGGCCGCCTTCGGGTCGCGAATCCTCAGCCGCTCCACGGCGCAGGCCGCCGTCTCTCTCTGGCCCCCGCTCTCGCTCGACTCCCTCGCACTCCCCTCGTCTCCCTCGTCTCCCGCACTCCCCACGCGCTCCAGCTCCAGCCGAAGCTCGCGCTCTCGAGCTCGCTCTGTCGCTCTGTCGCCCCGCTTGTAATTAATTTCTCGCAACGAGCGCGCCGGGCTCGGAGCCTTTTCTATTACGGCCCACGTCCCGCGGCGCTGCAGCGCTTCCCAATTAATTCCGGGCCCTGGCCCTGGCTCTGGCCCTGGCCCTGGCGACCACAATTAACTCCACACGTCCGGAGGGACTCGCGCGCGCGCTCCCTCGCTACCTGTCCGGTCGGTCTCGCCCTCGCCCTCGCCCTCGCCCTGCCCCTCTCTCTCCCGCTGGCGATCTCGTCCTCTGCGCCTGTGTGCGAGGCATGTTTATTGAGATCTCAAGATTTAAAGTGATGCCCGGCCACGCAGTGGGGCGCACGAGGTGTGAAAACCCTGCTGGCTTTTAATGCAGTTAATAAGAAGCACGCGGTTCCTCTGTAGTCACTGCCTGAAATACGGCCTCGCGATGATGTACGAGTGCAATTGTCCGCGGGCAGAACCGGCAACGACGCCGCACACCGGGGACGGAGCCACCAGGGACCAGGACCGAGGAACCAGGGACGCAGGAGGCCGGCGCAAAGAGGAGCGAACAAGAGGCGAAGTGATTTGAGTGAGGCCGAGCCCGGCCGGCGACTCGCGCGACTCGCGACTCACGGCCGGTGCCGCTCCCGCTGTCCTGGCCCGGCCCGGCCCGGTCTGGCCCTTCACGGACAGCCGGACGGACGGCCTGGGCCTCGTCATTATCGGCCTCGTCAGGCCGGCCGCGCGGATTCGCAGCTCGCAATTCATGCCGGTGATCGGTTTATTAGACGCCGACGCCCGACGCCCGACCGAGCCCGGGCCCGGTACCTGAGTGCGACCGGGCCGTTCCCGGAACGCGCAGGCGCCTTGATTAATTAATCCACGGCGCTCGGCCGCTAGGTCGGGCTCCCACAAAGGGACCGAATCGAACCGGGTCAGGCCGGGCTGGGTCGGGTCGGCCGAGGTCCCGGCCCGGATGATGGATGGTCCGCGATTCGCGAGGGCCTCGATGGCTCGGGAGCAGGTGGAAGCCGTGGGACCCGCGGTCGTCACGCCGTCTGACCGGCCCAATCGACGGCTCGAGTTGGGGCGTGGCCGCGCCCACGACACCGACGCCGTCCCGACACCGACACCGACACGCGGCCGTTTTGTGGGCCTCGCGCGCCCGAACCGACCGCGGCTCAATTTTATTAACCCACAAACGGAGTTTGTTGCAGGCGTCCACGGCACCGGGCGGCAGCGGCGGGCGGCGGGCAGCGGGCGTAAATGAATCTGCCCCCGAGGCGAGTCGTTCCAGCGAACTCCGGCCGCGGAGCCTCGGCGGACGGCGGCCAGCGAAAATTGCTATTCAAAGGATTCGTCGGATGATTAGCTTTGCCCGCGTCTAAATGCTTTATCGCGATTGCGAAAGATTCACTTATACGACCGGCAATTTGTTCGTGCCGCGCGCATAAACACAAACACACACACACACACACCGACACCGGCACCGGCACCGACACCAATGCACGATCCAAGTCAGCGACTCTCCCCAGCAGCAGCACCACCTTCGCAGCCCAGGTCCGGCACGCACACCACGGCCCGACGGCTCACGGACTCTCCCAATAAACCATTTAAAAAGATTCAATACAATTTTCCTCAGCTGGTTATGGGATCGCCTCGGAGGGCCCGGAATGCCACGGCATGCCTCGCCGCGATGCACTCCGTCCATCCAGCCGGCCAGCCGTCCGTCCGTCCGTCGGTCCGTCCGTCTGTCCGTGGTGTATAATAACACACCTACCGAGATATGAGGACTCTATCAGCGGCGTCGAGGTGGACGCCGTCATCCGAGGCTCACGAGTTCGCATGACTTACCGCGGGTCTTCGCGGCCGCGGTCCCTCAATTGGCCAGGAGGACGGCCGACAGACCGACGGACCGAGTCACAGACCGACGGACGGACGGTCGTTCGTTCGTTCGTTCGGTCGGCCAGCCAACCGGAGGGACGGACAGCTGGACGAGCTGTGCACCGGAATATTATTATTGTGCTCAGGGATCAGATAACTCAATTATCCGCGGCGTAAACAAATGTATTTTTTGCCGAGTGGGTTATTATCCCAGCATAAATGGATTGTAAACGTGATTTTTATAGTCATTTAGCATAATAATGCACTTTATGGGTGAAAAACTGATGTGAGTAAATTAAGCATCGCTCCGATTTGGCTCGCTCTGGCAACGACTCGGCCCCAGCTCCAGCTCCAGCTCTCGCTCCGACTCGGGCTCGGGCTCTCGCTCTGGCCCTGGTTCTGGCCTGGTTCCGGATCGCCCAGTCCGACTCCCTTCGACTCAGTTGGTTTCGGCTCAGTTCGGATCGCCCGGTCCTGTTCGGTCTGGCCAGGGCTCGGCTTCGACATCGACTTCAACTTCGGCCACGTCGTGTCGTGTCGTGCGGGCCCCGCCCCGTGCTCTCCGGCCGGCCGGACGCGAATCGACTTGGCCGGATCGACGAGGCAGGTCGGCGGTGCTGGCGGAATCGTGGCGGCAATCGGCATGAAGGTGTTATAATTCTCCATTATGTCCAACTGACGAGAGCCTGCGCGAGCCGCTTCCCGGCCGTCGGTCGCTTGTCTTCGACTATTGGCCTGGCTCGGGTCTGACTCGGATCTGACTCGGCGTAATTGCTCCGCAATTGGATCCGAATTGCGGCGCGTTTTAAATCAATAATTGATTCATCGCGGCATTTGAATGCGCCGCCCGCTGCAGCGGCCCGCGGAGGTCGTGGAACGGACGAACGGTGAAGGTGGATTTCGCGGAGTCGCCACCTGCGGACCGGCGGACCGGCGGCTCGGGTAATGCGGGGGCCCGCGTCCAGCGAAGTCCCCGGGGCTGCGGCCCCAACCGTTTCAGTCACTGGCTGCCTCCATTAACGACTGCAAATAACTTAATTGCCTGCCCCGGCTTTCAATCCCCACCAATCCAGTTCAGTCCCCATCCGAGTCCGTCCAATCCACAGGCCGCGCAGCGGTGACGTGTCGACAGTGACGGACTGACGCCGACGTGTTGCACTTAGAGCTTTATCTTTTAATTAGCTCTGGCTCTGGCTCTGACTCTGGCTCTGGCACCGTCTCCCAAACGACTCCAGCTCGCGTTGTCGGATTATTTATGGTCCGCAGCCTTCCCAGAAGTCCGCGCCGGACCGCAGTCAGTCGGAGTCAGTCACACAAGGATCGCATCCTGCGATAATTGCCCCGATCCCTACTGTTCGCCTGCGCCGCGGGCCCCGCGTCCCCGCCGCGTCCTGCGGCCGGCTCGCTTTGATCTGGTCGCGCTTCGCTTTATTGCGGAATCGGCCGACGGCCGTCGACTCGACTTGGCTTGGCTCAACTCGACTCGCCTCGCCTCGATTTGGACTGCGCAGGTCCCAATTGGGGGTTCGCTCATGACCACTGGCCATGGGCAGGGAGCGGAGGCGTCGTGGGGCGACTGCGCGAGGAGCCCTCGGCCGAGTACCGTCGACCCGCCGGACGACGGAGCCCAGCTGAGCGACAGTAGCGAAATCGCGCGAGACGATTCCGAGGCCTTTGGTCCAGGTTCGGCATCATCTCGTGAGGAAAGGATCGAAGGCGAAACGGACTCCCATCCGCTGCCCTCCACCAACGGGCTGCCCTCCCTCGACGACCGCGGACACGGGAGGTCGTTGCTGTTTATGACCGTGGGATCGGAGCGCGCAGCCGGCCCCGCCCCTGCGTGGTTGGTGCGAAGTCGCGATTGAATTTGAAGGGCATCCGGCACACCCTGGAGCCCGCGTAGTTCGCACTTCCGACGGGGCCCTCGACGCTTGGCCCCCTCTCCGCCGGCCACCGTCGTCCATTTCGGTCCATAAATTATTCATCAGTGGAAACGCGAGCCGTGGCCTTGCGAATTGGGGGGCGAGAGGCAGCAGGCGGAAGACGGAAGACGCGGCCGGCTCTTCATGGTCGGCGGGCAACGAGCTCTAATTAATTTAGCAGCGGCTGCTTAGCCGGCCACTAGCCTCGGCGCTGATTAGGCCCGCGGCCACGCCCTTTCGCGGTCGGGACGCGGACCCCGCCCCGAGCCAAGCCGAGCGCGGAGGGTCGCGGGCGTCCGGCTTGAATTACAGGGCACTTGATCCCGGCCTAGGCACGGGATGTCGTGATGGGAGACGGCGATGTCGAGATCTCGATCTCGATCTCGATGTCTATGTCGATGTCGAGAACTCGATGTCTAGATTTCGTTGTCGATGTCGATGTAGTTGAGGTTCGCATTCATATTTATGATCCCACATTACCGTCGAATCTCGGCTCGGATCTGGAGTCTCGAATTTATTTGCTTATCGACGATCGAACCACACGCGACCTTCATAAAATTTGAAAGTAATTTCCGAATTATTTCCACCAGCTCACTTGTAATCGGAAGAAGCGCGGCCTGCTGAGGGCCGCAGAGGGGGGAGGAGAGCGAGAGAGAGCGCGTTATCGGGCGACGCATCGCCGGGAAGAGAGCAAGAGGGCTCGGGATTACCGTGGACCGCAGCGACCGGGCCGAGGCAGACGAGGGCGTCTCCAGTGACAGCACGTGCTGCTCGCGCCCGCCACTGCCCTGCCCTGCCCTGCCCTGCCGGCGACAATCGCTCGCGCTCTCGGCGAAAACCAACAAGAGGGTGGCGGTCGGGGTCGGGGGCTGTTTTGATCGGCGGTGCAATGTTGTGGCTCTGGTGACGGCGACGCGACTTCATAAAAGAGCAACAACCAAATCCGCGTGTCCGCGCCACGCACCCTTTGGCTCCGACCCGTCGAGGGCTGCAGCGGCAGCGCGAACTGTGGCCGGGGCGCAGGCTTTGTTTTGATGCGAACGAATTGCGGTCCTTATCGGATCGGCGGCCGGCGCGAGGGGAGGCCGGCGACATGATAAACGGCAGCAATCATGGCAGGCAGGCCGGAAGGACGAGCGGACGAGCTTGGGCGGGGCGGGGGCCAGGCAGCAAGCGGAACATGTTAAGCCGACAAATCGGTCTCGATTGATTAGAGTGTGTCTAATGCGCGTTCAGCCCGCCATGACGTCAGGAGCGCCGACTCGTCCTGGGAAACGCCGAAGCCGCGCGGGAAGATGCCGAAAGATTGCGACGACGGCGACGGCGACGAGGACGACGACGACGCCGGCGACTGCGACTGCGCTCCAGATCCCGGGAAGATTAGGTGCAAATCCCGACAGCGTGTTAAATTTATGTAACTAAAGATTCGGCCGCCGCAAGTCGTCCTTGGGGAGGCGCGTCGGAGGGCGGGCGGACGATGTGCCAAAGCGGAAAATATGCTCGTCGGCGAAAATCCCCGGCACGCACCGCACTCACCGGTCCCGGCACGTGAGGGCGGCCGCCACCCACCGCCCACCGACATCGCCGCCTCCTGCCTCCCGTCTCCGGGCCAGCGGCCGGTCCGTGGGATGGGTGGCGACCGGGTCGGGATCCACTGCCTGGACGGCCCGAGGCCCCGTCGTCCTTTCACTTCCCGGTCGAAGGCGCTGGCCTCGGTCTCGTTCTCGGTCTCGGCACCGGAAGCGGCCGCTGTCGCTGCGCCGGGCCCGTCCACCCATCCACCAGGGCCCCCGTTTCGCAATTAGTCGGGGTCCGAGGGTCCCCTGCCGCAGCCTCCGCTAATGACCGCGCTTGATCTGGATCGAGCGCCCTTCGTTGTCGCATGCAAATTCATTGAAATCGCGCAACAAGTGCAGCGAGGCCGAGCCGTCGTCGTCTTCGGTTCGGACCTCGGTGGCGACGCGACTCCGCCCGGCAGAGAGCGGCGTCCTAATTGCTCCGGCAATTATCCGCGGCCGAAAGTGGGGCAAAAAGCGAGCGCTCGCTGCGACCCGGCTTCATTACCGCGAGCTTTCCCACCATTAGGCTTCTGGCAGCCCCCTCTTGCTTGGCCACGCCCGCGTCGCCTTCGCTTCCTCGAGGGCCGGCGATCGCGCCGATCTAGAACTGCAGATGGTTCAAATCAGGGTGATGCGTTGTTAATGCGAGTCCCCGAGAACCAGTGCGTGTGTGTGCGAGTGCTGGGGTGAGTGTGGCGGTGTGCGAGTTGTTTTTGTTGCTACGTGCGGAGCTCTTTTTGTGGAGGTGATGAAGCAATCGCTCCCATTCGCCGCAATTGTTGCCTCGGTTTAATTTAATGACCACGTCGAGCCGCTAAAAAGCGGCCACTGCACAGTGGGCCCACTCGCATTGGCCAGGATCCAGCGATCGGGGCCGGGGGCGGTGGCAGACGATCGACTCCCATGGGGACCAACGCGGGGGTCGGAGCAGGAAACTCGGAGGCCCTGGCGCGAAGTCCCGACTCCAGGATCTGGCCCCAAGTGAGGGCTTCTTGTGCTCTCCGACTTCTTCGGGCAAACCTGACCACTGTGCCCGATGAAACTGTGAAAAATACGTTCGCGTCCGGCCGTCAACAACCGAACAACCGAACAACAGTCGCACTTGTCAGCGCCCTCCCCTGGCAGCCACCGACGTCTCTGTTCACAGGTAGGCCGCGGCAAAAACACGTGTACAACTATTAATCTAGAGCGGAATCGCCCCCAGGGACGGACAGGGCAGGGACAGACAGGGGCCGGGCAGGGTCTTTCGCTTCTTCTTCCTCTTAATGATGCAACAAATTAAACACATCTGCGGTGTTTATTTAAATGCGGTTACATTCGTTATTGCCTTCGATCGGGAACCGCCCCGCCTCGCCCCGCCCCGCCCCGTCCTAATGACGTGCCCGAGCGAGGGACGGCCGGTCCGCCGTCGACGTCAGCGACCACTGATTCCGGGTCCTTAGGGGGACACCAGGACTCCAAGGAGGTTGGCGCCATTGGTTCGACCCAACTCGACAGCCAAACTTCAAAAGCTTATTTGACCGATTTATAATGAAGAACCCATATTTTCAAAAGTAATATTTTACAGAATAAATCCGAATGAGAATTCCTCCGCCCTGTGCTTCAGCCTCAGTGGGTCTTGAGACCGGACTCCACGGTGACAGCCGAGGATAATTGTCACCTTGTTACCTCCCGATGCTGATCGCCGGAATCAAGAATGATGTCCCCAATTTGCCGATACGCCGGAGTCAATTTGCCAAATTGTCATCATTTACGCCAGGAACTACGTGTCGTCGTCGTCCTCATCACCATCATCATCGCCATCGTCATCAATGAGGTTTTGAGGAAGCCCGTTTAATAAATACGAGGGCATTTGTTAGAGGATTTCTTCTGGCTCCACATGTGCGGAACAGAGAGGCCAGGAAAGATTCTCCCCTCCCCTCAGCTCCCCTCCCCTACCCTCATTAGAATACCTCGATTTATAACACGTTTATTTCGAAACAAGAATGAAGGGAATGTAAAGAATGCCGAATTGATAAGAAGGACGAGGCCGCGTCGGCCGTAAAACTCATGAATAGAAGTCCGTAAAACGATGTGCTTTTATGGCGATGATAGGGAGGTGAGTGGATTAATGTAAGGGCGCCTCCCACTCCCACCCCCGCTCGCCCTCCCCGGGGACGCGACCCGCGGTGATATCACATCGCCTCAATAGAGGCCTCCGCGACTCTGTCCAGCTCCCGAGGGCGCCGCCTCCAAGCCACTGATGCGGCCGTTCCTCGGTTCTCCGGATCTCCGGCTCTCTGGTTCTCTGGTCCAGCGGAGCCCATAAATCTGCCAGTTGTGTTTGAGTAGCTACTATTTTCGAAGGAATTTAATTTCTCGGTCAAATGCATTTCGAAATTTGAAAGTTTAATATTCTCGCACTCCGGCGAACGTGCACCACTTTCCGGTGGTTGTTTTTTTTTTTTTTTTTGGTTTGTGTTGTGCTTTGTGTCTCTCTTTATTTCCTCCCCTTGTTGGCCTTTGTTCCGTGTGCATTGGCGGTTCCTGGAGTTCTCAAGTCAGTCGACTTGAAGTCGGTTTCCCTAAAATCTTGACAGATTTATTATAGATGAGAGTTCGCGTCGTGGTGCGAATCGCCTTCGGAATGCCTGGTCCCTTTCCATATCCAATTTCAAGAACACATTTCCGAAATACAGTTGCAAAAATAGAATTGCAAAAGGGGCTTCAGCGAGTTTCGAACTCGCGAACTGTACAAAAATAGGTAGATTTACGTCTGCCGTTGCAGGTGGGCGTCTGCATGTCAGAGACAGACCCGTTCGCCAGGATCTTGATGACCAAATAATCGGCATACTTATTACTCAATATTACCATAAAAAAATATTTTTGGCTTACGTCTTTCTTATTAAATCACAAATTTTTATTTTGGTTACCAAAAAAGTTCCATCGTACTTTGGTACATACTCCTGGTCGATGGAAAATTTTTTTTGCCAAAATTTAAAAATTAAAAATTTGAAAAAAAAAATTGTTTTTGCCCGAGTTACGAAGGTTTAAAGTTTTGCGGTATGGAAAGAGGTGTAGGTAAAAGGGGTATCATCATTACAGTTGCAGTTAGAATAAAAATAGTTAAAATATGGTCCCAATCTAATAATCTTACAGCTCAGTTACCTTTTCTTGTGGGAAAGTAGCTATAAAATCCCTCTTATTGTTATCATAATAAAGCTATAATCTTGATACCATAATTACGTTTAAAGTCTTGTCGGGGAGTTTCACTTCAAAAACAGATGACGTCAAAATATTTTTTCCAAACAGTTTATTAAAGTCTTGCGCAAATCTGGCTCAACTTGTATAAGCTTCCCAAACGAGAGAATTTAACAATATTTGCTTTCAGTTAATACAACAACCTAAATAAGAAAATTAATAAAATATATGTATATAGGCAGATCTCTCGATTATATCAAAAATAGTTTAATGTTTTGCTCGACGTCCACGCTTCTTGGGCTCGACATGATGAACTTGTTCTATATGTAAAAAACAAAGGGTCAACAAGTTGAAACAAATTGACATGTAAGAGTTCACTTGCCATCTGTTTCGTCTTCTGGTATTGCCGAGAGCAGGGTGCTGGGCGATCCTTTGGATTCCTTCGATCGTCGTTTGCCGTGCTTCTCGCTCCCAGCGGAACTGACCACGCTAGCCAAATCTTCCTCGACCTCATCCTGGAAATAAGCATTTATCATGGGGGGACGTCGTCGCCAAGGCGATTCAAATCTGTACACACCTTGTCCTTCACCGAACTGCGAGTCACCCTACGCCGCGTGGCCGGACTAGAAAAATTGCTCATGTGGGACGCAACCGATTCGGCATCGTCGCTATCCTGATGCGAGGCTGCCGTCGACCGCGATGTCCGTCGCTTGGTGACCCGCTTTGCTGGCGTCGGAGACCTGGACGCTTCCAGGTCGTGCACGGAGACACCTGCAACCAATGCGGCCGATTTCTCCATCATCGCCAACTGAGTACGCGTCAAACGCCTGGACGAGGAATATAGAATCGACGATGCTGTTGTCGGGGAACTATTCTGTTGCTTGCTATCGTTGCTGTCGAAGCTCTCGTTGGGTTCGTCGCTTTTTGCTGGTTCCTCTTCCAGGATCGAATCATTCCTTTGCTCGTCCGTGCTACGCTTTCGCTTGATGGGATTCCTCTTCGGAGTTCGCTTTCCGGTCGACTCGGACTCCAGGTCGGCGCTTTCGCTTTGGACGGTGGTAACACTGCGGGCCCGCAGCGGTTTGGCGGCACCCGCATCGGCCTGGCTGGAGACACTGGGACGACGAGTTCTCTTCGGCGTCGTGATTATGCTCGTGAGCTCGGAAACGCTGCTCGACACAGATGACCTACGTGTTCGCTTGGTCTGCGGCGGCAGTTCGCTCACCACCGACGACGTGTCCAGCTCACTGTCCATGGAGTTCAATCGTGCCCGCGACCGAGTTCTGGTCGACGGGGAATCTAGTACGCTCGGATCTTCATTGATGGCATCCAGCAAGGTGGATCGCCGTCTCCCTGTAATTTTGGCAGGTACTTCGGCGGGTGGCACCGACGCGCCACGCAGGTTGTACGATGTGGTGGGCGACGTTGGGTCGTCCTTTGCGTTCGAGTGGGGCACCGACGAACCTCGCACTCCTCTGCGCATACGAGTCGGGGTGCTGCTCTCGGCAACAGATTCCTCGGGTATGACCGCCTTTGGTTGCACGGAGCCGGCTCGAGAACTGCGGCGGGTACGGGGAGTCAATGAGCCAGATCCTTCGCCATCTTCTCCTCCGAGAGGATGCGGGGGCACGGATGCTCCTCGCGCTTGTCTTCGTTTTGGAGTGAAAACGCCTTCTGCATGGCCACCGGCAAGTGCTGCGGGCGGAGGCACCGAAGTAGCTCTTGCACTCTTTTGGGGGCTCCCTTGATCCTCCAAATGTGGTTCCTCTGATTTCTCACTGCTTTCTTTCACGTCACCCCCCGGTGTGGGACTTTCCACGTGAGTGTTCGCCGTTCCGTGAGTTGTGCTCGCTTCCTTCGCCTGGTGCACATTCGATTCTTCCTCCTGCTGGGCATTCGATTCGTCGGTTTTAGTTTCTTTGTCTTCCTTTAAGTTGGATTTTTCTTCTGGAGCACTTTCAGCTTCACTCTTTGTGATTTTATCCTTTGTTTCTTCTTTGAAGTCATTCGTTTCGTTCGCGTTCCTCTCCAAATGTTTGTCCTCCGCGACCTTCTGATCCGGAACCTTAACCTTGTCCGACTTCTCCACTTCATCCTCAACAGGTGCCGCCGTGTCTGTGACCGGTTCAGCTTCCTCCAGTTCAACTTGTGTTTCCACTACATCATCCTCCTCGACTCGAAGCCTCATATCATCGTTGTCCATCTCGTCCATGGCATCGACATCCACTTCTTTCTCCCTTTCCTCAACAACAGATTTCACTTCCCTCTCCAGAATGCTCGTGATTTCAGCATCTTCACTCTCTGAAACCTTTAACTCATAACTGTTCTCACACTGTTCTTCGACTTCTGAATTTGCCACAACGCCGCTCGTGCTCGGCTGCTCCTCGTTGGTCTCCTGCAGCAACTTATCTGGCAAATCCTCCGTTGTCACAATCATGTCCTCGGACTCATCCACTTTCAGCTCGAAGTTGCTGCTGGTGACTTCATTGTTTTCTTTCGAATTCGATGAATTCTCGCTGTCCACTCTGAGCCGAGTGTTTTCCTCTGCTTCCTCATGAGCCTTTTGCACTTCATAATCGTCAAATCGATTGGAGTTAAACTCCAGTTCCGGTTCGAGTTCTTCGGCAAAGAGCTCTGCCGGTTCTACATTGTCCTTTACATCGTCAAATCGCTCCGTCTTCTCGAGTAGATATTTCTGCTTGTTCCCATGGCTTGAATACTCGTCCTCGCTATCTTCACGCATGTACCCTCCATCATCCGACGAAGAGGCTGCGTCTTGGACTAAAAGAGCATCGTCCGAGGATTCCTCGGAGGACGAGTCGCCATCGATGCCTTTGTTACGCTCAGATCGGTATTCTGCCTCATAGCTAACTGTGCTCTTATCATCCTCGCTGTCTTCATCACTTTCACTGTCAACATTGACACTCTCTTCATCACTCGATGAGAGCACGATCACAGCTTCAGACAAGTTTTTCCTCTTCTTAACGACTGCCGGGGTAATTTCCTTGCATTCAACGTCACTTGAACTGGAACTTTGTGCAACCAAATTCTCATGCAAGCCCATTGCTTCATCAAACAACATGTTGGACTCCTCGGAAGATGTTTTAGTTTCATTGTCCATGCCAGCATAAATATCAGTTTCCTCGCGGCGATCCTCTTCCTGAAGGTCTGTTTCCATTTCATCATCACCGCCAACATCCTTTGTTTCTTGGGTTTCCTCTGTCTCGTTTTCATTGCGTTGTGCGATAGACTTGGTCTGTTGCAAGGATGTGGAATCCAAGACCGTAATGTCGTAGGAACTCATACCCAAAGTGGTATCCAACTCTTCAGCTGGTAGCCTCGGAATAGGTTTCGGTCTCTCAGGCACAGATGGTTGAAATCGACGAAAATCATGGCTAGATTCAGTTGTGGAATCCACATAGCTAATACTGCCAATTACAGTCGAATAATCGGATATCTTCGGATAAGCGTCCGATTTTGGTAAGATAAACTTGGACTGAGTCTCGCAAACTTTGGAAGATGAAACCTTGGGTACAAACTCTTTGATATTACTTCCAGATAAACACACTGTTCCACTGTCATCAGTATTTCCGCGAAATAGACTTGCAGAAGATCGGTTGTCGAGACTACCGAATCCACTGCTAGTTTTTGAACCCACATCTGATGCTGTTTGGCCTTCGTTTTCAGGTTCTAGCAACTTAACTGAAGATTCTACATAGAGTTTTGTTGCGGACTCTGCCGTTTTGAAATGATCTTCCGACACAAAGGATTTGATTGTCGATTCTACGTTGAACTGCGTTGCAGATTGTGCAGTTTTGTAGTTATCGTCCGAAGCACAGGACGCAATTGAAGTTCCTGCATTTAATTTCGATTCCGATTTCGCTGTATGGAAATCATCTGACACAAGCCTTTTGACAGGTTCGGGACTGGCCGACTTCTCCATACGCTCTGCAGAAAGTCTTGGTAGCGGTTTTCGCGCTTTTGGTCCATCTGAAAAATTGTGTCTGCTAATGGAAGAGACTCGCATGGCTCCTGAATCGGGTACATAACTCTTTGCATTGTCCACAACCAACGAGTTATTGTGCGACGACAAGGGGGAATAAAAGTTATCTTCAGATACAGCCTTCGAGGACGCCGAACTCTCACTCGATTCTACAGACACTGAACGTGTTACGATCTTAATTCGCTGTCGTTGCATTGGCATCTCACTTGACTGGACAACAGATATCTCCCTATTTCTTGGAGGCTCTTCGATTCTGTCTTTTTCTACCTCTGGCGATGGCAAATTAAAACGAATATTCTTTTCTTCTTCCACTGGCACTTCTCTGCGTATGCTGTGGCGTTCCAGTGGCTCGGGAGTGTTTGTTTTAAGAATTCCATGTATTTCGTTAGAAGCCAATGATTTAACAGTATTGTTACTGGGTTTTGTGTCATGCTGAACTTTAACACTTATTGTCATTGGCTGAGTTAGGAAATTTTCAGTAGTTTCTGATGGGCTTTGACTACCCGCAACATTCATACCGAAATCAGTAGTGTTGAAACCACTTGTATTTTTCTTCAGATAATGCAACTGGCTCAGATCATTAACTACATCATTACCAAGAATTTTCCGACGCTTTCTGGGGTTCTCCTTTGCAGACAACTTCTCTATGTCGCTTGTTTCTTGCAAATCACTTTCTGCCAGTGACCGCTTCTCTATAATTTTATATGTCTGTGGATAGGAAATATTTCGCTTTTCCGCATGTTCTAAGAAATTCGTCTCAATTTGTGGTTTACGTAAGAATGGCGCATTGTTCGAACTTAACAAGCTGCTTGCAGCTTCATCCTGGTTGTTATCCATTCCACCATAATAGTAGGTTGCGAAGTGGGCACTCAACGCGGAACTGTGATAGATTCCACCCAGAAGATTATTCGCATTCTCTTTAATGAGCTGACAACTAAGGGGTACTGGGGACTTGTTGTCAGTTTCCTTTCTGCGTATTTTGTTCTTAATTCGGAAGTACACATCGGTCAATCCTTGGGTCACGGGAGTCATGGTTGCGTTATACGCTGACAATACTAAGTTTGGAGTATTCGCAGTGCTGTTATTTAAATTGGAACGTATGCATTTCGCCTTTGAAATTTCGTCCATGTACGAAACGGCCTCAATATATTTTGATTTTTGTAGAAGATAAACGAAGTGCAAATGTTCAGCATTTTGTGACTTACTACGCTTGAGTATGTCCTGCACAAGTTGGCCTTCTTTTTCACTAAGCGCCAAGTCACGTATGACACCAAACTTACCATCACACAAGCAACACGTAAAGAATTGCTCCAATAAAGAGTCATCTTGTCTGGAACGCGCAAAATGAAATGCTTCAGAAATGAGATCATTCGAGAGCAATGTCTGCAATTTCAATACTGGCGAGACAAGACTTGAACGAGCTTCTAAGATGCGCAGAGCCAAATTTGCCGAATTCTGGGTGAGAAGTGTTTCAATAAGCAACTCTAGAATCCACTGTGGATAGTTCTGATTTTTGTTGAATGGTGATATAAATTCATCAACAGCTGGCTATTTATGGAACATACAAAGCCAGAATTAACATATTATATCATGTTGAAATATATAGTAAACTCACCAGAAAATGGCCGTGGTCAAGGTTCCAAAATGCTTGAACGGTCTTAATTAATGATGCTGATAATTTAAATACGCTCGGGAATTTTATGAAATTTGCGACAACATTCTTATATGCTTCGTCGTTAATTGCTATGTTAAGATCCAAAAAAAAGTATAACAGAATAGCACATTTACTATCGAATGACACGTCTGGCACGAGCATTACGCGTAACATAGACTCAATGGAAGGGGGCGGATATAGACCATCGCCATTATTTTCCATCCAATATTCACGAAGCACATTTCCCTTGCACTCGTGATCGATAAAGGCATCAATGTAGAGTAAACGACAACTCCCAGTTTTTTTAGACACAAAGTTTTCGCGAATTTTGTTGAAAAACTCCCGTTTATTGGCATATAATTCTTTCAACTGCCGGTAGGGGTACGGCACAAGTTCAGCATTCGCATTAACTTTACAGTTATATGGAGATGCTTCTGGAAGCAACCCAATATTTAAAAGCCAAAGAAGAACTTCCTGATAATCGGATGCCATCCGTAAAGACTTGTATTTCATTTCGTAACCAGTAAATACTGAAAAGTATAAACAATCAATGAGTAACTAAAGTATCATAATGGACATTAAAAATTACCGTTGTCGGGAATATGGCATTTTGAAAAGGTCAATACTTCACCAAATAAATCTGCTAACAACTTTAGCTGGCGTGAAATAAAACCCAATTCCTTTTGTTCCCTTTGATCTAGAGGATAGCCTCCGTAGTTAAATAGTCCTTTGCATAGATCATTGACACGAGTTTTAATATCCGTGGCACGCTTCCATGTCCAATCAGTCAGCGTTGATAACGTTAAACCTGTCGATCCCGAGATATTTCCCATGAAACTGCCATCCACCCAACATTTTGCACAATCACGTAGTAGACTATAACAATTATATTCTAAGGCTACAGACAGAATCACTTCATATTTAGCTTTCTGAAATTTTACATAAATTAGGGATATAAATATTTAATTGATTTGATCGGCACCTACTGTAGAAAAAGTTGACTTCACATTCAACTCGCAAAACTGCGGCATCAATCGGGTGCGAATAATTTCAGAAAAGTAACTGTTCGGGTCCAAAAATATAGACGCCGAACTCGAACGCAAAGCGTTAATAAAACGATTTTGTGCGCCTTCCCAGTTATAGAAAATAGATCCATCATGCAGTAGTAGGCTACAATCTTTGAAAACCATATATTAAATAATATTAAAATATATGTTTAATTTTTAACATACCAAAACTCAAAGAATTAGGAAAAAAATGTTCTTCAAAACGTTGCATTGAATTGAAGTGTGCTATTGTTGTTGGTTTTAAATAAGACTCTAATGCGCATTGATCTCCATGAAGCGTATAGGCAGCTAAAAAGTTGGAATTCCGACTTGGATCAAGCATAAATGGCATTTCTTCCTTGTACCATTGATTCAAATCAAAGAGTAATAATTTATTCAGCTTTTCTGTTTCAGAATACCACGTTAATGCACATAAACAAATGGAATCTTCATCACCGTGAACGACAGATTTTATGATTGATTGGCAAGATACAGCAATACTTTTGCCATACTCAAGAGGCAGAGTCAGTCGAACACAACTGGTTTGAAATGCCTTTAGGAAAATGACAAAAAAAAAAAATGTTAAATAACTTAGGATTCAAGTCTATACCTGTCTGTACCTCAAAAAAACCAATGTCATCCATATCGGCCTCCGTCAATCGTTTCTCATACATAAATGAATGCAAAACAGCTATCAGGGTTTCCTCATTTTCATGAACAGCCCAAATGTAAAAACAAGGCCGAGGATCATCCAGTGGTTCTAAAAAATTTATTTTTACTAACGGCGATCCTTCGCACTGTCTCTGTGGCATTGCAATATAAAATATTTGCAATTCTGCAAGATCATATAGAACCATGCGACCATCTTCCATGCCACACGCGATACCTAATATTAGATCGATTGGAAGTACACACAGTACAGCACATGGTGATTCAATTACTAAAGAAAATTTTGAAATTAATATGATTCACTCAAATATCGTACCTTTCATATACCTTCCATTTGCAAACCAAAATGAATACCATCCTGTTGACATTGCTTAAAACTTCGATGTATCTCTCTCAATGGTAAATTGTAATCAACAATATGACATGGTATGAATACATCTTCTAATATATGTTGTGCATTTAATGTCAAAATCTTTGTCATATTTAAATCTAGCAATACAATTACTCCTTCCATGGAACCGAGTGCTAAGCAGCCATCGAAGTTTTGCAGTAACGAACGCTTACACACTCTTGATACCATAAATTTACAACAGCTGACATGTAGCTTTACTTCCATACAGCTTAAAACCGTGCTGTGGTCAATAGAATATATGGCAATAAAACTGCCGCCAGAACTGTTTAAATTCTCTAGGCATACGGCGAGGTAGACTCCTTCTGTGTTATGGGGAAATAGTTCATCGGCACATTTAACAACACAATTCCCATATCTGAAAGTGAACAAATTTCTTTAAACAGAACTGTTTCTGGATATGAAAAATTAAAATACTGACCCCTTGGACTCGGCAAATTCAAATGTTGACACAGTTTGTCCATATTTCAGCGACACTATGTGGAGTGTGGATCCTTTGGCCAGCCAAGCCCATTCGCCTTTCTTTATAATTCCGCCTAATTTGGTCTCTGAAACTACGATATTAAATCCTGTTTAATGCATTATTTTATGTACTTTACCGTAACAACTTTCATTCAATGAAGTATTGTGTATGGGGAGCACCTTCTCAGGAAACTTCACGGACCTCCTAGCATTGCATTTAATTTCATACCATTCCATTTTTAAGCAATTTAATTTCACACGGAACACGAATTTACATTAATTTACACAGATTAATATTAAATTAAAATATATTATTTTTATATCCGCGCCGTTTATCAAATTCTCTTTTAGTCGGCTTTTCTACCGAATGTGTTATAAAATCTGTCATCCTTTTTTGTTTTGGCGCTCTGAAGGGTGTGTTTAATTCTTACTAAAATCATCAAAAAGCTACGTGTTCTAAGAACCACATGTTTTCTATATGTATTAGATTCATTGCTATTTTAAATATACATGCCAATTTTTTGAGTTATTCACATAATAAAGTATATTTTTCACTGTGCGAATTTTCAATATACTTTCCATTATATTTTTTAATACACTAGTTCTAAAATCGACAACGTGGCATCGCTGGAAAACAACTGTCACATTCCGATGTCCTTTTATTCGCAAGTTGCATGCTTTGCGAAAAAATGCGCTACTTTTTCACACAATTGTGGCTCAATACAACCCTGTAAATTCTTCATTTTATACGAGAGACTGGCTGCTGTAGTAAATTCTACGATTTTCATCACATTTTTTTTTTGGATTATTCTGAATATTTAAAAATTTTTGTATTGTCAAACACAAAAACAAATACATTCAAATACAAACAAATTCTCCGGTCGTGTTTTAAAGTTTCCAATTCAAATGCCATTCTAATTGGAATTGATTATCTAAAATACATTTAAAATAACACAGAACGCCAGTCGCACACATTTTACAATTATTGAAGTATGTATTTAAAAGCAATTTTTTGAATTGAAAGATACCATACTGCACATGAATTTATTGGTAAAAATTTGTTGGTTAAATAGGAATACGAGTCAATATGGAGCAACATGCCACAGTTACAGCCCTAGCAGAAGAACTGGCTCAAGCTGTGGAAATAATAATGCACCCACAGACAATGCAGCAAGCACGCATGGAGGCATATATGGCATGTGAACGATTTAAGGAGGAGTCACCGCTTTGTGCACAAGTCGGGTTGTTTCTCGCCAGCAGTCAGTATACCCATAATGTGAAGCATTTTGGATTGCAGCTAATGGAATATACGATTAAGTTTAAATGGAATTGCATTTCCCACGAGGAGAAACTCTTCATCAAAGAAAATGCAATGAAATTGTTACTATTAGGTGTGGGGCCCGCAGAAGATACAAGCTTGTCGCATTTAAAAGATGCATTATCTCGAATCATTGTTGAAATGATAAAACGGGAATGGCCGCAGCAATGGACCACGTTACTATCCGAACTTTCCGACGCTTGTTCTAAGGGAGAGGCACAGACTGAATTAGTACTGTTAATTTTTCTACGATTGGTCGAAGACGTTGCCTTGCTTCAGACCATTGAATCAAATCAAAGACGCAAGGATATGTATCAAGCCTTAACCAATAATATGAACGATATTTTTGACTTTTTCCTGCGATTAATTGAACTGCATGTTACCTCATTCCGGGAATCCACAGCACATGGTAATTTCCATAAGGCCAATGCACACAGCCGAGTAGTAGAGGTAGTACTTCTTACGTTAACTGGTTTCGTCGAATGGGTCTCCATTAATCATATAACATGTGGCAATGGAAAACTTTTACATATTCTATGTATCCTTCTAAATGATAAAGCATTCCAAAACAATGCAGCCGAATGTTTGTCACAAATAACAAACCGAAAGGGACAAGTGAAAGAGCGTAAACCGCTGCTCGTCCTATTTAGTGAAGAACCAATGCGTTATATTTGCAGTGCTAGCCAAATGGTTCCTGATACTACGACTATTGAGCAGAATCACGTCTTTTTGAAAAAACTTGTTAATATACTCAGTGGAATGGCTCAACAATTAACTGTGCTATGGGGAAAAGAGGATGGCACTATTCAGAGACCAGTCAACTTCGAAATATTTCTAGAATGCATTTTATCTCTAACGCGCCACCCTAGTCTGACTATAGCGCATGGCGCTGCACTTATATGGAATGTGTTGTTTAAACATGACAATATTTCCAAAGACGTTCTCGTAAACAGTTACATTCCCAAAGTGATTGAAGTGATTGCCCCAAAAATTATAAAGATTCCTTATCCCTCATCGCGAACATTGCCGACCACAATAAGCACAGCATCATACATTTGCATAGAATATGATAGCGAAGAAGAGTTTGCCGTATTCTTCCACCGTTGTCGTACAGACTTCTTAGAGATATTCCGGCAAGGCACACTTATAGCGCCACTGGTAACATTTTCCTATTGTGAGCAATGGTTGAATGTGCGTCTTTCAAAGGCACACTGCGAGCGTGGAAATGAATCTTGCAGTGTACAGGATCCCACTTATTTAGAATGGGAAGCTCTTGTATCAGTCATAGATGGAGTATTAAGTCGTATACTGCTTGTATCTGAACGTCCGTCAGTACAATCTGGACTGCGCTTATTAGAGGAGTGTCTAAAGGTGGAAACTAATAATCCATTAATTTTGTCCATTTTATTATCCTGCATTTCAGCCCTCTTCGTGTTTCTGAGTATGTCCTCGTGTCAAATAACTCCAAACAACTGTGTCGCGATGAGTGGAGTATCTCTCTTACCACGTGTGCTAGATAAAATCTTTTCCGCCCTTATATTTAAAGATCCAAATGAGTCACTTCATCAGCAGCAACACCAGCAACCGACGACACGTTCACAAGCATGTAAAAATCTGCGACGGCACGCTGCATCGTTAATGGTCAAATTGGGTCATAAATATCCTCTGCTGTTGTTACCAGTGTTTGAGCAAATAAATTCGCACGTGAAAGGTCTTTTCAACCAACAACAGACTCAATTAAGTAAATTGGAACGGATTACCCTGCAAGAGGCTCTTATACTTATATCCAATCATTTCTGTGATTATGAACGACAATCGATGTTTATTGCTGATATTTTGAAGGATGGCCTAGCGCAATGGAGTGCATTTTCACATGCTTTTAAATCATCATTAGATTTCATGCGATTTGTAGGATTGGACAAACCGCCGTTCTTACCCATTGAAGACGATCCGAATGGCCCTAATCGCAGTCGCATTATCGATGCACTTTATGTAGTTTTAGGTGTAATTAAACGTTGCACTTGGCCCGATGATCCCGATAGAGCTTCACGTGGTGGATTTGTAATGGGATTAACTGAATTAGGAAATCCAATATGCAGGAATCCTGCTACCCCACATGTCATACCACTGTTACCACATATTTTGTCGCTGTTACGTGTTTTAAACGAACTATTCAAACGAGAAGCGCTGGCCGCTCTCTCAGATGGTTATAAAACAATTCATACTATGCTCGAGCATGAAAAGAAGATGCTGATGGGCGTGACTGCAGTTCCTGCTGATCCACTGGATCCTTCAGTAAAGAAAATTCCGACTCCTTTTGATAAAATGCAAAATTTTATCACTCTCCTGTATGAAGGTTGCTATCATATGATGGGTTCTGCTGGACCGTCATTAGGTCGAGATTTGTATCAATTGTGTGGTATTGCCGATGCTCTAATCAATAGTGCTTTCTCTTGTTTGGATGATGTTCCCGACTATCGTTTGAGGCCTATTATTCGGGTGTTCTTCAAGCCGTTTGTATATTCATGTCCACCCGCGTTTTATGATCAAGTGCTACTTCCGTTGTTTGCACACGTGTCTCCAATCATGTTTCATCGATTAACCGCCAGATGGTTGTACATTTCATCTCTGTACGAATCTGGACAGTTGAGTGAAGAGGTAAACGATACACAGGAAGTAATGGAGGATATGTTAAATCGCTCGTTGACTCGAGAATACTTGGATGTTCTGAAAATCGCTCTGGTTGGTGGACAAATCGGTTCGGAAAATGTTGCCGCAGGGGGCAACATAGATGTTACAATGGAACCTGAAGAGCACTCCATGGATGGTGTTACGCATTCTCGAGCAGCACAATCAGCCTTATTATCGGATATAATTAGTGACTTGGGTGCGAAATTACTACGGAACACCATGACCAGTAATTATATACTCATGACTATACTAAGTGCACTCTCATGGAATGATGGAACGTGCAGTTTGAAGGCAGTTAATGTTGCAGCTCCTGTTATGCGGTTCTTAGCTGCGGAACAACTCATGGACTCGAATAAGGCAGTTAGTGCATTTACATCTGTGTTACAAGGTCTACAGGTGCATGGACAACATGAGGCCAATCAGGCGGGTCTCATTACATTAGGTGTACAATTCTACGAGCTTCTGCGTCCGAAATTTAACCTTTTGTCGGAGGTATTGAAGAGCATTCCGAATGTAAGTGCAACCGATATACAAAAATTCGATGAAAAAATTTCGGTAGCTCCTATAAAGGGTAACAAGGTGGATAAGGCTAAAAAGGACATGTTTAAGAAACTAACAGCCCACCTTGTTGGTCGTAGCGTGAATCAACTTTTTCGTCATGAAATAAAAATTGCAAATTTACCTCCGATGAGCACAAATACGCCAAAGCAGTCTGCGGATATAATTGACACCAACCAAAACGCCGGGTTATCGAAATTATTTCGAAGCGAGAAGTGACAAAAATGAATATGTAGGTCTCTAATACACAATTAATTTATCTACATTTATATATATTGTTATTTTTAGTTTAAATAGGAGATTTACTATTAATTTTAATACAATATAGCCGTTCATATATTCAATCATTGGCGATAGGAAACCGAAAGGAAGGAACTTCCTATATACGAGTTATTTTATATATATATGTATCATTGGATTTTATTTGCTGAGTAAAAGATATGAATTTGTTTTGAAATTTACTACGTAAACTAAGTTTTTTAATGAATAAACTATTAAGAAATATAATATATCAAGAGAATTTGAAATATTAAGAGATCTGATTATGAAATTTTTTATTAATACAAATAAAAGAATTCTAATAATTGTGTATTTTTCTTGTAATGTAATGATATGTTTTCATTATGCCAATCAACTATAAAAAAAAATATCGGAAATCCTTATATGTGATCTTCGTTAACTGTGTTAAATATATAAACATTTAAATAAAAAAAACTCGGCATTATTCATTGAAAACATGTGTGTTTTAAGGTTTATATTAAAAAGCAGTTACGTTGTTGGGTACTGATTTGTTATATTGGATACCAAGTACTATTTTACATCCGTGAAAATATTTAATATGTTATATTGGCAGCACTTTTTCGTGTGGTAAAATTTGTAAACTACTTTTGAGCCATGAAGCAGGAGTCTGATTTCTTGGTAGATAGTGAGTAAAATTCGATAAATTTAATTCGTAAAATTGATAATTTCGTTCCTTAGATTCCGATATTAGTAAACGAAGAAGACGCGACCATCCTCAAAGAAAATGGTCAACAGAAGAAACAGTCCAAATATTAGACTACATAATAGAAAAAGGAATCTTCGAGGTATATTCATTTCAATCGTTAAAATAAATAAATAAACCCAATATATATATTTGCAGAAGCCGACTGCTCGAGTTTTTTATCAAAAGTTAGTTGAGGAAATACAAATGGACGTACATTGGGAATTAGTTAAGTACCGAGTAAAAAACCTAAAAAACTCATTTAGGAGAGCAAATGAAATATGGTGTTCCACGACGACTGGTGAAATGAAAGTAGCTAGCGCTAAAGGTAAACTTGTAACTAGCTTTGACTTTTCAATATAATCATACTTTTTTATATATTTAGCAAAAATAGCAAAAATTTGCCCTCACTACAAACAACTAAAAGCCATTTTTGGGAAAAACAGTAAAATTGAAACGAAATTTTGCATGGAAACCATGGATATATGCAATGATTCGCAGGTGCCAGAACATGGCATTTTTGAAACCGTTGAATTAAAACCTACACCTCTAACTCCAATACTAACATGTCCATCTCCAACCCCATCAGATGCATCACCTATCAAGGAAACAGTGACATCCACTTCCAAGCAAGCTCTATATTTAGAGCACAGAAAACGGTCACCGAAGTCACACTTCCAGGAAATCCTCGATATGGAAGATAAACGAAATGGTTTTCTGGAGAAACGATTACAAATAGAAATGGAAAAGGTTGATATAGAAAGACAAAGACTAAAATTAGAGGAGAATGTACAAATGAAAAAAATAGAAATGGAACAAAATTTTCAAGTAATGAAAATGAAAATTGAAGAAGAAAAAATTAGAAATGATTTTGAACTCAAAAAAATGGAACTAGAACAGAAGGAACGCATCGCCAAATACGAATTAGATTTAAAACATAAAGTCGTATATAATTAAATGTTAGTATTATATTAATTGGCAACAATATTAGAAACTTTTGTTATATTTCTTGGAAGTCTCAGTATGAGTTTTACTAAATGAAAGTTTGGTATGCTTAACTTAAATATCAAATAAAGTGTAACTGCACTAACTGGACCACCGTTTTTTTGAATAAAAGAAATCAATTTGAATGATTAAACATAAGGTCATATAACTGTTGTCTTATATTTTCAATATTAGAGATATTGGTCATATCTTCAGTTCCATCATCATCACCGGAATCCTTATAATCATTGTGGCTAATTGTATTTTCGAATTCTTCCACTTCACTTTCATTTATTAATATGTTGTGTAGTATACAGCATACTAAAATCCATTCAGAACAAAATTGATGATTTTCTGTATTATCGATTCGGATTCGCAGCTCTTTTAAACTACGGAATCTTTCCATTAACATACTCAGACATTGTTTCACTCTACATCGGTATTTCCTTAGACGCAAATTAAATAACTTTCGCTTTGAATTATCGAGATGTTTGTCATTATTCTTATATGGAGTGATTAGAATCTTCGACAATGGATATGCCGAATCACCGGCTAGCCATTGTTGAGATGAAAATAGCTTTTTTCTTTGTCTGCTTAATGAACAGTTCTTGAAAATCTCTCCGTCATTTATGGTTCCACGGTATCCCACTACAACATCACGAATTTTAAGTTTGTGGTCACAGACAATTTGAGTTTTAATTGAGTAAATATTATTCTTTGAATAATATGATTCATAGTTTAATAGAGGAGGTTCACCTAGTTTAATTTCTATACAATCAACATATCCGATGCAAAATGGTAGTTCCGAAATAGTCTCATTTACAATTCTTGATCGCTCTTCAGAATTTGGCCAGGAAATGTATTGAGTCTGAAGTTTTAAAAAAGCTCCAAACACTCTCTTCGTTACCGTACGTACCGTTCCACCATCACCAATTCCAAAAATAGCAGATAACTTCCTGGTGGACGCATTTTCCCCCGAGGAACCCAATCTGAACAATACTACAGCGAGTTGCAGTTCTACGGGGATCTGTTGGTTTTTCTGTTTTTGGAACATTTCGTCCCTATTTAGAAGTTCTTGCAAGTATGAAAACTGCTGTCTATTTACTCTTAACATTTCACGATACTGAGAATCATCCATTGTATTTAAAAGATTTTCACTGAAGTTAATATGTCTCGATATATTCTCCGACACTACTTTGCGCTTACAACAAGCTTTCAATAAATCTAAACGAAGATCATCGTAGATATCATCCACTGCCTCTTCATCGTCACTAAAGAGATCTAAAGTATTTTATTGGAAGAAGCGACTTTTTTAAAAAATTAATTTTTACCTTCAACAAGTCTAATGCGCTTTTTTGCCCTTTCCATTAAAAACTCGCACATCTCCCCTCTCTCGCTTTTTTTCGGCATTTTGTATAATATTTTTGTATATATCCAAGATCAAAATCAATCTGTTAAAGAAATAGTTCAATATTTAAACATTTTTCATATTACGTTCATGAAAAAAATTACATACTATAAATTAAAAAAATGCTCTTCATCAACAACTGTTACAATGTTATTGACGTAAACAAAACACATATGCTCCCGGGTAATGAAAATATCTAGTAGTCAAGAAGGATGGAACATATCGAACATTCTTGACTTGAAATATTTATAACGTATAATTTCTCTGAAAAATATTGAATTATGTATCATTACAGAAGATTATAAAAAATTTCCTTTCAGAAATTTTATTTTCGATTTTATAATGTAGAAGGTGGCAACACTGTGAAGTAAATGAAATACTGTCAATATTTTTTTTTTATATGTTGACAATTTACATACGATGTAAATTCATTTCTGAACAATAAACAAAACTATAAATTTTGTCATATGTGAGTTGTTTTATTACAAACATATATTTTAGAATTAAAAAATGGAAACAGAAAAATCTACCGAAGAATTGTTCCAAAAAACGTGTCGTACTTGTACATGCAAGGAGGCAGAAGGTGAAGAACTATTTCAGTCAATTTTTGAATTTGCTGAAGGAAACACAGATATGAGAATTGTTGAGCTGTTGAACAGCTCGACGCCCCAACTTACCATTTATGCCTCTGACCATCTACCAAAACAAATATGCTCTCAATGTGTCAGCAAGTTAGTGATTGTACATCAATTCCAGCAAATGTGCATACACTCAGATTTGCAGTTGCGTAGTTTATTGGAATATGGAACTGAGGATGCCAAATCCACGGACTTGCCAGAAATGCATGATACACTCAGAACGCCAACCGAAGACCCCCTCCAGAGTGTAGTTGTAAGCAACACAACATCTTTGGAATTCGGTGGAGAATTAAAATCTTGTCTGAAGCTAGAATTGCCTGAGGGCGAAGATGTGAAAACCATCGATAAAGATAGCTGCTTAGAAGGTGAAAAAACGTTTGTTTCAAAAGAATGCAAGACTGAACTGGCAATTAACTCTGTTGAGTTTGAATCCGATGAGAATACCGATTATAAAACTGATGAAAACCATGAAATCAATAATTATGAAGGAAAGGATAATAATAGGTAAAACATAGGCATAAAATTCGGGAAATTTAATTTATATCATAATTTTCACAGCAACAAAAGATGTTTAAAAAAGAGAAAAGTTATCGGATTAATAAAAGAAAATTCAGAAGATTTGGATGACGATTCGAATATGTAAGAAATCCCTTTAATTATCACAATTGATTTAGAATACAAATTTTACTAATTCTATATTGTAGAATAAATTTAAAAATTAATCGCAACGATATTCTTTCATGTCCAGAATGTGGAAAAAATTTCCAACGGACATATAGTTTAAGTCGTCATATGAGTGTTCACAATGCTATTGGAAAACCTTATCAGTGTTCCAAATGTAAATATCATTTCACAAGTGAAGCAAATCTAAAGCGTCATGAAATATCCCATGATCATTCGAACAACCCCGAGGGCTACAAGTGCATTGAATGCCCCAGACGTTTTACTACACGTGAATCATTGTCCGCTCATCAACGATCTCACCAGAAGATGGATACTGAAACGACTTCTAAACTATATTCTTGCGAAATATGTTCAAAAAAGTTTAAGAAGTTAAGCATGCTAACTAGGCATTCCCGAAATCATCAGGAAAACAAGAAATTTAAGTGTAATTTATGTGATAAAACGTTTGCGATAAATTCACATCTAATCGATCACCTTAACAAACATAATGCCGTTAAACCGTACATATGTGAATACTGCAATAAAGGTAATCATTTAATAAAGTATTACTTATCTGTTACAAACTATTTATATTTTATTTAGCATTTCAACAATCATGCACATTGAAGGACCACATTCGAACTCACACTGGTGAACAGCCGTTTCTTTGTTCCGAATGTGGGAAGGCATTCAGCAGTTCTAGTAATATGAAACAACATTTACTCCGACATACTGGTGAAAAAAGATATGAATGTCGGGAATGCCCGAAAAAATTTCCCTGTCTAAGCGATCTAGCTTCACATATGGCAGTGCATAAAAAAGTTAAACCTCACGTTTGTGATATTTGTGGTTCAGCATTTGGTAAACCGTATCAACTGAAAAAACATAAAATGTATCATAATGGAGAAAAACCACATAAATGTGAATATTGCGAAATGAGGTACATTTTGAAATATTTAGTATCTTCTTATTATTTTTAAATCAATTTTATATAGATTTGTGTGCGCTGATCACATGAGACGACATATGCGAACCCATACGGGAGAAAAACCATATAAATGCAAGTATTGCGAACGTGCCTTTGCACAAAGTAACGACTTGGTCAAACACTTGAGATCTCATGTCGGCGATAATGTTTATACCTGCGAATTGTGCCCAAAGTCTTTTCGTTTAGCCACAGAATTACGTGAGCATTTTTCGCAACATAAAAATGACGACGAAGAGACACGTTTAGAAAATGCGAGAGCACTTGCAGATGAAACCATGCAAAGGAGTGTAGGACAAAGACATATAGAGAGAGCTAATATCAATACACCACTTCCTTAAGACAATAGAAGAACAAAAGACTGTAGAATAAAAATTAATTTATTTATGAATCTAAATAATAACACAGGTGGCTTTAATCTCCAGTTATTTCCAACTGTGGTTTCAGTAGAAAAAATTTAAAATTTACTACGAAACTTTAGTGCATACCATGACTTTTAATTGAATATTGTATATTAATAGTAAACTGTATTATATATCAGCTTCTAACTTAAGAATTTATTTTACATTTTTTAATAAAATATTTATCTTTGAAACTAATATATTTTTTATGAACCTACTAGTCGATTATCGCTCAAGCAGATCCAATCCGGAACATGTTCATTTTTCAAATAAGCTTCCTTAGTTAACGAACGATTCGTTATTAAATCAGTCCCTCCACAAAGTGATCCACCCAACCAAGCTGAGAAGTTTGCACGTCCAATTCCTTTATGAAATTTGAATTGTATATCAGTTTGAAACTTATGTTTGTATTCTTCATCATTTGCTAACAAATTCTGCAATTCTGACTTTAGGCGTGGTAAAATACCCATTATCATTGAACCTCCACCGATTACATAAATACTCTCAGCCAGTGGTTTGCGTAGATCAATAGGACATTTTAGAAGAGCCTTTATTATTATATGTGGTAAACTGTCTCGCTCATTATTATCTTCAAACATAAATTCAAAAGAAGTCTCTCGAATTTTTCCCGAAACCGTAACTATTTCTTCACTTCCAATAAGATACTCAATTGCAGGTGGCTCTTCTGGTGGTTCATTATTTCGATAACCCTTTGCCCGTTCCAAATTTGTAACGAAACAAGTTCGAACTTTTATGTCTTCTAAAATTGTTTCATCCAAGTATTCCGGATTTGCCCCCTGCTCTATTAGTCTTTTTTTTATTTCTTCGTGGACCATTTTCCCTCCGTACGGTTGATCTTGAAAAGCCTGCATTATTTGCACGCCACAATATACTGGCAACACGGTCGTTTCGGTATAACCCATATCCACAACGACTCCAGTGTCCACACCCAATGTCGACAAGGAAATCAGATGAGCAGGAACAAACATAATGGATGCAACTTCGAAGTGACGAAAGAGTACCCGAGCCAAAGTTTCCCTCACAATGGTCTGACCAAATACATCTTCTACAACAACAATTTTTCGTTCTTTAGGACTAACTAGAAGATGTCTGAAAATTTATTAAATACCATATACGTCAATAAATCTCATTATATGGGCATACATTAATGACTTACTTGAAAAAGACTACTTGTAAAAAGTCTACCAATTGATCATACAGATCCAAAGTTGAGTTATATTTGAAGAGCGGCTTAGTCTGCCCAGTTGTTGAGAGTATTACCTCTGAGGGCATTATTTTTCGTGGATATGGTTCTGCGGCAAATCCCAGTCTGCAAACAATTTGAGTTAAATGACGTCACTACATTTATAATGAGTAATTACTTGGTGTAGGCGGTTCCGATATCCAATATCACGGGAGGTTTTTCTTGCATCACAGTTTCGTAAAGAGGCATTTTTCTAATTTAAGTTGGAATGGAATTTGTGATGACTTATTAAATTTCTCTATTGAGCCGACTATTTGATCAAACGCAGTGAAGGAAACTCAAATCTAAACGCAAAAACAACAACAAACACTCACCAAAATAGGGGTTTTTATGTCAAATTTAACAGTTGTGAAACACTTGTAATATGCAAGTGACGTCTGAACAGCTGCTTCTGAAATATTTATGTTTATATTTTCATCGAACTCGCTCACATATTTCTAACAAATTACACTATTGAAACATAAACTAAAATAGGAATCAATACAATACTGAACATGAATAATATACAGTTTGAAAGTGCTCGAGAAAAAGAAAAGATTCGTCAAGAATTACGAGATGCCCGAGATCAAATGTTAGAAAAGGTAACCGTGTTATTGTTTATATTATTTATTTGCAAGCCTTTATTTATTTATTGCTAATTGCAGGCAAAGAAATCGGCTGAGCAACGTGCTCAACGTGAATCACAAAAAGTACTCAGTGGAGAAACTAACTGGATGCTACCTTCGGTTGCGGCAAAACTGGACAAACTCACTAAGAGGGACAAAATTAAATCAAAAAAGAAAAAGGACACCAAAAAGAAATCCAAGAAAAGTAAAAAGAAAAAAAAGAAAAGAGTTAATTCTAGCGATACCGAGAGTAGTAGTGAATCAGATAAAAGGCCATCAAAGAAGAAAAAAAGTAAAAAGAAGCGGTCCCAAAAGTACAGTGAATCCTCCTCCGATTCAGATAGTAGCTCGGAAAGTGAAGCTGAATGCAAAAAGAAATCCAGAAAACGAAAACAAGATGAATGTTCTAATTTTGACAAGGAGTCTGACTTATGGGTTGAAAAATCGAATATTGTAGACCCACCGGTACAGCGAGATAGTTGGATGACTGATGCGTTGATGCTGAAAACATTCTCTCGAGAAAAATCTGAAAAAAAATCAAATGAAAAGCTACAAATTGATTCATATGATCCAGCAAAAAGCACAAGAGAATTAAACCCCTATTGGAAATCGACTGGAACCGGACTACCACAGACATTTCAAAAGCCTAAAAATGATAGTGACGATGAAGAATTCACAAAACGAAATACTTTTGCCGCTGGTCAAACAACAAAGAGCGGTAGGAATTGGCAAAAGAAGGAATATAGCAGCTCATTTAATATGCACAGTGAATCAACCTCTACGGTAAACTCTGCTATTCATAGATCAAAACGCATGAGCTCAACGTCGTCTTCAGATTCGGAGGAAAGCGATCAGCAAAGTACAAAACCAGACTCACCTTCTGCAAAAACCAATGTGGATTCCATTAGTTTTTTGACGGATCAACAAATGAATGAACTAGGAGCAAAAATTATTAAAGCAGAAATTTTGGGAAACACAGAATTGGCCAAGGAATTAAAAGAGAAATTGGAGCAGGCAAGGGCAAACCGTGAACATTTTAAAGAGCGGTTGCAAAACAAAATTGAGACACCAATTTCAACGAAAGGGCAAGAGAGTGAAGAACATATATTACTCACGCGCACTGATAACAGAGGCAACTGCAGACCACTCCAACAATCGTCTGTGGTGAATCCCAATGATCTCTATGGCGGCAGTAAAGGCAGGAAGAAGTCAAAGCAGCAGCGTGTTGAAACACATTTGGACGGAGAGCGTGTGCGCTTCTTTGCTGACGACGACAAGTATGACATTAAACAAATGGTGAGATTTTAAACTATTAACTTTTAACTTTATTATAGTGTAACGTTTATAATTTTTATCAAATTAGTTTGAACGAGAAAAGTATACATCTGCATCAGACTCGAATTTGCAATTCGCTGATATTGCTAGTAAACATAAGAATCCCAACGATGATCTAGAAGATATATTTGCAGACAAAATACGGAGGAATATTTCGAAAGAGGAGTCGGATAAAAAAGAACTCAATCGAGCTATACACGAACAGCAGAAACTATCGGCAGCATTGGATAATTGCGACAAATGTTTTGATACGTATAAAATGGATAAAAAGTTACTAGTCTCCATGGGAGCAAAGGTGTATTTAGCACTACCATGGCACATTGGTTTACAGCCAGGCCACTGCGTATTAGTGCCAATACAGCACGTAACTTGCAGTACGCAATTGGATGAAGACACCTGGGAAGAGATTAACAATTTTCGAAAAGCGCTGACCAAAATGTTTGCAGTCCAAAAGAAAGATGTTATTTTCTTTGAAATCGCAAATAAACTGCATCGCCAAAATCATCTAACCATACACTGTGTGCCCATAAGTGAGAAGGATGCCGAACTTGCTCCATTTTACTTCAAGAAGGCAATCGAAGAATCAGAACATGAATGGAGTGTAAACAAGCAATTGATTTCATTGCGTCATAAGGGCTTGCGTAGCAGCATACCAAAGGGTCTTCCATATATATGGGTGAATTTCGGAATGGACAGTGGATTCGCGCATGTTATCGAGGACCATAATCGGTTTCCTTCGAACTTTGTACAAGTACGTTGACTATATCATAATACCAAGTAATCTGTAAATATTACATTCTAGGAAATTATTGGCGGCCTTCTACATTTGGATCCCAGTAAATGGCGACGACCACAGAAAGAACAAAATATAATAGCAAAAGTTAAAATGTTTGCAGATTGGTGGAAGAAGTACGACTGCTCTAATTGAAATATCAATAGATTATTTTTTTATATTATATGTACACATTGTCAAAAATAGTAACTACTGAAAATATATGAATTCAATATTTTAATTTCAATACATGGGGAATAAAATAACTTGAAGTGGAACAATCTTAAGGTTACGTTACATTATGGAACAAATGTCATCCAACATTTTCTGAACGGTTTCAAAATTTTTGATTATATTGTAAGCACAGCCAACTTAACTTAACATGTCCTTTCTTCCGGTTCTTTTTAACACGCAAGGTAATGTTTCTGTCAATTTTCGCAGAAATTTTATATTTTTAGATTAAAAAGTTAGATTTTGGTCAAGCAAACCCTATAAGCATTAAATGAAGTAGAGATTTGTTCCTTGATTCGAACTTACTCTACAACCATTTACTTAAAATGAAAGAATTTGTCTTAAATCAAAGCTGACAATGCAAACCGTCAGCTGTGTTCTACTGGATGCTATTTTCATGTGCAACGTGATCGCCAATAAGAATATTTTGTAATTTATTATTGTTTTGTTCCAGATGCCTGGTGTTACTGTAAAAGATATTGATCAGCACGCTATTGTGAAGGCTGTCGCCGAATTCTTGAAGAAGTAAGTTTTTTCAGAAACAAATTGCCAACATAACCTATAAGCTCTTCTATTGTTTTTGCTATATATAAATTGTTTCAACCATGTTGTGTTTTAGGACTGGCAAATTGAAGGTGCCCGATCAAATGGACATCATCAAGACGGCCAAATTCAAGGAATTGGCTCCCTACGATCCTGATTGGTTCTACATTCGTTGTGCGTCGATCCTGCGTCACTTGTATCACCGCAGTCCCGCTGGTGTTGGATCCATCACCAAGATCTACGGTGGACGTAAGCGCAATGGCGTTCACCCATCACATTTCTGTCGTGCTGCTGACGGTGCTGCCCGTAAGGCTTTGCAATCGTTGGAGCACGCCCGCTGGATTGAGAAGCACCCGGATGGTGGTCGCAAATTGACTTCTATTGGACAGCGTGATTTGGACCGTATTGCCAACCAAATTGTGGCCAAACAGAGGGAAGTCTCAAAGCAAGTTGGCCCAATTGTTATTTCCAAGTAAAGTGCGGAATTAAAAATATAATTTAGTTTAAATGTGGATCCTTTGATTACAATAAAACAAACATTTTTTAAACTACATGGTGTATTATTTAGACAAGTTTTTGGAATACAAACTGTTTTTTTTTTTTTTTTTTGTGGTAATAAGTCACTGTAAATTCTGTTGAATTCCAAACATTTTTTATTGAAGTGTCTTGTTTAAAAAAGAGATGAAATTAGAATTTACAAATAAATCTAATAACTATCGACATTTTTAGATTATAAATACAGCTATACTCGATCCAAAGCTTCTACCATTACGATACTATTTCCGCGAATCACCTATAATGAACGGAAATACAAAGCTTGAATATTATTTGTACACAGTAGCAAAAATGCATGTACAAGAAATTTGGCTATATGAATATTTACATACCACCATTCCGATGTTGTTTCTTGTGCTATCCTTACACTCCTCCACTGTTTCATCGAGCACAACATTCATAAAAGGATCGAATCCTCGCAGAATTCCGGCAACTGACCGGCCACCATTCAGTTTCAGCAACATTCGCTTGTCCATGTACCTTAAAAAATACAGGTCATTATTTCGCATGTACAATTTAAAATTTTACTAACTTTTTCAATTCTGGGGGATGTGCTTTCGACATATTAATACAGAATCTTATTTATTACAATAGATACCAAATAAATGAATAAAAGCTGAATAGAAACAAAATCGCGGCCGTAATTTTTGCGTCAAACTAGTGTTTATATGGTATGTAAAATGTGAACAAGCACGCACGCTTTGAGAGCTTGATACACAAGTGTTGGAAAATGTTTTAAATATTTATGGTAATGAAATATGTATACGTTCTTATTTTCTATTAAATGAAAAAAATAATAAAAAGTTGTTTTTAAATTTTTTATATATATTCTTTTTTTTGAATCGAAATCTAATTAGTGCATAACATTTGTAGATAACAACAACAAAACATGAAAAATATATTGTTTTTGTTATATAGGTAAAAGAAAGTTTACATTTTGCTAGAAATTATGGAATCCCATCCCATCTGATCGTATATTTTTATAAATTGTTTGTTGGTACTAAGCGTCCTTGAATGTTGATTAATATATTTTGACAATTTTACCTTCCCTGACTGTGGGACTAATATAGTTTACTATAATTTCCTGCATGTGAAACTTCTGACAGTTTGGGTAAACGTCAAGTTTTTTTATGCGATTTTCGTTCACCTTTTTGTGTTTTTTCACATATACTATCAAAGCATTTCAACAACTGGCTTCTCACCTTCTGCATTCTTTTAGTTTCTTATTTGTGTTTTTACTGCATTTAATTAAACTTTTTGTTTTGAAAATTATTTTAAACATATATATTTTTAAAATGGTTCGACGTAAATTTTGACATATAAAAAGCGTGTTTCCATAATAGAATAAACGAAATTAGACAAACTCTAATAAACCAGTTGCTTATAATTGCAACGGGAAAAGGAAAAGTCAACAAATAGCAGGGAAAATCTGAAAAAAAAATAAAAAAAAAATTTATACGCACTTCGTTCTCGCGGATTTATTTAGTGAATCGGAAAAATGTTTTCCAAGAAGAAAAAGAAACCACTGATTTCGATGCCAAGTAATTTTGAGCATCGCGTGCACACTGGCTTCGATAAGAGGGAGGGGCGCTATGTCGGTTTACCCTTGCAGTGGGCTTCCATAGTTGGGAATAACCAAATACTCAAGTCAACAAATCGACCCCTGCCTTTGGTGGATCCTTCCGAAATAACACCAACCGAAATTCTCGATCTCAAGACGATCGTGCGCCCGCACCACAACAACAACAAAGCAGATACACAGTCACTTAACAGCACGGCTGGATCGCACATTATGGGTGTGGTTGCGGATGCGTTCCCAAATAACGGTGGTATTGTGTTGCCAAAAACTTCGCACGTGGCGCGTTCCAATTCGCTACGCAGCTCGAGTCCGCCACGCGTGCGCCGTGATCTTCGGGGTAATGCCAATGTGCCCCCAGCGGTTCCTGAGGAAACTTCAGCATCGACTACACCTACACCAACTACAGGCCAACCAATGCCCACTCCTGCAACGATGCCTGGTCTAACGGCGGGCGCAAAAATTCCACAACAACAAGTCATGGGCGCATTAGCAGGAATGCAGGGCCACCAAATGTTTACAACTTCTCATTCACAGAACGGCAGTGGTCCCCTGGCCGTGCGTACAGACCTACCAGGATCTGCGGCTGGCCTTCAATTCCGTGCGGGAGCAGTTTCCAGTGGGGCGCAACAAACATCACCAGTGGGATCAATAACGAGCGCTACACGCTCCACGCACTCCCATATCTCCGCCGGCGGCATAAATCATCATCCACATATGCACGCGCATGCGCATCATCTGAATAACAACTTCACCGGCGGTCCCTTGTATCCGCAACCGGGCCAAATGCACCATGCAGCTGCACAACTACCGCAGTCGCAATCGCAACCCCCACAGCAACCTCCAAAGCCTCTGACTAACACGGTAACTTCGGATCAAAATCAAAATCCACACCACGCCCACTTCCAAGGTGCCAACAATGTAAAGACGAATTCGCGCGCATCGAGCTCGAGCGGTGGCAATAGTTCTTTAGCACATAGCGCTGGAGCGGCTGGAGGAGCGCCACCAAAGCAAGAGCAACGTCTGACACATGAACAGGTACTGATATTCAATTTAATAAAATGGATTATGAAAAATTATTATGAAATTCTCCCGTATAGTTCCGTGCTGCTTTGCAAATGGTGGTTTCGGCTGGTGACCCGCGTGAAAATCTAGACAACTTCATGAAAATCGGTGAAGGCTCGACTGGAACAGTGTGTATTGCCACCGACAAATCGACAGGTAAGACATTGTGGTTTAATCAAAAAGAAGATCAATGTTTCAAAAATTCATATTTGTCCAGGTCGGCAAGTGGCTGTTAAAAAAATGGATTTACGGAAGCAACAAAGACGAGAGTTACTTTTCAATGAGGTCGTCATAATGCGTGACTACCACCATCCGAACATTGTAGAAACCTATTCTAGCTTTTTGGTGAACGATGAACTTTGGGTTGTTATGGAGTACTTGGAAGGTGGTGCACTTACCGATATTGTTACTCATTCGCGCATGGATGAGGAACAAATTGCGACAGTCTGTAAACAATGCTTGAAAGCGTTGGCTTATCTTCATTCCCAGGTACTAAATACATAAACCATTCAATTATCACTATTCTCACTAACTAGTTATTTTTTGTTTTTTAATAGGGTGTCATACATCGAGACATAAAATCAGATTCTATTTTACTCGCCGCTGATGGTCGCGTCAAATTATCTGATTTTGGTTTCTGTGCCCAAGTTTCACAAGAATTGCCAAAGCGTAAGTCATTGGTTGGAACACCGTACTGGATGTCCCCAGAAGTCATATCGCGGCTACCATATGGTCCGGAAGTTGATATTTGGTCGCTCGGCATTATGGTTATAGAGATGGTTGATGGTGAGCCTCCTTTCTTCAATGAACCACCCCTGCAGGCAATGCGCAGAATACGCGACATGCAACCTCCTAATTTGAAGAATGCACATAAAGTGTCGCCACGTCTGCAGTCGTTTTTGGATCGCATGTTGGTTCGGGATCCAGCACAACGAGCTACGGCTGCGGAATTGTTAGCACACCCATTCTTAAGACAAGCGGGTCCGCCATCGTTGCTAGTACCTCTAATGCGTAATTCCAGACAACACAATTGATTATGGAGTATGAAGGTGAGAGAGACGTACCGATGCATTTTTATTTTACTCTCTATAATTTGGCAACTACTTAATTTTTTATTCATTTCATACAAGTATTTTAGAATTTATTATCATATTGATTATTTTACGTTTTTTTTGTGTCTATGCCCGATGAAATCTTTATTTGTGTAATTGCTGAAAGAAAGTAGCAAAAGTCTAATGAACTAATTTTAATGACTTCCGTGAAACGACGACAAATTGTTAATTTAAACAATTTGTTATTTCATATGAAACTTGCTCAGAATATTGAAACATTGAATATACATACATAGACTCTGAGATAACGAATAATTGAAATGTGCCTTCTATGCGGGTTTACAGGCTTATAAATAATCCATTGTATTGAAATTATTGCAACGAAAAACTAAGCATTTAATTTATATACAGAAGAATTGAGACATTTTCAATTTTATTTATTATATTTATGTTACTTTTGTTTACTTATGTTTTACATTTTGATAATACCATATATTGCAAACATTCCTAACTGAAAAATATTTATATTTAAATTTACAAAATTCACATTCCCCACCAACGAACCTTTTTGATTGGCTTCAAGTTTCATTGAATATACCTTTCGTTAAAATATTTGGCGAAGTTATTTTATTCATATACATTTTAAGATATAGCAGCGATTAGTGTATTATTTGAACATTGTAAAGTGCATTGTATTTTATTATTGTTACCATAATAATATATATTAAACATATATTATTTTACTCGAATAAAGCGTAAACTACTATAAGAATTTATATAAAAAATGACTTTAATATAAAATAGGATTAATACTTGGACTTCTCTGAAGTTATACTTTCATCTTAAACCCTGTTATTTTCTTTTTGTTTCGAACCAGCTATTGTTTGCTGTAATTTCTGCAAACATCCGCGAATGCGGTTGTCTTCGCCAGCACCACGTTTCTGCTCTACAATGTGAACTTCTTCAAGCAGAAATTCCATAATTTCCTCCACTAATTTATAAGAAATTTGGGAAATTTTCATGAGCAGCTCAAAGTAAAAAAACGTATAGTAAGCCAAGTGACGTTTGGTGATAATACGTAAATGTTCAAGAAATAGGTTTCTTACAACTGTAGACCTTTGAAAGACTTGGCTGTATATAATGCGCTTAAAGAGCTCCAGTAATAAGGCACGACTCGGGACGATTTCATCGACCATCATAATGTGTTCCAGCATTGTTAGACAAGTACCTTTCAAAAATATTTCCAAGTAGTCTTCATTCTTCATTTCATCAGTGCTCGAGGATATCGCTTCGACAACCTCCTGAAATATTGTGATAACCAAACACGCGTTAGCATCTGCTTGTCGACGTTGAGTGGCCAGAAACAAGGACGTAAGTTTCTCAAAAGTAAATAGAGACAGGTTCTGGTTGTCCCCTTGGAGGCAGGTGATAAACGGTCGGGCTACCACCTTTGAGTTCGGTGATATTTTGAAATGAGGTGTCCACTTTTGTATTAGATCAGTTAATGTTTTGGTTATGTAAGGATCAGATTTGAAATTCAACCGACCGATGCCCTGCACGAGAACGGGCCATATTTTATGTATTAATTGGGACAACTTTCCCTCTGGAGCTTTGCCCATCTGAATACTAGTAGGTAGAATAAATCGTGTGATGGCAACATGGAAGAAACACGTTATTTTCGATTTGGCATAAACAATCTGTGGACAATTGTAAATGACTATCGCTATGAAGCTGTAGAAGCGAAACGCAACCTCCGACTTCTCGTTTTTCAAATCGACTTGAAGCCATTTCTCAAAGTTTCGCAAATAGTCATTCAATGTATCGGCGATTCGACAACGTTGCTTAAAATCTTTGCAGTTATCATAATTTTTCCCAATCGCTGCAATAAACACACACAATGGTTCCTTGGCTATCAGCAAATCCTCCGAGTCCAGTTGAGTCATAAATCGAAAATCAGGAAACTGGACAACAATCCTGGTCAGATTCCCTACTTCTTCATTGGCCGCAGTGAGAAGTACCAGACTTTTTAACCACACGTGCATTATTATAGTGGTGTCCACAAGCGATTTCTTTTCCGATTCAAACACTAGAAGAAGAAAACGCGGTAGTGCTTGGCGGTTCAAGGTCTGTGAATCGGCAAAGAACTTAAATAACTTCTCGAAGCAATTGGGAGACGATACATCTGTGCAACTGGAGTATATGCAGAAGTCAGCGGCCAACTGTGGCATCCAAGGGCTGAAGTTCGTTACGTAGTTCTGCTTTAGAAACGGCAAAACATAGGAATTCAATGACTTTAAAACATCTGCTTGGTTATCACACATCATTTCATTCTGTTTCATTTTTTCAAAAATTAGATGCAATGCTTTTAGGGCTCGTTCTTGCTCTGATGGTGTGCAATTGTTGAGAAAATTTGGTATCCACGCATCAATCAGCATTGCTTCGCCGCGCTTGAAGTCGTCGGCTAACTCGAAGATATCTAATATGCTATCGGCAATAATTTTGGAGATAGCCAAGTCGTTTTGTACACTCAGCAATTGTTGCAGAAGTTTTGTGACATAATCCGAAATGTCCGCACTATGCTCAGCAAAGAGAATAAGCAGAGCCATGTGTCCTTTGACGACGGCTAATTGTTTCACAGCAGTAACTTTATCTAAGGCAATCGATAATAGTTTGTCTCGCAATTTTGGAGCTAAATCGGAAAAATCCCCGGTTAATCCCAAAATCAGAAATAGTTCTATCAAATGATGGATGCCAGTTTCATTCAATGCAAGGAACTTCTGGAGACTAAATTTTGTATATATTCGCCCCAAAAGCTTTTGTGCCTGATTGTTTAGATGAGAATGTAAAAGACGTTCAAGTGTTTTACCTAAGAACAATGTAAATAACGTATAACTACTGAGGTTGGCATCGGGTTGCTCTTTGGATAATAACTGACGGTATCTCTCCAAGTAGGCTTTACCACTGCCACATGCCACTGCTAAATTGGAAAGCGCAGCACCAGCAATGAAAAACGAGGAGTTCAACCGCTTGTGAAAGTGTTCCCATAGGACCTGCACAATTGTCACCTTAGGTTTCCACCATTCTAACAACGTTGGCATTAGTAAACATATATAAATACGCAATTGTTCTTCATTAGGGCTGGAATTTAAAAATTGTTGGGTACAGCTCTCGAGTAATGAATAATTCTCAGCTTCTTCAGTAGTAGCTCGCGTATAATTTGGACCCTCGAAAACACCGTTGGATCGATATCCATGTAGACGGCAAAGCGCATTCACCATCCAGTTAACGAATTCGCAGAAAGTTAGAGGATTTAAACCAAAATTTTCTAAAATATAATACTATTATTCCTCAACTTAAATTATGCGTGAGTGAATTTACCCATATTATTTTTCATATTTTCAATAATTTTATTGAATGTACTCCAAAAACTTAGAGGTTCTTCTCCTTCCCATTTCTGTAGAACCAATTGCAGTATCAACCACAACTCCTTCATACAGGTGCATGGAAAGGCTGAGCTAAACACCAATTCGACAGATCGCTTTTTGGCAAAATGGAACATAGAACAAGTCAACAAATCTTCAAATATACGCTCCAGATGTGTTACGGTGTTGTTGTCGTCTTGAACAGGATCTTCTATCTGTGATTTCTTGTAATCAGAATCAAATTTAAAAAATAATAGTAGATCAAGTAGTTTCCATTCGAGGGCTCCGTGGAGAAAGTGATATGCTGGCATTTTGCACTCGTTTCCCTTGCTGTTGTTGGCAAAATAAATAACTTTCCACGTCTCCGTGTCTGTGACAACATTCAGCAGAGTCCGCAAATGTATGACCTGAATTCGCAATTGTGGCCATAGTTCAGGTGGGGTTTTATTTAGCAACAGGTGGAAAAGAAGAGTAACTTGTCTCCGTCGCTGGTAGTAAGACAACTCGTCGTAAGAACCAATGGGACCCTTTAGACTAGCCACAAGGTATTGTATATTCATACTAGAATGATTTCAAATGAATTCACTATATATTTAAGTAAAAAAAAAATATTTACTCCCATTACCATGCTTCTCCAAAGACGAATTGCTCAATGGATTTGTTGAATAGTTGGTCAGCTTTGAATTCGTATGAAGTAAGTGTAATTTCCTCGATGGCAACATTTTTCAAGAATTCGCGAAATGAGCAATTGGATAAAAAACCATTTCTCACGAAACCATCTGTCGAAAATTGTGATTTAAGGGAGTCTTCCCCACTGCAACTGAACTCCGGGATCACATCAATGTCCAACTGAGACTCTGGTTGCTGTGTCGGCTCAATACACATAGATGAGAGGATAACATCATCTTCATCCAATTCAAATAAATCGAAATCCATTTAAAAACGTAACAAACAATAAAATGAGCTTAACAAAACATAAAAACAATTCACACGGACAAACATGAAAATGTTTATAGCTGGGAGCTCAGCAAAACTTGTAGAAATACATATTCAAACAGCTGAGTTTGTTGATTTTCGCGCCTTCGTAAGATGTGTTCAGCCAATGCAAAATTCATATTTATTTACAAAAGTTACTGCAATGGAAATACTTTATTTTTAACATGTTGTATAAGCATTTTATTATAGAGTCTATTGAAAGGAATGTACATCAGAAGAAAAATAATTTGTTTATCTGTTATATGTCTTAAATAGTATTCAATATATTTCTATTTAGTCGATATACAGATAGTAATACAATTTTTGCCTAATACTGAACGTACTGCTCGATGAAATTTTCCCGCTCTTTTAAACGTCGAATTATAACTATTCAGTTTTCAGCTGCTACCAAAAGATTCACTTTTCATTTGTGAGTGGAAAAATAAATACATTTAAGTTACTCAAGCGTTATAAAAATTAGTTGTAAACTTTGTGCTGTAATTTATTTTTGAAAAACAAAATATGCTCTAATGTATTGAAAGACGAATATCTATTGATTAGAACAATATGACGATTTATATGCGATAAACAATTAACAAATTACAATAACAATTATAAAAATTTACGAAACAAAATTAATAACTGTTTGTCTTAATGAATGTTTAAAAATTAAAATAGCCGAAAGAATGTTTATTCAGGATCTAAAGCATGAATTCTACAATCATTTGATTGGGAAACGAATTTTGATTATTGTGAACTATGATATCGATGCGATCTGCGCTAGTAAAATATTGCAAGCTCTATTCAAGTATGACCATGTGCTGTATTCGGTAGTACCGATCATGGGCATGGCAGGACTGCAGCGTGCTTACAACGAAAACCAGGGTGACGTGAAGTATGTGGTCCTTGTCAATTGTGGGGCGTGCGTGGATATTGTTGAGCTTCTGCAGCCTGAGGAGGATGTTACATTTTTCATATGCGACTCTCACCGCCCGTATGATGTATGCAATATT
Organism: Coelopa pilipes; assembly: GCA_947389925.1. Classification (NCBI taxonomy): domain Eukaryota; kingdom Metazoa; phylum Arthropoda; class Insecta; order Diptera; family Coelopidae; genus Coelopa; species Coelopa pilipes. The sequence continues at coordinate 4,608,836 of OX376700.1, forward strand.
TATAGTGATAAGCAAGTGAGTTAAATGAGTAATTTCAATTTCAAAATTATGATTTCAATAACACTTGGTGCCATTTGTAGGTTTGTATACTTGGCGATCCAGCTTTGGAGGAAAATATACCAGAATTTGAATCAATATTTTGCGACAGTGAGTCGGAAGATGATGAGGATAATGACAACGACAGTGGCGCTGGATCGGATGCAGAAAACGATGATGGCAATTCACGTGCTGAAGATGGTCAACAACAGCTTAGTCGCTTGGAAAAACACGAGCGTCGAGTTTTAAAGCAGCGCCAGCGGAGAGCTTGGGAAAATGAACGCGATCGCATTATGTTTGAATATACACAATACAGTTTTTATGGGAGATCGTCCGCAGTTACTATCTTCGAGTTGGCTTGGAAGATGTCGAAGGACACTATGGATTTACTTTGGTGGGCTATTGTAGGCATTACGGAGCAGCTGATTTTGGGAAAAATTGAGAGTAGTGTTTATACACTGGAAATTGAGAATTTACAGAGTCATGTTTCCCGGCTTACCAATAAGACGACTGACCAATCTAACTTGAGTGCATCAAAAATTAATTTTGAAAATGATCTTCATTTAGTGCTTTATAGGCATTGGAGTGTCTTAGAATCGATGAGGTAAATTTATAATATAATTGGATTTTTATGATTCTCATTTTATCTCTTAATAGATATTCTATGTATTCAGCATGTAAATTAAAACTGTGGACACTACGAGGAGAAAAGAAACTTCATGAATTACTTGTCGAAATGGGATTGCCGCTGATGCATGCCAAACAGACATTTAGTTCTATGGATTTAGTATTGCGACAGGAATTTTACTCTATGGTTGAAAAGCTATCAGAAAAGTATGGAATTCCCGATATTATTTACGGATCTTTTACACTGAACTACGGTTACCGCAATCGTTATTCCGGAGCTGATTATGTGCATGCTATGCTAGCCATATTGGAATCTGTAAAAAAAGATAAAACTCCAGAGGATTGTTTTTTGGAAGCACTAGATAGCCTTTCACGACAGCACAAAGATATTCTTAATGCAGGTATTGACAACTCCAAGATCCTATTATCAACCATATTCAAACAAGTACAAAGCAGCTTAGAATCACATCAAGTGCATTCAGCAGGCTCATTCTTTTATTATATATTAAACGAGGAGAATAGTTTCTTCTCATATCCCTATGGCCTGACCTTATTGGCAAAATTCATATTGAATGGCCATGTTTCGGTGTCGCGTAGTCGATCGGCTCCTGATTTGCCGTTGATAGCCAGTTGTCCAATAGATGTTGAGCGTGGACTCTGCTTATTGGTGGGCATACCGCCAGTACGAGAAGCTTCACCAAAGAATTTTTTCGGTAAAGCTTTCGAACAGGCAGCTAGCAAGAGTAATTCAGCGATCTTACAAGACTTTTTTGAAACTTCGTTGATTCAGATTAGACAGAGTGATCTGACTAGATTTTTAGATGCGTTGACCGTACTCTTGACGTAGATTAAGTTTTCGTTTTTTTTTTTTTTTTTCTTGATATTACCATATATAGACTTAATTTAATTTACATTTAACCAGATTTTTAGTGTGTAAGCTTTAGTGGAACTTTAGATTAAGGTTACAAATTAAATCGTTATATTTCGGCTTCTGTTCTGTGTTATCTCGATGTCATTAAAATAATTATTTACAACTGAAAAAAACAATTCTAGTAATTTAAATATTCCGAATTAGGACTACAAATATGTAAATTAGTTTTTAAAATATTGAACATAAATTAATTCAAATAATACAAATTCAAAATAATGTTAATGATTTAACCCCATAACAAATATAGACTCTTGGAAATATTTTGTTAAATTAAATGCAAACCTATTTTTATTTTTGTCAACTAACTTTAGCAACACGTTCTTGGTTGGTTTTCAATTTTGACGATGTGACAATGCGCGCTGATCCTAAACAAGCAGTATCACTATAAAAAACTGCGTATTGGCCGGGAGTAATGGCACGAAGAGGACGGTTCAAAGTAATGACTACACTATCGTTATCGGTCTCGCCTCGATGTATAGTGCAGTCCACTAGTGGCTTAGTGTGTTGGAATCGAAAGCGGCAATTAAAATAGAGGTTGTTATGAAGAGGATCTTCACAAAGCCAGTTAATATTTGTGGCGCATATTTTATCACTGTAAAGAGATGGGTGCTCATGTCCTGCTGCAACATATATGTCGTTTTTTGCAGGATCTTTTCGTGCCACATAGTAAGGCTGCAGATATGAGTGCAAACGACAGCGCTGGCCAATTGTCCATTGGTGAATACCTTCGTGGGTACCAACTATTTCGCCACTATCAATATCTATGAAGTTACCAGGAACAGACTGAATATACTAGATTTGAATATACTTGAATTAAGGACACGATATTATAAAGGTATACAAAGCATGTTTACCTCTCTAATGAAATCTTTAAAATCACGATTTCCAACAAAACAAATGCCAGTACTCTCTTTCTTGTTGGCCAATCGCTGCAAACCACACTTGCGTGCTATTTCCTTTACTTCTGATTTGAGCAGATTATCTAAGGGAAACATAGTTCTTCGCAACGACTGACGTTGCACTCCGGAAAGGAAAAATGTTTGGTCCTTGAACGTGTCTCTCGGTAACAACAGATGTACATCTAAGAAATTGATCATTTACAGAAAGGTGGAAGAAAACCATCTCAAGGGCAAACCTTGGTTTGGTTGGTAGTTCTCAAAGAATGTGCCAAATGAAGATCGTGCATAGTGGCCAGTAGCAATGGCATCATATTTCAATTGCTCTATGGCATATTTGTGAAAAATATCAAATTTGATGTACTTGTTGCACAGTATATCCGGATTAGGAGTCAGACCTAGTTGATAATCATCTAGAAAATGTCTGAATATTATTATGATTTGATTTGAAATATGCGATATGTGAGAAGAGTACAACTTACGTAAATACTGAGTTCCAGTAATCTTTTACATAGTTTACTTGCCGAAGTTCAATATTCAACTGTTGACAGGCATGCTCCGCATCCAGTAGATCCTGCTCCCCGGAGCAGTGACCGGCTTCATCGAACTCATCCCAATTGCGCATGAAGACACCCAACACGTTGAATCCTAATTTCAATTAGATATCCTTTCATTGTTTTCTTAATGGTTCCAGTGTAATAAATACCTTTCTCCTTCAGCAGAAATGCGGCGACAGCGCTATCGACACCACCGGAAATTCCCACCACAATATTGCGAAACATTTCGTCAACATTCAGAAGTATTTAAATATATTTTTAAACCGGTGTTTAACAAAAACCTTACAAAAAAAATCAGAGCTTGCCAAGCTGTCAACGCTAGAATAATAATAACATTATATGTCAACACGAGGTGTCTCGTGAACTCTGTTCAGTGGACATCAGATAAGTTGAAGACAAATTCTGTGTGCACGTTGCCGGCTCTATAAAAACTTAAAAAAAATGTGTAGATTACGAAAAGATGAAATGATTTTATGATAATAAATGGGAATTATTTGCCAATGCCATTAGATTTGTATTTTATTTTAATCTTTCGATCTTGATCTTTTCCATTCCTTTAACTGTTAAAGTATCATATTTAATTGCATGTAACCCTTCTTCACTGTGGCAACACATGAAATATTTGCAAAACAAAGCATTGACAGATCTCTTTGAGAATTGTTTATAAATTCAATTGAAAAAAACAATTGAAGAGTTTAGTTCTAAGCTTAAGTGATGACCTGCCGTCTGTGTCTCAGCGGATCGGAAATTCTAATTCCCATCTTCGATGAGCAAGGGAACGACACAAAGGGAATCGCTGGCGTTGTAGTAAAATACCTAAATATAGAGGTTTATATTGTATTATCACTATTAGAGCAAATTAATGTTCTGTTTACTTTGAGCAGCTGAAAATGAACGATAAGGTCCAGGATGCGAAAATATGCATAAGTTGCTGGGCTAGTTTGGATAATTTTCAAAAATTTTGCCGACTCGTCGAGGAGAAACAATCTGAGCTGCAGCTCCTGGCGAAAACGGAAGTGGAGGATGTGAAGAATGACGCACCTGTATCGCCGGAAACGGAGGTCGAAATGGAACTGGAAATGCATATGGACGAAACGATTGATAACAACGACAAGAAATCCTTAAGAGACGTGTTAATGTGTGGACCAGAAATCAATGATACCCTCGACGATAGCCTCGCAAATGAAGAAAGCGAAAGCGATACGCAGCAGAACAAAGAAAGCGAGTCGAATGAAAAGAAAAGTAAAAGTAGAGGCAGGCCTCGGATGAAGGCTGCCAAGGAGCAAAAGGAATCAGTAGCTAGAGGAACACATGCTAGAAAAATCGGAAGACCAGGAAAGAGAGGTGTGGTGTTGCTTTTGAGGCACCGTGGTTTCACTTAAATGATTATATCTTTTGTCTAGATGCGAGTTCGTATGAGGACGAAGACAGATTGATTTCGAATCACATGCAGCTGATATGCGATCAATGCCAAAGCGACCATAAAACATTCTATGAACTGAAACAACATTTCAAGAAGGAACACAATCGGGAAGGGTATGCCGTTTGCTGCAATAAACGTCTTTATAAAAAAGGTCTTCTAGTGGAACATGTACATGTTCATAACAATCCGGACTATTTCAAGTAGGCATTTCTTATCTTATATAAATGTTTCTCAGTAATATATCTATATTGAAGATGCGAAGATTGTGGCCATGTATTTGCGGATCGGGTTTGCCTGCGAAATCATACGTTATTGAAGCATAAAAATGAGGGTGATCTGCCGTATGCCTGCAAACACTGCCCCAAGAAATTTGCCAAAATCTACTTCCTGCAAAGACACGCGCTCAAGCACGCCACTGGCGAAGAAAAAATCTACCATTGCCTGCAGTGCAATAAGGGGTGAATGCAGCAAACCATTCAGAATGCATTAGCAAGTTTTCTAACGATTATCACACATAGGTATCCGTCGTTGTCACGGCTCAAAGGACATCTTCGCAACGTACACGGCGATGGCGGACTGAAGGTCTGCAACCATTGCGGGGCGTTGATACGTGGTACCGCAGCGTTCCAGCGGCACCTGAGAATCCACGAAGGCGTCGTTGATCATGGTGTGCAGTGCGAAGTTTGCGGCCAGTGGCTGTCGGACAAGTACGTACTACGTCTGCATATGGAGCGACACGAGGACCCGAAGACATACACCTGCGACCTGTGTGGCAAGGAGGCGCCGTCGCGCGTGGCCATGAATGCCCACTACCGCTACCATCATACGAACGCCGAGCCAAAGCACAAGTGCAGTGTCTGTGACAAGGCGTTCAAGACGCCCCGAAGTTTGCGAGTGAGCCCGGGATTAAAATGTGCCAAGGGGGAAATAAATAATTTCTATTCTTTCGGCAGGAGCACATCGCGACGCACACGGGCGAGACGCTGTACACGTGCACGTACTGTCCGAAGACATTCAAGTGCTCGTCGAATCTGCACTCACACCGAAAATGGCAGCATCCGGTCGAGTGGGCGCGCGACAAGCAGAATCCCAAAACGGGTAGCGAGGAGCAGGCCTCCGCATAAATTGTTAATTATTTCAAAAAGTATTTTTTTTTTGTTTTTGGTTAGATATTCAAAATTAGTATTATGGGCAACATATAATTGTTTAGTTAAAGAAACAATCGAATTTAGGCAACCCAATGTGTGAAGATTAGGATAAAATAAATTTTGCAGAAACATTAAACTTGCGACTGTTTTTAAACTGAACACAGAATACGGAGAACCCAAAACTCACGTCCAATGGATTGCGAACATTTAATTTCGGGTCAACCGAAACCGACCGAGTTTCCTAATGAAGTCCTTCGGTCATTAGTTTTCAATGGAACATTAATTAAAAACACAACTCGGCCAAATGCATACAAATTTCAAATTCCTGCTCAATCGACAATATTCAATTTCAAACTCTCCTCGTTCAACCACTGCGCATCGCCGGCACTGACATACACACGCACACGAACACACGTTCGGTTCATTCATGCTGCTCGGACAAGAACCAACAACAACAACAAGAAGAACCGACACCAACCGAAGGTTGACACGAGCGGCAGTCGAGGTTGCATCGGACCGCGATGCTCTCGACGCTGCGGCCAGCATCAGTCAGTCGCCAGCATCCGTCACGTCAAGTCCAGCGTTTAGAGTCGTTGCGTCGCATTCCGTTTCGTCTTGTCTCGTTTCGCCACGTAACGTCACTTCGGCACTTCGCACAACGGCACGCAACAGTCGACACAGAGAGTGAGTCCAGCCGATCGAGGACTTTCGTTGCCGTGAACTTTTTGAACGATTTGATCGTTTTCGCCGTTAAACGACGAATGGATACTCGAGCCGCGGTCGGTTCTACACACTTGTCTGCCTCTGTCCCTGCCTCGGCCTTTGGCTGTGGATGTGTGTGTGTGCTTGTGTCTCTGTAGGTGTGTTGGTGTAGCGAGAGTGAGCGGACGCTCGCAATTGAGACGCGCGCGGCGAAGGCGGAGTCGAAGTTAATGAAGTTGAAGTGGCGGCCGTAAAGAATTCCATCTCGGTCGCGTTCCCGCTTTTATTGGCCCTAAAATTTCCTAATTAAGAAGTTGCGAAGTTTGTGGAGTCCAACTGGATACGACGGTGTACCCACAATCGCCGCAAAGTGTTTGAGATCCTGAAATGAAAGCGGAAAATTAAACATTTATCGAAATTGTTTCTGGCGACGGCAAGGTAAGTATTCCAAAAAATTAACACTTTTCAATATCTTGTACAAAAAAATGTATGTCTCAAAAAGTTGGGATCATTTTAATGAAAATTCTTTTTATATGTTTAATGTGAACTTCACTAAATCATATGATACAAATCATGGAAAACTCCAAAACTATATTCCCTATAACTTTTATAATGAATAAAAAGTTCCAAAATTAAATTATCAAAATTTTTATAGTTGAAATAAATTTCCTGAGATTTAAAAACAAAATTAGTTTTTCAGGAATTTTTTCAATATTTATTTATATCTTAACTTTTTTCAATTTTTTTTTTTTTTACCAAAATTGGGTATAAATTCAAAATCGCACTATTTTTACAATGCTTTTATAGAAATTTATTACAACCTTCCATACAACCAAGCAGTCTAGACTAGATCTAGACTATTGACGAAAAATGAAACGTGCAAAATTTTTGATTGATTCATTTAGTTTTCAAAACTTGTGAAAAGAAATGAAAAATATGATCGCAAATATTGCGTATGATGTTTGCATGAACGATGCGGAAAACGCTGAACCAGAAAAGAAGGATGTGAAATCTGCACATAATAATTCAGTGTTTAACCAATAAAATCCTTGTATTCAAATACTATAAATCACAAATGAAAAATGGGCCAAATGTGCAGCGAAGAAACGCGAAACGGAAGGAAGGGAAGAGAATGAAAGGGATGGGAATAAAAGGGAAGGAGACGGAAAACTTACGGAAAAAATATTGTGGAAATCCAACAGGTTCCTTACAAAATAATACAATAATAACGATAACAACAACAACAGCGATAAATTCAAACACATCAATAAAAATAGCAAAATAAACGAACAGAAAAAAAAACTCCTGTAACAAAAACGCTACGCCATAAATCAATGTTGTCGAAAGCAAACGCACACATACAAAGACACTCACACACCCCGACACACAACGAGAATAGGATATCCGCGTGCTTCCTGTCGACTGCCAATAACAACCACAACAACAACAATATCCTCAATAATTCAAGGAAGAAAAAAAGTCTTATTTGGGTACTGAATAAAAAATCAAGAGGATGAAAAACCGTTGTAACTGTTAATGTGGAACATAATCGCGGTTGTTACGTTATTTCGTCATGGCCGAAGTCATGCACGGTTTTTGCCTACCGGGTCGTCGCGCGGATTTTTTCCTAGCGGGTCGGCGGCGCTTTCACACAATCGGGTTTAATCGGTGGTAATCGGTTTTAATCGGTTTGTTAGTCGTTCGTTCACATTTCCTTGAACGGGAAAAAATAATTAATTACAATTAACGCGAATCAATTCTGAAAAAAATATGCCAGCGAAAAATTCGATCCCAATCATAATTGATTACTTCATAATTTCACTGATTGCTCACTGGACGTAATTACGTTAAAAATGCCACCAATATAATTATTATTCACACATTCATTAATTAAGGCGTATTTTTCGATTTTTCATTCAACCTTTGAGTTCTCCTACAGAACTTCTTGTGTTAAGGGACTAGGCTTAAATTTCTGAATAAATATCAATTCGTTGTTTTGGAAATATTCTCGAGGAAAATGCAGGCTAAAAAAATTGGTGAAGGCAATTTGTTGTTGTTGTAAAATAAAGTGCGCCCTCAGCAAGAGCCAGATCAGCAATTAATTTGCATAAAGCGGCCGAGTCAAGCCCTGTTTTGTGGACTCGGTGGCCCGGTCACAAACTGGCCGGGAAACGAGGGCCCGGGGGCAGGAGCAGGAAGGGCCGGACGATGGGACGGTGCAGCCGAGGCCTGGGCTCGAAGTCAAACGCTGGATGCGAACTAATTTGTCAGGCGCCTAAAGAGCCCTAAGCATGTGGCTTATTAAATGACCACGACACGCCCCCCGCCCTTCGTCGATGCCGGAGTTCGTCATCGAAGGGTCGGCCAGAGACCCCGACAACGACGACGACGACGGATGCCGGCGTGTTTTTCAATTAAGGTCCTTGCCAGAGTTTTTTGCCTGTTGTTTTGTTTGTTTTTTTTTTTGTGCTCCTCTGGCTTTCATTAGGCCGAGCCGAAACACGAAAACTGCGTTTTGTTCATTTCATCCCATTAAAACAGTTTGCTTTCCCCCAATTTCGTCGCTTGTTTCCCTTCGTCTGAGTGCTTTTTTATTTCCTTTTCTCTTGTTTTGTTTGGTTTTCGGTTTGATTTCTTTTTTGTCGCCCGAGGCGTGGGACTTGTTTTTATGAAATTGCGGCGCGATTTCCTTTTTGTTTTTGTTTTCTTTGTCTTTGGTCTTCGTCGACTTCTGTCGACTTCACTCGGCCATTCGGAACTTCATTTGCAGCCGTCGCTCGTGTCCTGGATCGCTGTGTTGGGACCCATTCAGGGGGCTGCGTGTCTCGGTCGCCCTTCGGCCCAGAGGCTGAGGAGATGGATCTCGTTATTAGAACTTTTTTCGATGTTTCATTTGATTTGTTCGTCATTTTGGGAAAAATTACTAAAGAACAAATAAAGAAAAAAATGAATAAACTCAAGAACATAAGAAAAGAAATAACTTTTAAAACTAACGCGAAGAAAAATATTAAGAATATTAAAAAATTTAATGAGAAACGTTAACAGAACGCCGTTAAGAAGCTGGGGAGGCAAAGAGAAGGCGCCCAGGGGTCGCGGGAGACAGAAGCAAAAAGCAAGGCTGGCCGGGAGAAAGAGTGAAATCGAGGGTGAAGGACGGAGATGAGGACGGAAAGTGTGTAGTCGTCGGCGGAAGAGCCAGAGAGAGACAGAGAGAACGAACCGAGCGCAAGGGCTGCAGAGCGCGGGGACGAGCGAGACGACGAGTGGAAAGTGCACTGATTGAGATAAAAGGAAACTTAAGTAATCAACTCGAGACGAAAGGGACGACAAAAACTCTACTTTAATTGCCAGAGAGAGCGAGACAAAAAACGAGGCGTTCGCCATGTAATGAGCAAAATCCTTGCTCGCGTCGTCCTGTTGCTGCAGCCGTTGCTGTGCTAGTCGTCGTCGTTGTTGTTGTTGTTGTTGTTGTTGTTGTAGGGAAGATGAACTCAGCGAAAAAGATTTTAGCATAAATCATCCCGAACAACAGCAACAACAACAACAACAACAACTAAAAAGTGACGGAGAAAAATTGGCCCAAAGTTCATTTGCGAAGCGAAACTTTCCGGAATGCAAAAAACCTAAACAAAATTAAAAATATAAAAAAAGTCAACACAAAAAAAGTAAATAAATAAAAAAATTTGAAATTATAAAAATATGTAATAAAGGGATTACATGGAAAATATGTAATCCTATAAAAAATATTTACTGCCGCTCATAAGAATTTCGCCCTAAATTAATCTTGAAAGGGACAGCAGTGGAGGGAGCCAGAAGGGGGTGCGAGGAGGGGCGAAGCAAGTTGTCAAATTCCGCGTCAAGGCGGGAAACTCAGGGGTAAATTTATAAATTTGTTGCCCTAAGAACGTAATCGGCTGCCAAAGTGCTGGGAAAAAGCCCGAACTCACCACACGACAAGGCGCCAGAGGAGGAGAGAGGGAGAAGGAGATGGAGAAGATCAGCGCTGTCAACATGTCGTTTACAGCATCCTCCATTGAACAAACCCCTCGCTCTCCACCTCGCTCCGACCGCGCCTCGTGTCACGTCTTCCTCTCAGCCGTCCCATTCCCACTCTGTTCCCACTCTACGACTTCTATCTGTTTATTTTGCTAACATGGCGCTGCCGGGAGAATGAGAAACGAGGGAAAAAGAGCGTCGAAGGATGGGAGGGGAATCGTGAATGGACTTTTTATTTCGAACTCATTGGGTTAAGCATGAAGCGTATTCAAGACGATGTAATGCCAACTAAAAGGGTTTCGTCGGGTTCGGAAGAGGCGAGGGCGAGAGAGATTGAGCGGGAGCCCGAGTAAGACAAAAGGCAGGGGAAAAGAAAAGGAAGGATGAAAAAGGGATTTTTCGCAGAAATAAAAATTGCTGCAATTTCTTCGGGACCTTCCGCAGAACGTAGAAAGCGACGCCTGCTAAGAGGATCAGCGGATTCCTCGAGTTCGCCGTCCCGAACCGAGAGAGGGAAGGTGGACGTGGGTGTAGGGGAAGGGGAAGGGGAAGGGGCCGAGTTTTGTCTTTTCAGTGAATTTCTCAATGTGAATCTCAATGGAGAAAATAATCTTATCTGAAAGTTTTGCCCCAAATGTCGATAAATTCACATTAATTATTTTTTAAAACACACTTTTTGTATTTTTTTTTTATATCTTATTTTGTTTACTTTCTCTTGTTTTATACTTTTTTCAAAGTCAGTTTTAATTTAATTCCCCTATTCCTTGTTCTATTTTTTTACAACATTTATTATTTTTTCATTCATCTCTTTCTCGAACAGCAGAAAATAATTTGCGATAAAAAGGATTTTCCCTAAATGTCTCCTTTGTCTGTTAAATACAGTTCACAAGTTCACTTTATTTCCTTTTGCTTTTCGAGTCTCTTCTACCCAGGTGAAATGTTGAACCTGTCGAACTGATGACAAATTCCACCTTTCCTTCTGCGTTCCCTCTGCTCACCCCATCCCCCTGCACCGCTCTCTCCACTCCTCATCCTCTTCCTCTTCCTCATACCCTCCCCATACTCTCCTCTCCTTCCCCACCTCTCCTCATCCTCCTCCCTTCACCTCACCTCACCTCACCCCACCTCATCCTCTCCCCCTCCCCTTTCCGCCACTCTGCGCCGCCATCCCCAGCTGTCAACACGAGTCCAAGCGTGAAGCGAAGTCGGGTCGCCGGCTAAAGTTGTCGATGTCGGGACCTGCGTCTGCCACCGAACTCGGACTCCTCCTTCCTCTCTTTTCCTCTCAACCCTTCTCGCTCTCCCTCTCTCTCTCCCGCTTCCTCTTCCTCAAACACGTCTCTCGTTCTTTTGAAATGCGACGACTACATTTTTGGCGACTCCGTGTCTTGAGCTTGTTTGGTTCGTCCGCGAGCGTTGGCGACATTTCGCCCGGCAACAACAACAAGTGCACTCGCCCTCACTCACACGCGTGTTTGCACAGCGCCAAACGCACACAAACACACGCCCCCTCGAGTGCTCACCGAGGCCAAGGGGGAGATGGCGAAAGAAGAGACGGCAAAAAGAAAAGAAACGAAAAATTCCCGCGAATTTTCACGTTTCGGGAGAACAAGACGAAATCGGTCGCCGTGAGTTTCTGCGGGCTGCATTCCAGAACACACAAATACACAGACACGTTTGTCACACTCCCACACGCACACACGTCCTCGCATGGACATAAGCACGGCGAGGTGGGGTGAAGGAGACGGAATCATTTTCGACTCGAAATGCGACTTGAAAGTGTTGACAAATATTTTCGCTGAAAGGTCTCCAATTTTCATTTTCTCACAAACAATTTGGGGCTCTCGTTATGTTGTTGTTGTCTTTCTTTCACCGCCGTTTGCTCGCCCGGCGATGCCTGAAAGTGTGCAAACAATTTCCACGAAAATCTTCCCCTCATCGTCCTCATCGTCGCCAGGAGAATTCGATTTAATTTGAAAATCGTTGTGGTCAGGCATTTCGCCGTCGGACTGGACAGGTGTCGAGGGCAGGCGCCGCTTCCAGGAGGCCTTGATTGGCTCCGTCCAGGGCTGTCACGGTGCTGGGCGGTCGGGCGAAAAACTATCAGCCGAACATCAATCATGCGGAGCATGCGGCGAAATTCGAAAATTTCCCTCAGTTCTTCTTATTTTCTCCTCTACTTACTTCACTTACTCTTCATCTTCCTTTTCTCCTTCTGCTGCTCCTTTCCTCTTCATCTTTTTGCCTGTTCGGCCTGGCAAATTCAATTTCACAAAATCATTAAAACACTCGATCTCATGCTCAATTTCCCGAGATTCCGCTCGCTCCCCCACCTTCCCCAGCCTCGTGCAAAAATGCCGATGTATTGGTCAATGCGTGTGCGTGTGCGTTGACCCAATGTTGATGGATGTTCCATGTCAGAGAGCAATTAATATTCCTGGTATGCTTTAATTGATTACAATTTATCAGAAGCACGTGCTCGGCTCCCATTAAGCCGGCCAATTGAGGGTGTCTGTGTGTGAGAGAGGGGGAGAGAGAGACTGTGTGTGGACTTCTTTCCTCCGCCTCGGACCTGGGGCGAAGTCGGGTCGGCCTGACTTAATCTGCAGCCTTCCAGGCTTCGCCATCATCCGATCCCGGTTGAAGTACTCGCAATCGCACATTCTTCGGCTGTGTTGGTGGGCTGTGCCCGTGCTGGTGTGTGTGCTTGTGTTGGTGGTCTTAACCTGCCCAACACCGGGCCATCGGGGAGGAATTCCGAATCGAATGCAGAATTGGAGAAAATCGCTTGATTATTTGTTGCTCATACGACACGTACTTTCCCAGGGCCTCAAAATAATTCCTCTTGCTTGAATTGTTGTAGGAATTTAAACGCATTTCGGGGAACGACAGGATTAATCTCGGTTTTAAATTTAATTTTGAACCGAGAAATGAATCGTGAACAACGAAATTCGGAAAATCACTCTACAATAAAAAATGTCGCTCATACGCCGTGTGGCCCAATCAAAAACTTAAATGCATTAAAACACGGGACGACGAAGAAGAAGAAGAAGAAGTGGATTGGGGGAAAGTCTAAAATTCACTTTAACGAGGTTTCAACGAGACGAATCTGCTTACGCTGATGTGTCTGGAGATGTTCCTGATGAATAAAATAAATATGGTCTGATTGGAAAGGAAAAAACTCAAGCTCAAACGGACCCGCATGAAGTCCCCCGAATGAGGGGGAGACAGAGAGAGGAAGGCGCGCTGAGAAGACACAGATGGAGACATCCAGGAACATTAAATATTTATGCTCGTCACCCGGCGACGACACGACGACGAGGACTCGCTCGCATGGCATTAAATTTCGTGAACTTTTCGACCTACTCCTGTGGAGTAGTGCGAGGGCGAGTGGTTGACGTGTGTGCGCGTGTCTGAGTCGCCGACAGAACAAGGAAGCGGAAGCGGAACCGGCTGGTGCGAGCTCTGGGAAAATGTCGTCGACGGGATCGATGGAAGGAGTGCTGGAGGGCGATGGAAGGATGTTTGAACGGAGCTGTTCGAGGGTGGGTGGAAGGATGTTGCAAAAAGAAAGACAATGGTTTAAAAAACGGTTGGAAAAAAGGTTGGAAAAAAGGTTTGAAAAAAGTTTGAAGTCGAGCCTTGGTTGAGACACTGAAACATTGACGAAAGATCGACTGAGCTCGATTTCGACTCTTGAACTCTTTCGCTTCTCTTTCGCCGACTCCTTCTATTTTCCTTCTTTTGCTCATTGGCTTTTAAATCATTTAAAAAATTATAAAATTATAAAAAAATGTTTTCGTCTGTTTTTGGAAATCGCACAAAGTTTTGTTGATGTTGTTCACATGTGATGCTGGTCCTTCGTGTTGGTCCTGATTTGCCCAACTTGTTCTCGTTTTTGTTGTTAGTGTTATTGCTCGTGCTGTTGCAGCTTTGGCTTTGGCTTTGGGAGAAGTCGAGCAAAGTGCAGCGAAAAGTTTTGCTTAATTAAAGGCGGGAAACAATAACAACAACAACAACAAGCTCTTCAACTGTTTCGGCAAACAATAGCCGGCAATAACTAGTTTTGAAAGCTAATTAAGCTTTCTCCCTAGCTCCGGCCCAGCTTCTGAGCCCGACTTTCATAACGACCTCCCTCCGTCTCCCTCTAACCCTCACTCCCCCCCCTCTCTTTCTCTCTGTCCCTCTTGACGCCGTGAGCTCGAGTTCATTTCGGAAACTAAATCCGGAATCGAAACTTTTTCTGCCCAGCCCCGGCCGCGTCCTCGGGCCCCGGTCGGTGGCTTCAATTGAAATTGTGAATTATTTATTTTCCCCGGTTTCAATCAACGCAATCGTTGTGTGCTTTTAGGCGCCTGGTTCGTGGAAACGAAGCCGCCTCCGGCTCGTCTCCTCCAGCCGTCGTCCTCGTTCCCTCTTTTGCTTTCGTATTTGATTTCATTATTTTTATTTTTTCCTCTTTTTTTTATTTTTATTTTTTCCTTATTTGTTTCTGTTTTTATTTCTTCATTTTTTATCTCCTTCCTTTTGTCATTTGTTTCCTATTTTATTTATTTTCCTTCTTATTTACGCTTTCCTACTTCTTCAGTTTCTCTTTTCCCTCATGTTTATGACATTCTTGTCCTCCCGCTCCCTCCCTCCGCTCAAGTATCGATTTCGCATTTCCTTCGTCCGAAAATCCTTCCTCCTTGATTTCCTTCGACTTCCGGCTTCGACAATTGAATCGTTTTCCGCTTCCCATTGTTGTTGGTGTTCTTTTGTAGTTGTTTTTTCTTTCACTTTTTCCTCTTTTTTCCTTTTGTATTTTGTTTTTTGTCGTTTTTGCTTTGCTTGCTTTTGTTGTTCTTGTTATTGTGTTGTACTGGTTTTTGTTGCAGCTAATTTTGTTGTTGTTGTCGTCGTTTCTCTTGTTTTCATCATCGAAGGATTTCTTTGTTGTTGTTGTTTGTGTTCTTGTGTTGGTTTGTTGTTGTTGCCTTTGTTCAATGGCCGTTGTTATTGTTGTTGTTGTTGGTCTGTCAACTCCTTGATTCGAGACGAGACGAGACGAGGCGACCCGAGGCGACTCGATTCCGCTCGACTTCTCAATTTCCGGTCTGGAATTGAGCAGGAGGCCGGCCGTAGTCGTGTTGTTGTTGTCCTTGTTGTTGTTGTTGTCCTAGTCTCGCATCGAAAGTGATTGGGGTGAATTGATTAGAATTAATTCGAGACGAAATTAAGGGAGGAAAAGGAAGCATTTTAAGGAATGATTGCGAAGAAAAATAAACTTAAATGAAAATTATTGTAAAAACATATAAAAAAGAAATAAATAAAATTTCAAGATACAATTTAAGAATTTGCAAGAAAAATCTCGGAATCGGTTTTTTGTTCGTTTTTTTCTTGACTCTAAAAAATACTTGATTGTAAAAGAGAAAAATTCAAATAAATTTGATTTCACCCCAAAAATCCTGAGGAATTTCTAAATAATTCTCTGGAAATTGAAAGAAAACGAGAAAATATATTTCGCTATATATATCGCTGACTTTTTTCATCCTGACCTTTGTTCATTTAAAACCGGGAAATGACATCATTATCAATCCCTATTATCATCGCTTTCTCGGCTTTGAAGCGCTTGGCGAATAGGGTTGCCAACGCCTCCCTTCGGTTCCTTTCGCCTGCTTCGGAGACTCTTTGCCAGGACTCTGGCCCAAATGTCCTTCTCGACGGCTCCTTCTGGAGTCATCGAAATGCGATTAAATTGCGTTTATTTTCAACAGGTTCAGGTTCAGATTTCTATTGTTGTAGTTGTTATTGTCGAATTTCTATAGTTGTTGTGATTGTTGCAATCGTGGTTGTTGTTGTTCGTCTTCTTCTTGTAATCACTGATGTGTTCTCGTTGTTGTTGTTTTGCTCCTTTTGCTCTCTGGCATTTGCTGCCTCGAGTCACGCACCCGATCCCGATTGCGCGAAGGCGATGGACGTGTTTGAGATGAGTCTGTGTGGGGGCGAGGGAGCTGGAAGATGGGAGGAGGAGAGTCTGTGTGTGTGTGTGCGTGTGGGAGTACACACCAGTGTCTGTGTGCTCTTCTAAATAAATAGAAGCCC
This sequence comes from Coelopa pilipes, assembly GCA_947389925.1. NCBI lineage: Eukaryota > Metazoa > Arthropoda > Insecta > Diptera > Coelopidae > Coelopa > Coelopa pilipes. The sequence goes on from OX376700.1 coordinate 4,625,236, forward strand.
AAAAGCACTCAAGCGATTAATAATCTCGACGGTCCAGCGTGGCCGGACGACAGACAGACCGACAGAGAGACAGAGACAGAGAGAGAGAGAAAGAGAGAGAGAGAGAGAAAGGGGGAAATGCCCGGCCGAAAACAAACAAACGACCCTTCGGCATGTCCTTGAAGGGCCTTTTAAGCTTTGCTCCGATGCCTTTGAATCGCTTTCAGTTCGCAGCCAAAGCCTTTGATTTCGCCGATTACGAGACTTGATTTTGGGACTTCAGCTGATGAGATTTGGAGTCTTCAGCAGAATTAAATGAAAAATTATTTTCAAAAATTTATCAAACTTCAGGGCATCAAAATCGACCGATACAAGTGCTGAAATTTGTATCAAAAGGCAATTCGCAATTTTCCACGCTCTTCCACAGCGCCCAAGGAGGGCGCAAACAATGGCAAAGAGAGCGGGAACAAGGGGAAAAGGAGGAATCAACCAACCATCGCGAAAAGAGACGAAAAGAATAATTGAAAAGAGAAACCCAACCGAGTCCGAGCTGGGGGAAACCAGAAAATTCCCATCGAATTTATTTATTTCCAGCGAAACTTTTCAATGAGAGGACAGAGAGGGCGTGGCAGAGGGCGCGGGTCAGAAGAGGGGGGGGGGGGGGGGTGGCGCAGACGAACCGCTTACAAGTGGTTTCACGCAACGGCGGCCTGCACCGCTTTCCAAATGAACTCCCCAATTGCGGTGGAATTTTAAATCACTTCCGAAAAGTTTCTCCCAGCCGGGCCGAATTTTTCATTGCCCTCTCGCCCCGCCTCCTCCTCGTCCTCCTTCCTGCATTTCCATTCTTCTGGTCCTCCCTCGTCCGCCTCCTCGCCTCGCCTTCCACGCCCTTCAACCGCCACGAGAAACGTGCAAAAAGTTCAACTTGTGGAAATTTATGCTTGCTCCTGTGTGTGTGTGAGTGTGTGTGCCCTACTCACACACTCGCCCTCGTTCCCCGAGTATTTGTGTTGGTGGAAAAAAATCTCCCTTCCACCTTCTTCAGCTTCTTGTTTATTTTTTCCTCTCCTTAGTTGGAATATTTTCCTCCTTTTCCTCGCAACCTTTCACCGAGTCTTTAAAATTTCATTCCTCTTTATTTTTCCTTTTTTTATGCCTTTTCATGTTGTTCCTTGCTTTCCATTGTTGTTGGTTTTGTTGTTGTCGAAACTCACCTTAACTTAGTTCTAAATTTGCTCGTTATTGAATCAGAGACTTCTCCGAGGTCTCCTCGGGCTCGTGGAAGCCTCTGGCGTTTCCCAGACATGATCCTCAATTTCTGGTCGCTCGCCTCGACTGGAAGTCAGGACAATTTGCTTCAGAAATAAATTTCTAGAACCACTCATTTTTCTATAATTTTAGGATTAATTAATTAATATTTGTTTCTATTTTTATCTCCGCTATTGACTCTGTAATCTTTATTATTCAATGTAATATTTTTTATTTAATATATAGGTTTAATAATTTTTATTTAAGATATGTTTTTTCACGACTGATAGTTAAGTTATATTTTTTAATATTTTATCATTTAATATTCGACATTACTTTTCAAGAAGTTGAATGTTGAAAGTTCAAGCTCGAATAGAAAATAAACGGCTTAAACGAGTTTCGGCAATATTGAGTTTCAGTCATATGGATTTTCAGTCATATTGATTTTCTTAATGAGCTTCTGTAATGATGATCTGTCTAGGTGTGTCTCGATAATGACAAGGTTCTGAAATAATGGATTCCTCTAATCACGAATAATTTCTTTACTGATGAGTTCCTTTCACAGTCAGTTTGTCTAACGATGAGCTTCGATAATGATGATCTTCTCCAATGATAAGATTTCCGACGATCCTAATGACGACTTTCTGTATTGATAACTTTATCCAATGATGATGATTTCTCTACGGTCGAATTCCGCTAATGTTGAATTTCTCCAATAAGGATTTCTGTAATGATCAGCTCCGCTAATGATCAGCCACGGTAATGACGAGCCCCGGCGCTAATGACAGAGATTCGCAATCAGACAGTGATTGGAGACAGAGAGCGACAGATCGTGAGACAGACAGGCCGTGGGAGAGACAGACATACAGACAAATGCATCACGGCGCAAATCACGGCGCACCACCACAGGCGCGTCGTGTGTCGGTGTGTGTGCGGAGAAATCAAATGTGCTGACGACGACAAGGAGCCGACGGTGCTGCCGATGCGATGTTGTTGTCGAGGCGACAGCTGCTGGTGATGGTGATGATGAAGTTCTGGATGCTGCTGGTGATGATGATGAGGTTGGGGATGCCGACGATGTGGAAATCGGAGATGCCGGCGGTGCAAGGCAGACGATAATTGTGGAGGAAAAGTTATGGACGTGTGACAAATGTGAAGATATTGATGAAGACAAGACGTCGTTAAGATGATGATGGCGATGATTATTACCACGGATTTTGATAAATGTCGTTGAGATGATAAAGATATGGTGACAAGAGCTAATGATGATAATGAATGAGAAGCTAATGGTGAGGCGACAATGAGGAGAAGACATGATGTTGATAATAATGATGAAAAGAGAATGATGTCAATGAAGAGAGAATTACGATAATGAAATTGATGCGAAGAGAGTGATGAAAATGATAATGATAATCATGAGAAGACAATGACGGAGAATTCTATTGAGGAGACGAGATCAATCAGATAATCACGAAAATGTGGTGACAAAGGGAAGGTGGCAGCGATGATATGATGACAGGGATGGCAACCACGACAGGGATGATGATGATGTCGATGATCATGATGACGTTGTTGACGATTATGATGACGTCGTTGCCGCAGCCCTGGGCGCCGTCGCCGTCGCCGTCGCTTGCATGTGGATTCATCAAACAGTCCGATGTGGTGGTTGTGGTTGTCTTGTTGTTGTTGCTATCGCTGGAGTTGTTGTCGACGACGACGTCTTGTTCTTGTTCTTCTTATTGTAATTGTCAATATTGACAGATGATTTTGAAAGCAACAACAACAATGCCACCGTTGCACATTGTTGATGATGTCGATGTCGACGAGGCGCCCGATGCTTTGTCAAGCAAGCCAGGAGAGAGGTGGAGGTGGTGGTGGGCGAGGAGAGGGGGGGGGGGGGAGAGAGAGAGAGAGAGAGAAGAGGGGAGTGGGGTGAGGAAGAGACGGAGGAAGGGAAGTTCGAAGCCGAAGTTGAGGCTGCGGTTTAAGAAAGACCTGTGGAGGAATCAGGCGAAGCCATCGAAGAAGGGGATGAAGAGGAATCCATCGATGAGGAGGAAGCATCGGCGAGGGATGGGCCGAAGAAGAAGAAGAAGAACTGGGGAGCACGGGGAAAAGCGCGGAAGACGAGGAGGAGGGCGAGGCAGCCGAGGAGGGCGATGAAATCGAGGAGGACGAGCAGAACATGAAGAACGAGTGGATGGGGAAAAGGTAGAAGACGAGGAAGAGGATGGAGAAGAGGGCCGGGGGCCAGCGGAGGGCGGCCGTTTGATTGAATCGCGCGATGGAGCGAGATGTGTTCAGTGGGCAGAGGAGGCGGCGAAGGACGAGGTCTGTTCAGTGAAGCGACGGATCAGAGTCGGGAGTCGTCGACAGAGAGGGAGCGGAGAGCGAGAGAGCGAGGAAGAGAACGAGATGAGAGGGCCGAGAGAGGTTGTCGAGTGGCGGGAGGGAAAGAGGGAAAGGGAGAGGGTGTTGAGCGGACTGAATGAGGGAAGAGAGTGGAAAGAGAGGGAAGGAGCGGGCGAGGGAGGGACGAGGGACAGGCGGGGGTCGGTGAAGAGTCGGTCGGTTTCTGGTGTTTCTCATTTTCAGGTCTTGTCCAACATGTTTTTCGATAAAATAAAATTATTATTTTTTTTAACAATTCCACATGTTTCTCAATATTAAAATAAAATGCCGCCAAACTTATGTTTCACGTTCATTAAAACATGTTCCGCCTCAGGAGAAACTTGTTCGTGAAATGATGGAAATGACGTCGGGAAATTGGGGAGCGAGGAGGAAAATGTCGCAGGCTCCAGGGGAAGCGAGTGCCGGAATCCTGGGGAAAACTCGTCTAATTGGAGGAGTTTCCATTACAGGCGGCTTTTGTTGGGATTTTCGACGAACATACACTGGGAAATAAGGGAAAATAAACTCAAATGAAGGGTGGGAAAATGAAGAAAAGTCGAGTCAGATGAAACCAGAAAAACTCGAATAAAATAAATAAAATAATGGAGAAAAAAAAGCCTAAAATAAACCTAAACATAGTCAAATAAAGTCAAATATAGGGAAGAAAGATGCAGTAAAATGATGATAAATAAAAAGTGGACCATGACAAGTTCGCAACAAAGGAAATTCGATGCGGAAAATTGCGTCAGGAAAATTCGGTCGGAATTTCCCCGCCTCAGTGGATCCGGTTTTCGGATCCACCAGAAAAAACCCTGCAATTTTTCCGCTCTCTTCTCCTTGTTCTCTGGAAAATGTTGTCCATGTTGTTCGTCGGTGATGAAACACGAAGAAGAGCAGGAGAGAGAGAGAGCGAGACGGACGGTCATTGGAATGTAATAAAAGATAAATTAAAGCAGACCATCCTTTGTGAGGAGATGGGAAATAAGACTGAAGAAAACCAAACCAAAAAATGTGAATTTAAAATTTGGTTTTTGCCTGAAAATTCAAGATAGAAATTCAAATGAAGTTCAAATACAAAAAAAATTTTTTGTCTGCACTCGGAAACTGTAATTTATTTTATTTTTTATATATATCGAAAGAAGGAAAGATAAAAAATGTGGTTACTTTTATTTAATTTCTATTTAATTTTTTATTTAATCATTATTTTTTATATTTTTTTATTTTATTTGTAATTATTTTTGTTTTTATTTTATATACATGTTATTTTCTTTTTATTTCTTTTACTTAAATTTCGCACTCCCTTCCGACGTTGTTGTTGCTACGGCTTTTGTTGTCACCTTTATTGCTGTTGGCGCCGTCGTTGCCCGCTTTGTTGTTGGTGGCTTCCATAAAAACATTAGCCGAGTGTCCATGATCCTTCCTTCCCTCCCTCCTCCCTCCTCCCTTCCTCCCTTCCACCGCTCGAATTCAGAATTTATGCAAAAACCTCGTTCATGTTTTTCGAAATGTTGCTGTGAGATTCGACCGCACACACACACACACACACGTACAGCTGCCCGTCACACATATGCTAAAATTTTTGAACAGCTTCAACCTCGCATGATGACTATGTGTATGTGTGTGTGTGTGTGTGTGCTTTTTGCAGGACTCAGGGATCAAGCGAAGGCACGTTTGCTTCCGTAATTTGTATTCAACTTGAGCTGAACTCACGGGAAGCTCCTCATTCAACCTCTCACTCTCTCCCTGACGGTCTCCCTCCCGCTCTCTCAGTCCCTCTTTCTTAACTTTCCTCATGACGTTCTTCCTTCGACTTTATTTTGAATTCACAACCTCGAGTTTTCCCAGTCGCCTCTGTCCAGACGATCGTCTCGTCCTCGCCATGATCCCCACGTGACCGCTGACGATCTCATCGTCCTCGACCTCGTCCTCAATCTGAACCTGATCACCTTCTACCTGATCCTCGACCTCTTCCCCAACCTCGTCACCGTCAAACTCATCGCCTTTGATTTGATAATCTTCAAGCTCTTCATCCTCGATCTGAACCTCATAATTTTGGAAACCAGCACCGTCAATCTCTTCATCCTTTACCTCAATCTCTTCAATCTGATCATCTTCCTCCTCATAATTTTCAACGTCATCATTTTCAGCCTCATCGTCCTCATCCCCAACCTCATCGTCATCGTCATGAGCCTCATTCCCTTCACCCCCGCCAACCCCATCTTTGACATCATCACCGTCAACACGACTTCCGACCTTCTGCCCTTCCGCCCTCTCCTCCTCCTCTTCCTTCCCTCCACCCCATGATAATCACCATCAGCCCCCCATAAACATCTCCATCAACATTATGCTTAACGCCCACATTCACATCCTTCGTCGCACCCACCCACGCGGCAGGGAGGGAGAGTGAGGGATGCGGGCGACCAAGGACGATGGCAACACCTGTGCGCGCTCCGTGCTCGACTTCTGTCCTCGAGCGGATGGGGGCAGCGAGCAGGAGAGAGAGGGAGGGAGGGAGAGGGAAGAGACGGAGACGGCTCTCTGGGAGAACAATTAGAATTTGATATGAAGTGGAGTCGAAAAGTTTGCCGGTCGCTGCCTTCTGCGAATGTACAAGTGTGTGGATGGCTTACCCCATGCATGTGCGTGTGTGTGTGTCAGTGTGTCAGTGCGTGCGTGTGTTTGCCAAGATAGTTCCGAAGTTCGAAGTTGGGGGAAGCAAAAAACTCAAACGATCCTTGAGGTGAATTTCGCAAATTACATTTAAATAACTGGCACAAGTGGCTCGGGCTGATGTGATGATTACAATTTAATATCAAAATTGAGATGATTTTACATAAGATAACCTGATATAAACATGAATAGAAAATCAAATAATCATGAACGTAATAATCACGTATAAATATGTGATTGAATCAAGTCATACTTAGTTCACTGATATTTAATGTCTGCAAAAACATTGTTAAATTAGTGATTAAATAGAATAATTCAATTTTCAATACGAATTGAATGAAGAAAAAATTAAAAATAATTAAATGGCAATAGGAACGGCGAAAATTCGTTGAGGGAACATTTTATTAAAACATTGAAACCATTCAAGATATGGAAATAAAGTGAAAGTATTGGCAAAAAAAAAAGAAAAAAATCGAACATCAATTTTTCATCAACCGAGCTCGATTTTAGGTCAATCTCTTCGAATTGGCCAAAATCGATCGCGCGGTTGATCGATCGACAAATGGAAATTCGCTAATGGCAGTCGAGGCCGTGGGACCAGGGCTGCCGGGGATGGATGGATGGCGATGGCCAGGGCTGCCACAACAACAACAGTAGGGCATTTCTGTAATGGTCAGCAGAAGAGGATTACAGACAGCAACAACAACAACAAGAACAACAGTGACAACAACATCAACTGAAGGCCGACCACGCAGCAATGCCGAAGAGCCTGATCATTGACTTCGTTCCACACGCACACATTCATAAAATCGCTGCCGCCAGGCAAACATTGGCTGGCCAACCAACAACAACAGCAGCAGCGGCAGCCACATTTGCAACAACAACAACAACAACAACAACAACAACAACTGCAAATGCAACAACTGACTTCCAATTCCCACATCGAGCCGACTTCGGTCGAGGTTGTCGGCGAAAGTTTGGCCACGGCGGCCGGGGTGGCGTAATGGACAAACAACAACAACAAAGGCGACATCAACAACATCAGTAACCACAACAACATAAACAACATTTGCAACAACAACAAGAACTGCAACAACAACCGCAGCCACGCCACCAACGGCCTCAAACATCGACCAAATGGAGGCTTCATCAGAATTGCTTGTTGTCATAATTGGGAGCAACAAGTTCGTGTTGTTGTTGTTGTTGTTATTCGAGATGTTGTTGTTGTTGTTGTTACTTTCGTTGTTGCCTCCATTTAGGCGAATGGTTTTATTGATGGCCAGGCCCTTAGTTGTTGTTGCGCCGCGTCCTGCGACCGAGTCCTTTTTGAACGCGATTCGCGAGCTTCAGGGCGTTGGAAGGCCTGAAATTTTCAATCGTCGGCTCATTATTGTTGTACATTTTGTTTCTCTGCCATCAGAGCCAGCATTTGGCATTAAAAGGCCTTCTTCCAATATTAATGTTTCTCCCAATGCAGTCGAACTACGAGGGTCCCAATTGGGGAGTCAAAAAAAACACACATAATGACAACAACAACCACCCGTCGAAGGGCCATCAATTCCGAACCCAACCCCCCCTCCCCTCCACAAAGATCAGAGAAGGCCCCAATGGGATATCCATCCCAATAGCTGTCCCAATAGCTGTCCCAATAGCTGTCCCAATAGCTGTCCCAACCTTGCCCAATCCAATGCCGCTGGGGATCCCACGCTTGAATCGGAGCCTGTTGCCAAATTATGATCATCATTTGTCAGCCACGAGGGGGCGAGGGAGAGAGGGTGGGAGGGGCAGGGGGTCGAGGGCGTGGCCGGTTGTAAAACATCATAAATTACCACGACTGAAACCTTGTAACAACACGGAGGAAGAAGAAAAGCCAAAGAACGGCCGTAAAAAGAAGACAAATGAAGAACGGACCGTGGCGGGAGATTAGGGAAAAAGAACAAGGCCTTGAGGAGAAGGGGGCGAGGAAGGGAGGGCAAGGAGGACAAGGAGGAGGTGGAGGGGCCGACGACGAGGGCCAGTGGGAGAGAAGTGGACGGCAATAATCGTAAATAAAATGAAAAAGGCCTCCGAACCAGTCCGGGACGAAGAGGACGGGGAGGGGCGGCTGCAGGTGGAGGAGGAGGGTCAGGGAGGAGGAGCGGGGGGGGAGGGAGCAAATTGATGCCCTCCCAGGCAATTATAAAAAGTCTTCCTTGCATCGAAGTGGGCGATGAGGAGGCGAGACTGAGGCTGAGGCTGAGGCGAGAAAATCGACTTCCGAACGACGAGACTGAGAAAGGGGGAAGAGAAGATGAAGATGAAGATGGAGACGAAGCACAAGGAAAGGAGCCGAAGGAGAGGGCGCAAGAAAGAGACCCAGAGGAAGGGGTCGGAGGCAGTCGAGGATAACGACATGAGCTGGATGCGAAGGAGGCTGGGACGAGTTGGGCAAACGGGGAGAAGAACGGGGGGAAGAACGAGGTTTGAAAATAACGAGGAAATTATAAGAAGAGGAAAGAAAAAAGGCAGGATAAACGAGCAAATGAACGCAAAAGGGGCCGGGGGCAGGAGCGAGTGCGACGAAAGTTGAGGGCGTCGCGACGCCTCTGGACTTGGCTCCACAGTCCCTCCCCCCGCCCCTTGTCGCCCACTCCTCCTCCTCCTCTGCCTCCGGTTCCTGCAACCGCTCCTCGATGGCCATCGCCTCCTTCGAGGGATCCTGAGACGGCGTCGGGAATGCGAACGAATTTTTCCATCTCCTCCTTCGTGCAGCTGTCGTTGTTGTGGTTGTTGTTGTTGTGGTTGTTGTTGTGGTTGTACTCATTATGATTATGATTAATATAATCGCAGCTTTCGTTTTCGTTTTTGTTGCCTTTTTCTTCCCTCAACTGCTATCGTTGTTTTCGTGGTTTGTCTTAAATTGTGCCATTTTTGTTGTTGTTTTTCATTGTTGTTGTTTTTTATTCATTGCTGTTGTCTTTCACTGTTGTTTTTCTTGTTATTGTTGTTGCTTTTTGTTGCTTTTATTGCGCTCATCATCGCCGCTAAGTGGATTCCAGTGTTTCGCGCCTTTCCATTGCCCACTTTCGGGCGCTCTTCCCACAAATTTTCCTCCATTTAATTCGCAAATGTGGAAACTGTGTTGTTATTAATACATTTTTTTAAATAGCACTAATTATTTCCTCAAGAATTTTCACATTTATTTAAATATAATTTTTGAATATTTTCGTCGAGTTCGACACGAGTTTAGGAGAAAAATTAACTGTACTTTAAAGTGGAATTTTTGCCATAGATTTTCTAAATTCCTCGGAGCCTGCGAGTGAAAAAAAGGAAGAACAAAAAAAATCAAAACTCTTTTCCGACACTTCAGGCCACTTGAGTTGAGAGGGTTCGAAGGAGGAAAAAAAAGTTTGCAAGTTTCGAACAAATACACTGGAGTAACAACAACAGCAGAAAAACCAACAACAACAACAACAACAACGTCAAGAACGCCAACGATAAAACGAACAACATCAGCAACAACAACAACGACAACAACAATAACAACAACAGCGAGACAACAAAATCCAACCGCAACCTGACACGAAAGACGAGGAAGACAAACAAACAAAAGAAGAAAAACAAACAACAACAACAACAACAACTAGTAGTTGTGGGTGTAAAACAAGCTGCAAATCAACAACAACAACAACAACAACAACAGCAATCATATAAACAACAACAACAACAATAGAACTAACGAGGGAACAACGACAAGTACAAAAAAACAAAAATGTGAAAAATCAACGACAAATTAAAAAGAGACGATGAAGAACAACATGTGCTACAACAACAACAATCATAGCACCGCCATGGGAGTGGAAGAAGAAGCTTTTACAACAACAACTACAGTCGCTTCAGGAGAAACAACAACAACAACAACAAAAGCAACCTACTTAAGTGTTTTCAGTTTCGGTGCATTTAATTCTGCCACGCCCACGCCGCCCCCGCCCACGGCGCTGGAACCACTTACGGACCTGTCGGAAGCGATGAACGAGTGGCTCACTTACAACAACAACAAGAACAACAACAATAACACCACCACTACAACAACAACCACTACACAAACAACAGCGGCAATGAAATGAAATTAAATGAAATGAAGCGAAGGCGAGTAGAAAAACAGGAAAAATCTCAGAGAGAGAGTGGGAGGGAGGATGAGGACCAGAAAGAGGGGGAGAGGGGGAGTGAGGGAGGGGGAAGAAACAAAAAAACCACGATAACCAAGAGGTGAAAAACAACTAAAAGCTAAAAATTCACTTTCTCGCCACCAATTTGAAGTGCCTTCTTTCCAAATTCGACTTACTTTCGAAGCCACTGGAATAACACCGATATCCGAAATGAGCTGGGAAATGCCTGCAGCAGTCTGGCAACGCCAAGGCGACCCGGGACGGCTCGTCGGCCTCTGCCGTCGCAAACAGGGGAAAACATGAATGAAATGAAGCCGTTGGCACGACCAACTTTTCAAATGAGTCGAGCACGTCATTCTCTCTCTCTCGCTCGCTCTCTCTTTCCCTCCACCCCACCCCCCTTCTCTGTCTGTGATTTTTCTTTGCCCCCACCACTGAGGGGATCGAGGGAGCGAGGGAGAGGGCGAGCGGTTCATGGGAAGCTTCTCTAAATGAACTTTAGGCCACGCCGTGGGGCGGAGCGTGTGCGAAAGAGACAGCCAGGGGGACGAAGGGAGACAGAGCGAGGGAGACAGGAGGAGGGAGAGCGAAATCGCCTGAGATGTCTGGAGAGGAAAGTTTTCAATGCGATGAAACTGGCAGCAGACCTGGAAGATGAGCAGGATTCGTCCTCGTCCTTCCGCCGCCCGCGGCCCAGGGTTTAATGGGAAAAATTATCAAATGAAGTCGCTCCAAGGACATCAAGGACTCAAGAGATTCCTTGTGATACTTTGCAATTATAACGAATACTAATATTTGCAGGATTTCCGCTTTGTTTGTGATCTAACCACGATTTTCTATGTTTTTAATTGATTCAGTATTCAGTCATTATCAAAAATTTTTTCATAACTCATTCTACAAACTTTTCGATTTCCCCTTTTTTTTATTTATAGTGTTTTTAAAATTAATTCATTAAATTATGTCAAGTATAATTTACTTCATAGTTGCACAGAACATATTTTTAGTTTCAGGTTCTTTGTGCACATTTATCGTTAAATAAATGAATAAAAAATTGTGTTAATAAATGAGAAAATCAAATGGAAATTTATTTTCCTAATTACTTGACAAAATTCAAGACTTTAAAAACATGACCCAAAGCCTCCACTTGGAAGAACGGGTTCACTTGAAAGGTCTCGCTCACTGCCTTAAAAGTCTCGAAGCTGCAGACAAATCATTTCCCCTCTATCCCCCTCCCTCCCCTCTCTTCCGCCCACTTCGTTTCTGTCTCGTTCGCACCTCTTGCATGCTGTGTTTTTTTTTTCGCCCCAGCCCTTGTTGTTCGTTGTTGCTGTTGCTGTTGCTATTGCACTTGTTGTTTTGATTTGTTACAAGCGATGTCGGCAGCTGTTGTTGCTGCTGTTCTTGTTGTTGTTGTTGCTGTTGTTAGTTTAGGTTGTTGTTGTTGTTAGTTTAGCTTGTTGTTGTTGACACCGACTGCTGGCTGTTGTCTCGCATAATGGACTCGAGCACACGCCGAAGCAGCGCAGGGGGAGGGAGAGAAGGAGACGGAGAGCGAGGGAGGGGAGGCAGCGATTTCCAGCACACACACACACACACACACACACACACAGTCTCAGATGCGCGCGACCGACCGCTCTCGAGCCACGCGCCCGTCGACCAAGCGCAACGAAATTATGAAAATATGAAATTTAATCAAAACTGCAGCCAGCGACGAGGGGGCGCCAAAGCGTAAGGGAGAGAAAGAGAGAGAGAGGGGGAGGGAGTGAGAGGGAGGGAGGGAGGGAGGTCGAGAGATGGAGGTGTCCGAGATGTGCGTTAATTCAATTCGCCTGCATCGTCCTCGCCGTCCTCCAGGGCGTCACGAAGTTGGGTTGAAAAATTCCACTTGGTGCAAGGGGCGGAAACGTAATTGTTTCATTAAATCAACAACAACAACAACAACAATAAATTAGACAAAATAAAATTCTTCGTTTAAAGGCCCGGCCAACCTTTGAAGAGGCTCCTCGTCCGTTGGCCTCAAGGGCCTGGAATGGTCCTGGGCAGGAACGCGAAATTCCTCAATTCCATCCCCCAAAAACTTCACTCCAATTTCCCCCCAACCCCTACGCTCTCTGCCACGCCCCGCCCCGCCCCGCCCCGCCCCGCGAAAGGTCGGCTGTTGCGGCCCGCGAATGTCTCAAGATTTCAACTTTATGTTCGCTTCACATTCTCTCCTTGTTGTTGCTTTGTAGGTTTGTGTTTGTGTTTGTATTTCGTATTTGTCTACGTTTGTGTTTGCAGGTAGTCCACACACACGCACACACTCACACACACTCGTCTGCAGGTCTCCGCAGCCCGGCTCCGGGTTTTACGACGCCAGCCAACGTGCGATTCGAGCTCGAGCTCGAGCTCGATGCGAGTGTGTGTTTGTGCAAAGTAGGCTTTAACAAGCAATGAAGACGAAGCGGGAGCCAATGAAAGGGAATGAAAAGGGGGCGAGAGAGAGAGAGAGAGAGAGAGAGAGAGAGAGAGAGAAAGGGGAAAAAAGAGCGAGCGAAAAAATATGCAAGAAACGATGGCGACAACAATTGAGTGGATCCAAGTGGAAACGGAGCGAACTCGAGGCTTCAAAGGCTGCGAAAATACTTGGGAAAGAAACCGAAATAGTTCTTAAACTTTGCTTCATCTTCTGTGTCGCGATGTCTCCCTCTCGCCCTCTCCTTCTGCCTCCCTCTCGCTCGCTCTCCCAAGCCCCTGACATCTGTCTTGAGCTTGACGAGCGCCGAACTTCAAGCCGTCTTCTTAGCCATGATTCATGGGCTGCGGAGACACGAAAGTATTGTAAAGAAATGGAAAAAAAAAAAATGAAAAAAAAATAAAAAAAAAATAAATCCCAGAAACCGCATTGCAAAATTCCTCTTGTGGGACAGAAGAAAAAATGAAAGAGTGCTGAGGGAAATTTTTGAGTCCAATAGGAATCCGAGAAAATGAGAGAGTGGGATGAAGTGATAAAGGATCAAGAGCCAGAGGGAGAGAGAGAGACGCAGAAATTCTTGAACTCCGCGACCGGGGGAAAGAGAGAGAGAGAGAGAGAAATCGGGCACTTGGCTCTAAAAGTCTCGCCTCAGTCGAAGGCGTCCGGAGCGCTTTCGAGCCACACGGAGGCCATAAAAACAGTTTACAGTCGCGGCTTTACATTGTCATGGCTCCGTCGCACTCCCGCACGGCCCTCTCGCTCACTCGCTCTCTCGTCGCTCGACATCGACGCCGGCGGCTACGCCCACATGCAAATGAAGTCGATCTCCAGAGAGGCCTGGGGCGGGACCGCGGCAGGAGCGAATGAGGGCGAGAGGGAGAGGCGGAGGCGGAGGGTGTGAGAGAGAGCGAGAAAGGATTCGAGAGGGGATTTGAACTTAACATTATAATATAATAAAATGAGTAACATAAAGAAAAAGCGAGCGATTTCTCAGAGAATTTCTGGCAACTAATTTTTACCAACTTTCTACCTTGAATTGAATTGCCAAAATGCTTTAAATTCAAATTATTAACTCAAAATTTTTGTCTGTGATAATTTTCCACTTTTTTTGGTAAATTTCCCTTGGACACAACTCTCGAAGTTTCGACAAAATAACGCAGAGTGGGTGGAAAAATTTCACTTATGCCAAAAACCTCGATTTATTCGTCCTCCAAAAGGCCCTCGAGTGAATTGCAGAAATATATGAATTTCTATGCGGGAAGAGAGAGAGAGAGGGAGAGAGAGAGGGAGAGAGAGGGAGAGAGTGGGGGAGAGAGAGAGGGGGCGACAGCGATGGGAGTTCGTGCCATGCATCTGAACGGGAATGCTATTTATTTGCGGTCTCGCGTTATTTATCGCCCTCTCGCTCCCGCCCTCCTCGTTCCCTCCCTCTCCTCCCCGTGTCGTTGTTCACCCCACACACACGGGCGTGGGGTGGGCGGTCCCGTTATGCGAGATCGATAAATAACTTTTATGAAGGACAATAAAGCATGTCCTTAAGTGTCATTCATTCGAGAGGGAGGGAGAGAGAGTGATGAGGGGGAGCGGGGAAATGGAGAATAATTAAGTGGACGGCCAGGGGAATTCCCTCCCTCTCACTCCCCTCTCCCCGTCTCTCTCCCGCTCGCTCCCGCCCCTAACGAGCTTGTGGTTGGAGCGAGCGGAGGGCGGGCGCCGACGGGACGTTGGGCGTTGGGCGTTGGTGGGCGTGGCCTCAAGTGGACTCCCGCAAACCGCTCGACCAGGGGCTCCACATGGGCGAGCGTGCGTGTCTGTGGGTGTGTGAGTTTGTGTTAGTGTTAGTGTTTCGTTTGACTTTTGCTTTGACTTTCGTGAGCCGGGTCGCTACAAAAAACCCAATTGAAGTTGATCGAGTGCTGATCGTGGGGATTTTTTTCTCCCTCTCTCCCTCTCTCGGTCTCTCAAAACTCTCCATTTCCACATTCCATTCCGTGCCATTCCAGTTCCTTCAATTCCAGTCCATTTCCTTCCTTTCCATTCCAATTGCTTCCTTTCTAGTCCGTTGCTTTCGGTTTCCATCCGCTCAATGCCATTTCATTCCCTTTCCCTTCCTTCCCTTCCATCGCGTCGCATCTGGCACACGTTTGTGTGTGTGTGTGTGTTCGCTTTCTGATTAACTTGTCGCATGTGTCGCCGGAAGTTTCGAGAGCTCTTCAACCGTCGGCCATGATTCGCGAACTCTCGGATCGCGCGAAGTTGGTGGGCGTGACGGCAAATTAAATTCGCCAATCGGTCTAAGCGAACATTTCATTTCCAACGACTGAATCCTTCCGGCCTTGAATCCTTCCAGGCTTGGTATAAGCTGCAGCTCATGGGAGAAAAAATCTCTGGCGAACCCCGAAGAAAAACGAGGGCGAGGGCGAGGACGAGGAGGGAGTGAATTTTGCAAATATTTTCGCAATAAAGATTTTCCCTGCCCGCAGCTGAGAGGCGAACGGAAGCGGAAACAGAAGCGGGGACGGGGACGGGGCGGAAGCGAAGTTCCGCGCATTTCATGCACAATTTCCGGTTTATAAATGCGAGTTGTTGTTGCAGTGGAAGTAGTAGTTGTAGTAGTTGTTGTTGCAGTAGGAATTGTTTTTTTTCCCGCGTCCACGCGACTTTTCGTCCTGCGGCCCAGCGCGAGATCCCCAGGCAGAAGCGTCTGCCTGCATATGTGCCTGTGTGCGTGTGTGTGCGTGTGTGTGTGGCGGGTCTGTTTGGTGTGGTTTCACCCCATTGTCCCGGCTTCGGCGCCGTCCTCGGGCTCGGTCGCCGCCGCGGCTCTCGTTGTGAAGGAGGGAACTTTTGTTGTGGTTGTCGCTGCCATCTGGGCGGGTTGTTGTTGTTGTCAACCGCCGACTGAGTGCTAAAATTCAACCACATCGCCCTCTCCCTCTCCCTCTCACTCTCACACTCTCCCTCTCGCTCTCCCTTTGCTCCTGCCCTGCGGTCGGCCGCCAAATGTGATTTTTCACTTCGAGTCCATAAATGGGTTGCCACCGCCGGGTCTGCGTCCGTGTGTGTGTGTGTGTGTGTGTGTGTGTGATTTCACCGTTATTTCATTTTTATGCGCATTTAGCCCGCGCACACACACCCTGCCATCTGTGTGTGTGTGGGTCTGGGTCGAGCTCGTTTCGCGATATTCATGCGCCAATAATTGCAGCTGGGCTTCCGCTTCCGGTGCAATTGGCCTCCATTTCGGTGCGGGTCCGCGTGGTGATTGTTGTTGTAATCATTGTTGTTGTTGTTGTTGTTGCTGTTGTTGTGGCAGAACCATTTCCTGTTGCTCGTTCCCCGGAAAATTCCCTTCGCTCCCCCAGGGCTCAGGTTTTTTATCATATTTTTTTATTTTCCATTTAAACAATTAATTAATTTCTCTTCTCGGTTCTATTACAGAATTTTCTCGCACAAATTAATATTTGTAAATTGTAATTGAAATTATGAATTCAACGAAAAATTCACAAAAATTAATGATCTTTTTCTGATGTTTTTTATTCGATTTTTAAGTGGAAAGCGATCCATTTTGAATGCAAACCAATTGACGAGACCTAGCGATTCAATTTACTGATTGTTTGCATTTCTATAAAAAGAATGGAATTTTTGTCTCGCTCTATCCACGCAGTGTTGCCAACTTTCTGACGTGTCGACAAGGATTTCATGGTTCTCGAGGATTTCTTACTAAAATCTTCTTTCTCGACCT
Organism: Coelopa pilipes; assembly: GCA_947389925.1. NCBI lineage: Eukaryota > Metazoa > Arthropoda > Insecta > Diptera > Coelopidae > Coelopa > Coelopa pilipes. Next base: position 4,641,872 of record OX376700.1, read on the forward strand.
CTGCTCTCGTGAGAGGAACTGAGAGCGAGACCGTGAGAGGAGAGAGTGAAAGAGTGAAAGAGATCGAGAGATCGAGAAGAAGCTGCTGAGGACCCTCGTCTAGGGCCAGGAATTATTTATTGATGGGAATTTCCAATTCGCACGGAGGCCGCGATGATTATTCGTGCCCTTGTTGTTGTTGCTTGTTATGTTATTTCGAAAGGCTGAATAGTTTTGTTTTTCCATGTCTCAGCATTGTTGTTGTTGTTGTTGTTTGTGTTTGTACTGTTGTTGTTGTTGTTATTGCAACACTTTGGCGATGCCCATCTGCGCGTTAAATGATTCAGGCGAATCCTCGAGCCACAACAACAACAACAACAACTACCACAACAATAGAACAAAAAATGCGAACGATCTGAACAGTAGCAGCAGCAACAACAACAATAAGGGCCTGAGTACGCTGGAAACAATAGGAATGATGGGAATGAGAACAACAACAACAGCATCCAAGTGGAGCGGAATGGAACGAGGGCGAGCGGGGAGCGAGAGAGAGAGAGAGAGAGAGAGAGAGGTGGAGAATACGTAAGCGAACGTTTCGTGATCCTCTCCCACCGAACTCTTCCTCTTCTCCCCCCCACGCTCTCTCGAACCCACTCGCAGCGTGGAAGGCGCGAAGAAGCCAAGGAGACGCCGCCGAAAAGAAGAAGAAGACGACGACGAAGAAGAAGAAGAGGCGGTTGCCGTGAACCGTGGATCGGAAGTGGAAGCTAGAGCAATGGAAGAGCTCGAGTGCCGGGATAGAAGTGAAACAAACAACTTAAGAAGGAGAGAAAACGAATTCCTGGGGTGCGGACGAGAAGGAGTTGAAAATAATGGAACGATAAGAAGGATGCAAAATGCGAAAACGTGCGCGAATTGGAAACACAGGAGATAAATGAATTGAACTGGAGGCGAAAATTATAAAAAACAACGAAAAAACAAAAAATAAATAAACGAACAAAAAATAAAAGAAATACAAAAAATAATAACAAATATATGCGAACGAAACGGGGGGAATTCTGAATAAGGAAAATAGGAAAATGAAAAAAATAACAAAACTAACGCCGAATGGAAAATTATTCAAAGGAGCGAGCGAACAAGGAGCAGACTACGTGAGCGAGCGAGCACGAGAAGATTAGAGAGTCGAGTGGTGGAGAAAATCGAGGGAAGAGAGAGAGTGAGAGTGAGAGAGAGTGTGGGAGAGATGGATGGAGGTGATAAAGTGTTAAGTGGTCTTTTAACGGTTTTACACGGGTGTAGAAAAGGGCGAAAGGGAGAAAAAACCGAAGGAGTCTTCGGAAGGCGAGACAGCAATAAAAAACAACAACAACGGGGTTGCGTTCGTGGACGAGGGCAGGGGGAAGAGGGGGGGGGGGGGGCGAGACAGGGTTGTAAACTGGAGGATAATGGAAAAGGGAAGTCGTGCCGATTGAGAGATTTTATGCTGAGTGCTTTGTGTGGCCAGAGCTTCCGAATCGAAACCGCGTTGTTATTTTTGTTAAAAAATAATATATTTTCAAAAAAAAAAAAACAACAATTTTTATTTTAATCATTTAGCATTTTTTACAATTTCACACAAATTTTAAAAATACAAAGTTATTTTAGTTATTTCATTTATCTAATTTGTACGAGGTTTTTATGTAGTTGTAAAATACGAAACAATTTTTTTTTGTTCATTGCGATCATTTCGGAAAACCGAAGTTCGGCGAGTCGAACTCGATGAACCGAAGTTCGACGAGTCGAAGTCGACGAACCGAAGTTCGGCGAGTCGAAGTCGACGAACCGAAGTTCGGCGAGTCGAAGTTGGATGAATCAGAGAGAAACTCTATCCAGTTCGCCCCAAGAGCCGGGTCAAAGGTCAGTTGCCCCGGAGCTCGTGTCGATCGGTCGCAATTTGAAGACCAGACCGACATCGCTGCCATCGGGATGGAGTTCGGTCTTCTGTATTTGCTGTTGTTGTTGTTGTTGTTCTCCTCCTGCTCTTCGTTGTCGTTGCTTCGGCTGGAGTTGCTCCCTGGTGCTCCATTAGAAAGCAATTACGAAAACTATTCGTATTCTCGAAAAGCGACAAATTAATAGTAGAGAAGCTTCCCAGAGGGCAGACAGAGCGAGAGAGGGAGGTAGAGAGAGAGAGAGTGAAATAGAGAGCGACGATTTGCCAACTGTTCAATATTTTATTTTTGATCCATCTGGCAAGGGCAACAAACTGAAGATGGCTGGAGCGAAATAGAAACAACACGACAACAACTACATCAGTTTTCTGTGGTCCACGAAGGGCAACAACGCGGATGAACCAAGCCATCCATTACCCATGGAGTATCGTTGGCCAAATATACAACTACAAATACAACACCAGCAGCAGCGCAACGTCAACAACAACAACACCGACACCGACTATATTACTACCACCATCACAATTGTTGTCCCAAAACAACTATAACTTTTCGTTCAACGATTGGTTTGAAAGCAACGAACAACAAGAAGAATACAAAAAAAAAAAAAAATCAACGAGAGTCAACAGCGATAAAACGACGACGAATCGACGACGCAACAACAACAAAACAACGAGAGCCAAACAACGAGCGCAAAGCAACGAGAGCCAAAGAACGAAAACGTTCACTTGAAAACAACAAAAACACAACGAGAGCAAAACAACAATAATATAACGAGAGAAGAAATCACAACAAACAACGAGAGAGGCAAGAACAAAAGACAACAATATTGCAGCAAAAACAACGAGAGTCAAAACAAGACGAGAAAAATAACAGCATGGAGGACCGTCCCAATAATATTGTCAATAGAACAATCGACTTCTGCCTCGACGCTGCTGCGTGGATGGCTTTCCCCGTGTGTGTGGCGAGAGGGCGTGTGGGTGTGAGTGCGAGCCTGTGTGTCCGCTGACATCCTTTCGCAGCTTGTCTGCAGAGAATAACATGTGTTCGATGACCACAAACAGAGCTCAAGCTGCCGCCGCTCGGCGAGAGAGAGGGAGAGGGAGAGGGAGAGGGAGAGGGAGAGAGGGGAGAAGTCGTGTCTGCCTCCTTCAACTTGGGAATAAAACCAGAGTGGGATGAGTGGAAAGGGAAGATTGGGATTGAAACTGTTCTCAACAGGGCTCTAAGGAAGGATTGGGCTTTGGAGACAGAAAAGGGGGAGCAAAGTGTGGAAATAAAGGGGAAAATATATAATAATGTTAATTCAAAAAATAATAAAAATTTATTATAGAAAAAAAATAGTGAATGTTTTGATTTTGCTATTACCAATTATTTAATTACAATTATTACAATTTATTATTAATTTTGGGCTTTTTCTTTAAATTTCGTAGCCCACGATCGACGCGAGGCGACGCCACTGACAACAACAAACAACGAGAACAACAACAGCAGGACGAGAACCGAATCCTGCTTACGAAGCTCCACAGCCTCCGACGGGCCCCCACGGTGCGAGGTTCCCGGGCGACCCCCGACCCAAGACCACGACCACGTCAACTTCCACTTCCACGTCCACTCCCGATCCACGAGCCCAGCCCTCGGCCCCAGGCAATCGGCCGAGCAATCAAGTGTGCACTCGGAGCCGATGTCGCCCATGTTGCCAATTAATGTCCGACGTGCCATCGCAGCCACCGACAATTGACGCCGTCAATTAGCACGCACACTGAGAGAAAGCGCACGGAGCGAGAGCAGCACTGGAAGAAGTGACAAAACGAGCGCGACGCTGGAAAAACGAAGGCAACTGAAGGAAGCGACGCAAACACATCAGGCGACATCGAGCACATCGCAACGAGAGTCGGAACCAGAGAGTGCGGGCGAAAGAGAGCGGAGCGAGACAGATCGAGGAGTGCCAGAGAGTGGGAGTCGAAGAGCGAACGCGAATTGAAACATCAAGAGATCAAAAGCTTTTGCACTGCATCGTAAGGCGAATATTGGAATAACAACAACAGCAACGAGGAGAAGAGGCAGAACAACAAGAACACATCATCAAAAATCCGAAATCCAAATAGAGAAAAACTGAAATTCAGAAATAGTAATAGGAATTTGTGCCATCAACGAAACCCGTCAACACCGCCACGTTGGAAGGAAAAAAGCTTTTCACTGCAGTTAACAATTTTTTCACTGGTTCAACATTTGCCAGGGAAATTCGGCAACTAATGGTGAGTACGGGGGAAGACGCGTTAATGATCATTGAGTTAATTAACAGTGGTGGTGACGATCGGCGGGAGAATGGAACGAATGACCATAGGGACATTTTTCCAAAATTGAATAGCGATTTCGTACTGAGCATCGGACTGAAAATTAGACATGACATATGTTGATGTTGATGATGATGACGATGATGTCGTTGTTAATGATGGTAGCTGTGCAGGCGACATGTGTCATGTCATGTGGGCGCGTGAGAGCGACAGGAGTCATTGGTGTTAATTGATGGCGTTCGACGTGCTTTCTTTCGATGGGCCAGAGCGAGACGAGGGGAGCACGGCTGACGAGAGCAGCTCGATGTGCGAGCAGATGGGAGAGAGCGCGTAGGGCAGAGAGAGTGATTTGGAGGGAGAGCGTGAGGACAGATTTATAGGAGGCGACGAGAGAGTGACGGAGGGGCGTGGGAGCGAGCGAGAGGACAGGCCGCAATCATCGCCTCATTTAATTACGCCAATCGAGGGTCGCTGCGATGTGTGCTATTGATGTATTGACTCGATGCTCTTGAATTGCAGGCAATCGAGTTGAGTGCAAATCGCTCGAATCGCTCGAGCGACTTTTTGCCTTTTTTGTTCTTTTTTTTTTCGATTTGAGAAAAAACTCCTTCGAATGGCTCATTATCGGGCGATTTTCCGCAAATTGCTTGCCTGGACCTCTACTTAGTGTTTCTCTTGCATATTTTCTAAATATATATTTTTGATTTTATCTGTCCTTCGTATTCCCGCAGACGAGAAGCACCACAGTCTCCACCGATAGCATCGACGACCCCTCCGAGCCGACCGCCCATGTGGACCCGACCGCGGATCCCGCAGCAGCGCCGACCGCGGCTCAGGCGGACGCGCCGGGTCAGGCGGCAGGCGTCGACGCGACGGCGGCGGCGGCGGCGGCGGCGGCGGCGAAGAAGAAGCAGCAGCTGCAGCAGGAGCCGCCACCAGTTGAGCCCACGCAGCGGCGGCGGCGCCGACAGGAGCCGGAGCCACGCCAACAACAAGAGCAGCAGCAGCAGCAACGACGCCCACAACGACAACGGAAAAAGGCCACGTCGAACGGCGATGAGGAAGCGGCAATAAATGCAACAACAACAACAACAACAATAACAACAGACGCGACACCAACCACAACAAAATCAATAACGAAGCCCACAACAACAGCAGCTGTCGACACCGCCAGCAGCCGACGGCCGCCGCCGAGGAGCGACCGAAGGCCGGAGCCGACGGGCGAGCTGGAGGCCGGGAAGGAGCAACAGAGACAGCAACAACGCGCGAGGCCGCTGCGGCAACGCCAGCAGAACGTGACGCGCATCCCGAACACGCGGGTCACCTACGTCCAGGGCCTGGAGGACGTCGTCTACGAGGACCTGCGCGACCGCCACGAGGACGAGGACGGCGAGGACGGCGAGGACGAGGCGGCGGACACGGCGGAGGAGGACGACGGCTCCTTTGGGGAGGACGAGGAGGACGAGGCAGACGACGACGATGAAGAGGACGACGAGGACGAGGACGTGGACGACGACTGCGACGAGTGGCCGTCGCGCCGGCAGCCGCGCAGCGCCACCTCCAGCACCGACGGCGTCTTCTTCGCCGCCAACGCGCGTCCCCAGGGCCGCGGGCGGAAGCAGCGCCAGCGCCAGGGCCAGGGCCAGGGCGTGCAGCGAGCGGACTCCGCTGACTCGGCGGACGACGGCAGCCGGCAGCGCTGCATGTCCAGGGGCCAGATGCGAGGTGGGACGACGCGGACCCGGCTAAATGTTTTAGCCACTTTCAGCACCTGATCCCGGTTCCGATCCCGACCCCGACCCCGCTCCCGCCATGAACTCGCTCTCGTTTCCATTGCAATGGGGCGAGACGCGGCCCGATTCGCTCTCGGTTCCCCCGACGCATGGAGTCGTGTTTCGAGCTCCGTGTCTTCCAGCCGCACCATCGCCGTCTCGCTCGGTCCAGCAAAATGGCGACGCTGATCCCTTCGTTGCCATTATCCGGATCATGCAAATGCCAACAAATCCTCCACCCAACCGACCAGCAGTCCAGCCGTCCCGCTCCCTCTTCGCCCTCTCCACGGCCCGTCCCTTTGGCTGCGCGTCGTTTCGCGCGCAAATCGAGTTTATTATCCCGGCGATGTGGTGATCAAGAATTCATGCTTGCATCCTCTCCAATTCCCATTCGGCTTGCTCTTGCGCCCCTCTTTCGCTGCCCCCGAGCCGTGGCCATCGCTCGCTCCCTCCGCACGTCATGTGTACTCACTTCCTCTCACCTCGTTCCCATTCCTCTCCCTCGCGTTCCCTCTCTCAGCCCAATGCTCTCTCTCTCTCCCATCTCTCCCGATCTGCTCCCAATTCGTCCCCTCGCCCCTTCGTGTGTTTGTTCTGTGTTTCGATGTGTGCTCACTGTCGGAAATTATTTTGCAGAATTCCGCGAGGCCTTCCGTCTGTTCGACAAGGACGGCGACGGCTGCATCACGAAGGAGGAGCTCGGGACGGTGATGCGCTCGCTGGGCCAGTTCGCCAGGGTCGAGGAGCTGCAGGAGATGCTCTCGGAAATCGACGTCGACGGTTCGTACAGCTTTATCTTATCCACCTATCCGACCATGTCAATTCAGCCACTGTGCACATGGCCCAATCTGCCCAGATCTCGTTATCCGTCCGTTAGCCATGTTCAACAATATCCAAACGAGTTCCGCCTCCCGCTCCAGCACTCGATTTCCCGCAATATGTCAGAACTTGCCGTGTGCTCAGCCGAAGTCAAATGCACAAGGCCTCGCCCCGCTCCTCTCCCTCTCCGCTCTCCGCCGCTCACTCTCCCAAGCTCTCTGCCTGCTCCGCTCTGCCGTCGACTGCTGACAGTTGAGGGAGAGGGAGAGAGAGACTGCAGTCGACGTCGATGCGATTCCGTCGACATCATCCGACACGAGTTCGATCGGCGATTTGCATACGAAGGCTTCAGTTCTGCGGGAGACGCAGAGCGGGGAGGAGGCGAGGGTTTCCTGCATAAAGCTCGACAGGAGTCTGAAAGGGTTGCCAAAATTGAGAAATAAATACAAATGTAAATTATTTAATGTATGAAATGAAAAGTTATAATTGAAAAATATGACTTAGAAATAGAAAATGAAAAAATGCGAAAGAAATTGTATCAAATTAGGTTTTTCTATATCTGTGTCTTTCCGTCCGTGCAGGCGACGGCAACGTCAGCTTCGAGGAGTTCGTGGACATCCTCTCGAACATGGCCTACGAGGAGAAGTCGGGCCTGTCGTCGGCCGACCAGGAGGAGCGCGAGCTGCGCGACGCCTTCCGGGTGTTCGACAAGCACAACCGCGGCTACATCACGGCCTCCGACCTGCGCGCGGTGCTCCAGTGCCTCGGCGAGGACCTCGACGAGGAGGAGAGTAAGTGAAGCGGTCCCGAGAGACAGACAGACTTCGAATCCAATCGAGTCCATTCGACCCCACCAGCTCTTTCGATTCCCTTCCATTTGCTTCAGCTTTCCAGAAGATTCCCCTTTCCCACAGTTTCCCCTTTCTAAACGTTCCCACTTCCATCGGTTCCCCTTCCCAATTGACGGCTCTTTCCATTCGCTTCCTCTTCCCACACGACTCCACTCGATCGGGAGCCGCTCGATTCGATTCGATTCCAGTCGGTTCCACCCGCTTCCAAGCGCTTCAACTCGATTCCTCCCGTTCCGTTGCAGTCGAGGACATGATCAAGGAGGTCGACGTGGACGGCGACGGCCGGATCGACTTCTACGAGTTCGTCCACGCCCTGGGCGAGCCGGAGGACTCGCAGGAGAACGACGAGGACGAGGACAACACGTCGCCGCTGCCGACGACGCCCAAGTCGACGGTGTCCTCGCAGTACGAGCAGGACGCGCTGACCTAAGGCGGGTCGCGGCACTTCCGGAGGGCCTCGGGATGGGCGCCACAGGACAACAACAAGAACATCAAAAAGCACATCAAGTGACGAACAAAACCACAAGCAACTACATTTAATCAAAACTCTGCAAACACTAATTGAAGAAAATGAACGAAAGAAGTTGATGAAGTTTTCCAAATTACGCCAGCACAATTTTCTCTCGATCTCATGCTTACTATTTTGTGAAATTACAATTAAGAAAAAAAATCAAATTTGAAAAAAAAAAAAATACATTTGAGAACATTTTACAAATAATTAACGAGAAATCACACCAGAATTCAAATCAAAATCACACGAAAATCTCTCTTTAAAAACTAATGAAAAGCTTTGAAGAATATACTATTCGAAAGTCCCAGATTAAAATTTTTTAAATTTTACTAAAAATAAATTTTATCAACAAACATCTCTAAGATTTATATTTGGATGCTTCGATGGATCGAATAATACAACTCCAATTTAAACATATCAAGTACTTAGACTCTTTCTCGCTCGTACGACCCGCTGTCCCGCTCATTCAGCCTTCCCTTAACGCTCGCTTCCTCCCCCGCCCACGCCCACGCCCCCTCCCGCTCCCTCCCCTCTCTCACCAGGCTTCGAGCATCTGTAAAATGTTCCCGGCCATTAACCCTCGCATGCCATTTCAAAGACAACAACAACAGAAACCAAAATCAAAACCAAAACCAAAAGCAAAACCAAAACCAAGCAATTTCCAAACCAAACGTTGAAAGTAATTACTGCATTTTAATACACACATATATATACAAAAACATTTAAATAAGAAAGGAACATTTTAAAATAAATAAATAAATAACTTTTAATTGAGAAATCGCAAAATTTATTGATATTTAAATTAAAATTTAAATGTATAATAATATGGTATATTAGCAAAGGAAAAGCCAAAATTAAAAATCATGCATTTTCGAAATCCAAGAATCAAAACCAATTTTGAAGTCATGAGAAAACAATTAAAATCAAAAATTAAGATCTTTTAAACCTTGCAACAAATGCTTCAATTGTGAAATAATCATGGAAAGGTAAATTTTCATCTAAAGCAAAAGCGATCCAATTTTCAATAAATATTTTAAATGATGAACTTAAGCCGACAATGGACTGTTTTTTTGGAGTTTCGGGTAGGAGGAAAATAATTAATTCGAAGAAAGAACTTCAAGGTAAGTGCTCTTGTTCTTCTTCTCCTTTTCCTTTTCCTTTTCCTTCTTCATTGAACTCGCGACGGCTTCCTTTAAGCCTGCATGTCCTTCGTCCTGGCGGTGCCTCGCCGTCGTCCGCCTCGTCCTCCTCCAGCGACACGACTGAACTTCCGTTTGCCCTCTCGCTCATGCATAAATCTGCATTCGCTTTCCCTCACTCGTTTCCTCCTTCCTTTTACGCGATCCTTCGATAATTTACGGTTTTCAATTTCATTTCAATTATCTTGAAGTTTCTGAAGTTTCTGTTTCTTTCTTCCATTTATTATTATTTTAGTTTTTGAAAATTTCGGAATACGTTTTTTGTAGTTACTTTTTATTACTTTTTGGTTCTTCATTATTATTTCCTCTCTTCATTCTTTTTCTTGATTCATGATATTTGTTTTCATATTTTATCCATAATCATTTATTATTAATTGTGATTTTCATTATTATTTTGTAATTATTAGATTATATTATTTTTAGGTATTCTGAATAATTTTTTCCATATTTTTTCCACCAAATTTTCTCTTTTATGTTTTATTTTGTATATTTTTTGTTAATTACTTCTTGTTCATAAGACTTTCTTTTCATTTCTCTCTACTCTTCTTATTTTCTTATTTATTCTTCCCTCCTCCACTCCCACTACACCAGGCTTACCTTTGACGCCCCCGTCAACGGCTGGCAGGATCTCAGCGTTTCTGAAGGAGTCCTTAAAGAGCTCTCGGGCCCTGCTCCTTCTTCTTCTTCTTCCGCTCAGTTCCTGCTTCTCCTGCAATTCCTTCTCCTCCGCCAGGTCCTTGCCGCCTTTAATTCCGCCTCCTCACTCAGTGTTTTCTCCTTTCCTCTGCCGCTTTTCCTCTCTCCCCGTCTCACTCTCGCTGGCGCTGCTTCGCCTTCATTATTCCGAGCCCTCCATCCGTCCTCCCTTCATGAATATGCAGCAGGGCCGAGAGCAGGAGCCCGACGAATTATCTCGAGAGCTCGCCGGGCTTCCCGCGTCTTGGGCCGGGCTCGGGACGCGGCGACTGCGGCCGGCCACGCGACACCTGTTCGTCCTTTGAGCTCCCGCTTCCGTTTTCGCCGCGCTCCTGGCCAGGAGACTCGGCAGGCTTCGCACGTCTTCTCAGGGAGAGGAAACGACAGGAAAAGTAAAGAAATCCAAAAACGTCACGGGCTAAAAAGAGCTCTTGTGCGATGCGACTCTGCGATGTCAGTATAGAATTTGTGAATATTGGAGTAATTTTTAAGGCTTTATTTTTTCAACACGTAGTCTGTTCTTTTCCTAAAGGCGGCGAGGTCCTGGTCTGGCCACCCTGGATCCGTCCTGGGATCCTGTAGATGAATTCCTCTGCCTACTGGACGCCGTCCTCCGAACTCTGGCCTGTTGCAGCGGGTTGCCGGTGGTGGACCCCGCGTCTCTGTGTGTGTGTGTGTCAACGTGTGTGTGTTCGATTGCCTCGCACCTGCACCAATGCACAGACAGTGAGAGGGAAGGCGATGTGTGAATGACTGAGGGAGAGAGGGAGAAGGACAGCATCTGCCGCTCCTTGAACGGTAACGACTGTTTTATTGCTAATTATATATAGTTGTTGTTGTTGTTGTTGTTCTTGTTGTTGCTAAGTACCCCAGTTGTTAAATTCTGCAATTGTGTGTTGCGATTGTTGTTTTTGTTGTTGGTTTTGTAGTTGTTTTTGTGGCTGCCTCCGCCTGTGGTTTTACAAGCGAAGTTTTAAGTTTAGCAGTTGTTGTTATTGCCGCAGTTGTTATGGTTGTTGTTGTTGTTTTCATGCTTGTTGTTGTTGTTTTCATGGTTGTTGTTGTTGTTTTCATGGTTGTTGTTGTTGCTATTTCATGTCTGTTATTTGTTGCTTGTCGTTCTTTTCGTGCCGTGTTGTTTTGTCCTTTCGCTGGTTGTCGGTCTACTAATCGTTGTTGTTGTTGTTGTTATTATTATCATTCTTGTCGCTGTTTACGTGATTGTTATTTTTGTTGCTTTATTGTTGTTGTTGTGGTTCTCGTTCCCTTGTTATTGTGGCATTTAAGCCTGGTGCTCGAATAATTGCCGTAGTTGCTGTTGCTGTTGTTGCCCCTGTAATTATTGTTGTTGTCGTTGTTGTCCTTGTCCTTGTCGTTGTTGCTTCCCTCTCACTCGCCCCCGTCCATCTCATCTTGGCACTCGTTGTTGTTGCGGTTCTCGTCTCGCTATCGCTTGTTTTGGCCATTGTTTGGGTCTCGTCTCGAGTCATCCCAATTACACCAAAGCCTATTAGCCTCACACACCCACACACACGTATAGAGGAAGTTCAAATACACTCACAGATGAATGGCATCGAAGGCACCTACACACACATTAACGGTAGGTAGGTAGGTGAAGGCGCCGGCCAGTCGCAGACTGGAGGAGGTCGAGGGATTCGAGGAAGTCGGAGGCGGTCGAGGAAACCAGAGGAGGTCGGAGGAAATCCAGGATTTCGAGGCGATCGGAGCAAGTCGAGGAGTCAAAGGAGGTCGGGAGAATTCGAGGGAGTTGGAGGAAGTCGGAGGCGGTCGAGGGACCGGAGAAAGTGCAGGAAGCCAGAGGAAGTCCGGGGACGTGAGGGTTGAATGGGACGGACGGCAGGACCAGGCAGGATCTGGGTCAGGATCAGGGTCAGGATCAGTGCTGGGGCAGACGATCGAATGCATCGAATAAACTAATTATCGTCGAGTGGCAACAACGAACCACAGACGACGAACGACGTGGGTTTTGGTGCACCTGGTCGAGCCTTGGGTTCGGGGCTTCAGAGAGAGTTGGCTGGAGAGGAGGAGGCGAGGGGAGGAAGCGAGGGGTGGAAGCGAGTTCTGACTTAACTACATGTATCTGTCTATCGAGCTGCCTCTTTCTAACACACGGCTCCCCTCTCGCTGTCCCTGTCCCCCTCGCTCACCCTCTTCCTCTCCTTTCAATTCCACTCGCTCCAGCTCTCTCGAAGGCTCTCGAGTCAGCCGCTTAGGGAATGCCAAAGGAAATCCCTCCCTCTCCCTCTCTCCAGGCTCTCTGTTGCACCCGGCCATGCTCGCCCCGTAGCTCTGAGGGGAGAAAAAGGGAGCGGCAGAGGGGGAGACAGATAGAGCGAAGTCCCTCGTCCGGAAGAAGTGAAACTGAAGACTCCTCCCCAGATAAGCAGAAACCTCGGCTGACGAGCCAATCACCGCGGTTCCCCGACCCCGAGCTCATTAGCCAAAGAGAGAGAGAGCGATAGAGAGAGGGGGCGGGGGGTGAGGGAAGAAGAAGCAAACTGGGAGGGGGAGAAATAAAGCGAAGACAGCAGCAGAGAAGGCGGGCGGAAGAACGGAACAAATCAGAAATGAATTGGCAAAATGGAAGAATCCGAAGAAGAAACGAAAAGAAGAAGAAGAAACGGGAGCAACGGTGAGGAAAAACAGATGAAGGAAAAGTGAAAAAACGAAATTGTTGCAAAGAACTTTGGCAAAAGTGGAGAAGTCCGGGGAGAAGCAGAGGTTGAGGATGAAAACAATGAACCAAATGTGGATGAAGAAGTGGAGAAAAAAAAACAAAAAACATTTTAAAATCACCAAAATTGTAAGGAATGAAAAAAGTAAAGAGAAGAAGAAGAAGATAAAATTAATAGCAATTGCGAACAAAGAGCTTTGAAAGAAAATCCTCACCAAAGGTGAAGCGCATTGACGTGAAGCGAGAAACGGGGCAAAGGGAGCCATGATTGGAGCGGGAGGGCAAGAGCGGGAGAGGGAGAGGGAGAGGGAGAGAGAGAGGGCGACAGATGTAAGGGAGGAGAGGGAAAGGAGGATGAGCGAAGAGGAAGGAGGACGGGAGGCGGAGGAAAGAAATCTTTCATTTTTATCGGCCAACTTGGCCGGCCACATGTGTTTTTTGAAGTGAGCAACAAGAGTCACAACAACAACAACAACAACAACAAAAATGTACACAGGCTCGAAAAAACCAAGGTGGAGGTGAAGAAGAATAAGACAGACAACAACTTGGCCATTACACGACCGAGAGGAGGGAGCGAAAAAGAAGAAAAATGTTATTTATTTTCCGGGAACTTTCAATTCATTTGTCAGTCTCAGGAGAGCAAGGAAGGCGAAGGAAAGGGGGAGGAGAAGGAGGAAGAGGAGGTGAACAAGGAGTGGGAGGAGAAGGAGGAGGAGAAGGAGGAGGAGAAGGAGGAGTAAAAGTAGCGAACAGGCGAAGAGGGTTTGGCGAGCTGCAGACCAACTGCTGGCATCGACGGTCTTTGCCGAAGCCTACTTTTAGGCGCTCCCCACCTGAAGCCGGCCTGTCGGTGGGCGACGCGACGACGTTGACGGACGCGAGGACGAGGCCACGAACCCCACGCGTTGACCGACCCAGTGACCGGACGGGACTCGATGACCAACAAAAGACGACGACGACGACGACGACGACGACGACGACGACGACGACGACGACCTTCCATCCATCCATCAGGGCTTCGAGGGGCCGGGGCTCCACCTATTTCGGCCTCCCTCCTCCTCCAACCCCTGTCCATCCCGCTCCCCCTCGTCCACCCGCTCGTCCTCGTCCCCGCCGCCTCATGCGGACCGCAAACACTTGTCGACATCGAGTTGTCGCCGCCCGGATGTCAGGCACAGCAAATCGGCTAAAAACGCCGACCGGCCGACGGACGGCGGTGGGGAGGAAAGGGAGGAGGAAGCGGAGTGGGACAACGGGACCAAGGGGGGAGGCGACAGGGCGATGGGCGCATGGACGGGGTTCGGTGAAGGCGAGACAAAGGTGAAATCAAGAGCGAGTGCAAAGAGTTTCCTCTCAAGAGGCGAGCGACAAAGGTCGAACCAAATGATGGGGGGAGGAGGAGGAAAAAGGAGGGGGATGGGAAGGAGGAGGATGGGAAGGAGGAGTAGGAGAAGGGAGAGAGGAAAGGTGGAAGAGAAGAGGAGGAGAAGCCGGGCGAAAAGGATAAGGAAAGCCTGTGATTCCCCTGATTGCGGCGCAATCAATAATGAGGAAAATATAGAAATAAAATATAAAAATAAAATAATAGCAAAATTCTGTGAATCAAAAGCAGACTTTCACATTTTTGTAAACTTTCTTACAAGTCCAATCAAAGGAAATCCGGTCACATCAAACTTTGCTCTGCATTCGAACAAAAGCCGCAGCAGAACTCGAACGGCTGCCCGTCGACCACATCTCCATTCACACTTACATGGACATGGACACACAGACACACACTCAGCCACACTCTCGCATTCATGCACACACCCTCACCCTCGCCCTCGCCCTCCCTCACACCACACACACGACGAGCTCCATGCACTTGGGGCAATTGACTCAATTGCGAGAATCCGCAACCGGCTAAGGACGATAAACCGCCACAAGGACCGACTCGAGAGTGCATAAAAGGACCCTGACATCGGCTCAGGATGCCCGGAGCCAGGGGTGGTTGGGTGATTGGGTGGCAGCGTCTCGAGGTGGAGGAGGGGCAAGTTTAAAGGATAAATAGCTTATTCCTTGACTAAGACTAGTGGAGGGAGGCCCACGGCAAAGTTTGAGGAGTTTCGGAGGCAATCGGAGGAAATCGGTGCTAAATGTTTTTCTCACAAAAGTGTTTAACATGCCATTGCAATTTTCACTATAAAGAATTCTTCTACGATTTCAAAAACACTCTAAATAAGACATAATTTCTAAGATGGTTTCATTTTTTCCTCGGGTGTTCACTACGAATGTTGGCCTCCTTGGAGCAGTTGTGGTTGCCAGGCCGCTGGCAGGACCCGACACGGAACACGGAACAAGCGAACAGCAGTCGTTGGTCCTCCTGCCTGAGAGCTGAAAAGGACTTCCAAGTGAAGCAAGGGCGAGACTTTGCGGGGAGACACCAAAGAAAGGAGGGCGCGGGGAGATCGAAGGAGGAGGAGGAGGAGGCGAGCACTGCGAAATGGCGCCGAGGAATGCGAGGCGCCTGGGAGACAGAGGGACAAAAGACAAAGGACAAAGGACGAGGGCAGTCGAGCGACGGCGCTGGAGAAGAACGAAAGGGAGCACCAAAGGGAGCCAGAGAGTGAGAGAGGGGAGGGTCGGAGGGTCGGAGGGGTGCAAAGAGACGAGAGAGACTTAAGACGACTCCATTCGGGCGATTTGCGGTCGAGAAGACGTGGCGCCTGGGCCCATCAAAGCCTGCTCCGTTTCTGCTGATGCACTTCCGGCTTCCTGTTCGTTTCGTTTGCGTTTTCATTTTCCATTATTGTATTTTTATTTTCATTTTCTTGCTGCTCTATTTAATGCAGAGTAAATGAAAATCTTAATCTCTTTCTTGGTGAATTCATTTAATTTGTGCACTACTTTAATTGAGTTACTGAAGTTTCCCTAAACTTGATTTATTATTTTTTTCTCTTTCATGTAGAATGAATGAAAGTGCTATTTTTAGTTAATCAAATTATTAACCTTAATAATCATTAATTTATTGAAGTTCTCCTCATCATTTTCATTTATCAATTCAATCCTTTTTTCCTTTGATTAATCGATTATTTTTAATTTTTATTTTTTTCTCAGTTTTTTCCTGAAATTTTGTCCTCGAGTTTTCGAGCGACAGGAGACGGTTTGGAAGTTCGAGCAAATTAAAAGAAGCCGCCCAGGACTTTGGCCCACTTGGCATCGGAGGAAAGTTTGCAGAGGAAAAAAAGAAAAATTACAAAACAAAAACAACGAAATAATGATAATGGAATAAAGTTGGAGGCAAGAAGAACAGGCGAAAACGTGCGGAAAATTGTCCTGGCAAGGAAATTCCCGGTGCAGGTCGCCGAAAATTTACCATGCCGCCACGCCCCCGAGCCACGGGCGGCGGCGAAAATGTCTCGTGAGAAGTTGTTTTCACAACTTGGGGGGGCGGAGAAAATTCCACGGTTAGAACGAGATGGAATGGAACGAAGTAGAGAACGACGTGGAAGAGAACGATGTCGGATAGAACGACGTGGAAGAGAACGATGTGGAATGGGATGAAGCGGGTGAGATCGTTGTGGAAGAGAACTACGAGAAGGGCTTGAAACGGAACAGTCTGGAATTCGAAACTTTCTTAATTATTTAATAACCCCAGTTAAAAAAAAAAAAAAAACCTGGCCCTGGCAACACCGGCGTTTCATTTTCTGAAGGAGAGTGGACGAAGCAGTGACAGGGAGAGTGAGTGAGTGAGAGGGAAGTCCTGGGTCCCCCCATCCCAAAAATGTCGAGCGTGAGATCGGGGACGAGGACGAGGTCGTCTGAGAAATTTTCGAGGGTTTCAACGAGTCGAAAACACAGCGCAATTAAATTAAAATTATGGGCGACGGACTATCGGGAATTCTTAGAAAAACAATGAAATGTAAAAGAAATAGAGGAAAATAAAAAATGATTATAAAAAACGAAATTTGTATTAATTTGAAACAATTATATTTAAATACAAAATAATATGAAGTGCATGGAAGGAATACTAAGAAAAAAAATATTAAAAAATTAAAAAATATAACACAAAAATATGAACAAAACAATAAGGAAATAAAAACAAAATATTGAAGCGAACGCAGGCACGAACACGAGGACAAGCACCAACACAAGCCCAGACACGAACGCAAGCACGAACACGAACACGAACGCGATAACGAATTAAATACAGCTATAATTGAAAAAGTTTGTCTGGCCCGCGAAATGTTGCGAGGAATTTAATCAAAGTAAAATAAGGGCTCCCAAGGCACCCTGAGGGGACGCAGTTGAGCGAGCAGATGAGCGAGACCGATGCAGTAACAGGCGGACAGAACTGGACAGAAGGCGAGAGAGGCCGAGAGCGAGTGGTGGGAAATTAGCATTTTTCAAATTAACCTCGCGGAAGCTGCGGCTTTTCGAGGTGAATATGAATGGCTCGGGCGTCGGAGTTCGGTCGAGTGTTGCATATTTTCAGGGGCGCCTTCGCCACTGGAAGCGCCAGCGAAGTTGTTGTGATTTGATTTGTCCACGAGCCCGGGGACCGTTATTTTTTTTCATCGAAATTTTGAATTTTAACACGTTTGTCGAGATTTGTTTCTTGGTTAAGGTTATTTATGTTATTTTTGGGTTTTTAAAGATTGCAAGTTTGTTATTTTTATTATTGTTGTTATTTAAACTGTTAATATTGGCAAATTTAATGTGAAATTTTTGAGATTTGTAATCAATATCTTCTTATCTTCATGACATTTTCTGAAATGATTGATTTTATTTAGGCATTTCTTATTTTTTCGGTTCTTCGAATATTGAATTACTTTACTTTATCACTGTTATAGTTCTTGCTTTTATATATTTTCAATTTCTGCAATTTAAATTTCATTATATTATTATTTTAAATCCCATTTCCTGATTTTTATTTCGAGGCTGAGATTTGAACTCGAACTTGAAACATTATTATTATATTATTTATTATTCTTATTCCAGAATCTTGTTATTTTCAGCACACTCGGTATTTTTTTATGTTTCCCTCATAGCCTGGGGAAAGATCACGAAGTTTCTAAAAATACCCCACTTCCGGAAATCGCGTGTGTGTCCGGAAGCCCCAGCCCCTGCCGCGCGGGGCGGGGCCCGAAAGCGGCTTATGTTCCGCTGGCAATCGATGGAGCCGCGGCCGCGCCCACCGCCCCGTTATCTCGCCAGGTCGCCGGCTGCTCTGCTCCTCGTGTGGGTTTCAATCGGCACGTAATTAGGCGCAGGTGTGGGCAACACTGGCTCACGGCCCACGTCTGTGGGTCCGTGTGTTTGTGCGCGCTTCCGCCCAATTGCCTCGAATCAAAGGCCTCGCCCCGCCTCGTCCCCGCCGATTGTTATCGCGTTCAATTAAATCGAACTGAATCGAATCGTGCGGAATCGGATCAAGTGGCATCGAAGGCGACGCCGTAGCCCACAAGGATCAAAGCGGGCTTCGGGACGCGAGGGGGCGCGAAGGGGTTGGTGTGAGGCATTTGAACCCATTTCGTTTACTTCGAATCTCTCTCAGCTGAAAGTCTTATAACAATTTCTACATAATACAATATTTTTCGAAGTTGTTGAAAAAATGTTTCAAATATCTTTGAACTAAATTATTTTGTAATATAAAATTCACGAATGATTAAGAAATATTTTCGACATTATTAAGAATTATTTTCAAATTATTTTATAGTAAATTATTTTTCAAAATTGTGCTGTAATTTTATTGAGATATTTTAGAATTATTTTCAAGGACTTAATAAACACATATTTTACAAAACTTTTTACAAGTATTTTTGAAATATTTTTAGTCTTTTCCATATTGATTTTTATTCATTTATTAATTTATTTATTTAATTTAATAACTTATTTATTGAATAAAAGAATATTCACGAATATTCAACTTAGAATAATTTAGATAATTTAGATTTTAGAAGAATCAAATTATTTACAATTATTTATGACTTTTATGATATTTACGAATTACTCTCGTCTCACTTTACTCCTGACTCAATTAGATCCAGCTGAAATTGAGCAGCCCAGGCAAAGCCGCCTCCTCCCGAATTCCGCAAAGCCGTGCAGTTTCCACGAGTTCCCCGCGCCGCCGAGCCCAAGCCCAAGCCCCCGAGAGGCCGAGGGCCACAGGAGCTCATTGCGAAACCCGAGAGCTGAAATTAATTCTCGCAAGGCAAACAATCCCCAAAATAATTCGAATGAAAGTCATAATGAAAACCGAAGGAGCCAACAGCCAGCCACGAGGACGAAGACGACGACGACGATGGCGATGGCGATGGCGAAAGACAAACGTAAAGTCGGGAAGGAAGGAAGCGGAGGAGGAAGGGAAGGAGGGCGGCTGAAGTCAGGAGCGGGTGGGGCCAGAGGAGGGGAAGGAGCGGGGTCTGAGGGACGCAGGAAGTCGCAGCCGCAGGACACGGCCCGGCTAATCCTTCCCCACACACACACACACACACACACACCCACACCCACACCCTCATCTGCTCAGCTTCCTTCGAGCAGCCGCAGCCACAGGAAACTCCAACATCTCGCATTTGCATCGGAAACCACGAACCAGTCGAGAATTATTTTTTGTCTGCTGGGATTCTGTCGAATTCTCGGGGCATTCAAGAAATTCAAAATTCAGAATTTAAAACTGGTTGAGGGAAATTTTGCAGAAATTTACATTATTTCATTTATTTGAAACATAAACATATTTCTGCTTTCATCCTTTGCGTTTAAAAGATAATTTCGCAAATTGTTCAAAGGTTCGCACGGATTTCAATATGCAGCAGTTGTTGTTGTTAGTATTGTTGTTGTTGTTGTTGTTGTTGTTATCCCTGCTCTTTTCATTGCAGCTCTCATTGTGGTTTTTATTATTGCTTTTATTATTGTTTTTATAACAGTTTTATTTTTATTGTTTTTTTTTCTTTCGTTGTTCTTTTCATTGTTGTTTTTATTTTTGCAGGATTTCCGTCCATGGCTTTGGAATTTCTCGCCAAATTCTTGATTTCGCTGACTTCGCACTCGTTGTCCGGATTCTCTTTATTTAACCCGGTTTAATTTGCCTGTATGGTATTTCGTACATTTTTCTTTATACATTTTAAATCTATACATATTTTTATTCTTCATTTACTTTTATTCTTTACATATGTTTCTTGTTTATTTATTTTTGTTTTTTTCATATTTTTTCATTAATGTTTTATTGTAATTTCTTTCATTTTTCATTGCTTTATTTCTGCAATTTTTGGCTTTTTCTCCGGGTGCCGGAGCCAAGGGCAGAAAATTTAAAACTCGCGGAATCCGAGCCATGAAGCCGGGAATTTCGCGAATACTCGTTCGTTTCCCTCATTCGATCCGTTTAATTCGAGAGGAATGCATTTATTTCAACATTTCGCTCGATTTTTAACGATGTTTCCCAATTTAATCAAATGACATAAGCAATAAATAAATATCATGAAACAATTAAATATTCTGTTTAAATACGGGAAATTTTCGAGTTAGCTGGGGAATTCTGAAAGTTTGAAGAGGAAATCAAGAATATATCGAGGCCACGCGGCGTATGAGTAACATTTAAAGCAATTATTCGATAATTGCTATTTATCCGATTCCCCTGAGCTCAGAGGCCAGAAACTAATGTGATTTCTATTCAACGCCTCTCCAATGCTCCCAGGAAGATCTGGTGGTAATCAAAATAAAGCATAAAAATCATAAATCGATTAAAATAAATTGAACCGCGCACAGAATCCGCATAAAATTCACAGATAACTCGGTTTATGGGAAAATTAATGAGAAAATCGCACTCATACGCCGAGCAACTCACACACACACACACAGACTGCCTCGATCCCACACACGCGCCCTCTAATGGATCGCTGCGTGTGGGCGAGTCGTGCGTCGGAGGACGACGTCGTTCCTCGTCGGGCGGCCTGGGGCTGAGGACGACCTCACGCGGCTGGCACATGAATTAATCAATAAATAGACATTAATATGAATTCGCCCGTTTGTTTATTTATCATCGCCAGGCGGCGGCGGCGGCGTCTCGGGCCTTGTCCTTTGCGCGTGATCTGATTGACACTTGTGTCGGATTTAATGCCAATTTGATGGGTCTCGGCTGCAATAGCGCGGAATTCACGGGCCAGGCGCGGAGCGGGAGGGGAGAGGAAGAGAGAGGGTGAGGGAGAAGGAGAAGGAGAAGAGTTTCTCCAGCCTGCCTTGGAGGGAGGCCTGCGACAGCTGGGGGGGGGAAGAACGGCGAAGGCTTGGGAGGCAGCAAGGATGGACGGAAGGGGCGGCTGCCGAAGGAAGGAGTGAGGGTGAGGAGAGCCCGAGGAGTAGGGGCGAGGAGGGGGGCGGAGGCGAAGTTTGTGCAGAGATTGTTACAAGAAGTTTTCGCATGAAGCGGATGGGGTTGCGATGGAGGCGGGTCGACGACAAAAGGCAGGAGGGAGGGAGGTTGGTAAAAAATCGAGTGCTTGACGAGTTGAAGCGAGCGGACGAGCGGGAGACAGCGAAGAGATGCTTACGATAGTTACACGAGGAGGAGGACGAGGAGGAGGACGAGGAGGAGGGGAAAATTAAGACACCAAGTGGAAGTGGCGAGGAGGGGTGGATGAGGGGTGGATGAGGGGTGGATGAGGCATGAAGAAGGACGAGGGCTGGCGATGAAGGAGAGAATGTAAATGTCAGTTTGATGATAACGATGACGATGACGACGACGACGACGACGACGACAACGAGGACGAGGACGATGGGGCGATTAAAGTTTATGGGAGCCGGGGAGCATCGAAGGTATTCGAGGGCATAAAAGGCTTGGCAGAGAAGCGCATTGGGAGGAGAGCGGGAGAGGGGGGAGAGAGATCGACTGAAGGCGGAGTTGGGGAGAATTTTCACATGTGGGGGATCAGGAAGTCAGTGAACGTGATCCATTATTAATAATTTCTTACAAAGTACTAACGATAAAAGAAAGTATAAAATATATCAAATATATCATATATATTTGAATGAAAGAATATAAAAATATTTGTTTTAAAAAAGTAGTCATGTAAAGACAGAGTAAAATTAAAATTAATATTGAACGAACTTATAATAATTTTTCTACAAATGAAATAATTAATTAAGCTTACCCGAGATTCTCCTTCAATTAAATTCTTCCGACTTTTACGAATTGATTTTTTAAGGACCTGCTCGTCCAGCGGATCCCTCGAGCCTGTTTCACGCCATTTGCAGAATCAATTTGCCGACAAATTGAAACTTTTGACAGCGGAGACGACAACAGCAACAACAACAACACAATTGTCACTCGCCTAAGTAAATATTTGGACAGTTTGCTGTTGTTGTTGTTGTTGTTGTTGTCACACTGGTTCCCGCTGCTTCTGTCGTTCCTTTTAAATTGTTCCGCAAATAAACAAACAAACAACAATAACAACAACAACGACAACGACTTCCCTCTCAAGGCATTTAAAAGGACAAAAACAACTATGAAATTGGAACGAAAACAACAAGCAGAAGAAATGGAAATAACAACAACAACAAGAAACGGGAACAACAGAGATGAGTTTTTGGTTTTTTTTTTGTTTGTTTTTGATCTCCATCTCCGTCTCTGTCCCACTCCCTGACTCTTCCTCCTTCCCAACTCAACCCGTTCCCAATCGCACCTCCAACTCTCCGCCACATCTTCCACTCTCTCTCTCTCTCTCGGACCCGCGCCGCCGCCGCCTTCAGCGCTCTCCAGAGGCCGAGCGCGCACAATGGGACAAACGAGGGGTCGCAAAAAACACGGAGCACGGAACACGAGCAAGTGTTGGCGGCGTCGAGGAGAGGGAGCGGAAAACGAGGGGCCGACGGTGGGGACCGCGCTGTTGAGGATGCGACGTAAAGGACTGTCATAAAGTTGAAATCCTTGCGGAAATGTCAATAAAATTTCCTGCTACAAAATTGCTCCCAACCGAGCCCCGCAGCCGTGGACCGAAGAGAGCGAGGGAGGGCCGTGAATTTTTGAGGGCCTCCCAGTTTGGTTTCGTCCCTCCTCCAGCTGTTGTTCTTGATTCTTGATTCTCAAGCTTCACGCCCTCCAAGGCAGAGACAGCCTGGTGGTGATCGATGGCGGGAAGAGAGAGAGCGAGAGCGAGCACGTGTGCTTCGAGTGACATTTGCACAGTCTTCGCATTTGCCGAATTCCCAGAAAGCAATTGCGGAATTCGCCGGAGTCTCTCGAGGCCCAACGAGATCCCCGGGGCTTCAACTACTTAGGCGAAGGGTTGCTGGGGCCAGGTTGGGGGTGCCGAGGGGTCGGCGACCAAATGAAGCCATTGGTTCCGAAATCGTGCGGCTCTGATTTTGAATTTATGGCTCGCTTTGTCCCGGGTTCCTCGGGGACAACGGAGAGAGGGAGCCGGAGGTGAAGAGCGAGAGAGAGAGAGAGAGAGAATTAGCCGAGAATGACAATTTGTTTGTATCGAAATTTGTAAGAAAATAATAATATTTGAAACAGGTAATTATTGAAGTAAAATTAAATAAAAATATGAATTAATTAAAACACAATGATATAACTTCAAAGAAAAGAGCTCCATTCCAATATATTTCAATAATAACAATATTTTTTATTTCTTCTTTTCCCCGAATTGCTATAAAAAATATGAAAATTCATAGGATTGCAGGCGCGACCTCGCAAAACTGGAAAATTACGAAATTATCACGAGTTGCGTTTGACAAAGTGCGAATAGCAACAACAACAACAATACGAACAGGGCAACAGAGAGAGGGAGGGAGAGGGGGGGAGCGAAATTTGAGTCTACGAACTCAACTAGAAAATTGGCCTCATTTCGAGAACGATTTCACGCCCCACAAAAACCAAAAACAAACACAAAAAACATGCCAACGGCCAGCGGCAGGAAGCGGAAGCAGAGGCGGCGGCCATGACACTTGTGCCCCAAGCGGAAGTTCGGAGCGGGCTCGTTTTGTTCGATGCCGAGCCGAGCCGAGCCGAGCCTGGCAGGGACAACAGCAACAACACAACAACAACAGCAATAACAGTTAAATGGCGCAGGAGTCACCGTTTTTAACGATTTTCCACTCGTCCCACACTCGCCACCTCCCTCGGCCGCTCTCCCTCACTCACCCTCTTCACGCCTCTCCTGCTCTCTGTCCTCTCTCCCTCCCTCCTCCCTCCTCCCGCTCCCTCAGCCCGTTCCCGTCCGCCTCTCCGGCAATCGGCTTGCTTTATTGTTTGCCGACCGGAGGATTCTGTGGTGAGCGACAACGGAAGCGGAAGCGTCGGCCGCACACACACACACACCGGCTCACCACTCACTAGCACTCACATGTGCCGCATGTCGGGCAACCCTGAAGGGTTGCCAACCATGTAATTAAAGATTTTTTTCACAAGAAAGAAATCCACTCCACTCCATGATAATAAATCATAATAAATAAAAATAAATAGTAAATAATAATAATGAGAGGAATAGGAATTTTTTCTTCTTCTCTAATAGGAATAGTTGTTTCTTCTCTAATTTAACCACTTCGCCGCACGGCGGCAACCCTGCCGTCGGCCGCTGCATAGGCGTAGGCGCCATGGCGAATCCTCGCGCTCTGGGCTTCGCGTGTCGAGTCATCGTGACCGGGCGCCGGGCCGACAACGACAACGACAAGGGCAATGGCGATGATGATGATGCGGATCCCCCGTCCCGCCGGCCCCCGGGGGATCCTTCAAGCGAAGACAAAGCCAAGCAAGGCAACGGCAGAGGCTCGTGCGCCTAAAAGAATGCCCCGGAATCTTCTCGTTCTGTCATTTTCCCTCGCTTCCCTTCTCTGCTGCCTGCTGCTCCTCTCCTTCCTCTTCTTCTTCAGGTTCTGGTTTCCTCTGCCTTGCTCTCATTCGCTCAACCCCTGGCTCTTTAAAGGCGGCCCACCTGGCGACCCTGATCCTTGGCTTCATTTATCATTCCGAGCCGCCGGCGAATCCCAGAGAAATGCGTTTTTAATTAATATCCAGTCGCTGCCGACAAAGGAAAGGCAAGCGAAAGGCAGCGAAAAAGAGCACAACAACAACCAAGCCCGGAAAAGACGAGTTGTGCAGAAAATGAGAAAACCGGAAACGGATGTCGGGCAGGAGAAACGCGCCATCTAAGCGAGGGAAAATCGCTGTCCTTGCTCCTGGCTGTAGGCCCATGACGTCCTCGTGCGTGTGCGTGAGCGGAAGCACGTGTGCGTGCGCAGCAGAAACAACACGTACGCGGACTGTGTGTGTGTGTGCGTGTGCGTGCGTGTCGACCACATTGTTTGGACTTTCCCTGTTTTTCTTGGCCCCCATCGCTCGTACTCGACACGTGTGTTCGGTCTCGATGGAAGATAAATGGCTGGAACGAATTTCGATTGTATCTTTGGTTCATCGTTTTCCTCCTTTTGTAACCTTCTCATTCTTTATTATCTTTCTCCCAAAATAACCCGGTCGACTCATTTTATTAATAGCATTTATCTTGTTGTGTGCTTGCTTTGCGTATTCGTAGTAAGACGAGCCAATTTTGTTCAATCGGAAATTCGCCAACTATTTTTCATTTCTCCTTTTCGTCAGTTTTTTTTTTTTTTTTTTCATTATACTTTTTGATATTTTTTATGTATTTACTTTTTTGAATAAATTTTAATTTTTAAATACAAGTTGTATTGTGTATTTACAACATTCCAATTCAATGACATACATATTTAAAATTCTACTGGTAATCGAAACTCACCACCGTTTGGCGATTCTCACCTCGCTCCACATCCCCAGAGCGCCGTCCCACTGCAACCCTGGACGCATGATTATATCACCCACTCCCTCCCACCGCATGACACATCGCTCTCGCACAAGGCGAGCACGATCGCTATGGAATACACACAACGTTACAACAACAACAACACTTCGAATCGGCGAGAGGAATGGTGGGCGCGCGAGAGAGTGAGAGATAGTGAATGGGGGGAGCGCGAGAGCAGTAGAACAAATCTCGCCGAAGACGCTCGCACTCACTCTCTTTCTCTGCCGCCCGTGCTCCATTTCAGTTTGAATTCAACACCCGGTCGAGCAGGTTGGGCGAAGATTTCGGTGACGTCTCAGCGACGACTGCCACTAAAACTTGGACACGCTACTCGCTGTTGTTGGTGTCGAATATATAAAAAGCTCGTTTAAGTTCTTTTTCGTTTTTGTTTACTTAAGATTTTCGTTATTTTTCTGGAATCGTGCTTCAGTTGTCCAATTGTGAATCTCGTGAATTGCGAAAGTTTTCGAATTGTGAGTGCGAAATTTCAAAATAAAAAGCAATCAAACAAAAAATAACAAAAAACCTAATTTGAATAATAAAAGGAAGAAAGAAAAAAAGAGAAAGAAACGAGGAAAAACGAAAAAGGGCCACAAATAGAATTGCGAAAAAGCCGACTTGAGAAAAAACTCAAATAATAAAGCAATAAAAGCTGACAGGCAAAGAAAACCCCAAAGAAGAAAGTGAATACACACAGACACAGATTTCGTGCACACGCGATCAGTTGGGCACACAACACACACACACAAGCATATGCGATTGTGGATATATGTATGAGGCAGACGCACGATCGTCGCCGTCGTCGTCGTCGTCGTCGTCGCCTTCGGGGGCTCCTCCGAATGAGCGCCGGCTGACGGACGAATCGACTGAATGTACGGATTGATTCGCGAACCGACTGACAGACTGAGTGAATGACTGACTGACTGAGTGACTGACGAGGGGTCGGTGGTGACTCACGCGTCACGTCGTCCCTTGTGTGCATTTCCACGGCTGCCCCGTCGCTGGCCTATTTGTAGCAGCAACCAGTCCCACCACGCCAGCCAGACCTTCTCCGAGGTGACATTTGCGGTCGATGTGGGGAGCAGCAGCAACCGGTGTAGCCCTTGTTGCCCTTGTTGTTGTTGTTGTCATTGCTGTACGGCGTTTGATAAACAGCTTCTCGTGTTCTCGTCGCATTCCAAAAGGTTCTTATCTCGAGAGGAATTTCGAGGCGAGATCCGCGTGGGGCGATCGTTGGGATCGGTGGACGACATGATGAAGTTCCTTGTCGGCGAGCCAAATCACAGCGAGGATGAACTTCTCCTGTTCTCATTCCGTTTCTCATTCGTTCCGTCTCCTGTTCTCGTTTCCATGCCCATTCCTTCCACTCTCCTTCCACACCTTCCAATTCCCACTCGTTCCACTCTCATTTCATTGCCTTCACTCCCGCTCTCCTGATCACCCTCGCTCTCTCCCTCTCACTCACCCTTTTTGAACTCGCTTCCTTTTAACTTGATTACTTTGATTCCCAAGGCCACATCGCGATTCCCGATCTGCCCCTTCCTTCCCTCGCCCGGCGCTGGGGAGGCCCCCATTAGCCCTCATCATGAAGGCATTAAATATTTATTGACGCTCAAAATTCAGTCTGTTTGTCCGATGTCCAAATATGGGCGCCCCACGTCGTCGTCTGTCGCTGGCGTTGTTTGTAAATAAAGCTCAGGCCGTGAAAATCAATTGAGAGGCTTTCGTCATCATCATCATCATCATCGTAGTCAACGTCGTCATCATCATCATCGTAGTCAGCAACTCGTCATCAACTCGTCATCAACTTCATCAGCGTCGTCGACGTCTTCATCATCGCCATCTTCGTCATCATCGTCTTCATAATCACCATCGTCGTGACTCGTTGGCCGCAAATTACAATCCGTTTGATAGAAAATCAATATTTTTTCATGGCTTGTTGTTGTTGTCATCGACGTTTATCAAATTGTTGTTTTCGTGCTTTGTTGTTATCTTAGTGCTTGTTAGTTGTTGATATTTCTGCTTGTTATTGTTGTCGTTGATATTTCTTGTTGTTATTGTTGCAACATTCCTCTAAAGGTGTTCAACCTGACTGTGACGTCACTTTGCCGCCTTTGTATTCCGAATTCGGCGTCGGCCGCCGTCCGCGGTCCGTCGGCTTCGGCATCGGCTTCGGCCACTTTCGATGTGTTGGCGACGCCGTGCATTTGTTTTTTCATTGCATTTCCTCGTGGCCGTTCGTTCGCCGGCTGCACAGCGAGTGGTGCAGGGGCGTGTTCTGTCCAGTGGTGGTGCAAAAAAACGTTATCAAAAAAAACTAAATTAAAAAAACATTCGAGCCGTGAAATGGAAAATCACTGAAGTCAACAGTCAGGGTAAAAACAGATTTTCACAAAAAACAAGTTTCCCCAATGAATATTCAGAAATCTGATCTCGATTATTGTTAATTGAATATTGCGAGATCTGTAGTTTTGTTTTTATATTCCTCAGTCGGAATGTTCCACATATTCCACAATCTGCCGAGCGAAATCTGCGACTTCCATTCATCTGGCTTCCGATGAATTCGATAATTATAAACTGAAATTGAATTTGAGTTTTTGAGCCACTGCACAACCCCTCCAATTGTCTAGAATTGCTTTTTTATAGACGATTACTCATCGTCGTCGTGGTCGTGGTCGTCGTCGTCACCCCCAAGCAGTCGTCGCCATCGATTCGTTCACTTTCATTGATTGCGAGTCGAGAATTCTCGGAGTTCGCATCGTTCGGTAGCGGCAGCCGGCTGCCAAATCTCTTGGGGGACTCTGTCTGCCCAACACAACAACAAAAATAATAAAAAAAAACATACAAACTCAAAGTGAACGGTTCCTACAAGCGATAATCGATACATGTAGACAACACAACATACATATATTCAAACGAAATCTATGTGTTTGTGCTCCCAACTGAATTTGAATAACGAGAATTTGTTTATTTATCGTTGCTGCAACGCGTGTCTGTGTGTGTGTGTGTGTGTGTCGGCAAGCACTTCACAACAATTGTGTTTTTTCACTGTCTCCATTGCAGATAGAAAGGACGTCGTAAGGATCGTAGTAGCAGCTGCAACAACAACACGACACAATGCCGGTGTTTCACACAAAGACCATTGAGAGCATCCTGGACCCTGTGGCGCAACAGGTGGGTTGAGAAAAATCCGAATCAAATTATTTTTATTTAAATGATGTCGAATCCAACAATCAATCGAACCACATAATATTATATCAATTCGCTTCAAATCCAAATTTGTCCAAACGAAGTCATCGTCGGTTGATCTGAGGTAGATTTTCCAGAGCTCGATTTCAAGTCCCATTGGATAATCGGCGTCGAATCGACCCACTGTAGCCGATTCCCTCGACTTCACACGTCGTTAGTGAATCAAAAGTTCCGCGTCATCTAAAAATAAACAATTCTCTCATGACCAGCCCGCGAATATGGTGAAAACTGCTCCGAGTGCTGCGAACAAGACCAGTGGGAGGACTCAGAAAACAAATTAAAAACACAACATCAAACTAGACACATTCCATTCACCATCCTCGTCGGACTCCGGACCTCCAGAGCTCGGTTCCCGGTCAATGACGGACCGATTTACATGAAGTTAATGCAAACGCGATGAATCGATGATGTAAGAATTGATGAACGGACTGACGGATCCACACATGTTGATCCACCGAAGCAAAACTAAATAAGTGCACAGTGGCTTTCAGAAAAAAAAAAAACAACAACTGTTTAAAGTCAAGAGTCGATTTGAAATTATGTGTATTTTTTCATGATCAGTAAAAATTTTATGTTCCCCATCGCCGTGAGCTGAAAATTTATCCGTTCTCTTCCATTTACATTCACCTGAGCCTCGCGATCATCTGGATCTATTTTTGGCGTGTTTTGTTTTCATTCAAACACGAAACGAAACATTTTGTTTCATGTTGAATTTAAAAATAAGAATTTTTGATTTTCCATCCATCGCCTTGGCAGAGAAACAGTTTCAAAACATCGGAGAAATTACGAAAAAAACATATTTTATAGTTCAACATCACGAGAGATGAAATGATTGAGGGGGAGGGAGACGGAAAAAAAAAATAGAAATTTTTGAAACCCACACAAAACTACAATTAGGTGAACAGACCGAGGCGAGGGTCGTTCGAATCAAATGTGCACCGAGGGACCTGGGGGAGAAAACAAAAAAATTGAAAAATACTCTGAGATTCACGATCCATTGTTATATAATCGGGGCACTATAATTTTGTTGTTTGTTTTTTTTTTTTTTTTTGTTTTGTGTTTGTGGGAATCTCTGCGATTCCGGCCATCTGCTAGAAAAAAGTCTCCAGCATTTCTCACCTAATAAAGCGCCGTTTCCTCACTAGCCAAAGACCGCGGAGAGAAACCAGAAACAAAGGCAGAACCAAAACAGAACACCAAAAAAAGAGCAACAAAAACCCGAAGCATTTAACCGCTTCATCATTGTCCAAAAAGAGCAATTTTATGGAGCGATATCGGTTTTAGATTTTATTTCGGGCCACGAACACCGCGGCAAGGGGTGGGGAAATTGCGTAGGTCAAAAAAATGGCATTGATCTTGTGTCGCCGATCGCGCAGATCACGATCAACACCTGCTCCGGCTCTTTCGGCCTCCGAGCTCCGAGCGCTGAGCTGGACTTTTATGGCAGCGCGCAGTTTTAACAGGTTTCCCAAATGCCATCAATAAATAATCTCCACGCCAGTTACCACATCATCATGAACTGATTCCCATTCCCATTCTCGTTCTCGGTGATCACTTGATCGTCGTTCGCCTCCGTCCACCCAGAACTCTGTAGTCAAGTGAGGGACGTTTGTTGGATTCCGTGTCTGCTTCCTGTCTGGTCTGTCTGCAGGATCAACTCAGGGGCGAAAATTAACCAATTAATCTTCTCTTCCTCGGCTCTGCGCGGCACGACAACGACAACGACAGACACAAGGCTCTTGTGCCTTCGCCAAACAAATCTCCCGATTCCGATCGACAACGCGAAGTCTCGACTGTTGACATCGGTCGGTTGTTGGCATCGATGACTCATGCGGCCTGGTGCTACTGTGCTGGCTGCCCCTCACTCGGACCCGCTCCCTCTCCCTCCCTCAGTCACCCTGTCTGTCAGTCTTCTATCCGTCCGTACAAGTGTAAAATCGAACGCTCTGTGAGCCGCCCACAGAACTTTGGCGAATAAATCTGCAATGCCAAAAACGCTCTGATTTATTTATTTTGACCCCCTCCCCTCTCGCTCGCTCGCTCGCTCTCTCTCTCTCTCTCTCTCCAACGCCGTGGCTCCCTGCCCCGCCTCTGTCGCCGCGTCCCTCGGCACCCATTGGGCAAGGTGCCAACTTTCATAACCATAAATGCGCCGTCGCTTCAGTGGGCGCCAGAACATATGTCGATCGGCGGTCCAACGATCGAGCATCCGTTCTATGCTCTCGGTCGCAACCTTGCGGCGTCCGCGGGCGTCGCCTGAGCGGCCAGAGACCGTGCTCGATCGAAAGGCCTTTCGCGAGCTGCAGCCTCAGGTCGAAAATACCCGCGATCAATTAGTTATGCCAGTGGTCACTCGTCGCCTTTGGTCACTCGTAGGCTTTGTGGCTGCATTTAAAAGAGGCAAAAATAAGTCTACAATGATCTTCCCCCTGCTCCATTGTAGGTGTCCCGCCTGGTGATCCTGCACGAGGAGGCCGAGGACGGCAACGCCATGCCCGACCTCAGCCGGCCGGTCCAGGTGGTCTCGGCCGCCGTGGCGAACCTCGTGAAGGTCGGCCGCGAGACGATCAACAGCTCCGACGACAAGATCCTCAAGCAGGACATGCCGTCGGCCCTGCAGCGCGTCGAGACGGCCTCGCAGCTGCTCGAGGAGGCGTCGGACATGCTGGGCTCGGACCCGTACTCGGGCCCTGCCCGCAAGAAACTGATCGAGGGCAGTCGCGGCATCCTGCAGGGCACGTCGTCGCTGCTCCTGTGCTTCGACGAGTCTGAGGTGCGGAAGATCGTGCAGGAGTGCAAGCGGGTGCTCGACTACCTCGCGATCGCGGAGGTGATCGACACGATGGAGGACCTGGTGCAGTTCCTCAAGGACCTCTCGCCCTGCCTGAGCAAGGTGTCGCGCGAGGTGAGCGCCAGGGAGAAGGAGCTGACGCACCAGGTGCACAGCGAGATCCTGGTGCGCTGCCTGGAGCAGGTGAAGATCCTGGCGCCGATCCTGATCTGCAGCATGAAGGTCTACATCCACATCGTCGAGCAGCAGGGCAAGGGCGCCGAGGAGGCGGCCGAGAACCGCAACTACCTGGCCTCGCGCATGAGCGACGAGATCCAGGAGATCATCCGCGTCCTCCAGCTGACCACCTACGACGAGGACACCAGCGAGCTGGACAACCTGACGGTCCTCAAGAAGCTCAGCAACGCCATCCACAACAAGGCCGAGCTGGCCAACGACTGGCTCGCCAACCCCTACGCCCTCAAGGGCGGCGTCGGCGAGAAGGCCTTGCGCCAGATCATCGAGAACGCCCACGAGATCTCGGAGCGCTGCCTGCCGCAGGACTCGTACCCGGTGCGGAAGCTGGCCGACGAGATCACGGCGATGACGAACGGCCTGTGCGAGCTGCGGCAGGAGGGCAAGGGCACGTCGCCGCAGGCCGAGTCGCTGGCGCGCAGCATCCGCGAGAAGCTCGGCGAGCTGCAGGCGGTCGTGCGCAACGCCGTGGCCGGGGTCGACAAGGCCGGCGTCCAGCAGACGGCGCACACGATCCAGGGCCGGCTCGAGCAGGCGGTCAAGTGGCTGCAGCACCCGGAGATCAACGACGGGGGCCTCGGCGAGCGGGCGATCAACCTGATCGTCGAGGAGGGCCGCAAGGTGGCCGAGGGCTGCCCGGGCCACCAGAAGGCCGAGATCATGCAGCTGTGCGACGAGGTCGAGCGCCTCAAGCGGCAGGCGGCCGTCAACTCGCCGGCCGGCAAGGACGCGGCCAAGAAGCTCACGCAGAAGCTGCACGAGCTGAAGACGGCGGTCCAGAACGCTCTCGTGAACCGCATCGTGCAGGACTTCATGGACGTGAGCACGCCGCTGAAGCAGTTCACCGAGGCCGTGATGATGCCCGAGGGGACGCCGGGCCGCGAGCAGAACTTCAACCAGAAGTCGAACAACCTGCAGGCGTTCAGCGACCGCGCCTCGAAGACCTCGCGCATGGTGGCCGCCGGCGGGGCGTGCGGCAACAAGAAGATCGCCGAGATCCTGCTCTCGTCCGCCGCCCAGGTGGACTCCCTGACGCCCCAGCTGATCTCGGCCGGCCGCATCCGGATGAACTACCCGGCGAGCAAGGCGGCCGACGAGCATCTGCAGAACCTGAAGCAGCAGTACGCGGACACCGTGCTGCGGATGCGCACCCTGTGCGACCAGGCCACCGACCCCGCCGACTTCATCAAGACCTCCGAGGAGCACATGCAGGTCTACGCGAAGCTCTGCGATGACGCCATCCACGCGAAGCAGCCGCAGAAGATGGTCGACAACACGTCGAACATCGCGCGCCTGATCAACCGGGTGCTGCTCGTCGCCAAGCAGGAGGCCGACAACTCCGAGGACCCCGTGTTCACGGCCAAGCTGAACGCGGCCACCAATCGCCTGGAGAGCTCGCTGCCGGCCATGGTGGGCGATGCCAAGCGCGTGGCGACCAACATCAACGACCCGGCCGCCGCCCAGGCCTGGCGCGAGTCCTTCAAGCGGGTGAGTGAAGAACGATAATGAGTGAGTTTGGTCCAGATCATGATTGTGATGAATCGATCTCGTTGCAGCTGCTGGGTGACGTGGGCGAGGTGCGCCACGCCATCGCCCCGCCGGCGCCGCCGCTGCCCGAGGACCTGCCGCCGCCGCTGCCCCAGCTCAGCGCCCTCCACCTGTCGCCGCAGAACGGTAGGCCTCGTCCTTGGTCCTTCCTCTCGGTCCCAGACTAATGCGCTTGCCTCGTTTCAGCCGAACGCGCGCCGCCCCGCCCGCCGCTGCCCCGCGACGAGGTGGCCCCGGTCCGGCCCCCGCCGCCGGAGACCGACGACGAGGACGAGGGCGTCTTCCGCACGATGCCGCACGCCAACCAGCCGATTCTGGTAGGTTCCCACCTCAATCGACCGAGAGCCGATTTCACGAACCTGCTCCCCTCGCTCGCCCACAGATCGCCGCCCGCGGCCTGCACCAGGAGGTGCGTCAGTGGTCGTCCAAGGACAACGAGATCATCGCCGCCGCCAAGCGCATGGCCATCCTGATGGCCCGCCTCAGCGAGCTGGTGCTGGCCGACTCGCGCGGCAGCAAGCGCGAGCTGATCGCGACCGCCAAGAAGATCGCCGAGGCCTCCGAGGACGTGACGCGCCTGGCCAAGGAGCTGGCCCGCCAGTGCACCGATCGTCGCATCCGCACCAACCTGCTGCAGGTGTGCGAGCGCATCCCGACGATCGGCACCCAGCTGAAGATCCTGTCGACGGTGAAGGCGACCATGCTGGGCGCCCAGGGCTCGGACGAGGATCGCGAGGCCACCGAGATGTTGGTGGGCAACGCCCAGAACCTGATGCAGAGTGTGAGTAGCGCGCGAGAGGGTTTGGGGATTGGGCTTTAGATATTGGATTTGGCGGTTTGGGTATTGGGGTTGGGGGTTTGGAGATTGGATTGAGAGTTTATATTTATTATATCTGATTTGTTTTTTTTTTTTTTTTGTTTGTATTTCGTCCAGGTCAAGGAGACGGTTCGCGCCGCGGAGGGAGCCAGCATCAAGATCCGCTCCGACCAGACCAGCAACCGCCTGCAGTGGGTGCGCCGCCAGCCCTGGTACCAATACTGAGCCCGCCCACACCAGTTAATCCTATATAAGTGCCTTTATTTATTTGCTCTACGTTTATAATTATAATTTTTAGACTTCTTTATTCGTATTATTGTTATTATTCTACTGGCTGATCCTCCCAATTCGATGCTAATTCTTTCTTCCCAACTCTGTCGAAATCAAAACGGTTTCCAAAACAATTACTAAACATGCCTTCAATTTACAACGAAACTTTTGAATTTAATTTAATCTCAATCATTGACATCGAAAGAGTGCAATAAACACGAGTTGATGATGATCATCGTGGCTTCCAGAACCCAAGGGCCAAAGTCCGATTAATCTGGGCATTTAACAATATCGCATTATCCTGGGAAAGTGCCAGATGTTGCTTCCAAATTAAACCAAATCAAAAACTTTATCTATTTATATAGACTATATTTATGTATGTATTTCGATTCGATTCTTTAATACCAAATAATTATTTTCTTTATAGCGATTGTGAAATAAATAAAACAAAAATAAACTTATTGTAATGATAATAATATTTAAGCTTTTTATATACTAATTCCGATGTTGAATTGTGTAATTTACTCAAAAATTGAGGTTCCGAAGCAGTTCGAAGAGCCTTCTGAACAATAAAATAATTCATACTAAAAGAACACACCTGTCTACTATTTTGCGATGGGGTTTCGTCCTCGTCCTTGCCATTAATTCTAAGAGTTTCCTCCCGCAGCGAATCCCGTTCTGATCCTTTGCTATGAATACATGAAGTCGTAAAACTCGATCCAAGTCTAATTGATTTAAACTGTTCACTCGACGTGGACACGCAGAGGACTCGCGTGTCCTTCGTTGGCTTACTTCATGGACATCATCCGTGACTTGCAGTCGGTGACTGAATCCCTTAAATCTTTACTTTATTATTTTACGGTCGGATTGGGGCGGCCAACTGCGTCCTTTGTGTGCGTGTGGGTGCACGTAGGGGATTTGGTGATGAGTCATAAACACATAAACTCACACACACACGCACACACGATGCACGGCTGGCATCGAAAGGAGTCAATGCGAAAGAAAAACTTCCTGGAGTAAACTACGGCAATGAACCAAGGATAATAATAATGATGGAGGAGGTGATAATGATGTTGTCCAAGTCGATAATGCCGCTGATGATGATTTTCAGCTGGTCATCGCCATTTGGTTTGTTTTCTTGTTTTTCCTCATTTTTCTTGTTTTTTTTCTCGCTCCCTCCTTTTCAGGCAGAAGTAAGAACAGAGCAGGCTGCATGGCTTTAGGGGCAACACCTCGTCCTTACAGTATCAAAGGGATTTTTTCACTCCCCTCCTTTGTCCTTGGTGCACGTGATCCACCATTCTTCAGTCTCCTTGGGGATTCGCGGAATGTTTTTGCTGAGCGAATCAAAGAATCGAATCGGATCGACTCGAGGAATTTCGTTTCGTTAATCGTTTCATCGGACTTCCTCGATGGGTGTGAGGGTGTGTGGGTGGTGAACCGAAATCGGAAGTCGGGGTTGGACCAGGCGCATCACCAGGCATCACTCGAAATGACAAAAACACGCAAACTGAAGGGGAAAAAATTAAGATTAGAGGAATTTTTGAAATCGAAGTCGGAATTAGTGGGAAAATTCGAGCAGACGTCGTCTATGACAGCTGAAATGTGGAGTTCACCAGAAATCAACTCAAAATGGTTTGACTTTTAGTGATTTCATATTTTCTGCAGCCATGAAACAAAGTGGATTCTCTTTTAATTCGCCAGCAACGCTCCAAAAAAGAGCGGGCGTTGGGCGTTGGGCGTAATTGGATGAAATTCGCTGAACTCGTTGTTTGCACCCATTCGCCACATACAAAACACAATCCACTTAATTGAACTCAATTAAAATGCATTGTTCGGCAGCGTGTTCGACATAAAATGCAAAAACATTTTCCTGCAAACACAGAGAGACAGAGGCAGACAGAGGACGGAGACGGTGAGAGTAAGAATGAGTGAGAGAAAGGGTAGGAGCGCGAGAGCCGAGAGAAATTTGTAAATATTAATTAGCAAACGTGTTCGCTGATCAACTAAAATGAATTGTAATTAAATAGTCGCACGTAATCGCCATTGGCATTACCTATTAAAAGCAAACAAAATATGGCATTTAATTATATTAAATGATTGAATTTCCTACAATTTGTCCTCAATAATTCTATGTTTTCATTTACGTCGTTTTCTCTTCATCGTTTATTTAATTATTATTTTCCCCTTAAACTTTAAATAAATTTTTTTTTACGTAAAGATTTTCTATTTTTAGTCCTTCCGTTAAGGATTTAAAAATAAAGAAATCGTTGATCCCTTGGCATTTGGTTGTTGTGGTGCAATTGGTGTTGTTCGCGCAATAGTTGTTCGATAAAATTGTTGTCGGATGGTTGTTGTTGTTTTTATTGCATTCGATTTGCTGTGCATTTGTGCACCAACTGAACTCAACTCAGCATCATCTTCGCCTTTGTCATTGCGCTTAATGTAGTTTTCTGAGATGCGGGGCAACCCTAGGAGCACATTGAAACTCACTGGAAAGTCTTTTCCAGTTTCTGCTTTTAGGAGTCTCCAGCCTTTCGGAGTTCTTGTTGTTCCGTTGTCATTTCACAACACTCTTTCAATGGTAAATAAAAATTAGAACCAAAAAGGCAACAAATAAAAAGCGCTTCTCAGCATCGAGAGAATCGGCTGCAGTTGGCGTCCCTATTTTCTGTCCCTATCCTTCCTTCTCTCCACTAACGACAACATTGTAGATTAAGAAGAGGAAGAACCTCTGTTTATTTGAGACCGAGTTCAAGGTGAATTTTTAAATTTATTTTTGCGTATTTATTTATTTTTTTTTATGAGCATTCCAACCGGTCTTTGCATTCATTCATCATGAATCCCATAATGTATTCAGCCTGATAACTTATGGCCCAATTTCGCAGTGCCTTTGTTTGGAAATGCAAATGCAATTAGGCACGTGAGCGCGACGTTCTGCTCGTGCCCCGGAACCCAATGAAATTTTGGCAAATTTCGAAAATGACACAAATTGCATTCGCCCCAGCACCCACTGCTCCGCGCACACTTTTAACCCAATTAGGAATTGCCAGCTCGTTTGTTATCTTGCGAATGAGACAGAGGATATTTGCATTTCGATGTTTTTCAATTTCCTGTATTGTTCTTCTGTTTCTACCTTTTAGAAATTTTCCATGAATTAGTGTAAATTTTTTAGATTTTTCCGTTGAATGCGTTCGCTTGAAATCGATAATTAAAGGCTTCCTTGTCGTATACTGTCATCTTTTTATATATCGTAGCCTTGATCCTCGTACAATTAACATAACACGATTTCGTGCCACCATCCTTAACTTAAGGTCCTGTTGCATTAGCCTTAATTCATGCTACTCAACATGAATGATATGCAAATTAACTCATCTTCCCATCTCTCTCCTGTTAATTTAAGTCAAAAACGCAACAAAACTATGCAAATTAAGCTGCGGGGGATGATTTGACTATCTTCAAAATATATTTTTGGAAGTCGTAATTCACAATAAGAAACAACGCTAACCTAAACATTATTCAATTAGTGCTTTATTGTGTTTCTTATCGTTTTAATAAATTCAAACATTAAATGCAACAAGGATTTTTCGAAAGTCTTTGAAATGGCGCATGATGAAAACGGTGTTTAACAATCTGTATAAAATTTTACTTAGTACTAAATAAAGATCGATGATCAATCGATTCAGACGACGTTTTTCGCCTCTCTAGGTATTCTATTGGTCAAATACTGAGCGGGCATGAATCCGGTGTCGCCCAGGTACTTGATGGAGACTCGTCCCGAGGGATTAATCGTCAGCCAAGTGATGGACGCATGGTTGATATTGATGCGTAGCCAGGCTTCGGGCGGGAATTGAAGCGCGCGACAGACAAAGTAACGTATGACATTCCCATGGCCCACTATCAGGGTGTAGGTGTCGTGCTTATCCTCGGGACTCGCACGGTGGAAGTAGCGTCTGAAGCCGGCTTCAATCCGGGCCCCGTCGCGAAAGAACTGCTGCAAGTCGTGTAGGACAAGGGAGAGAAATGGGAATGGCGATTAAAAAGTATATGTCAGGGATTATTGCACTTCCACCAAAAAAAGTTGTAGATTACACTTACGGATTTTTCCGGACACCAGTGGCCAACTGGGGGCTGAGGTGGTATCGGCGCACCTTCGCGTATGTAACTGCAGTGCTTCATATGTTTGTGATCGAAGGCGATTTCCTTCAGTATTATCTCGGCCGTCTCTTGGGCACGCGTCATGGTCGACGCAATGACGCTGTCCCACTTGATGCCCAACTCGTGCAGCCGCTGCCCGGTGTATTTCGCCTGGAGCCTGCCACGCTGGGTCAACTTATGGGTTTCGTCGGAGTCGCCCACGTCCAGGTACTCGCCATGGCGGATCATTATGATATGGCGCGTCGCTTTGGGAATGGCTTTCTCCAGTTCGCTGTTGTAGCGGTTCTCCTCCTCTACCGAATTGTTCTTCATAGGTTTGACGATGCTCTTCGGATCGCGACAGTCCCAATTGGAGTCCCACAGTGCGCACGGGCTGACCGGCTTCTCGCTGCTCGTCCAGGAATTGTGCACCACGGTTTGGGGCTCACGCAGTTTCTGGTAGTAGTAGGAGGCGATTCCAGCGCCTGTACCCGCTGCCACGACGGAGAGCTTGCGTAAATGCGTCCAGGCAACCATTTCGTAGGAAGGCAGCTAAAACTTTAAATGAAACGTAGAATCAAATTGTATTTAACCTGAAAATTTTAGCCAGAATGTTACCAATAAATATGTGAGTTAAAAATTTAAACTCCGGCAAGTTAGTCACAGAAGTAAACACAACTGTTTTTGACATCTGAATTACAGTGCAAGAGAAAAAAATATTACTGTAAATATAAAACAAATATGAATCGGTAACCTGTAGGAATCGTTTAACAAAAATGTAATAGAATTAAAGGCAGCGCTGTAAACTTCTCTCGCTCTCGCGATACCTAAAGAGAACTGTCAACGAACTCGCTCACGTTGACATTCGACTCACATGTGCTTCTTTTAATAGTTCAGTTTGGATTAGGCTTGTAGATTTATTTGAATTATTTTTAAAAGTAAAATTAATTGTTGGACGGATATTAAATAATGAAAGTAAAGAAGGATAAAACAAGCGCAAAACTTTCCTCGAAGGAAAATGGTACTGCAGAGAAAGAGAAAACCGTAAAAACAAAGAAGTCCAAACCAACGTCTGAGGAAGCAGAAATTAAACCGCAGGACTCAACTTCAGAGAAATCTTTAAAGAGTGTGGATAAATCTGTGTTCCAATATTTTAAAGAATTGACTAATGATGAAGAACAGACACGAATGGAGGCAGCTCTTCATTTACTGCAGCAATTGAGCAAAACAAAGGATGTGGATAGGGTAATAAATATCACAATTGTTACTATTAAAAAACAGTTTGATTGATTGCTATTTATTAACGTTGCAGCGTAAAGTGGAATTGTCATATACCCTGAAACGCCTAATCCGTGGCTGTGGGGCTGCAACCAATGCTTCTCGAGCCGGCTTCTTCACAGGATTAGTTGCTTTTCTTAAAGCATTCGATGTTACAGAAATTAGCATGGAGCAAATATTTCAGACGATGCAAAAAGAGTTGCATGTGGGAGCAACTATTTCAAATAAGGTATGTCAGATTATTTATGTTGTTCTTTCAGAAATATACTGAATATTGTTTAACTTTTAGGAAGACGCAGATGCGGTTGTCGGTAAGATTCTCACCTGTGGCGCTCTTTTACATGCTGGACGTACTTCTGAAGCTACCAGTGAACATTTAGAACAAATCACAAATTTGTTACTGCAGGCCACAAAGCATCGCACCTATCATTCATCGTTGTCCTATTCTTTTTTAATCGAATTAATGGAAACGGTAGGTACTTTCAATTAATTGAATATGATTGAATCCCAATTGTACGTTTTTTTTTTTTTTTTTTTTTTTTTGTGGTATATTTCAGTTGACACAAAAACAATTCGAGGCATCCGTTTGGCCACTGCTACACCAAGAACTTGTCAAACCCTGGCCAAAACAAACGTTGCAAACTGTTCACTGCCTCATTTCTGCGCATCGTAAATTTCCAACCGTAGTAAATGCTAAATTTCTGAAGAGCCATTTTGGAGGTCCTGAATTGTTGAACCCCGAAAGTTATCAATATTTGCATAAAATATTCTGGGAGAATAGCAATACAAATATTTTAACACATCCTGCATTTGAACTGTTCGGTGCTTACGTGGCGAACAATTCAAAGTTATCTGAATTCTGGACAGAAACAGTTGATCCC
Organism: Coelopa pilipes; assembly: GCA_947389925.1. Classification (NCBI taxonomy): domain Eukaryota; kingdom Metazoa; phylum Arthropoda; class Insecta; order Diptera; family Coelopidae; genus Coelopa; species Coelopa pilipes. The sequence continues at coordinate 4,682,615 of OX376700.1, forward strand.
TCTCTGCAAAATCCTACAAAACTTCTGGAAATCGAAACCCTGAAAATTGCAACCGATATTTTGAATAATATCAGCACTTCGAACACAGACATTGTAGAGTTATTGAGTCCGAATTTTATGCACATGTTCATTGAGGGTCTTAAAAATCTTAAACAGAAAAAGGATGAGACTCTAAAGGCTTTCTACAACGAGTTCCTGGAAGCGTTGGTAAACTACAGTTCAAAAAAACTTTCAAACGAGGAACAAAAAGTCAATGTCATACGTCGGCTCATTATGCCTCCTGGTGCTTTTAACATTGAAAAATACACAAGTACTCGAATTATCCACCAGTTAATAAATAACCTTGAAGAGGAGGGTGTAACTTCTATATTTAAGCTGTACAAAAGCATTTTCCTGGCCACGTTGCCTAAGAACACCGAGAACTCATCGGAGAATTGGTTGAATTTTGAACGTCAAAATGCCGGTTATATGCTCCAGCATTTATTGGCACATAAAGCTGTTTCACAGGCATACACATGGCGGGAAGAACAATTACGTTTCTTCCTCACCGCTGGGGTCTTCTTTGTTAACGATGCGGCTACAGACATATGCAAGAAAGAAGCATGCACAGGAACGTTCAGTAAAGATTTTGGTGAGCAGTGCAAGAATATGTTCTACAGTAGTTTGCAAAGCAAGCTGACGGATTTGGAAAAGGAAAGAAATCTTCTCTTTCAATTGGCTAAATTCTGCAATGAAAAAATGCATCAGAAACAAGCAGCTAAATATTTCAAAGTCAGAAACTTCAACGAAAAGCTTCAGGCAGCTTGGAAATCTATGTACGATGTTGTGGCCCAAGAAAATTCAACCAACGGAGACAACATGAAAAAGAAGAAAAACAAGTCCAATGAAACTGCAAATGATAAATTGCAATTAGTGTTTCATATCCTACTCTTAAACATGGGTCTGCAACTGTTTCGCGAACCAGAGATGGCCATTGCTGGAATTGATGATCTGTTGAAGTGCATGCAGCGTACGAAGGATCAGAAAAAAAAAGGCAAACATGCTAAAAATAATAAATCATCCGAGGAAGATGTATGTTATAAATATGATTATGCAACTTTTATACGTAATGTATTTATTGCTTTTTTTTTTTTTTTTTTTTTTTTTGTCAGGACGAACCTGAGTGGATTGAAGTACTGGTTGAACTGTTCTTGCACCTACTCTCTCAGAACGCGAGCGCCTTGAGAAACATTGTAAATGCACTGTTCCCACATCTGTGTGGTAACCTTAACCTTAGTTCAGTGCTTCAAATATTGTCCATGCTGGATATGAAGGATGGTAAAAATCCTTTGAGCACTAGAGGGGAAGAGAGCGATGATGAGGAAGAAGAGGTTGAAAATGATGGTGCGGCGACAGAACCTGTCGATACTGATGATAGCGAGGCAGAAGATGAAGACGACGATGAAGACGATGAGGAGGACGAAGATGACGAGGATGAGGATGAGGATGATGATGAAGCTATCACCGAAACAGATAAACTTCGTAACGCCATTTCACAGGCTCTAATCGAAACCGGTGCAGCTGTTGGCAATGACGATGATATGGATTCAGTTGACTTGAATGACATGACTGAGGAAGAGGGAAAAAAATTAGATGCAGTATTGGCAAATGCATTCAAGGCAATGAAGAAAACTAAAATCACTGCACAGAGCAGAAAATCTAGAAGCTATCGTGTAAAAACTACCACCGTCATGCATTTCCGAATTCGAGTGATGGATTTACTTGAGATCTATCTTCAACAGTCTCCCTCACTACTCATCTCCATTCAGATCATGCTTTCGTTATACGATATGCTGCCATATTGTGTGGAGGATGAATTGAAACCACTGCAAAGCAAAATTGAGAAGGTTTTAACTAAGTTAACTACACTCAAATCATACAAACCAGACAGTTCTCTTAAGGAGGAAAACCTGGTTGACTTCATACGTCTAATTGCGGAAAAGAAAGCACCCACAACTGCATTCGACTTGACCAATAAGCTGCGAAATAAATGCATCGTTTTCCTAATTGGAAACACAAACAAGATCGCTGGCAATACAAAGGCATCAAAGGTTCTAGCTCTCTGCCAGGAATACATTGAGGAATTTATAAATTCTCGTAATCCAATTGTGAATATTACGCTCCTCTCGGAAATTGTGAAGTTGCGATGGGACGGCGTGTGGTCATTGGCACTCATGCTTGCGCAGAAGGGCATCTCAATGCAAACCCGTACCTTCCGTCGTATACAAATCTACGAAATTCTGTCAGTGCTGTACAAGAATCACGAGCTTCTGAAAAGTAACGAAGAAGTGACGACGGCGAAGCTAATGAAAATTGAAAAACCTATCGGAGAGCATATCAATCAGCTCTGTGTCACAGCATCCGATAGCATTAAACTATCTGCTAAAGAGTACCAAACATTGCTGGAGCTAATGATTAATGTGCACCGAGCTGATGCGAAATTGGGAATCGAATCGCCGTTGACTTCGCCTTCTACATGCAACCTGTTACAGGATTTGCGTCGAAAAATTAAACTGGAATCGACACACATGTATCAACGTTTTTGTGGCACTTTCAAATTGCCTGTGATACGTAACAACGAGGTAAATGTTCAAGAAAATGGGCAAACGAACGGCTCCAGCTCCATGGATGTGGATGAGGATGAAGAGGACGAGATCGCTTCTCCCACTTCAGAGAATTCTGTGAAAAACCGAAAGCGTCAAGCGACCGGAGCCGATGAGGATGAAGAAGGGAGCCAGAGCGAAGCACAAAAACGGAAAAAAACCGATAAGGATTTGCGGAAGGAAAAGAAACTGAAGAAGGAGCAACGACTCCAGGCGGCCTCGAGAGGTTTGAACGGTGGCTTTGCGTTTGCGCAAGGCACAGAGGACAGTGATGATTAATTAAGAGCTTAAAGTTATGTTGTTTTTCTACATATACTATTTTTCTAAGAAATATATATGTATAATATGGAATATATTAAAAATCTACATAAATATTGTTTGTATAGATTTGATATATTGAATTAATTGTGTTTTAAATAAAATTTTATAATGTGCAATCAATGGGTTTCTTTTTGATTCATTTATAAATTTATAAATAAAATATAAAATTAATGCTCTGACCATACATTTTTCGCTCAAGTCTGGCAGCATTGAAGTGTAGCTATGAAACTGGTTCACACACTTTATTGTTTTGGTTGATGTCATCGCTATTTGTAATTTTGACTATGTTCGAACGAATGTCATGTGAACGTCAAGTAATCGACAAACATTTACACAATTTTCACCTTGCGGCATATTTCGCGATTTGATGTGCAATTTCTCCAGAGTTTTTCTAAATAACCAGATATTGTATGAAATTAACTTGTGATAGCATTAGTAATTGTTCGACACAATGAAAAAAGTATTAATGGTGGCGGAGAAACCATCGCTGGCTGCCTCACTGGCGTCCATACTCTCCAATAATCGGAGCACAGCGAAAAAAGGTTCATTTGACAGCCGCAAGGTCCACCCCCGCGGTCGGCATAATGTTGATCTAATTTCTTAAATTATGAATTCCGTCCGCAGGCACCACCAATTCATGCTCGACACATGAATGGACAGGACCGTTTCAAGACAATCGCACGGTGCTTTTCCGCATGACCAGCGTGTGTGGACACGTAATGTCACTGGATTTTGTGGGAAAATACAACTCTTGGGAAAAGTGCGATCCTGTTGAACTCTTCAGCTGTCCAACGGAGAAGAAAGAAGCTAATCCCAAGCAACATATGCGCACCTTTCTGGCTCAGGAAGCAAAAGGATGCGACTACTTGGTTCTATGGCTCGATTGCGATAAAGAGGGTGAAAACATTTGTTATGAAGTCATGGACGCAGTATCTCGTGTCATTCCTAACGTGCACAGTCGGAATGTAACCTTCCGCGCTCACTTCTCAGCCATCACGGAGAAAGACATCAAAGGTGCCATGGCTTCTTTGGGATACCCAAATGAAAACGAGGCTAAATCGGTGGATGCACGGCAGGAGCTCGATCTGCGCATTGGTTGTGCATTTACACGTTTCCAAACAAAGTTCTTTCAAGGTCGCTACGGTGACTTGGACGCGTCCTTAATATCGTATGGGCCATGTCAGACTCCAACGTTAGGCTTTTGTGTTAAAAGGCATGACGATATACAGACGTTTAAACCTGAAAGTTTTTGGTACTTGCAAATGTTGGCAGGAAGTCCCGAGGTCAGTCTAGAGTGGGGTCGTGGGCGTGTGTTCAAAAAGGATATTGCAATAATGCTCCTCAATCGGATTAAGGAACATAAAGAGGCTTTGTGAGTATATGTTCACATATTTCATAATGTTTATGTAATGTTCATGTAATTTGCAGAGTTGAAAGTGTTAGTTCTAAAGAGCAGGCTAGGACACGCCCACAAGCACTCAATACGGTGGAACTAATGCGTATTTGTAGTTCTGGACTGGGTATTGGTCCTTTCCAAGCAATGCAAATTGCGGAACGTCTCTACACACAGGGTTACATTAGTTATCCACGTACAGAAACCAATCAGTATCCAGAAAACTTTGATTTACAGTATGTCAACAAGAAGACTTAAAAAATTGTCTTTGTTAAATTATTTCTTACTTTTAGTGCTGTCTTGCATCTCCTGCAGCCATCCTCTGAATTCGGCGAAGAAGTACGTGGAATTCTGAGTGACTTCAATTCGCCAAGGAAAGGTAAGGATGCAGGTGACCATCCACCTATCACACCTATGAAACTTGCAAACCGCGGGGATTTCGATAGGGACACATGGCGTGTATACGACTTCATATGTCGTCATTTCTTGGGTACTGTATCAAGAGATTTAAAGTATCGTACGACAACTGCTAAACTACGCGTTGGCATGGAAGTGTTCTCCTGCACTGCAAATGTCTTGATTGATCCTGGTTATACCAAATCCATGACATGGTTGGCGTTTGGGCGAGATGAGGCACTGCCTCCATTCGTTGAAGGTGAAAAGGTGCCAATAAACGATGTTCGATTAGCAGAAGGTCAGACAGGTCCGCCGGAATATCTCACCGAAGCTGAACTCATCACGTTGATGGAGCAGCATGGCATTGGTACAGATGCATCGATCCCGGTTCACATTAATAACATTTGCCAGCGTAATTATGTACACATCGAGAATGGTAGAAAATTGATGCCAACAACGTTAGGCATCGTTCTTGTACATGGATATCAAAAGGTATTTTATACATGTTTGGATTCATATTTTCATATGTATTGACCGGTATAACTATTCGTAGATTGATCCTGAACTTGTTCTTCCTACGATGCGTTCTGAAGTGGAGCGAATGTTAAATCTCATTGCAAAGGGATCGGCGAATTTTAATGATGTGTTGCGACATGCAATCGATATATTCCGCATGAAGTTTTTATATTTTGTTCAGAATATTTCTAACATGGACAATTTGTTTGAGGTTTCCTTCTCTCCGCTAGCAGAATCCGGTAAAGCCCACTCAAGATGCGGCAAGTGCAGACGCTATATGAAGTATATACAGGTGAGTTTTAAAATCCAATATATACCTCTAACATTAATTAAATGATCCTTCTATTCAGTCGAAGCCTGCACGTCTGCATTGTTCTCATTGTGATGAAACTTATTCACTTCCAAACGGTGGAAATGTAAAAGTCTATCGTGAGTTTAAATGTCCCCTTGATGATTTCGAATTGTTGGCTTTTTCGACCGGAGCCAAAGGTCGGTCGTATCCTTTCTGTCCATACTGCTACAACAATCCACCATTCAGGGATATGCCGAAGAATGCTGGTTGCAATTCGTGTACTCATCCAACTTGTCCTCATTCCCTCAATACGCTAGGCATTTCGGGATGCGTTGAGTGTGAAAATGGCATCTTGGTCCTGGACTGTACCTTGGCTCCTAGTTGGAAAATGGGCTGCAATCGTTGCGACGTGATTATCAATATATTCAAGGGAGCCACAAAAGTAACTGTTGACGGTGAGTATTTGCTTTTAGGTTGTATTATCATTATTATCATAATATATTCATCAAGAATCCAAATGCGATTGTGGAGCTCAGCTAGTGAGTGTTGTCTACAAATCGGATAAAACGAAATTCAAGGATGGCTCTGAAGAAAAAACTGGTTGTGTTTTCTGCTCTGCAGACTTTTCACATTTGGTTGAAAAGCATAGAGCAGTTGCATCACGCCCTGTAAACTTGCGAGGACGCGGCGGTCGAGGCGGCTCCGAAAGAGGACGTGGAGGCGGGCGAGGACGTCTCAGACAACCCAAAGACAAAATGGCACAGCTGGCTGCATATTTTGTATGAGACTAAATTCAGCTCCTGGTTTAATTTAACAATTGAAATTCGTATAATAATGAAATTCAGTTCTGTTATCTTCTTTGTTTATATAAGCTAACAAGTGTAATTTTTTCCAAAACTAAAGCAAGTTAACAAAAATTACAATTGTTTACCATGCATAACTATTTTATGTATAGGAAGAACAATTTGCATTTATATATATGAACAATGTTAGATTAGCTAATTACTATAAGCAAATATACGTATGTGTGCATGTCAAAAACTTTATAAGCAATGAGGAAATACAAAAATAAACGGACGCGGATTTTCGACAAATATTTCACTTGAATTTTCATTTCCAAATTGTTATTTTGTTGGGCAATAAAATAAAATACACTCGAGTTACTCTTTCGTATTCCGGTTCTGGTCCGATTTTTCGGATCAATATCTTTTAACATCTAAATTATTTTTTACTGTGTGGATTTATTTAAGTGTAGATTTGGAACGCTTCCCAATTAATTTCAAATATGTCGAATTATAACATGAGTTGATTTATGTGGCCAGATGGTATGTCTATGAAATAATATTGATTTAATATATACAACAGAGATTTCAACGTGAATTTGTAATGAAACAGGCACAGAAAACCACTACTTTTTACTGCAAATAGTATCATATTCAAAATAAATGTTATAGCGAAAAGTCATGGATAGATTTTATTCGATGGGCAGCACCATTCATCGATTCGAATATCATGTGCTTTGACAAGTTCGAAAAATTTACAGCTCCACTCGAATAGTCTGTTCATTCGCTCGTCTCGCCATATTGGAATATTATATCAGAGAGTAAACTTGTGCTTTTTATAATTTCTTCGGAACGATAAAATTTTCGTGCAAATTTCTGCAAATCAAAACTAAATTGTTTGCGAAAAGTTATTCAGGTAATATTCAATTGAATTAAAATAAAAAAAAACGCGTTTTTATACAATTCTTAGGGAAAACGTGTAGATATAGTGTTTTGCATAATATAAGTTTTTTGCTTTTTATGGAAATTTGCACAAGACAAAGTGTTGAGAAAAATGTATGCGCTGTGATTGCGTGTTCCACGTTAGAGAGACGAACAATAAAATAGGACGAACAATACTTTCAACTTTTCCGAACATTTTAAACAAAGGACACGGGGATTGTATGTGAATATATGAGGTTTTTCTCTTTTTGCAACTGAGCAGTGAACGGACGGACGGACAAATTGGGACATATGCCAGTTTTTGGACAAAGTTGCGCCACAAGCGTGGACAGTGGCATAGTAACTGAAACACGTTGAACACATTGTAAACATTGGGAAAAAATAAAAAAGAGTAGTCAAGTAAATTTAACCGAAAGAAATAACGCAAAAAAAAGGCACGGTTATAAATTAAAGAAAAACTAATAAAACTAAAAACTATTTTTTTGTAATATTGATAAATATTGTGAAATTGTTGTCAATAATTTATTTTATTTTTATCTGTTTTCTTATTCATGATCGTCATCAACGAACAGTTCCCGCTGTATGGTAAAAAGCTGTGCAAATCGTACGTGGCAAATTTAATTTTGGCAAATATTTTGAGTTTTTCATTTTATTTTCAACGTTAATTAAACATCCACTCGGTATTTCCAAATATCTACACTTTCTTGGAGGACAACTTTTATATTTTCATTTCGTGTGAACTTTTGCGCACCCCAAGGAGGGGAAACAGATTGTTTTATATGACTTTTGAAAGAATAAGTGGTGAGTATGCATGCATGAATTATAACATGAAGTAATTACGTATTGCGTATTATTAACTAATATAATATTATGGGGAGGAATACATTTCAAAATCCATTTCAATACAACGACAATTGGCTAACTTACAACGCATTCGTGAAAAACCCGACCTGAGTGCTGATTCCCTTGTCATCAACGTTATCTGTGCATTCAGTAAAAATACCAAAACAAGAAATTCATTTACATAATGTACATACACAACGTGGCTAAAACTTTTGACATATAAAATAAAATTCAATAGCAAAATGTATACAGTCAAAAAATAACAAAACAAAAAGCTAGTATATACGATCTACAAAACCAGTCTTCGTATGATTATGCGACTTACTTGCTATATTCAAAATCAAAAGCAACAAAAAATAATGAACCTTATTTACGACGAGAATGAGTGTATTCTCAATGTTGAAATATGGTACACATATTCTATTATTTCGTCCATTTCTGGAGTTTATTCGACAGTGTTTTTTTTTTATTTCACAATATTTAATTACAAGATTATGATTTTTTTTTTATGTATTTTTATGAATTATGTAAATGTATTTTTTTTATTATTGATTCTGTTTGGTTAAAATAATGACAGACATTTTATTTTAAACATTATTATCAATATTTTTTATATATAAATTTATTATTCCAGTTGTTTGCTTTTCCGGTATTCCGTAGCGGGAAATATAAAATCATGTTCTTTCTGCTCATTTTTTCCTCTTCTTCTATTAATTGTAGTCAATTGAGTTTCTTATCAGCACGATATCTCAACATTTTGCTTTTTTAACCTTGAAACTAGTTCAACAACATTTCTTGACAAAAAACAAAAAAACGTCGTGAAAAAAAAGTCAACTCCACATATATGCCGCGATGAACTCAACTAATAAATTATTTTTGATTAAACGAATCGTTTGTAATATTATGTTTAATATGATTCTACATCCATTTACTGAGGGCTCATTAAAAATACTGAGGCATATCCCCAACCTATCATAAGAGCTATCATATTGATACTTTTGTTATTGCGGCAAAATGCCTTCCAGAAAGTGTCTACAATAATATTAACCAGATGATTCCTGTTTCCGATATTGTTCGGGAATACTTCCAGAACTCCTAGCTTTGCTTGACTTGCGTGAATAGAGTATTTTCCCACGTGAGCTACAATCGGTATATTACTGAATTTATGTTTTATATAAAGTAATAAAATGTATCATATAAAGTAATACAAGTAATAAGTGTTATTGCATGTACTGATATTGATATTGGTAGTTAATATATTTCTGGATTATCTTTTAAATTCACATGTCGACTGCCACATCGACTGCTCTCAGTGCGCAGACTCTTGAAAATGTCCTTATGTTGCTTCAAACATGGTGGAACAAAATACAATAAACTGCTCTCGAGGGTTCGTGACGACCCGAGTGGGGGACAAATAATGCAGGATCCGAAGCTTTCCAGTGTAGTATATAGCATTGTCCTTGTTGCACTTTACTGTTCTACCATATGGTACTTTGTTTGTAGCATTCGTGGCGTTGTGCTTTGAGGGAGGAACTGCACTTTTCATTAAAATCAGTCGATTACGAATCCTTGAAAAACGAACACCTATCTGAAATCACAGCTAAAATAATATTTTTATCGGAAAGTTTTGTAGAATAGAAAGGAACACTATAGTCAAGACGGGTGAAAAATCAATTTTTCTTTGAAGAAAATTTCGGAAAATAAATAAAGAAAAGGAAAATATCAATAAAAATAAAAACAGAACAACATAATAACAAAGAATTCGAGTGACAGACTTATCTATAAAACCAAAAAAATAAGCTGCATTTGGTGTAATATATTTTTAGCTGCACGCAGTTTTTTTTTCTCAGTTGACTCGCTATCGTCGCAATCAGCTTTTGGAAATTATTATCAAACTCTATTAGTGCCGCTACTGTTTTCTACCGTGGGTTCTTCCTTTTTATTTGTTCGTTCTGTGTGAAAAACAGAGAACACAAAACTCTCGAACTCTCTTCAGTAGATTGTTTAAACATTAATTTAAAGTCTTCAGCGTCATCATATGGTGGGCGGATTGTTACATTCTGCGGCTATATTTGCCTTCAGTGGAAAATTTTCAAGTAAGTCTCTGAATTTGAAAATTCAGAAAATATCCTGAATTGCAACACATACCTCTGCACAAAATCGATACTTTCGGTCCACTTTCCAATGCGTTTCTGATTACTCACAGCATCATTTTCGTTTCATGCAATCCATTCTCAGTGAATGATTTCGTTTTAATATATATTCATTCAAAACATAGTTATTTTTCTTATAACACTTATATAAAAAATGCTATGGCTTTCGTGTTAATATTTTATATATCTTGTCTACAACTCGATGGTTTAATTTACCAAATCAATAATATAACGAACCGCAATTGTTCTTCCTAGATGATATATATTTTCGTTCTCGTTCGATTGTTAACTTTCATAATTGAGGTGTTGATTTGAGTCGCTGATAAATAATATTATTCAGACGGTAAAATTAACTCGTAATGGTAAAATTAACACTTTTAGTGAAGCAGTTAAACTGCTAAGTAATCATGAATTTTTCACACTATAAGGGGAATCAGCAAATTATGGTCTTGAAAGGCATCATTTAACTAAATCCAGATGTTCTAAATTTCATAGTTATAAATATAGATTTAATTTGTGTCAATCATTTATATACATTTTTTTTTTGTTTGTTTAAATATTCTTTTATTTGCAATCTATTTAAATAATAATAAGCAAATTAGGTTTATATAAATAAAAACTATAAATACTTATTTATGATATTTATGTATTTATTTTAATAGTATTATAAAATGTATTCTATAAATCTAAGTAATCCTTTGATTTTCGATTGCTTCCAGAAACACCAGTACACAAAGGAGCACCTCCATCTCCACCTAAACGGAGCAAGTTAGCTAGATCGTGCATGAATTCACATAGGCGATATTTAAGTCATAGGTAAACAATGCAATTACTTGAACCATATTCCAACATTTCAATGTAAACTCGTACTATTACTTAATCCGTTAATTTAATGCACGCGTCGTATTTTTCCTACTGTACCATAGAGTATTGATGTTTATAACATACGACTCAATTTTGTTTGACTTTAAATTGATGACGAAAGGCAAAGTATTGCAGTGGTCAACTTTGCCTCTGCCACGACAACAGTAATTTAAATAAATCAATAGTTATTTCCACGCACTGCTGCATGCACATATATACATAAGTAGTCGGTTTTGTATGCAGGTATTTATTTATATATGAATACGACACGTGTGCATGAGGACTACTTTAAATAAATCCATACTGAAGTATTAAATTTTCGAAATGCTTAGAAATCATTTAGTAAATGTTGAATTCTTTATTTGAATCATTTTAGGACTTCAAAATTTTCCAGTAATAGACATCGGAAGCTTCAACCTTTTAGAGAAACGTGAGGCAGTTACCTTAATTTAGGCGCCACGTTTACAAATAATTTATGAATAAACACATAATAATAAATACAACATAATAATAAATGTAAAGAAACAGGAAATAAAACGCATAAAAATATCTTATTTAAGATAAGAAAAATCCAAAAAAAAAATCAATAAAAATAACGCATAAAAATTTCAAAAGCAGTCCCAAGAGTTATTTCCAACAATAACTCGGTGAAATCGAACAGGGGAAGGAAAGTAGCAGAACATCTCGAGCCAACCAATTAAATCAATAACCAAGTAAAATCCAAAACAATTATATTTTGTTTTCGTTTTTTCATTTGAAATTTAACGAAATAACTAAAATAGAGCCACAGAGAATTCTCGTTACGATTTTCAAGTTAACGGAAAACATTAATATCACAAAAACAAACTTCATGAATTTATCAATAAAACCATTCAATAAATCAAAAAATAAAAATTTTAATTCCTTAACGTCTTCGAGGACGTTTTGGAACACAACAACCGCAGAGATCTGCAATAACAATTGCTTCAACAGCTACAACGATACATCCATCATCATCGGCAGTAACGACGAAGGTATTTTCGCAACCTCAACTGCTGATGTTTTGCGTCGTCGCCAGGATAATAGCTTGAGCTAAATAAACAACACCATTTCATCAAACATACGGATATAGATCATTGGCCGAGAAGTGCGAAGTATACGATCAGTGTAATACCTTGAAAAAGCGCACAATTGGAGAAGCAAGTTTACTTCTGTGTGTAAAGGACTGTATGGAAATAGTCGAAACGATTTATTCTCAGAAGAATATTACCACGGAAAAAATAAAATATCCATCGTTATATTTCAAAATTAAGTTCAGCTGTCGCGCAAAATAATTCACAAAAAAGCTGATTGTACAATTCGTTCTGTCCATAGAGTTGGAGGTTTAATTCGTGTAAAATGGGTTCCATCAATGTCAATCGCAATGTCACTGACATTTTCTATCGCTATAAAATGCCTCGTCTGCAAGCCAAGGTTGAAGGCAAAGGTAATGGCATCAAGACGGTAATTGTCAACATGGCTGAAGTAGCTCGCGCCATTGGACGCCCAGCCACCTATCCGACCAAGTACTTCGGTTGCGAATTGGGTGCTCAAACTCAATTCGATTACAAGGTACATTTTAAAAATTTAGTATATATATTATGTTCTATATCATATTTTTTAATACATTTTTGTAGAACGAACGTTTCATTGTGAATGGTTCTCATGATGCAACCAAATTGCAAGACTTACTCGATGGGTTTATTCGTAAGTTCGTCCTGTGCCCGGAGTGCGATAATCCAGAAACTGATTTAACTGTTTCGGCCAAGCATCAGACCATATCGCAATCGTGCAAGGCTTGTGGTTTCCATGGACTGCTCAAAGTCAATCACAAAGTCAATACGTTCATTCTCAAGAATCCACCAACTGTCAATCCTACTACACAAGGCTCGTCCTTGACCGAAGGCAAACGTTCGAAGCGTTGCAAGAAGAATGGAGAAAACGGTGTTGACGGCTCGGCCAACAACTCCATGGCCAATAATTCTGGTGGCGAATCCGATGGCGGAAGTGGCAACCAAGCAAGTCAAACTGAGGCGGAAATTAGTGCTGCCATTCCGGAGAAAAACGAAGACGACGGCGATGATGCTAATTGGAGTGTTGATGTGTCAAAGGTAAAGAGAACTAAGATTTAGCTTGAATTTTTTTTATATTTATATTTATTTTCTATAAATAAAGGAAGCCATACGTGCTCGTTTACAAGATTTGACTGACGGTGCCAAGGGCATGACAATTTCCGATGACTACGACAAAACTGAGAAGGAACGCATCGACATCTTTTACGAGATGGTTAAGAAGAAGCGTGATACTGGTGCTTTGGATTCTGTTGCTGTGCATAAGGAGTTGATGATCGAAGCCGAACGCTTGGATATTGTGGCCAAGGCTACTCTTGTGTTGGCTGAATTGCTATTCTCGGACAACATCACACAGGAAGTGCGCAAGAATCGGAACTTGTTGCTACGTTTTACACATAACAACCAGAAAGCTCAGCGTTATTTAATTGGAGGTTTAGAGCAAATTATTGCTTTACATTCATCAAAACTAATGGGGAAGGTAGCTGGTATTTTCAAACTGTTCTACGATTCTGACATAATAGAAGAAAAAGCAATTCTCGAGTGGGCCCAAAAGGTTAGCAAGAAATACGTGTCGAAGGATATCGCAACCGAAATTCATGAGAAAGCCAAGCCATTTATTCAATGGTTGAAGGAAGCTGAAGAAGAGGAGTCCTCAGAAGAAGATGAGGATGATTCCGATGTTGAGATAGAGTATAACGATCGTGCACGAGTTGAGCCGCTGAAGGCTGCAATTGTCACTACCGCAGCTAAGAAGATAATTGATGACGATGATGAAGGAGATGAGATTGATATTGATGATATCTAAATAGAAAGATGATGATGATTGATATATTCTCGTTAAAAGCTGATTATTGTTTAACAAAATCAAAATAGAAAACCTGTAGTGTTTGTGGGAAATTTTAAATATTCTTAGCTACCAAAAGGAAACATAAGATGATATTCGTACAATTTTCTTTTGTTTCAATAAATTTTTTTTTTTTTTGTTTTAAAGACTGAACTCGTAAAATCAACTGAAAATATTGAAACTAATTTGTTCATAGTCTTTCCAAATGTTAGATTTGTTTCCTTTAATTTATTGATTGTATTTTTGCAATAACAAATAATTTAAATTTATATGTTAACTGATTGATGAAAATTTCAGTTGAACAATAATCAAATGTTTAAAATTTTTAATTTTTGATTTACTGATCATGGCTAAAACTTTCCAGCCTGTTTGTTTTTATTCCTTCAAATTTATTAAGTAAAAGAAGCAAACTCTATAAACCATCACTCATTTGTTCTGTCTACGCTTGAAAGCATACCCAGCTCGGCTTTCCTTAGCATATAACAAAATCAAGCTTTTACGTTTTCACACAATTTTGAAATTTCTTATGCAAACAAAAAAAAATGTAAAAAAAAAATAAAAATAAAAATACAACAAAAAAATATATATATATTTAAATATGCTATGAAATATGGTATTTTCTCACGCGCATTTTTGGAAAGATATAACGTTTATAGAAAAAGCTATCCGCAGTAAAATACAAACTCAAAAAGATCCTATAATTTTTATATAACAACAGCCTAATACGTTACACACGTTTTTACTTTAACTTTTATTTGCATTTTACTGATTACCCTGGATTTTAAATAAATACAAATATTTTAAAGTATGCGTCCATTAATATAATTTGTATCGGCTACCCCAATTTTTTTACCACGATATAATTTACGAAATGCCAACAAAATAGTAACATTAATAATACTTATGCTTAATTACTATACTACGAATATTAATATATATGTATATGTATTCCCAGATATTTTCATTCTGTCAAAATAAGCAAATAAAATTGTATTCCAAATAAATCTCGTACCCCATTAATTAATCCTTAATAAAAAGTGCCTTGGGCTGGGTCGGGTTGGTTGAAAACACCGCAACTTATCCGATTTGTGTGTAGGGTGTCGTCGTGCGGCGACCAGAACAAGAAGAGAAAGCTCCTTTTTCCTCAATGAATATTTGAAAGCTCTTAAAACCCCTCCACGAGTGGGACGAGAGAGAGAAATCTTAGAGTTGTGAGAATTTGTTAAGCTTAACCAACAACAACATCCATCGCCATCAGGGTGGCCGCTTGCTGAAAAAATGTACTACCAAAATTAACAAGTATATCATTTTCATACAGAAATCATTCCATTCCAATAGCTAAATTAAAATATTTCCTTATATTTCACTGATACAACAAGTCTCAAAAGAGTTATCAAAACCTAAAAAAACTTTTTAACAACAAAATTTTGAAGAGAAAAAATCTACCAGTTTTGGTTAAAAATAACCAAAACGGCAACACTGATCACCATCCAAGAGCCATGAGAACCGCGTTTCCATAAGAGAGCCACGTTCACAAATCGTCGTCTCAGTTGCCTCCAGACGAGACCAACGTACGGGTCGTACGGCCCACTATTGAGGGCTTATTGTGTGTGCTCTTTTTTTCCTGAAACACAAAATAAATTAATAGTAAAACCAAAGATATTTCAACGGTTTCGCGAGTATAAAGTAAAGCAGGGAAAACAAATGTCTGGAATGTCATATTCATAACTGCCTAATTAGCAAACAATTGAAAATCAATAGAAAATTTATTTTATTTATTTATTTTTTTTTTTTTAATAAAAAAAAAGTTGAAACGAAGAAGTGCCGAGAGTTAATTCCGAAGAGAACCATTGAGAAAGACTGAAGAGTGTAAGGGCAAGAGACGGAGATAGTATATCCAACGTGTAGTGAAAGGAAATATTGTAACCCAATGCAGTGTTTTTTGTGGATTTATTTACTAAACTAATAAACTGAGCTTAAGGTAAGAATGAAAACCCAAAGGTTCTTTTACGATTTTAGGAATATCCTTAAATCTTACCTACATGTCGATAGTTTGTTCATCTTGTAAAGTTTAACATAAGTCAGTAGACAGTATGTTTACTGTATGATTATCCCATTTATGGTGGCATTCATAGTAGAATTCGATGAGATAAATTAAAAAAAACATTACAAATGGAATCTAATCTGATAACATAAAAGAATATCAATCTGCACCTTGTATTTTTCTACCCGACACCCACAAACAAATATGTCTGCTGCCTTCCGGGCTCATGTACTCGGTAGACATTTTTATTGCACTCGTCTCTAACGACATCTTCGCCTGCGATCGGCCATAGAGGGCTTTAGGGTAACCCTACATTTATAATGGGCACACCGGGTAAAACATGTTTTGCTATCAAAAGCATTGGGTGCCTTCGATACATTTTGTTTTTTATTTAATTTTGAGACGGTTATTTCTCACAGTTTAATCAACATTCGTCATAGATAGTTTTTTGAAGAAGGTCGCTTGGTCTTGTGACCAGACCACACAAGCTAAAGATCTCTGATTATCCGATTAGATTTTTGTTTTTTTCGCAAATATATATTTCATTATTGAATAACGGGATTTGTGTGCGTCTTTGGAAAACTTATCTATAGGTATCGAAGGCAGATAAATAGGGGAGCAACCAACATTCGATTCAATTCAGAGAGTACATGAAGACGCAGTTGACGAAACTCTTTCGAAACATTGGCCCCAAGTAATTGAAGTCATATAGATTAGAGTCTGCCAACAACACATTTTAGGGCAATCTCTGTGCTTAAATCTCGCCGATGTTTTATTTACGAGCATCTGTTTGAGGTGTTGAATAAAGTAAACACGTTTTTATTGACCCCAACAAATTTCCTCTTTCCTTAATCTACCCCTATCGTTGCAGATACAGACGAAAGAACCACGACGACATCATGTCCTCCTCAGGAACGGACACCACGAAGTTTGCGAATTCGCCGCACCACCACGACGGCATCGAGGTGCAAATGGACAGCCTGGACTCGAATCATGGCTGCATCCACAACGTCAACGGCGACGACGACGACGAGGACTTGCGATCGAAGTCGGCCGCGGCCAAGCCGAACGTCTTCCGCTCGAAGATGTTCATCATAGCGGTCACGTTCTCTGGCATCCTCATCACCCTGATGTGTATCGGCTTCCTCGTGCACTACGAGATGGGCCATGACGTCGCCGATACGGAGGACGTGGACTTCTGGAATGTGAACTTGCCGCCGGAGCAGAAGCAGTGGTACGACAAGGGAATCGCCGAGCTGAAGACGGCCCTGAGTCGCGAGGTCAATCGACGTCGAGCGCGGAACGTCATCCTCTTCGTGGGCGACGGCATGGGGCCGAACACGGTGACGGCGTCGCGCATCCTCGGTTTCAAGGAGGAGGGCCTTCTCACCTGGGAGAAGTTCCCACACATGGGCATGCTGAAGGCAAGTAGGCGTGGTCGTGGCGACAACGTTCGTTCGTTCGCCCTCCCCTTCTTCTGGAATTCATAACACTGCTTTCTCATCGCCTGCAGACCTATTGTGCGGACAAACAGGTGCCGGACTCCTTCTCCACGGCCACGGCGCTATTCGGCGGCGTCAAGGTCAACTATGAGACGGGTGGGGTCGACGCCAGCGTCGGCCTGGCCAATTGCACAGCCTCGCTGGACGAGCAGCATCACGTGCCGACGATCATGAAGTGGGCCCAGGTGGACGGCATGAACACGGGCTTCGTGACTACGACGCGCGTCACGCACGCCACGCCCGCCGCCCTCTACGCCCAGGTGCCCGATCGGCGGTGGGAGTGCGAAGACAAAATGCCCGAGTCGGCCAAAGCGGCGGGCTGCCGAGACATCGGACGGCAGTTGCTGGAGAACGAAGTCGGACGGAAGATCAATGTAATTGGGCTCAGGTGGCTACAGAGTGAGAGCGAGTGATTCATGTGATTTCTTCTCACCACTAGGTGATAATGGGCGGCGGGCGACAGACGCTGGTGTCCAACGTTCAGGCTACAGCGGGGGATCCGGTCGACACATGGGCTTGCTACTCGCAAGACGGACGTAATCTGATCAAAGACTGGCAACAACTCAAGGAAGAGGCTGGGGAACGCCATGCTGTGCTTCAGAACACCGGAGAGCTGAAGAGTCTCAACGGCGCCGATGTGGACTATGTTTTAGGTGACTGACCGACTGGAAGTCAGCATTTATGTCGTTTACACTCACCCGCATCCCTCACATAGGTATCTTCGCCAACGGACACCTCAAGTACGAACATGAGCGGGACCGGAGTGACGACGGCATGCCTTCGCTACGCGAGATGACTCTGAAGGCGATCGAGGTGCTCAAGAGCAAGGACAAAGGCTTCCTGCTGGTGATCGAGGGCGGCATGATCGACCAAGCGCATCATCGTGGATCCGCTAAGAAGGCCATCTCCGAAACGTTGGCCTTAAACGATGCCGTTGCCGCCACGATGGAGGCCATGAAGTGAGTTAATCCGGAGACGGTTTCAGTTGACTTGCGCTAATCTTGGGTTACACAATCCATAGAAATCAACTGGATGAAACATTGATCATTGTCACGGCGGATCACTCGCACACGCTAACAATCAACGGGCACCCGGAGAGGGGCGCCGACATCCTGGGAATCGCCTCGAACTCGAAAACCGAGGGCACCCCCTATACAACCCTGACCTACGGCACCAGCTATCAGGGATTTAAGGCCGATGAAGGTGGCAAGAGGGTGGACCCGTCCCTGGAGGACACCACCGATTGGGAGTACACACAACAGGCGGCCATCAACACGGACGAAAACCTGCACGGCGGCTCCGATGTCACTATCCATGCGACCGGTACGCTTTACAGAGTCTCTGTCTAACCCGGAAAACTAATCTTTACGAATTGATTTTATTTCTCCATGCAGGCGCAATGGCGTATTTGTTCCACGGTGTCCACGAGCAGAGCTACGTCGCTCACGTGATATCGTATGCGTTGCGTATTGGCCGCTTCCGGGACAGCACGATCGCCGAGTCGTTGGCGGATATGATGCCGCTGTAGTTAAACAGAAATGAGCTAAACAGTCCATAGACTAATTTTAGTTATGTTGTGATATTAAATTAAATGTAATTGTTAAATGAATTAAAAAAAAAAAATATGAAAATAAAGAATTAAGACTAAAAAAAATAAATGAATGTCTCTTACTCGTATATAAATAAGGAATTTTTGAATAATAGTCTTTGAGGGTGGCAGCCCTACACGTTGACAGTTTATTTTCCAATAAGAATTTGCTCTGTGAACACCGTCAACCATGCCTCAATCCCTTCACAGCTGTGTGACAAATGACAGTCATCACACCAAACATTTCTAGAAAGATTCGATTGCGATTGAGAATAACTAGTAATTTTTAACATATAAAATACACACTAAAAATCTCTTGAAAAAAAGTTCAGCGCATAAAGGGTGTAGGAAATGTCGGAGGCAAAGGTTAAGGATGGTAGTGATGACGAATATCAAGATGCAGAAAGCAGCCCCATCGCTACGCAAAAGACCAACGAAGAAATCATCGAGGAAATCACAAAGAAACAAGGCGATATAAAACTCGCTGATGAAACAGAAGAGGATGAAGAGGCTGCTGGCTTTCAAGAAGCTGTGCAAAGTCAGGATGATGGAATTGATGAGGAAGGCCTCAAAGATTTGGAGTTGGAGCTGTCTGAAGAAGACTTAGTGCGCAGAAAGGAAGAAGCTGAGAAGCTCAAGCTTGAGGGCAATGAACTCTTCAAAAAAGGCGATGCAGATAAAGCAATTGAGATCTACACAACGGCGCTACAAATTTGTCCCACCAGACATCCCAAAGATCGCGCAATTCTATATGGGAATCGTGCGGCAGCTAAAATTAAAATTGATTCAAAGAATTCCGCCATCGAGGATTGTTCGAAGGCCATTAATTTATGGCCAGAATATGTGCGAGCGATTCTAAGGTATTTGTTAATTATTTTTCTATTAATAATTTTTGTTGACTCAGTATTCTGGTAGACGAGCGAAGCTTTATCAAGATACAGAAAAGTTAGACGAAGCTCTGACTGATTATAATCGTGTTTACGAATTGGATCCGGGAAATCCTGAAGCTCGAGAGGCGAAGATTCGACTTCCACCCCAGATAGAGGCACGCAACCAGAAGATGCAAGAGGAAATGATGTCAAAATTGAAGGATCTAGGAAACATGATACTTAAGCCCTTTGGATTGTCGACTAACAATTTCCAAATGCAGAAAGATCCGACAACTGGATCCTATTCGATTAATTTCCAACAAAACGGCTAAGCAGATGTGTACGTATGGGGAAATGTTCTAAGGCTTTTTTGAAAGTGATATTGATCGCTGTAGTTCGATTACTAGAAATAAATAATTTTTAAATACTTCGCATGTGAATCTAATATAGTAATATATTAGGGTAATAATTTCCGAAAATGTTTTAATTCCTTGGGGTACGATTTCAGAGAATCGAAATTCAATTAAGAAATATCGAAATATAATTTTTTCGAACTGGCAACCCTTCACTGCAGCATATACAGTTTGAGTAGCTCAGTAATTGAGAAATGTCCCCATTTCCAAATGCCGGTATACTTAGATTTTTTCAATAAAAAAGAATCAACTTGAACAAAACTGTTCACATTGTTTTCAGAGACTACTTTATTCAAAATACACAGTCAGTGTTATGAATTGCTTAGCCCCATATCTATCTAGCTCAACAATGCAGTAGTCATATGCAACCGCTGTCAGGCTGTCAACTGTCAAAATTACTCAATGGTGGAGCAAGAGTATTTTTCAGTTGTTCTTGAACTCCCCGCGAGTGAAGTCGGCTTCGTGAGTGGCTGTCAATTGTGCTCTCACCGAATACTGTGGTTGGTTCAAATAAATCTCTTGTTGTTGATGTGTTTTTACCACTTTCAATTATTGCGAAAAACTAATGTAAAAAATGAGAAAAGTGAAACCGTGAAATTTCTAATATAAAACCAATTTGATGGACCAACAAATACCTTGACAAGTGTGTGTGTGCGAAAGAAGCATAACAGCGTCGAAACGCTCGAGAATCTCTTCATTCGAGTGGGTGGACGGAAAGAAAGAAGGAAGAACGCTTTGGGCTCGGACGCTATCGGGGGTCCTGCGTGTTACGGCGACAACGACGACTGAGGCGCGTGCAGTGCAATGAAGTGTCTCCCACGGACGCCCACACCTGCTCGAGTGATTAGATCATTGCTTCTCGGGCAATTTTACGCTTTCGTTCAGCACGTCCGACTTCAATCCCAGCAGAGTTCAATGCGAAATTGCATAACGCTTACACTGGAGCTCGTGCGGCGGGATTAGAACCGGAACCGAGATCTTTAGGCAGAGTTGTAATTGTCATGTGATTGAGACTGAGCGAGATAAAAATTACATGCCGCCAGAGGTCGGTCGGCGCTGCCCAATTGAGACAATTAAACGCAGATGTAGTCATAGTCACTGTAGTGACTGAATGACGCTAACTTTCCAAACGATTCAACTCCGTGCATTGACAACGCTCAGGCGCCTTGTTCCGCTCCCCGCAGCGGCATCAGGCCTTTTGAAAACTGCTTATGGATTGCGATGATTGCATAAATGGCGTTGCCGCGCTCCACTTTGAGCTTGGTTGCCGTTGCATCCACAACAGCAACAACAACAACACTAACGTGTTCCACCTTGCGCAATGTTGCATGTGGCTGTTTAAGGAACTTTTCCTCCAAATGAAATGGAAATTGCATTTGAAATTGGCTTTGATTTCATTTGCTTTTCACGTTATTTCATGTCTTAGTTTTGTAATGCCTATGTTTTGGTTTTGTTTGCTCGCGATGTGACCTACTTTTGCTCCACCTATTCTGTAGTTGTTGCGGTTGTTGTTGTTTGTGTTGGTCTAAACCTTCGTTTTGTTGTCTGTTTTTTGGCAGCTTTTGTCAACTGAATTCTCTCGACGCGACCACGGCATAAGAGTGTTCTATAGGCCATGCTGAATAATTTTTTTTTTTTCGTTTCCGTGGCTTTAATTTCCATCCATCGTTCATTCGAATGGTTTCTGAAGGGTCGAGACGAACTCCATAATTTATTGTTTCATCCGCTCCGTTCTCTCTTTGTTACATCGTTAATTGGGCTAGTCTGTGTGTTATTCTATAGTTTTGCCGACGCTTTGTGCTAATTAACACTCTGCCTTATCTAATCGTCGCACTCCGTCACACTCTCGGTCGCTCGCGCTTCAATCTGTGTGACTGTTTGGAATTATAGCCTTTCAAATTGGACAAAAACAGCGATCTTATCGGAACTATTGAAGACACTTGGCTGTGGATGGCTCTCAAATGCTGAGAACGACGAAGCACAAGATCTGAACACACTAAAAAAATAACTAATAACTGTGTATAAAGTAATCATAATAATAACAATCAACTAAAATTCAAAATTAATTGATGCAAAAATAAGTAATTGAATGTAGGGTATGAAAACAAAATGAATAAAAATAAATGACAAATAAACATGAATTAACAGCTGGGATAAAAATCTAACGAATGAATTTAAAAATTTTGAAGTGAAAACAAACAATAATTATAGAAGTATTAACATTAATATTTAAACATGATTGTTCTGAATATAATCCATAGATGCCGTTGAGAGTTCTCTGCTGTTTTCTATCATTCGTTTCGTATACACCCTCCATCCCTTTCGCTTTCTCTATCACTCTCACTATCCCACTTTTGTTCTTGCCGCTCCCTCTTTCGTTCTCTATGCCTCTCCCTCTTTCGTTCTTGCCTCTCTCTCGCGCTTGTCGTGTGTCGTTGGAGCTCGTTGTGGTCTCCAATGCGCTGAATCTCTTCCCATTCACACGGCTCTCCGTCACACACGCACACACCCACTCGCTCTCTCGCTCTTCCTCTCCCGATTGTTCTATTGCTCCAATCCAAATCCCGAACAGCTGGGCTCCGCAGTATCCACTTGAATTTCGCACGGCGTTCGCGTTCCAAAACGGGCTCTCAACCGCAAAAAATAAAAAAAACCGCAAACAGACGCGTAAATAATAATAAAAATAACAGTTTTAATATTGCATAAAAAATAAGAAACAAAAGTGATTGCAAGGGTTTTTCTTCGTGTTTATTTTTTTTTTATATTTCTTCAGTGCTTTTCAGTTTTGGGAACAAAATGTTTTCGAACGCAAGTGTAGAGAAAATGTGTTGAAAACGAAAGCGAAACGTGAAAGACACAAACAAAAGAAGTCAGAGAGAAAAAAAACAGTCCCCAATCCTCATTCATCATTATCATCCCTCAGGAACATACGCACGTATACACGCAAAACGGAGACAACTACAACTCGCTGGCTGCTGGTTTGCGTTCGTGTCCTTGGAGCAACAGTTGGGACGGCAGCGAGCGACGGCAACCTTGAACTGAAGCGACGCAACTCAACGGAGGCGGAATAAACGACGACAACAAAACCAACAACAGAAGACCTTTCAACCCTTCTGCTCAGCACAAAGAAGACAGCAACAATCGAAACGTCAAAGATGGGCAACAAATCCCTGAAGAACCCACTGCGCGGCAACCGTTGCTACGTCTCGCTCGCCTGCTCCATCGGCTCCATTAGTTTGGCCTGCGGAAGCCTCCTGCAAATACCGAACACCACCGACCGCATCTCTCTGCAACGCGGCCTCTTCTTAACCTCGCTGGGCTTCATCTACTTCGTTTCGCTGACAGATTTCTGCAATAAATATCTCCTGGAGACGCAGCATGGCATCAAATTTCGCAAGAAATACCGCCTGATGATGTCCGATGTCTTGGAAATTACAAACAAGTAAGTGCGAAAGCAACACATTTCACACTTCACAATATGTGCATGCCTTTGGCCTGAGTGACTATTTATCTGTCCATCGGTCTGTATTTCTGTTGGTTCGCCTGTCCCTCGTTTCGCCTGTCGGTATGTTTGTCTCCCTGTCCGTTTGTCTATTCAAGCTTCTCCCTGTTTATCCGACGCCCTCCTGGTTTTGTGCGTTCTTCCTCGCGTCTGACGCAGTTCGCTGGAACAGCATGTGACGAAGTCTAATTCGCTGGGATTCACTCGTTTGCTGTGGCTGTCTGTTTGTGTTTGCTGTCAATGTCAATGCGAATAGTGGACTCGCCTCGATCCCTTTCCCTTGCATCTCGTACTCTCGCACCCTCGCTGCTCAGTGGGCGTCGTATGCAGGGCGTATGAATGATGGGAATCGAAGCATGTAATTTGTGGTCACTCATACGACACCGATTTATCAACAGTTGGAAATTGTTTATTCTATCTTCTACGTACATACATATGTATGTACACTTTTTTATCCCCTTCAATTTTGAAACACTTTTGCCGGCAACTCATTATCGTGAAAGTGCCTAATGAATTTATCATCGATTTTATAATTACGATACATCGATAATAGCATTCCAATAAATCTAATCATTTTTTATCGTGTTCATCGCGGTTCGACGATTTCCCTCCCACATTGCTCCAATTCGATTTTTTTTTGTTTGTTTTTCATTTATCGTTACTTGTTCGGAGTAATTTCAGTGACCAAACCCAATTTTCTACATTTCCTCCATTTTCCACACTTTCTCCTACACTACGGTAATTTTTCAATATTTCTATATTTTCTTTATTGCTCTCCCTTTTCTCTCTCCTGTTCTGGTTTTGTTATTGTCGTCATCATGGGGTGGTGGAAAGAATGGCTGTGGTTTTTGTTGTTTTTGTTTTTTTTTTGTACTTGTTATTAATGTTTGTCGCTGGCCATAAACGATAAGCAACTTATTAATTCATAATGTTCGCACGATACTCACCCACACATACACACACAGATAGGCCCCAGTGCATGCGTCCCCGCAGTAGCACGTGGGGAGTCATTAGAGCATCGACTTCGGGGTGTCACCTCGTTAATACTTAATGAAAGTTTTCATCGCGTAGTCACGATAATATCACTAATATTTTCAAAAATATAACAACAAAAACGACCCCTACTCGCGAAAAGTAACATCAAATCACGTCATCAAAAGCAACGGCGGGAACAAATGTATAGCTGCAAATAATATCACCAACACCGCAATCAATTGTTTGAGCTCTCCGTAGCTCTTTCTATTAGCTTTCTCACACAGCCGCACAGGGTGAGCTGCGAAATAGACAAAGGTCGTACACTAAATTTAAATCAATTGTTGCTCCCGAGTCCCTGACTTATTCGCATTGTTTTCGATTGCAATCGCAAATACTAAAACAGAATTTAGAAAAAAAAAAGAAACCCAAAATATTTGTTTCATCGATTCTTACCCTATTCCTGATCTCAGATACCTAATTCATATACAATTTCTATTCGCTCTATTCGTTGTGGAATGAAATTCAGCTCAAAATTAGCCGCGAAAACTTTTTAAATTTCAATCAATTTAAATTCTACTCGGAATTAAGTAGAATAATTTTAACATTGCTTTCTTCTGACGCGTTTTCCGTTGTTCATTTATAGTTGTCTAGTCTATTATCGACCATTTCCAAGTAAATATTTCAAATGCACTTCAAATCTTAACTGAAGCCACAAACAACTTGAGATATGAGATTTATTTGTATAGGTGTCTGGTTGCTATGACTGCTGATGACATTCAAAGAGTTACAATTGAAGATATCTCCAAAATTATCCATACCTATAAACGTATTAAAATGGGAAAAGACAATGAGTTTTAATCAGAAGTCTCATCTTTGCTCCTCCTATCGAATCCCCAATCAGAGAGAATTTAATGAAATCGTTGCAAGTGCACGAGTACTTGTTATTGTTGTTGTCTGTCTGTTCTTGTTATCAGTATAATTCCTTTAATTTCTCGTTTTTATACTCGATTTTACGTACGTATGTAATTGAGAATATTCTACTATCGTTTGTTGCTGGCATCGATGTCGTTCAGCGATCCGTCGTATATTATTTTAATTGAAACAATCCATCGGTCGATCGCTTTCTTTGTTTATTATTTTTTTTTTTTTTTAATTGATTCCATTGATTCTAATTAGAGATGTTTTTGTACGGCGATCGTAAGTTAGAATCTGAAACCTTCCACTGTATTATATACAGTAATTTTTAATTACACTAAAATAGTTGGAAATTTTTTGAGAATAGACATTCGAAAGATTAGGTGTAGAAATAGTCACGGAACCATTACAATGAAAACACCTACTGTAGCGTGTGAAGCATTGACATAATTATATATGCAATGTCTTGATTACTATTTCCCCACAGCTAATAAATAAGACCAAAAAATAGAAGGATTTGCATATTAAATCACTTTGACCATTCGTGTTTAGTATGTAATTAGATTAGAGAAATTTGATTTCCTCAAATTTGCATACACAAATGTAAATACCAACGAAACTGAGTCGCAAAAACAAAGGAATAGCCTTGACCTGACCTCTTGTTACAAGTCAAACCAAGCCCTCCCAAACCTGCACACACCCAAGGACTTCATGGTAAACGTGGAGTTTTATTTCCACAGGAAACCACTAAGATTTTCAATGAATTTCTACGCGTAATTTATAACTTAATACAACGAGGTTGGTGAAACCATTAACCCCTGTTTATATGGGTATGAATATGAATTCATTGCCTAAGGCGCCCTTGTCACGCAAACCAACCACAATGAAACCTGGTACAGGCGATAATCATCGATTGTTAACCTTTTGCTAGCGTTAGAATGCAGATTTTGCGCGAAATAAAAACTGGGGGAAAATAAACTAACAAATAACAAATAAGATTCCAGAACTGAGTTTCTGCGAATGACTTGAGTTTTCGATGACTAAGTAATTGTTTATAGAACGATGAGTGAAGATATCCGATTAGGTCAGAAATCGTATGTATCATCTCTGCTGTTATACCAGAAGGTAAAATGTGTTTTCTATTATGGACAATAATTGGCGAGTCGATCGTGACCTGATCCAGACGTGGGTGTTTGCGATTGTTACCGTAATTTGCCGCAATTACAGGCAATGGTCAGGATATCGAAATAAAAACCATTTACGACTATTGTTTGCGTTCTATTGGATTTTCTATAGTTTATGAGTTCTTCTTACAATTTTTATATATGGCTTGCAGATATCGTAGTTTTATCGAACACTACAAAAGACTCAACATTATCTCTGTCCGTGAGTTCTGTTCGACTGATGTTCGTCCGTCCTTCTGTCTGTCTGTCCATGTGCGTAGCTTACTTTTTCTCACATCGCACAGGTGTATGGAAAGATATGTTGTAGGATTCATTCGAGATGGTCAGAAGCGAGGATCGCCAGTCGCTGCAGCAATCGTTCTCGGACTTCGCATTGCGCCTGGCTGTGTCCAGGTTGTTGCCGGGTTGAGCCGAGGTTGTGATCGCTCTTAGTAGCTTCGACCCCGGCATGGATTTGGCGAATTTCAGGTTCTCAGCTTGTGAGAGGTCGCCTTCCTTCTCGGTCTTCTCCGCGGGCTTGTCGTTCGTTGTTGCCTTGCTCACATCGCTGTCTGCTGTGGTCGCCGAGAGGTTCGAGCTTGTCATTGTTTTGCGCTTCGTCGACGTGTGCTTAACTTTCCGATGTTTCCGATGCTTCTTGCCGTGCGAGATCTTCGTCTTACCCCCATTAAACGACTCCATGCTCTCCGGTTGCGGCTTCATCGCATTCTCCAACCGGATGCGATCGTCGATTCGGCCCCATGAATTGCTCAGGAGCATTATCGTCTGCTCGAACTCTTTCAGACGGCTGAAACTGTCCGTGTCATAATTGCCATCGATGCTGGCGCTGCTGTTCGGATCGGTCACCGACACCAATGGCATCGTCTGGGTGTAGCTTTGTCGCAGCACCACGGGCTCCGCCTCCTGATCCACCGATGGCTTCGAGTACTTGGAACGTCTTGAATTCTGAAGTTGCAGCTCCAGGTACTCATTGCTGTCCACGCTGTGGTCCAGTCGTCCATTGTAGATCTCCGGGTTGTTGTCCCCCATCTGTCTGTTGTGTCGACTTCTACTATTCGTGCCGTTGTCTTCCTCTTGTTGCCAATGACAGTTGTGGCAGGTACAAGTTTTGATCTTCCGACTGGAGCTTCCACCGAAATCCGAATCCGCTCGGGATTTATTTGGCTTCCTGTCGTAAGCACGATTCTTGTCAAAGTAATATTCAGCTTTCTCGGACCGCTCCTCGGCTACGCTCTTGGTATTCCATTCCCTCTTGGCCTTGTCTTTAGCCCCCATCATTATGTCGAAGGCGTGTTTCTGTGTTTTAACAAAGGTTTTGATTGGAAGTTTCCTCAACATGTTATAGTAGGTTGCCATAGCATTGTCCTCGTCATCGACATCGTCCTCATCTTTATCAGCCTTTTTTTCTGTGATTTTATCCTTCCTCCTCTCGACATCGTCGTGTCTGCCCCGCCTCTCCTCGTTCATGGCCTCGTAGAGTCGTCGCTTGCGCTCATTGAAGTACTCCTTGGTACCCTTGCCAATTGCCGTGCCTGTTGCCCCCGACCAATTGCTGTTCCTCGCCGTTCTGCTATTCACAAAAGGCCCATCGATCTCATCGTACTCATCGTTCATGTGCGCCTCCAACCAATGTGTCTGCGATTTGTTCTGGGTCTTCATCTTGTCGACTACCACACTGGTCCTCGATTGTCGCATGAACCGATTGGGGTGCATGAGCCAAATCACTGATTCCTTCTTTTTCAACGACCTATAGCCGTGTCCACCTCCACCTGCTCCGCCTCCTCCTCCCCCTCCTCTTTCGCCCACTCTTCCTGTTGGATTCGTTCTGGGTTTCCGGAAATTCCTCTGTTGAAATTTCTCCCAAAACTCATTACGAATCGAACACCGATCAGTGGGGCAGTTGGGACCGTCATCGTTCGATCCACGGTCACGAGAATGAGAACGAGAATAAGTGAGGGAACAAGGCTGGGCTCTGGATTGTTGCCACTTGAGTAAGGTTTCCTGATCGAATAGTCTTCGCTTGTTGTTCTTGCAATTGTCATCGTGGTACGTGGACCAGAGACCGCCGCAGAAGTGTTCGTTGTGGTCATTGTAGCCAGGAAGCTCCTGGTCTCCCAGTTTCATCAATTTCCTCCGCTCCTTCAATCGTATCGCCGCGTTCTGGACCGAAGTCAGGACGACTTGGGGGATTTTATTGTGTTCACAGAACTGTTGGCGCCGTTGTCTTAACGGTTGCTTCTCGACCATTGGTAGTGCAGACATTGTTTGTGTTATTGTTGTTTTTGTTTTCAAATGTATTGATATTTTTGTAATTTTTTTTATTGGTAATTTTGATTAAACCAAATGAAAATAATAATTTTTTTCCAAATGAGACATTTCAACTGACAAACAATTTTGTTGTCTCGTGTTCTGTAGACTGGAAATATTTTGGAAATATAGCATAATTTATTCGAAACATAATTTTTTTGTCTTATAAAATTCTAATAATATTTGAAAAATATATATTTTTATAAAGTACACATGTTATGTTAATTTATTTTTATTAATTTTAAATTTTGTTTACATTTCAACGTAAAAGTTACAATTTTGATAAACCGAAAATTAATATGTGCTTTAAAGATATTTACTAACAAAAATACAAAAATGTTACTGCCATCTATGATGTGTATCTTGTGTTTATCCCTCACTGAAGAAGAATAACTACAATTTAAACATATTGTTGGCTTTTTGGTTTTTACCATTTGTCGAGCATTCTTTTTTGTACATATATTGAAAAACTCAGCACAGCACATAGAAAAATTATCTGTTAATGATGTGTTGAGTTTTTCAATCCACATTCGTCTGCTGTACAAAAGATACGTTGGGCTTTCGTAATGATCCCTCAGTAGTTCCAAGCAATCGTCCTTCGATCTGAGAAATTCCTAATCGGCAGGCTTCGCTTGGCCAAAAGCAAAGCAAGCTTCCAATGTCGATTGATCGAGTCGGTTCCACCTAACCAAATCCAACACAAAGAACGCCTATCGTAGCTTGCCGTCAACTTTCAGTTCTCCACTTGATTCCTCATGAACCACAGACGGAAGTTTCTTCATCGGCTCGCCATGTCCTCTGTTGAGTGACTGTCCTTGGGGTTGGGTTTCGTTTTGGGCGTCTCCAATGACTCTTTGAATTTTTTATATATTTCTGGTGTCATCGGCGTCGGAGAGATGAAGCCACCAACCAAACCCCTGACTTTTTTCGGCAGTGGCTGGAGTGGATGGGTCTGCTCCAGTACTGGTCGTACACCAAATTTTCGCTTTGGTTTCGTGTCACCAACTTGTTCATCTGTATTCAACAAGGCTTTGACGTCCAAGTAATGACCGGGTCCTTTCGAAACCATCATATTTCCCTTCATATAGTCGGGGGAGTAACCGAAATAGGGACGTCTTTTGATTTGGCCATCGATCGAGTAGTACTTCCTGCCTCGACCGGCTTCGTAGTCCGCTCCCGCACTCAAGATGGACGAGTATATTCGACGTTTTTGGCTTTTTATGGTCGCCTCTGCCGTTTCTTTAATATTGTCCTTGGTGGTTCTTTTCACTGTTTCCACTTCACCGTATTCTTGGACTGCCTCAATATCGTCAATGTCATCAAAGGAGTCAAAAGAGGAGTCATCTTGGTCCAATTCATATAAAGTGGATCTTTTCCTGGCGTCATCTATGAGCGATACCTTCTTTGAGTCATTTGCAAAGGATTTTTTCCTAGATTCATCGCCAATGGTGCCTCTCATTACTTGAGTAGCAAGATTTATTTTGCCTGACCCTTCGACCAGATCGTATCGCCTTGTCGGTCGTTCTGAATAGAAACGACTCACGGGTACGCCCAGAACCTGCACGCCAGGCGGTGCGTTGACTCTGTTCATCAATTCTTCATTGACTTTTTGTTTCGCCCACTCCTCCTGGAAGGATAGGACGATGGCCTCGGTTCCCACGGATCGTCTAATCGAGTCCCTTTTGACCTTCCCCAAGTCGCCTATTAGTCGTTCCGCCTCCTTTTCACTGAGATTGACGCCGTTCTCCATGACCATTTTGTTCAAGTAGTCGATCGTTTGCACCCCAACATCGGCCCTCTTCATGAGTTCGGACAGCATCCTGGGGAATATACCGGGCGTCAGCGAGGCCCCAGCTTGCATGAAGTTCAACGTGAATGTAATTTCAAGCGGCGTCAGGCCCTCGCCCTTCTTCATCGTCGTCAATGTCTTGGAGAACTCTTCGACGTCTAAGTAATCGTAGGGATTTTCATCGTTTCTCTCGTTGATATCGGTGTTAGTATAGAAGTCGATGTTGTATATTTTATTCATTATATCATCGCTTTCCATTGTTTTTCGCAAATAGTTGGCTAGCCGTGGGTTTTTCTTTTCCCATGTCTGTCTAGTCACACCCGTTGCACTAAGTCTATCGGGCCATCCAGTCTTCGGTCTGCCTGCTTTCCGTCCATATTTCATGATATGTCGAAGAATATTGGACTTGGACTGTTTAAGTTCGGTGGCTGATCTACCAAATTTTGGTCCGAACTTTGTAAACTTTCCATACTTGCGAATCTTTCCACCTATTTCACGCATTGCACTCATTCTACTCATTTCCACCATTCTGGTGGAACCGTCCTTTCCTCTCACTTTCGGATTCGTTCCAAACTCCATATGCCAGTGGGTCTTGGCCGACGCCACCTTGGACTGCATCAATTCGAGGTCCTTTGATGTTACACTAGAGCTCGGTCCAAGCGATCCGGTCGCTTCATGCGGTCCACTCATTCCACCTGTTCCACTCTTTCCGAGCGTTTTGCTTAATCCAACTGTTGCACTAATTTCGACTGGTAACGGACCAGACCTTTCCTCCTTAGGAATGGTTGGATTTACTCGATACTCCACATCCCAGTGGCTCTTGGCCGCCATGATTCGGGATTTCAACAATTTAACTTCTTTTGATGTTATACCCGGATGCTGTCCACCTGTTCCACTCATTGCCTGCGTTTTACCCATTTCGACGTCTCCACTTGTTTCAGCTGTTCCACTCACTACAGCTTTTCCTTGAGGTCTAGCAGTTCCACTCATTCCTGGCGGCCTACTCGTTCCGACTATTCCACCGGGTTCACCTGCTCCACTCGTTCCGCCAGTTCCAACCACTCCAACTTTTCCACTAGACCCGCCTGTTCCGCTTACCCCAACTTTCCCACTAGGTTCCCCTGCTCCACTCATTGCAGTCGTTCCATTAACTACACCTTTTCCACTCGGGCCACCTCTTCCAGTAGGGTCATCAGTTCCGATCATTCCGTGCATTTTAATGATTAGAACTCCATGCGGTGCATTCGCTGCACTCATTGCGCTTGTACCACTCGTTGCTGATGGTCCACTCTCTTCAGCTTTTCCATTTGGTCTATCTTTTCCACTAGCACCCTGCGATCTTGTCATTACGAATGTTCCACTCATTCCGGGAGGTCTACTTGTTCCAGTCATTGCACTTGTTCCAGTCGTTCCACCTGTTGCACTCGTTCCCTGGGCAGTGCTCGTTCCACTTATTGCTCTTATGCCACTCGTTGCACCTACTGGACCCATCTCAGCTTTTCTACCCGTTCTATGAGTTCCACTTAGTCCACTTGTGCTACTTACTCCAACCATTGGCCTCATTACAGCCTTTCCACCTATTGAACTAATTCCAGGTTTTTCACTCGTTCCTTGTTCTCTACTCGTTCCAGTAGTTCCAGTTATAACACTTGTTCCACTCGTTCTTTGTGTTCTGCTCATTCTACCTGTGCTGCTTATTGTTCTAGTTCCAACTATTGAACTCATTCCAGCTGTTGCACTCGTTTCGTGTGTCCTTGTTCCACCCGCACGACTCTTCCCAGCCGTGGCGTCACTCCATCTCACTGTTTTGCTGAGATTCACTCCACACTCCTCATTCGTGGGAGTCAGGGTCGGCGGGATTTTGCGCGGCACAAATTTATAATTTGATTGTCTAATGCGGTCTCCAATTCCATCCCTTCCGCCAGAATCGGTCGTTGTGCACATGGAATGGATGAGGTTGAGTCCACATGTCGAGGTGTCCCTTAAGGTTTTCATTGGCTCCTTCTTGGACTGCAACAAAGTGTAAAACTCTTGCGACACTCGCTTGCACTCGTCCGTCATTAGGAACTTGCCGCTCCTTCCCACCTCATCCCAGAGCTCCTTTCCGACGTTTTTCTTCGTGTCCGGTACTTCTTTCTTTTGCTGCTTCGCTGAATAGTCTGGAAGTGGAATCATGCTGAATTTGTTTGCCTTTGC
The DNA here is from genome assembly GCA_947389925.1 of Coelopa pilipes. Lineage (NCBI taxonomy): Eukaryota > Metazoa > Arthropoda > Insecta > Diptera > Coelopidae > Coelopa > Coelopa pilipes. The sequence continues at coordinate 4,715,977 of OX376700.1, forward strand.
CTGTCGGCGTTTCTTCTTTGTCGCTTCCACCTCCTTCTGCCTGAGCAGCCTTATTTGTCCATTCAGGAAATTCCAATCGTCTAGCTCTTTCATAATTTGGCTGGTTCTCTCGTTGCATTCGCTCCTTAATAGCGGCACTTGGAGACAATCGTATTTCTTCGTCAACTGCCGCGACAAATGAAGCATATTTGCTATTTTTAACATTTTTGCAATTTTGTTAACGAATATAATCACAATTTTGAACTGTTCGAAAATGAATTTTGATATCAAATGATGTGATGACGATTTGACATTTCAGATTTGTTATTCGAATTGTCAGTTGATGACAGACCGATGATCGATGACAGGTAATGAATTTTTACAGGTTCTCACAAAAATATTCGAATTGTACTACCCGAAGAATTCAGAGTTCATTTTTTATACTAAGTCTTTAGAAACAAAATGGAAAGAATGTACCCAATATTTGGGTAACTGTTGACAAAACCCAAACAATTCTGAAAAGTGCAATTGAAACGACATGAATAAGTTCATTATGAAAAATTTAGTGTATTTTTTAATTTGGTACATATTTAATATGTTTTTAACAAAACTACAAAAATGTCAAACATTTCATGAAACTATTTAAAACAACTGCAGCACACAAATAAACACTTTATATTGGTATCTCGCTGATATCAATATAATTTGCACAGTATGATTCGGCAGTCGTACGCTAGTGGAAAAATATATCTAGACGGTACTACGATATCTTCCTGCTAACTGGAGCCATTCGAACTCCAGTTATTTGAAACATACCGTAATATCTTCTAATTGCATACTTCGCTCCACCCTTTTGTCATTCGTGCAACCGTCGTTTCTCGCTATATTCATCAAATCACCTTTTATAAGAGATTATCGATCTCTGTTCCTTTGGCATGAGGAACGATGGTAGGTTTTTCTGGGTCATATTTCTCCTCGTGGCCAATGATTTTCGATACATTTTCATATTTTCATATTTTTCCGACGTTCTGCCCTTTTCCGTGAATATCGACGATAGTGCTCTCTCTCTGATGGTGCTTCTTTTTGTCGCCATTGATTTGCGTTTAACTCGTTTCTCTTCTATGCCCAAGGGACGAATTTTATTTTCTTCCGTTACGATATTTGGCGCCAAATTTGGCGTTTTCTTGAAACGAAAAACACGCTGCTCTTCAATCCACTTAAGTTTCACCTTCCAGGGCGTGTAGTAGCCGTCCTTTATCAGACCTCCACTCATTTTGCTATGACGTCGGTCGGATTGCTTGGTTCGCACCCGCCTTGGCATGAGTCCGCCGAGCATTGCATAGGACTCTTCAGATTCTATACTCAGATAGTCGTCCTCCTCCTCCAGGTCCTCATCATCATCAACGTCTCGTTTTTCGCCATTTTCGTAGAAACTACTTACGTGAAGATCGTAACTTCCAATATAGCCGAGGGCCCCAAGAAGCTCATTCAATTGATCTACCGTCAAATTATTGCCCACTTGCATTAGGAGTTTCTTGAAAAACTCCCTCATTTTTTCATCAAGGATTCCGTTCTCGACGAGCATATCAAGCAGTAATTCCATCTGTTTGTCGCCAAGCAACGCCGCGTTCTTGAAAAAGTTAATCAAGTACTTCAACTGTTCGAGGCTTAATGTGCCTCCGGTTGCCAGAATATTCAATATTTTTATCAGATAATTGGGATCGACGAAATCGAAGGGATGCACTTTAATTTGGTTGTAGGTATTGCAGAAATTAATGTCGAAAGCCGTATTGGTTCCTACATAATATTTGCAGCTCAAGAGATCCCGCAAATACCTTGCCAAGTTCGGATTCATGGTATCCATTTCATCCAGTTCGTCGTATCTCTTTGGTTCAGAATAATGAACCCTAACTGGTTTATACCACTTTTCGTAGAGATCCTCGTTAGATGCCGGTTTATGTTCGATCATCTTGAGGAATTCCGGTGAAATTCGCTTGTACTTGTCTGTGCTCAAAATTTTGAATTTTCTTCCCAGCGAATTCGGTACCAATGGTTTTTTGATCCTTTCAGTTTTTGGTTCGCGCGTCGAATAGTCTGGCAAATAGTTGAAATCATATTTCGGCTTCAATTGGGACAGCTGTTCCATTTTAGCCTTTGCCTTTTGTTCCTTTTTGAGCATATACTGGTCCGCCGAAATGTACCATCGATTCAGGTGCTTGTTGAAATTGCCTTTCTTATTGAAGCAACAGCGCTCTGTTAGGGGTACTGGGGTAGGTCGGCAATTCCGGGCGAGTGCACGAGTGGTTAATTTCATAAGCTGTGACATTTTTGTAATTTTGTTGTGGACGGTCCGGAAACTATGTGTGTTGAGGGGAAGAAACGATTTTAAAGTGATAGCATATGTTCATTTCATGTTCTGCTGTCGAAGTTTTCAAAATTGTCAAACATTTTTTTTCCGATTTTTGTATTTTGTCAAACTTGTTGGGAAATGGAAAACAATGCTTAGGTTTATCCGTTTCAATTCTATTTATTGGTTTTAGTACTACAGGAAAATTGTTATATGTGTAAATTGATGAAATTTCAGCAATGATAAAATTACAATAATGTTCTGCATTATGTGAATAATAATCTTAAGTTCAATACAAAACTGAATTGAAGTTAAATTATTATAAACACAATGCAGGCGAACTCCGTTAATGTGATGTTTTCGTCTAATCGACCCCGCTTCTCAATGTTTCAGCCAGATCTTCACGTTCCAGGGTGTCCAGTAGCCGTCCTTCATGAAGCCCCCGGTCACGAGAGATCGGCGACGATAACCGACGGCACTCATGGCGTGTCTCCTGTGATATTGAATGGTCGTCGGATCAATGTTTTCGAGATTAGCACCCTTCTCGCCGAATGGTCCTTCGTCGCTCAGATCGAGCTCCTTGTCGAACGATCGCTTACGACCGTCTTCTTCGTAGAAAGTCGTCACTTGTAGTTGGAAGTTGCCCATGTAGCCAATGTTGCTCAGGAGCTTGTTCATTTTTTCCGGATTCATATCGCCTCCGATCAGTTCAATCATATCCCTGAATCGAACTCTCATCCTGCTGTCGAGTATCCCATTCTCCGTTAGCATATCGAGTAGGCTCTCTAAGTGGTCGGGTTCAAGGGCAGCAGCTCCATTGAAGAAGTTCTTCAAATACTTCAGCTGCTCGATCTCTAGTGTGCCGCCAGCAGCCAAGATATTCAATATGTATATCAGTCGATTCGGGTCCATGAACACGTAAGGACAGGTCTTCGCCTCAAGCTCATTTTCGGCTTCGCAGAAATCAATGCCGTATAGGCGATTTGTTGTGTCGGGTGAATTGCCGCAAATGACAAGTTCCCGCAAGTACTTGGCCAACTGAGGGTTCTCCACGTCCAGCGAGTCGAGGACGTGTGGCTGCTCGACCTCGACATCGTCCGGATAGGTGACACGTATCGGCGTAAGCCACTTATCTTCGAATTCCTTATTCGGTATGGGCTTTAGACGATCAAACATCTCGCACAACTCCGGTGAAACTCTCTTGTACTCCTCCGTACTCAAGAACTGGAAATCTCTTTCCAGGGGATTGGGTCTGGGAGGCTCTTCCTCAGGCTTCTTTGGTTCCCGATTTGCCGCATAGTCCGGCAAGTAGTTAATTTCAAATTTCGACTTAATTGCATCCATCTTAGCCTGTTTCTTCAATTTCAACTTGTGCTCCTTCTGTTCCTCGTGCTGCTGCCTCTTGAAATACCATTGATTCAGATGTCGTTGGTACCTTCTTTGGTAGGCACAATCGGGCTCAGTCAATGGCATCTTATTGCAGTCCATCACGATTACACCGGTGCTGCTTGAGATGGTCTTAGGTTCTGACATATTTGTAATTTAGTGTATGAAATTTTGGGTGTTGTGAAATTTATAATTTAAATGCTTTTCATTTACTGTGACAGCTTTTCTTCTGTAAATGAGATCAAATTTTGAACATTTGTTGCAAAGTCTAAACTACATTTTTTCCTTTCCGATTCCTTTTCTCTCAGTCTTTCCTTTCTTCTTCCCTTCCTTCTCGCATCATATAGATTTATCAGATTTAGATTTATCAAAATAAAGTTTGCTTATTCTTTTGGTTCGGCATTCGAAATTTTCCATCTACAGTTATGACGCAGAAAGGTGGATTTTCTTGCCACCAATGACAAAATTACAATAATGGTCTGCCTGATGTTTATAATCATTTTAAGCTCAGCTAGAAATCTTGATGATTTTAAAAATATTATAAAAATGAGTCAATTCAACTACTCTGAGATCATTCTATTATATGCTGTTGCCATCTTCGTCGATGTTCTCCAAGTTCCATATGTTTCTCTTTCCATCTCCTGTACTAAAGTGTAACTTCAGGTTTGTGGATTGTTCAAGGACTTGTAGAAGGCCAAGGTCTTCTTGCCCATTGTCCACACAGACTTCTGTCCCGCCTGGGACTGCGGAGGTATATTTCCGAACTTTTTACATGAGGTCTTCAATTGCAGCTTCTTGTGTACAGTTCCTTGAACTTTTTCCCTAGACGATGCAACCACGGCATTGTAAAACTTGTTGAGATTGTGCATACAACAGGTGGACAACTGACTAGTCCCTGGATTAAATGAGTCTGGTTGCAAGGTCTGAAGATACTTCAAGAACGTAGTATCGTTTTTGTCACCTTGGATCTCGGGTATATCTTGAGGCCCATTGAATTTCTGACTGGTGTCTTGACTTGTTGTCCCCAAGAGAATGTGCTTCATTACCTGCGGTGCACAGCCAGAACCTTTGCACAAGTCCATCAGTTGTTTCGGGTCGATGTTCTGGGGTGCGTTTTTATCCCCTTTAGGCCTTCTTTGACCTAGAGACTGATTCAAATTTGACATTTCTGCGCAGTTCAATTGAACATAGAGAATGGGCTCCACGATTTTGCTCAGTGGTATTTGACACCATTTGCAGTTGCAGCAGCATCGATCGCAGAGTGTGGGTCGCATTGTTGTAATTTTGCTATCGAAATTTCTTGCGGAAAAGTTTTATAGTCTAGAACATGTTAAAAATTTTGAGTGAATGTTCGTCAATTGTCTATTGAAATTGAAAACTGAGGACACATGTTTCTTCTATACTAGTTTTAATTCATCATAATTGATGTACTCTGCAATAACAAAGGAAATCTATCAAGAAATGTTAATTACTTTCGTATGTTATTTAAATTTATTTATTCTTGTTTTAATATATTTTCTACATACAATTTATTTAGAATCTTTCCATCAAAAACAATTTCTACTCTTACTAAATCCATTACCAAATCAGTCAGATGTGACTTTAATGAACTGGATTTAGAGAATGCATTTCTGTCTATCCGACAATTGGATTCGATCCCACAGTTGTTTGCGAAAAATCTAGAAGATGCTGTTGGGAAAATACCGATTTGAGTTGGTATTAAAAGCAACAACCTCCAGTGGATTTTTCGCAAGCAACTGTCGGATCGAATACATTATATACTTGATATATAGCACATTATATAAACTACTTTCAATGATTTACTCGACAAGTTATTTCCTTCCATTGCAACATCATCGCATACTCCTTCTCGTCCTGGCGTGGGGGTCCGGTTGGGGCTCCCCGAGTATGTAATCTGGCTTGGGGTGTCTGTAGCGATCGCGGAGTTCGTCCACCAAGGACTTCTGGCGTCTTGCTTTATTCTCCTTGCCCTCGCACTGTACTCCGCGGTAGCCGTGCGAGCGCAACGGACTCAGCCGATTCACTGGCGGGCACCTGTATTTCGTTGCAATCGGTATGCGTGATGACTGGGAGGGGTCACTGCGTTTGGCTCTATCGTTGGCCTTGGATCGCGATCGATACTGCTGTGGTGGATGCACCATGTCCTGGTCATCGGTTCCTCGCTCACGCCGTTGTCCTTCACCATTTCTTCCCTCCCTCTTCCTGGACGACCTGTGGCCATTGTTTTTTCCTGGTTCATTATTGAAGTTCTCTTCCTTGAATACCTGGTGGCTGTAACCATGTGGTCTTGGTCGATAACTGGGCTCAGACTTATCTTGATCATCTGAGCTGCGATCACGACTGACCGTCCTAGTTCTGGAGACAGATCTAGATCTGCTTCTGCTCTCTCTGGATATACTCGGAGTCGCGGAATATGTTCCGCGACTTTGATTCCTATAACGTTCGGGATAATTGGATGTGGCACGAGTCCAGTCGGTGGAGTCATCGAAGCACATCACATGGCGATCGGGAAGTTCTTCGCGCTTTCTAAGCGGTATCTTTCGGTTGGCCTCCTTGTGGCGCCGTAGCATGTGCCTGTCGATGGCAGCATCTCTGGCCGCCGAACGATAGCGTGCGGGATAATTCGAATTCAACTTCCGCCAATCGTGCGAGTCCCGGTGGCAGGACTTATGTCGTTCCGGTGAGGTCGGCACCGGTGAACCGCTTTGGTTCCTCTCACGATGACGCTTCATTTGTCTCCGTCTGGCGTTGTCGTCCTTACTGGCCTCGCGGTATCGTACCGGATAGTTTCGCGTCACCTTGCTCCAATCGTGCGAGTCCCGGTAGCACGACTTGTGCCGATCCGGAGAATCGTCTGAGGTCTTCTTGCGTAGGATGGAGCGTGTCTTGGCTCTATGGCGTTTCAGGAGTTCCTCGTCCGCCTTGGCATGATCAGCAGCGCTGCGGTACTGCTTTGGGTAGTTCGCATTCAGATTAGTCCAATTGTGGGAGTCCTTGTAGCAGATGTTATGCCTCGATCGCACTGTGCCATAGTTCAGGGGATGGGTGTTTAGGGAGCCCTTCAGGTACGGCGGCTTCAGACGTTTTGGACGCGGTTCCACTACCTCGACGACATCGTCTTCTACGATCTCCACCGGTTCCGGTTCTTGAGGCTTTTGAGATTTGCCCAGACATAGTTTAAAGGGATTTTTCGACGGTTCCAGGGAGGCCGAGTCGGCGAGGGTCACCTGGGTGCTGCTGTCCTTTTGGTTTTTGCCATACGACGACTCCGACTTCGGCATTTCTTGATCTTCCTGATCGGGTACCTCGGTCGATGTGCTAATGTTTTTCTGCTTCTGCTTCCCGGCCCTCGATGCCTTCGTTTCCTCTTTCTGCGAGTTTTTATTGGTCTCCTCTGCCGATGGCGACTTCTCTAAATTCTTGTCAGGTTGTTCGCTCGCCTTAAGGTTGGCGGATTTTTCTGTCTTGTGCAACTGATGAGATCTCTTTTGACCTTTCTTTTGGTTGTCCGTAGCTGCTTCAGTTGGTTGCGCTTCAGTGCTTCGAGAAGACTTCCTCGTTCTGCTCCTGGATCGAGCGCTGGCCTCTGCCCCCTGATCGTATTGATAGCCGTGTAGACGAGGATCCAGTGGCGTAACTGCTTGTGTTCGCATCTTCTTTGCCTTTGACGGCCTCGATGTTTCCGAATGTCTTAGGGGCGATGGGGAAGTTGACCGCTGGCGTACATTTCTCTTCGATTGGGTTTGGGGAGAGCGGTCCGTATTTGTGGTACTGTAGCCATGCACTTGTGGCGTTAGGGATGAGAGCGACTCTTGTGACCTCCTCCTTCGTCTTGAGTCTCGCCAAGCTGGCGATTGCGACACAGAACGCGAACGTGAACGCGACCCTATCGAGCTTTGGCTGTACCTCATTGCCGCAGTATTCGACCTGGCCCAAATTTGTTCCATTGGCTTCGCGCTACCACCATGGTCTTTGGGCTTTTCCTTCCTGGATGTGGGAGATGGAGATTTTCCTTGTTTACGCTCCGACACTGTCGACTTCTTCGATCGCGGAGGAGATGGTGATTGTGCGCGTTTTTTCTCTTTCGTTTTTGGTGTCCTCGATTGCCTGGAGTGGACGCTGTGGGCCGATGGCGAGCGCGAGGCGGACTTCTTTTCCTTCGGTTGGCTTTTGAAGCAGTTCAGCGAGCTGTCTGGAGATGGCGACGTCGCCTGGGATCGCTTCGGCTTCCCAGAAGCCTGGGTTTTTGAGCTGGGGCTCTTGTCCCGTTTCGTTGACGGCGAACTCTTTACACTCTTGGTAGATCTCTTGGGCGATGGTGACTTTGAGCGATCTTTCTTGCAACAAGCGTGTACATCTGAATTCTTTGACTCCGTTTTCTTCTCCTTAGCGTCAGACTTCGACTTAGATGTCTCCTTTTTTACGGGCTTCTGGTTGGTCGACGGCGAACTCTTCACACTTTTTGCCGATCTCTTTGGCGATGGGGACTTTGAGCGAGGCTTCTTGCAACAATTACATACATTGGAATTTTTGGACTCCGTTTTCTTCGCCTTGGCGACAGGCTTCGACGTCGAGCTCGCCTTTTTTACGGGCTTTTGGTTGGCTGATGTCGAACTCTTCACACTCTTCACCGATCTCTTTGGCGATGGCGACCTGCCGCGATTTTTCTTGCAACAAGCGGATATATTCGAGTTCGTTGAATCCTTCTTCTTCGGCTTAGTGCCAGGCTTCGACGTCGAGGACGGACTCTCGTATCTGACCGCCCTGGCCGCGGCGCAAGTTGAGCTTCCCTGCGATTTCTGCGTCAAGGTCTTCTGGCTGGGGCTGTCCGACCACTCGTAAAAGCCATGGGCCTTCGGGTGGCCGCCGAAGATCATTTCGAGCGAGGCCCGCGACGTGACCTTGCTCTTGGACTGCTTTCTTTCTTTCCCCGCCTTGGCCGCGTCATCCTCGCTCATGTGGCGGACGCGCGGCTTTGTCTCGTCGACGTCGGTCGGACTGGGCTTGCAGCAGCAGCACGAGAACTGGAAGCACGACATGGAGCAGGCGTTGCGTTCCGATGGCTGGCGTATCGTGTTCTGCGAGGCGTGCCGGTAGTACTTGGTGGCGGTGTGCGAGCGGCGTTTGCGCAGGTAGTGCTTGCCAGGGGGGACGCCGAACATTGGGTCGTGCCGGACCATCGAGTCGTTGTGCTTCTGCAGCAGCTTCAGGAACTCCGGCGAGATACGCTTGAAGTTGTTCGCGTCCAGCCGCCGTTTCGCCCTGGTCGCCAGCCTCACCTCTTTCTGTGGAGATGATGGTGATGGCTGCTGAGGTGTTGACGCTTGGCCCTGGTCCCTGCACACCTCGTGGGGCGGCTTGTAGGCGGTGATGTCGTACAGCCGGCACTGGTCGATGATCCGGTGACCGGTCAGTTGCGTCGTGCGCTGCTGGCTGTACCAGGGCGTCGCGTTGTCCGGCACCCAGAAGCTCGACTTCTTCGAGGCCGACCAGATGCACTCGTTGATCTCGCTGAGGTGGTCGCGCTGCGAGGCGCCCAGCTGGCACAGGCCGACGCGCTGGTTCAGTCGTATCGGGCCGACGCTGCTGCCCATGACCGCCGACAGGCGGTTCTGGCCCATCACATGGCCGCATGTGGGCGGCGCGAGGACCGAACGACCGCCACAGCATTTGCTCACCAATTTATGCGAAAGTCCACCGATTTCCGATAATTTGAACATTGTTCATTCGCACTTGAAATTTTGACATTAATACTATTTGACATTATCTCTCTAGTATGAAGTTTGGGAAATTCGAATTCGAAAAATTTTCACCCAACTTGATTGAAATCCAATTGAAGAAAATGCTCCAACAATTGGGAAATTTCACTCGATCGAAATGTCTATCATTGGGTCATGGTTCTGATTCGGGTCCTGTTCCTGGCAGTTCGCTGAAGTCGATTGCATTAAAATTCCAAGAAACTACTTTTCGTTGACTTTCAATCGCCATTATTTTGCAAGCTCCTAAAAGTAGGTCACGACAAACTACTTTGAGATAATAAATGCGTGTGCGAGTTTTTTCTTCGCTCGCTCACACAATGATTTCAAGGACTCCTCTCGTTCCCCGACATATGTGTCTGTGTGTGTGCTCCTCCTTTGGACCCTTGCCAAGGGCCATGCCTTCCAAATAGAAAGCAAATAATCATAAAACTGAAACGCGAACTCTTTTCATTCCCGTGGACTCGACCCGTTTCCTTCTGTTATCGATTTCTTCACCCACACGACAGACAGAATTTCGCCCAATCTGTACATTTATTTATGTGTTTGTTTATCACTTATCTGACTGTATCCTCTTCTCTCTCTCTTCGCAGAATTGTGTCCGCCATACAAGCGGCGTTCTCATTCCTGGTCGGCTTCATTGTATGCAAGTCGACCTGTAGCAAGTCGTTCGTCTACGCCTCGCACTTCCTGATGGAGGCGTACGGCTGGTTCGGCACCGCGTACTTCATGTACGACATCTGGTCCATGTACAAGGTCCACACGCAGAAGATCGCCGACAAGTTGAAGCTGATGCGGCTCACCTCGAACTCGGCCTACACGCCGTTGGCCACCAACGGGCACGCGAACGGCGGCCTCTACGACAAGCACATCGCGAACACGTTCGCGCCGAATGGCAAACGTCGCTCGGCCCTGGAGCCACCATCTCCGTCAGCCTCGGCGCTGTCGACTCCGTCCCCAATACCGTCGCCGTTGCCGTCACCGTCGACGGACATGCCGCCGGATGAGCTGCACGCGCGCCACCATGAGGACGAGATCTACGACTACGACGGCGAGAGCGTCCAGATACCGAAGGATGGCAAGTGGGACTTCCTCAAGTACGTGATGACACACCCGGTGATGATGATCCATCACGTGTTCATCGGCACCTTCGGCCTGCTGGTGGTGACGGTAGGTCGAGTGGCCATTCAAAGTCACATAACAGCATTATAATTCATCTTACAATTCTCCTCGCAGTACATTCGCGGCGGCGGCCACTGCATTTATAGCTACATATACATGATGGAGTTTTCCACGCCGTTCGTCTCGATGCGCAGCATCCTGAGCACGCTGGGGCTGAAGGACACGCGCGCCTATATCGTCAATGGCCTCCTGATGCTGGGCACCTTCTTCGTCTGCCGCGTCTTCATGTGGCCCTATGTGATGTATCGCTACAGCGTGGCCATCAACACAACATTCTGGCAGGTATGCTCTATTTTTATTTTAATATTTTTTTTTCATATCCCTTAATGGTTTACTGAATTCTAGTCGATGACCACCTTGCCGCGCGGCTGCATCATCAGCATTTTGATACTCTTCCTACCGCAGATCTACTGGTTCTTCCTCATGGTCAAGGGTGCGATGAAGGTCAGTCGAGTCTTGGGTGAATCTCGTTATTTTGAGCAAAATTAATGTTAATAATGTTTTCTTCTCGTTCTCCGATTTCCAGGTGTTCTTCCCCACCGCTAAAGCTAAGTCGCTCAAGGAGCACCAGGAGCATCCGCAGTCGAAGAACAACAACCTGTCGCCGGTCGGCAACAACTCCTTGGAATTCCATACGAACGGCGACGTCGCGGCCAATGGGAATCTCAATGGTAAGGCGGCGAACGACGGTTGCTTCACAGACGCTAGGACGACGCCTATGCCCACGTCCCCGCCGATCATGTTCATGAATGGCAAAAACTAACTTCTCTCATCTTCTGCTCTTATCATTTGTTCCTTTTTCCTCTCACTCTCTCTCTTTCTCTCTCATACACATACTTTGATTTTCTAGTTCTTCTAGACAATTTCCATGCGAACTTAATTTAAATTCGCTGTAAATTTTCTTTGCAACTAAAACCACAACTATTGTTGTAGTTGTGTTTAAAAGAATCTTCAGATTATGATTCGGTAATATATTTGGAATGGTGATTTAATTTGAACTCTATTGAGTTGAAATATATTTTACAATTAAAATGCATTATTAAAGTCCTTCTCCCCACCCTCCTGCAACATTTTCATCATTGATAAATAGTATGAAAAAATGAGACAAAAGCATAGAAAAAGACAAAGAATCCAAATGCAGCAGCAGTAACAACAACAAACAGAAAAACTACTTTTTATTATTGTTATTAGTGCTAAAGGCTTAAATGTAATATTTGTATAGAAAACCAAAATGAAAATAAATAAATGATACACGAGGAAAATATGAAAAATTTTCTAAATGTCACAAGTGAGAAATGTAAACAAAATGTTAATAATTGTCCTAATTGTATAAATGAATCAATAACTTCAGAAGCATATAATTTATTAACAGTTATGAATGATAAGTTACTTTTTAATTAAATACAAATCAAAAAACATTTAAAACAAAAAACAAAGACTAAAATGAGCTTATTAAAAAATTTTTAAAAGTGAATTAAACTGCTTTTGCGCCTAATAATTTTGTTAATATATTGGTTATTTTTTTGAACAAAACTTGTACCGACAAAATTTTATGTATGAAATATATAATATATTTGTATAAGTGAAATTGAAAACTAATATTATAGACAAAAAACAAAAATAATGGGAAATTAAATGCAAAATCAGTTTTAAATATAACACAAACAGATCGGATGAGTGAAAAGTGAATGTAATAAAACACGTTATAACATTATTTTAAGATTTTCATTTTATTCTACATTGGTTTTAATTTCGAAGACTTTTGGCAGCTCTATTTGAGTAGGTTCCTAAAGCGATCCCGCATTTGACTGACTCGGACATCGATTTTACATCTTAATATTTTATCTTTTTGTCTTTTCTTTTTCTCTACTTTTAAAGGGGTCGGGTACTATTTCAGTAATTTTTAGGATTCGATTATTATCTCACACACACGGAAAATCTGAAATTTCAAAAACCAATGAAACGAAAATGGCTTTTATTTGACTGAGCTTTCGCTTATGTAACAAATAAGTAATTGTTGCGACAAGCTGGCATATGACTACTTGTGGATTTCTTGAAGCATGCGAAGAATATCTGATGAACTAAATGTATGATGAACTATGTTGAACTGTAGTTAAGAAAAATTACGATTACTTTAGAAGGGTACCTTAAACAAGCGCATATAGAAACGATTAATAGAACAACAATTGGGAAGAGAACGCATATACATAAGAGAAATCCATATATAAATATATATATGACATATATATATATATATATATGTATATCTATATCTATATATGTATAAATTATATATTTAGCTATATTTGTATTGAATGTTTACAATGTTAGAATATTTGAGAAATTCAATAAAATTTTATTCGAGAAATCAAATCAAATCGACCAAAATTCAGTTCTACATGTAACATTTTGGATTATAGACAGATCAAAGAAAATATGGTTTATAACTTAGTATATAATGTGCAGCTCCGATCCACATCCAACAAATGTTTTTTGTAAATTAAAGAAAATAACAGAAATTTCAAATTTATGTGAGTAACAGACATAGGCCATAACAGTTTCTGTTAATAACTTAACTTAAAGTGCTCGAAAATGTTCTCTCTGCTCTGTTACGATTCAACATTAGCACTGTTGCTATCAGTATACTTAAGACTGATTTCCAAACTGTATAACAGTCAGAAATACTTTCGAAAATGGTTGCAACACTGGATGATATTTGCACTTCGGCAGCTGTCAGTTCTTTTGCTATTCTACTTTGCTTCAAAATGCTGACACAGTTGCCACATTAACCGAATACAAGGAATAATGTCAATGTGAAGAAATGAGTTTTTGGAATAAAACAATGTATTTATCATAGAATTTGAGCAGATCCTCTTCTAGATATAACTCTAATATATATGGCTGAACTCATTTGCAGTTCTTGTCAGAAATACTTTTTTTTTATAAAAGTACTTTAGGAACTTAGTGCAACCCTGTTGTTCTGCTGATTCTGTTGTCATTGTTGTTGTTTTTTGTCATATGCCGAACAGCCGACGAATGAGGAACGAACACAAATGATTTTCCGCAATTCATTTCATTTGTGAAAAAAACGTTGACCACTACGGACGGCAGGCGGCGGAGCGTATGTAGTGAGTGCAGGAAGTGCGCAAAAAGACTGAGAGAATTAAAATTTACAACAAAAAGCATGTTAAACGACAAAACGTGTATGTGGAGAGATAGATGAATCGAATTGAAACCGTTCGTTACATGTCGCATCAATTCGTCGTCAGCAGCGCGTTCAACAGCGGCGAGGAAATTTGTTGCTCAAAGACTGGCTAAAGAGACACACAGAGAGAGCGAGAACACAATCATCGAAGCCAATAAAGGAAAAAACAACAGAACATATGAAATGAAATAATGAAATTGCATGTGACATTTGGTTGAAATTGCACAAAATTATGCAAAATAGAAAGACAAATTGAGACTATTAAGCGAACGGGTTCAAACACAAACAAAAGTCATAGAGTTCTGCGAAAAAACGTCAGTCGAAACGTCGCGCGGGTGTTGGCGGCGCTGCCAAAGTGCGGAAGAAGTCGCCGCGATTATTTTTTCCGTTCCTTTTGTTCAATTCAAAAAAATACCCGCTTACAATTTTTTTTTTTGTTGCGAAACGTAGTTAACCAGAATTTTAAAAATAAACACAAATCATTGAAATTCAATAGATCCCCTTACAGTTCGTTGCAAGAAAAATAAAATAAACTATTCTCGGCTTAGACGAAGTGAGTTCTTGCGTGAATCGCGTTGCTGGTCTGCCTCATCGCATCAGTTCGTGGTTGGGTTTCGCCAGGAAGAGACAGACAAACACGGGATCGTCGGCCGCGAAGTCGCCAGGATTTCGTTCTAATTATCCGTCGTTTCGTTCTCGCCGTCTCGCACATTGTTCCAGAAACTCGCGTGTCACGTCCAGCCTGCAAAATGGTGAGTTCCTCGCAGCACCTGGTTCACGTGTTGCCCTCGACGGCATTGTTTGAAATTTCCAATTTCCGCTTTTTATATGTCGTAATTATTCGCAGTCAGCTCGAATTGAGAATTTTCACAACCGCAGAAGAGAATAAAACATAACCACACTACATTCTCCTGCTCTTCACATAACCAATTGCTCACCGCTCTTCTTCTTCGTGACACAACTACCTCTTACAACTTTTCGACTATGCTATATTGGTTTATTTTTATTATTTCCTATCAGCAACGATTTCTTGATGTTTTTGTTTCCGATGTTTTTATCCATTTCGTTATCGTTTTTTGTTATTTTTTGTTCATTTTTTTTGTTGCTCTAATCGCATTTTGCGTCTGCAGCAAATGACAATACATTTTGACAGTTATAGTCGTCTCGTTCTTCCGCATGCATGTGCCCTGTCTTTTGAGCAGTCTGCAGCGCTGCCACCTGTGGTGATTCTGCACTCGTGACTGTGTAGTAGAAATGGGATTGTTACTTTTGCTGACTCCCTCCTACCTTTTAACATAACTGCATAATATAAATTTTTCTCGAAACATGCTCTGAAAAAAATGAAATAAATACGATTTTGATCTGTATTTAGAAACTATTTGACTGATATTGGGAATTTGGATATAATATAATACAATATATGTTATAAATGAAAATATAATACGAATACCGGTTATCTGTCTTATGACTTCAATGTTCTGCACGTCTGACTATATGTGCTGCAGGTCTTTACCCTAACTCTATGCTCCGTTGATATTTCCCCTGCGTTTATGACGTGCTGTTTATTTACTGGATTCCGTTTTGTCCGAAGCTTCGCTCCAACACCTTGGACAGTCCTGGGCACATAACCAAAGGCAAACCCACCACCAGGACGACTGCGACTGCGCAAGAAAATCATCCCTCGAGAGCTTCGGTATAAAAATGCAAATGATTTTTCCACATGGTCTACAACGATTTTTCTATGCAATTTTTCCACCAAAAATTGCGCCTCTCTTTGACGATGAAAATTAGGAAAATTCTCGTACATTAACATAGAGAACGCGAGAAGAGAAGCATAGAGAAATGGAGAGAGAGAGCCACGAGATTCCGGAGCACAACTCAATGTCTCTGTCTCCCTAACTGAATGTCTGTTTGTCCGTCCTTCTGGAGGGCTGTTTGTCCTTGCTCCGGCGATGAATACATATGGTAAAATTTGTCAACATTTCTGACATTTTTGCCTTTTTTGTTTTTATCGGCATTTTTTGTTCTTGTTTTGTTTTGTTTCGACTTTTATTTCCTCCCGATTTCCACGTTATTCGCATTTTCCCGTCCCGTTCGCCCGTTGTCCGTGGTTCGATGCGTGCGGCGGCCGAGGCGAATATTGAACATCCCATTTGTACATCCATATAGTATAGATGTACACAATCTATGTTATGTACAAAATTTTTTTGATGGTGCTTTTGTTGGCGCTTCGAATATCGAGGACATGGACACAGTTTTTAGCGTTCTTTTTGCAAGGTCGTTCGTTTTTTGTTTTCATTTCATTTCACGTCGCTTCGCATGGGATCCCGGTTCATGGTGACGTGGTGATGGTGATGCTGCTTCTGCCTCTCGGCGGCAGGTGATGATGACGTTGGCGGCGGGCGATGATGATGTTTGTTTTTACATTCATTCACTGGTTTTTTTGCCCCAGATTTCGAGCCACTTCCGACTGCGGCTGGACGTCGTGTCCGCGTGCTCTCGTTCTCTTTCGCTCTCTTTCTCGCAGGTCATTGTTTTCATTTTTCAAAGCGCCGGCTTTACCGACGACTCCAACGCTCTCCCCTCGTGTTTGGTTTTGTGTTTTTTTCGCTCGCTTCGAGTCGCGCTTTTTTGGTGTCTGCGAATTTTCGACTCAATTAAATCATCGCTATCCGGATTCCCTGAATTTTGTATTTTCCACGCCCCCTTCGCCCGGCCCCGCCCTGGTGCGGCAGACGAGCTGTCGAACACTTGGGTGTGGCCCTGCCGTTCACACGACTTGGGGACAGCTTTTGCGATTTCTCGAGTCTTTTGCGATTTCTTGCTCCGAAGACTAAAAATTATTTGTTTTCATGTTCAATGTCATTGGTGGAATTTTCGGAAATTTCCAAATCCATTTCAAGACCTTAAAGGGATATTTTCAGCCTGCACCTGGGCGCAACTCGCCTGGATCCCACTCGAGCCCATCAGCCCCGGGTGTTCGTGGCAATATAATGTAGTCATCCACACATAAATCTATGTGCTGTATTGCGATTGCGAATTTGGAGGCTTCGACCATAATTGATAACGAAAAAGACTCCAACGACAACAAGAACAACGACCAACGGGTCAACGTCGGACCCGCCAGAGGAGAACCTCGGGGTTTGCATGGGGCGAGCGTGAGAGAGATGCAGGGAGTGAGTGCTGGAGGGGGCGAGGTAGGGATAGAGGGCGAGGTGGAGTGAACAGAGCGAGATAGGGAGAGACCAAGAGGGAGTTCGCACTCATGTGCACGAAATCGAAAAGAAGGATCCGAGTCGGAGCGCGGTCAGGAACAAGGAGTAGTTTCTAACAATAACAACAAGAACACAAACAATAACAACAACAACAACAACAAGGAACTACAATAACAACGGTCACTGGGTAACAATAATTAAACTACAACAACAAAACTGACGATATCAACACGAAAATCATAAACAACGGCAACAACAACAACAACAGCGAAAGCAACATCGACCATTCGACATGTCCAACAGCAGAGCGCATAAGCAGATCCGGGCCAGGACCAAAACGAACCGACCCAGCGCCAGGACCAGCTCCGGGAGCAGAAGCAGAAATAGGAGCAGAAGTGGGAGGAGTGGGAGCCGTTGTAGGAGCCGCCGAAGCGGGCACAAGGGGGAGGAATGGGAAGAGTCGATGGCTGGGCTCGGGCGAAAGGGAAGGCGGGACGGGAAGAGGATCGGGTCAGAGCGGCACCGCGCACAACTATCGGCCTCTCCTTCCAGTCTGCATTCTCGCTAGCTCGCTCGCTCCCTCCCACATCGCTAGCTCGCTCGCTCGGTGGCTCTGTCGCGAGTTAGCGAGTTTTCCTCTTTGGGGCTGCGTTCCTGATGCGCTTTCCTCGCCTTCCATCGCTCCTCGTCTTCTCTGGCGTCGTCCTCGGTCGACTCTCGGTTCTTCTTCTCGCTCGACTCCTCTCTTCGTCTCTTCTTCGAGCACTCGGTTTCTCTTGCTCGACTCCTCTTCGTTCGGCTCCTCTCGCTCGACTCCTCTTGTTCGGCTCCTCGTTCTCGTTCGTGTCCTCCTCGTTCTCGTTCTCGTCGCTCGCTCTAGCTCGCGAATCGGATGCGCTTCTCTCCCTCCTTGCGCTGGCGATGTTATTGTTGTTTGCTCCAGTTGCTGCTTCCTCACGTTGTTCTCGCGTCCCCTTCTCCCATCATCATTCTCCTCCTCCTCCACCTCCTCCTCCTACTTCTTCCTTTTCCTCTTCTGCGTGTGTTAGTTGTGTTGTTGTTGTTTTTGCTTTGTGTCCACATTTCAACCCTTTACCTCGTGCACCCAACACGGCGGCCACCCATCGAAATCCATCCACCGCGTCGTCATCGTCAACGCCATCGACATCGCTGCCGTTCCCGCTGCCGCTGCCGCTTCCGTCGTCGATAGTGATGTTGGTCGTCTTGTTGTTGGTGTTATTGTTGGCTTCTTGTTTTTGTTTCGTGTCGTCCGCCGCCCACAGTGGTGCGGACTCGACTCAACTCGACTCGCAGCTTATGTGCTCAGCCGCCTCCTCTCGTCCTCCTTTCGTCCTCCTCTCGTTCTTCGCCGTCCGAGCAAGGGTTGCTGCTCGCTCGCCTCGTGTGCGCTTCGCCTTCCGGCTCTGCGCCTCTCCACCGCTCATGCCCTCCGCCCTTTACTTCGCACTCGGCTCCCAGCTCGACGTCGGACTCCGTCCTGGTGCCGCCGACAGTTGAAGTGTGCTCGAGGTATTGTGAAGACGTTCCAATCCCTGGTTGGTCTGATCGCTGGGACCAGGAATCATTTGGCCAAACTCTACTTTTCCCTCTGCGCTACTGCAGCGGTAGAAATTTCGAAAGGACCACAAACAAAACAGAAACAAAAACAGAAAAAAACATCGTGTGTGTGTGTGTGGTTTTTGTGTCCTTCGGTCCTTGTGCATCCGCTCGAAGGGAGTCCGCAGTTTTTGGAGCTCCGGCAGCAGCAGCTGCAGCAGGTTTGTTCCCAACTTTCGTTGTCGTTTCTTGGCTGCTTTTGTCCTGGCCATCGGGGTCTCTGACTGCAGGCAAGTTCTCCAGGTTCTTGTTGTTGTTCTTCTTATTGTTATTGTTGTTGTTGGCACCCGTTGCTGCAGTTGTTTGAAATTCGAGGTTTCCACCGAGGTTTATTGATTTTTGTGCTTGGTGGGAAATTTCGCTGCAAATTTTCCCTCGCTCTCGCTCTCCCTTACTCTTTAACTTTCCGCGGAAATTTAATAGTGACTTCCTTTTTTCCTTCCTATCCTCGTTTTGAAACTGTACTAATTTAAAGCTTTGCAAAATTTGAAATTTTTAATTCATTCTGGAATTTAAAGTAATTTCAAATTTTATATAAACAATTTTTTTTGTATTTCAAAAAAAAAAAAAAAGAAAATGCAAGGAATCGTTTCAATTTAATTTGAAATATAAATGAAAAAAAGTTTTGAATCGTAATTTTTTTTTCAAATTTTTGTTTGAAATTGTGTCAAATATTGTGTTAAATTAGTTTGAAAATTGAAAATGAAAACAAAAAACAAATTTTTGTCTCGGTCGTCTCCACTCCTTCCGCCCACGCCTTCCTTTTCCGACTCCAACCAACGGTCGAAAGTTTGACTAATTTTCACCACCTCCATCTCGTTCTCTTTTCTTCCGCAGACTTCGACCAAGAAGGCCAACTTCAACTTCGACGACGACGAGGAAGACTTCGATGAGGACGGCGACGATTCTGGCTCAGACTTCGACGACGATGAAGATCCAGATAAAATAGAAGTTCCCGGTGAGTTCAATGTCTTACTGTACTCTTCTTCTTCTTCTCCGTTTCCTCCCTTCAACCTACCTCCGCCCGCCCTTGCCGAATTTGAATTCCGAGGAAATACTGGAAATATTTGAAATTCCAGCGACTGAATCGCGAGGGCTTCGCGTGGGGATGGGGAGAAAATTTCGGAAAGTCATGCAAGTTGCATGGCCGGTAACGGCAACTGCTCAAAATTTTCATTATTTTCCACGATTCGCCAACGTCTTGTCCTCTACTGTTGCCGCTCGTTGCCCTTCATCGTCGGTCGCTTCCTGCCTTCAACGGTCGCCTCTCGCCCCCTCCATCGTTCACCTCTTCCCTCCTCCTCAATCCTTTGCCTATTCTCTTCTCCTCAATCCTTTGCCTATTCTCTTCGCCTCATTCCTTCACCTCTGCTCTTTCCAAAATTCCTCACCTCTTCTCTCCACTCCTGCTCCTCTCGCCTTCCTCGTTTCCTCCTCCTCCATCGTCCAGTCGTTTCTGTCGTCATCCTCACCTTCGCTCACGCTCCACTCCCCACTCCCCACTCCTCACTCTTCACTTCTCACTCCTCGCTCTCCACTCCTAACAACAACTACTTTTCCACTACTTTGAGACAAAATTTGCCGCCCAAAACTTTGTTCTTTCCACGGCAGTCGCAGCCTCGACTCCTCTCTATCCAAAACTCTATCTACCTCCATCTGTCTCCACACCTCTCTCTCCGTCCACCTCTCTCTGCCCACCTCTGTCTGTCTCTCTGTCTCTGGTCGTGCTGCCAAAACTGGGCAAGATTCAAAATTTTCGACCCCAACCGACTTTGCTGCTATTTTTGACAAACTGGCGACGGTGCTGCGAGGCAAGGTGCGGCGAACTCCGTCCTCCGTCCCCATCCCTCGTCTCTCTTCGGCTTCCTCCTCTCCTCTCCTCCCGCCCTCCTCCTCTCCCTCGCGGCCCACTCACTATCGCCGCAACTATCAAAACGAGGCACAGGCGGCCGCCTCGTGGTGGTGGCGACGACGGACGACTCCCAGGTCGGGGCTTCGGGGATTCCGGCATTGGTATTCAAAACTCTGTACACCATGGCGATGTGGACGATGGCGATGTGGACGAAGGCGATGTCGATGCCGATGTCGATTCCTGTTGTCGATACCGCTTCCAGTTGAGCTGAGGCCGTTCGCAGTGGGCGGAGAAGCAACGAAATGAAACCGAGCTTAATTGTCGTCAGTGGAAGGACGTGAGGAAGGGCAGAAAGGGTTAAAGGAAAGGCAAGGGAGAGGGAGGGGGCAAGTCGAAGAGGCCAAGGGAAGGTTTGAAGCGGCCGACTGGCCGGACCGATGTAATAAAGGGTTGATCGGGTCGGTATGTCGAGCTTGATGTTCCTCGCATTTGAAATGCAATTGTTTCAAAGAAAGGCCTCCCTCTCTTCCTCTCTCTCCTTCTCTCTATCAGCGAGAAACGAGAAACTACATCGGGTTTATTGAACCAAAAGTTCGGGCCGATCTAATCGAGTTCCCGCTGGAGTTATGCCTTAGTCCAGATCGCTATCCTGTTGTCTCTTAGCCGAGAGCCTGGTCAATGGGATGCAGTTGGTCCGGGGAAAACAAATTCTCACCCTGTTTTGCATCGCTACCTTCCTCCCCTCCCTCTGACCGACCCCGAACGACCAGTGCCGCTGCCATCCCTGGTAGTTCAGTTGGACATGTTGAAAATTTATCTCGTTGGTCTTTATCATCACACGTCACACGTCGCTGGTACAGGCAATCGCTGGTTGGCAGGAAAGGCGAAAATTTGACAGGGACCTTTCGCCCAGTGACTTCAGCCGCGGCTTCTCTCCCTTCTCTCAACCTCTGGACCTTCTCGCTCTCGTCTCTTCAGTCGCCTCTCCCTCATTCTCACCCCCATTCCCAAGTCCCGCGTCCCGAGTCTCGACGACGCGGGGTCGAGTTTTCAATCGAATTTTCATTCATTAATGAACACGAACGAGAAACCGTGGCTTAACTTGAACAAAAACAACAACAACAATGTTTATGTTCTCCACTCTCGTCCTTCTCGTGATGCTGATGGTGGTGGGGTGGGGTGGGTTGTTGTTGGTTGTTATTGATGTTGTTGTTATGGTGGTGGTCAAAAATTTTGGCACTCGGTTCTCTGGCGTTTTCCCGATTGCTTCACTAATGGATGAAATAAGTTCATTGTTGTTGTTACTGCTGTTGTTGCCACTAAAACGAAGTCTTCGACTAACGGTTAAGACTAATTACCAATTACAAGTAAACTGATTGAAGTTGCGGAGATCGATGGTTTGGCGGAGAAGGAGGAGGGAGCAGGGAGCGGGTCCCAAGAGTTCTGAGAGATCTCGTTCGATGTCCTTGAAAAGGGCGCACTTTACATTGTTGTCGATGGATGGCCCTCGGGACGAAGGCTCAAACCTCGAAAACATGAGCCTGGATATTCTAGAAATTCCCACTGATCCCCACTTGAGAGCTGGACCTTTGTCTTGGGTAGGGCTGGGTCGGAGTGGGTTGGATTAAATTGAGTTTGGTTGGGTTTGCGTTGGATTGGGTTGGGTGGACTGGGTTGGTTGGAATTGAGTGGGGTTGGGTGGGTTTGAATTTGGTTGGTTTGGGTTTGGATTGGGTTGGTTTGGGTTGCTCTTGTCTTGTCCTGATTCCTGATTCCACGCCTATAACTAACAACTTTTGCTGGCGCGTCCGTCGCCGAATCCACCTCAAATTGCCAACGTTCTATCTCATTAAGGCAGGCGCGGGATGGCAGGAAGGTATTCCAACCAAACCCAAGCCACCCACAGCACCAACAACATTAACAACAGCACTTACAACAACAACCCGACTACCGGAACCGCTTCGACGACGCGGATTCCATTCAATTCGAACACTAAGACGACGGCAATGAGCGAACCCGGAACCCGGTGGTTTCGCTTGCTCTCTGTTTACACGAGTTCCGTGCGACCGTGTGTGTGCGGGTGTGTTGTGCGTGTGTTCGTTGGTTGTTGTGATTGTGTTTGTTTCTATTAATGATTGCATTAATATTGAAATTGCATCGTTGCCTCCTGGGTCCCGGCCTCTGGCGGTGTAAATGGCGAGGGTGTGCGTGCGTGTGAGAGCTGGCGTGGTCTCGGCACCGAAATCGCCTCCTTGGCCTCCTCCTTTTCCTCTGCCTCTTCATCCTCGTCCCCTCCTCCTTCATCATCCTCATTATCATCCTCTTCCTCATCCCCTTTCTCCTCCTCCTCTTCCCCTTCTCCTCCCCAAGGCTCGGCGGAATTCTCGAGCGAATGCGAGGCCTCCTTGTTGCATGTGCGTTGCTTCGATTGCATTCGTGTGGGTCGAACTGGGCGGGGTTTCGTTTCGTTCTCTGCCCTCTCCCCGTTCACCTTCCCCATCCCCCAACTACACACGCTTGCATTAACGTTCCCAATTAGACGCGTGTATGTCGTGTGCCTGGTCCTGGTCCACGGTGGATCCGCGCTACGCGTTCGTTTGTCGTCCTCGAATTAAGTTCTAATTATTTGCCGAAACTGATTCGGTTGTTACGACTACTAATGTTGTTGTATTTGCTGCTGGTGTTCTTGTTTTCGCTGTTCGTGTTGTTTTTCTTGTACCTAAATTTCTTCTTTTGGATCTGGAACGCGTACCTCTCGATTAAATCAAGCCAGATCTGACGTCGTCGTTTGAATCCTCGCAGCCGACTCGACTTTCGAAGGCCGCGAAGCGATTCAAGAGATCGGGTGAAACGACCGAAATTTCAATTTCCATTTAATTAGTATTAAAAGAAAATTTAAATCGAATTTCAATTGAAATTCAAACGGTTCCACTTGACACTTGTTGCCTTTAATAATTGCCCATATCTCGTCTCATCTGCTTCCGACCTGCCTCTCACGAAACACTCTCGATTTCACTTCCAACAGAGCGAGGAGGCGACCGGCAGACCGAACGGTCAGACGGACGGACAGCCAGGACAATTAAATAATCACCTCGAGTACTTAAAATCGTCCTGTGATGGGGAGGAATTTTCCTATTATTGTCAAACACTTTCGTTTTCTGCCAACCACAAACACAAGAAACACATTCAACTAGACAAACACACACACTCGCACACCCACTGCTTCTTGCTCTTGTTCTACAACAACAATGACAACTACATGGTCTCCGTAACCACAAGATAGATATTAATAAAACATTACAAAAACATAAATAATCCCCAGGCATGAAATTTTAAATGATTCAATTATGATCTCGAAATTGCGGAGACATCCGAAGTATTTTCCCACATCGACTTCGTGTTCGGCTTCGACTTCTTGAAGACATGGCTCGCTCTGTGTCTGTCTGTCTGTCTGTCCATCGTCCTGCCATCGTCTGGTTTGAAAGTCTTCTCGACCTCCTTCTGTCGCCCGTCTCAACGTCGTCTGCCGTGCGGCTCGGCGCTTCCTCTTGGCTTATCTTGGTCTTCCTTGGTCAGTCTTGTCCTTCCTGTCCTTTCTGTCCGCCTTGTCCTGTTCACTTCAGGATTTCCTCTGGGCTTCTAAGGAATTCCTTCACAGCCTTCGATATGTCTCGTGCAGGAAGATGTCTTTAAAGTCCTCGTTTTCATCTTCGACTTCAACTTCGTCCTCATCCTAGTCTTCGTCCTCATCTTCGTCTTCTTCCCTCAAGTCTGATCGAATGTTTCGGGCATTGAATTCACCATCGAGTGATTTTCTGAGGATTTGCCTCTTACATACATCGACGTATGGCTCTCTCTCTCTTTCTCCCCTTCTTTGTGTGTGAATCTGTCCCCGGGCACTTTTGTTGCCATTGGTCCCGGCCTCAATAACGACTTGCATATTCATATTCCTCACTTATTCACACTTATTTTGCCATCGTTAGCTAATTATTTGTTAGCTGTTGTTGTCGTCGTCGTCGTCATGTGGTTTTCTCCGATTGATTTCCAGCATTTTCACTTTCACTCCTGAGGGCAATGAAAACACTTTGCAAAACTATTAAATTGCCATTTCGGCTGACCAGGGAGAGCAAGAATCGCCTCGGGATTAGGGGGAGGTGAGGGGAAGAGAAAACCATTTGAGTTCCTTCGTTCTAATTCAATCAATTGGCTTCATTTGCTCGTTAATTGAACGGATTTTCATGGATGCGAGAGTCAAGTGATGAGAGAGGAAAAATAGACAAATGGATTGATCCTTGATTCTGGATCCATATCTAATTCAATAGTTAATTATTCTTCCTATTATATCTTCCTATAGTTTCTCTTGTTGTTTAGGTGATAATTTCTGCTTGATTCTTGTGGGATTTTTTTCCTCTATCAAGACTAAGTGGGAGACTTCCTCTGGTTAATCTCCTGAGCCTGCAAATGGATCCTGCTCTTGGCATCGGCGCAACCGACAAACCGTAATGAGGTAGATTCGACTCCTGGCTTTTGACCGGAGTCGCCTCCGCCCCATCCGGCATCCTGGCGAGTTTTCGCCGCACATAATTTGCAATCCTTCCTCGTGTACCACCGCTTCCTCCCCCCCTCGAGCTCTACCTCTCTTTCCCTCCATCCCCATCTCTTGCTCGCTTACTACATAAGATGTATATATCTGACTATATAGCATAGCTATCGCTGTGCACGATAATTAACGAACGTTGTGTGCGCCGACGAAACCCACACACAAACAAACACACACACACACGTGCAATAAATCAAATATACCGCTGATATTTATCCTGATTATTAATAAGACGGCGAGGTCCTTGCAGTGGCAACGACGACAACGGGCCACGGCGGCGACGTTGGCGACGCGCCAAGGACGACGGCGACGTTTGGCGAACACTGGCGGGGACGACAAGCCGGAGACCGAGGTGGAGGAAGAGGCGACCTGGAAGACGATGACGGTGGAGCCGACGACGCTGGGGACGAGGTTCGGTGTGGTGGGCACGACTGCGTTTCGCTGCTTCCGCTGCTGGCGGTCGGCGGCCCAAATGCACTGACCACAGCAGCCGCTCGTCGTCATCATCGCTGCCTTGGTCATCATCGCCATCGTCGTCGTCGTCTTCGAAATTCGCAGAACTTGCGGCAGTTGCGAGAGGGAAGCGGGAGAAGGGCATATGGGGAGGATGGCTCGAAGATCGTGGTTGGAATCGAGGGAGGAGCAGGTGGAGGCGGCGGACGTCTCAAAGACGATGTCGCACCGGATGTGCGTGGGACGGACGAGCCGAGCCGAGGCCACTCGGCTGGGCGGGCGCTGGAGACGCCGCAGCCGCCGAATGCAGCGATGGACACATGGATGGTGGGGTGAAGCGGGAGATGGATGGCTGGAACGATGGGCAGACGGATGAAGGCTGGTTGGACGGTCGGTTGGATGGATGGATGGATGGACGGATGGATGCCGTATTTGGCATTAATTATACACAAATGCTAATAACATGAGGCACGCGTCGATCTCGACCAAACGCTCGGCCCAAGGAATCACGCGAAGTGCAGAGAGAGAGAGAGAGAGAGAGATGAAGGTAGAAATTGTGATGATGATGGAGGAAAGGGGAGGGATGGAGATGTAGGGAATGAGGAGCCCTTAGTGCCGTCCGTGGAGACCTGACGGCGACACGTCTTCGTTGTGGGCAGCTCGGTGAAGGGCTGCAGGTGACGGCGGGTTTCGGCGGCTGACGGACGGGGGTCAGGATCGGGGAATCGAGAGGAGAATCAGGATGATGAATCATGCGGAGGACCGGAAGAGGAATCTGGAGAGAAGGAAGGAAGAGGAGGCAAGAGGAGGGATCGAGAGGAGCAATCGGGAGGAGGAAACGAGAGAATCAGGCTCAGGCTCAGGAAGCTGGATCAAGCCAGAGAAGTAAGGGGTTGCGGTCGAGGCTGTGGCAGTTCGAACTTCGCAGCGGCCGGAAGCGGTGGGCGGAGGATCGGGCGAGGTGGGCCGGCAGGACATCGTCAGGCAGAACCGGAGCGAGTCGCGAGGAGACGACACCAGGCGGGACGGGAAGGGCTGGAACGAGACGTCCTGTGAATGACAAACATCTCTCTGTCGTTGAATCTGCCACTGTCTCTGCCTCCGTCTCTCTCTCTATCTGCCCCTCAGTCTCCTGGCCAGCCGCCTGCTCCAGCCTCGTAGGCTGGGGATTAACAATCTTATTAGTGGAATTTCCGAAGGGGCCGACGAACGACCGCCGAGTCCGTTGTCCCCGTTGTCCCCGCAACGCTCCGTCCGTCGCATTGAGAATGCATTCATTGGATTGTGAGTCGTCCTCGCTGTCCTTGTGTTTGTGCTCGTCTTTGTCTCCGTATTTGTGTGGGTTTAGTTGCAATTGAATTTCGTTTCCTGGCTCAAATAAACAGACAGACACACACACACACACACACTCACGCAGACACCAACACTTATGCCTTATTAATCTATAATTGCATATGTGTCCATGCGATTATTATTATTGTTATTGTTATTATTATTATAATTCAACAATTTGACAGCAGTCTGAAGCCGCTTCCTCTGCCGGTGTCTCTTTCACTCCTCTCCCTCCACCTCCCTCCCTCTCTTCGTTGGTTTTGTCTTCCGTTGTCCTCGCCACGATTCAGCAGTTGCCGCCACTCCTTTGTATAATTATGCAGAATTTCATTATGCCGACTTTGATTGAAACTGCCCGCCGCCTCCCGAATAAATTCCGCCACAACAACTCCTCGTGCTCTCTCTCTCTCTCTTTCTCTACGCAATGCCATCTCGTCTCCTTCGGTTGGGTCCTGCGACTGCCGAATTTTGAGTGATTCCTCCGCCCTTCGATCGAGATTGCGATGGGTTGGCTCGATTTCCATTCAAGCCAATCGGCGGTTTTCTGCTAGCCTTGTTTCTCCGGCCCTCTGTCGCCCTCATGACGACTTCCGGCTGCTCGGCCGCAGTGCGACCCCAGGCGGACGGTGAGAAAGGGAGAAGGGCGAGGGCGAGAGGGGAGAAAAACAACAACGTGGACAGGAAAGAACGCTGTTCATTGAACTGTGAGCGTTGCCAGCTGATCTTGAATCTTGAACGCAGTCCAAGCGTGTTGTTTTATTTATTTATAAATCAATGTCGGCCAGTGACGTGTTTTTTTCGCCCTCGCTCCAATGAGGGTTTTTTCTTTTCTGCTTTTTGTGGGCGTCTCGATAAAACACAACAGCAACAACAACTACTACAAATGCCCTCCGTCGGCCACTTTTGTACTTTATCAATTTTTCAGTTTTTTTATTGTACGTTTTGCTTTTCACTTCTTCACCTTCTCGACTCCGAGTTCCCACCACACACGTGCTGCTCCCTCGCTCATTCGATCACTCCATCAATCAATCCGTCATTCGTCTATCAGACAATTGACGAAACTTTGTCGATCGCCTTCCCCGAGTTTTTTCACCGACTTCGCAGATGTTTCGATTTTTTCCTCTCGCCCTCTATCGCTGGCTGCCCCACATTTTCCCTCTTATCAACTGCTCGTTTCTTGTTTCCCTCCTGCTCCTTCTTTCGTACGTCCGTGGGAGTATTTCTCCTACCGTCTCGCTCGCTCCACTCATGGCAGCATTTTGTGTTCTCTGATTAAGTCGAGGGCGATAATGAGAAATTGTTTGGGTTTTTTATTTCACATTTTTTCTTCAATTTTTTTCCATTGTTGTGTTATTGTTTTAATATTTACTTTCAATTTTTAAATGTCCTTTCCGTTTCTCATGTTTGTTTATTTATGGTTTGTTGCAATAAATAAATGAAATTCATTTTTCAACAAAGCTCCTACTGATTATGTAAACAAATTTTTACTTATTCCGCTTGACATTACCCAGTAAACGTTGCCTCAATTTTTGGTCTTGACACCATGGGAGCCAGGTTGTTTACCTCATTTCAGACAGACTGCAGACATTCAGACAGATAGCGAGACGGACAGACAGAACGACAGACGAACGACCGACAGAGACAAAGCAGGGTCTGCTGCCGAACACGTTTTTTCTGTATTTCGTTTTTTGTCTGTATTTATTTTTCCAATTCATGTCTTGTCTTCAATGAAATCGAGAGTTCTCGTTCCATATGAAACAATTCATTGTTTTAATTGAAAAACTGGTTTGTTCCACCGTCTCAAGGCTGCGCCTGCTGTTGTTGTTGTTACTGTTGCTGTTGTTGTCGCTGTTGCGGTAGGCCAAAAATCGATGGCAATGGATTTTTGGCTTCAGCCGCCGTCCAAATGGGCCAAAATTAAATAGGAAATCATTTGCCCAATTTGTTCGTGGACTCACATCGAGCATTCTCTTATCGCTTCTATCAGTTTTCGAGTCAAGTATGGCATGGAAAAAATTATACGTATATTTTATACCAGACTATTTACGTAGTGACATGGGAAGAAATTCTTGGGAATTTAATTTTTTTCCCCACAAATTCTATTGAAAAGTACTTTTTTGTTTCATATTTTTCTGTAATAAAATATCTTTATCTAAAATTGTTTGTATAATTTTTTTTTATATTTTTCTATACTACTTTTCCATTTATCTAATCTTCTTCATTACACCAATATTTGTTTCCTTTTTAGTGTGAAATTTTTTTAAACCTCTTTGCTTCCAGTTAATTTAATTCAGTTTTTCTGCATTTTTTTTTACTGTGTAATATTTGCTTATTGATTTGATTTTTTATTAATTTATTTTTTTAATTTATTATTTTAAATTGTTTGTGATTTCTTCGTCGAGCTTTCACTCGCCTGCGATTCGAGTACGGAGGTGTGATTTGGCTTTCTTTGGATTTACATAATTTATTAATAGAACTGCTCAAATTCCTAAGTAAATCTTTGCGCTAATTGTTGTTACTGCCGCTCGCGATGTGAGGCGCTGGGGCGTCTGGTTGTAGTTGTAATTGCAGTTGTAGTTGTAGTTGTGTGTCATTCGCTGCGCTTTCCTTCCTACCATTTCTTCCTATTTATCTGTTATATGTTGTTTCATTTACCACATTTTTTGTACCATTTTATTGTCGACCACATTGTGCTTCCCAAAATTTGTTTTTCTTTTTTTTTTACCGGCAACTCGTGCTCTCTCTCGCTCGCGGCTCGACCACGTGCTACCGCGTTTGGCGCTTTTTCCCTCTCGCTCCCTCGCGCGCCAACCAACCATCCGCCTATCTGTCTCGCTATCTTTGTCTTTTTTACTCTAATCTCTCTTTGGTCATCTGTTCACTCGCGTACCGCATTTTTTAGTTCAAGGGGGGCATTGTTGTTGTTGTTGTTGTGGCGTCACTACCACAGCCACGCTTTTACATAACCTTTTGTATGTATTTGAAAAGTATCTATGACTAAGAGAACGAACAGAAAGGAACAACAACGACAACGACAACGACAACAAACCGAAGACCCAGAGAGACGCAGAGAGAAAAAAATGCCGCCTGACCACGTGCTTTTTTTGTGGCTCTCCCGCTCATTTATAAACATTCGCCACCCCGCTCCTCGCCCAACAACAACAAGTGCCGCCGCCGATGTTTTTGTTGTCGCACTGACAACTTGTTGCTAAACAAACGAAGCTCATTAAATGGCAATGTCTTTTTTTGTGATTTATTCCCCTGAACGAGCGAACTGACCTCGCGCTCACTCTCTCTTTCTGATCTCTCACTCTCCGCCCATGTTGTGTCCGTGCGACGGAGACGAGGTGTGGGAAAAAGTGTCGAAAAAACCGAGAGCGCAGGCAGCACAGGCCGGCAGAGAGAGAGAGAGAGAGAGAGCGAGACAGCGAGGGTGAGAATGAGCGGACAATGGCGAGACAGCCATAGACAGAGAGGATGAGTAGAAGAAGAAGAGAGAAGTGGAAATAAAAATACAGTGGGGCGGATTGGGCGGGGGGAGTCGGTGGTTGTTGGAGCTTCATTAGCATAGGAAATCATATGGCGAGGCGTCCGAACACATGTTTTTCTGTTCCCTTTTGGTGCCGGTGTCGGTTTTTTCTGCTCTTGTTGTTGTTGCCAGATGAGTATGGTCCGAGAGAATAGGGAGAAAAAGAGAACGTGAAGCGGAAACGAAAGCAAAATATTTTTACATGACGGATTTATTTTTGTTATTTTTTGTTTTTGTCATCATTTTATTATATGCCTTCATGCGATTTCAAGTTCATGTGGGCGGCGATGCTTTTGGTGAACAGCTGATCCTTTTGTGTGCGTGGCCATGGCGGTAGGCGAGGAGAGCCAGATGGCTCCATGTGGGGCTCCCTTCACTTCGTCCATCGGATGGCGATTGACTTCAACGCGGATTTCGCATCATGGTTTTGCATTAAATGACTTTCTGGACCCTTCTCGATGCCATTTCTGTCCAATCCAATCTTATTTCAATTCTTTCTCTAATTTCTACCATTTTCTTTAGTGATGATTCTATGTTAATATTATAAATAATTATAAATTCTTTCTCCCCTCGTCTGTCCAGGTGGTGGCCGTGACTTGCAGACCGCTGTTATTTATGCGAAGAAGAAAATAATCAAAAACAAAAACTCCCTGCTCTTGTCGAACCAGACGACGAACTCCTCAGCCACAGCGAATTCCACCGGAGGCTCGCCAGGGACGCCGCTGACAGCAACAACAACAATTGCGACGCCGGGCTCCTTTGCGTCGCCCAACATGTCGAACTCCAAGAAGCCGACCTCAGGTGAGTCGAGCGAGTTGCTTTCGTTGAACATTTTTTGAGGATTCTTTTTGGGGATATTTGTTGAAGGAAATTTGTTTTCAATAATTATTCTTTTTTTTTGTGAATTTTGAGGAAATTGGTTTATGAACTTACTCTCCAATTGACAGAGAGTTTTTTCAAATATTTTTGCGAAACACATTTTTTTGGTTGTTGTCAATTGGCCATGTTTGAGCTGTGTCTTTGGTTGATCTTGAGTTCGTTGTTGATGTTGTTGAAAGGAATGTTGTTTGTGTGCTGCGAGGTTTGAAATAACGCCCCATTGTTATTGTATCGTTGTTCTCTGTTCACTCCCGCCCACTGTGCCGCACGCAGCAGCCGCTGTTGGAATGTCTCCATACGCAAGCAGCTCCTCGGCGGCCGGCCTGGGCATGTTGTCCGGCCTGGCCGCGCTCAATCCGAGCCAAATGCTGGGAATGGCCGCCTACGCCGCCGGAGTCGGTGGTGGCGGCGGCGGCGCCATGGGTCGAGGCGGTGGCGGCATCGGAATCGGTGGAGCTCCGCACGGTGGGGCCGTCGGCGCTGGCGGGATGGGCCGAGCGCTGTCCGCCGGCATCGGCAACAGCAACAGCGGCCATTTGGGCAACCACCTGGGCTCCATGGCGATGGCAGCTGCCGCCGCCGCCTCCGGCTCGTCCTCGCAGACGCCGCAGAGCTCGGCCTCGAATGCCGGCTACTATCAAGCAAGTTCCAATTTCAATATGGCGGCGTCTTTATTGGCGCAGAGTAAGTCTAGTAATGTTGGTAACAAGGACAATATCTAACTATCTAACTATTCATATATACATATTTTCATATCAATCTATGCATCCGTTTGTATTTGTCCACAACCCTCGTATGAAATGTTTTCCCCTATTATTTCCGGCAATACAAAGGCACACAATCACACCCGAGACAAGCACCTTTCACCACACGCCTCACGTCACTCACCTCGCGTCTCTCATCTTCACCACTTCTCCCCACTCGCCGCCCACCATCACCTTCACCATTGCCTGTTGGCATTCGACGACTCCGTCTTGAGTGCTTCCTTGTTTTGTCGTTATTGGCATAATTTTTTTTTTTTATTAATTTTTAATTCCGGTTGGAGCCTCGGACATCGATCAAATGCCCAGAAAGGAAGAATTTGACAAAAGGAAATTTTCCCAAAATTCGAAAACATCCCGGTGAAATACTGGGTGCATTGACGACCCCTCTGTGCTAAAGTGAAATATCGATGTTTTATGCAAAAATTATCGTCTCTAACTGAAACTATTTTTTCCTGTATCCGAGAACAGAGCGAATGATTTTTTTTCTTTTTCTGTTTGTTTTATGAACTCATTCTGTTCCGAAGAACTGTTTGCTGTGAAATTAAATCCCATTCATATTTCAAACATACGTCAATCGCCCCACTCGTCTCGGTCATGGGCTTTTGTCTTCAGAGGAAAATTATTTTTAAAATACTTTTCCTCCATGCAGTTGCCTCTGAAATATTCTCATCTAAAATTCTAATTTATGTACTGGTATTTGTTGTATTGATTTATAGTTTGTGCGTTTATTTTGTTGATTGACATTTGGTTCCTTTTAGAAAATTTTGACTTATATTTAATTTTTATGAAAAGTATTTTATTTCTGATTTATATTTATGATTTATATTATCTTTTATTTAAATGATTTATATTTGAAATTTAAATTTTGATATTTTAAATTTTAATTAATTTATATTTGATCTATGTATGATTACCTATCGTTTTTTGAATATTTTCATCAATTTGACTTGGTGCGAATTAGGAATTTAGTATCATATTGTAAAAAGGATATTTTCTGATTTTCATAAACACAACTTACACACACAAATATAAAAAATACCTACACATTTTCTCGTTCCCCCCACAATTTTACGATTTCTTTCCCACCTTCCCTCGCGACGTTTTCTCGTAGTTGTTTCGGTTTCGAGTTTTTTTGTTGTGAGTTTTTGTGTTTTTTTTTCAAATTTCGGTACCATTGCTTTAAGTGGAAGATCGACTGATGAAGACTGGCAAATGAGAAAAATAATTCGTTACACGTTTTCGCAGTGAGCATGGGCTTCGGCTTCGATCCGGCCCCCTCGTCCACGATCGGCGGCGGCGGCATGGGAGGAGGCATGGGCGGAGGCATGGGTGGCGGCATGGGGATGGGCGGCGGCGGCGGAGGAGGAGGAGGAGGAGGCGGTGGAATGAATGCCATGAGCCCCCAGGCCAAGCTCAACACGCTGATGCTGCAGAAGATCCAGGCCCTGGTCGCGGCCAACCCCAGCTTCCTCACCAGCGGCATCCCGAACCAGCTGCTCTCCCAGCTCTTCATGCAGCCGATGAGGGTTAGTTGTTGTTGTCTCCACCAGACATTTCCTCTCTACCTCTCTCTCTCTCTCTCTACAGATGCCCACGAACCAGGCGACCCAGGAGGAGGACGAGAACGACTACGAGGAGATGGGCGTGGCCGAGACCTACGCCGAGTACTGGCCAGCCAAGTGTACGTTGATTTCTCTCTCTCTCTCCTTTTCTTCCTTCCAACTTTTCTGTCTCATTTAAAGAATATTTTTTGTGAAAATTTCCAGTGAAACTTGGCAAAAAACACCCCGATCCCGTGGTCGAGACGGCCTCGCTGTCGTCGGTGGAGCCCTGCGACGTCTACTACAAGCTCTCGATACCCTCGGAGACCATCAACAGCGGCCAGCTGAGCGCCCTCCAGCTGGAGTCGATCACGTACGCCTCCCAGGCCCACGACCACCTCCTGCCCGACGGCAGCCGGGCCGGCTTCCTGATCGGTGAGTTGTCGTCGCCACTCCGGACCCACTCGATACCACTCGATCCCACTTCATCGCGTCCTTTTCTGTGTTTCACGCAGGCGACGGCGCTGGTGTGGGCAAAGGTCGCACCATCGCCGGCATCATCTACGAGAACTACATGAAGGGCCGCAAGAAGGCCCTCTGGATCTCGGTCTCCAACGACCTGAAGTACGACGCGGAGCGTGATCTGTCCGACATCGGGGCCGGCAAGATCGAGGTCCACGCCCTGAACAAGGTGAGAAATCGACAGATCACCTCATCCATTTATTTATGAATTAATTTTTCCTTTCCTGGCCAGTTCAAGTACGCGAAGATCTCGTCGGACGTCAACAACAACTGCAAGCGCGGCGTCATCTTCAGCACGTACTCGGCGCTGATCGGCGAGTCGAATAACAAGACTGGCAAATACAAATCCCGCTTCAAGCAGCTGCTCCAGTGGTGCGGCGAGGACTTCGACGGTCTGATCATCTTCGACGAGTGCCACAAGGCGAAAAACCTCTGTCCCGTCGGCTCGGGCAAGCCGACCAAAACGGGACAGACCGTGCTGGAGCTGCAGAATAAATTGCCCAAGGCTCGTGTCGTGTACGCGTCGGCCACGGGCGCGTCGGAGCCGAAGAACATGGCGTACATGGTGCGGCTGGGCCTCTGGGGCCAGGGGACGGCGTTCCCCAGCTTCAACGACTTCATCACCGCGGTCGAGAAGAGGTGAGGAAGACGAGAGAGAGAATCGTTCTCGGGAACAATTTCTAATTGTCGTTTGTCCTTTTGCAGAGGAGTCGGCGCCATGGAGATCGTGGCCATGGACATGAAGCTGCGCGGCATGTACATCGCCCGGCAGCTGAGCTTCCACGGCGTCACCTTCAAGATCGAGGAGGTCGCCCTGTCGAAGGACTTCCGCAAGATCTACGATCAGTCCGTGGAACTGGTAACTAAACGAAATGGCGAAAATCGGATCGATGGCACTGAGAATTCGCTTTGTTTTTCCCTACAGTGGGTGGAGGCCATGCAGAAGTTCACGGAGGCCGCCGAGCTGATCGACGCCGAGAGCCGGATGAAGAAGACGATGTGGGGCCAGTTCTGGTCCTCCCACCAGCGCTTCTTCAAGTACTTGTGCATCGCGGCCAAGGTCAACCACGCCGTGCAGGTGGCGCGCGAGGCGATCAAGTACGGCAAGTGCGTCGTCATCGGTCTGCAGTCGACGGGCGAGGCGCGCACCCTGGAGCAGCTAGAGAGAGACGATGGAGAACTGAACGACTTCGTGTCGACGGCCAAGTGAGTGGCGAAGCGAATTGTGCGATTGAAATGCAGCGATTGATCCCGTTCCTCCTTTCGCTTTTCTCCCGCAGAGGCGTCTTCCAGTCGCTGGTCGAGAAACACTTCCCGGCGCCCGATCGCAATCGCATCAACCGGATCCTGGGCCTCGGGGCGCCCACGCGGGACGACAAGAAGTCGACGCTGCAATCGATCATCGAGGAGGTCACGGGCAAATCGTCGGCCGGGACGATCAAGGACGAGGCCTCCTCGTCCTCCAACAAGCGCAAGTCGTCGCGGCAGGAGGCGCGATCGCTGAAGAAGCCGCGAAACTCGTGGAACGACTCGGACGACTCGCAGAACGAGTCCGAAGACTCGGACTTCAAGATCTCGCACTCGGACTCGGAGGAGTCGGAGAACGGAGCGGCTCAGTCGGAGAGCTGCGAGTCGTCGGACTTCAACCCGTTCTTCAGCGGTTCCGACAGCGACAACGACCCGTGGGTGAATTCGCGTGCCAAAAAGAAGAAGAAGACCAAGACCAAGACGAAGGACTCCGGCAACTGCAACAGCAACAACAACAGCTCAGGGCCCGGCGTGGTCGTGCCAAAGAAGAAAGGTATTCATCTCCTCCTTCCATTGCGAGTGGATTTAGAGTTTTCTGACGATTTGCTCAATCCACAGCGGGCCCCGTCTCGACCCAGGACCGTATCCAGAACTTCCTGCAGAAGAAGCAGGAGCTCAAAGGCACCGTCACGCAGATCGGCGTCAACGGCATCAAGCTGAACTACGGGCCGCCGCCCAAGGACGCCATCGAGCGGGCGTGCAGCATGAAGGAGGAGCTCCTGCGCAAGATCGAGCGCATCGGCGAGCGCCTGCCGCCGAACACGCTCGACCAGCTGATCGACGAGCTGGGCGGCCCCGACAACGTCGCCGAGATGACCGGTCGCAAGGGCCGCGTCGTCCAGTCCGACGACGGCTCGATCCAGTACGAGTCGCGCTCCGAGCAGGACGTCCCGCTCGAGACGCTGAACATCACCGAGAAGCAGCGCTTCATGGACGGCACCAAGGACGTGGCCATCATCTCGGAGGCGGCCTCCAGCGGCATCTCGCTGCAGAGCGACCGACGCGTGCGCAACCAGCGGCGCCGCGTCCACATCACGCTGGAGCTGCCGTGGTCCGCTGACCGGGCCATCCAGCAGTTCGGACGCACGCATCGCTCGAACCAGGTCAACGCGCCCGAGTACATTTTCCTCATCTCCGACCTGGCCGGAGAGCGCCGCTTCGCCTCGACCGTGGCCAAGCGCCTCGAGTCCCTGGGCGCCCTCACGCACGGCGACCGGCGGGCCACCGAGACGCGCGACCTCTCGCAGTTCAACATCGACAACAAGTACGGCCGCACCGCGCTGGAGACGGTCATGAAGACGATCATGGGCTACGAGTCGCCGCTGGTGCCGCCGCCGTCCGACTACAAGGGCGACTTCTTCAAGGACATCGCCGGCGCCCTCGTCGGCGTCGGCATCATCGTGAACAGCGAGACGAATCCGGGCGTGCTCAGCCTGGACAAGGACTACAACAACATCTCCAAGTTCTTGAACCGCATCCTCGGCATGCCCGTCGAGCTGCAGAACCGCCTGTTCAAGTACTTCACCGACACGCTCGCGGCCATCATCAACCAGGCCAAGCGCGGCGGCCGCTTCGACCTGGGCATCTTGGGTGAGTCCCGACGACGTTTGAAATTGGCCATTGTTGACGAGTTTCGTTGCTTCGTCTTTCGTAGATCTGGGCGCGGCCGGCGAGAACGTGACGCGCGTGAAGCTCGTGCGCTTCATTCGGAAGCACGCCACGGGCAAGGCGCCGACCGAGCTGCACACGGTGCGCGTGGAGCGCGGCATGATCTGGCAGGAGGCAATTGACAAGTGAGTAGTAACGTATTTGGAGTCCCGACGTCAGGTTGTTGAGCCAAATCTCAAGCACAAGCACACGCCGCCCCCTCGGTTCGGTCCACCGCTAATGGCCCCTCCATTGCAGGTACGCCGACCTGATCGCCGACCACGAGGGCTTCTACTTGTCGCACCAGGTGCGCAACAACAAACGCACCGCCATCCTGGCCATCGAGATCGAGGCGCCGCAGACGCAGACGCAGCAGCAGCAGCAGTCGTCGAAAAAGAAGGAGAAGGCGCCCAACAAGAAGGACATCATGTTCCAGATCTACCGACCGAACACCGGGCTCCAGGTCCGGCACGAGTCTCTGGCCGAGATCGAGAAGAAGTACAAGAAGGTCACCAGCGACGAGGCCGAGCCGCACTGGACGCAGCAGTACGATGCCTCGGTGCACACCTGCTCGCACGCCTACTGGAACGGCAACTGCCGCAACGTGTCCATGGGCAACGAGTGCGAGGTGAGTGCGACGATGGTTTTTCCGATTTTCCAATGGGGTCACTAAATGTTTCGAACCCCTCCTCCACCTCCTCCTCCAGGTCGGACTGCGTCAGAGGCTCTACTACGTGCTAGCCGGGTCGGTGCTGTCGGTGTGGTCGCGGGTGGAGCACATCCTGACGACGCGCAGCGCCAACAACAACAAGATGCAGGTGATCCGCATGAAAACCACCGAGGGAGAGAAAATTGTCGGCACTCTGATACCAAAGTCATGCCACGAGTCGCTGATGCAGGACCTAAAATCCGATGCTGAGAAGATCGAGGAGATCAATCTGCAGAAGGATTAATTTAAGTTAGGCTCCTGCAACAACAACAATAACAACCTGCAACAACACTTAGTATAGCATGGTTTGACGAACACGGAATGGGGAACATTATTAGTTGAAGTTGAAGTAGACAAAGAAATCGCAGTTGACTTTATATCCTTTCCATTGTTATTTTATTAATTTTATTATTGTCATTACCATTACTATATATTATATTATTTTCGATATTGACCCTTTTAAGACGCTGTTTACGAAGCATCCATGAGTTACTATTAATTTCTAGTTACCGACCTGAATTATTTACAACCTCTTTGGTTTAAAACAAAACCCACAGGAACTTTGAATGTAAATTACTTGGTATGTAATCGTCTACATACACAAAAATGTAAACCTATAATAATAATTAGATTAGATTATTGGAGGTGATGATGAGTTTTTCGTTTCACTTTCCCGCGTTACGTTACGTTATTCGGTAATTTTATTTCTACTTTAAATGAAGCATAAACATAAAGATATGATATGATATGAATGAAAACGCTTATTTATGGACTTTTGTAATTATTATTAATAATTGACTATTATTAATATCTATACATATGTATAATTAAAATCTACAAACTACTATATACGATTTCAATGAAATGAACACCATTATTTTAAACATTAATTTAATATGATAATTTATGCTTACTTCACAAGAATTATGCGTTAGTTTAGCAACAACATAAAATAAATAATATACAAATGCACGCACACACAAATATACTTAAGCCTTAGTTTTGAAAACTAAAATCGATTTATTTCTATAGTTCTTAGTATTTTCCCACCATACTTATTCTATTATTGTAATTGAATGGAAGGCAATTTCAAATTTGCTTTTGTTACTTTGAAATTTTTGAGACTTTGTATAGTTTTTCTTTCAGATTTCTTCTGTCCTCCACTTCTATTAGTTCTATATTTAATTCGCTGTAAACAATATTTGTAAAATACTTGCACAAAATTATGAAAACAAAAAATTTGTTTCGTTATATTCTTCAGTTGAGGTAGTCTAGCACTATATATTTATGTTATGAGAATATTACAAAAAAAATTTAGAGAACAGAAATATCTGAATTATCATAGTTCTATAATCTAAGTAAGAATAATAAACAAAATTAATTCAATTCAAGTATATGAAAAATGCAATAAAAAATAAGTTTTGAAAATGTAAATAGGTCTTTTATTTTACATATCTAAATTAAGTATTTTTATAAATTCAATACATCTTTTTCACATTTGACTATTTTAAATTATATACATAATTTCCATTCAAATATCTATATTTAGATAACTAAACTAATTGACTACTAGTGACTTGAGAAAAAAATGTTGAGTTATTCCTGTGTAGCTCCTGAAGTTCCTGCAATCAGATCTCGTGTGTTTTGGAGGTATCGCCCTCAACCTCTTCCTGCAGCTGCTTCTTGTAATGAAGCCGCATGTGTTCGCGTAGTTCGGTCTGGTATTTAAAGGCCTCCGGACACTGCTCGCACATGTAGGTTTTCTCGCCGACATGCGATCGCAGATGCTTGTTTAGGTCCCCGCTCTCCGCGTAGGAGCGATCGCAGAACTTGCACTTGTAGGGCTTCTCGCCGGTGTGTGTACGCTTGTGGCGGCGCATGTGATCGATGAACACGAATCTAAGTTATTGTGATAAGTGAGCAAATTGAGGTCAGAATAGAAAGTACAAATTCGAACATACGTCATGTTGCATTCCTCGCACTTGTGCGGGCGCTCGCCGCTGTGGATGTTCTTGTGTTTGGTCAGCGTGTAGGATCGCGTGAATCTGGAGCCGCAGATGTCGCAGACATGTGGCTTAATGGCGCGGTGCGTCGACATGTGTTTGATCTGATCGGACTGGCAGGCGAACTTGCTGGGACACTCGGGGCACTGGTAGCGTTTCTCGCCCGAATGCCGCAGCAAGTGTTGGCGCATGTTGCTGGCGTTCTGAAACGATTTGCCGCATTGGGCGCACAGGAACGGCTTCTCCCCAGTGTGTATGCGCAGGTGCTCCTTCAGCGTGCTGTTCTGGTGGAATGCTGCAAGGGGAGAATTCATTTAAGTAATCAGGTTGTGGGATCTCAACCGAACCTTTGTTGCAGAAGACGCAGACGAATGGCTTGAGGCCGTTGTGCTTGTTCATGTGCTCGATGAGGTGTGCATTCAGTGCGAACGCCTTGTCGCACAGAGTGCATTTGAACTTTTGGTTCTCGGGATGAGTTCGGGTGTGTTTAGTTAGCGAAGTGAATTTGCGAAACTTCTTCGGGCACAAATCACAATGGAAAACCTGACCCGGCTCGGCCTTTCGGTGGCTTTGAATGTGTGCCGCCAATGACTCGCGTTTCTCGAAGCGACGGGGACACTCAAGACATCTGTAGCCATCTGTAGGTGGTTCACGCTTGTCAGGTGCGGCTTCCTCGTGCGTCAGTTTGTGGCGCATCAGTTGATTGAGCGTAGCGAAGCGATAATTGCATGTTTCACACTGGAAGGCACGCGACAGCGAATGGACTCCCTCGTGGCGCTTCAGGCGGTAGGGACGATCGAACACCTTGTCGCAATGTGGACAGGGCAGGGTCCCCTTGCGGCGGTTGCGTAAATTCGGCCTGGAATAAGACGATCAATATAGAAGTGAAGTCTAAATTAAGAGAAGAACGGCGGTTACTTTTCAATCTCATCCACTCCGGTCTCGTTGTGCATGTTGGAGGTACGAAGCAGTTGACTCCGTCCATTCTTCCTAGCAGTTTGACTCCTTGTCCGTGTGGGTGTCTCATCGTCGTTACTGAAATGAATGAGAAAACAATGTTGAAGAAATTGTTTAGCGAAAGAAAGCAACGAGTTCTTCCTACGTGTCAATCCCTTCGCTGCATTCGTCATCCGAGTCGTGCACATAATCACCGTGTATATCGGGCTCGACTTGCACTTCGTTTTTGGTGTCGGTCGCATGCAGAATTTTCATTAAATCGAAGTCTTTCACCTCCACCTCTTCATCGTTCTCTTCGACTTTCAGGCTGCCCTGTATCTTTATCAGCTCTTCGGCCAGCAGCGGATCCTCCTCGAGACTCATTCGTCCGTCCGGCTGGGCGTTTGTGGGACTTTGCAGCTGGTCGGCGTTAACCTTCTGCTCCAGAGCGCCACAGAGGAGAATACCTCGCATATGTTTGTCGGAGGCGATGCACATCTGCTGGAACTGGTAGGAGATGTTCAGCTTGTTGAGGCAGGAGAGGCAGATCAACTTGGGCAGCTGGTCGTTGCTGTGGATGAGCAGTTGGGGCGTTGTGGTGGCCAGCATTTCGCAGATCTTCAGTGGGTTCTCGGCGTAGTCGAAGATCGAGTGGAAATTCTGGTCCTTGCTCATGCAGGCGCGGCACATGCGATGGAATGTGTGCTCCGCTGTGTCCATGATCAGACGGTTGGTACTGAATTCGCAATGCACTTGTTATGATTTGTGTTATCAATTCAATTTTGAGGAGGAGCGAAACTAAACAAATTGAAAACTTGTTGCCAGATGAGTTGGAAATGCGTTAAAAGAGCGGATTCGTTGATAAACATCACTTGACAGTCAGTTGTGGCCGTCGTCCTCCAGTGCCTTGCCAAGTGTTCAACTGTCATCGTAGTCGAAATCAGCTGTTGCACAGATGTCTTAAAAACTCGCTAATTTCATAATTTTCGAAGTCGTTCGCGGTCATAATGAATTTAACAAGAAATATTAAGTTAAACTCATTGAGAAACATTTTAAAACACCGTGCCGCAAACATAAGTGTGACCAAACAA
This sequence comes from Coelopa pilipes, assembly GCA_947389925.1. Lineage (NCBI taxonomy): Eukaryota > Metazoa > Arthropoda > Insecta > Diptera > Coelopidae > Coelopa > Coelopa pilipes. Next base: position 4,757,851 of record OX376700.1, read on the forward strand.
TTGCAACAACTGCGCCATGCAACGAATCAAGCCGCAGCTTCGGGAACTGCCGCTGGAGAAGGACAACAGACACAGGCCGAGGGCGAAAGCACCACTCACTTCGGCTTCCAGACCATCAAGGAGAGCGAAAAGAGTCAGAAAGGTAAGTTCGTTTTTCAGTGTATAAAACTTGAGAATACGCCGAACCCTCTCCCATTGAAAACAGTTCACCAAGTCTTCGAGGACGTGGCCAAGTCCTACGATCTCATGAACGACGCCATGTCGATGGGCATTCATCGGGTTTGGAAAGACATTTTCATCGAACGACTTGGTCCCACGCATGGCACGCGACTACTGGACATGGCCGGCGGCACAGGCGACATATCCTTCCGCTTCCTCAAGTATCTGGGCAATCAGCCCAACCCGAAGGCGCGCCAGAGTCACGTCACAATTTCCGACATCAACCAACACATGTTGGACGTGGGCAAGGGTCGGGCCGAAACTCTGGGCTTGACCGAGGCGCAGCTGCCCCACATGTCCATCGAGTGGCGTTGTGCGAATGCCGAAGAACTGCCGTTCGAGGACGAAACCTACACCGCGTACACAATTGCCTTTGGCATTCGGAACTGCACACATATAGATAAAGTAAGCGTACTAAGTTGACAATTGACACAATTTTGTATAATATGATTTAACAATTTTTGTAGGTTCTTCGCGAAGCCTATCGGGTACTCAAACCTGGTGGACGCTTCATGTGCCTGGAGTTCAGTCACCTGAACAACGAAACCATGCAGTGGCTCTACGACCAGTATTCGTTTCAAGTTATTCCGCCCATGGGGCAGATCTTGACCGGGAAGTGGCAACCGTACCAGTATCTGGTCGAGAGTATACGAAAGTTCCCCAAACAGGAGGACTTCAAGCGAATGATCGAGGAAGCGGGCTTCAGTATGGTCCAATACGAGAACTTGACTTTTGGGGTTGTAAGCATACATTCGGGATTTAAATTGTAACACAGTGACAATATTATAAGCTCAAAGAAAAATTCGGTGGCATTATAATTTTATACAAAAAATAACAGGTACTTTTAAATCCTCATTACCATTTATTTAGTTTTATATTTCTATTATTTCAGTTATTTATTACATATTTATAAAAAAAAAAAAGGAAAAAAGGAAACTTGGCCCATGGGGGGATCGAACCCACGACCTTCGCGTTATTAGCACGACGCTCTAACCAACTGAGCTAATGGGCCAGTTGAACGACTTGTATCTGATGTGATATATGAAGTTTTACATTCTATTTGTTAAAGAATTTCCACTCATACTTGAGAACTATTGGAAGTTTGAAAACTACTGAAAGACCACTTTCGTTAGGAAGTTTTAAGTAAAAATTTAATTTTCCCCCAGTACTGATATCGAATCTACAAAAGTCCTCTGCATACAATGATGTAATTGGGAATCCTACATGAATTCCATTCGCAATTCGAAATGGTTTTCGTTTTCTCCTTAGCAAAAAACACAGTTTCAAATTAAAAATCCACTCATATAAAGCAGTAAAAAAGCAAAAACTTCGTTAATTAAAAGATCGTAAAACCATTTCTGATCGACGTGTTGCATGCGAACGCCAAAATAGAAAACATTAAATCATACAGTTGTTTGTCCGTTTCTAAGCACCACAACCAACAACAACAGCAACAAAAGCTCGGTAGGCAAAAACAACGACTTCGCAGTGAAGAACCAATGATTGTGTGGCATGGCGGGAATGGCGTGGAGTGGAATTGGGCGGAATGAGGAAACCAACTCACGTCCCGTCCGTCGAACTGTCGGATTGTTGGGCAAATGTGGCGTTAGTGTCAGGAATTTCGTATGAACTTGTGGGCGTGGGAAACCGTAATCGGCCGCGATCTGTCATTTGTCCGCGTCGACGCCAATTACATTCCTGTCACTGTGAGTGAGTGTGGGTGGGTGGGTGTTCGTGTGTAGGTGGGGATCCTAAAATAGATTGTATAGTGGACGATGATGTTGTCCAGGAGTTGACTTCCATTAATTCATTATTTAAATATTTCATTATTGTATTACCGCCCGCAGTTCCAACTATCCACGACTCCGAGGGAGTTTCGCAATAGTTTTGGCAATTGATTTCACCAAATGGCAAACTGAACGGCGTTGCCACTTGGCCACCTGGATGGGTCAATTGGATTTGGCCGTAGATTCGATATCGCGGTATTTAATCTAGATTTCCAATTGTACACCGTGATTAAATATGCAGCCAATAACGACGAAAAGTATGGAACGCGTGATGACACGCGGCCCACGATCCACACCCAAAACTGGTGAAATTAATTACCACACCAAATACAGTTAATACGGCTGGGAAATAATAATAGGAGTGAAAAAGCAGAAAAAACAAATTGACAAACTTCAATAGAAACAAAACAAAAATTTTAGAAAGAAAACTGTACAGAGAAAGGCTTGTAGAAATTAAAAATTTAAGAAAAAATATTGATAAAAAGAAAAAAGAATTTATTAAAAGCGAAATGAATGAAAATATATTATTAAGAAATTCATATGTGTATGAAAATATTAGAAAATGAATTAAAGGAATCAACCAACCAAATGAAAATAACTATAAAATACTTTCTAAACACAAGTTTGCATTATGGTTGCAGAAAATGAAACAAAAAATTGCAAAATTATGTCAAATGGCGAAAGATCGCGATTTCGAAAAAAGTCTGCAAAACGGGAATTAGAAGGCCAGCGACATAAAAACAAAATCGAACAATTGCAATGATTGCAACTTGCAGCGAGTGATGGATTGGCTTCGCTTTGATGTCGCGTCCGAAAAGGCAGGCAAAATGGCGGGGCGTGGCATCACGTGTCAACTGCTGCACTATCGCCCTCCCTCTCTCTCTCTCTCACACTCACTCATTTGTTATTCAGTTCTATCATTGTTTTCAAATGAGCAGCAAAACGGTTTTCTATCGTTGAAAATAGCAATCGTAATAATAACAATAATAACAACAACAAAAGCAATGCAATGGCGATCCCCGAATCGAATTTGAAATTTATGCCCGGAGCTTTCACTGCTTTGTTTTCATGTTCGAATTCGAATATCAATTTATTTTCAATTTTATTTTGTTGTTGTTGGTTGGTCGTTAGTAATCCTTGTTTTTGTAATGCGTCTCAATTTTCGTTTGTAGTTGGTTTTAATATTTCTTTTTTTTTTTTTTTGTTGTGGTTGGATTTAATTTTATTCATTTTTGCATTATTTCCAAAATGCTTTTTGTGTCGTTGCGGTTGTTGTTGTTGTTTTTGGTTTTTTCACTGCGACTCGGGGAGACGCCCGACGTCCGACGATGTTCGAATTTTAAATCAGTGGTGTCGGTCCAACAAAAGCAACAACAAGAAAAACAGTACCACAAGCCATGAGCAGCAACAATGGCAACAACAAAAATGGAGCGATTTTTATGTGCTGCACCATTGTTGTGGGTTGTTCGTTGTTGTTGTTGTTGTGCAGTGTAGGTGGCGGTGGTTGCTCGGGCAATTGTTGTTGTTGTTGTCTTCACCCGATGCTCTGATAAAAACTTGCATAATTGCCATGAGATCGAACACGTCGACGCAACGTAATCGCGCTCGCCGTTATTGGCCCCGTGAGCCAACGGCGTAAAACAACTCAAACCATGCAGTGCAGTGAAGGGCAGTGGCAGTGGCAGAGGCAGAGGCAGAGGAAGAGCAGCGAAAACGCCGCCAAAAGTTACAGCATGACAGGCGCACCGTGATGCAAGCCCTGGCCAAGTGGACGCCCTCGTGGGGAGGCGGTGGGAAAAACTGGGCCCACAGAGATTGAGTCAGAAACATGAAAACATGACATAAAAGCAACCAAGGCCATAAGTCAAAGAAAAACAACAAATTATAAATAAAAAATAACAACACAAAATATTTAAAGACACAAAATTACAAAAAAGTGAAGTTGACTACACTCGATTTTTATTACCAATTTATTTATTGTTATTATAATTTTCTAAGCTTCACTTCTATTGTTTGTATCACTTCGCCGGTTTTTATCCTTTTTCCTACCATTCTTCCTGGCTTCTCTTCATCGTTCTTTGGCTACACATCCCAAGGAGAAATTCTGTCACCTTTCCTAACCCTACTTTTCCCCTTTTTCGACGTCACGAAGCGGAAGATTCCCACACGCGCACACTCAAACACAGACGTGGACTCTAATTGTAATTGCCGGCAGGTGGCGCCGCCATCGACACCCAGTTCCGCCATGACCGCTGCACGGCCGTCGACAAGCAGACGAACGGCATGTGTTTAGACAGCCATTTCGATCGATAGACAGACAGACAGACGAGAAGTGAATCGAGCGGCGATCGATTGGAAAAGCAAAATTGAACATCAGAAACAATTTCGTTTTCGTTTTCGATTTCATTTTCGTTTTCGATGCAATTGAAATTTCGATTTCGAAGACGAGCGGAGAATTTCAATGGCGAAGGGCGTGTGTGGGAGAGAGGGAGAGAGACACTGAGGATAGTCCTGAGCGAGGGAGGCTGGCAGGGAGAGACAATGAGAGGGACAGAGACAATATGATGGACTGTGAGGATGAAGGATGGAACGGATGAGAGCCAAAGGACTGAGGGGGGAGAGGCGGGAGAGGAGTTGAGGAGAGAACGAGAGGCACCGACGGAGCCGACGCCGACGCCGAAGCCGAAGTCGCATGCGTGTAGCCGAAGACGTGTCCAGCACGACAAGCGACGACGGCGGCCACAGACGGGCGACGGCGAGCGGGGGCGGAGCGGAGTCAACGACTCAATTGCTATGGATCGCGCGTCGCCCCCTGCTCGCACGCACACGCAGAAGCCGCCGCCACAGGCACCGGGGACGGCGGGCGAGTGGGGAAAAAACAATTAAAGAGAGTGAAACAAGTGGGGGGCGAAAAAAGGCTGGTGACGAAAAACGTCCGAGAGCGCGCGGGACACGCAGAAATGCAAAGCGACGCCGGGCGACTGCAGCGCGGCGAGGGGCCGGGAGGAGAGGGGAGGGGGGTTGGTTGGTTCGAAGTTCGCGAGCGGGGCTTGGTGACGGGGGGGGGGGGGGTGGAGCGACATCCGCTTTATAAATACACCAGGGGGCTGGGAAGTTCGGCTCATTGTCGAGCGAGCGACAGACCGACAGACACCGACGACCGACGGCGACGCGACGCGAAAGTGCGGATAAACAACAACAACAACAACAACAGCACGAACAGCCAGGAAAGGAAGAAGCAGCAGACCAGTGCGGATACCGCGGATCACTTGGATAGTCGCCAGTCGAGCCCAACCGAGCCAAATGAAAGCGAAAGTCTTTCTCCAGCTCGTCTGCGTGGCGTCGCTGCTGCTGCTGGCGGCCCGCGCCGACCGGGCGGACGAAACGGAGCGAGCGGTTCGAGCGGATAGAACGGATAGAGCGGATAGAGCGGATAAGTTGCAGCGGCGCCAGTTCGCCGACACCGCCGAGGAGGCCCAGCAGCAGCAGCAGGACGCGGCCCTGTCGGACGACGACGCCGACGACGGCAGCGAGGGCGACGACGCGACGGCGGCGAAGCTGGGAGGGGGCGTGGCCGGCGGGAAGGAGGTCCACAAGCGCGGCGTCTTCTACAGCGGCGCCGGGCTGGGGGCGGCCTCGCTCGCGGCCACGCCCCACTGGCCCAAGACCTACGCCGCCCACTACGGCTACGGCCTCGGACTCGGGCCCGTCGCGTCGTTCGCCGCGCCCGCCGTCTCGAGCCTCTCGTCCTTCGGCCACGGCCACGGTCACGCCTACGCCCTGGGGCACGCCCACAGCCACGCCCACCCCGCCTTCCTGAAGGCGTTCGTGCCCGGAGCCGTCGTCGCCCCCGCGGGCTTCCACTACAAGCCCGCCTACGCCGCCGCCGCCCCCGCCCTGCACGTCAGCCACGCCCACGCCCTGCCGGCCGCCGCCGCCAGTGCCACGCCCTTCGTGATCCGCCCCGGCGGCGCCGTCGTCTCCTCCTACAGCGTCAACTACCCGCAGCTCTACCACAAGTCCCAGACGGTCGGCGTCGGCGTCGCCGTCGCCCCGGCCCCGGCCCCGACCCCGGTCCAGCCGCTGCCGCTGCCGGCGCCCGCGCCCACCCACGTCCACCCCGTGCAGCCCGTCCACCCCGTCCAGGCCGTCCACCCGGTCGTGCAGGTACAGCCGCTGGCCCCCCAGCACCCGCCGCTGCACGCCGCTCACCAGCCCCCCCATCACTTCTTCCAGGCCACGTTCGTCCAGCAGCAGCTGCCGGCGCCGGCCCCGGTGCCCGCCTTCGTGCCCGCCCCGGCCCCGGCCCCGATTCCGGCCCTGCCGAGCTTCCCCGTCGCCCCCGCCTTCCCCGCGATCCCCCAGTTCCCGGCCGCCCCCCAGTTCCCGGTCGCCCCGGCCGCGACGCCCGTCGTGCCCACGGTGCCGGCCGTCGCCGCCGCCCCCGTCTTCCCCGGCCTCGGAGTGCAGCCGCCGCGGCCCGCCCAGACGCCCGCCTTCGTGAGCATCCCGCTGCCGCCCTCCTTCACGCCCGCCGCCCAGTTCCCGCCCGCCGGCGTCCACCCGATCGCGGGCTCGCCGGCGCCGGACTCGGGCAGCGCCGAGGCCGCGCCCCAGATCCCCGCCCACCAGCCCGTGGAGCCGGAGTCGCCGCCGACTGCGGCCCACCCGACGCAGCAGCCCTGGAAGCCGATCTTCTTCAACCCCGCCCGGCCCCAGCCGACGGCGCCGACCACGGTCGCCACGCTGCTGCCGCGCCCCTCGCACACCCTGCTGCCGCCCTACGGCGCCCCGGCCGAGGGTGAGTTCGCCGCGCGACCCGACGACCCGAGCCCCAACTGATCACAACCACTTTCTCCCTCTCTCTTTGTTGCTTCTTCCAGGCTACCTGCCGCCGTCGCCGCAGCAGCAGCAGCAGCAGCAGCAACTGCAGTCGAGCGTCTTCGACAGCCTGAGCGACGCCGAGATCGAGAATCTCTTCGCGCAGGCCAACTACGCCGTCCAACAACAGCAGCAGCAGCAGCAGCAGCAACAACAACACCAGGTCTACCACCACCACGGCCATCGCTACGACTACTAGGCGACTGACTGAGGGAGCGAGCGAGAGGGCGAGGGGAGAGGCGAGGAGAGCCTGGCGAAGGGAAGGAGTCGAGTGCAAGCGAAAAGGAAGCTGCGTAAGAAGAGCTCGTCCGTAGTTTTCACCTCCGCCCCGTTCCCTCGCTCTCTCGACCCACGCTCTCCTGCATTGTGCGTGTAGAAATGTTTAAAAGAAAGCTCAAAAAGTATTATGGGTTATTGTAGTTGTTGTCGTTGTCGCTTCGTCGTTGTTTTAGTAATATTTGTATTATTTGCTATTTATTTTAAATAATTAACTAATTAATTAATTGTCTCAAAGAAACCTGTTTACGTCCCTCTTTTACTCTAAGCAATACAATTGAATAAAGAAAATTAACAAAACTATCGAAAGGATTTTGGTTGCTCCAAAGTGCATGTCGAAGCATGCAACAAAAACCATATTCTCTTCTCTTCCTCTCGTCTCCTTCATCTGGAGCGAAAGCTTTCACTCCAGCTGCACCGGTTGCAGTTGCCTTGAACTTGACTTCGGTGTGCTCTCGCTGTACCGCGCTCCCCGCGACCCGCTGCGCCCCTGCGCCTACACCCATCATACTCCGAGAACACGCAGACGCCACGAAGAGCTTTTCATTCATCAATGCGATTCGTTCTGCTCTCGTCCTCTCCGCCCCGCTCCCGACTGAGAAACGAAAGCATGACGGCTCCGTCGTCGTCCTCCGCTTCGCTTCGCTTCAGTTCTTCGGCATCCCGCGTGGCGCTCGGATCGTTCGGTCATGAATGGCGAAAATTCGTTCGTTCTGTTCAGTGAAAATCGTCGCCGCCGCGATCTTCGGTTTTCGTCGCTCGCTCGCCGTTCGTCTCTCGCCGTCCCTTTCGACGATTAATACCGTTCGTGTCCATTGTTGTTCTTGTACTTATTAATGCTATTGTTGTTGTTGTTCGTCTGATGCGCGTGTGTGCTGTTGTTGTAGTGCGCGGCTTTTGATCATCGCCTGATCGACTAACGGTTGTTGATGGCGTTTTAATTCATGGTAAATTTATCGATATCTTCACATTCGCAACCGCCAAAGAATTTTGCAATTCAGCAGCAAATAGTTTGCTAAATATTTTTCGATTTAGAATCATTTGAAAATTTTCAAGAACATTTCCACACATTGTTTAATATATCTTCAATTTAGGCGATTTTTTGTTTGATTTGGAAATTCGTTTAATTGAAATGTTTATGGTTTGCTTTAATTAAATTCTTCAGAAAAGTATTTTTGAACATAAAGAAAAAGTTGAACAAAATTTGAAGCTTAAAATTTGATATTTCAAATCTAATTCAAAATCTACGCAATTAAAAAAATATTATTTTTGCATATTTAATGACTTCAACATAACAAATAATTACAGCAATATTTTTAATATATTTTTTATTTAATATTTTTTATTGGAAAATATAGAATTGACGAATACGCAATTTGAATTTTTGACTTTGAAATATTTCTCAATTTCGCTCCCACTCCATCGATTCCGTGCGAGGAATCTCAATTATTTTCAGTCGCCAGGAACCCGTTCGACCTCTTGCGGCTCCCCTCACTCTCATTCTCACTCCCACTCCCTCTCCCAGTTGCCCGCTCACACGCCCGATGACAGGATCCATTTTCATGCCATGAACGTCATGCGTCGGCCGCATTCCTGCGGCCCAGGAGAGAGGAACGGGAGTGAGAGAGGCCGCAAATGAGTGTCCTTTTCCACAGGAACCGAGCACTTGGACTCCTACTCCTCCACCTCCTCCTCCTCCTCCTCCTCCTCCGACACCACGAGCCCAACTTTCGCACTTTGCATACCACAAGGGAGAGGCCGTGGTCGAAGGGTTCGGTTCAGCGGGAAGTTCCTATCAGGGGAATCGTCAAGGAATCAGATTTCTAATTTCACTCGAAGAAAGCAGGAAAAACTCGGAGGCGCGAGAAACCTCGAGATGGAGAAACCTCACGAGCGCAGCCCAAGGATCAACGAACTCCAGCGGGCATGAGACGGAGATGGAACGAGTCGAGAACGCTGACGACGTGAGGAGCCTGGAAACGATCCTGGTCTGGTCCTTGTGAACGAAGACGTCGTCGCTTGGTCGGGGAGCGGGGCGGCGGCAGATCGGATTTGCCAGGAGTGAGAGAGAGAGGGATGACGGGGGGAGGACTTAATTGCCTTCGATTGGGGATCGCTTCCCCCAATCGAAGTAGATTCCAGTGAACCGAGTCGCCCACTGGAGTCCGGCAGCCCGAAATGCGAAGACAAAACCACTGGCGGTCGTAAAAATGTCGTTTGTGGTCGAGGAAAAAGAAACAAAAAAAAAAAAACGTCTCCCCATGTCCTCCACATATGAGAGTACGAGGAGTCTTTTGTGTTTGTGTGCAAACTTAATTAGTTTCGCCCAAGTTTCGTTTCGTCCTAGTCACGAGCCTAATTGCCGGGATTTTCCCAACTAACGAATTGTTGTGGGCGTTTGTCGTTGTTGTGGTTCGACTAATTTATCTGTTAATCGCAGGAATAATTTGCTTATTTTTCTCACTTAGCTCCGCGAAAACTTCTTCCATCTCCGATCTTTTGAATAAATAATTGTTTACGGACGACTGAATTACCGAATAATTATTTATTGGCTTCTATTTTGGACCAGATCAAGAATAACTCAATTGCTATTTGTCGTTATTTGGTTTCGCATAAGATAGAAAAATAATTTCAATATTTATTTACGAATTTATTTACTGTCCATAATAATTCCGAATAATTTCAATAATATTTTAATATTAAATATTTATTTTATTCCCAAATTTACTCAGGCCAAAAAGTTCACTAATTTTTATTCCTCACTTGTTCTCCGACTTTTTGGCTGATTATTCACATATGATCGGAATAATAGTTGATATATTCATCATATAATTATCTTCCATTTCTACGATTCGTTTTCACTTCGTTCGCTTATTTTTTCGTTTATATTTTGAACGCTTTTTTCCCAATTGTTTTCCATTTTTTCCCCAATTTTTTCATTTACTCAGGTTCGTTTTCTCCAGAGGTTTTCCTCGATTCCCCAGTGCATTTCGTGGCCGGGCTATTTTCAGTTGGCTATTTTCGTCTCCCTTTCGACTGGACTGAACTGGACTCGATTCCCCGATCGTTTTATGGACAGTTCTTAGCGACTTCCGCTGTAAAAGGCCTCCGTATTTGCGGCCATTAAAGCTGTTGTTATTGTTTTTTGTTGTTGTTATTTTTACAAACCTCCCACTGCTTTCCTCGGCCGCAGTTTAATTGTTGCTCAAACGAAATTCCATATCGAATCATCTGCATTTGGCTTTGTGGAGTGAATTAAGACAATTGTTTGGCCATGTTTTGTTTAGATGATTCGTTGTTGTTGTGGCGTGAGTTTCGCTTTGGGCCAAGTTAATTTCGAGCAATGCTAGAGAATCTAGAGAAGTACTAGAAATATTTTCGCAATGTTCAACAAATATCTTATGTATAATTTATTTCGTTTAATTTGTAAACAAAACTCATCCCAGTCTCTCTCCCACTCTCTCTCTGCCTCCCACATGTTGTGTCTTTGTTCTCTCGCTCTGCATTTTTATTACTAGCGTGTTGTTGTTGTTGTAGTGAAGATTTGATTTTCAGGAATTTGGCAAAACATTCGAAACTTCCTCGACTGCTGTTTGCTTTGAAAAACTTCAGCGAGTTGTTGTTCTTGTTGTTGTTTCTTGTTGGTGTTGTTTATTCGGGATTCTGAGACTTTATTCTGCACTTCACACCACTCACTAAAGAAAAAAAATTACCGAGTGAAAAAAAATGTAAAAAGTATTTTTCATATAATTCTGCATTTTATTGTCGTTGATTTTTCTTTGTTGAATTTTGAAGTTCCAAGCATTTCTTAAGATACTTTTTGTTCACTATGATTTCGCGAATATTTGCCGCCTTTGTACTAACATTTTGCGGGCGGTGAATTTTGAAGTGCGTGCGAATGAAATTATTTGGCAGCATGTGTTGAGTTCGCCGTGCCTAAGTGCTCGGGCCCTCAAGGCCCGAACTTTGCTGATGTTGTTGCTAATCAGAAATTCCCTTTTAGTTTTTATTGTCTTTCTGAAATGGAAATTAAATTGAAACGCGCGGAGGAAATTTTGCATAGAAAACCCATAGAAGAAAAATACTGTGTTAAGTGAAAACAATTGTGAATGAGAAATTTAAAAAATCAATGATATTTATAAAAATAATAGATCATTTACATTTACATTCAATAATACATTTTAACAAAAAACCCCAGTGTCTGGTTAACAAGTGAAAAATAAATCAAGTGCAGTGAATAATGAGTGGAAATGAAAAATAAATCAAAAATTAGCTAGTGATACAACGAAAAAAGAAAATAAATGTAATCAATTAAATTAAATTAAATTAAAATATATTAAAATAAATTAAAGTAAAATTAAATTTCCGAATTTCAAGTGTAATATCAGTGAATTATCAGTGAATTATTAGTGAATTATCAGTGCATTCCAAATGACTTCCGTCCTGGATCCTGCAAACCGTTCAAACAATTTTCGAGGACATCGAAAAATACGCAACATGAGGGAAATTTTAAACAAAGTATTATTTTTGATCTCAGGTGAGTCTTTTATATGAATTGTCTTTTATTATCCTTTTTTATATTTTTATTTATATCAACAATTCCAATATAAATTCTATTGGAAAAAATATTATTTGATAACCAATATTTAACATTTTTATTAACATTTTATATCTATATTAAATATTTGAAAATATTCTTCGATGATGGATGTGATGCATTATTTTAAAATTGAGAATTTATTGATTGATCTGGCTAACAAAATAACAAATGTAAATCAGTCTCAAAATATTTCCCAAATACAGCTCAATTTCTTATCTAATTTCAAGATACAAATTGTTACTTATTATATTTGCAAAATAAATTCAAGAGGATTTCTGATATTTCTGAAACCCTTTTGGATTTGCTCTTGCTTCGCTGTTTCCATGTCCATGTCCTTCCGCATCAGATGTTCTCATTCGAGTATTTGTTGTTGTCCTTTTGTCTTTTTGTTGGTGTCCTCAACCTAATATCCTTTTATGGTTGCCTCTTTGTTGTTGTCCTTTTATTGTTACACACGCACACACACACATATGGGAACCTCGAAGAGATCGAGCGTGTTCGGGTCAAGAAGTTGAGGTTCTGATGGGTCTGACCAAAACAAAACAAATGCCTTCTTTGAATTCCTTCGACTTATTTATTTTTCTTTAAAAGAATAAAAACTTTGGATTCCTCGAAATTTTTTCCAACGGAACTTAATTTTCCTTCGCAAATTTAGCGGGAAACCTTTGGAAATTGAGTTGAAAACCAGGTCCTCCGGTTCCAGTGCCCAGGTCCTTGGGGTTGAATATGAATTGTGAGCGGGAGAGGGAGAAAGAGGTTTAGCAGGCGATAAGAAACAGGCAGAGGGAGAAACGTGTGTGAGTTATTTCTCTGAAGGAGGAGTCGAACGAGGAGTGAGAGGGAGGAGAAGGATGGGGAGGAAGGGCTGGGGGAGGAGGATTCTGAGGATTCTGGGAAAAGGGATTTGGCGAGAGGGGAAGGCAAAGGACAGCCACATGCACGGAGACAACGACAAGGACTTGAGCAAGGCGGAGAAAAAACGAAGGAGATGTAGAAGAAATATATAAAAAAGAAAACTGTGTGACAAATGAAGAAAAGATAAAAAATTAAAAATAAATAACGAATAAAAAAAGAAAAAGCATTATATCTATAAAAAATTATAAATAAGTTAAAATAGTAAATTGGCAAATGAATAAAATAAATAAAATATTAGAAATAATCAGAAATTAACCCTGTAAAAATTTATGTGAATAAATATTTTCAAAATAAAAAAATGACTGACATGTGGAGCGTGTTTGGCGATGCAGAGAAGTGGTGGAGGCGGTGGCGTCAGAACGAGATGGAGTGATTGAACTTTGTTATAGAAGCTATTCACATTTGAAAAAAACCGCACCCCATCGATCAAAATGATGGCGAGTCGTCACTCAGCGTGTTTTGACGACGCCGCCTCCGCCCCGCCCTCGCCTTCGTCACGCTCTCGATCAAACGCCCTCGAATAAATTTTCTCCAAAAATATGCCTGGAATTATTTCAGTCGCCCTCGGCCTGCTGGGAACACAAACGACAACGACGACGACGGCGACGGCCTTCGCGACCTTCATCAGCGCTCCGCCGGAGGACGCGGTCCTGGAGCGAGAGGCCGCGGGCGACGCCTGTCCCGCCGGCTTCTTCCAGTGCAACACGTCGGTTCAGTGCGTGCCGCAGCGACTGAACTGCGACGGCGCCGCCGACTGCGACGACGCCTCCGACGAGTGGGACTGCGTGAACGACGTCGACGCCAAGTTCTGGGACCACCTGTTTCGGAAGCAGCCGTTCGGGCGCCACGACGACCTGCCGATCGGGAGTTGCTGTGAGTGGCGAGCAGTTGTTGTTGTTGTGGGGCATGGCGGTGTTGCTATTGTTGTTGTCATGCATGGCCGTTTTGTTGTTGTTGTTGTGCATGGTGGTGTTGTTGTGCATGGCGTTGTTTTCACCTCATCTTTGCTTGCTTTTATTCATTTGATGTTTTCATTCATCCCGTTGTTACTCGTACTTTGTTGTTGTCACTCCTGTTGACTTTGCTCATGTTCTCGTCCACCATGTCGTTCACATCATTGTTGTTCTTGTTGTTGTTGTTCCAGTGTGGCCATCCGTCAACCACTCGGGCTGCCTCTGTCGCGGCGACGAGATCCTCTGCCGCTTCCAGCAGCTGACGGCGCTGCCCGCGCCTTTACCCGCGAACGACGTCGCCATGCTGTGAGTAGGGCGAGTTTTCGAAACCGAAATTTTAATGAGTTTCTCCGGTGAATCCGAAATAATCATCTCCCTCTCTGTCATTTTCGCCTTCCTTCCCAGGGATCTGACCGGCAACAACTTCACCGTGGTCGCCGCGGACTTCCTGGAGGCCCTGCCGGCGGTGGAGAGTCTGTGAGTAGCGCCAGGTGCTCCCAACGTCGATCCCGCCCTCTCTCCCATCCGTTCTAATTTCAACCGGACTTTGGTTTCTCCTTCCATGTCAATTTCTGCCATTTTAATTCATTGATATTTAACAACAGATATTATTTCATTGGTATTAATTCATGAATTCGTCATTAACTCTGTTTTCTTCTTTTGCTTTATGTAATTTTGATTTAGATTTATTGAATGTTTTGATTTATTTTGTTCTATTTTACTTCACTTCAATTGATTTTATTCAGTCATTAATGAATATAAATTCATTTCACTTCATATATTTTATTCAATTATTATAGTATTCCATATTTTTATTATATTTTATTTAATTACATTTCGTTTTATTGAGTTGTATTTTGGTTTTTGGTGGCTTTCACTTTTTCCTCTTGCTTCCTCTGTTTATTATATCATATCAAAATTGCAGTTCTTGAAAATCTCCTTCTCGTTCCCTCACTTTTCCGCTTCCGTTCTTCTCTTTTAGAGTGCTGAAGTTTTGCTCCATCGAACGGATCGACTCGTTCGCCTTCAGGAGACTCGCGGAGATTCCTCTGAAAACGCTGTAAGTTTGACGCCATCTCTCGCTCGCTCTCTCTCTCTCTCTTTGCTGCTCTTCCTAATCTCCCTTGTCACATGATTTCCTTCGTCCCCTCTTCTCCTTTTCCTCAACCTTCCCCGCCTTTCTTGATATCGCTTTTTCCAACACTCATAAATAATAAGTTTACATTTCGTTTACTTTTCCGTCGCCTCTTCTTGTCAATCACTCACCTGCTTGTTGTCTCTTTCTACCCCTTTCGTTCTCTCTCTCTCTCTACCGCAGGTATCTGGACGAGAACCGGATCTCGAGGTTGCCACAGAGTTTGTTTCCGGCCGGAAACCATTTGCGCATCCTGTAAGTGAAACTTGGCCGAGGTGTGGGGAAGCAAATGAAGGGGAAAGAAGGGAAGGGAAGCGACGGGAAAAGAGAGGTTAAATTGAAGGTAATAAGAAGAAGCGAAGAAGCTGAGGATGCTTTTAGTTCTAATGAACGTTTCCGAGGGGCTCGAGCTGTTCACGGGGGTGACCGAAGTCGGTCCACGAGGCCACGGGTGGCTCCCAGGGAAGCCGATGGTGCCTGCTGGACCCGGGGGTGGCGTCTAGAAATCGAAAGCAGGTGGAACGATAGCGAGAGGCTCCGCAAATGCATCGTCGGTCGTCATAAATCAAACCCGGTTCGACCGGGTTCCCTGCACCGTCTTCGCTTCCCGACTCCCTGGCGCTCTGCGCTTGCGGTTTTGCCCCCGACTGGCGGTTTTTGGAGGCGACTGAGACATAAGGAGAGGGCAAAACGAACGAAGAAAACCGAGGGCGCGAGACGGAATTCGTCGGAAGTCGAAGTCGACTCCAGCTATTTATCAATGCAATGGCAAGAGCTTCCGTTTTCGGCTTCCCTGTCAACGTTGTCCACTTCGGCACTTGGCTCGCTTTCAGAATTTCCAAATCGGGACTTATTTCCATTTTGCATATGTGTCATTATATTTGTTGTTGTTGATTCTTTACGTTTGTGCTACGCAGCATCCTGTCGGGGAATCGCTTGGAGGTCCTGCACGAGGGCGACTTCGACAATCTGGATGAGCTCGAGGAACTGTGAGTGGATTTCGATTTCGTTCCCCAAGTCTGTGGCCCACTTCTTGATGTGTGCTTTTGCTTTTTTTTGTTCCTCCCCCAGCGACCTCCGCGGCAATCGCATCGAGTCCTTCGCGGCGTCGGCCTTCCGTCCTCTGCGGAGTCTCGAGGTCCTGTGAGTTGCCCATGCCTACTCTTGATGAAATTAAATCTCATTTCTTTTTGTTTTTGTTTTTTTTTTCCTTCTTCGCAATCCGCTCTCTCTCTAAAATTTTCACCAATCCAGTTACTTGAATGAGAACCGCCTGCGCCGCCTCGGCCCCCAGATGTTTCCGCAGCTGCCGCGCCTCCACACGCTGTCCCTGGCCCACAATCGCATCGAGGACATTGGGCGACGGGTTTTCGCCTTTCCACGACTCCAGCATTTGTGAGAATGGCCAAAAAAATATAAAAATCTCGTCACCAACACGAAGAAGCAACATCAGCATGATTATTGTCACCATCATCCTCATAATGAACTTGGAAATAATTCCATTTTGATGTCGAGCAAAGCTGTCGAGTTTAAAAGTTTGAGACGACGATATATCAAAGTAATCAGATCGAACTTTTTCCTTGCTCTCCTGTCTGTGCTGCTGTTGTTGCTCCTTCCTGTTGGCGCTTGGCGGTTTTTGCGTCACTGTGAAACTCTTTCGTTGCTCTCTATCGTCTCTTTCTTTCGCCTTGTTTCCTTAGGTTCCTGGCCGGCAATCGTCTGACGATCCTGCGCAACGACACGTTCTGCGATTTGCATTTGCTGCAAGGCCTGTAAGTGCGGTTCGGGCACGATGAACCCGACCCTCGTCATCTCGGTCATCAACGCCTTCTGTGACTTTCCCTCGTCACGAGCTTCCGTTTTTCGTCTTCCTCCCTCATCATCATCTCCATCACCTTCATCTCTCATCTTCATAACCGTCTCCATCACCTTCGCCTGCTCTCTTCAACATCCTCATGATCATCTCTTCCTAACGACCCATCTCCACAAACCCTTGTCTTTGCTTAATCATCACACTCACGGAAGCCAAATTTAGACGGAGCTCGTAGTGGCTCCGTCTAAATTTGGCTTCCGTCGCACATCACGGACCGCTTGACTCGAGAGTTATTTCCCGATTCTGAGATTTTTCTTGTAGATTCGCCTCCTCTTGCGTTTCCATATTGTCATTATCCACTTGTTTAAAAGCCTTCGGCGGAATTTTCGCATGTCTGCCTTTTTTTATTTGCCTCGTGTTGTTATTAAAATTTCCCCCAATTATTTTTCAGTGGATTTACCGGGAAAATATTTCATTCTATATGCATTTCTTCATATTATATCTTCAAATAATGTTGAGTTTCTTCTCTTCTTTCTCTCTCTGAGTAAACAGATTTACGGGGGAAATTGTTATAAAATAAATACGCGTCGATGCATTGTATTCATGGACTGAAGTTTTCGCCATCCGCGTCCTTCGCCTCCTTTTGTTCCTTGTGTTCTTTCGTGTCTTCCTCTCCATTGTCTTCTTTTCTCAAACATTTTCCTTCGTGCCATCATCTCCATTTTTCTCTCATCACCGTCTTCCCCTCAGTAGTTTCCTTCCGTTCGCCCATTTACTGTCTCTGCATCGCTTAATTCATTCTCTGCGCCTTCTGGTGGATTTTCTGAAACTGTTCATGAATCTGCATATTCATTTAATAAAGAAAATCCGTCTTCAACGTCAGGACAGATGGAGGAGGAAGCACGTGAAGGTTGGGCTTGGGGTGGGGGACCGCTGAGGACCACGTGACGTATGAGTGATTTTTATGCATTCACAAATAATTTCCATCCGAACGTGATTCTTTCGCCATTTCGTTGATAAAGCGCAACAAGTGCGTGCAAAAACAATATCGGAAGTAACAAAGAAACCCCAATGAACATGTGCCCAGCCTAGAAATAAATAGAATACGATGGAGGATGAGAGGGAAGGACAAGAAAAAAATAGTAAAAATATGACTGAAAAATATAATGAAAGAAAGAAGAGGAATTCGAGCCCAATAAGGAATATTCCATTGATTTATAAGCGTTCTATGGAAATTAATATTTGCATAATTGATGGAATTTTAGATGGATTTTTTGTTATTTTTATTGTTTGTTGTTTCCCGCTTTTATTTTAATTTTTATTTGCATGTTTTTTTTCTGCAATTTTTGTTTATGCTTCTATTGTAGAAATACTAGTTTTATATTTTGGAATTTACCTATTTGGAATATTTTTTCCATTTGCAATACTTATTTTAATATGTTGAAACCATTTTTTTGCCTTTTTTTGAATCAATTTTTCCTAATTATTTATCGCCAATTTTTTTCTTTTATTTATTTTCACTCACTGCCTGAATGTTCAATCAACGCATTTTCAAGTAGATTCCTTTATTGGTACTAATTCATGTAATTGCTTCCCATTTCATCCCTTTTTCGCCCCCATCGTCCAGAGCTCGTTTTCCACTCGCAATCGGAATTGTTTCCGAATTCTCAGCTCATTTAGAAACCCATTGTTTTTGGTCTGTTCTTTATTTTGCGTTCGGGAAATCCGCAATTGTTTTATAATCCGCAATTTTCCACGACGAACCAGACATCTGAACGACAACCGGCTGCGGGCCTTCGAAGCCAACGCCTTCGCCTGCCTCGAGAACCTGACTTCGCTCCTGCTGACCGGAAACGACTTCAAGACCCTCGACGCAAGCGTCCTGCAGCGTCTCACGAGTCTCAACTACATGTGAGTAGACGACGTGGCCCCAGACATCCAGATGGGGCGTGTGGGGAGGAATGGATGCAGTCTGAGCTTTTTCTGGTCTTGACTCCGTCTCTTGTTTGCAGTTACTTCTCGTGGTTCCACCTCTGCCGGGCCGCGCTCCATGTGCGAGTGTGCGAGCCGCGCGGCGACGGCATCAGCAGCACGTACCACCTCCTGGACAACCAGATCCTGCGCGCGAGGTAAGCGGGGGGCTCGGGAAGAGAGTGGAGGAAGGGGTGGAGGAAATGACGAAAGAGAAGGCCAGTGGAGGTTGAGCAGGAGGAGTAGCAGGATGGATGGCTCGTTATGACGCCGTCTGTTGTTGGCCCACGTTTCTGGGAAATCGATTTGCTTCGCACAAAACAAAGCGCCACAGACCGAGTCGGAGCGGGAGCCACAGCCAGACCAGTGGAAATGAATTAAAAATCACTCACACGCCACGAGGTCGCCTCGTCCCAACCTCCCTCCCACTCTCTTCTTCGCCATCCTCCCTGCCGCTTTTAACAGTATTTTCTAACGTCGCTTCTCCCGAAATAATTTCCCAGCAATTTTATCTCTTGTTTATCAACTCCTGGCACCAGCTTCGCTCTTCTGCCTGCTGTCCTTTTAAATTATCTCCTCTCCCATTCTTCCCCTTTCGCCTTTTTCTCCCCTTCCTCACCTCGCTACCTAAATGGGGTCGTAATTCTTTGTTTGTTTTTTTTTTCGACTCTCTGGGTTTCTGCATCTAACAACAACAGCAAACGCAATTGGGGAGTGCTCGAAAAAATCTCCAGCTTTCGGGAGATTTCTTTTGTTTCCGCCTTTGGCGCCAACTGTTCTTTATTGTTGTTGCTTTCGCTCTCGTAATTGAGTGTTTTTGTTGTTGAGGCTTGTGGGTTTTTTAATTTTTATTTTATTTTTTATTATTCGTGAAATCTGGCTTCAAGCGAGCGGCCGTTGCTACGCTGATAACTTGGCAAATAACTTGTTGCCAATTTGTTCGCCTTGTTTTCGAGGTCTCTGCGGGGTCCTGCCGCATTCTCAGCAAGTTCTCCTTACATTGTGGTCAATTTGCATCCTCTCACTTGGCGTGGTGTCGCTCAAACAGATGCAAACAAACTTCGGATTCGTCTTTTGATTCACTTCCCCCAGCCTTACTCTTTTCCTTCACTTCATCTCCAGCCTTTTCCTCGTCCTCCTTCCGCCAGTCGCCAGTTCGGCAACTTTCCCCAAAATGTTCAGACATTTCTTCCACTTCCTCCGCCCCTCCGGCTTCCGATTCGCCTCCTCACTACCGGCCACACTCGGGAGCAGCCGTCAGAAGTTTGGCCTGGTTGACGACAGATCGTGTGCACTGTAATCGGACTTGCCCCTGACTTGCTTGCTTGGTCTCGCCTTTTTCGCCTACTCGTTCTCATTTGCATCTCTCTCTCTCTCACTATGACCTCTCTCCCTGCAGCGTCTGGATCATGGCGACCGTGGCTGTGGTGGGCAACCTGACGGTCCTGCTTGGTCGCTACTTCCACAAGACGCGCGGCAACGTCGAGCACTCATTGTACCTGCGCCACCTGGCGGCCAGCGACCTCCTGATGGGGGTCTACCTGGCGATCATCGCCAGCGCCGACATCGACTTCCGCGGCGAGTACATCATGCACGAGGAGGCCTGGCGCCGGAGCCGCGCCTGCGCCCTGTCTGGCTTCCTGAACACCTTTAGCTGCCAGTCGTCGACGCTGCTGCTCACCCTGGTCACCTGGGACCGCCTGATGTCGGTGACGCGCCCGCTGAAGCCGCGCGATGCGGGTCGAGTGCGGTGAGTTCGAGAGATCTTCGGCTCTCGGGAATCTTCGATTGCTTCTCGATCGCTTCGTCTGTCACCGGGTGATGCCTGACCACGTCTCACTCTGTCTTCCAGGATCGCGCTGCGGCTGGTGCTGCTCTGGGGTGCCTCCTTCGTCCTGGCGGCCGCGCCGCTGCTCGACTACGACTACTTCGGCGAGCACTTCTACGGCTCGAACGGCGTCTGCCTCTCGCTCCACATCCACGACCCCTACGCGAAGGTGATCAATTCTCCCCTCTCCCCTCTTCTTTTCTCGTTTCTCCTTCTGATTTCTTCTCCACTCGCTCTCTCTCGTGTTCGTCAGGGCTGGGAGTACTCGGCGCTTCTGTTCATCTGCGTCAACACCGTGTCGCTGGTCTTCATCCTGGCCTCGTACCTGCGGATGCTGCAGGCGATCCGCGACTCCGGCGGCGGCATGCGGAGCACCCTGAGCGGCCGCGAGAGCATCGTGGCCACGAGGTCGGTTTGGGGCGCGCTCCAGCTCGGCGTGAACGATTGTTTTTATTCCTTTCCGCTTCTCGCCCATTGCAGGTTCGTCATCATCGTGTCCACGGACTGCGCTTGCTGGCTGCCGGTCATCGTCGTCAAGTTGGCCGCCCTCTCAGGTCAGTGGGTAGGGGGAGTCTCTTGATGTTTTTTCCATCACTCATGGGTTCCCATGGTCCTCGTGATCTTTCCTGTTGCTCCCTGCAGGCTGCCCCATCTCGCCCTCGCTGTACGCCTGGCTGGCGGTCCTCGTTCTGCCCGTCAACTCGGCCCTGAACCCCGTCCTGTACACCCTGACGACGGCGGCCTTCAAGCAGCAGCTGCGCCGCTACTGCCACACCCTGCCAGCCTGCTCTCTCACCCAGGAGCCGCGCTCGCTCACCCAGACTCAGACCCAGAGCGCCCTCGAGTCGGGCCTGAGTCTGAGCCTCGGCCACTTCGGCGGCCACAACGCCTCGGGCAAGAAGCGCTCGCTCCACCGGCGCATGAGCTTCGTGTGAGTGGGAGAGAGAGGGGTGCGTGGAAGAGAGAGGCGAGCGGCGGCGACCCCCTGAAGGGACTCGCGTCGCCCTTGAGTTGATCAAAGGGATTTCCACGAAATGAGCTTCAAAAGTAACGACTGCGTATCGTGAAAATGTCAGAAATAGTGATAATTGTGAAAAGTAAAAAAATACGTTTTAAGATTTAGAAGTAATAAATTTAAATATTATATCTAATATAAATATTTATTTATGCGAGGAGTACAATATAAAAAAAATATATAGTTTTAGAGAACTCTTTATTTATGCATTTCTCAAGAATCTGATACAATTAAAAATGTCCTTTAGTCAAATAATAGATTCAAATGAATATGGATAATAATTTTAAAAACCTATAAAAACATAAAACACTATATAAAAACAATAGTTTTAATGAATGTAGTTATAAGAGTTTACTTTTAAAACCTTACTTCAAAGTAAGAAAGCAAAACAAAAATTGTGATTGTGATTTAAAACTAGTGACGTATGAACTTTGTAAAATCCAAAAGGCACAAAAATAAATAAATAAAAATGCAAAACTCGCAACGACTCGTTTTTCGCTGCACTCGAACTTAATTAAAATCATTAATATTTGCCTTTCGGCCTCTTCATCTCGTTGACACTTGTCGCTGCATGTGTTTTGGACGCAGCAGCAGCAGCAATAATTGCTTTCGCTGGTCGGCAGTGCGGCAATTAATTTTTGCTGCTTCATTGAGTGCCCGACGTACCACCAGAGATGGGCGATGGGACGAGCGAGGGTCGACCCACCGTCGTTGCCCACCGCGCAGTCGGCGTCAATGCATCAATGGATCAATGCCAACGTCAGCCATTGAGTGCAGGCGACGAGAGAATCCTCGGGGGAGGTTTCGGAAGAGGATGCTGTGATGATGGGTGGGCGTGGCAGGGGCTGAAACGGATCATGGTCAGAAAATATAACAAAATTCGGTGTAAATTTCACCCTTTGAATGCACTGTGTAGCATATGATTAGAATAATAATGACATATATATATTTTGTTAAGATGTTAAGAACAAAAAACATTATAAAAAAATATATATTTAAATATAAAACATTATATATTTAAGATGTATTGAAAAAATAAAAATAGATCATTAAGAGATACATAAATCGTTTCTTATATTTGATAAATGATGATAAACAAATCATCATTATTAATAATGAATAAAATATAATAACAAATAAATAATATTATAAATAAAATATATCAAATACTATGTCAAGATCTAAAGTATTGGGAATAAAAAGTAATTAAAAATAATCACAAAATATTCCTTGAAAGCCAGTGATGTGTGGAATAACAACAAAACGTGGCTTGTTGTGTTGACAGCACGGCGGATGTTCAAACAAGGCCGCCGGCTGTCGCCAGTCAGCGATTCTCATAAATCGGAAATCGTATCGGATTTCGACGACTTCGCTATTGATGTCGATGTTTTCCAGCACATTAAACCGAAAACCAACCACTCTCTCTCTCTCTCTCTCTATCTCTCGTGTTTATATTATTTTGTGGTTTTTAAGGAACTTCCTTCTTTTATTTTCTCTCGATTTCTCTTCTTTCTCTCGCCGTCTCTTTTTCTCTCTATCTCTCTGTCGATGACAATAAATTCTCCTCTGAATGTGTCGTCGAGGGCGTTCAATTAATTCGTGTTCAAACGAACTCTAGTAAAGCGTGCAGCGAAAGGGAAGCCCGAGATAAGAAGGGTATGGAGAGACGGAGAGAGAGAGAGGGAGAGAAATAGAGGGAGAGGAGGTGTCAAGGGAACCCCAATCGTGTGGTTTCCCTCATTTCCACCGTCCAAGTCCCACAAATTCTGCCCTTAATCCTGTTTGTCTGAGTCCTGATTTGAATTTATTTCTGGTTTCAGTTTTTTTCCCCACCGTTTTTCGTTTGTTTCATTTTGTTTGTTTGCTTTCGAAGTTCATAAATAAATTAAAATTATAATTCCCTAGTTGTCGCCAACGATAGGGGAGCGCATAAATTTCCAATGCGATCTGAAATTAATCGCAAAATCTGAAAATGAATGAAAATGTTTGCAATTTATTGCTGGCATTCGTTCTGTATGCATATATCAAAAAATTGACTTGTTAGAGATCGATTTTTTCTGGTTTGAATGGTGGATTTTCCTCCTTTGATTATGTGGATTTTCCAATTTTGATTAGGTGGTTTCTCCAATTTGCAAGATATGGTTGGGGAAAATTGGGGAAAATTTAAATTATGATTAAAAAACTCCAGATCATTATCAATTAAAGCCTTCTCTGAGATGTCCTTTCCTTAAAGTTTTCCAAGTTTTCTTCGGAATTCCCACGGAAGAAATTCAGTGCTTCCGAAACTGTCCGCCCCTCGGGGTCGTTCTGCTCCTCGAATATTTATAGCTGTTGCTCTGCTCCTGCAACTGTTGCACGAACTTCGTGCTCTGCATTTTCTTCACCTGATTTATACGAATCCTACCGGATCCGACCCGCCCGTGGGCGCTGCGGCCACGGTACCGGAATCAAGCCGCGGAGAGGAAGAAGAAGGGACCCAGGAGCGGAGGAAGTAGTTGTTGTTAAGGGAGCGCTCGTGGACAGGATGAGGAGGAATCTGAGCAAATTACATGCAGCCAGGGAGGCGGGGACAGAGAGATTCATACAGCCGGGGAGGGAGGCAAAGATGGAAATGAGGGGATGGAAATGAGTATGATGAAGAGGTCGACCGGAGCCATGTTTGGGAGAATTTCTTCGGATGTTGAAGGAAGCCTTCAAGAAGTCCGAGATGCTGAGCAAAAGGAATAGACAGGACGAAAACCGGCCCTTGGGAGCCGCCGAGGAAGAGTTCAAAGAGAAGTCCGTAGAGGGAAAAATCGTAAAATCCACAAAAGCAACACACGAGGAGCTAGATTAGGGAAGGAAAAAGTTGGCTTCCGATGGTGGACATGGGGAAAAAGAGGTGAGGAAAGATAGGAGGATTGAGGAAGGACAAGATGTGAAGGAATTGATTTCTTGGTTCTTTGGTCGGATGAAGCGACAGATTTCATCAATAAGATTCGGTAAAGTCTGAGGAAGAAGATCAAAGGAACGAAAATATAAATAAATGTTAACAAATGCATACAATAAAATTATACAAGGAATACAAATAAAAATTAAAAAAAGAAATATTTCAATTCCTCGACATTTTTGTTCTTGTTTGTCGGCTTTTAAATCGACCACTAGGCCCACCATCGACAGACACTTCATCATCCTAGGCCATCCTTATCACGACAGGACAGAGCAGAAGGAGGGAGTGTGCGAGAGAGAGAGAGGGATAGAACATAAACTACAGGCGTTGCTGGAAAGAGAACGCAGCGGATGCAGCAACACGGCCACCGTCGGAGGACTCCAGGAAGCGGCGGCGACGCCTGGTCGAGCAGTTAACAAATTTTCTTGGCCAGCTGTGGGACCGGAAGGAGGAAGAGGTTTCGGGAGGCGGTGACGGCGGGCCCAGTGAAGCGTTGAGGACGCCATGTGTGCCTGAATGTGTGCGTATGTGTGTGTGTGCGAGTTGGTGCAAGTATCACAAGATGTCCTTCCATAGTTTACAAGTTTCAGAACAACCGAGCTGATAACTACACGAAAACGTGGCCTGACGAAGGGCAAACGAGAAGAGATAAATATGGAGAAGGAAAGCGAGAGAGAGAGAGAGAGGAGTGGGAAGACGGGAAGGAGGCAGGAGATATTGAAAGCGAGACAACTGCCGGAGTGATTTAAAGGCGACTGCAGCAGCTGCCGGGCGTAGAAAATTAAAACTAAATACATTTTTTAATTCGGAACTGCAGAAGGAAAACGTTTGACCCTGGACAAAACATCCTTTAGGTTGTCCTACCTGGTCTATTTCCAAGTCCAGCCGATCTCGAGGGTGGGACAAGGGTAACGAACACCATCATCAACTCATGGTGCAGGCGGAGCATTTTCTTAAGGGCCGGCCAGGTGCTCATTTCCGCCTCCGGCCACGACGTCCTTCCGGCCGACATGAGCAGCATTTGTCAGAGCCAGCGAAGAAAACAAGGATTTTTTGAGCTCCCAGCTGCGAAAGGTGGATGGGAATATGAGAAAAACTGAAAAATAAATTAGTTGCCTAGTAAAATGTTTGTCCCATAGAGAATAGAAAGACATTTCGGAGGAAGGACAGGATAAGAGACGAAGCTGACAAAGGCAGAAAGGAGAGTAAGGAAAGGAAATTAAGAGGCATCACGACTGAAAGACCAGGACCCAGTGTTAATGAAATTTTTTGACAAATCGTCAGACAGCCGAACGCTTGTTGAGTAAGCTGAAGGAAGGGAGAGAGAGAGAAAGAATAAGGAAGGATGGGAAGAACGAAAGAGGAAGAGGAACATGAGTCTTGAAGCAAATTAGAAGGACTAAAAAGAAAAAGCGCAACAAGACGAGCGACAGAACGAGTGCAATGTTCTACAATTAAGGAAAATGGAAGACCCTCGTCACAGAAATTGATGACGGAAAAGGGGTGATGATTTTCATCAATATCAACATCATCAGCATCAACGTCATCACGTTTTACGACTGCTCTACGAGTAATTTCTTTATCTTATTTTCTGTACATCGCAAAGTATTTTCGAAAGAAAGTCCTGCGCAGGGAAATTCATTTAACTGACAGAATTTAAATTGACGTCACTCATGCGCCCCGACCTTTGCGACGCTTGTCAGATCCTGTCATCTCGCTTTCACTTCAGAGACAGAGAGAGGGAGAATGAGAGCGAGTACGTGTTCGGAAGGTGTCTCGAGTGTCGGTCACATGTCAAAACCCTTCCGACTTGGGGAAGAAACCGAAGCCTTTAACACGGATTTGCGTCGCTCCTTCCTCTAACTCCACTTCCTTCCCCTCTTGCCGTTCTTCAGACACAAGAATCGGGACTCAGGCATCATCTCGACACGAAAGGCAGAAAGCGAAATTTAATCGCATAGTTTAGACGAACCTTTGAAGGGTTACCACGCCAAGGGAAGGTCGTGAAGAGAGGAACAGGAACGATGAGGGAGGGAAAGGGGAGAGTGAGGGAAAAGGGAAGGGGTAGGAGAAGAGAGGAAGAGAGAGAGCGTTAGAGATGCCTGATTAATGCACACAAGCGTTCTTTGGTCATTGATTCTTGTGCGGATGACCCATGAGACGAACTCGGGGACTGCATCGGGCGACGGGAAGAGGATGTAGCAAAGATAACGTGGAGGAGGAGGAAGGAAGAGGCAGGGCGAGGAAGGAAGGAAGGGAGTGGAGGATGAGAAGAAATCCTGATGAACTGGAGACATTTGTGACGACAGGACGGAGCGAATGAGACGAGGCGCTGGTGAAGACCTTGAAGTGAGATGTCAATGCTTCGTGTTATTTCGGGGCACAAATTATGAGGGAAATTACGGAGGGGGAGGGAGAGAGTAAAGGGTACTTTGACCTTATCTCACATGACTAACCCTCCCTCTCGTTCTCTCTGTTGACTCAGTCCTTAGAAATGCGTGAAATTACATTCAATTAATAATCATTTATGCTTCAGTGGCTGATGGGTTTTTAAGCGTTCGCTTAGACGAGCTTGGAATAGAACGACAGGAGAGAGTGAGAGGAATGTAGAGAGTGTGAGTGAGAGACCGAGTGCAGGGGAAAGTCGATGGGAGGCCGGGAAGTGAGAAAAATTGCGCTGTGACAGGATGTGTGACGAAGGATGTCGATAAGTCGTCATCGTCCCCAACTTCGTCCTCATCTTCGTACTCGTCGTTAGGTCACATAAATCAAGTTGATTTGTTTGGCTCGAACGGTTCATTAAATGCGAGCCTCCGACGAGGGCTCGTGTGGCGAACCCAGGCCGAGGCGAGGCCCATGGTCGAAAGGGGCGGGAGCGCGTCGAACAAGATAGATGGGAAGACAAATTAAAGACAAGGGAAAAAAGAAAGGCAGAAAATATGGGGAAATTCATAGTGGAGTGGGAGAAAAGCATGTGAAGAAGGGCAGGGAGTGGGGAAATAAAATCAAAGGCATCGATATGGGAAGATAAAGAGAAATCGGTGTCATAAATGGAAATACTGAAAGTAAGACGAAAAGGGCAGCCGAGGGTTTCGGGGGAGGAGGAAGAAAAGAAGACGTGTAGGAGTTGGGGGGAAGAGGTAGAAAAGAACGACAAATAACAAACACTAAAGAGACGCCTTCAACGATACCCTTTGATTGTCTCCCGTATTCCGCTGATTGTTTCCTGATTCCCTCCCTCGACCGTCGAAACTTGACACCGAATTCCGTCGCCCAAGTTCGTCACTTTCGACGCTTGAAATCGAGATGCGAGTTTCAAGCGTCGAAAGTTGTTTCCCTTTCACTCCATCTCGCTCTCACTGGAGCGAGATGGAACAGATGGCCGTCTGTTTTTCGCCTTCGCCTCGACCCTTGTTCACTTGAAACTGAACGCGGTCGACGAGGTCCAAGGACGACGGCGTGTCCAGGACTGGCGGCGGCTGCGGCTCAATTTGTGGCGATTAATGAAATGCTAATGAGATATTGTTGTTGTTGTTTTGATGCTCATTGCTGTTGTTGTAATAAGTTTTATTGCTATGGCTATGGCTGTCATGGTCATTGTTC
Organism: Coelopa pilipes; assembly: GCA_947389925.1. NCBI lineage: Eukaryota > Metazoa > Arthropoda > Insecta > Diptera > Coelopidae > Coelopa > Coelopa pilipes. Next base: position 4,785,776 of record OX376700.1, read on the forward strand.
ATATTTGGTTTTGTAGGTCGAACTGGAAAATCAAAGGTGAACCAAATTTTGTGTAAAGAAACTCAGTTTAAAATAATTCAATTAAGCAATTAAGAGACTTTTTAAAAATATAAAAAAATCATTCCAATGACAAAATAATAGAAATTCCTCTGCATTGTATAAAAGTTTTTGGAACAGGATTTTGCTCGAATTTTCTACATAAATAACTTCTGAAGAACTTCTAAAAGATTCACAAAATTAATACGAATTTCTAAAAATATCAGGAAATTCTGAATTTTACCAACAAATCCCTTTGTACCATTCAAACAGGCCTGCAGTTCGCCCAAAAACAGAGAGAGGAAGAGAGAAGGAGAGAGAGAGAGAGTCAGCAGAGCTTTTGTTTTCGTCGAATTTTACGACCAACTTGTGTCGCATTCGCAGTCGGAATTCGGAGGCCAAAATTCACCTGCAAAGGACGATAGTTGAAATCGAGGAAGAGGAACGGAGGCAGGGACGAGGAACGATGTCGGGGACGAGGGACGAAGGACGGGGGTCATAAAGGGCCACGGCGTTGTCCATTTAATGGAAAATTACACTCATAAATTGAGTCGTTTTAGACGCGCCTGGGAAGTTAATTTTAACGAACAGGATGTGCACAATAAAAGTGCGCTAAAGAGTGAGACGGTAACAACTGCCTGTCGGCTGAGTCCTTTGCGTGCTTTGGCGTAGGATTGCCGATCAAAGTTTCCCTGGGAAAATCCCCAGTGAGCCGCAGATTTCCGTTTCCGCTTTGCTCTGCCAATCGATTGGAATAGAAGTGAACAGCAATAAATAGGAAAGCAATAACAACTAGGTTAACAACAACGACAACAATCGGCGTGTATGCAAATTAGTTGCGAAGAGTTTTTGTTCAACAGCCAAACATACACGAGAATTTTTCAACCTGCCCTTCGTCGCTAGGTACATGGAAAAGGATGTCACGAGGTCGGCACGATTTTTCAAGTTAATGAAATATTGTTCTGGCCAGGGTGAGGGCGAGAGACTTCTTCTCGCTTTCTCTCCCTCCAAGATCGCGGATTCCTCTGCAACAAACTTGTCTTTAATTATCGGTCTTTGTCTCCGTATTTTCTTTTCTTTTCCCTCTCTCTCTACTCTCTCTCCACCTCCTTTCTCGTTTTCTTCCCTCCACTTTCTGCTATTTTGTCGCCCTTTCTGTTTACGATACCTTTTGCTCTTTCGGAAGATGTGGACTCCTCCCTTGGCGAGAACATAATAATGTCCAATGGCTGATTTACAGAGTGCTAAATACCGACTTCCGACCGAAGTGATTAACTTCCTCCGTTTTCCACTCTACTTTGTTTCCTCAGTCTCAGATCTTTCGCATATAAAACGGAAAGAAAGATCTCCCAGCTTTCATTTAAAACCAACCTGAGCTTTTTATCACCACTTTAAATCGCGCTTAAAGTTTTTTATTGACTATAAGTAGAGTGAGCCCACAAAGTGGACCAGAAAATTCATGAAAATAAAAAAAACACAAATTGTTTTTTGTGATCACTATCCTCAAATTCCTTGATGATAATCTACTAACCTTTTATTTGCGCCATTGGTGAAGTTCCTAGGACAACTGAGTCAGATTTTACAATTCCGTAAATACGCGTCCTAGAGCGATGAAATATGGCAGTTTGTACTTTTCCCAATTTTCTATTTAGGCCAAATAAAAGGCATTACCGCGTTGGAAACGCACGAAGTATATTATAATATATCATTGTCCAGGTCCGATGAGTACTTTGGCCACAGTGAGCCCCCAAAGTGGACCCGGAAATTCATGAAAATGAAAAAAAAAAATGTATTTTTTGTGATCACGAATTGAGCTCGGAATCCTTAAATTCCTGCTAGTTTCGCTACAAATCGCGTTTAAAGTTTGGATTTAAATGAAAGCTGGGAGATCCTTCTTTCATTTGCTATATCATTGTCCAGGTCCGATGAGTACTTTGGCCACAGTGAGCCCCCAAAGTGGACCCGGAAATTCATGAAAATGAAAAAAAAAAATGTATTTTTTGTGATCACGAATTGAGCTCGGAATCCTTAAATTCCTGCTAGTTTCGCTACAAATCGCGTTGAAAGTTTTTTGATGGGAAATTGGCTATAACTCTCGCCTCAGTGGTGATAAAGGGCTCGGGTTGGATTTAAATGAAAGCTGGGAGATCCTTCTTTCATTTGCTATATCATTGTCCAGGTCCGATGAGTACTTTGGCCACAGTGAGCCCCCAAAGTGGACCCGGAAATTCATGAAAATGAAAAAAAAAATGTATTTTTTGTGATCACGAATTGAGCTCGGAATCCTTAAATTCCTGCTAGTTTCGCTACAAATCGCGTTGAAAGTTTTTTGATGGGAAATTGGCTATAACTCTCGCCTCAGTGGTGATAAAGGGCTCGGGTTGGATTTAAATGAAAGCTGGGAGATCCTTCTTTCATTTGCTATATCATTGTCCAGGTCCGATGAGTACTTTGGCCACAGTGAGTCCCCAAAGTGGACCCGGAAATTCATGAAAATGAAAAAAAAAATGTATTTTTTGTGATCACGAATTGAGCTCGGAATCCTTAAATTCCTGCTAGTTTCGCTACAAATCGCGTTTAAAGTTCTTTGATGGGAAATTGGCTATAACTCTCGCCTCAGTGGTGATAAAGGGCTCGGGTTGGATTTAAATGAAAGCTGGGAGATCCTTCTTTCATTTGCTATATCATTGTCCAGGTCCGATGAGTACTTTGGCCACAGTGAGCCCCCAAAGTGGACCCGGAAATTCATGAAAATGAAAAAAAAAATGTATTTTTTGTGATCACGAATTGAGCTCGGAATCCTTAAATTCCCGCTAGTTTCGCTACAAATCGCGTTTAAAGTTTTTTGATGGGAAATTGGCTATAACTCTCGCCTCAGTGGTGATAAAGGGCTCGGGTTGGATTTAAATGAAAGCTGGGAGATCCTTCTTTCATTTGCTATATCATTGTCCAGGTCCGATGAGTACTTTGGCCACAGTGAGCCCCCAAAGTGGACCCGGAAATTCATGAAAATGAAAAAAAAAAATGTATTTTTTGTGATCACGAATTGAGCTCGGAATCCTTAAATTCCTGCTAGTTTCGCTACAAATCGCGTTGAAAGTTTTTTGATGGGAAATTGGCTATAACTCTCGCCTCAGTGGTGATAAAGGGCTCGGGTTGGATTTAAATGAAAGCTGGGAGATCCTTCTTTCATTTGCTATATCATTGTCCAGGTCCGATGAGTACTTTGGCCACAGTGAGTCCCCAAAGTGGACCCGGAAATTCATGAAAATGAAAGGGCTCGGGTTGGATTTAAATGAAAGCTGGGAGATCCTTCTTTCATTTGCTATATCATTGTCCAGGTCCGATGAGTACTTTGGCCACAGTGAGCCCCCAAAGTGGACCCGGAAATTCATGAAAATGAAAAAAAAAATGTATTTTTTGTGATCACGAATTGAGCTCGGAATCCTTAAATTCCCGCTAGTTTCGCTACAAATCGCGTTTAAAGTTTTTTGATGGGAAATTGGCTATAACTCTCGCCTCAGTGGTGATAAAGGGCTCGGGTTGGATTTAAATGAAAGCTGGGAGATCCTTCTTTCATTTGCTATATCATTGTCCAGGTCCGATGAGTACTTTGGCCACAGTGAGCCCCCAAAGTGGACCCGGAAATTCATGAAAATGAAAAAAAAAATGTATTTTTTGTGATCACGAATTGAGCTCGGAATCCTTAAATTCCCGCTAGTTTCGCTACAAATCGCGTTGAAAGTTTTTTGATGGGAAATTGGCTATAACTCTCGCCTCAGTGGTGATAAAGGGCTCGGGTTGGATTTAAATGAAAGCTGGGAGATCCTTCTTTCATTTGCTATATCATTGTCCAGGTCCGATGAGTGGACCCGGAAATTCATGAAAATGAAAAAAAAAATGTATTTTTTGTGATCACGAATTGAGCTCGGAATCCTTAAATTCCTGCTAGTTTCGCTACAAATCGCGTTGAAAGTTTTTTGATGGGAAATTGGCTATAACTCTCGCCTCAGTGGTGATAAAGGGCTCGGGTTGGATTTAAATGAAAGCTGGGAGATCCTTCTTTCATTTGCTATATCATTGTCCAGGTCCGATGAGTGGACCCGGAAATTCATGAAAATGAAAAAAAAAATGTATTTTTTGTGATCACGAATTGAGCTCGGAATCCTTAAATTCCTGCTAGTTTCGCTACAAATCGCGTTGAAAGTTTTTTGATGGGAAATTGGCTATAACTCTCGCCTCAGTGGTGATAAAGGGCTCGGGTTGGATTTAAATGAAAGCTGGGAGATCCTTCTTTCATTTGCTATATCATTGTCCAGGTCCGATGAGTACTTTGGCCACAGTGAGCCCCCAAAGTGGACCCGGAAATTCATGAAAATGAAAAAAAAAAATGTATTTTTTGTGATCACGAATTGAGCTCGGAATCCTTAAATTCCTGCTAGTTTCGCTACAAATCGCGTTGAAAGTTTTTTGATGGGAAATTGGCTATAACTCTCGCCTCAGTGGTGATAAAGGGCTCGGGTTGGATTTAAATGAAAGCTGGGAGATCCTTCTTTCATTTGCTATATCATTGTCCAGGTCCGATGAGTACTTTGGCCACAGTGAGTCCCCAAAGTGGACCCGGAAATTCATGAAAATGAAAAAAAAAATGTATTTTTTGTGATCACGAATTGAGCTCGGAATCCTTAAATTCCTGCTAGTTTCGCTACAAATCGCGTTTAAAGTTTTTTGATGGGAAATTGGCTATAACTCTCGCCTCAGTGGTGATAAAGGGCTCGGGTTGGATTTAAATGAAAGCTGGGAGATCCTTCTTTCATTTGCTATATCATTGTCCAGGTCCGATGAGTACTTTGGCCACAGTGAGCCCCCAAAGTGGACCCGGAAATTCATGAAAATGAAAAAAAAAATGTATTTTTTGTGATCACGAATTGAGCTCGGAATCCTTAAATTCCTGCTAGTTTCGCTACAAATCGCGTTGAAAGTTTTTTGATGGGAAATTGGCTATAACTCTCGCCTCAGTGGTGATAAAGGGCTCGGGTTGGATTTAAATGAAAGCTGGGAGATCCTTCTTTCATTTGCTATATCATTGTCCAGGTCCGATGAGTACTTTGGCCACAGTGAGTCCCCAAAGTGGACCCGGAAATTCATGAAAATGAAAAAAAAAATGTATTTTTTGTGATCACGAATTGAGCTCGGAATCCTTAAATTCCTGCTAGTTTCGCTACAAATCGCGTTTAAAGTTTTTTGATGGGAAATTGGCTATAACTCTCGCCTCAGTGGTGATAAAGGGCTCGGGTTGGATTTAAATGAAAGCTGGGAGATCCTTCTTTCATTTGCTATATCATTGTCCAGGTCCGATGAGTACTTTGGCCACAGTGAGCCCCCAAAGTGGACCCGGAAATTCATGAAAATGAAAAAAAAAATGTATTTTTTGTGATCACGAATTGAGCTCGGAATCCTTAAATTCCCGCTAGTTTCGCTACAAATCGCGTTGAAAGTTTTTTGATGGGAAATTGGCTATAACTCTCGCCTCAGTGGTGATAAAGGGCTCGGGTTGGATTTAAATGAAAGCTGGGAGATCCTTCTTTCATTTGCTATATCATTGTCCAGGTCCGATGAGTACTTTGGCCACAGTGAGCCCCCAAAGTGGACCCGGAAATTCATGAAAATGAAAAAAAAAAATGTATTTTTTGTGATCACGAATTGAGCTCGGAATCCTTAAATTCCCGCTAGTTTCGCTACAAATCGCGTTTAAAGTTTTTTGATGGGAAATTGGCTATAACTCTCGCCTCAGTGGTGATAAAGGGCTCGGGTTGGATTTAAATGAAAGCTGGGAGATCCTTCTTTCATTTGCTATATCATTGTCCAGGTCCGATGAGTACTTTGGCCACAGTGAGCCCCCAAAGTGGACCCGGAAATTCATGAAAATGAAAAAAAAATGTATTTTTTGTGATCACGAATTGAGCTCGGAATCCTTAAATTCCTGCTAGTTTCGCTACAAATCGCGTTGAAAGTTTTTTGATGGGAAATTGGCTATAATTCTCGCCTCAGTGGTGATAAAGGGCTCGGGTTGGATTTAAATGAAAGCTGGGAGATCCTTCTTTCATTTGCTATATCATTGTCCAGGTCCGATGAGTACTTTGGCCACAGTGAGCCCCCAAAGTGGACCCGGAAATTCATGAAAATGAAAAAAAAAAATGTATTTTTTGTGATCACGAATTGAGCTCGGAATCCTTAAATTCCCGCTAGTTTCGCTACAAATCGCGTTTAAAGTTTTTTGATGGGAAATTGGCTATAACTCTCGCCTCAGTGGTGATAAAGGGCTCGGGTTGGATTTAAATGAAAGCTGGGAGATCCTTCTTTCATTTGCTATATCATTGTCCAGGTCCGATGAGTACTTTGGCCACAGTGAGTCCCCAAAGTGGACCCGGAAATTCATGAAAATGAAAAAAAAAATGTATTTTTTGTGATCACGAATTGAGCTCGGAATCCTTAAATTCCTGCTAGTTTCGCTACAAATCGCGTTGAAAGTTTTTTGATGGGAAATTGGCTATAACTCTCGCCTCAGTGGTGATAAAGGGCTCGGGTTGGATTTAAATGAAAGCTGGGAGATCCTTCTTTCATTTGCTATATCATTGTCCAGGTCCGATGAGTACTTTGGCCACAGTGAGCCCCCAAAGTGGACCCGGAAATTCATGAAAATGAAGAAAAAAATGTATTTTTTGTGATCACGAATTGAGCTCGGAATCCTTAAATTCCTGCTAGTTTCGCTACAAATCGCGTTGAAAGTTTTTTGATGGGAAATTGGCTATAACTCTCGCCTCAGTGGTGATAAAGGGCTCGGGTTGGATTTAAATGAAAGCTGGGAGATCCTTCTTTCATTTGCTATATCATTGTCCAGGTCCGATGAGTACTTTGGCCACAGTGAGTCCCCAAAGTGGACCCGGAAATTCATGAAAATGAAAAAAAAAAATGTATTTTTTGTGATCACGAATTGAGCTCGGAATCCTTAAATTCCTGCTAGTTTCGCTACAAATCGCGTTGAAAGTTTTTTGATGGGAAATTGGCTATAACTCTCGCCTCAGTGGTGATAAAGGGCTCGGGTTGGATTTAAATGAAAGCTGGGAGATCCTTCTTTCATTTGCTATATCATTGTCCAGGTCCGATGAGTACTTTGGCCACAGTGAGCCCCCAAAGTGGACCCGGAAATTCATGAAAATGAAAAAAAAAATGTATTTTTTGTGATCACGAATTGAGCTCGGAATCCTTAAATTCCCGCTAGTTTCGCTACAAATCGCGTTTAAAGTTTTTTGATGGGAAATTGGCTATAACTCTCGCCTCAGTGGTGATAAAGGGCTCGGGTTGGATTTAAATGAAAGCTGGGAGATCCTTCTTTCATTTGCTATATCATTGTCCAGGTCCGATGAGTACTTTGGCCACAGTGAGCCCCCAAAGTGGACCCGGAAATTCATGAAAATGAAAAAAAAAAATGTATTTTTTGTGATCACGAATTGAGCTCGGAATCCTTAAATTCCTGCTAGTTTCGCTACAAATCGCGTTTAAAGTTTTTTGATGGGAAATTGGCTATAACTCTCGCCTCAGTGGTGATAAAGGGCTCGGGTTGGATTTAAATGAAAGCTGGGAGATCCTTCTTTCATTTGCTATATCATTGTCCAGATCCGATGAGTACTTTGGCCACAGTGAGCCCCCAAGGTGGACCCGGAAATTCATGAAAATGAAAAAAAAAATGTATTTTTTGTGATCACGAATTGAGCTCGGAATCCTTAAATTCCTGCTAGTTTCGCTACAAATCGCGTTGAAAGTTTTTTGATGGGAAATTGGCTATAACTCTCGCCTCAGTGGTGATAAAGGGCTCGGGTTGGATTTAAATGAAAGCTGGGAGATCCTTCTTTCATTTGCTATATCATTGTCCAGGTCCGATGAGTACTTTGGCCACAGTGAGCCCCCAAAGTGGACCCGGAAATTCATGAAAATGAAGAAAAAAATGTATTTTTTGTGATCACGAATTGAGCTCGGAATCCTTAAATTCCTGCTAGTTTCGCTACAAATCGCGTTGAAAGTTTTTTGATGGGAAATTGGCTATAACTCTCGCCTCAGTGGTGATAAAGGGCTCGGGTTGGATTTAAATGAAAGCTGGGAGATCCTTCTTTCATTTGCTATATCATTGTCCAGGTCCGATGAGTACTTTGGCCACAGTGAGTCCCCAAAGTGGACCCGGAAATTCATGAAAATGAAAAAAAAAAATGTATTTTTTGTGATCACGAATTGAGCTCGGAATCCTTAAATTCCTGCTAGTTTCGCTACAAATCGCGTTGAAAGTTTTTTGATGGGAAATTGGCTATAACTCTCGCCTCAGTGGTGATAAAGGGCTCGGGTTGGATTTAAATGAAAGCTGGGAGATCCTTCTTTCATTTGCTATATCATTGTCCAGGTCCGATGAGTACTTTGGCCACAGTGAGCCCCCAAAGTGGACCCGGAAATTCATGAAAATGAAAAAAAAAATGTATTTTTTGTGATCACGAATTGAGCTCGGAATCCTTAAATTCCCGCTAGTTTCGCTACAAATCGCGTTGAAAGTTTTTTGATGGGAAATTGGCTATAACTCTCGCCTCAGTGGTGATAAAGGGCTCGGGTTGGATTTAAATGAAAGCTGGGAGATCCTTCTTTCATTTGCTATATCATTGTCCAGGTCCGATGAGTACTTTGGCCACAGTGAGCCCCCAAAGTGGACCCGGAAATTCATGAAAATGAAAAAAAAAAATGTATTTTTTGTGATCACGAATTGAGCTCGGAATCCTTAAATTCCTGCTAGTTTCGCTACAAATCGCGTTGAAAGTTTTTTGATGGGAAATTGGCTATAACTCTCGCCTCAGTGGTGATAAAGGGCTCGGGTTGGATTTAAATGAAAGCTGGGAGATCCTTCTTTCATTTGCTATATCATTGTCCAGATCCGATGAGTACTTTGGCCACAGTGAGCCCCCAAGGTGGACCCGGAAATTCATGAAAATGAAAAAAAAAATGTATTTTTTGTGATCACGAATTGAGCTCGGAATCCTTAAATTCCTGCTAGTTTCGCTACAAATCGCGTTGAAAGTTTTTTGATGGGAAATTGGCTATAACTCTCGCCTCAGTGGTGATAAAGGGCTCGGGTTGGATTTAAATGAAAGCTGGGAGATCCTTCTTTCATTTGCTATATCATTGTCCAGGTCCGATGAGTACTTTGGCCACAGTGAGCCCCCAAAGTGGACCCGGAAATTCATGAAAATGAAGAAAAAAATGTATTTTTTGTGATCACGAATTGAGCTCGGAATCCTTAAATTCCTGCTAGTTTCGCTACAAATCGCGTTGAAAGTTTTTTGATGGGAAATTGGCTATAACTCTCGCCTCAGTGGTGATAAAGGGATCGGGTTGGATTTAAATGAAAGCTGGGAGATCCTTCTTTCATTTGCTATATCATTGTCCAGATCCGATGAGTACTTTGGCCACAGTGAGCCCCCAAGGTGGACCCGGAAATTCATGAAAATGAAAAAAAAAATGTATTTTTTGTGATCACGAATTGAGCTCGGAATCCTTAAATTCCTGCTAGTTTCGCTACAAATCGCGTTGAAAGTTTTTTGATGGGAAATTGGCTATAACTCTCGCCTCAGTGGTGATAAAGGGCTCGGGTTGGATTTAAATGAAAGCTGGGAGATCCTTCTTTCATTTGCTATATCATTGTCCAGATCCGATGAGTACTTTGGCCACAGTGAGCCCCCAAGGTGGACCCGGAAATTCATGAAAATGAAGAAAAAAATGTATTTTTTGTGATCACGAATTGAGCTCGGAATCCTTAAATTCCTGCTAGTTTCGCTACAAATCGCGTTGAAAGTTTTTTGATGGGAAATTGGCTATAACTCTCGCCTCAGTGGTGATAAAGGGATCGGGTTGGATTTAAATGAAAGCTGGGAGATCCTTCTTTCATTTGCTATATCATTGTCCAGGTCCGATGAGTACTTTGGCCACAGTGAGTCCCCAAAGTGGACCCGGAAATTCATGAAAATGAAAAAAAAAAATGTATTTTTTGTGATCACGAATTGAGCTCGGAATCCTTAAATTCCTGCTAGTTTCGCTACAAATCGCGTTGAAAGTTTTTTGATGGGAAATTGGCTATAACTCTCGCCTCAGTGGTGATAAAGGGCTCGGGTTGGATTTAAATGAAAGCTGGGAGATCCTTCTTTCATTTGCTATATCATTGTCCAGGTCCGATGAGTACTTTGGCCACAGTGAGCCCCCAAAGTGGACCCGGAAATTCATGAAAATGAAAAAAAAATGTATTTTTTGTGATCACGAATTGAGCTCGGAATCCTTAAATTCCCGCTAGTTTCGCTACAAATCGCGTTGAAAGTTTTTTGATGGGAAATTGGCTATAACTCTCGCCTCAGTGGTGATAAAGGGCTCGGGTTGGATTTAAATGAAAGCTGGGAGATCCTTCTTTCATTTGCTATATCATTGTCCAGGTCCGATGAGTACTTTGGCCACAGTGAGCCCCCAAAGTGGACCCGGAAATTCATGAAAATGAAAAAAAAAATGTATTTTTTGTGATCACGAATTGAGCTCGGAATCCTTAAATTCCTGCTAGTTTCGCTACAAATCGCGTTTAAAGTTTTTTGATGGGAAATTGGCTATAACTCTCGCCTCAGTGGTGATAAAGGGCTCGGGTTGGATTTAAATGAAAGCTGGGAGATCCTTCTTTCATTTGCTGTATCATTGTCCAGGTCCGATGAGTACTTTGGCCACAGTGAGCCCCCAAAGTGGACCCGGAAATTCATGAAAATGAAAAAAAAAAATGTATTTTTTGTGATCACGAATTGAGCTCGGAATCCTTAAATTCCCGCTAGTTTCGCTACAAATCGCGTTGAAAGTTTTTTGATGGGAAATTGGCTATAACTCTCGCCTCAGTGGTGATAAAGGGCTCGGGTTGGATTTAAATGAAAGCTGGGAGATCCTTCTTTCATTTGCTATATCATTGTCCAGGTCCGATGAGTACTTTGGCCACAGTGAGCCCCCAAAGTGGACCCGGAAATTCATGAAAATGAAAAAAAAAAATGTATTTTTTGTGATCACGAATTGAGCTCGGAATCCTTAAATTCCCGCTAGTTTCGCTACAAATCGCGTTTAAAGTTTTTTGATGGGAAATTGGCTATAACTCTCGCCTCAGTGGTGATAAAGGGCTCGGGTTGGATTTAAATGAAAGCTGGGAGATCCTTCTTTCATTTGCTATATCATTGTCCAGGTCCGATGAGTACTTTGGCCACAGTGAGCCCCCAAAGTGGACCCGGAAATTCATGAAAATGAAAAAAAAAAATGTATTTTTTGTGATCACGAATTGAGCTCGGAATCCTTAAATTCCCGCTAGTTTCGCTACAAATCGCGTTTAAAGTTTTTTGATGGGAAATTGGCTATAACTCTCGCCTCAGTGGTGATAAAGGGCTCGGGTTGGATTTAAATGAAAGCTGGGAGATCCTTCTTTCATTTGCTATATCATTGTCCAGGTCCGATGAGTACTTTGGCCACAGTGAGCCCCCAAAGTGGACCCGGAAATTCATATTTTTTGTGATCACGAATTGAGCTCGGAATCCTTAAATTCCTGCTAGTTTCGCTACAAATCGCGTTGAAAGTTTTTTGATGGGAAATTGGCTATAACTCTCGCCTCAGTGGTGATAAAGGGCTCGGGTTGGATTTAAATGAAAGCTGGGAGATCCTTCTTTCATTTGCTATATCATTGTCCAGGTCCGATGAGTACTTTGGCCACAGTGAGCCCCCAAAGTGGACCCGGAAATTCATGAAAATGAAAAAAAAAATGTATTTTTTGTGATCACGAATTGAGCTCGGAATCCTTAAATTCCTGCTAGTTTCGCTACAAATCGCGTTGAAAGTTTTTTGATGGGAAATTGGCTATAACTCTCGCCTCAGTGGTGATAAAGGGCTCGGGTTGGATTTAAATGAAAGCTGGGAGATCCTTCTTTCATTTGCTATATCATTGTCCAGGTCCGATGAGTACTTTGGCCACAGTGAGCCCCCAAAGTGGACCCGGAAATTCATGAAAATTAAAAAAAAAATGTATTTTTTGTGATCACGAATTGAGCTCGGAATCCTTAAATTCCTGCTAGTTTCGCTACAAATCGCGTTGAAAGTTTTTTGATGGGAAATTGGCTATAACTCTCGCCTCAGTGGTGATAAAGGGCTCGGGTTGGATTTAAATGAAAGCTGGGAGATCCTTCTTTCATTTGTTATATCATTGTCCGATGAGTACTTTGGCCACAGTGAGCCCCCAAAGTGGACCCGGAAATTCATGAAAATGAAAAAAAAAATGTATTTTTTGTGATCACGAATTGAGCTCGGAATCCTTAAATTCCTGCTAGTTTCGCTACAAATCGCGTTGAACGTTTTTTGATGGGAAATTGGCTATAACTCTCGCCTCAGTGGTGATAAAGGGCTCGGGTTGGATTTAAATGAAAGCTGGGAGATCCTTCTTTCATTTGCTATATCATTGTCCAGGTCCGATGAGTACTTTGGCCACAGTGAGCCCCCAAAGTGGACCCGGAAATTCATGAAAATGAAAAAAAAAAATGTATTTTTTGTGATCACGAATTGAGCTCGGAATCCTTAAATTCCTGCTAGTTTCGCTACAAATCGCGTTGAAAGTTTTTTGATGGGAAATTGGCTATAACTCTCGCCTCAGTGGTGATAAAGGGCTCGGGTTGGATTTAAATGAAAGCTGGGAGATCCTTCTTTCATTTGCTATATCATTGTCCAGGTCCGATGAGTACTTTGGCCACAGTGAGCCCCCAAAGTGGACCCGGAAATTCATGAAAATGAAAAAAAAAATGTATTTTTTGTGATCACGAATTGAGCTCGGAATCCTTAAATTCCTGCTAGTTTCGCTACAAATCGCGTTGAAAGTTTTTTGATGGGAAATTGGCTATAACTCTCGCCTCAGTGGTGATAAAGGGCTCGGGTTGGATTTAAATGAAAGCTGGGAGATCCTTCTTTCATTTGCTATATCATTGTCCAGGTCCGATGAGTACTTTGGCCACAGTGAGCCCCCAAAGTGGACCCGGAAATTCATGAAAATGAAAAAAAAAATGTATTTTTTGTGATCACGAATTGAGCTCGGAATCCTTAAATTCCTGCTAGTTTCGCTACAAATCGCGTTTAAAGTTTTTTGATGGGAAATTGGCTATAACTCTCGCCTCAGTGGTGATAAAGGGCTCGGGTTGGATTTAAATGAAAGCTGGGAGATCCTTCTTTCATTTGCTATATCATTGTCCAGGTCCGATGAGTACTTTGGCCACAGTGAGCCCCCAAAGTGGACCCGGAAATTCATGAAAATGAAAAAAAAAAATGTATTTTTTGTGATCACGAATTGAGCTCGGAATCCTTAAATTCCCGCTAGTTTCGCTACAAATCGCGTTGAAAGTTTTTTGATGGGAAATTGGCTATAACTCTCGCCTCAGTGGTGATAAAGGGCTCGGGTTGGATTTAAATGAAAGCTGGGAGATCCTTCTTTCATTTGCTATATCATTGTCCAGGTCCGATGAGTACTTTGGCCACAGTGAGCCCCCAAAGTGGACCCGGAAATTCATGAAAATGAAAAAAAAAAATGTATTTTTTGTGATCACGAATTGAGCTCGGAATCCTTAAATTCCCGCTAGTTTCGCTACAAATCGCGTTGAAAGTTTTTTGATGGGAAATTGGCTATAACTCTCGCCTCAGTGGTGATAAAGGGCTCGGGTTGGATTTAAATGAAAGCTGGGAGATCCTTCTTTCATTTGCTATATCATTGTCCAGGTCCGATGAGTACTTTGGCCACAGTGAGCCCCCAAAGTGGACCCGGAAATTCATGAAAATGAAAAAAAAAAATGTATTTTTTGTGATCACGAATTGAGCTCGGAATCCTTAAATTCCTGCTAGTTTCGCTACAAATCGCGTTGAAAGTTTTTTGATGGGAAATTGGCTATAACTCTCGCCTCAGTGGTGATAAAGGGCTCGGGTTGGATTTAAATGAAAGCTGGGAGATCCTTCTTTCATTTGCTATATCATTGTCCAGGTCCGATGAGTACTTTGGCCACAGTGAGCCCCCAAAGTGGACCCGGAAATTCATGAAAATGAAAAAAAAAATGTATTTTTTGTGATCACGAATTGAGCTCGGAATCCTTAAATTCCTGCTAGTTTCGCTACAAATCGCGTTTAAAGTTTTTTGATGGGAAATTGGCTATAACTCTCGCCTCAGTGGTGATAAAGGGCTCGGGTTGGATTTAAATGAAAGCTGGGAGATCCTTCTTTCATTTGCTATATCATTGTCCAGGTCCGATGAGTACTTTGGCCACAGTGAGCCCCCAAAGTGGACCCGGAAATTCATGAAAATGAAAAAAAAAATGTATTTTTTGTGATCACGAATTGAGCTCGGAATCCTTAAATTCCTGCTAGTTTCGCTACAAATCGCGTTTAAAGTTTTTTGATGGGAAATTGGCTATAACTCTCGCCTCAGTGGTGATAAAGGGCTCGGGTTGGATTTAAATGAAAGCTGGGAGATCCTTCTTTCATTTGCTATATCATTGTCCAGGTCCGATGAGTACTTTGGCCACAGTGAGCCCCCAAAGTGGACCCGGAAATTCATGAAAATGAAAAAAAAAAATGTATTTTTTGTGATCACGAATTGAGCTCGGAATCCTTAAATTCCCGCTAGTTTCGCTACAAATCGCGTTGAAAGTTTTTTGATGGGAAATTGGCTATAACTCTCGCCTCAGTGGTGATAAAGGGCTCGGGTTGGATTTAAATGAAAGCTGGGAGATCCTTCTTTCATTTGCTATATCATTGTCCAGGTCCGATGAGTACTTTGGCCACAGTGAGCCCCCAAAGTGGACCCGGAAATTCATGAAAATGAAAAAAAAAATGTATTTTTTGTGATCACGAATTGAGCTCGGAATCCTTAAATTCCTGCTAGTTTCGCTACAAATCGCGTTGAAAGTTTTTTGATGGGAAATTGGCTATAACTCTCGCCTCAGTGGTGATAAAGGGCTCGGGTTGGATTTAAATGAAAGCTGGGAGATCCTTCTTTCATTTGCTATATTATTGTCCAGGTCCGATGAGTACTTTGGCCACAGTGAGCCCCCAAAGTGGACCCGGAAATTCATGAAAATGAAAAAAAAAAATGTATTTTTTGTGATCACGAATTGAGCTCGGAATCCTTAATTTCCCGCTAGTTTCGCTACAAATCGCGTTTAAAGTTTTTTGATGGGAAATTGGCTATAACTCTCGCCTCAGTGGTGATAAAGGGCTCGGGTTGGATTTAAATGAAAGCTGGGAGATCCTTCTTTCATTTGCTATATCATTGTCCAGGTCCGATGAGTACTTTGGCCACAGTGAGCCCCCAAAGTGGACCCGGAAATTCATGAAAATGAAAAAAAAAAATGTATTTTTTGTGATCACGAATTGAGTTCGGAATCCTTAAATTCCCGCTAGTTTCGCTACAAATCGCGTTTAAAGTTTTTTGATGGGAAATTGGCTATAACTCTCGCCTCAGTGGTGATAAAGGGCTCGGGTTGGATTTAAATGAAAGCTGGGAGATCCTTCTTTCATTTGCTATATCATTGTCCAGGTCCGATGTGTACTTTGGCCACAGTGAGCCCCCAAAGTGGACCCGGAAATTCATGAAAATGAAAAAAAAAAATGTATTTTTTGTGATCACGAATTGAGCTCGGAATCCTTAAATTCCCGCTAGTTTCGCTACAAATCGCGTTGAAAGTTTTTTGATGGGAAATTGGCTATAACTCTCGCCTCAGTGGTGATAAAGGGCTCGGGTTGGATTTAAATGAAAGCTGGGAGATCCTTCTTTCATTTGCTATATCATTGTCCAGGTCCGATGAGTACTTTGGCCACAGTGAGCCCCCAAAGTGGACCCGGAAATTCATGAAAATGAAAAAAAAAAATTTATTTTTTGTGATCACGAATTGAGCTCGGAATCCTTAAATTCCTGCTAGTTTCGCTACAAATCGCGTTGAAAGTTTTTTGATGGGAAATTGGCTATAACTCTTGCCTCAGTGGTGATAAAGGGCTCGGGTTGGATTTAAATGAAAGCTGGGAGATCCTTCTTTCATTTGCTATATCATTGTCCAGGTCCGATGAGTACTTTGGCCACAGTGAGCCCCCAAAGTGGACCCGGAAATTCATGAAAATGAAAAAAAAAATGTATTTTTTGTGATCACGAATTGAGCTCGGAATCCTTAAATTCCTGCTAGTTTCGCTACAAATCGCGTTGAAAGTTTTTTGATGGGAAATTGGCTATAACTCTCGCCTCAGTGGTGATAAAGGGCTCGGGTTGGATTTAAATGAAAGCTGGGAGATCCTTCTTTCATTTGCTATATCATTGTCCAGGTCCGATGAGTACTTTGGCCACAGTGAGCCCCCAAAGTGGACCCGGAAATTCATGAAAATGAAAAAAAAAATGTAATTTTTGTGATCACGAATTGAGCTCGGAATCCTTAAATTCCTGCTAGTTTCGCTACAAATCGCGTTGAAAGTTTTTTGATGGGAAATTGGCTATAACTCTCGCCTCAGTGGTGATAAAGGGCTCGGGTTGGATTTAAATGAAAGCTGGGAGATCCTTCTTTCATTTGCTATATCATTGTCCAGGTCCGATGAGTACTTTGGCCACAGTGAGCCCCCAAAGTGGACCCGGAAATTCATGAAAATGAAAAAAAAAATGTATTTTTTGTGATCACGAATTGAGCTCGGAATCCTTAAATTCCTGCTAGTTTCGCTACAAATCGCGTTGAAAGTTTTTTGATGGGAAATTGGCTATAACTCTCGCCTCAGTGGTGATAAAGGGCTCGGGTTGGATTTAAATGAAAGCTGGGAGATCCTTCTTTCATTTGCTATATCATTGTCCAGGTCCGATGAGTACTTTGGCCACAGTGAGCCCCCAAAGTGGACCCGGAAATTCATGAAAATGAAAAAAAAAATGTATTTTTTGTGATCACGAATTGAGCTCGGAATCCTTAAATTCCTGCTAGTTTCGCTACAAATCGCGTTGAAAGTTTTTTGATGGGAAATTGGCTATAACTCTCGCCTCAGTGGTGATAAAGGGCTCGGGTTGGATTTAAATGAAAGCTGGGAGATCCTTCTTTCATTTGCTATATCATTGTCCAGGTCCGATGAGTACTTTGGCCACAGTGAGCCCCCAAAGTGGACCCGGAAATTCATGAAAATGAAAAAAAAAATGTATTTTTTGTGATCACGAATTGAGCTCGGAATCCTTAAATTCCTGCTAGTTTCGCTACAAATCGCGTTGAAAGTTTTTTGATGGGAAATTGGCTATAACTCTCGCCTCAGTGGTGATAAAGGGCTCGGGTTGGATTTAAATGAAAGCTGGGAGATCCTTCTTTCATTTGCTATATCATTGTCCAGGTCCGATGAGTACTTTGGCCACAGTGAGCCCCCAAAGTGGACCCGGAAATTCATGAAAATGAAAAAAAAAATGTATTTTTTGTGATCACGAATTGAGCTCGGAATCCTTAAATTCCTGCTAGTTTCGCTACAAATCGCGTTTAAAGTTTTTTGATGGGAAATTGGCTATAACTCTCGCCTCAGTGGTGATAAAGGGCTCGGGTTGGATTTAAATGAAAGCTGGGAGATCCTTCTTTCATTTGCTATATCATTGTCCAGGTCCGATGAGTACTTTGGCCACAGTGAGCCCCCAAAGTGGACCCGGAAATTCATGAAAATGAAAAAAAAAATGTATTTTTTGTGATCACGAATTGAGCTCGGAATCCTTAAATTCCTGCTAGTTTCGCTACAAATCGCGTTGAAAGTTTTCTGATGGGAAATTGGCTATAACTCTCGCCTCAGTGGTGATAAAGGGCTCGGGTTGGATTTAAATGAAAGCTGGGAGATCCTTCTTTCATTTGCTATATCATTGTCCAGGTCCGATGAGTACTTTGGCCACAGTGAGCCCCCAAAGTGGACCCGGAAATTCATGAAAATGAAAAAAAAAATGTATTTTTTGTGATCACGAATTGAGCTCGGAATCCTTAAATTCCTGCTAGTTTCGCTACAAATCGCGTTGAAAGTTTTTTGATGGGAAATTGGCTATAACTCTCGCCTCAGTGGTGATAAAGGGCTCGGGTTGGATTTAAATGAAAGCTGGGAGATCCTTCTTTCATTTGCTATATCATTGTCCAGGTCCGATGAGTACTTTGGCCACAGTGAGCCCCCAAAGTGGACCCGGAAATTCATGAAAATGAAAAAAAAAAATGTATTTTTTGTGATCACGAATTGAGCTCGGAATCCTTAAATTCCTGCTAGTTTCGCTACAAATCGCGTTGAAAGTTTTTTGATGGGAAATTGGCTATAACTCTCGCCTCAGTGGTGATAAAGGGCTCGGGTTGGATTTAAATGAAAGCTGGGAGATCCTTCTTTCATTTGCTATATCATTGTCCAGGTCCGATGAGTACTTTGGCCACAGTGAGCCCCCAAAGTGGACCCGGAAATTCATGAAAATGAAAAAAAAAATGTATTTTTTGTGATCACGAATTGAGCTCGGAATCCTTAAATTCCTGCTAGTTTCGCTACAAATCGCGTTGAAAGTTTTTTGATGGGAAATTGGCTATAACTCTCGCCTCAGTGGTGATAAAGGGCTCGGGTTGGATTTAAATGAAAGCTGGGAGATCCTTCTTTCATTTGCTATATCATTGTCCAGGTCCGATGAGTACTTTGGCCACAGTGAGCCCCCAAAGTGGACCCGGAAATTCATGAAAATGAAAAAAAAAATGTATTTTTTGTGATCACGAATTGAGCTCGGAATCCTTAAATTCCCGCTAGTTTCGCTACAAATCGCGTTGAAAGTTTTTTGATGGGAAATTGGCTATAACTCTCGCCTCAGTGGTGATAAAGGGCTCGGGTTGGATTTAAATGAAAGCTGGGAGATCCTTCTTTCATTTGCTATATCATTGTCCAGGTCCGATGAGTACTTTGGCCACAGTGAGCCCCCAAAGTGGACCCGGAAATTCATGAAAATGAAAAAAAAAAATGTATTTTTTGTGATCACGAATTGAGCTCGGAATCCTTAAATTCCCGCTAGTTTCGCTACAAATCGCGTTGAAAGTTTTTTGATGGGAAATTGGCTATAACTCTCGCCTCAGTGGTGATAAAGGGCTCGGGTTGGATTTAAATGAAAGCTGGGAGATCCTTCTTTCATTTGCTATATCATTGTCCAGGTCCGATGAGTACTTTGGCCACAGTGAGCCCCCAAAGTGGACCCGGAAATTCATGAAAATGAAAAAAAAAAATGTATTTTTTGTGATCACGAATTGAGCTCGGAATCCTTAAATTCCTGCTAGTTTCGCTACAAATCGCGTTGAAAGTTTTTTGATGGGAAATTGGCTATAACTCTCGCCTCAGTGGTGATAAAGGGCTCGGGTTGGATTTAAATGAAAGCTGGGAGATCCTTCTTTCATTTGCTATATCATTGTCCAGGTCCGATGAGTACTTTGGCCACAGTGAGCCCCCAAAGTGGACCCGGAAATTCATGAAAATGAAAAAAAAAATGTATTTTTTGTGATCACGAATTGAGCTCGGAATCCTTAAATTCCTGCTAGTTTCGCTACAAATCGCGTTTAAAGTTTTTTGATGGGAAATTGGCTATAACTCTCGCCTCAGTGGTGATAAAGGGCTCGGGTTGGATTTAAATGAAAGCTGGGAGATCCTTCTTTCATTTGCTATATCATTGTCCAGGTCCGATGAGTACTTTGGCCACAGTGAGCCCCCAAAGTGGACCCGGAAATTCATGAAAATGAAAAAAAAAAATGTATTTTTTGTGATCAAGAATTGAGCTCGGAATCCTTAAATTCCCGCTAGTTTCGCTACAAATCGCGTTGAAAGTTTTTTGATGGGAAATTGGCTATAACTCTCGCCTCAGTGGTGATAAAGGGCTCGGGTTGGATTTAAATGAAAGCTGGGAGATCCTTCTTTCATTTGCTATATCATTGTCCAGGTCCGATGAGTACTTTGGCCACAGTGAGCCCCCAAAGTGGACCCGGAAATTCATGAAAATGAAAAAAAAAATGTATTTTTTGTGATCACGAATTGAGCTCGGAATCCTTAAATTCCTGCTAGTTTCGCTACAAATCGCGTTTAAAGTTTTTTGATGGGAAATTGGCTATAACTCTCGCCTCAGTGGTGATAAAGGGCTCGGGTTGGATTTAAATGAAAGCTGGGAGATCCTTCTTTCATTTGCTATATCATTGTCCAGGTCCGATGAGTACTTTGGCCACAGTGAGCCCCCAAAGTGGACCCGGAAATTCATGAAAATGAAAAAAAAAAATGTATTTTTTGTGATCACGAATTGAGCTCGGAATCCTTAAATTCCCGCTAGTTTCGCTACAAATCGCGTTGAAAGTTTTTTGATGGGAAATTGGCTATAACTCTCGCCTCAGTGGTGATAAAGGGCTCGGGTTGGATTTAAATGAAAGCTGGGAGATCCTTCTTTCATTTGCTATATCATTGTCCAGGTCCGATGAGTACTTTGGCCACAGTGAGCCCCCAAAGTGGACCCGGAAATTCATGAAAATGAAAAAAAAAATGTATTTTTTGTGATCACGAATTGAGCTCGGAATCCTTAAATTCCTGCTAGTTTCGCTACAAATCGCGTTGAAAGTTTTTTGATGGGAAATTGGCTATAACTCTCGCCTCAGTGGTGATAAAGGGCTCGGGTTGGATTTAAATGAAAGCTGGGAGATCCTTCTTTCATTTGCTATATCATTGTCCAGGTCCGATGAGTACTTTGGCCACAGTGAGCCCCCAAAGTGGACCCGGAAATTCATGAAAATGAAAAAAAAAATATATTTTTTGTGATCACGAATTGAGCTCGGAATCCTTAAATTCCTGCTAGTTTCGCTACAAATCGCGTTGAAAGTTTTTTGATGGGAAATTGGCTATAACTCTCGCCTCAGTGGTGATAAAGGGCTCGGGTTGGATTTAAATGAAAGCTGGGAGATCCTTCTTTCATTTGCTATATCATTGTCCAGGTCCGATGAGTAGTTTGGCCACAGTGAGCCCCCAAAGTGGACCCGGAAATTCATGAAAATGAAAAAAAAAATGTATTTTTTGTGATCACGAATTGAGCTCGGAATCCTTAAATTCCTGCTAGTTTCGCTACAAATCGCGTTGAAAGTTTTTTGATGGGAAATTGGCTATAACTCTCGCCTCAGTGGTGATAAAGGGCTCGGGTTGGATTTAAATGAAAGCTGGGAGATCCTTCTTTCATTTGCTATATCATTGTCCAGGTCCGATGAGTACTTTGGCCACAGTGAGCCCCCAAAGTGGACCCGGAAATTCATGAAAATGAAAAAAAAAATGTATTTTTTGTGATCACGAATTGAGCTCGGAATCCTTAAATTCCTGCTAGTTTCGCTACAAATCGCGTTTAAAGTTTTTTGATGGGAAATTGGCTATAACTCTCGCCTCAGTGGTGATAAAGGGCTCGGGTTGGATTTAAATCAAAGCTGGGAGATCCTTCTTTCATTTGCTATATCATTGTCCAGGTCCGATGAGTACTTTGGCCACAGTGAGCCCCCAAAGTGGACCCGGAAATTCATGAAAATGAAAAAAAAAATGTATTTTTTGTGATCACGAATTGAGCTCGGAATCCTTAAATTCCTGCTAGTTTCGCTACAAATCGCGTTGAAAGTTTTTTGATGGGAAATTGGCTATAACTCTCGCCTCAGTGGTGATAAAGGGCTCGGGTTGGATTTAAATGAAAGCTGGGAGATCCTTCTTTCATTTGCTATATTATTGTCCAGGTCCGATGAGTACTTTGGCCACAGTGAGCCCCCAAAGTGGACCCGGAAATTCATGAAAATGAAAAAAAAAAATGTATTTTTTGTGATCACGAATTGAGCTCGGAATCCTTAATTTCCCGCTAGTTTCGCTACAAATCGCGTTTAAATTTTTTTGATGGGAAATTGGCTATAACTCTCGCCTCAGTGGTGATAAAGGGCTCGGGTTGGATTTAAATGAAAGCTGGGAGATCCTTCTTTCATTTGCTATATCATTGTCCAGGTCCGATGAGTACTTTGGCCACAGTGAGCCCCCAAAGTGGACCCGGAAATTCATGAAAATGAAAAAAAAAAATGTATTTTTTGTGATCACGAATTGAGTTCGGAATCCTTAAATTCCCGCTAGTTTCGCTACAAATCGCGTTTAAAGTTTTTTGATGGGAAATTGGCTATAACTCTCGCCTCAGTGGTGATAAAGGGCTCGGGTTGGATTTAAATGAAAGCTGGGAGATCCTTCTTTCATTTGCTATATCATTGTCCAGGTCCGATGAGTACTTTGGCCACAGTGAGCCCCCAAAGTGGACCCGGAAATTCATGAAAATGAAAAAAAAAAATGTATTTTTTGTGATCACGAATTGAGCTCGGAATCCTTAAATTCCCGCTAGTTTCGCTACAAATCGCGTTGAAAGTTTTTTGATGGGAAATTGGCTATAACTCTCGCCTCAGTGGTGATAAAGGGCTCGGGTTGGATTTAAATGAAAGCTGGGAGATCCTTCTTTCATTTGCTATATCATTGTCCAGGTCCGATGAGTACTTTGGCCACAGTGAGCCCCCAAAGTGGACCCGGAAATTCATGAAAATGAAAAAAAAAAATGTATTTTTTGTGATCACGAATTGAGCTCGGAATCCTTAATTTCCCGCTAGTTTCGCTACAAATCGCGTTTAAATTTTTTTGATGGGAAATTGGCTATAACTCTCGCCTCAGTGGTGATAAAGGGCTCGGGTTGGATTTAAATGAAAGCTGGGAGATCCTTCTTTCATTTGCTATATCATTGTCCAGGTCCGATGAGTACTTTGGCCACAGTGAGCCCCCAAAGTGGACCCGGAAATTCATGAAAATGAAAAAAAAAAATGTATTTTTTGTGATCACGAATTGAGTTCGGAATCCTTAAATTCCCGCTAGTTTCGCTACAAATCGCGTTTAAAGTTTTTTGATGGGAAATTGGCTATAACTCTCGCCTCAGTGGTGATAAAGGGCTCGGGTTGGATTTAAATGAAAGCTGGGAGATCCTTCTTTCATTTGCTATATCATTGTCCAGGTCCGATGAGTACTTTGGCCACAGTGAGCCCCCAAAGTGGACCCGGAAATTCATGAAAATGAAAAAAAAAATGTATTTTTTGTGATCACGAATTGAGCTCGGAATCCTTAAATTCCCGCTAGTTTCGCTACAAATCGCGTTGAAAGTTTTTTGATGGGAAATTGGCTATAACTCTCGCCTCAGTGGTGATAAAGGGCTCGGGTTGGATTTAAATGAAAGCTGGGAGATCCTTCTTTCATTTGCTATATCATTGTCCAGGTCCGATGAGTACTTTGGCCACAGTGAGCCCCCAAAGTGGACCCGGAAATTCATGAAAATGAAAAAAAAAATGTATTTTTTGTGATCACGAATTGAGCTCGGAATCCTTAAATTCCTGCTAGTTTCGCTACAAATCGCGTTTAAAGTTTTTTGATGGGTAATTGGCTATATCTCTCGCCTCAGTGGTGATAAAGGGCTCGGGTTGGATTTAAATGAAAGCTGGGAGATCCTTCTTTCATTTGCTATATCATTGTCCAGGTCCGATGAGTACTTTGGCCACAGTGAGCCCCCAAAGTGGACCCGGAAATTCATGAAAATGAAAAAAAAAAATGTATTTTTTGTGATCACGAATTGAGCTCGGAATCCTTAAATTCCTGCTAGTTTCGCTACAAATCGCGTTGAAAGTTTTTTGATGGGAAATTGGCTATAACTCTCGCCTCAGTGGTGATAAAGGGCTCGGGTTGGATTTAAATGAAAGCTGGGAGATCCTTCTTTCATTTGCTATATCATTGTCCAGGTCCGATGAGTACTTTGGCCACAGTGAGCCCCCAAAGTGGACCCGGAAATTCATGAAAATGAAAAAAAAAATGTATTTTTTGTGATCACGAATTGAGCTCGGAATCCTTAAATTCCTGCTAGTTTCGCTACAAATCGCGTTGAAAGTTTTTTGATGGGAAATTGGCTATAACTCTCGCCTCAGTGGTGATAAAGGGCTCGGGTTGGATTTAAATGAAAGCTGGGAGATCCTTCTTTCATTTGCTATATCATTGTCCAGGTCCGATGAGTACTTTGGCCACAGTGAGCCCCCAAAGTGGACCCGGAAATTCATGAAAATGAAAAAAAAAATGTATTTTTTGTGATCACGAATTGAGCTCGGAATCCTTAAATTCCTGCTAGTTTCGCTACAAATCGCGTTTAAAGTTTTTTGATGGGTAATTGGCTATATCTCTCGCCTCAGTGGTGATAAAGGGCTCGGGTTGGATTTAAATGAAAGCTGGGAGATCCTTCTTTCATTTGCTATATCATTGTCCAGGTCCGATGAGTACTTTGGCCACAGTGAGCCCCCAAAGTGGACCCGGAAATTCATGAAAATGAAAAAAAAAAATGTATTTTTTGTGATCACGAATTGAGCTCGGAATCCTTAAATTCCTGCTAGTTTCGCTACAAATCGCGTTGAAAGTTTTTTGATGGGAAATTGGCTATAACTCTCGCCTCAGTGGTGATAAAGGGCTCGGGTTGGATTTAAATGAAAGCTGGGAGATCCTTCTTTCATTTGCTATATCATTGTCCAGGTCCGATGAGTACTTTGGCCACAGTGAGCCCCCAAAGTGGACCCGGAAATTCATGAAAATGAAAAAAAAAAAAATGTATTTTTTGTGATCACGAATTGAGCTCGGAATCCTTAAATTCCCGCTAGTTTCGCTACAAATCGCGTTGAAAGTTTTTTGATGGGAAATTGGCTATAACTCTCGCCTCAGTGGTGATAAAGGGCTCGGGTTGGATTTAAATGAAAGCTGGGAGATCCTTCTTTCATTTGCTATATCATTGTTTGATGGGAAATTGGCTATAACTCTCGCCTCAGTGGTGATAAAGGGCTCGGGTTGGATTTAAATGAAAGCTGGGAGATCCTTCTTTCATTTGCTATATCATTGTCCAGGTCCGATGAGTACTTTGGCCACAGTGAGCCCCCAAAGTGGACCCGGAAATTCATGAAAATTAAAAAAAAAATGTATTTTTTGTGATCACGAATTGAGCTCGGAATCCTTAAATTCCTGCTAGTTTCGCTACAAATCGCGTTGAAAGTTTTTTGATGGGAAATTGGCTATAACTCTCGCCTCAGTGGTGATAAAGGGCTCGGGTTGGATTTAAATGAAAGCTGGGAGATCCTTCTTTCATTTGTTATATCATTGTCCAGGTCCGATGAGTACTTTGGCCACAGTGAGCCCCCAAAGTGGACCCGGAAATTCATGAAAATGAAAAAAAAAATGTATTTTTTGTGATCACGAATTGAGCTCGGAATCCTTAAATTCCTGCTAGTTTCGCTACAAATCGCGTTGAAAGTTTTTTGATGGGAAATTGGCTATAACTCTCGCCTCAGTGGTGATAAAGGGCTCGGGTTGGATTTAAATGAAAGCTGGGAGATCCTTCTTTCATTTGCTATATCATTGTCCAGGTCCGATGAGTACTTTGGCCACAGTGAGCCCCCAAAGTGGACCCGGAAATTCATGAAAATTAAAAAAAAAATGTATTTTTTGTGATCACGAATTGAGCTCGGAATCCTTAAATTCCTGCTAGTTTCGCTACAAATCGCGTTGAAAGTTTTTTGATGGGAAATTGGCTATAACTCTCGCCTCAGTGGTGATAAAGGGCTCGGGTTGGATTTAAATGAAAGCTGGGAGATCCTTCTTTCATTTGTTATATCATTGTCCAGGTCCGATGAGTACTTTGGCCACAGTGAGCCCCCAAAGTGGACCCGGAAATTCATGAAAATGAAAAAAAAAATGTATTTTTTGTGATCACGAATTGAGCTCGGAATCCTTAAATTCCTGCTAGTTTCGCTACAAATCGCGTTGAAAGTTTTTTGATGGGAAATTGGCTATAACTCTCGCCTCAGTGGTGATAAAGGGCTCGGGTTGGATTTAAATGAAAGCTGGGAGATCCTTCTTTCATTTGCTATATCATTGTCCAGGTCCGATGAGTACTTTGGCCACAGTGAGCCCCCAAAGTGGACCCGGAAATTCATGAAAATGAAAAAAAAAATGTATTTTTTGTGATCACGAATTGAGCTCGGAATCCTTAAATTCCTGCTAGTTTCGCTACAAATCGCGTTGAAAGTTTTTTGATGGGAAATTGGCTATAACTCTCGCCTCAGTGGTGATAAAGGGCTCGGGTTGGATTTAAATGAAAGCTGGGAGATCCTTCTTTCATTTGCTATATCATTGTCCAGGTCCGATGAGTACTTTGGCCACAGTGAGCCCCCAAAGTGGACCCGGAAATTCATGAAAATGAAAAAAAAAATGTATTTTTTGTGATCACGAATTGAGCTCGGAATCCTTAAATTCCTGCTAGTTTCGCTACAAATCGCGTTTAAAGTTTTTTGATGGGTAATTGGCTATATCTCTCGCCTCAGTGGTGATAAAGGGCTCGGGTTGGATTTAAATGAAAGCTGGGAGATCCTTCTTTCATTTGCTATATCATTGTCCAGGTCCGATGAGTACTTTGGCCACAGTGAGCCCCCAAAGTGGACCCGGAAATTCATGAAAATGAAAAAAAAAAATGTATTTTTTGTGATCACGAATTGAGCTCGGAATCCTTAAATTCCTGCTAGTTTCGCTACAAATCGCGTTGAAAGTTTTTTGATGGGAAATTGGCTATAACTCTCGCCTCAGTGGTGATAAAGGGCTCGGGTTGGATTTAAATGAAAGCTGGGAGATCCTTCTTTCATTTGCTATATCATTGTCCAGGTCCGATGAGTACTTTGGCCACAGTGAGCCCCCAAAGTGGACCCGGAAATTCATGAAAATGAAAAAAAAAAATGTATTTTTTGTGATCACGAATTGAGCTCGGAATCCTTAAATTCCTGCTAGTTTCGCTACAAATCGCGTTGAAAGTTTTTTGATGGGAAATTGGCTATAACTCTCGCCTCAGTGGTGATAAAGGGCTCGGGTTGGATTTAAATGAAAGCTGGGAGATCCTTCTTTCATTTGCTATATCATTGTCCAGGTCCGATGAGTACTTTGGCCACAGTGAGCCCCCAAAGTGGACCCGGAAATTCATGAAAATGAAAAAAAAAATGTATTTTTTGTGATCACGAATTGAGCTCGGAATCCTTAAATTCCTGCTAGTTTCGCTACAAATCGCGTTGAAAGTTTTTTGATGGGAAATTGGCTATAACTCTCGCCTCAGTGGTGATAAAGGGCTCGGGTTGGATTTAAATGAAAGCTGGGAGATCCTTCTTTCATTTGCTATATCATTGTCCAGGTCCGATGAGTACTTTGGCCACAGTGAGCCCCCAAAGTGGACCCGGAAATTCATGAAAATGAAAAAAAAAAATGTATTTTTTGTGATCACGAATTGAGCTCGGAATCCTTAAATTCCCGCTAGTTTCGCTACAAATCGCGTTTAAAGTTTTTTGATGGGAAATTGGCTATAACTCTCGCCTCAGTGGTGATAAAGGGCTCGGGTTGGATTTAAATGAAAGCTGGGAGATCCTTCTTTCATTTGCTATATCATTGTCCAGGTCCGATGAGTACTTTGGCCACAGTGAGCCCCCAAAGTGGACCCGGAAATTCATGAAAATGAAAAAAAAAATGTATTTTTTGTGATCACGAATTGAGCTCGGAATCCTTAAATTCCTGCTAGTTTCGCTACAAATCGCGTTGAAAGTTTTTTGATGGGAAATTGGCTATAACTCTCGCCTCAGTGGTGATAAAGGGCTCGGGTCCGATGAGTACTTTGGCCACAGTGAGCCCCCAAAGTGGACCCGGAAATTCATGAAAATGAAAAAAAAAATGTATTTTTTGTGATCACGAATTGAGCTCGGAATCCTTAAATTCCTGCTAGTTTCGCTACAAATCGCGTTTAAAGTTTTTTGATGGGTAATTGGCTATATCTCTCGCCTCAGTGGTGATAAAGGGCTCGGGTTGGATTTAAATGAAAGCTGGGAGATCCTTCTTTCATTTGCTATATCATTGTCCAGGTCCGATGAGTACTTTGGCCACAGTGAGCCCCCAAAGTGGACCCGGAAATTCATGAAAATGAAAAAAAAAAATGTATTTTTTGTGATCACGAATTGAGCTCGGAATCCTTAAATTCCTGCTAGTTTCGCTACAAATCGCGTTGAAAGTTTTTTGATGGGAAATTGGCTATAACTCTCGCCTCAGTGGTGATAAAGGGCTCGGGTTGGATTTAAATGAAAGCTGGGAGATCCTTCTTTCATTTGCTATATCATTGTCCAGGTCCGATGAGTACTTTGGCCACAGTGAGCCCCCAAAGTGGACCCGGAAATTCATGAAAATGAAAAAAAAAAATGTATTTTTTGTGATCACGAATTGAGCTCGGAATCCTTAAATTCCTGCTAGTTTCGCTACAAATCGCGTTGAAAGTTTTTTGATGGGAAATTGGCTATAACTCTCGCCTCAGTGGTGATAAAGGGCTCGGGTTGGATTTAAATGAAAGCTGGGAGATCCTTCTTTCATTTGCTATATCATTGTCCAGGTCCGATGAGTACTTTGGCCACAGTGAGCCCCCAAAGTGGACCCGGAAATTCATGAAAATGAAAAAAAAAATGTATTTTTTGTGATCACGAATTGAGCTCGGAATCCTTAAATTCCTGCTAGTTTCGCTACAAATCGCGTTGAAAGTTTTTTGATGGGAAATTGGCTATAACTCTCGCCTCAGTGGTGATAAAGGGCTCGGGTTGGATTTAAATGAAAGCTGGGAGATCCTTCTTTCATTTGCTATATCATTGTCCAGGTCCGATGAGTACTTTGGCCACAGTGAGCCCCCAAAGTGGACCCGGAAATTCATGAAAATGAAAAAAAAAAATGTATTTTTTGTGATCACGAATTGAGCTCGGAATCCTTAAATTCCCGCTAGTTTCGCTACAAATCGCGTTTAAAGTTTTTTGATGGGAAATTGGCTATAACTCTCGCCTCAGTGGTGATAAAGGGCTCGGGTTGGATTTAAATGAAAGCTGGGAGATCCTTCTTTCATTTGCTATATCATTGTCCAGGTCCGATGAGTACTTTGGCCACAGTGAGCCCCCAAAGTGGACCCGGAAATTCATGAAAATGAAAAAAAAAATGTATTTTTTGTGATCACGAATTGAGCTCGGAATCCTTAAATTCCTGCTAGTTTCGCTACAAATCGCGTTGAAAGTTTTTTGATGGGAAATTGGCTATAACTCTCGCCTCAGTGGTGATAAAGGGCTCGGGTTGGATTTAAATGAAAGCTGGGAGATCCTTCTTTCATTTGCTATATCATTGTCCAGGTCCGATGAGTACTTTGGCCACAGTGAGCCCCCAAAGTGGACCCGGAAATTCATGAAAATGAAAAAAAAAATGTATTTTTTGTGATCACGAATTGAGCTCGGAATCCTTAAATTCCTGCTAGTTTCGCTACAAATCGCGTTGAAAGTTTTTTGATGGGAAATTGGCTATAACTCTCGCCTCAGTGGTGATAAAGGGCTCGGGTCCGATGAGTACTTTGGCCACAGTGAGCCCCCAAAGTGGACCCGGAAATTCATGAAAATGAAAAAAAAAATGTATTTTTTGTGATCACGAATTGAGCTCGGAATCCTTAAATTCCTGCTAGTTTCGCTACAAATCGCGTTGAAAGTTTTTTGATGGGAAATTGGCTATAACTCTCGCCTCAGTGGTGATAAAGGGCTCGGGTTGGATTTAAATGAAAGCTGGGAGATCCTTCTTTCATTTGCTATATCATTGTCCAGGTCCGATGAGTACTTTGGCCACAGTGAGCCCCCAAAGTGGACCCGGAAATTCATGAAAATGAAAAAAAAAATGTATTTTTTGTGATCACGAATTGAGCTCGGAATCCTTAAATTCCTGCTAGTTTCGCTACAAATCGCGTTGAAAGTTTTTTGATGGGAAATTGGCTATAACTCTCGCCTCAGTGGTGATAAAGGGCTCGGGTTGGATTTAAATGAAAGCTGGGAGATCCTTCTTTCATTTGCTATATCATTGTCCAGGTCCGATGAGTACTTTGGCCACAGTGAGCCCCCAAAGTGGACCCGGAAATTCATGAAAATGAAAAAAAAAATGTATTTTTTGTGATCACGAATTGAGCTCGGAATCCTTAAATTCCTGCTAGTTTCGCTACAAATCGCGTTTAAAGTTTTTTGATGGGTAATTGGCTATATCTCTCGCCTCAGTGGTGATAAAGGGCTCGGGTTGGATTTAAATGAAAGCTGGGAGATCCTTCTTTCATTTGCTATATCATTGTCCAGGTCCGATGAGTACTTTGGCCACAGTGAGCCCCCAAAGTGGACCCGGAAATTCATGAAAATGAAAAAAAAAAATGTATTTTTTGTGATCACGAATTGAGCTCGGAATCCTTAAATTCCTGCTAGTTTCGCTACAAATCGCGTTGAAAGTTTTTTGATGGGAAATTGGCTATAACTCTCGCCTCAGTGGTGATAAAGGGCTCGGGTTGGATTTAAATGAAAGCTGGGAGATCCTTCTTTCATTTGCTATATCATTGTCCAGGTCCGATGAGTACTTTGGCCACAGTGAGCCCCCAAAGTGGACCCGGAAATTCATGAAAATGAAAAAAAAAAATGTATTTTTTGTGATCACGAATTGAGCTCGGAATCCTTAAATTCCTGCTAGTTTCGCTACAAATCGCGTTGAAAGTTTTTTGATGGGAAATTGGCTATAACTCTCGCCTCAGTGGTGATAAAGGGCTCGGGTTGGATTTAAATGAAAGCTGGGAGATCCTTCTTTCATTTGCTATATCATTGTCCAGGTCCGATGAGTACTTTGGCCACAGTGAGCCCCCAAAGTGGACCCGGAAATTCATGAAAATGAAAAAAAAAATGTATTTTTTGTGATCACGAATTGAGCTCGGAATCCTTAAATTCCTGCTAGTTTCGCTACAAATCGCGTTGAAAGTTTTTTGATGGGAAATTGGCTATAACTCTCGCCTCAGTGGTGATAAAGGGCTCGGGTTGGATTTAAATGAAAGCTGGGAGATCCTTCTTTCATTTGCTATATCATTGTCCAGGTCCGATGAGTACTTTGGCCACAGTGAGCCCCCAAAGTGGACCCGGAAATTCATGAAAATGAAAAAAAAAAATGTATTTTTTGTGATCACGAATTGAGCTCGGAATCCTTAAATTCCCGCTAGTTTCGCTACAAATCGCGTTTAAAGTTTTTTGATGGGAAATTGGCTATAACTCTCGCCTCAGTGGTGATAAAGGGCTCGGGTTGGATTTAAATGAAAGCTGGGAGATCCTTCTTTCATTTGCTATATCATTGTCCAGGTCCGATGAGTACTTTGGCCACAGTGAGCCCCCAAAGTGGACCCGGAAATTCATGAAAATGAAAAAAAAAATGTATTTTTTGTGATCACGAATTGAGCTCGGAATCCTTAAATTCCTGCTAGTTTCGCTACAAATCGCGTTGAAAGTTTTTTGATGGGAAATTGGCTATAACTCTCGCCTCAGTGGTGATAAAGGGCTCGGGTTGGATTTAAATGAAAGCTGGGAGATCCTTCTTTCATTTGCTATATCATTGTCCAGGTCCGATGAGTACTTTGGCCACAGTGAGCCCCCAAAGTGGACCCGGAAATTCATGAAAATGAAAAAAAAAATGTATTTTTTGTGATCACGAATTGAGCTCGGAATCCTTAAATTCCTGCTAGTTTCGCTACAAATCGCGTTGAAAGTTTTTTGATGGGAAATTGGCTATAACTCTCGCCTCAGTGGTGATAAAGGGCTCGGGTTGGATTTAAATGAAAGCTGGGAGATCCTTCTTTCATTTGCTATATCATTGTCCAGGTCCGATGAGTACTTTGGCCACAGTGAGCCCCCAAAGTGGACCCGGAAATTCATGAAAATGAAAAAAAAAATGTATTTTTTGTGATCACGAATTGAGCTCGGAATCCTTAAATTCCTGCTAGTTTCGCTACAAATCGCGTTTAAAGTTTTTTGATGGGTAATTGGCTATATCTCTCGCCTCAGTGGTGATAAAGGGCTCGGGTTGGATTTAAATGAAAGCTGGGAGATCCTTCTTTCATTTGCTATATCATTGTCCAGGTCCGATGAGTACTTTGGCCACAGTGAGCCCCCAAAGTGGACCCGGAAATTCATGAAAATGAAAAAAAAAATGTATTTTTTGTGATCACGAATTGAGCTCGGAATCCTTAAATTCCTGCTAGTTTCGCTACAAATCGCGTTGAAAGTTTTTTGATGGGAAATTGGCTATAACTCTCGCCTCAGTGGTGATAAAGGGCTCGGGTTGGATTTAAATGAAAGCTGGGAGATCCTTCTTTCATTTGCTATATCATTGTCCAGGTCCGATGAGTACTTTGGCCACAGTGAGCCCCCAAAGTGGACCCGGAAATTCATGAAAATGAAAAAAAAAATGTATTTTTTGTGATCACGAATTGAGCTCGGAATCCTTAAATTCCTGCTAGTTTCGCTACAAATCGCGTTTAAAGTTTTTTGATGGGTAATTGGCTATATCTCTCGCCTCAGTGGTGATAAAGGGCTCGGGTTGGATTTAAATGAAAGCTGGGAGATCCTTCTTTCATTTGCTATATCATTGTCCAGGTCCGATGAGTACTTTGGCCACAGTGAGCCCCCAAAGTGGACCCGGAAATTCATGAAAATGAAAAAAAAAATGTATTTTTTGTGATCACGAATTGAGCTCGGAATCCTTAAATTCCTGCTAGTTTCGCTACAAATCGCGTTGAAAGTTTTTTGATGGGAAATTGGCTATAACTCTCGCCTCAGTGGTGATAAAGGGCTCGGGTTGGATTTAAATGAAAGCTGGGAGATCCTTCTTTCATTTGCTATATCATTGTCCAGGTCCGATGAGTACTTTGGCCACAGTGAGCCCCCAAAGTGGACCCGGAAATTCATGAAAATGAAAAAAAAAATGTATTTTTTGTGATCACGAATTGAGCTCGGAATCCTTAAATTCCTGCTAGTTTCGCTACAAATCGCGTTGAAAGTTTTTTGATGGGAAATTGGCTATAACTCTCGCCTCAGTGGTGATAAAGGGCTCGGGTTGGATTTAAATGAAAGCTGGGAGATCCTTCTTTCATTTGCTATATCATTGTCCAGGTCCGATGAGTACTTTGGCCACAGTGAGCCCCCAAAGTGGACCCGGAAATTCATGAAAATGAAAAAAAAAAATGTATTTTTTGTGATCACGAATTGAGCTCGGAATCCTTAAATTCCTGCTAGTTTCGCTACAAATCGCGTTGAAAGTTTTTTGATGGGAAATTGGCTATAACTCTCGCCTCAGTGGTGATAAAGGGCTCGGGTTGGATTTAAATGAAAGCTGGGAGATCCTTCTTTCATTTGCTATATCATTGTCCAGGTCCGATGAGTACTTTGGCCACAGTGAGCCCCCAAAGTGGACCCGGAAATTCATGAAAATGAAAAAAAAAAATGTATTTTTTGTGATCACGAATTGAGCTCGGAATCCTTAAATTCCCGCTAGTTTCGCTACAAATCGCGTTTAAAGTTTTTTGATGGGAAATTGGCTATAACTCTCGCCTCAGTGGTGATAAAGGGCTCGGGTTGGATTTAAATGAAAGCTGGGAGATCCTTCTTTCATTTGCTATATCATTGTCCAGGTCCGATGAGTACTTTGGCCACAGTGAGCCCCCAAAGTGGACCCGGAAATTCATGAAAATGAAAAAAAAAAATGTATTTTTTGTGATCACGAATTGAGCTCGGAATCCTTAAATTCCTGCTAGTTTCGCTACAAATCGCGTTGAAAGTTTTTTGATGGGAAATTGGCTATAACTCTCGCCTCAGTGGTGATAAAGGGCTCGGGTTGGATTTAAATGAAAGCTGGGAGATCCTTCTTTCATTTGCTATATCATTGTCCAGGTCCGATGAGTACTTTGGCCACAGTGAGCCCCCAAAGTGGACCCGGAAATTCATGAAAATGAAAAAAAAAAATGTATTTTTTGTGATCACGAATTGAGCTCGGAATCCTTAAATTCCCGCTAGTTTCGCTACAAATCGCGTTTAAAGTTTTTTGATGGGAAATTGGCTATAACTCTCGCCTCAGTGGTGATAAAGGGCTCGGGTTGGATTTAAATGAAAGCTGGGAGATCCTTCTTTCATTTGCTATATCATTGTCCAGGTCCGATGAGTACTTTGGCCACAGTGAGCCCCCAAAGTGGACCCGGAAATTCATGAAAATGAAAAAAAAAATGTATTTTTTGTGATCACGAATTGAGCTCGGAATCCTTAAATTCCTGCTAGTTTCGCTACAAATCGCGTTGAAAGTTTTTTGATGGGAAATTGGCTATAACTCTCGCCTCAGTGGTGATAAAGGGCTCGGGTTGGATTTAAATGAAAGCTGGGAGATCCTTCTTTCATTTGCTATATCATTGTCCAGGTCCGATGAGTACTTTGGCCACAGTGAGCCCCCAAAGTGGACCCGGAAATTCATGAAAATGAAAAAAAAAATGTATTTTTTGTGATCACGAATTGAGCTCGGAATCCTTAAATTCCCGCTAGTTTCGCTACAAATCGCGTTGAAAGTTTTTTGATGGGAAATTGGCTATAACTCTCGCCTCAGTGGTGATAAAGGGCTCGGGTTGGATTTAAATGAAAGCTGGGAGATCCTTCTTGCATTTGCTATATCATTGTCCAGGTCCGATGAGTACTTTGGCCACAGTGAGCCCCCAAAGTGGACCCGGAAATTCATGAAAATGAAAAAAAAAAAATGTATTTTTTGTGATCACGAATTGAGCTCGGAATCCTTAAATTCCCGCTAGTTTCGCTACAAATCGCGTTTAAAGTTTTTTGATGGGAAATTGGCTATAACTCTCGCCTCAGTGGTGATAAAGGGCTCGGGTTGGATTTAAATGAAAGCTGGGAGATCCTTCTTTCATTTGCTATATCATTGTCCAGGTCCGATGAGTACTTTGGCCACAGTGAGCCCCCAAAGTGGACCCGGAAATTCATGAAAATGAAAAAAAAAAATGTATTTTTTGTGATCACGAATTGAGCTCGGAATCCTTAAATTCCCGCTAGTTTCGCTACAAATCGCGTTTAAAGTTTTTTGATGGGAAATTGGCTATAACTCTCGCCTCAGTGGTGATAAAGGGCTCGGGTTGGATTTAAATGAAAGCTGGGAGATCCTTCTTTCATTTGCTATATCATTGTCCAGGTCCGATGAGTACTTTGGCCACAGTGAGCCCCCAAAGTGGACCCGGAAATGCATGAAAATTAAAAAAAAAATGTATTTTTTGTGATCACGAATTGAGCTCGGAATCCTTAAATTCCTGCTAGTTTCGCTACAAATCGCGTTGAAAGTTTTTTGATGGGAAATTGGCTATAACTCTCGCCTCAGTGGTGATAAAGGGCTCGGGTTGGATTTAAATGAAAGCTGGGAGATCCTTCTTTCATTTGCTATATCATTGTCCAGGTCCGATGAGTACTTTGGCCACAGTGAGCCCCCAAAGTGGACCCGGAAATTCATGAAAATGAAAAAAAAAATGTATTTTTTGTGATCACGAATTGAGCTCGGAATCCTTAAATTCCCGCTAGTTTCGCTACAAATCGCGTTTAAAGTTTTTTGATGGGAAATTGGCTATAACTCTCGCCTCAGTGGTGATAAAGGGCTCGGGTTGGATTTAAATGAAAGCTGGGAGATCCTTCTTTCATTTGCTATATCATTGTCCAGGTCCGATGAGTACTTTGGCCACAGTGAGCCCCCAAAGTGGACCCGGAAATTCATGAAAATGAAAAAAAAAATGTATTTTTTGTGATCACGAATTGAGCTCGGAATCCTTAAATTCCTGCTAGTTTCGCTACAAATCGCGTTGAAAGTTTTTTGATGGGAAATTGGCTATAACTCTCGCCTCAGTGGTGATAAAGGGCTCGGGTTGGATTTAAATGAAAGCTGGGAGATCCTTCTTTCATTTGCTATATCATTGTCCAGGTCCGATGAGTACTTTGGCCACAGTGAGCCCCCAAAGTGGACCCGGAAATTCATGAAAATGAAAAAAAAAAATGTATTTTTTGTGATCACGAATTGAGCTCGGAATCCTTAAATTCCCGCTAGTTTCGCTACAAATCGCGTTGAAAGTTTTTTGATGGGAAATTGGCTATAACTCTCGCCTCAGTGGTGATAAAGGGCTCGGGTTGGATTTAAATGAAAGCTGGGAGATCCTTCTTTCATTTGCTATATCATTGTCCAGGTCCGATGAGTACTTTGGCCACAGTGAGCCCCCAAAGTGGACCCGGAAATTCATGAAAATGAAAAAAAAAATGTATTTTTTGTGATCACGAATTGAGCTC
Source organism: Coelopa pilipes (assembly GCA_947389925.1). Lineage (NCBI taxonomy): Eukaryota > Metazoa > Arthropoda > Insecta > Diptera > Coelopidae > Coelopa > Coelopa pilipes. Next base: position 4,822,237 of record OX376700.1, read on the forward strand.
GGAATCCTTAAATTCCTGCTAGTTTCGCTACAAATCGCGTTGAAAGTTTTTTGATGGGAAATTGGCTATAACTCTCGCCTCAGTGGTGATAAAGGGCTCGGGTTGGATTTAAATGAAAGCTGGGAGATCCTTCTTTCATTTGCTATATCATTGTCCAGGTCCGATGAGTACTTTGGCCACAGTGAGCCCCCAAAGTGGACCCGGAAATTCATGAAAATTAAAAAAAAAAATGAATTTTTTGTGATCACGAATTGAGCTCGGAATCCTTAAATTCCCGCTAGTTTCGCTACAAATCGCGTTTAAAGTTTTTTGATGGGAAATTGGCTATAACTCTCGCCTCAGTGGTGATTAAGGGCTCGGGTTGGATTTAAATGAAAGCTGGGAGATCCTTCTTTCATTTGCTATATCATTGTCCAGGTCCGATGAGTACTTTGGCCACAGTGAGCCCCCAAAGTGGACCCGGAAATTCATGAAAATGAAAAAAAAAATGTATTTTTTGTGATCACGAATTGAGCTCGGAATCCTTAAATTCCTGCTAGTTTCGCTACAAATCGCGTTGAAAGTTTTTTGATGGGAAATTGGCTATAACTCTCGCCTCAGTGGTGATAAAGGGCTCGGGTTGGATTTAAATGAAAGCTGGGAGATCCTTCTTTCATTTGCTATATCATTGTCCAGGTCCGATGAGTACTTTGGCCACAGTGAGCCCCCAAAGTGGACCCGGAAATTCATGAAAATGAAAAAAAAAAATGTATTTTTTGTGATCACGAATTGAGCTCGGAATCCTTAAATTCCCGCTAGTTTCGCTACAAATCGCGTTTAAAGTTTTTTGATGGGAAATTGGCTATAACTCTCGCCTCAGTGGTGATAAAGGGCTCGGGTTGGATTTAAATGAAAGCTGGGAGATCCTTCTTTCATTTGCTATATCATTGTCCAGGTCCGATGAGTACTTTGGCCACAGTGAGCCCCCAAAGTGGACCCGGAAATTCATGAAAATGAAAAAAAAAAATGTATTTTTTGTGATCACGAATTGAGCTCGGAATCCTTAAATTCCTGCTAGTTTCGCTACAAATCGCGTTTAAAGTTTTTTGATGGGAAATTGGCTATAACTCTCGCCTCAGTGGTGATAAAGGGCTCGGGTTGGATTTAAATGAAAGCTGGGAGATCCTTCTTTCATTTGCTATATCATTGTCCAGGTCCGATGAGTACTTTGGCCACAGTGAGCCCCCAAAGTGGACCCGGAAATTCATGAAAATGAAAAAAAAAATGTATTTTTTGTGATCACGAATTGAGCTCGGAATCCTTAAATTCCTGCTAGTTTCGCTACAAATCGCGTTGAAAGTTTTTTGATGGGAAATTGGCTATAACTCTCGCCTCAGTGGTGATAAAGGGCTCGGGTTGGATTTAAATGAAAGCTGGGAGATCCTTCTTTCATTTGCTATATCATTGTCCAGGTCCGATGAGTACTTTGGCCACAGTGAGCCCCCAAAGTGGACCCGGAAATTCATGAAAATGAAAAAAAAAATGTATTTTTTGTGATCACGAATTGAGTTCGGAATCCTTAAATTCCTGCTAGTTTCGCTACAAATCGCGTTTAAAGTTTTTTGATGGGAAATTGGCTATAACTCTCGCCTCAGTGGTGATAAAGGGCTCGGGTTGGATTTAAATGAAAGCTGGGAGATCCTTCTTTCATTTGCTATATCATTGTCCAGGTCCGATGAGTACTTTGGCCACAGTGAGCCCCCAAAGTGGACCCGGAAATTCATGAAAATGAAAAAAAAAATGTATTTTTTGTGATCACGAATTGAGCTCGGAATCCTTAAATTCCCGCTAGTTTCGCTACAAATCGCGTTTAAAGTTTTTTGATGGGAAATTGGCTATAACTCTCGCCTCAGTGGTGATAAAGGGCTCGGGTTGGATTTAAATGAAAGCTGGGAGATCCTTCTTTCATTTGCTATATCATTGTCCAGGTCCGATGAGTACTTTGGCCACAGTGAGCCCCCAAAGTGGACCCGGAAATTCATGAAAATGAAAAAAAAATGTATTTTTTGTGATCACGAATTGAGCTCGGAATCCTTAAATTCCTGCTAGTTTCGCTACAAATCGCGTTTAAAGTTTTTTGATGGGAAATTGGCTATAACTCTCGCCTCAGTGGTGATAAAGGGCTCGGGTTGGATTTAAATGAAAGCTGGGAGATCCTTCTTTCATTTGCTATATCATTGTCCAGGTCCGATGAGTACTTTGGCCACAGTGAGCCCCCAAAGTGGACCCGGAAATTCATGAAAATTAAAAAAAAAATGTATTTTTTGTGATCACGAATTGAGCTCGGAATCCTTAAATTCCTGCTAGTTTCGCTACAAATCGCGTTTAAAGTTTTTTGATGGGAAATTGGCTATAACTCTCGCCTCAGTGGTGATAAAGGGCTCGGGTTGGATTTAAATGAAAGCTGGGAGATCCTTCTTGCATTTGCTATATCATTGTCCAGGTCCGATGAGTACTTTGGCCACAGTGAGCCCCCAAAGTGGACCCGGAAATTCATGAAAATGAAAAAAAAAAAATGTATTTTGAAAATGAAAAAAAAAATGTATTTTTTGTGATCACGAATTGAGCTCGGAATCCTTAAATTCCTGCTAGTTTCGCTACAAATCGCGTTTAAAGTTTTTTGATGGGAAATTGGCTATAACTCTCGCCTCAGTGGTGATAAAGGGCTCGGGTTGGATTTAAATGAAAGCTGGGAGATCCTTCTTTCATTTGCTATATCATTGTCCAGGTCCGATGAGTACTTTGGCCACAGTGAGCCCCCAAAGTGGACCCGGAAATTCATGAAAATGAAAAAAAAAAATGTATTTTTTGTGATCACGAATTGAGCTCGGAATCCTTAAATTCCTGCTAGTTTCGCTACAAAGCGCATTTAAAGTTTTTTGATAGGAAATTGGCTATAACTCTCGCCTCAGTGGTGATAAAGGGCTCGGGTTGGATTTAAATGAAAGCTGGGAGATCCTTCTTTCATTTGCTATATCATTGTCCAGGTCCGATGAGTACTTTGGCCACAGTGAGCCCCCAAAGTGGACTCGGAAATTCATGAAAATGAAAAAAAAAAATGTATTTTTTGTGATCACGAATTGAGCTCGGAATCCTTAAATTCCTGCTAGTTTCGCTACAAATCGCGTTGAAAGTTTTTTGATGGGAAATTGGCTATAACTCTCGCCTCAGTGGTGATAAAGGGCTCGGGTTGGATTTAAATGAAAGCTGGGAGATCCTTCTTTCATTTGCTATATCATTGTCCAGGTCCGATGAGTACTTTGGCCACAGTGAGCCCCCAAAGTGGACCCGGAAATTCATGTAAATGAAAAAAAAAAATGTATTTTTTGTGATCACGAATTGAGCTCGGAATCCTTAAATTCCTGCTAGTTTCGCTACAAAGCGCATTTAAAGTTTTTTGATAGGAAATTGGCTATAACTCTCGCCTCAGTGGTGATAAAGGGCTCGGGTTGGATTTAAATGAAAGCTGGGAGATCCTTCTTTCATTTGCTATATCATTGTCCAGGTCCGATGAGTACTTTGGCCACAGTGAGCCCCCAAAGTGGACCCGGAAATTCATGAAAATGAAAAAAAAAATGTATTTTGTGTGATCACGAATTGAGCTCGGAATCCTTAAATTCCTGCTAGTTTCGCTACAAATCGCGTTTAAAGTTTTTTGATGGGAAATTGGCTATAACTCTCGCCTCAGTGGTGATAAAGGGCTCGGGTTGGATTTAAATGAAAGCTGGGAGATCCTTCTTTCATTTGCTATATCATTGTCCAGGTCCGATGAGTACTTTGGCCACAGTGAGCCCCCAAAGTGGACCCGGAAATTCATGAAAATGAAAAAAAAAAAATGTATTTTGAAAATGAAAAAAAAAATGTATTTTTTGTGATCACGAATTGAGCTCGGAATCCTTAAATTCCTGCTAGTTTCGCTACAAATCGCGTTGAAAGTTTTTTGATGGGAAATTGGCTATAACTCTCGCCTCAGTGGTGATAAAGGGCTCGGGTTGGATTTAAATGAAAGCTGGGAGATCCTTCTTTCATTTGCTATATCATTGTCCAGGTCCGATGAGTACTTTGGCCACAGTGAGCCCCCAAAGTGGACCCGGAAATTCATGAAAATGAAAAAAAAAAATGTATTTTTTGTGATCACGAATTGAGCTCGGAATCCTTAAATTCCCGCTAGTTTCGCTACAAATCGCGTTTAAAGTTTTTTGATGGGAAATTGGCTATAACTCTCGCCTCAGTGGTGATAAAGGGCTCGGGTTGGATTTAAATGAAAGCTGGGAGATCCTTCTTTCATTTGCTATATCATTGTCCAGGTCCGATGAGTACTTTGGCCACAGTGAGCCCCCAAAGTGGACCCGGAAATTCATGAAAATGAAAAAAAAAATGTATTTTTTGTGATCACGAATTGAGCTCGGAATCCTTAAATTCCTGCTAGTTTCGCTACAAATCGCGTTGAAAGTTTTTTGATGGGAAATTGGCTATAACTCTCGCCTCAGTGGTGATAAAGGGCTCGGGTTGGATTTAAATGAAAGCTGGGAGATCCTTCTTTCATTTGCTATATCATTGTCCAGGTCCGATGAGTACTTTGGCCACAGTGAGCCCCCAAAGTGGACCCGGAAATTCATGAAAATGAAAAAATAAATGTATTTTTTGTGATCACGAATTGAGCTCGGAATCCTTAAATTCCTGCTAGTTTCGCTACAAATCGCGTTGAAAGTTTTTTGATGGGAAATTGGCTATAACTCTCGCCTCAGTGGTGATAAAGGGCTCGGGTTGGATTTAAATGAAAGCTGGGAGATCCTTCTTTCATTTGCTATATCATTGTCCAGGTCCGATGAGTACTTTGGCCACAGTGAGCCCCCAAAGTGGACCCGGAAATTCATGAAAATGAAAAAAAAAAATGTATTTTTTGTGATCACGAATTGAGCTCGGAATCCTTAAATTCCTGCTAGTTTCGCTACAAATCGCGTTGAAAGTTTTTTGATGGGAAATTGGCTATAACTCTCGCCTCAGTGGTGATAAAGGGCTCGGGTTGGATTTAAATGAAAGCTGGGAGATCCTTCTTTCATTTGCTATATCATTGTCCAGGTCCGATGAGTACTTTGGCCACAGTGAGCCCCCAAAGTGGACCCGGAAATTCATGAAAATGAAAAAAAAAATGTATTTTTTGTGATCACGAATTGAGCTCGGAATCCTTAAATTCCTGCTAGTTTCGCTACAAATCGCGTTGAAAGTTTTTTGATGGGAAATTGGCTATAACTCTCGCCTCAGTGGTGATAAAGGGCTCGGGTTGGATTTAAATGAAAGCTGGGAGATCCTTCTTTCATTTGCTATATCATTGTCCAGGTCCGATGAGTACTTTGGCCACAGTGAGCCCCCAAAGTGGACCCGGAAATTCATGAAAATGAAAAAAAAAATGTATTTTTTGTGATCACGAATTGAGCTCGGAATCCTTAAATTCCTGCTAGTTTCGCTACAAATCGCGTTGAAAGTTTTTTGATGGGAAATTGGCTATAACTCTCGCCTCAGTGGTGATAAAGGGCTCGGGTTGGATTTAAATGAAAGCTGGGAGATCCTTCTTTCATTTGCTATATCATTGTCCAGGTCCGATGAGTACTTTGGCCACAGTGAGCCCCCAAAGTGGACCCGGAAATTCATGAAAATGAAAAAAAAAAATGTATTTTTTGTGATCACGAATTGAGCTCGGAATCCTTAAATTCCTGCTAGTTTCGCTACAAATCGCGTTTAAAGTTTTTTGATAGGAAATTGGCTATAACTCTCGCCTCAGTGGTGATAAAGGGCTCGGGTTGGATTTAAATGAAAGCTGGGAGATCCTTCTTTCATTTGCTATATCATTGTCCAGGTCCGATGAGTACTTTGGCCACAGTGAGCCCCCAAAGTGGACCCGGAAATTCATGAAAATGAAAAAAAAAATGTATTTTTTGTGATCACGAATTGAGCTCGGAATCCTTAAATTCCTGCTAGTTTCGCTACAAATCGCGTTTAAAGTTTTTTGATGGGAAATTGGCTATAACTCTCGCCTCAGTGGTGATAAAGGGCTCGGGTTGGATTTAAATGAAAGCTGGGAGATCCTTCTTTCATTTGCTATATCATTGTCCAGGTCCGATGAGTACTTTGGCCACAGTGAGCCCCCAAAGTGGACCCGGAAATTCATGAAAATGAAAAAAAAAATGTATTTTTTGTGATCACGAATTGAGCTCGGAATCCTTAAATTCCTGCTAGATTCGCTACAAATCGCGTTTAAAGTTTTTTGATAGGAAATTGGCTATAACTCTCGCCTCAGTGGTGATAAAGGGCTCGGGTTGGATTTAAATGAAAGCTGGGAGATCCTTCTTTCATTTGCTATATCATTGTCCAGGTCCGATGAGTACTTTGGCCACAGTGAGCCCCCAAAGTGGACCCGGAAATTCATGAAAATGAAAAAAAAAATGTATTTTTTGTGATCACGAATTGAGCTCGGAATCCTTAAATTCCCGCTAGTTTCGCTACAAATCGCGTTTAAAGTTTTTTGATGGGAAATTGGCTATAACTCTCGCCTCAGTGGTGATAAAGGGCTCGGGTTGGATTTAAATGAAAGCTGGGAGATCCTTCTTTCATTTGCTATATCATTGTCCAGGTCCGATGAGTACTTTGGCCACAGTGAGCCCCCAAAGTGGACCCGGAAATTCATGAAAATGAAAAAAAAAATGTATTTTTTGTGATCACGAATTGAGCTCGGAATCCTTAAATTCCTGCTAGTTTCGCTACAAATCGCGTTGAAAGTTTTTTGATGGGAAATTGGCTATAACTCTCGCCTCAGTGGTGATAAAGGGCTCGGGTTGGATTTAAATGAAAGCTGGGAGATCCTTCTTTCATTTGCTATATCATTGTCCAGGTCCGATGAGTACTTTGGCCACAGTGAGCCCCCAAAGTGGACCCGGAAATTCATGAAAATGAAAAAAAAAAATGTATTTTTTGTGATCACGAATTGAGCTCGGAATCCTTAAATTCCTGCTAGTTTCGCTACAAAGCGCATTTAAAGTTTTTTGATAGGAAATTGGCTATAACTCTCGCCTCAGTGGTGATAAAGGGCTCGGGTTGGATTTAAATGAAAGCTGGGAGATCCTTCTTTCATTTGCTATATCATTGTCCAGGTCCGATGAGTACTTTGGCCACAGTGAGCCCCCAAAGTGGACCCGGAAATTCATGAAAATGAAAAAAAAAATGTATTTTGTGTGATCACGAATTGAGCTCGGAATCCTTAAATTCCTGCTAGTTTCGCTACAAATCGCGTTTAAAGTTTTTTGATGGGAAATTGGCTATAACTCTCGCCTCAGTGGTGATAAAGGGCTCGGGTTGGATTTAAATGAAAGCTGGGAGATCCTTCTTTCATTTGCTAAATCATTGTCCAGGTCCGATGAGTACTTTGGCCACAGTGAGCCCCCAAAGTGGACCCGGAAATTCATGAAAATGAAAAAAAAAAATGTATTTTTTGTGATCACGAATTGAGCTCGGAATCCTTAAATTCCTGCTAGTTTCGCTACAAATCGCGTTGAAAGTTTTTTGATGGGAAATTGGCTATAACTCTCGCCTCAGTGGTGATAAAGGGCTCGGGTTGGATTTAAATGAAAGCTGGGAGATCCTTCTTTCATTTGCTATATCATTGTCCAGGTCCGATGAGTACTTTGGCCACAGTGAGCCCCCAAAGTGGACCCGGAAATTCATGAAAATGAAAAAAAAAAATGTATTTTTTGTGATCACGAATTGAGCTCGGAATCCTTAAATTCCCGCTAGTTTCGCTACAAATCGCGTTTAAAGTTTTTTGATGGGAAATTGGCTATAACTCTCGCCTCAGTGGTGATAAAGGGCTCGGGTTGGATTTAAATGAAAGCTGGGAGATCCTTCTTTCATTTGCTATATCATTGTCCAGGTCCGATGAGTACTTTGGCCACAGTGAGCCCCCAAAGTGGACCCGGAAATTCATGAAAATGAAAAAAAAAATGTATTTTTTGTGATCACGAATTGAGCTCGGAATCCTTAAATTCCTGCTAGTTTCGCTACAAATCGCGTTGAAAGTTTTTTGATGGGAAATTGGCTATAACTCTCGCCTCAGTGGTGATAAAGGGCTCGGGTTGGATTTAAATGAAAGCTGGGAGATCCTTCTTTCATTTGCTATATCATTGTCCAGGTCCGATGAGTACTTTGGCCACAGTGAGCCCCCAAAGTGGACCCGGAAATTCATGAAAATGAAAAAAAAAATGTATTTTTTGTGATCACGAATTGAGCTCGGAATCCTTAAATTCCTGCTAGTTTCGCTACAAATCGCGTTGAAAGTTTTTTGATGGGAAATTGGCTATAACTCTCGCCTCAGTGGTGATAAAGGGCTCGGGTTGGATTTAAATGAAAGCTGGGAGATCCTTCTTTCATTTGCTATATCATTGTCCAGGTCCGATGAGTACTTTGGCCACAGTGAGCCCCCAAAGTGGACCCGGAAATTCATGAAAATGAAAAAAAAAAATGTATTTTTTGTGATCACGAATTGAGCTCGGAATCCTTAAATTCCTGCTAGTTTCGCTACAAATCGCGTTTAAAGTTTTTTGATAGGAAATTGGCTATAACTCTCGCCTCAGTGGTGATAAAGGGCTCGGGTTGGATTTAAATGAAAGCTGGGAGATCCTTCTTTCATTTGCTATATCATTGTCCAGGTCCGATGAGTACTTTGGCCACAGTGAGCCCCCAAAGTGGACCCGGAAATTCATGAAAATGAAAAAAAAAATGTATTTTTTGTGATCACGAATTGAGCTCGGAATCCTTAAATTCCTGCTAGTTTCGCTACAAATCGCGTTTAAAGTTTTTTGATAGGAAATTGGCTATAACTCTCGCCTCAGTGGTGATAAAGGGCTCGGGTTGGATTTAAATGAAAGCTGGGAGATCCTTCTTTCATTTGCTATATCATTGTCCAGGTCCGATGAGTACTTTGGCCACAGTGAGCCCCCAAAGTGGACCCGGAAATTCATGAAAATGAAAAAAAAAATGTATTTTTTGTGATCACGAATTGAGCTCGGAATCCTTAAATTCCTGCTAGTTTCGCTACAAATCGCGTTTAAAGTTTTTTGATGGGAAATTGGCTATAACTCTCGCCTCAGTAGTGATAAAGGGCTCGGGTTGGATTTAAATGAAAGCTGGGAGATCCTTCTTGCATTTGCTATATCATTGTCCAGGTCCGATGAGTACTTTGGCCACAGTGAGCCCCCAAAGTGGACCCGGAAATTCATGAAAATGAAAAAAAAAAATGTATTTTGAAAATGAAAAAAAAAATGTATTTTTTGTGATCACGAATTGAGCTCGGAATCCTTAAATTCCTGCTAGTTTCGCTACAAATCGCGTTGAAAGTTTTTTGATGGGAAATTGGCTATAACTCTCGCCTCAGTGGTGATAAAGGGCTCGGGTTGGATTTAAATGAAAGCTGGGAGATCCTTCTTTCATTTGCTATATCATTGTCCAGGTCCGATGAGTACTTTGGCCACAGTGAGCCCCCAAAGTGGACCCGGAAATTCATGAAAATGAAAAAAAAAATGTATTTTGAAAATGAAAAAAAAAATGTATTTTTTGTGATCACGAATTGAGCTCGGAATCCTTAAATTCCTGCTAGTTTCGCTACAAATCGCGTTGAAAGTTTTTTGATGGGAAATTGGCTATAACTCTCGCCTCAGTGGTGATAAAGGGCTCGGGTTGGATTTAAATGAAAGCTGGGAGATCCTTCTTTCATTTGCTATATCATTGTCCAGGTCCGATGAGTACTTTGGCCACAGTGAGCCCCCAAAGTGGACCCGGAAATTCATGAAAATGAAAAAAAAAAATGTATTTTTTGTGATCACGAATTGAGCTCGGAATCCTTAAATTCCCGCTAGTTTCGCTACAAATCGCGTTTAAAGTTTTTTGATGGGAAATTGGCTATAACTCTCGCCTCAGTGGTGATAAAGGGCTCGGGTTGGATTTAAATGAAAGCTGGGAGATCCTTCTTTCATTTGCTATATCATTGTCCAGGTCCGATGAGTACTTTGGCCACAGTGAGCCCCCAAAGTGGACCCGGAAATTCATGAAAATGAAAAAAAAAAATGTATTTTTTGTGATCACGAATTGAGCTCGGAATCCTTAAATTCCTGCTAGTTTCGCTACAAATCGCGTTGAAAGTTTTTTGATGGGAAATTGGCTATAACTCTCGCCTCAGTGGTGATAAAGGGCTCGGGTTGGATTTAAATGAAAGCTGGGAGATCCTTCTTTCATTTGCTATATCATTGTCCAGGTCCGATGAGTACTTTGGCCACAGTGAGCCCCCAAAGTGGACCCGGAAATTCATGAAAATGAAAAAAAAAATGTATTTTTTGTGATCACGAATTGAGCTCGGAATCCTTAAATTCCTGCTAGTTTCGCTACAAATCGCGTTGAAAGTTTTTTGATGGGAAATTGGCTATAACTCTCGCCTCAGTGGTGATAAAGGGCTCGGGTTGGATTTAAATGAAAGCTGGGAGATCCTTCTTTCATTTGCTATATCATTGTCCAGGTCCGATGAGTACTTTGGCCACAGTGAGCCCCCAAAGTGGACCCGGAAATTCATGAAAATGAAAAAAAAAAATGTATTTTTTGTGATCACGAATTGAGCTCGGAATCCTTAAATTCCTGCTAGTTTCGCTACAAATCGCGTTTAAAGTTTTTTGATAGGAAATTGGCTATAACTCTCGCCTCAGTGGTGATAAAGGGCTCGGGTTGGATTTAAATGAAAGCTGGGAGATCCTTCTTTCATTTGCTATATCATTGTCCAGGTCCGATGAGTACTTTGGCCACAGTGAGCCCCCAAAGTGGACCCGGAAATTCATGAAAATGAAAAAAAAAATGTATTTTTTGTGATCACGAATTGAGCTCGGAATCCTTAAATTCCTGCTAGTTTCGCTACAAATCGCGTTTAAAGTTTTTTGATGGGAAATTGGCTATAACTCTCGCCTCAGTGGTGATAAAGGGCTCGGGTTGGATTTAAATGAAAGCTGGGAGATCCTTCTTTCATTTGCTATATCATTGTCCAGGTCCGATGAGTACTTTGGCCACAGTGAGCCCCCAAAGTGGACCCGGAAATTCATGAAAATGAAAAAAAAAAATGTATTTTTTGTGATCACGAATTGAGCTCGGAATCCTTAAATTCCTGCTAGTTTCGCTACAAATCGCGTTTAAAGTTTTTTGATAGGAAATTGGCTATAACTCTCGCCTCAGTGGTGATAAAGGGCTCGGGTTGGATTTAAATGAAAGCTGGGAGATCCTTCTTTCATTTGCTATATCATTGTCCAGGTCCGATGAGTACTTTGGCCACAGTGAGCCCCCAAAGTGGACCCGGAAATTCATGAAAATGAAAAAAAAAATGTATTTTTTGTGATCACGAATTGAGCTCGGAATCCTTAAATTCCTGCTAGTTTCGCTACAAATCGCGTTTAAAGTTTTTTGATGGGAAATTGGCTATAACTCTCGCCTCAGTGGTGATAAAGGGCTCGGGTTGGATTTAAATGAAAGCTGGGAGATCCTTCTTGCATTTGCTATATCATTGTCCAGGTCCGATGAGTACTTTGGCCACAGTGAGCCCCCAAAGTGGACCCGGAAATTCATGAAAATGAAAAAAAAAATGTATTTTGAAAATGAAAAAAAAAATGTATTTTTTGTGATCACGAATTGAGCTCGGAATCCTTAAATTCCTGCTAGTTTCGCTACAAATCGCGTTGAAAGTTTTTTGATGGGAAATTGGCTATAACTCTCGCCTCAGTGGTGATAAAGGGCTCAGGTTGGATTTAAATGAAAGCTGGGAGATCCTTCTTTCATTTGCTATATCATTGTCCAGGTCCGATGAGTACTTTGGCCACAGTGAGCCCCCAAAGTGGACCCGGAAATTCATGAAAATGAAAAAAAAAATGTATTTTTTGTGATCACGAATTGAGCTCGGAATCCTTAAATTCCTGCTAGTTTCGCTACAAATCGCGTTTAAAGTTTTTTGATGGGAAATTGGCTATAACTCTCGCCTCAGTGGTGATAAAGGGCTCGGGTTGGATTTAAATGAAAGCTGGGAGATCCTTCTTTCATTTGCTATATCATTGTCCAGGTCCGATGAGTACTTTGGCCACAGTGAGCCCCCAAAGTGGACCCGGAAATTCATGAAAATGAAAAAAAAAAATGTATTTTGAAAATGAAAAAAAAAATGTATTTTTTGTGATCACGAATTGAGCTCGGAATCCTTAAATTCCTGCTAGTTTCGCTACAAATCGCGTTGAAAGTTTTTTGATGGGAAATTGGCTATAACTCTCGCCTCAGTGGTGATAAAGGGCTCGGGTTGGATTTAAATGAAAGCTGGGAGATCCTTCTTTCATTTGCTATATCATTGTCCAGGTCCGATGAGTACTTTGGCCACAGTGAGCCCCCAAAGTGGACCCGGAAATTCATGAAAATGAAAAAAAAAATGTATTTTTTGTGATCACGAATTGAGCTCGGAATCCTTAAATTCCTGCTAGTTTCGCTACAAATCGCGTTTAAAGTTTTTTGATGGGAAATTGGCTATAACTCTCGCCTCAGTGGTGATAAAGGGCTCGGGTTGGATTTAAATGAAAGCTGGGAGATCCTTCTTTCATTTGCTATATCATTGTCCAGGTCCGATGAGTACTTTGGCCACAGTGAGCCCCCAAAGTGGACCCGGAAATTCATGAAAATGAAAAAAAAAAATGTATTTTGAAAATGAAAAAAAAAATGTATTTTTTGTGATCACGAATTGAGCTCGGAATCCTTAAATTCCTGCTAGTTTCGCTACAAATCGCGTTGAAAGTTTTTTGATGGGAAATTGGCTATAACTCTCGCCTCAGTGGTGATAAAGGGCTCGGGTTGGATTTAAATGAAAGCTGGGAGATCCTTCTTTCATTTGCTATATCATTGTCCAGGTCCGATGAGTACTTTGGCCACAGTGAGCCCCCAAAGTGGACCCGGAAATTCATGAAAATGAAAAAAAAAATGTATTTTTTGTGATCACGAATTGAGCTCGGAATCCTTAAATTCCTGCTAGTTTCGCTACAAATCGCGTTTAAAGTTTTTTGATAGGAAATTGGCTATAACTCTCGCCTCAGTGGTGATAAAGGGCTCGGGTTGGATTTAAATGAAAGCTGGGAGATCCTTCTTTCATTTGCTATATCATTGTCCAGGTCCGATGAGTACTTTGGCCACAGTGAGCCCCCAAAGTGGACCCGGAAATTCATGAAAATGAAAAAAAAAAATGTATTTTTTGTGATCACGAATTGAGCTCGGAATCCTTAAATTCCTGCTAGTTTCGCTACAAATCGCGTTGAAAGTTTTTTGATGGGAAATTGGCTATAACTCTCGCCTCAGTGGTGATAAAGGGCTCGGGTTGGATTTAAATGAAAGCTGGGAGATCCTTCTTTCATTTGCTATATCATTGTCCAGGTCCGATGAGTACTTTGGCCACAGTGAGCCCCCAAAGTGGACCCGGAAATTCATGAAAATGAAAAAAAAAAATGTATTTTTTGTGATCACGAATTGAGCTCGGAATCCTTAAATTCCTGCTAGTTTCGCTACAAATCGCGTTTAAAGTTTTTTGATAGGAAATTGGCTATAACTCTCGCCTCAGTGGTGATAAAGGGCTCGGGTTGGATTTAAATGAAAGCTGGGAGATCCTTCTTTCATTTGCTATATCATTGTCCAGGTCCGATGAGTACTTTGGCCACAGTGAGCCCCCAAAGTGGACCCGGAAATTCATGAAAATGAAAAAAAAAATGTATTTTTTGTGATCACGAATTGAGCTCGGAATCCTTAAATTCCTGCTAGTTTCGCTACAAATCGCGTTGAAAGTTTTTTGATGGGAAATTGGCTATAACTCTCGCCTCAGTGGTGATAAAGGGCTCGGGTTGGATTTAAATGAAAGCTGGGAGATCCTTCTTTCATTTGCTATATCATTGTCCAGGTCCGATGAGTACTTTGGCCACAGTGAGCCCCCAAAGTGGACCCGGAAATTCATGAAAATGAAAAAAAAAATGTATTTTTTGTGATCACGAATTGAGCTCGGAATCCTTAAATTCCTGCTAATTTCGCTACAAATCGCGTTTAAAGTTTTTTGATGGGAAATTGGCTATAACTCTCGCCTCAGTGGTGATAAAGGGCTCGGGTTGGATTTAAATGAAAGCTGGGAGATCCTTCTTTCATTTGCTATATCATTGTCCAGGTCCGATGAGTACTTTGGCCACAGTGAGCCCCCAAAGTGGACCCGGAAATTCATGAAAATGAAAAAAAAAATGTATTTTTTGTGATCACGAATTGAGCTCGGAATCCTTAAATTCCTGCTAGTTTCGCTACAAATCGCGTTTAAAGTTTTTTGATGGGAAATTGGCTATAACTCTCGCCTCAGTGGTGATAAAGGGCTCGGGTTGGATTTAAATGAAAGCTGGGAGATCCTTCTTTCATTTGCTATATCATTGTCCAGGTCCGATGAGTACTTTGGCCACAGTGAGCCTCCACAGTGGACCCGGAAATTCATGAAAATGAAAAAAAAAAATGTATTTTTTGTGATCACGAATTGAGCTCGGAATCCTTAAATTCCTGCTAGTTTCGCTACAAATCGCGTTTAAAGTTTTTTGATGGGAAATTGGCTATAACTCTCGCCTCAGTGGTGATAAAGGGTTGGATTTAAATGAAAGCTGGGAGATCCTTCTTTCATTTGCTATATCATTGTCCAGGTCCGATGAGTACTTTGGCCACAGTGAGCCCCCAAAGTGGACCCGGAAATTCATGAAAATGAAAAAAAAAAATGTATTTTTTGTGATCACGAATTGAGCTCGGAATCCTTAAATTCCTGCTAGTTTCGCTACAAATCGCGTTTAAAGTTTTTTTATGGGAAATTGGCTATAACTCTCGCCTCAGTGGTGATAAAGGGCTCGGGTTGGATTTAAATGAAAGCTGGGAGATCCTTCTTTCATTTGCTATATCTTTGTCCAGGTCCGATGAGTACTTTGGCCACATTGAGCCCCCAAAGTGAATTCACGAAAATGAAAAAAAGAAATTTGTTTTTTGTGATCACATATGGAGCTCGGAATCCTCAAATTCCTGCTAGTTGAGCTTTAAATCGCATTTAAAGTTTTTTGATGGGAAATTGGCTACTATTCTCGCCTCAGTGGTGATAGGAAGCTCAGGATGGTTTTAAAAGCTGGGAGATTGCGTTTACAATTTTTTGATGGCGTGAGAAATATTTTCTAGAATGATATATAATATTACAACAAAATTAAAAATTCTAAATGAAAATGTCAATAATCAATCATAAATTTGTAGTTTTCAGTTCCCTTTTACAAATAAATCTACATATGTATTGTGGCGGCAGTATAAGGCGCCTCACCACGTCTCCACGCCCACTGACTTGGACGGTGCTGTAAGAGTAATAAATATTTTGGTGAAGAAATAAAATAATATACTAATCAATAATACAGAATGATTGTAATAAGAAATATACGTTCTTTCTATAAAAATTTCAATTTATATAAAAATGTAATATAAATCTTAATTATTTTCATCAAGCAAATATGAAAACAAATATAAAGACGGTGCTGAGATGTATGAAAGTGCGTGGGACATCTTGTGTCTGAAACTATTTTATAACAAACCTGATGCAAGTGCTTTGACTGCATGCAAAATTGTAATAATTAATTTTGTATATTATTTCAAACGGTAACGTTAGTATCAAAAAATTTATCTGAATTAACAACTATAGAACTCTCGTTATTATTTGTGGAAGGGAAGTGATGAGATTCCTCTTGATTCTCAGTATTTGTGTTTATATATCGGGACACAGTAGTTTGACCAGAGTAAACAGAATCGTTGGTAATTTGAGTCTTGTCACATCCTAGGAATATCAAGTATAAATCAATCAATATGTCACAATAATATAATATATAACAATGATTTACCACTGCTCCTGCTTTCTTCTATCGCTATTAGTAGAGCATCTATTTAGGATTGAACACCATGCACACTAAAAATACATTTTTTTAAGAAAATGTCAATCTATTAGGCTTACTTACATCAAATGTGGTGTTCACACAAGAGTTGAAACCAGTGTATGACAAACAAGTTGGCAAAGCTTTGAGGTAAGTTATAGTGGAATTGGTTATATCAGAATTGGCTAAATTAACTCGATGGTATTCATAAATTTTTTTCCTCCTTCCAACTAGACACACATATGGATTATAGTTTTATACATCAAGAAAATAGAGAAAAATTTACAATAGCCAACTTTATCAATGATATAAGCATCGGATAAACCAACTTTAACTGGGTGTTTGTTATCTTGAATAGAGTTAATGAGAATAGGAACACTGAAGTATGTGAAAACAATATCTCCATTGTTATATAATGTAGTGCTGAAGGTGAATTTTCCAACATCTTGTTTATCTTGCAACGAAACATTCTCCCAGATAACCGTAAATGCAGTGTCTTTAAAAACATTGCGATTGAGAAACATTATAGAATTTTGATTATCTTCCATTATCTACCATTGTCATTCAATTTTACGAATGAGTCGTTTGAAAGACTTGTGTCGAAGTTAATGACGCTATATCTTTGTCCAGGTCCGATGAGTACTTTGGCCACAGTGAGACCTGGAAATTCATTTTGTGAAATCTCACGTTGGTTTTTAATGTTATCACATATGAAGTTAAGAATTTTCAAATAACGCATAGTTTAGCCACAAATCGCGTTTAAGGTTTTTTGATGGAAAATCGGCCTGAGAAACGGCATTTAGTATTATGACAAATACAAATGGATTCAAATAAACGAAAAATTCCACTAGGTCAAATTTATCGAAATTTAATACCAATTATATAACGAATTACGGGTTCTAGTGTTTAAAAAACTGACAGGAGTAGTGTCGATGCAGTCTTGCTTTGTAAAAATTATAGGTAATTCCCCAGAAAATATATATTTACTTAAATAACATGAAACAATCATCTGTTCCAAACATAAGCCATGTTCGATGTATATATAGTTAAAATGAAATAGCAACTACATACTTAAAGTAAAGACACCGCAGGACATCACCAAAACCACATGAGCTCCAGATTCTCGTCACCTCAATAGAATGATAGCAATTGAAAACGGAATTAATTCGTTACATTTTTTCATTCATTGTAATAATTTTGTATGTATTTACAGAACTAGTGACACATGCAGTATTAGTAGGAATTAACGACATGTTGTTACTGTACCTATATTACATACATCTTGAGTTATCTCTAACCGTTAAACATTCACCACTTTCTGTTAGTCTTTTCCGTTGAAGTAAAATATTACAAATAGATTCATATGGCAACCCTATTTGGAAACTTGCTTTAAAAGCAAAAGCTACCATGAAGTTGAATCAGTTGAACAACAATGGCTGGAGTGTTTGGTGCAAGTGCGATTGGTTTTTGCGCAATACTAATAATAATTTTGTATTTTAGCTTCTGTGGTACTGTAGAACTTGAAAAAAGTAAGTTATATTGATTTTAATAATTAATTTGAATAATATGTGTAATAAATGTATAATTTTGAAATATCATGAATCACTCTTCACAGATATATTGAATATATTAAACATATTTATTCTATTAAAATGTAACGGTTTGTAGTGTAATGTAATATTTGTTTTGAATTATTAGTATATATTGCTATAATCGAACTTTAGTATATATATGTTATTCTTATTACAAAAGTATAAATTCGAATTCGTCGTTTTTATGCAAATCACATGAAGAAATGAAAACACTAGATTAATGATCAAATTTTGACGAAAAATGGAAATACTTCCGCTTTCTATAGGCTGTTAGCAATCGTTTAGTATGAGCTAAATTGCTGTACTAAATTAGCTTATCAAATCCCTTCCGTTCATATGCAATCTGAGCCCAGCTGTAGAGAACTAGTTGATCACTGTTGAACTTTATTCATTTACGTATATTTAATCATATGATGACAGCAATTCTCGCAGTCGTACATCTGGACAGATTGATTTCCTTTGAATCTTGATAAGGTAGGGGATATCAATATTCTCAGAAAAATATATATTTTATTCATGCATATATATTGATGTATTTATAGGTGATTTAATTTAAACTATTTATAGATTATTCTCTTTAAATCTATAGATAAGAAGTGATGCATTTAATTAATTTCATGTTTACACTTTCCCACTCGTTGCGATAATTTTCTAATAGGGTTTATTATATTAAATTAATCAAAACCATTTTATCGTCTATGGAAATGTTAAATTATAATACCTAATAACTCAAATAAGATGTATAGTGTGAATAGTTTCATGGCACCTAATGTTAAGTTTAATAATACTTATAATGAACCAAAAAAAACCAAAAAAATCATTATTATAATGTATTAACAGAAAATGAAGATGTTTCCCAACGAAATACCACAGACACACCTGTGGATATTCGCCATTTGAGTGATAAATCATTGCTCGATGACTATGATAAGTCGAATAATATAACCGAGGAAGCTCAGGCGAGCCCATCCATTGTTTCGGACTCCATTCAGTCAACTGGAAACGCGACCCCACAAGTCCTGAATAATGAACGGAACGCCACTCCAGTTGTTGATGAAGGTTCTACAGAGACTGATGAAGATATTTATGGAATTGGTGAACCAGTAAATCCAAAGACGGTAAGTGCCTGAATATGTTTTCGATTCAGCCGTATTTCATTTTCAATATCAATTTCAGGACCATCATGACTATTATGATAGCACGATATTTGTCGATAAAATCAGAGTTGATAAAATCTGGGACTCAATTAAAACAATAACCCACAACTCTCAACTTTCGCGGTTACATCGTAGAGCAATGGTAACTTGGGGATAATCTAGAGATATATTTTTAATATTTATTATGTCAATTACTCTTCTAGATTGTGAAATTGAGTTTTAACTTTCCTTTCTATGGACATCCCGTGCGAAACATAACTGTCACTAATGATGGTTTTCTGTACACTGGAGAATATGTTCATTCCTGGTTAACCGCAACGCAGTATATAGCGCCATTAATGGCTAATTTCGACACAAGTCTTTCAAATGACTCATTCGTAAAATTGAATGACAATGGTAGATAATGGAAGATAATCAAAATTCTATAATATTTCTCAATCGCAATGTTTTTAAAGGCACTGCATTTACGGTTATCTGGGAGAATGTTTCGTTGCAT
Organism: Coelopa pilipes; assembly: GCA_947389925.1. Classification (NCBI taxonomy): domain Eukaryota; kingdom Metazoa; phylum Arthropoda; class Insecta; order Diptera; family Coelopidae; genus Coelopa; species Coelopa pilipes. The sequence continues at coordinate 4,841,534 of OX376700.1, forward strand.
GATAAACAAGATGTTGGAAAATTCACCTTCAGCACTACATTATATAACAATGGAGATATTGTTTTCACATACTTCAGTGTTCCTATTCTCATTAACTCTATTCAAGATGACAAACACCCAGTTAAAGTTGGTTTATCCGATGCTTATATCATTGATAAAGTTGTCTTAAGTAAGTTTTTCATTATTTCCTTAATGTATAAAGTCATAATCCATATTTTTACATAGTTGATAAGAGGAAAACCGTTTATGAATACCATCGAGTTAATTTCGCCAATTCTGATATAACCAATTCCACTATAATTTACCTCAAAGCATTGCCAACTTGTTTGTCCTACACTGATTGCAACTCTTGTGTGAATCATGACACCACATTTGATGTAAAATAATATAATATGATTGACATTTTCTTATAAAATATATTTTTAGTGTGCATGGTGTCCAATGCTAAATAGATGCTCTGCCGGGATCGACAGAAGGGCGCAGGAGTGGTTTGAGAGTGGTAAATCATTTTTTTTTATGTTATTATATTTTGGCTTAGAGATTTATACTTCATATAGAATGTGATGAGACTAAAATTTATAATGTATCTTTATGCCCTGCTATCGGTCGAAATGATAAGACCAATAACCAAACATCTCTGTCATCAAATACGAGAAAGGGTACTGAGAATAGAGTTCCAGTAGTTCAAATGACGGTTAATGTTTATTATAATTTTTTCAAGTACATGTCATTCCCAATTATTTAATTCCAGAATCATCAAAATTATTACAGCAGCATGAAATACGTCGATAAAATCAGAGTCGATAAAATCTGGGACTCAATTAAAACAATAACCCACAACTCTCTACTTTCGCGGTCATTTCGTAGTGCTATGGTAACTTGGGGATAATGTAGAGTTATATTCATCATCTTTATTTCTGTTTTAGACCGTGGAATTGAGTTTTAACTTTCCTTTCTATGGACATCCCGTACGAAATATAACTGTCGCTACTGGTGGTTTTCTGTACACTGGAGAATATGTTCATTCCTGGTTAGCCGCAACGCAGTATATAGCGCCATTAATGGCTAATTTCGACACAAGTCTTTCAAATGACTCATTCGTAAAATTGAATGACAATGGTAGATAATGGAAGATAATCAAAATTCTATAATATTTCTCAATCGCAATGTTTTTAAAGGCACTGCATTTACGGTTATCTGGGAGAATGTTTCGTTGCATGATAAACAAGATGTTGGAAAATTCACCTTCAGCACTACATTATATAACAATGGAGATATTGTTTTCACATACTTCAGTGTTCCTATTCTCATTAACTCTATTCAAGATGACAAACACCCAGTTAAAGTTGGTTTATCCGATGCTTATATCATTGATAAAGTTGTCTTAAGTAAGTTTTTCATTATTTCCTTAATGTATAAAGTCATAATCCATATTTTTACATAGTTGATAAGAGGAAAACCGTTTATGAATACCATCGAGTTAATTTCGCCAATTCTGATATAACCAATTCCACTATAATTTACCTCAAAGCATTGCCAACTTGTTTGTCCTACACTGATTGCAACTCTTGTGTGAATCATGACACCACATTTGATGTAAAATAATATAATATGATTGACATTTTCTTATAAAATATATTTTTAGTGTGCATGGTGTCCAATGCTAAATAGATGCTCTGCCGGGATCGACAGAAGGGCGCAGGAGTGGTTTGAGAGTGGTAAATCATTTTTTTTTATGTTATTATATTTTGGCTTAGAGATTTATACTTCATATAGAATGTGATGAGACTAAAATTTATAATGTATCTTTATGCCCTGCTATCGGTCGAAATGATAAGACCAATAACCAAACATCTCTGTCATCAAATACGAGAAAGGGTACTGAGAATAGAGTTCCAGTAGTTCAAATGACGGTTAATGTTTATTATAATTTTTTCAAGTACATGTCATTCCCAATTATTTAATTCCAGAATCATCAAAACTATTACAGCAGCATGAAATACGTCGATAAAATCAGAGTCGATAAAATCTGGGACTCAATTAAAACAATAACCCACAACTCTCTACTTTCGCGGTCATTTCGTAGTGCTATGGTAACTTGGGGATAATGTAGAGTTATATTCATCATCTTTATTTCTGTTTTAGACCGTGGAATTGAGTTTTAACTTTCCTTTCTATGGACATCCCGTACGAAATATAACTGTCGCTACTGGTGGTTTTCTGTACACTGGAGAATATGTTCATTCCTGGTTAGCCGCAACGCAGTATATAGCGCCATTAATGGCTAATTTCGACACAAGTCTTTCAAATGACTCATTCGTAAAATTGAATGACAATGGTAGATAATGGAAGATAATCAAAATTCTATAATATTTCTCAATCGCAATGTTTTTAAAGGCACTGCATTTACGGTTATCTGGGAGAATGTTTCGTTGCATGATAAACAAGATGTTGGAAAATTCACCTTCAGCACTACATTATATAACAATGGAGATATTGTTTTCACATACTTCAGTGTTCCTATTCTCATTAACTCTATTCAAGATGACAAACACCCAGTTAAAGTTGGTTTATCCGATGCTTATATCATTGATAAAGTTGTCTTAAGTAAGTTTTTCATTATTTCCTTAATGTATAAAGTCATAATCCATATTTTTACATAGTTGATAAGAGGAAAACCGTTTATGAATACCATCGAGTTAATTTCGCCAATTCTGATATAACCAATTCCACTATAATTTACCTCAAAGCATTGCCAACTTGTTTGTCCTACACTGATTGCAACTCTTGTGTGAATCATGACACCACATTTGATGTAAAATAATATAATATGATTGACATTTTCTTATAAAATATATTTTTAGTGTGCATGGTGTCCAATGCTAAATAGATGCTCTGCCGGGATCGACAGAAGGGCGCAGGAGTGGTTTGAGAGTGGTAAATAAATCAGATTTTAATTATATTATACATTTTCAGATTTGTACGTGTTATTTCCAGGATGTATTAACAATGTTACGAATCTTTCCCTTTGCCCTGTTTGAACCTAACAAGAGTGCGTCTGATGCCACAAATTTTCAAAAATTGTTCCACTTTTACATTAATAATTATAAATTTAAACTTAAGTTACTTACATCCTAAGACCTTGTACAATATATCCTGGTTAACTGACAAGATTTTCATGAGAATTTATGCCATTTGTTGAACTCATTTTGAACACTTTTTATATGACAGTTATTTTTTAACACCACGGATGCTTGCACCGGAAATTCAACAAAGAATGATTGCTCGGAAAAGCAGGGTGAATAAAAATAAATTAATAGTACAAAACTTAAGTTTTAATTTTAATAATAATGGCAATGAGAAAAATATTCGAAATCCAAATGAATTCAAAATTTAGTCACTATACTATATAAAATTGCGTTAAACTGAACACTTACATGGTTAGTATCAATGTCCGAAAAGTGGAAAATTAAACATTTTTATATTTGTACTCGTTATGTTATTTAGTAACTGTTTCATTTTTTGATTAACATTATTTGAAAAAAGTATAATATTTTATTTTTCAAATTTTAATATTTCTCGTAAAATCTCTCTTGTTTCTCAGTACCGAATTTCGTGTAGTTCGAAAAAGAGTTCATAAGTGTTTTACCCTAAGTTTTTCCTACTCTGCGTTGCAATCTAAAAAAGGCAACCCTGTACGAAGAGTTTTATTAGATGATGGTGAAGTTGAGTTCAGTTTTACAAAAATGGCGAAAGTGTTCGGTGCTGGTGCGATTAGTTTCTGCTCAGTAATATTAATAATTTTTAATTTTGGCTATTGCGTTACAATAGAACTTTATGAAAGTAAGTTCTACTACGTTTTCAAATTTAATGGAATACAAAATATATAATAGGCCCCGAAAATGTGTTGAAATTATTCGAATTTATATAAATCCAAGGAAAAAATATACGAAAGAAAAACGCAAAAGCAAGAGAACGAAATTGAAAAATGAAAATGGTCTGGTCATTGTCGTGGTGAAAAGTGTTTTTCTTTAATTTAACTGCTAATTACTTGTTACAACACTTTTGAGAAATGACAAAAATGTTAACAATGGTATTCCCATCCAGAACCCACCAATGGGCAGTGGAGCAGGTCAATATGATGACGTCGAATTTGTACACTCATCAGTTGTGCGGATGTGATGAGTATAGAATAATAATTTTAAATGCAAATTATGGACCATCAAAAACAGTTACACTACTAAAAAGTAGACACTGGAACAGTTTACCTCTTCCTACTTTCGTGTCGTGCATTCGATGCAATCAGTTGGTTGCACACCGGTCCACTTGAGCAGCCAGTAGTTGTTTAATAAACATTTGGCCCCAGTAAAATTGCGTTCGTATCATATTAGGGTCTCTGCGACATTTGTCGCCTGTAGAATTCTGTCAATGAAAATCAAAACAAAAAAGTAAATAAAGAAGTTATCAATCATATAAATGACTGCCGACAACTGTATGGCTACTTTTGTGCTTTATTCCATAGAGACAGTAGTTTTATGTGTCTAACCCTGTTGCTATAATGTACATATGTATAGTTTGTTCGTTGCTTTTCAAAGGCAGTGCTTAGGAAACACAAATGCATTTGGAACAATGAGGAACATATGAAAAATGATGATGAACTTATCAATGGAGACAGAGAGCAGAGCAATGTCGAGTTGAATAGACGTATGTACATATATGCTTCGGAGCTGATACATACGCGGGGAGATAATAGTGGATGTATTTGTAATTTTGATTGCATATCAACGTATGAACGTGTTTTGATTTAGTGTCAAACGAATTTGTTTGCTTTGACCGCGCCGGGGATACCCATTGGACGAGAGGTTAAACTTGCTAACGAATTTTTAAACGTGTCAATTGCTAATAACTGTATTCCAATTAGTTTTCCACATGTTTATACAGTCGAACCTTTGAACAGATTGCTAAGAGCTGTCTGTCTCTCTAGAGGGCTTTGTTTTTAATTATGCAATTTAAAATCCCCATCACGTCTGTTTCGACAAATAGATGTGAATCATATCTACTTTTGTAATTTTCATTAGCAATATTGTTATATTTCCAATCCCGTCTAAAAGTTGTTTTCATTTTGTTGATAAACTTACGAATACAACACGAATATACGAATATAACACGAATATTCAATAGTTTATAATTTACCAATCAAAAATCATTACCGTTTTCTCTTCTAGTTAAATATAGGGCAATAATTTTCGAAGGTCATTTGAATGAGAGTAACTTTAATTCAATTAATTGGAGGCTATTCATTAAAGACAATAATATTCACGGGCGGTGTCTGAAGATGTAATTGTACTTTTTATAGTCTATATAGGGTTTAATTAATATGATAAAGTTGTTATTTTATTATGGTATATATATGTTCATTTATTTCGGGACCTAAAGAAAAATATGTTGCACAGAACATTATTATAAACAGTTTTAGCATTCGACGTTAGCTAAAAAGTATAACATAAATTGTTTCTGGTAAAAATATAAATTTAGTAACTATTAACTATCTGATATCAACTGCATAGCAAGTACATGTTTCAGAAGTTGTACATATTTCAAAAGAATGTTATGCACGAACAGTTCATCGCTTAACTAAGCAGAAATTGCTTCTCAAGGATTATACTTAAAATACACTCGCGTATTTATATAATAAAATGCCTATTGATTTTTTATTTTAGTCCTTTCCGTTTGCCGCCCCATGCGCTAATAGCCACTAGGTAGCCGCAAATGTAAATTGCGTCGTAATTTTGCCCCAGCTTTTATTTCATAACGATAAGATAATAACGGAAGTAATTCACAATTATATTCGTTTTCTTCTATAGCAGAACGATATCATGTGTACTCTCACCTACCAGATATTGATTCCTACTCGTCAATAATTAAATTAAGGGAGAAACGCCAGACAACAGCCTATCAGAAGAATCAATATGAAAGTGTCACTCAGAATGCCACTGACGCCAAACCTGTACCACCACAACCAAACACACCTCAGGTTCAGTCTGCTTCGAATGGAACTATAAAAATTGATAGTGCTTCGCAACAAAATGCGACAGATACTTCGGTTGTTATTCCCTATATGAGTGATAAACCTTTGCTCGGCTTCAATGGAACAGGACAACGCAAGGACATGTCCGACAAGACTCAGGCGAAACCAACCGTCGTTTCGGATCCAATTCAGCCGGCTGTGAATGCGACCTCACAAGTGTTGAAGAATGTATTGAGCAGCGTTCCAGCTGCGAGTGGGGTAATTACAGAAGCTACAGAACAAGTTATTGATAATATTGACGTACCGGAGAATGAAACACTTACTGCGCTACAAAATAGAAATTTAACAGTGAACCAAACGACGGTGAGTGCTGTTACACTTTGTTTTTATTTATTTTTTTTTTTTCATGATTTAAAGGAATTCATTTTGAAAACCACTTGCAGGACCATCACAATTATTACAACAGTACGATATATGTGGATAAAACCAGAGCCGACCAAATATGGAGCTCCATAGAAAATATAACCCACAACGCTATGCTTTCACAATCACATCGTAGAGCTATGGTAACTTAGGGATAATGTAGAGTTATATTCATCATCTTTATTATATCAATTTCTGTTTTAGACCGTGGAATTGAGTTTTGACTTTCCTTTCTATGGACATCCCGTACGAAATATAACTGTCGCTACTGGTGGTTTTCTGTACACTGGAGAATATGTTCATTCCTGGTTAGCCGCAACGCAGTATATAGCGCCATTAATGGCTAATTTCGACACAAGTCTTTCAAATGACTCATTCGTAAAATTGAATGACAATGGTAGATAATGGAAGATAATCAAAATTCTATAATGTTTCTCAATCGCAATGTTTTTAAAGGCACTGCATTTACGGTTATCTGGGAGAATGTTTCGTTGCAAGATAAACAAGATGTTGGAAAATTCACCTTCAGCACTACATTATATAACAATGGAGATATTGCTTTCACATACTTCAGTGTTCCTATTCTCATTAACTCTATTCAAGATGACAAACACCCAGTTAAAGTTGGTTTATCCGATGCTTATATCATTGATAAAGTTGTCTATTGTAAGTTTTTCTCAATTTTCTTGATGTATAAAACTATAATCCATATGTGTGTATAGTTGCAAGGAGGAAAACAATTTATGAATACCATCGAGTTAATTTCGCCAATTCTGAGATAACCAATTCCACTATAATTTACCTCAAAGCTTTGCCAACTTGTTTGTCCTACACTGATTGCAACTCTTGTGTGAATCATGACACCACATTTGATGTAAGTCTTGGGCATAATATGATTGGGATTTTCTTAAATAAAATGTATTTTTAGTGTGCATGGTGTCCAATCCTAAATAGATGCTCTACTGGTACCGATAGAAGAAAGCAGGAGTGGTTACACAGTGGTAAATCATTTTTATATATTTTATATTATTATGACATACTGATTGATTTATACTTGATATTCCTAGGATGTGACAAGACTCAAATTACCAACGTTTCTGTTTGCCCTGCTATTGGACAAAAGGGAAACAATGCCAGTCAAACTACTGTGCCCCCAAGTATAAACAAAAATACTGAGAATCAAGATGAATCTGATCACTTCCCTTCCACAAATAATAACGAGAGTTCTACAGTTTTGCCGGTTCATGCTCAACCTTTAAACAAGGCAGCGGTTGACGATCAAACTAAACCGAAAGGTGTGGGATTAGCTTTTGGTTTCCTGGTACCAATTTGTTTGGTCATTACAGCGTTATTATGGGTGGTGTATGCCTATAGGAATCCTCATACGAAAAGCGGTCAATTGTTAATTCAGGTACATTTTTTGTTACTAACGTTACCGTTTGAAATAATATACAAAATGAATTATTACAATTTTTCATGCAGTCAAAGCACTTGCATCAGGTTTGTAATAAAATAGTTTCAGACACAAGATGTCCCACGCACTTTCATACATCTCAGCACCGTTTTTATATTTCTTTTCATATTTGCTTGTTGAAAATAATTAATTAATTAATTAATAAATAATTAATTAATTTTTATATAAATTGAAATTTTTATCGAAAGAACGTATATTTCTTATTACAATCATTCTATATTATTCATTAGTATATTATTTTAATTCTTCACCAAAATATTTATTATTCTTACAGTACCGTCCAAGTCAGTGGTCGTGGAGACGTGGTGAGGCGCGTTATACTGCCGCCACAATACATATGTAGATTTATTTGTAATAGAGAACTGAAAACTTCAAATTTATGATTGATTATTGACATTTTCTTTTAGAATTTTTAATTTTGTTGTAATTTTATATGTAATTTTAGAAAATATTTAGTTAACGAAAAGACAAGCATTGGATTGATGGATGTATTATTTTAAAATTTATAACACTTTTTGTTTGTTTGTGTAAAATAATCTTTATCGTTAATTTATGATCATGTGATTTTTTATTTGTTTTCTACTATCTACTTCTTCATTATTTGAGTTTATTACGTATATTGTTAATATAAAAAAGAAATTATTGTATTGTATGTTATTTCTGTGAAAAAGTCTTTCAATTAAATTGCAATATTGAGATGTAGTATTTCAGTTAAATTAATATGTAATTCACCATATCGTCGCCGAGGCAGCTCTCATTACTTCAATTGTCTCATGCGGTTTCCCTTGTTTATTTCATTTAAATTTGTTTCGGAAGTTAAATAAAAACAGATAAATGTAATTGGATATGTAATATATTACCAATACTAAATGGATTAGTATTTAAATCAAACAAACATAAAAATACAAGATCTACATAAATCTATATCGATTTGTATTTTGATAAAATTATACCGTGTGTATTAAAGTTTTTAACAAATGGGTCCTAAATTTTACTGAAATATACTGTAAAATATGGTATCACGAAAATTTTACACTCTTTATAAAACTAAGTTTTTACACACATTAAAAATATCAGTAAGTGATTTCCACGCCTTATTAACATAAAAATGTAAAAAAAATTTTTTATTAATAAAGTAAATGAGTAATCGTACTCACTCAATAATATTAACAAATGTAAATTGACAACACAGAAACTATAAAGCTATAATGTAATTGCAATTAAATAAGTTGTTCGGAAATGATGGTTACAAGTATTGACGCAATTGAAAAGGCAATAAATATACTATATTTTAAAACATGTATTTGATGCTGAGTTTTTATATTCCAATTATTTTTTGTTGCATAATAATTAAAACAGTTTCTCTAGAGAAAAATATACAGGATTTATTTATTTCACTGCTACCTTTGCAAATGTTGACGAACTAATTTGAACAATTAGAACAAAAAATCAAAATAGAATAGGAAAAGAAACTCAAATTTTGGGGAGATATTCATCTGTATTTCAATTGTATATAGAATGGATTTTGTTTAATTACAATATACATATCAACGTTCGTTTATAAACAACTTATGGCTACATAAATAAAATTACAATATTGCAATTGATGAATTGTTTTTAATATTTTATTTATATAAAATAAATTTTCACGATCTGTTATAAAGCATAGTGACCTTTGACCACAAGTATTAAATAAAATACATTAATATGAGCAACGTAATCAACAAAAATTAAAACAATCTAGTTCGTACATGAACTCAAAATCATTCTATAATCCATTCAATCGGCAGCACCATACGTCCACAAATAAAATATAGTAAGGTTGTCGGTAAGGTGCGGTTTACATCTCTATCATTATACACATGCAGATGCTGCAAGTTCCTCTTTTATCACTAATTAGGCCTAATATAATTATTTTCGAAAATATCCAATTCATTTTGTATATAGTTCGCTTTGTTGCGCAGCAGTTTTAATTGCTTTTGGTTTGCCTCCAAAACATTAAGTTGCGCTTCGATGGTTTTCAATTCCTCGTTCATATCGGTTGTTGCATTGTCTACAACACGGCACAACCGCGCGAACGTGCTTGATAGTTCCCTATAAATTTTTTAATGTTTAATTTGGAACTTTATAGTTTTAGAAGGTTTCTTACTGTTGAACTTGATGGCTGCAGTTTGCAGATGTTAGGTCCACGATCATCTTTAGTTTCTTTGTGGCATGTCGAACGTATTGGGCTTTGAATGCACGCTCCTTCGCCGAATTGGTCCAAGACAATCGTTCGTACAGATATATACAACCATAGAGCGCACCAACACCAACCAGCACACGCCATCCTATTGTTTTTAACATCTGAAATGTAAGCGTTCATGTTGAGTAATTAAGTAATTCTACATAAAAATGAGAAAACGCACAATTCCAGCTACAATGAGTCCACCCACAGTTCCCTGGGATCCAATTGATGTCATAGCAAAGCGTGAAATTATGGATAGTTGCTCTTGTGTTATACCACCCACTGGTGTGGGCATAAGACACAGTGGTGTATCAGTTGCAGGACTTATTGGTGAAGCATTTTGCATTTGCTATTATATAAAAGGCATATAAATGACCATTGCTATACAGTGGAAAATCCCATATCCATACCCCAATGCTGCTTTGACGATTGAGTATTGCAGACTTCTTGTTGTTTCGTTCTTTGACTTTTCCAGTAAAACGTTGAATCATTGCTGTGATGCCCCAAGAGAATTTGAATTCTAAATCTTCCTGAAAATCGGCGCATAAGTTCTGACAATTCAACGAGTACAACATCTCAAAAGGCTGAGGACGTGCAGCTATCTTAGTTTGAACAATGGCCTTTTCACTCGGAACAAGAGCATGCATTCGTTCTGAAATATTTAAGGTTTGTTTTAAGAATTGATAAAGTTTTCCAATGTATATTCTTAAGATGAATGTATTTACCCGTCATATCTCTTTGGGCCGCCTCGACATTCATGGCCAAAGCCATCGATAATCTTGCTCGTAGGTTTGAACCGAGACCAGATTCAACATGCGAGTTCAACTCCTTTTTATATATATTTAAAACAAGTGGCTCTGTGTGGAATGGCATATTGAATTCGTCAATCAATACACCAAGACGCCAAATTTCCTCATTAAGTGCCTTAGATACTTTCTGTTCCACCTCTTCCACCATGCTGTGGATTTTTAGTTTCATTTCACGAGTAACATTCATCATTTGTGTTTCAGTTCCCTGGATGCGATCAGTGAGAAGTGTCTTTTGATCCAATTTTAGATTTCTGAATATGGTGGTACGTTCAAAGATGTTTTCCAGCATCGAACGCATATCCCCTGCAACAGTTTTACCCCTAGAACTGTGCTGCTCGAATTTGGTTTTGACAGCACTTCTGGAGATACATTCCTCGAATTTTCGTTCGAAATCTTGGAATTCGAAGTAGCGATTCTGAAATCCTTCAGCAATAGCACCTAAGTGCGGCGGATTACCTTTTGCCTCTTCAAGACGAGCCTATAATTATAATAAACGTATCTTCAAGTATTGACTGCGATGCAAAATTTAGACAATTGGTACCTGTAAGGTCTCTCGTGCTGATACAAAAAACACACGTTCACTTGCTTCCTTTTCATTGCTTACTTTTAGTTCCTTGGTAAGGAAATCAATACACCGCTCTGTGTGCTGAGACTTTACCTATGAAAAACATAAATTAACTTAATTTAAATTTAACTAAAGATGTTGCTAAGAGCAAAGCAATTGCAATTAAGGTTTCAAAAGCTAGCAAAGGCGTTACCTTCTCAAGCTCCTTAATTTGCACAATCGAATATAAATAAAGTACAATTGAGAGAGAAATACTGATTCTACTAAGATTAACTGTAACTTACTGATTCTTGAAATTCGGGCTCATTGGCAGAGGCATCCCACCGATTGTTTAGTATAAATATATTTGGTTTCGACAATTTTTGAGAAACAGTATGAAAGAATGATTTCTCCGCTCGTGTCATTGTTGACTCAGCATTCAACACTAACACGAAGACATCAGCGTTTAGACAATGATTATCTATCCAATCATCAAGATTGGGAGACACATCAACACCAGGAGAATCCACGAACACGACATCATCTCGCAGTAAACTACAGCGTTCACGTGGCCAGAAAATACGCACGAGTGAACTTTCACTCAGTTTCTCTTGGCACAATGCGTTCGCAAGTTGCTTAATATTCTAAAAGTAGAGAGCCATAGAATTTATTTAATTACTAGTGTGCAGCAGAGTTTGATATATACTTACCACTACATTCAACTTCTCGTCGGAGCCCTCTTTCATCAAATAAGCCTCTTGGTCATTGCTGCCTTCCACCTGGCAGAAGCAATTGGTGGTATGTCCGATGCCACTGGGAAGGATTTTCTCACGTAACATAGCATTAATTACAGAACTTTTCCCATTGGAAGTGCGACCAAAAAAGGCCACTTTCATGTGATCGCGGGAAAGTACTTCTCGAATTGCCGCCACTTTGTGGACATAACTCTCAAACATTTCCCTCTCGGATTTGTCGACGATCTCAGCATCTTCGTGTAAAGCTACAATAAAGGAGATGAGACATTTGGTTCGCTTTGGAAGTAAAGAGTAAGATGTGAATTTACCATTTATGAAGTGAGTGGTTTCGATGACGTATTCCTCAATTTCACCGTAAATGTCGTTTATTTTCTTTTTGGCTTTGACGAAGACCTGTAATGGTGATTTATCAAGAGCGGCAGCAGCATTTAGCATTGAGCGGTTATCAGTCAATGCATTTGCATTGTAGTTTGAGGTGGTGGCCGCGTTGCCGCCGTTTCCAGTGACCATTGAAATAGTGCGATTCAAATAGGCCGCCATTAATACGAAAAATAAACGTTTACTTAATATATAAAATTATTACTTCCTTCTAATCAAAGCAAATTGCTGTTTTGGTAAATATGGTAAAATATTTCAATTGTATTATGTGACAGGAAAAGATTATTATGAGAAAAATATTCCAAGTTATCAGGCCTGAGCAAAGTTTTCACATTGCTTGTAGATCTAGATAGAGTTGTTTATATGTGATTTGCGTGGAATCAAACTAAACAATTAACAATTTTAGCATAAGAACTGAAAATAGATAATAAAACGTTTAAAAAAATTAAAATTATTTGAATAAAATAAAACTAATCGAAATATAGAAATGCGATAATTTCATAAAGGTTTCTAATGGTAAAAGGTCAAGGTTTCAAAATTATTTTGATGGTAAATGTCTAGTTGGAAAAGGATATTCGGACAAGTTCGTTTATCATTCTCTTATCAGCTGGTATAAAATAGTTAATTGATTCTAAATATGGATTATTCGTCATTAAGTGCATCATTTAAGATATATATGTACATATTGATATATTGTCCATTCAATTGCGCGCTGTAGTGAAAATTTTCAACAGCAACACTAAACTGCGTTTTAAAAATCATATTCGGAGAAAATAAACAACAAAAAAGAGGTATAAACTCAATTTTATGACGTAGTTTAATTTAGTTCCTTGCTTTTGAATTATAAAATATACTGATTTTGACCCACAAGCACGAGCGAGAGAGACGGCAATGATGGAAAGATAGCAATGATGGTAATGGTCAACTAACCTGGTTGTTTTGTGACATTTTCAATACACAATTAGTCTTGTTTAATGCCGTTGTTCTAATTGCACTTTGTTACGATTGACAACAGCACACATAATATTATTAATTTTCCTAAATGTTCTTTTTATTTGAGGTGTTATTCTGAAATTATAAATAAAAATGTTTTGTGGATTGACCAGCCAAATGATGTAACGAGAAAATCTTATGGCGAAACAATTTGACAACTAAACTGTCAGCTCAAGAGTGCATGTGATAATAGATGCATGTGGAACGTGTTATGGAAAAGACAGGGACTTCAATTTTAATAAAACTACTTCGTCAGTATAAGTCCTTATATATATGTGGGTATATTATCAACACATATTAGTGCAAAATGAGTTGTTTATAGAAGCAGCAAATATATTTTTCTGCTCACAAATTTGTAGATTCTGGTGATTGATCACGACACTTTAAACAACATCTAGTTCAGAATTTTTGGTCATCCCTGTCCTGTGTTCAAAAAGTTAGAAGCACTGCCAGGGTGGTTCTTGACTGTTTAAGAATCGGCTCGTCTAGTGAGTCGGACGAAAGACGGACGGGAATCGGATGAATAAAGCGGACGAAAGAACGACGAGTTCTGAGAAAACGCTGAGTTGGTCTGAAAGAGAGAGAGGGACATCAGAGCGACAGATACTTATTATTGTACGCAGTCTGATATTTAATATATAATTTTCTTTTTCTATGAAGATTCAGAGAAGAATTTATGGTTTGTGTGAAAAGCCTTTATTCCAGTAATCATATAAAAAAGAAAACAGATGATTAAAGAATAAATAGATAATTCATGGGGGTATAATCGATGTAAATAAATGAGTATAGTTCACATTTAAGAAAACAAAACCAGTATAATTAAATACCTTCACTTTAAGGTATTTGAATTTCTGTTGCTACAACTAAAATATTTTTTCCTGCTTTATCAGCTCCAGTACCTGCAGTAAGTCTGGCGACGCCTGACTTCTGGTGAGATCATCCGAACTCAAAGATAGCATACACTTACACAGCACCTGGCCGAGATTCGAGTCCTTCGTTTGCAGCACCCTCGGGGCCATATTGTTCAGTACGCTTATACGGAAAGTATACTGAGGTAGCTGTGCAAACCGATCCAGATAGTCGTAGAACATGCCCCAGTCCGACTCAAATATTATACCAATCAACACATCAATTGTTGTCGGCGACATATCTCTGCATCGATTCAAAATCTGACGACAGGCGTTCACCTTGTTGAGACCACAATCGATAAGGCTGTAAAAAATTTTTCGAAGGAACATAATACATCCAGTGTGTTTTTCGCAGTCGTATACCATGTTCATTAACTTGACGCGATTGTTATGTTTAGTGTACACGTCACAAAACACATGGAAAAAACAACGAAATAGTTTCCCATGATTAAACATGAATTTGTAAGCAATATTCAATTCGGACTTCGACAAACTTTGCAGAGCAGATTTCAAAACAATCGACTCACTATATTGGTGGCTATGTTGAGGAGAACTAATGTAGGAGCACTTGTCAACTAAAAATGGTAGACACGATACCCCGAATACTTTTGCAATTTCATGTACTGCTAACCCACTGTTAATAGCTTCCCCACCCACGCCGGCTAGAAGTCCACGACTCATGTTAATTACATTTTGTTTTTGATCAACATCTGTGTTGAATACACAGAATTCCTTCTGCTCAAGTTTTGGGTCTAGTACTGAAGAATTGCCGGGTTTTAAACATCTATCATACTGTACAGTAGGCATATTTGAGGCTGGAGATGAAGGTTGCAGCGACAATGGCGGAACAGCACAGATATTTTGAAACGTTCTTGTGATTTTCTCAATCCGTTTTACGACGGGGGTTGATTTTACAGGCGATTTGTTTGTGACTTCTGTTAAATTCTTTGAATCATCATTAAGCTTTGGTATTTTGAAATTTTGTAACAGTCTTGATGTCTCGTTGAACGTTGATTTATCTGGATTAGGAAGATCATCGAGTTGTGTAGGGGTTGGGTTTTCCTGCTCGTGGGAAATGAAAAGAATATCTTCTTCTGGCTTATTATCCGTTATTTCCGGTTCATCTACTATTTTAGAACAAGTGTAGCGATCATCTTCTGGTGAACTAAGCAAATTAACAATTATATATAGAATACATATATGAAATAAAGACATAGCTAAGAAACTCACTTAAAGCATGATGTAGCTAGAGACAGTGTATCGTCCTCTAGATGACTATCGAAATCTATATATGATTCATTGAACTTTGTTTCCATTTCCAGAATGGATAAGTTTGTTGGGAAGAACGAGTTATTAGTTTCGTTTGTATTCTTTTCGTCCTGACATGATGTAACATTTTCTAAAATATTTAAAAAAAAATATATATATATATATCATTAATTCGTGTCAACATATATATTTTGTTACCTGATTCTGAATCCACAGTAGTCAACGACATCCCTAATGACTTGTTTTCGTTGCTGTCAGAATCATGTGCAATGTATTTATTTATTTCCTCTGTAGTACTTGTAACATAGCTATAACAATTTGCGGTTGTTTTCTTTGGATTTACCGGATTTGTATTAAAAATGCTGTCATTCTCAGGATCAGACAAATTTTGTGAAACGTTTACAATAGCACTGTCTTGGTTAATGACTTTTTCATTCAGATTATCGTTTGGAGCAGTTGTCTCATTTAAAAACTCACTATCTACAACTTTGTTCCCCGAATAATTTATAGTTTCTGTCATGTTTCCCTTGTAGATATTTTTTTCAATATCAGTTTTAATTAAATTTGAAGTGTGACTATTTGTATTGTAAGACATATCCATTGTACTGAGTTCCTCTCTGATTACCCTTAGGTTATCATCAGCCGTATAAGAGATTTGAGAATTATATTTGTAATCGTTTTCGGTACTGATAATTCCGAATAGACACTCAGTTTTCGAAATCTGTGAGTTAATGTAATTATTTCTGATTATCCAGCTCTGAGAATCAATTGGACCTTCAAAGAAATTATCCACAGATACCCGATCTATATCTTTATTACCATTCTCGTCTTTCGTATTATAATCGTGGTTGGCTGTAGAAAGTTGGGCAGCATTTTCTGGAACGCTATTCGTATTAATCTCCGAGGATAAATTCGTGGATGAGTTCGTTACATTTTTTATCCCAGTTTTCATCTGGGATGGCATTTGTAAAACGACGTTAACATCTTTGATTTTCCCAGACTTCATATTTGTATTCAAATTGTGTCCATTGCTTCCCGTGTTTTCCGAAATATTTGTTTCATTATTTACCTGAGGCCCCGAAATACTGCATTCAGTCCTCATATTTTCAAGATGTAATTCTTTATTAATCTCACTATTTAATTCATTACCACAATTCGTTTTAATACCGTCATTGTTAGTCGTATTTTGATTTGCATTAACCTTTATGTTTTCCATCTGTATTTCTGCATTTTTATTACTATTATTTTCCAATCTTTTTTTAATGGAAATCTGATTAACGATTTCATTGTCTGTAACAATAGATTTATTAGGATCGGTGTTCAATGGAGTGGTATAGTTCATTAAAGTCAAATTATTAAGTTCTTCTACTGACTGAGGTTTAAATTCGCTATTCTTATTGTTAATATTGGACCCCAGTTTCCTTAAAATTGATTTATCCACCTGACTGTTAGTAACCTTTACAGAATCAATTTTCATCTTAACTTCATCAACTAATTCGTTGTGAGTTGTTATCTCGGTTTCAGAGTTTTTCGTCAAAACTGTTATTTCTACTGTTTCTGATGATTTTATGGAACTATTTTCACTTAACTCTGTTCTTATGTCTTTCTCTGCTATATTCATTGTTTCTAATACATGATTAGTATCGCCTTCATTTTGAACCATGGACTTAACACTCTTATCCTTACAAGTATCACTTATATATTCAATAGTGGTCCCGCCAAGAGGCGAAGTGATAGTTATTTTTGGTATTTGCAATAGACGATCCTCAGTTATCTGTACTGATATACCGGAAGGTATAGTTTTTTCCTGGTTTTCCGGGGAAATTGATGCATTTTCAGAATCGCAGCTTATTTTCTTTAAAGTGTTTTTGAAAGTATTGCTGCCAATATGAGGTACACTACCTATATTGGATGTGAATGAAATACTTACTTTAAGAAAACATTGATATGAGATAAAATAATTACCTAATTCTGTAGATCCATTTGTAGATTTATTAATTACTGCACTTGTTTCGTCATTGTCCAGCAATGGCATATCAAGCGCTAATCTAAATGATTCGTTTGATTCCACAAAAGGCTCATCTATTCGCTGTGAAGTTATTTGTTCATTAAGTTGTTTGTTTGATTTGTAACTGAAGCTACAGCCAGAAGTTTCTATTATACGGCGAATAAAGTTATCGTCAGACTCCTCTTCGTTTTGCGCTGTGGTATCTTCCAAGGAATTTTTATATGACTTGCTCTTCATGGATAAATCAAGTGGAGCAGATTTATCAACAATTCTTTCATTACTCTTTGTAGTGAAGCTACTCTTTGAATTAAGTGATAAATTCAAAACACCGTCATCAGTGAATGTTGGAGCTTCTTGTGTTTTATGTGATATTGTGCTGGTCACAGTAGTATACGGTAAATTCGTGATGAATAGTGGTTGATTCATATATTTTCTGTTGGGAAGCTTTCTAAAATGTTCAATCATATTACCTAAAATGGAATTTTAATTTCAGCAACATGAAATATTCTATTTTATGATAAAATATTACCTCCATCGAGTACTTTAGCGATCACGTTGTTCCTATTATCGTTGCCAGAGTTATCGATATAATTCACCTAGATATGGAGACATATCAAAATTAGACTAATAAACGAATTGTTAAAGAAAAGTTTATTACGAAATCTTCAAATTGTGTGTTTAATGTGAGATCCTCCTGTACAATATTACCCGCATCCAGTCCAATATTCCCCACATTACTAGATGGTATTAGCTGACAAGTCGTAGCTGTAGTCCACCCTCCGTTGGACAAGTACATGATTTGCGCGGATTGAGTTGAATTATTTTGCATGCTAGGTGCTTCACAGGGCTGAGTGGTCGATGTAACCATTTGAGACATTGTCGATGAGGACGCAGATACCGGCGTGTACGTGGTTTCGCAGCCATTCGAGAATAATTCGACATATTTGGCTAGATCGCTTTTTTCATTTAATTTCGATTTGCGTCCTCGTTTCTTCGGTGTTCCACTGGAGATTCTTTTAGTACGCTTTCGTGGTTTCTTTGTTTTAACCCCATACTCAACGTTACTATAATAATTGTTGCAAACATTCTTGTTAATGTTCTCAAGAGTATTGGTAGCGTTCCAGGTTTCTGTGCTTGACGTTGGCTCCACCAAAACCTCCGCCATAAGATGAGATAGAACATCGTCGTTATTTGATAAATTTTGTCCACCTGCACTTGTGTTGGTGTGACGCGTATTTACGGAAGCGTTTTTGTTGGATTCGTCGCTAGTATCCAGTATTTTCTTAATTTTGTTATCCAAATCATGACGAGTCATATTCCCTAGATCGATAGAGATTTCGTATTTATTTTCCACTTCACGGATAACTGATGGCAGGTTTAGGGTTATCGTTACAGGAGTTGTTCTAGATTTCTTTTTGGGTGGTTCAATGTCAGTGGAAACTATATGGGGCATTATTTTTCCGGCACAACGAGGAGATCTACGACAGATGGCGTGAGATCTTAGCATGTGTCTATTTCGGAACACCATTGGAACACAATCTTCATAGTCACTTCCTTCGTCAGACACCGTGGCAGGTGTCCGGTCAATCACATCCTGCTCTTCACTGGACTCTGACCGCAAATGAATTTTGCGATCTATACATTTTTCAGGGCGATGGAGCTCGTCCTCATAAAAAATGTTCGGCGCTTGGAAGAGTCCTAAATCATCGCATTTCTGCAAGTCGTTTTTTATATCCAGCAAGATATGGCGCACACTGTACTTTTCCACCTCCACCGAAGGCAGGCTCTTCAAAATCTGTTCACGCAGTTTCAGTCGTACTCGCCTCTGTTTTTGCTCTGAACTTCGATATAAACTTGGATTATATACGTATAGTTGTTCCACCAGTCGCTCGATATCTACGTCTTTTTTCAGTTCCATATCTTTTAAAGCCAAGTTTCCCTAAAAGCGACGGATATTAAGCTCTTTCATGTGAAATTCAAAATGGTCAAAATATTTTGCATGACCAAAATTCTGCTTACTTTATGACTTTTTTTCCAGCTTGAAAGTCGTGCAGGTAAACTGTAGACATGAGACAATTATATAATACTTATTAGTAGTATCTTAATTCGCAGTGTTTTATAGTCAGGACACGAGTTTGTTTGACACAAATATTCTAATAAATTGAGTGAAATTTAATTATTTCCGTTAAGTGCAGAATGATCGCACATGACTACAACTCCATCAGATTTTCAGTTTAACATGCACTGCACCTGATCAATTTTGTTATAATCAGTTTTGCATAACGATTGCTGTTATAAACATGCTATTAGACTTAAACAGCGATATATTGGATTTATTCATAGGATAACTAACTTTAACTATTTAATTTGAAATAATATGAACTCCGATATGTATGAACTGATTTATATGAATTATGAACTGAAATTATTTAAGCTCGGCTGATTGCCGACCAGTTCGGTTCACATGATGTATACGCAATTCTGTATTTATTGTAATTACATTTTAATATTTTCTTTTTAATAATACTACACTGCTCTGTAGTTCGAACAAACATCGCTTGGTACTTGGCAGCAGCTTTACAGAATTCAACTTAGGAAAAAGTAATGACATGCTGAAAAATGTTGTGAGGTGAGGTTTGTGTCTTCGATGACGGAAGAGAGTCTCCATGTAGAACTTTTGACGTTGGTTTGCATAATAACTAATCTTGAAGAACTCTGTGCTTGTGTTTAGATATTTTCTCAGCCACAAGAACTTTACGCGGTTCTATGGTGTAATGGTTAGCACTCTGGACTTTGAATCCAGCGATCCGAGTTCAAATCTCGGTAGAACCTTCTCGAATATTTTTTAAATCCCAAATTTGTTATATATTTTTATGGCATTGCCACACCGAATACAATGGGAACATTGCGCGATAATGAAAAAAAGAAATACCATTCAGATCTTATTTTTAAAGTTTTTCGAATTCTTTGAAGATTTTAGCTCATCCATATTAGTATTGTCTTAAATTCAAGTTACTTTTTACTATTTTGTCCTCAGTGCAGATTTTGGAAGAGATTCAGACTGGCAATGCTGTGCGACGAACACCTGAGCACGAGTGGTGATGGCAGCCGAACGGCTCTCAAATTGCAATCCACACTATCAGAGAGAGAGAGAGAGAGAGACACAGAGAGCGAGAGAGCGCGCGCGGAGGCTGCAAAACTCTACACGAGCCGAACGCACGCTCTCGCAGCATCCAGCGTGAGCCGGACGAGCCCCGCAACAACAACCACGGCGGACGAGAGGTGGCGGCCACGACCCCGGCCGCGACTGCAAAGCGACGAATGTGTATCTGCGAGAGGCCGAGGGATCCACGCGAAGGATTCTGCTCGGAGTCTCCTCAGTTACGCGCAAGGATTCGACCGACGAGCACTGAACGCGACGGAGCGGGCGGCGTGAGTGGAAAACTGTGAAAATCCTTGCATGCTCTAGTTGTTGTTGTTGTTGTTGCTGGTGCTGTTGCCGTTGGTTGTTCTTGCACAGGCTGCTTATGCTTTTGCACCAGACAGAATTCACAACTTACAAAAGCCCAAATATTCGAGAAAAAACGGCCGATGCCGATGCCGATGCCAAAGCGGAGACCGGCCGAGTTTCAACAAGAAAGTGCGAATCCTGTCCAAAATTTCGAGGAGACGACGACGACGACGAAGAAGAAGACGAGTTTCCCTCAGAACGCGAAACCACCCGAAGACGAGCGGCGACGGGCGGCAGTCGGGCGGGGGTCGGGCGGCGTGGTCGAGGGCAGGGACGCGAAAATTGTGTACGCCTGCATAAAAGTATATGTTAACCCGTTGCCACCCACTCGGCACCGCCGCCGCCGCGAAGGGGGACGTGTGTGTGCCAAAGCCCTCCTATTCCTAAAAAACACTTGATCATAACGGAACAGTACTAAAACGAATAAAAAACACAAAAAAAAAAAAATGTGAAGACTCGTGCCGATAAAATAATATCCTACATTCGTACTAAAATTTCGTACACGCGGCTTTGAAAAACTGAAAGTTCAAAGATCTCCGATCATTTGGAAATGGACAAACAAAAAATAGAAAAATGGAAAATAGACGTGCTGGTTTCCGGGCAACCCGCGAGGCAAACAAGAACTTAACGCGTTAGGCGCCAGTAATTAGCCATTAACCCTGGCGTGCCTTAATTTCCAGGCCGAAGCAGCCAAATTTTCGATAACTCAATTTGAGGCGAGCCGTCGAGAGCTGCCGACGCGACATCGGCTGTGACGGCGACGGCGACGACGACGACTGCGGAGCAGAAGCCGCAAGCAAGAGTCCAACGTGCTGCCAGCTGCGGCGTTGCCAGATGTGGCGCCAGTTCCGCAAGATCGCAACGCAGCACCCCGGCAGGCAGACTTTTGCGTATGCACTCGTTCCGAAGTCGTCTTCGGTAGTCATTGCGACGGAGCTTCCGATCGATGCCGAAATGGAAAATCACTCGAATGGAATCACTCGAAACGAATCACTCGAAGCCAACCATTCCACACTGAAGGCGAGCGAAGAAGGCATCCTAACGGGAGTCTGGCAACACCGAGCGACCGCCGTCTGCGCTCAGCTGCTTCGTGGTCTACCGAGCCGTTGCCGATGCCCGACGCCTCCAACACGTCGGGCCCCGTCTTCGCCTCAGTCTCGGGCCCGTGCTCGGTCTCGGTCTCGGTCTCAGCCGCAGCCTCCGCCACAGTCGCTGTTTCTGTCTCCGTGTCCGTGTCCGTCTCGCTGCCGCTGCAGCTCCGCCCGCCCCGGCGTCCTGCGGCGGCCTCAATTTAAATGCCTTCCACATGTGCGGCTCTGTGTGTATGTGTGGATGTGTGTCAGCGTGTCTCTCCATCTGGGTCCGTGCGCGTCGCTCGGTGGCTGTGGGGCGTGTGTGCGAGTGTGTGTGGGCATGTGTAGGTGTGCAGAATTTTCACCAGTGACCTAGCCCTACATCGCCTCAGCGAAGACGTCGTGCCTGCGACGGCGACGGCGACGGCGATGCCGACACCGACGGCGCGCCCGACTCCCTCCCTCTCTCTCTCTTTCTTCCGCGTTGCTTCGCCTTGCGTCCCGTTACGCTGGGGCCGGCACGAGTTCGCGTCTGAGGGTGCGCGACGAATGCGCGGCCGTCGGCGCTGCTTCAAATTTTTTAATTGCTTCAACAGCCGCTTACGTTAACGAGTTACGTCTACGGCCACAGCAGCAGCAGCAGCAACAACAACAACAACCACGATACTCGCCAACGAGCGGGCGCGTGTGTGTTTGTGCTTGTGTGTGTTTGTGCTCTCTAAAGAGCCCCCTCCCCTCCAGCAGGTTTCGCCAGACACGATCAAATACGAAAATACGAAATATACGAGAAAAGAAAAGCGAAACACGACGAAGAGCGCGAAATGAGAACAAGTGAAACAGTCGAATGAAGGAATAGAAAATCGAGAATAGAAAACAGCGATCGATGCAAGTGCAATGGAAGCGGTGACGGGAAAGTGACGAGAGCTTCGACGTTTCCGTACCGAGAACCCCGAGAACCCGAGAGTCCGAGGCGTGTCCGAGAGCGAGACCGAGAGATTCTGGCAATTCGTTGACGGCGACGATCATGCGGCGCGGTGGTTTTCGCCCGAAGCCCGAAGCCCTGCGGCGCCCGGGAATGCAATGAGAACTGGCGGCGTCCGCAGCCCTTCCCCGTGCTCTCCGCGCTCTCCGTGCTGTCCGTGCTGTCCGCGCTGTGCGTCGCGCCAATGCAGGCGAACAGTCGGGCCGCTCTAGGGGCCCAGGCGTCGGTTACGCCCTCGGCCTCCTCGACCACCTCCTCGACCGGCAAGGTAAGTGGCCCGAACCGATCCACGACTACTCAAAACAATGCATCATCCAGCATCATCATTCGCCGCCTCCCCACTCAGGGGCGTCCCGACGAGCTGGCGGAGGTCGGCGGTCGGCCTAACGGACGGGTTGCGGAGGGGGCGAACTCGCCTGGCCGGGAATCTCCCGGTTGCCAGTGCGAAGTTTACAACGAGTTGTTTCCCGTTCCTGCTCCCGTTCCTGTTCCGTACCGAAAACACCGCAATCCGAATCCCTTCGACCGCTTTGCCCCATTCTCTGCCCCCCTCCCACACTCTCCTGCCCCCTCACTCTGGCCTTCTCTGGCTCCCTTTGTTCGCGCAGGCCGTGGTCCTCGTTGATGGCGAACCCTTTGACCACGGAAGGACCCGGGGATTACGTGTTATCAGCATGCGACCATGTGCGAGGCGCCCGTCGCCGGGTGGAGGGGGCGGTCGGTCGGTCGGTTGGTCGGTCCTTTGCCCCGACGCCCTTCGGCCAGGGCGGAGCAAACACATCGAAACAAAACCCGCTCAATTTCAATTCAATTCTTCGCATTTCATCGCATCGCCTCGCATAGCATTTCATTTCCATTCATTTCAATTGCAATTTGCAATTTGCAATTTCAATCATTTGCGCCCCCGTCCGTTCCGTTATTTCCTTTATTTCCAGCAATTCGCTCTGTTTTATTTCGCCCGGCGTGCTCCTCATCTGTCCCTTTATTTATTCATTGCCTGACCCGGATTCCAGTCATCCAAGAAATGTCCACGCCCAAGGAGCGTCTTCGAATGCCTGGGATCCGGCTGCACTGCGGCCAGCAGGGAGCGAGGGGCAGAGAGAGGGGGCGGAGGGGGAGGAGGTGCAGCTCTTCCGGTGGCCTCCTCGCCGGGCGCTCGAGTGGCGCCCACGGCAACGTCTGCCTTTTGCAGGGCGCGACCCTCTCGAGGCTCCCACCTCCATCTCGCCGCCACCTGCGCCTCCACCTGCCCGCGCCACACCCCGCACTCTCGCCCCCACGCCCTGCCGCACAACCCCCCCCGCACCGTCTGCACCCGTGGCTCTCGAGACTCGTTTCCACTCTGCCTGTTCGCGTCGCTCCTCGAGGCGATCGTCGGTCGACGGTCGTCTTCCCGCTCGAGGCCCTGGAAATTCCTTCCATGGCAAGTGAATTCCACGCCCCTTCTCCCCACGCCCTTCTTCCCACGCCCCTTCTCACCTCTGCCCTTCTCACCAGTTCTTCACCGACCTCTTCGCACTTTCCCCCTCTGACGCTCTCGCTCCACACACCACGGTGGCCTCCGGAATTCCCTCCTGAGCCCATCCGGGCCGCCCCAACTTTAGGTCCCAGACCCCTGCCTCCCTCAGCGGCGAATCCCTATGGGGTGGGCCAACCGATCACCCCTCCCTCGGCCCTCTCGTCGGTCCAAGTGCCAGCCAGGCCCCAAGTGCCCGAAGCTCGTCCTCTTGTCTGCAGAAGCGTGTGGTTCGAACGCCGTCTCGACCCCTTCAGCACACGCCCCGTCCCATCCCCCTCGAGTCACTCCGCAGCTCCTCCGCCCGCAATCGCTGTCCCCTCTCCGCATGAACCCCACCCTTCTCCCCGCCTGCTTCCCTGGCCATGTTGGCCGAGACCCGGCGACACGACTGCACAAAAGACGGCGGCGGTCGCAAGGAGTCTTTTGTGACGCCCATGGCGGAGACGACGACGCCGACGACCGAATCCCAGTTCGCCAAACCGCGGCCGACGAGGGGCGGGAGGCGTGGCGGGGCCGCCTGGCAGACCCCAATTATTGCGGCGACCGTCGCCAGGGCCTCCGTGCATTTCTGAATATTCAAATGTGTCGATTGCGCCCTCGTCCTTCCCTCCTTCCGTCCTTCTGTCCTTCCGGCCGGCTGTCGCCGCTTCCTCTTCCGGAATCGCCTCGCGCCGACCCCCTCGCCATCGCCGTCGTCCTCGCCTCCGACCATCTCGGTTTTCTTAACCCTGTCGGGATTATCAAACCTCGGCCGACCCCTTGTGTGCCGAGTTGAACCGACGTCGAGTGTGGCCGCCGCCGCTACCCATTGAATGCCGGACGCCCCGACCCCTCGGCCCACGGAGAGCGACGTCGTCATCGCCATGGCCACGACGGCGTCGAGTTATTGATAAATTGGTTCCATTATGAAGATTGAGTGGTCGATGCGACGGCATTTTCTGGGAACCCTTCCCGGTTCCGGCCCGAGGATAGTTTTGTGGCCACCGGATGCGGACAAGTGGACCCATCTCGTCTCGTTCTCCCCTCTCCCATCCCCATCCCCATCCCCTTTGCCGGACTCTCTTCGTTTACTAATTAAAAAGCAGGAGGAACCGCTGGAAGCAGCTCCGACTCCGTCGCCGTCTCCGTCGCCGTCTCTGGCTGCGGTTGCGTCTGCCGGAAGGAAGCACTTAAGACTGTAGTGGCGTGGCGGAGCTCGTAAAACTTTCGTGCTTCTGGGCCTGGTCCTGGTCCCGGTCCCGGTGCCGCTGCGAGCGCCGTAAAAATCTCCGCCTTTCATTATCCTGATGACACGTTTATGACATTTCCAGACAAGTCCGCGGGCGCGGCGGGAGCTCGTCGCGAATGAGTTGGTCAAGGGGTCGTGGCCCGGGTGGGGTTGGGTCGGGGCGTGTGTTTCGGGTTCAGGGGCCGAGCCGCGTCCGCGTCCGCGTCAGCCTCCCCAGCCACCGCCGCCGTCCTCGGCGCCCCGTGTTTGCTCATCATTAACGGGGCTTGTGCGTCGCCCTCTCTTCCTCCCTCCCTCCCTCTCCCTGTCCCTTCGCCGTCTCTCGCGGCCGCGCGGCTGCTGCAGCGGGACTCGCGGCCAGCATCCTGTGCGGCGGGCTTGCGGTCGCTTATACAGGGTGTCGTCATTAATTACTCCCGGCAGCGACGACCCCTCGACTGGCCGGTCCTCCACCACCTCCCTCCACCACCTCCCGCCCGGTCAATTAATCAACCTCTTCTGGTCAGAGGCCGTCCATCATCGGGCGCGCCTGGGTTTTTACGACGCCTTCAAGGGCTCCTCTGAGCGCCGCCTCCGCCTCGGGGTTTCGTTCGATCGGCTGGCGACAGGCCGTGGCATGTGTGGAAGCGTGGGCTCGTCCGGTCCGCGGGCCGCGATCCTGGGAAATCCTCGAATCCTCCGAGGGTTCGAAGGAAGGATTCGAGGGGAGGGCGAATCGAGAAGGATTGCATCGCAGTGGGAGGGACTGAGATGGAGAGATGGTCCTTTTATAAATCACCGAGAAAGAACTCGACAACATTACAAAAGACAAATGCACAAAAAATAATATGGAATATCAACAAAAGTATATAAATAAAAAATATCAACAAAACAAACATCAAACAAAATCAACAAATATCAACAAAAATAAATAAAGAAAAAATATTAAAAACAAAAACATTTTGACAAACTATAAATAAAAAATACAAAAATATACGAAAAAAAAATAATAAATATTAAGTCCTACAAAAAATAACAAATTTTGAAAACAGAGCAAAAACAACAAAAAATAAATAAAAAATACGAGCAAATATCAAAAACCCAAATTAAATTAAATTAAATGAAGGATACTAAAAATGTTGAAAAATAGAAATAAAAAATACAAAAATACCAGCAAAATCAAATTTAATTAAAACAATTATCAAAAAGTAAGTAACAAGAAATAAATATAAAAACCCGAGAAGAATTGAATAAAAATACTACAAACAGAAATTTTGAAAAAAATAGAAATACAAAAAAAGAAAAAAAATGAATAATGATTAAGAAAATTACCAATAAAAACTAATAAATAAATGGAAAACAATGCCACAAAATTACAAAAAAAGGACTGCAAAATATACCAAAAAAAGTAGCATAAAAAGGCAAACATTTGGACGAGCGGCGAACTGGGCGACGGTGGGAGGCCGGTGGGGAGGGGGCGCGGTTTCTTTGTCCCTCCCCCGACTTCACGAGCCGAGCCACGGCGAAGAATCCGGCGACGAGACGAGGGCAAGAAGCAAAAGTCCCATAAAAAGGAAGCAACTGTCACACGCGAACTGAGCTGTCATGCTGCGTTTTTGTTTCGCCTCGCTCGCCTTCCGCCGCCCCGACACGCCCCGCCCCCGGGATGGCCGCCCCCACGTGTTCTCTCTCTCTCTCTCTCTGGCCTCCCTCCCGCTCGGGGTTCGGCGCTCGTCGCCCGTCGCTCGGAACACGCTTGAGTTTTCATTGCGGAAATGGGAATAATTAAAATTGGTTTCTCCAGAGCATGATTTGCTCATCATGGCCGCGATTACCGAAACATCCAGGACAGGCACGAAGAAGAAGCATCTCTCCCTCTCCCCTCTCCCCGCTCCCCTTCCTCCTCACCTACGCCTCGACGAGTGGGGAGAGATGCTTCTTCTTCTTCTTGGTCTTCCCTCCTGTCCACTGCTCTGGCCCGGCTCCGGCTCCGGTTCTTCTGATTCTGATTTTTCGCCTGCTCCAGCTTCTTCTTCTGCTTCAGCTTCTTCCTCTTGTTCTGCTACTCGGTCTCCCTCATGTGTTGTTGTTGTTGTTTCATTGCTCGTTGTTGTTGTTGTTGTTGTTGTTGGGGCAAATAATAATGCTTAGAAATGCGTTTTGCCTCATGGAGTCCATGTGGTTGGTGTTATTTTCGTCTCTTGTTGTTGTTGCTGCCATTTTGTTGTTGCTATTTTGTTGTTGCTATTTTGTTGTTGCTATTTTGTTGTTGCTGTTATGTTGTTGTGCGGCTCATCAATTGATATCCTTGAGTCCGATGAGTGCGCATGTGGAGACCACGGAGGAAAAGCAGAAAGGCAAAAAACAACAACAACAGCAGCGAGAAAAAATAAAAAATAAAAAAATAACGGCAACAAAAACCACCAGAACGAGACGAACCAGAAGAACAGCAAGAACAACAACAACAACGGCAAGAACGTGGAAACCCCGAGCGAAAGCGAAAAAAGTCTCCACACGCGAATCTCGACAGGCCCGAGACAGCAGCACGACAAGGAGACGGCTGTGGATGCTGTGGATCCCATCTTCGCCTTCCACTCTCACTCATGTCGAATCTCGCTCACGCTCGTTCTCACGCACTCGCTGTCGCTGTCGCTCTCTCTCGCGCCTGCCGTGCGATTTAAAACAATATCCGCGAGATCCGTCTCCGCTCCCTTCGCCATCTGTCAGAAGTGACAAGTCAAGTGGATTCTCCGGTCCGCCGCTCTCTCCCCCCGCTCCCCGCGCTCCAACCGCAGCCACCCACATGCTCTCTGTCGCTCCCTCTCTCTCTCTCTCTCTCTTGCAGTCGCCCTCGCCCTGGCGCTCTCTCTGGGGATGGCGACCAGCTCGGGAACGCATAATTTAACTGTAATTGCAGACATTTTTCACGAGCGTGCCTTCCGGCGGCGTTGCCACCCGGAGGCGCTCGCCGTGGAACCCGCTCCGACGAACGGCGAGCGACGTCGACTCGGTCTGTCGTCGAAGGCGAGCTCGTTCAAGGACCTTCTTCGAGAGCTCCGAAAGTCCCGCAAGGACTCCGAACCCCCTCCCCTTCTCACCCTCGGGGACTCTCGCTACCCCTCCCTCCCTCTCACCCTCTCTCCCTCCCTCTCTCTCTGTCCCCCTCAGCGCCTCTCGCAGTAATAAGGAAGTTATTTAGCACAGAAGAATTCTCTAAATTTCAGCCATGCGTCGGCATCTGGGCCGGAGACTGAGAGCGCGGCTTCCAGCCAGAGAGAGCCAGGAGCAACGGAGATGGGAGAGGGCGAGCGATTGGGGCGGACGATTCGGGCGATTGAGACGGTCGCGGGAGGGGCGAGTCGGGGAGGGCGCACATAATTGTTATGTATTTTATGAATTGTGACAATTTTATGCTCTTTGTTTTTGCTCCAGCTCCCTCTCCGGGTCCCACAGCTGCTGGTGCTGTTGGCGTGACTCTTGTTGTTGTGCTCGCTGTTGCCGTTGCTGTTGTTGGCATTGTCTCCTCTTTGTATTCTAATTTTATTGTCAATTTGTTTCCGCCAAACTTTTCGCTTTCGTTCTGTTCCGCCTGCGGGCTCCGGGCTCCGGGCTCCCCAGGGTCGGGCGTGAAGGGGTTCTGGAGAGGGGGTCGGGGTGGCGGAGGAGGCGACCGATTGCTGCTGGCTGACAATTGGCTGGGGACGAGCGACGAACGATGCAGTGACAGACAGATGGACAGACCGTGGAAATCTCGGTCGCTCATACGCCGTGGAGTCGCCGACTCGACGCCTTCTCGCCAGCCAGCGATCGACAGTCGGCGATCGACGGCCCAACCGATCGTCCTCCACCTCGCTCGAAGCGAAGACGACGCGACGAAGGGTGAGACGGAGTGAACGAGAGAGCGAGAGAGAGAGAGAGGGAGAGAGAGAATCCTGATTGCGCTTTGTCTGGACTGCTGGACGTTGGAATCTCGACACTTCATCAGCGACTTCGCCCGCTTGGCAGCAGTCATCGAAACAGCAACACAAAACGGCAATAACTGCGAGAACAACAACTACAACAACAACACGTCCTCAGTAACAATAAACAACTCGTCTGGCACGAGCTCGATCCGAACAAACGCGAAGGTGTTCGTTGGCTTCGAGCCAATCGTCGGCACTTCATCAACAGCCCTGGCGGCAGCAACAACAAGAGCAACAGCAACAAAACAGAGGGCACGAACAACTGGCAGCTCGAGGCATTCGGCCGGCGTTGCCACAGCGGGCCGCCGTTTGTTCTTCCTCTCCTTCCTCTCCTGCCACCTGCCACTGGCTCCTGCTCCGGCTCCTGTTTCGAGCGTTTCCGCGTTTCGTATTCGGCTTTTGATGTCGAGCGAGCGAGCGACGAGTTCCTGAGTTGTTGTTGTTGTTGCGGTGGCAGTTGTTGTTGTCTCGCTCTAATGATAGTCTGTGCTGTTGTTGGTGCTGTTGTTGTTGTTGCCGCTGCCGCTGCTGCCGTCGCCTCTCAACGATTGTCCTCGAAAGGCCTTTAAGTAGGCCTCATTCACAACTTCCCCCTCTCGCCCTCTCGCCCTCTCCCTCTCTCCCCTCGTTGTTTCGCTCGCTCACCTGAGCCTTTTTCAGGCGCCCGTGTTCTTGTTGTAGCTGTTGTTGCTCTTGTGCGATTGTCGTTGACAAAGTTTAAATGCTTGTTAAGTTGTTGTTGTTCATGTTGCCGGTGTTGTTCTTGTTGTTGTTGTTATTTTAGTCGCTCTGGCGCCAGCCAAAGGTACTTCAACTTTGATGCCGTTTTTGTTGTTGTTGTTGTTGTTATTGTTGATTTTGTGAACTTTTTGTAAATCGCTTTGTGGTTTTTCGTCCAACCTCGTTAGTCGTTTGTCGCTTTGTTTTCTCTTGCTCTGTCTCGCCAATTGTTCTTTGCTTCCATTGGGGGGATCGGGATCGGGATCGTTGGGGTCAGAGGTCGCCGGCCAGGGGTCCGTCTGAGGTCCTCCACGTGGTCGCTGGCCGGCGTTGGTGAAAAGTTCTCTTTGCGATACCACGAGCCGTTGCTCTGATGATGTCGGGGAGTCCGAGTTTGTTTTAATTCCAGCGCTCCCAACTGCTGTGGCCGGCACTGTCGCTCCTCCCGCCCCCTCCGCCTGTTCCCTGTGCCCTGGCCTTCGTCCTCATCCCCTCCTTGGGGGGTCCTGGCGCCTCCATCGAGGGATCCGCCCGCTCAGAGCCACTAAAAGTAATTTAATTGTTGCCTTCCCTCGCCCCTTCTTCCTCCTCCTCCTCCTTCCCCCGTCCTGCTCCTCGTTCTCCGCCTCCTCCACCACCTTCTTCCACCCCATTCGGGGCGAACCTGGGCGCGGACACAGGTGTTTCGGCCCGAATAGTCGGTCTGGCTGTCTGGGTAATTAGCAAAGGCCACTCGCAGGTCCGGCCACGCCCCGCTCATTAGGCGACCCGCAGACAAATAGCGACCGACAGGCGGAACGAAAACAACAGCAAAAACAAAAACAAAGAAAAAGACAAAAAAGCCTTGCAGGAAGAAACGCCAGGGCTCATGGAACGAACGATGGCGAAATCACAGGATGTGTCAAGTGTTTTTTCACCAGCCGTTGATTCACCAGCCGTTGATGTCGCCAATCGTGGACCGGGGAAACGAGGAAAGCGGAGTCGGTCGCCGGAAGTGGCGCCAGCTGCACCGGAAGCGCTGCTCCGACGCCGCCGTCCTCCACCAACAGCCGCTAAAATGGAAAATATCAAAATAAATGAAGTAACGATTTAAATGATAAACGAGTGAAAAGTTACGTAAAAACCGACGTCAAATTGAAATAACAATTATTGTAAAAGTAACAAAAATAAAGTAAAAAATAAAGAAAAAATAAATTAAAAAACTAGCTAAAAGTGATGTAAAACTGGAGTCCAAATTAATTAAAAAATTATGTAAAAATTTAGTAAAAAGAAAAGTTTGGGAAACTTGAACAAAGATAAAGTAAAAATTAAAACAAAAATTAAGTACAAAAATAAAGTAAAAAATAACATACAAATTATGTTAAAATAAAGTAAAAATGAAGTAAAAAGAGAATAAGGAAAACTTGAATAAAAATATGTCAAAAATGACATAAAAATAAAGTAAAAGCAAAGTAAAAAATTAAACCATAATGATGTAAAAACAAAGTAAAATATATGTGAAATAAAATAAAAATGAGGAAAAAATTAATTAAAAATGATGTAAAAATTGAGTACAGAAAAAGTAAGGAAAACTATAAGAAAAATAAAGTAAGAAATGAAACAAAAAGTCATTATACAAATGAAGTAAAAAAGTACATAACAAATTATGTGAAATGAAGTGAAACTGAAGTAAAAACCAACTAAAATATGAAGCAACAATTGCAATAACACATGAATTGCCATGAAATTGCAACTGAAATCCCAAGTTAAATAATAAATGAAATCACTAATGCAATCGGCAGTGAAATCAGAACCGAAAGCGGGAATTAAACGTGCGGCGATGGCGGGAGTGGGGACCGGAACGAAGTCCGAAATGCAATCGGAAATTACGAACGTTCTGCTTACTGTGGAGTTGGGGACTGGGCTTGGGAATCCCCAAACGAGTGTGAATTTTAATGCGGCCGCATTGTGAATTCATCGCCCACGTCCAATCGAATAACAATAATAATGATAACATTTTCCTTTCCTTCCTCCATTTCCGGTTCCTGCTCATGGTCCTGGTCCTGTCTTGGTCTTGGTCTGGATCGCTTCGGCCCAACAGCAGCAGGTGGTCGAACTGAACGGCTACGTGATCATCCTGGTCGAGAACCGCGATGGGAAGATCAAGCTCTACGGCTCCCCCGCAGACCGCGACAATCTGGAGGTGGGCGATGAGATACTCGAGGTCAACGGCCTCACCATGGACAACTTCTCGCGCACGGAGGTCATCCGACACATACACGAGGTGAGTGCCGGGTCGGGGGGACGAGGGCATGAGGGTCGAGGGCTGGGGACGATGCAGGTCGACAGGGATCGAGAGGGATCCGACCGAGATCGACAGGGATTGCCAGGAATCGACATCCAAAGGGATCGATGGTGATGCAAAGGAATCGCCAGGGATCGACAGAGATCAACAGGTATTGAAAGGGCTCGACAGGGATCGCTAGAGACCGACGGGGATTGACAGGAATCGACATCGAAAGAGGCCGATGGGGATCGAAAGAGACCGAAAGGGATCGACAGGGATCGCCAGAGACCAGCAGAGACCAACAGAGACCGACGGAGATCGACGGGGATCGACAGAATTAGACAGAGATCGACAGGGATCGACAACAGACTGAGGAGTGGACGAGAGACCTTTGACGGAACAGCAAGTGCTTTACATGCCGACCGGGGAGGCAGAGGGCAGACCACAGAGGGGAAGAGAGAACCAGGGGTGTGTGAGAGAGAGAGAGAGAGCTATGTGGCTGACTCAAGCCAACAATGAAGGCGTGGGCGAAACCTCTGAGATATCGGAGGAAACTCCTGGATGTTTGCAGGCTCGAAGTTGTGCGAAGAAAACAAGAAGAAGGCGGCGGACGAAGTTCAAAATTAATTACGAGGAGGGCGGGCGACTGGACGGGGTCTGCAAGAGGGTCAGGGTGGGGCCCGGGGCCGGGGCTGGAGTGAGCGAATGAAAATTTATGTGGTTCCTTTTGCTTGCTCGTTCTTTCTTTCAGTGCATCGTGTCCTGCACCATCTGCCTGCGAGTGCGCAAGAAGAACGACCTGCGACTGGGTGAGTGTTTTTCGAACCTATTTTTCTTGCCCTTCCTTCCTTTCTCCCTCCTCTTCCAGCCCTTCGTGGGCCCTCGCCCTGCCCTCGTCCGTTTCCGTGTTCGTTTCCCTTCTTTTGTTCTCGAGTTTTTATTGGAAAAGTTTGGCGAAACTCGGCGATTTCTCAACTCGTGCCCAGCGCGAGGCTCGAGCGAGGGGGGAGAGAGTGAGAGAGAGAGAGAGGAGTCGAAGGGATGATCCGAGTGGACGAAGAAGGTGGGCCGTGGGCCGACCACAGCCCAGTTTCAGTCGCCCTTTCGCACGAACGAAGCCCGAGCGACCGCCGCCGGAAGGGCCTCGATGTGGCGGTGGCGCCCACAGAAGCCGAGCCGAGCCGAGTCGAGTCGAGCTTCGGGCACCCGACCCTCGCCCTTGCCCTCGGCCCTCCGTCTGATGTTTAATTCGATGCCTCCGACGCCGATCGGCGACTTCCGGCCGCGGCGCAGGGTTGCCAATTGCTCGATATCGCTGCATATTTGAATACATGTTGTTGTTATGGCCGGATTGTTGTTCTTGTTGTTGTTGTTTGCCATTGTTGCATTGACACGTCGCCAACTGCGCACTGGCGAAGGACGCGGCGTGTGGGGCGGAAAACACAAACATGTCGACGTCTGGATGGCAACAACAGCAACGATTACTACGGCGGCAACAACAACAATAACAATTACGAAAACGACGCAATAACATCAACAATGGGAAGAACAGCAACAACAACAACAACAACAACAACAACAACAACAACAACAAGTGCAACAATTCGCTCATCTCCGATGTAAACATTAATTATGCAGTGCATAATTTCAGGCGCTCGGTTGCATTTCCACAGCGCTCTCCCTCTCGCTCTCGCTCACCATCACCTTTCGACTATCTCTCTCTCACTCTCTCCATCTCTCTCTCGCTCCGTCCACCTGCTCTGCAATCGCTGCCTTGCCATCTCGCATGTGTGAGTGGGGAATCAGCGCCTGTAGAGAGAAGGTTTCTGTGTGTGTGAGGCGGGAGCCTGAATGGCTGTGTGTGGGTGTGTGTGGGTGTGTCTTGTTGTTACAACGCATCCTCCGTCGGCCTCCCTTAAATCACGATCCCGACATTGCCGACGAAATATTCCCAGAAGTGCGAACGCCGATGTCGTTCACGTGATTGTTGTAGTTGCTGTTGTTGTTCTTGTTGTTCCTGCTGTCGTCCTTGTTACTGAGGTTGTTGTGGTTGTTGCCCCTGTCGCTCTCGTTGTTCGCGTGGTCGTTGCCTTCCCTGCGGCCCACGTTGACCGAGGTCGAGGCCCGCCGTTGCTCAGTTGCCGACCTCGCCGCACCTCGCCGGCGTCTCGAAGGTCTCGACGTCGACTCCGCAATCAGGTCGAGTCTTCGAGTAGTTGACAGGACTCGGAGACGGACTTGGAGTCGGAGTCGGAGTCGGAGTCGGACTTGGAGTCGGCTGGCTCGGGGGTCGATTGACTTGGCTGGCTCGGCCCTTGTGGACGAGGACTCCGGGGCCCCATCGAGTCGAGATCACCGGATGCCGCCCTCGAGGCCGCTTACGGGGGGCCCTCGGGGCCGATCCGACAGCTCCAATTGAGCCAGTCGCACTCAATTGGCTCAATCGAATTCGACATGAGGGACCAGGCCCGATGGTGGGCGGAGGTCGGATGGGCTGAGATTTGATCGCTCCGTCCGGTCGTCGTCGTCACCGCCTCACTCAACTCACAAGCGATAATAATAATAATTTCCACCTCCGGCAATCGACGCTGGCCTGCTTCAGCTCGGTCGACCCCTCTCTCACCTGCTCCTGCTCGTCCTGCGATCCTTCCGAATCCACCTCGGCCCCCACTCCCTCCTCCCCTCCTTCCTCTCCTTCCTCGTTCACTCGCGGCCTCGAAGCCCCGGCGACAAACGATTAGCATCTGTCGCTGTCGCTCCTCTCCCTCTCTCTCTCCGCGGCCCACGCCTTCTCCTCCCCTCTCCACTTCTCGCTGCTCTCCCCCCTCGCCCCTCGTCCCCCCCCCCGGGCCGTTTCACAAATGAACGCGTTTTTGATGGCATTTCCGGTCGCTCGTCACTTCCGCCTGCACCCGATGCCTGCCACCCTCCCCCTCTCCCCCTCTCCCCCTCTGTTTCCTCTGGCACAATATCAGTCGATGAATGCCTATCCCGATGAGTGTGTGTGTGGGTGTGTTTGGCAGTGTGAGTGTAGCCTGTGTCCGTGGCCGCGGCCGTGTGAGGGGCAGCAAACAGCAAACAGAGCTTGATCTCGTCAGCCGCCTCGGATAAAGAGACGCGAATGGATGGGGAGGAGGAGGAGGAGGGGGTGGGCCATGACGATGATGAGGAGGAGACGATGACGATGACGACGAGGATGAGGAGGAGGAGGAGGAGGCGACTGGGGCGAGTCGTTGATGGCTCCGCTTGTTTGTGGGCTCGTTGTTTGTCCACCTGTCTGCGGGCTCGTCTCCTCTGGCATCTCTCTGCCTGTCCTCTGTCTGCCTGTCTGTTTATCTGTCCCTCGGCTTGTCTGGCTATCTGTCCCTCTGTTTACCTGTCGGTTGCTCGGTCTGTCCGTCCGTTGCCTGTGTCTTGCCTCTGAATCGTTGGCACTTGTTTCGCTTGTTCCGGCCGTCTCACGAGAGTCTTTTCAGGGGACACGAAGGGGAGAGGTGGAGAGAAGGGAGGACGATGGAGAAGACTGGACAGAAGAGTGGAAGTGAGGGGAGCAGGAGGGAATGAGAAGAGGCCACTGATTGAGAGACAACGGAAGGCGGTCGGCAGGGACCCCGTGAGCTGAGCCCTCACTCGCCTCGCCTGCCGTTCGAAAGCCTCAGCGAATGCGAGAACCTCGCTAGAGGTTGGCAACGCGCCGCCCGAAAGTATGCGCCCGATTCGAGCGGCCGACGACCGGCGCGGTGGGAGCGAGAGTCGGAGGCTTCGAGACGTCGGAGGCTTCGAGACGTCGGATCGAGAGCGACTCCGACTGCGGTGCAGCGTCGGGCGGTGCAGCGTGACCCTTGACCCGGGCCACGAACACGAACACACCTCCTCCCCCCCCCCCCCCCCCTCTTGCGGCTCATGGGGAGGGGAGCGAGGCGAACTCGGGGAGGGAGAGGGAGGGGAGGGCGTCGAGTAAGAGCCATAAATCGTGAGTTTGAGGCCCGCTCAGGCGGCGATAAGAGGAACGGGGAGCGGGAGGGGAGGGGGATGGAGAAGAGAGCGATGGAGCCACTCAAGAGAGAACGGCCGGAAGAGCAGGCGAGCGAAGCGACCGGATCGAGCCACGTCCGACGAGCGGATGGACGGACGTGGGGTGCGGAGGAAGGGGCGGGAGAGGGCGATTGGCGATTGGATGAATGAAGAAATTAGAGCGAAGACAAGAGCAGCCAAGAGCCGCAGGCAGCGCGGAGCTGCCACCTGGAGGCAGGTCGACGCCAAGGAGGCCGCACGACATGCGTCGAATTAACGAAAGAACGAGCGATCGAGCCAAGAGCGATCCAGTCAAGAGCGATCGGCGAGGGTCGATCGAGCTTCGATCGGGCGGCGAGTTCGGGCCGCGCTGGGGCGAGCTCGGGCGAAACAGGTGGCAGCACCGCGGCGGACGGGCCCGAAACGGGCCGCGAGTGGGCGACGAACGAGGCCAAGAAGCGGAACGGGCGACGACGACGACGAGCGAGCGGCGAGAGAGACGACTGTGGAGAGGATGATAAGGAGAGAGAGAGAGAGAGATAAGAAGACGGGGAGATGAAAAGAGAGGGGACCAGGAAAAGAGCGGCAGACCGAGAAGAGAGGCCAACGAAAAGAGCGAGAGAGGGAGGGAGAGAGCGCGATAAGGCGCGATACGCGAGCGAGGCGTCGAAGCCGTCGTCGGAGCCGCGGCCGTCGTCAGTCAGTCAGAATTCGCAGCTCGGCGCCGGCGGACGCGACACGGACGCGACACGAACCGAGAGCGAGCGGAGCGACAACGAGAGCGCGAGAGCCACAGAGCGAGCGAGCGAGCGTGGACGAGTGAGAGCGAGAGGGCGCGACGCGAGACGCGGCTCAAACGGGTTTCGGCCGAACAAAAGCCCACGGAAGCAGCCAGAAAAAGTCAATAAAAAACAAGAAAAGATTTCAAGAAAAGAAGAAGAAGAAAAAACACAATAAAAAATAAGAAAAAAAACGAAAATTTAAGAAAAAAGCAAGAATAAAACAGCTAAAGTCGAGAAAAAAACAACGAAAAGCTAGAAAAAACCGACTACGAAACACGAGAGAAAGAAAGAAAATAAAAAGAAGAAGAAGAAGAGCCACGAGGCGGCAGGAAAACATTTCGAAAATCGGAGCCAGACGGAAAGCAATTAAGGTGTTTTTGTTTATATGAAGTGAAAATAAGTAAAAAAAAAAATAGTAAAAATATTAATAAAAATAAAAACAGCAATTGCACAGGGATTAGGAGGGGGAAAGAGATAAAGAAGAAGAGGAAGAGGAAGGGGCGAGCGAAACGAGCAATAGATAAACAGTGGACGGAAGTCGCGAGCGAGCGAGGGAGAGAGAGAGAGCGAGATTCGTAGGCGTGCGTGTGCGCGTGTGCGCGGCGATCGTCGACGGGTGGGATTCGCGCAGAATCTCGCGGGTAACGAAAAGAAGAAGAGAGAAAAAATTTGAAAAAAAATTATAGAAAAAAATAGAAAAAAAAAAACATAGAAAAAGAAATCAAAAGAAGGTGAAAAAATAGCGAAAAAACGGCAAAAGTCACAGAAAAAATCAAGAGCCAAGGCAACGACAGAGAGAAAAAGTAAAAAAAAAGAGAAAAAGTTAAAAAAGCAAATTCCGATAAACGTGCAAATCGCCGAGATACAGCATCCGACAGATACAACGCGACGCGAATCCGATCGTCGACGTCGATCCCTCGATCCCTCGATCCGGGCGGTGCGGGCGAAAAAAGAATCTCGAAAAAGTATCTCGAAAAAAGCATCTCGCAGACGGTCGGCCCAGTGAAAAGCACCCGACCCGTCGCGCCGATCGACGATCCGTGCGATAGAATTGTATCTTGTATCTTGCATCGTGTGTCGTGCGGCGTCCAGCCAAACCCTTGGACTCGGGCCAGCCTCCAAAACAAACCGCTCGACCCGTTCCAGGTAAATTTCCCAAGTCGTTTTCGCTTCCCGCGGATGGTGGGAGGCGAGGGCGGAGGAGGAGGGGCCGGAGGACCCGTGGCTCGTAGTCGGATTTGAGCCCTCGGTCTCGTCGCCTCAAACCGTCCTCCCAACCCGCCTCCTGCCTTCGCCCTGGCCCCTCCCAACCTCCATCCGGAGTCCGCCGCCCTCGGGGCTTCTCGAATTTCCGCCAACGATCGACGATCGACTGTTTACACGATCGGTCGACAACGTCGTCGTCGTCTGGCGGCGACTGTGGGAAAATCGGGCGGATTCCAGGACCCCGGTTGAACCAGCAGCCTGGGGTTTCCTGAGCGCCCGCCTGACTCGCCGAATGAAGGGGGAGAGAGAGATCAAGAGAGCGAGAGAGAGAGAGAGAGCGCGCCGCTCATGTGACTCGCGCGAAAGCGGGCCGAGGTCGCGGGGCTGCGGCGCAAAGTTACGAAATCTGAATACGTGGACCGTGATTCAGCGGCCGCCTCTCGCTGGCGCGCGCTCCCTCTCTCGCTCTCGCTCTCGCTCTCCTCTCCTTCACCCT